>OY776126.1:70170248-71623998 GCA_963675135.1 Galeopsis tetrahit
AATTGGCCATAAAATCAATTGTGTTGAGACGGTTTTTGAATTTGAGGCCTCGGATGAGGAGTTTTTAACGTCGTCGCCCATAGCCAAACTTGCGCGCATGGTTGTGTGCCGTTTTTACAAAGTTTTCAGATTGCCTCCCAGGTTTGCATCCCTCACTGAATTGGCCATAAAATCAATTGTGTCGAGAAATTTTTTGAATTTGAGGCCTCGGGTGCGGAGTTTTTGACGTCGTCGCCCATAGCCAAATTGCGTGCACACTTGTGCGCCGTTTTTACAAAGTTTTCAGATTGCCTCTCGGGTTTGCACTTCCAGCTGAATTGGCCATAGAATCAATTGTGTCGAGACGGTTTTTGAATTTGAGGCCTCGGGTGTGTAGTTTTTGACGTAGTCGCCCATAGCCAAATTGCGCGTACATTTGTGCGCCGTTTTTACAAAGTTTTCAGATTGCCTCTCAGGTGTTCACTTCTGCTGAATTGGCCATAGAATCAATTGTGTCGAGACGGTTTTTGAATTTGAGGCCTCGGGTGCGGAGTTTTTGACGTCGTCGCCCATAGCCAAACTTGCGCGCATGGTTGTGTGCTGTTTTTACAAAGTTTTCAGATTGCCTCCCAGGTTTGCATCCCTCACTGAATTGGCCATAGAATCAATTGTGTCGAGGCGGTTTTTGAATTTGAGGCCTCGTATGCGGAGTTTTTGACGTCGTCGCCCATAGCCAAACTTGCGCGCATGGTTGTGTGCCGTTTTTACAATTTTTCAGATTGCCTCCCAGGTTTGCATCCCTCACTGAATTGGCCATAGAATCAATTGTGTCGAGACGGTTTTTGAATTTGAGGCCTCGGTTGCGGAGTTTTTGACGTCGTCGCCCATAGCCAAATTGCGCGCACACTTGTGCACCGTTTTTACAAAGTTTTCAGATTGCCTCTCGGGTTTGCATTCCCAGCTTAATTGGCCATAGAATCAATTGTGTCGAGAAATTTTTTGAATTCGAGGCCTCGGGTGCGGAGTTTTTGACGTCGTCGCCCATAGCCAAATTGCGCGCACACTTGTGCGCCATTTTTACAAAGTTTTCAGATTGCCTCTCGGGTTTGCACTTCCAGCTGAATTGGCCATAGAATCAATTGTGTCTAGAAATTTTTTGAATTTGAGGCCTCGGGTGCAGAGTTTTTGACGTCGTCGCCCATAACCAAATTGCGCGCACACTTGTGCGCCGTTTTTACAAAGTTTTCAGATTGCCTCTCGGGTTTGCACTTCCAGTTGAATTGGCCATAGAATCAATTGTGTCGAGAAATTTTTTGAATTTGAGGCCTCGGGTGCGGAGTTTTTGACGTCGTCGCCCATAGCCAAATTGCGCGCACACTTGTGCTCCGTTTTTACAAAGTTTTCAGATTGCCTCTCGGGTTTGCACTTCCAGTTGAATTGGCCATAAAATCAATTGTGTCGAGAAATTTTTTGCATTTGAGGCCTCGGGTGCGGAGTTTTTGACGTCGTCGCCCATAGCCAAATTGCGCGCACACTTGTGCGCCGTTTTTACAAAGTTTTCAGATTGCCTCTCGGGTTTGCATTTCCAGCTAAATTGGCCATAGAATCAATTGTGTCGAGACGGTTTTTGAATTTGAGGCCTCGGGTGCGGAGTTTTTTACGACGTCGCCCATAGCCAAACTTGCGCGCATGGTTGTGTGCCGTTTTTACAAAGTTTTCAGATTGCCTTCCAGGTTTGCATCCCTCACTGAATTGGCCATAAAATCAATTGTGTCGAGAAATTTTTTGAATTTGAGGCCTCGGGTGTGGAGTTTTTTACGTCGTCGCCCATAGCCAAATTGCACGCACACTTGTGCGCCGTTTTTACAAAGTTTTCAGATTGCCTCTCGGGTTTGCATTCCCAGCTGAATTGGCCATAGAATCAATTGTGTCGAGACGGTTTTTGAATTTGAGGCCTCGGGTGCAGAGTTTTTGACGTCGTCGCCCAAAGCCAAACTTGGGCGCATGGTTGTGTGCCGTTTTTACAAAGTTTTCAGATTGCCTCCCGGGTTTTCACTTCCAGCTGAATTGGCCATAGAATCAATTGTGTCGAGAAATTTTTTGAATTTGAGGCCTCGGGTGTGGAGTTTTTTACGTCGTCGCCCATAGCCAAATTGCACGCACACTTGTGCGCCGTTTTTACAAAGTTTTCAGATTGCCTCTCGGGTTTGCATCCCCAGCTGAATTGGCCATAGAATCAATTGTGTCGAGACGGTTTTTGAATTTGAGGCCTCGGGTGCGGAGTTTTTGACGTCGTCGCCCATAGCCAAATTGCGCGTACACTTGTGCGCCGTTTTTACAAAGTTTTCAGATTGCCTCTCGGGTTTTCACTTCCAGCTGAATTGGCCATAGAATCAATTGTGTCGAGACGGTTTTTGAATTTGAGGCCTCGGGTGCGGAGTTTTTGACGTCGTCGCCCATAGCCAAACTTGCGCGCATGGTTGTGTGCCGTTTTTACAAAGTTTTCAGATTGCCTCCCAGGTTTGCATCCCTCACTGAATTGGCCATAGAATCAATTGTGTCGAGACGGTTTTTGAATTTGAGGCCTCGGTTGCGGAGTTTTTGACGTCGTCGCCCATAGCCAAATTGCGCGCCGTTTTTACAAAGTTTTCAGATTGCCTCTCGGGTTTTCATCTCCAGTTGAATTGGCTATAGAATCAATTGTGTCGAGACGGTTTTTGAATTTGAGGCCTCGGGTGCGGAGTTTTTGACGTCCTCGCTCATAGCCAAATTGCGCGCACACTTGTGCGCCGTTTTTACAAAGTTTTCAGATTGCCTTTCGGGTTTTCATTTCCAGCTAAATTGGCCATAGAATCAATTGTGTCGAGACGGTTTTTGAATTTGAG
The DNA here is from genome assembly GCA_963675135.1 of Galeopsis tetrahit. Taxonomy (NCBI): domain Eukaryota; kingdom Viridiplantae; phylum Streptophyta; class Magnoliopsida; order Lamiales; family Lamiaceae; genus Galeopsis; species Galeopsis tetrahit. The sequence goes on from OY776126.1 coordinate 70,173,113, forward strand.
GCCTCGGGTGCGGAGTTTTTTACGACGTCGCCCATAGCCAAACTTGCGCGCATGGTTGTGTGCCGTTTTTACAAAGTTTTCAGATTGCCTTCCAGGTTTGCATCCCTCACTGAATTGGCCATAAAATCAATTGTGTCGAGAAATTTTTTGAATTTGAGGCCTCGGGTGTGGAGTTTTTTACGTCGTCGCCCATAGCCAAATTGCACGCACACTTGTGCGCCGTTTTTACAAAGTTTTCAGATTGCCTCTCGGGTTTGCATTTCCAGCTGAATTGGCCATAGAATCAATTGTGTCGAGACGGTTTTTGAATTTGAGGCCTCGGGTGCAGAGTTTTTGACGTCGTCGCCCAAAGCCAAACTTGGGCGCATGGTTGTGTGCCGTTTTTACAAAGTTTTCAGATTGCCTCCCGGGTTTTCACTTCCAGCTGAATTGGCCATAGAATCAATTGTGTCGAGAAATTTTTTGAATTTGAGGCCTCGGGTGTGGAGTTTTTTACGTCGTCGCCCATAGCCAAATTGCACGCACACTTGTGCGCCGTTTTTACAAAGTTTTCAGATTGCCTCTCGGGTTTGCATCCCCAGCTGAATTGGCCATAGAATCAATTGTGTCGAGACGGTTTTTGAATTTGAGGCCTCGGGTGCGGAGTTTTTGACGTCGTCGCCCATAGCCAAATTGCGCGTACACTTGTGCGCCGTTTTTACAAAGTTTTCAGATTGCCTCTCGGGTTTTCACTTCCAGCTGAATTGGCCATAGAATCAATTGTGTCGAGACGGTTTTTGAATTTGAGGCCTCGGGTGCGGAGTTTTTGACGTCGTCGCCCATAGCCAAACTTGCGCGCATGGTTGTGTGCCGTTTTTACAAAGTTTTCAGATTGCCTCCCAGGTTTGCATCCCTCACTGAATTGGCCATAGAATCAATTGTGTCGAGACGGTTTTTGAATTTGAGGCCTCGGTTGCGGAGTTTTTGACGTCGTCGCCCATAGCCAAATTGCGCGCCGTTTTTACAAAGTTTTCAGATTGCCTCTCGGGTTTTCATCTCCAGTTGAATTGGCTATAGAATCAATTGTGTCGAGACGGTTTTTGAATTTGAGGCCTCGGGTGCGGAGTTTTTGACGTCGTCGCCCATAGCCAAACTTACGCGCATGGTTGTGTGCCGTTTTTACAAAGTTTTCAGATTGCCTCCCAGGTTTGCATCCCTCACAGAATTGGCCATAGAATCAATTGTGTCGAGAATTTTTTTGAATTTGAGGCCTCGGGTGCGGAGTTTTTGACGTCATCGCCCATAGCCAAATTACGCGCACACTTGTGCGCCGTTTTTACAAAGTTTTCAGATTGCCTCTCGGGTTTGCACTTCCAGTTGAATTGCCATAGAATCAATTGTGTCGAGAAATTTTTTGAATTTGAGGCCTCGGGTGCGGAGTTTTTGACGTCGTCGCCCATAGCCAAATTGCGCGCACACTTGTGCACCGTTTTTACAAAGTTTTCAGATTGCCTCTCGGGTTTGCACTTCCAGTTGAATTGCCATAGAATCAATTATGTCGAGAAATTTTTTGAATTTGAGGCCTCGGGTGCGGAGTTTTTGACGTCGTCGCCCATAGCCAAATTGCGCGCACACTTGTGCGCCGTTTTTACAAAGTTTTCAGATTGCCTCTCGGGTTTGCATTGCCAGCAGAATTGGCCATAAAATCAATTGTGTCGAGACGGTTTTTGAATTTGAGGCCTCGGGTGCGGAGTTTTTGACGTCGTCGCCCATAGCCAAATTGGGCGCACACTTGTGCGCCGTTTTTACAAAGTTTTCAGATTGCCTCTCGGGTTTTCTTTTCCAGCTGAATTGGCCATAAAATCAATTGTGTTGAGACGGTTTTTGAATTTGAGGCCTCGGGTGAGGAGTTTTTAACGTCGTCGCCCATAGCCAAACTTGCGCGCATGGTTGTGTGCCGTTTTTACAAAGTTTTCAGATTGCCTCCCAGGTTTGCATCCCTCACTGAATTGGCCATAAAATCAATTGTGTCGAGAAATTTTTTGAATTTGAGGCCTCGGGTGCGGAGTTTTTGACGTCGTCGCCCATAGCCAAATTGCGCGCACACTTGTGCGCCGTTTTTACAAAGTTTTCAGATTGCCTCTCGGGTTTGCACTTCCAGCTGAATTGGCCATAGAATCAATTGTGTCGAGACGGTTTTTGAATTTGAGGCCTCGGGTGTGTAGGTTTTGACGTAGTCGCTCATAGCCAAATTGCGCGTACATTTGTGCGCCGTTTTTACAAAGTTTTCAGATTGCCTCTCAGGTGTTCACTTCTGCTGAATTGGCCATAGAATCAATTGTGTCGAGACGGTTTTTGAATTTGAGGCCTCGGGTGCGGAGTTTTTGACGTCGTCGCCCATAGCCAAACTTGCGCGCATTGTTGTGTGCTGTTTTTACAAAGTTTTCAGATTGCCTCCCAGGTTTGCATCCCTCACTGAATTGGCCATAGAATCAATTGTGTCGAGGCGGTTTTTGAATTTGAGGCCTCGGGTGCGGAGTTTTTGACGTCGTCGCCCATAGCCAAACTTGCGCGCATGGTTGTGTGCCGTTTTTACAAAGTTTTCAGATTGCCTCTCGGGTTTGCATCCCCAGCTGAATTGGCCATAGAATCAATTGTGTCGAGACGGTTTTTGAATTTGAGGCCTCGGGTGCGGAGTTTTTGACGTCGTCGCCCATAGCCAAATTGCGCGTACACTTGTGCGCCGTTTTTACAAAGTTTTCAGATTGCCTCTCGGGTTTTCACTTCCAGCTGAATTGGCCATAGAATCAATTGTGTCGAGACGGTTTTTGAATTTGAGGCCTCGGGTGCGGAGTTTTTGACGTCGTCGCCCATAGCCAAACTTGCGCGCATGGTTGTGTGCCGTTTTTACAAAGTTTTCAGATTGCCTCCCAGGTTTGCATCCCTCACTGAATTGGCCATAGAATCAATTGTGTCGAGGCGGTTTTTGAATTTGAGGCCTCGGGTGCGGAGTTTTTGACGTCGTCGCCCATAGCCAAACTTGCGCGCATGGTTGTGTGCCGTTTTTACAAAGTTTTCAGATTGCCTCTCGGGTTTGCATCCCCAGCTGAATTGGCCATAGAATCAATTGTGTCGAGACGGTTTTTGAATTTGAGGCCTCGGGTGCGGAGTTTTTGACGTCGTCGCCCATAGCCAAATTGCGCGTACACTTGTGCGCCGTTTTTACAAAGTTTTCAGATTGCCTCTCGGGTTTGCACTTCCAGTTGAATTGCCATAGAATCAATTGTGTCGAGAAATTTTTTGAATTTGAGGCCTCGGGTGCGGAGTTTTTGACGTCGTCGCCCATAGCCAAATTGCGCGCACACTTGTGCGCCGTTTTTACAAAGTTTTCAGATTGCCTCTCGGGTTTTCTTTTCCAGCTGAATTGGCCATAAAATCAATTGTGTTGAGACGGTTTTTGAATTCGAGGCCTCGGGTGTGGAGTTTTTAACGTCGTCGCCCATAGCCAAACTTGCGCGCATGGTTGTGTGCCGTTTTTACAAAGTTTTCAGATTGCCTCCCAGGTTTGCATCCCTCACTGAATTGGCCATAAAATCAATTGTGTCGAGAAATTTTTTGAATTTGAGGCCTCGGGAGCGGAGTTTTTGACGTCGTCGCCCATAGCCAAATTGCGCGCACACTTGTGCGCCGTTTTTACAAAGTTTTCAGATTGCCTCTCGGGTTTGCACTTCCAGCTGAATTGGCCATAGAATCAATTGTGTCGAGACGGTTTTTGAATTTGAGGCCTCGGGTGTGTAGGTTTTGACGTAGTCGCCCATAGCCAAATTGCGCGTACATTTGTGCGCCGTTTTTACAAAGTTTTCAGATTGCCTCTCAGGTGTTCACTTCTGCTGAATTGGCCATAGAATCAATTGTGTCGAGACGGTTTTTGAATTTGAGGCCTCGGGTGCGGAGTTTTTGACGTCGTCGCCCATAGCCAAACTTGCGCGCATGGTTGTGTGCTATTTTTACAAAGTTTTCAGATTGCCTCCCAGGTTTGCATCCCTCACTGAATTGGCCATAGAATCAATTGTGTCGAGGCGGTTTTTGAATTTGAGGCCTCGGGTGCGGAGTTTTTGACGTCGTCGCCCATAGCCAAATTGCGCGCACACTTGTGCGCCGTTTTTACAAAGTTTTCAGATTGCCTCTCGGGTTTGCATTGCCAGCAGAATTGGCCATAAAATCAATTGTGTCGAGACGGTTTTTGAATTTGAGGCCTCGGGTGCGGAGTTTTTGACGTCGTCGCCCATAGCCAAATTGGGCGCACACTTGTGCGCCGTTTTTACAAAGTTTTCAGATTGCCTCTCGGGTTTTCTTTTCCAGCTGAATTGGCCATAAAATCAATTGTGTTGAGACGGTTTTTGAATTTGAGGCCTCGGGTGAGGAGTTTTTAACGTCGTCGCCCATAGCCAAACTTGCGCGCATGGTTGTGTGCCGTTTTTACAAAGTTTTCAGATTGCCTCCCAGGTTTGCATCCCTCACTGAATTGGCCATAAAATCAATTGTGTCGAGAATTTTTTTGAATTTGAGGCCTCGGGTGCGGAGTTTTTGACGTCGTCGCCCATAGCCAAATTGCGCGCACACTTGTGCGCCGTTTTTACAAAGTTTTCAGATTGCCTCTCGGGTTTGCACTTCCAGCTGAATTGGCCATAGAATCAATTGTGTCGAGACGGTTTTTGAATTTGAGGCCTCGGGTGTGTAGTTTTTGACGTAGTCGCCCATAGCCAAATTGCGCGTACATTTGTGCGCCGTTTTTACAAAGTTTTCAGATTGCCTCTCAGGTGTTCACTTCTGCTGAATTGGCCATAGAATCAATTGTGTCGAGACGGTTTTTGAATTTGAGGCCTCGGGTGCGGAGTTTTTGACGTCGTCGCCCATAGCCAAACTTGCGCGCATGGTTGTGTGCTGTTTTTACAAAGTTTTCAGATTGCCTCCCAGGTTTGCATCCCTCACTGAATTGGCCATAGAATCAATTGTGTCGAGGCGGTTTTTGAATTTGAGGCCTCGTGTGCAGAGTTTTTGACGTCGTCGCCCATAGCCAAACTTGCGCGCATGGTTGTGTGCCGTTTTTACAATTTTTCAGATTGCCTCCCAGGTTTGCATCCCTCACTGAATTGGCCATAGAATCAATTGTGTCGAGACGGTTTTTGAATTTGAGGCCTCGGTTGCGGAGTTTTTGACATCGTCGCCCATAGCCAAATTGCGCGCACACTTGTGCGCCGTTTTTACAAAGTTTTCAGATTGCCTCTCGGGTTTTCATTTCCAGCTGAACTGGCCATAGAATCAATTGTGTCGAGACGGTTTTTGAATTTGAGGCCTCGGGTGCGGAGTTTTTGACGTCGTCGCCCATAGCCAAACTTGCGCGCATGGTTGTGTGTCGTTTTTACAAAGTTTTCAGATTGCCTCCCAGGTTTGCATCCCTCACTGAATTGGCCATAGAATCAATTGTGTCGAGAAATTTTTTGAATTTGAGGCCTCGGGTGCGGAGTTTTTGACGTCGTCGCCCATAGCCAAATTGCGCGCACACTTGTGCGCCGTTTTTACAAAGTTTTCAGATTGCCTCTCGGGTTTGCACTTCCAGTTGAATTGCCAAAGAATCAATTGTGTCGAGAAATTTTTTGAATTTGAGGCCTCGGGTGCGGTGTTTTTGACGTCGTCGCCCATAGCCAAATTGCGCGCACACTTGTGCGCCGTTTTTACAAAGTTTTCAGATTGCCTCTCGGGTTTGCATCTCCAGCTGAATTGGCCATAGAATCAATTATGTCGAGACGGTTTTTGAATTTGAGGCCTCGGGTGCGGAGTTTTTGACGTCGTAGCCCATAGCCAAATTGTGCGCACACTTGTGCGCCGTTTTTACAAAGTTTTCAGATTGCCTCTCGGGTTTGCACTTCTAGCTGTATTGGCCATAGAATCAATTGTGTTGAGAAACTTTTTGAATTTGAGGCGTCGGGTGCGGAGTTTTTGACGTCGTCGCCCATAGCCAAATTGCGCACACACTCGTGCGCCGTTTTTACAAAGTTTTCAGATTGCCTCTCGGGTTTGCACTTCCAGTTGAATTGGCCATAGAATCAATTGTGTCGAGAAAATTTTTGAATTTGAGGCCTCGGGTGCGGAGTTTTTGACGTCGTCGCCCATAGCCAAATTGCGCACACACTTGTGCGACCTTTTTACAAAGTTTTCAGATTGCCTCTCGGGTTTTCACTTCCAGCTGAATTGGCCATAGAATCAATTGTGTCAAGACGGTTTTTGAATTTGAGGCCTCTAGTGCGGAGTTTTTGACGTCGTCGCCCATAGCCAAACTTGCGCGCATGGTTGTGTGCCGTTTTTACAAAGTTTTCAGATTGCCTCCCAGGTTTGCATCCCTCACTGAATTGGCCATAGAATCAATTGTGTCGAGGTGGTTTTTGAATTTGAGGCCTCGTGTGCGGAGTTTTTGACGTTGTCGCCCATAGCCAAACCTGCGCGCATGGTTGTGTGCCGTTTTTACAAAGTTTTCAGATTGCCTCCCAGGTTTGCATCCCTCACTGAATTGGCCATAGAATCAATTGAGTCGGGACGGTTTTTGAATTTGAGGCCTCGGGTGCGGAGTTTTTGACGTCGTCGCCCATAGCCAAATTGCGCGCACACTCGTGCGCCGTTTTTACAAAGTTTTCAGATTGCCTCTCGGGTTTGCACTTCCAGTTGAATTGGCCATAGAATCAATTGTGTCGAGAAATTTTTTGAATTTGAGGCCTCGGGTGCGGAGTTTTTGACGTCGTCGCCCATAGCCAAATTGCGCGCACACTTGTGCGGCGTTTTTACAAAGTTTTCAGATTGCCTCTCGGGTTTGCATTTCCAGCTGAATATGCCATAGAATCAATTGTGTCGAGACGGTTTTTGAATTTGAGGCCTCGGGTGCGGGGTTTTTTACGTCGTCGCCCATAGCCAAATTGCGCACACACTTGTGCGACCTTTTTACAAAGTTTTCAGATTGCCTCTCGGGTTTTCACTTCCAGCTGAATTGGCCATAGAATCAATTGTGTCCAGACGGTTTTTGAATTTGAGGCCTCGGGTGCGGAGTTTTTGACGTCGTCGCCCATAGCCAAACTTGCGCGCATGGTTGTGTGCCATTTTTACAAAGTTTTCAGATTGCCTCCCAGGTTTGCATCCCTCACTGAATTGGCCATAGAATCAATTGTGTCGAGGCGGTTTTTGAATTTGAGGCCTCGTGTGCGGAGTTTTTGACGTTGTCGCCCATAGCCAAACTTGCGCGCATGGTTGTGTGCCGTTTTTACAAAGTTTTCAGATTGCCTCCCAGGTTTGCATCCCTCACTGAATTAGCCATAAAATCAATTGAGTCTAGACGGTTTTTGAATTTGAGGCCTCGGGTGCGGAGTTTTTGACGTCGTCGCCCATAGCCAAATTGCGCGCACACTTGTGCGCCGTATTTACAAAGTTTTCAGATTGCCTCTCGGGTTTTCACTTCCAGCTGAATTGGCCATAGAATCAATTGTGTCGAGACGGTTTTTGAATTTGAGGCCTCGGGTGCGGAGTTTTTGACGTCGTCGCCCATAGCCAAACTTGCGCGCATGGTTGTGTGCCGTTTTTACAAAGTTTTCAGATTACCTCCCAGGTTTGCATCCCTCACTGAATTGGCCATAGAATCAATTGCGTCGAGACCGTTTTTGAATTTGAGGCCTCGGGTGCGGAGTTTTTTACGTCGTCGCCCATAGCCAAATTGCGCGCACACTTGTGCACCGTTTTTACAAAGTTATCAGATTGCCTCTCGGGTTTTCATTTCCAGCTGAATTTGCCATAGATTCAATTGTGTCGAGACGGTTTTTGAATTTGAGGCCTCGGGTGCGGAGTTTTTTACGTCGCCGCCCATAGCCAAACTTGCGCGCATGGTTGTGTGCCGTTTTTACAAAGTTTTCAGATTACCTCCCAGGTTTGCATCCCTCACTGAATTGGTCATAAAATCAATTGTGTCGAGAAATTTTTTGAATTTGAGGCCTCGGGTGCGGAGTTTTTGACGTCGTCGCCCATAGCCAAATTGCGCGCACACTTGTGCGCCGTTTTTACAAAGTTTTCAGATTGCCTCTCGGGTTTTCACTTCCAGCTGAATTGGCCATAGAATCAATTGTGTCGAGACGGTTTTTGAATTTGAGGCCTCGGGTGCGGAGTTTTTGACGTCGTCGCCCATAGCCAAATTGCGCGCACACTTGTGCGCCGTTTTTACAAAGTTTTCAGATTGCCTCTCGGGTTTTCACTTCCAGCTGAATTGGCCATAGAATCAATTGTGTCGAGACGGTTTTTGAATTTGAGGCCTCGGGTGCGGAGTTTTTGACGTCGTCGCCCATAGCCAAACTTGCGCGCATGGTTGTGTGCCATTTTTACAAAGTTTTCAGATTGCCTCCCAGGTTTGCATCCCTCACTGAATTGGCCATAGAATCAATTGTGTCGAGGCGGTTTTTGAATTTGAGGCCTCGTGTGCGGAGTTTTTGACGTTGTCGCCCATAGCCAAACTTGCGCGCATGGTTGTGTGCCGTTTTTACAAAGTTTTCAGATTGCCTCCCAGGTTTGCATCCCTCACTGAATTAGCCATAAAATCAATTGAGTCTAGACGGTTTTTGAATTTGAGGCCTCGGGTGCGGAGTTTTTGACGTCGTCGCCCATAGCCAAATTGCGCGCACACTTGTGCGCCGTATTTACAAAGTTTTCAGATTGCCTCTCGGGTTTTCACTTCCAGCTGAATTGGCCATAGAATCAATTGTGTCGAGACGGTTTTTGAATTTGAGGCCTCGGGTGCGGAGTTTTTGACGTCGTCGCCCATAGCCAAACTTGCGCGCATGGTTGTGTGCCGTTTTTACAAAGTTTTCAGATTACCTCCCAGGTTTGCATCCCTCACTGAATTGGCCATAGAATCAATTGCGTCGAGACGGTTTTTGAATTTGAGGCCTCGGGTGCGGAGTTTTTTACGTCGTCGCCCATAGCCAAATTGCGCGCACACTTGTGCACCGTTTTTACAAAGTTATCAGATTGCCTCTCGGGTTTTCATTTCCAGCTGAATTTGCCATAGATTCAATTGTGTCGAGACGGTTTTTGAATTTGAGGCCTCGGGTGCGGAGTTTTTTACGTCGCCGCCCATAGCCAAACTTGCGCGCATGGTTGTGTGCCGTTTTTACAAAGTTTTCAGATTACCTCCCAGGTTTGCATCCCTCACTGAATTGGTCATAAAATCAATTGTGTCGAGAAATTTTTTGAATTTGAGGCCTCGGGTGCGGAGTTTTTGACGTCGTCGCCCATAGCCAAATTGCGCGCACACTTGTGCGCCGTTTTTACAAAGTTTTCAGATTGCCTCTCGGGTTTGCACTTCCAGCTGAATTGGCCATAGAATCAATTGTGTCGAGACGGTTTTTGAATTTGAGGCCTCGGGTGCGGAGTTTTTGACGTCGTCGCCCATAGCCAAATTGCGCGCACACTTGTGCGCCGTTTTTACAAAGTTTTCAGATTGCCTCTCGGGTTTTCACTTCCAGCTGAATTGGCCATAGAATCAATTGTGTCGAGACGGTTTTTGAATTTGAGGCCTCGGGTGCGGAGTTTTTGACGTCGTCGCCCATAGCCAAACTTGCGCGCATGGTTGTGTGCCGTTTTTACAAAGTTTTCAGATTGCCTCTCGGGTTTGCATCCCCAGCTGAATTGGCCATAGAATCAATTGTGTCGAGACGGTTTTTGAATTTGAGGCCTCGGGTGTGGAGTTTTTGACGTCGTCGCCCATAGCCAAATTGCGCGTACACTTGTGCGCCGTTTTTACAAAGTTTTCAGATTGCCTCTCGGGTTTTCACTTCCAGCTGAATTGGCCATAGAATCAATTGTGTCGAGACGGTTTTTGAATTTGAGGCCTCGGGTGCGGAGTTTTTGACGTCGTCGCCCATAGCCAAACTTGCGCGCATGGTTGTGTGCCGTTTTTACAAAGTTTTCAGATTGCCTCCCAGGTTTGCATCCCTCACTGAATTGGCCATAGAATCAATTGTGTCGAGACGGTTTTTGAATTTGAGGCCTCGGTTGCGGAGTTTTTGACGTCGTCGCCCATAGCCAAATTGCGCGCCGTTTTTACAAAGTTTTCAGATTGCCTCTCGGGTTTTCATCTCCAGTTGAATTGGCTATAGAATCAATTGTGTCGGGACGGTTTTTGAATTTGAGGCCTCGGGTGCGGAGTTTTTGACGTCGTCGCCCATAGCCAAACTTGCGCGCATGGTTGTGTGCCGTTTTTACAAAGTTTTCAGATTGCCTCCCAGGTTTGCATCCCTCACAGAATTGGCCATAGAATCAATTGTGTCGAGAATTTTTTTGAATTTGAGGCCTCGGGTGCGGAGTTTTTGACGTCATCGCCCATAGCCAAATTACGCGCACACTTGTGCGCCGTTTTTACAAAGTTTTCAGATTGCCTCTCGGGTTTGCACTTCCAGTTGAATTGCCATAGAATCAATTGTGTCGAGAAATTTTTTGAATTTGAGGCCTCGGGTGCGGAGTTTTTGACGTCGTCGCCCATAGCCAAATTGCGCGCACACTTGTGCGCCGTTTTTACAAAGTTTTCAGATTGCCTCTCGGGTTTGCATTGCCAGCAGAATTGGCCATAAAATCAATTGTGTCGAGAAATTTTTTGAATTTGAGGCCTCGGGTGCGGAGTTTTTGACGTCGTCGCCCATAGCCAAATTGCGCGCACACTTGTGCGCCGTTTTTACAAAGTTTTCAGATTGCCTCTCGGGTTTGCATTGCCAGCAGAATTGGCCATAAAATCAATTGTGTCGAGACGGTTTTTGAATTTGAGGCCTCGGGTGCGGAGTTTTTGACGTCGTCGCCCATAGCCAAATTGGGCGCACACTTGTGCGCCGTTTTTACAAAGTTTTCAGATTGCCTCTCGGGTTTTCTTTTCCAGCTGAATTGGCCATAAAATCAATTGTGTTGAGACGGTTTTTGAATTTGAGGCCTCGGGTGAGGAGTTTTTAACGTCGTCGCCCATAGCCAAACTTGCGCGCATGGTTGTGTGCCGTTTTTACAAAGTTTTCAGATTGCCTCCCAGGTTTGCATCCCTCACTGAATTGGCCATAAAATCAATTGTGTCGAGAAATTTTTTGAATTTGAGGCCTCGGGTGCGGAGTTTTTGACGTCGTCGCCCATAGCCAAATTGCGCGCACACTTGTGCGCCGTTTTTACAAAGTTTTCAGATTGCCTCTCGGGTTTGCACTTCTAGCTGAATTGGCCATAGAATCAATTGTGTCGAGACGGTTTTTGAATTTGAGGCCTCGGGTGTGTAGTTTTTGTCGTAGTCGCCCATAGCCAAATTGCGCGTACATTTGTGCGCCGTTTTTACAAAGTTTTCAGATTGCCTCTCAGGTGTTCACTTCTGCTGAATTGGCCATAGAATCAATTGTGTCGAGACGGTTTTTGAATTTGAGGCCTCGGGTGCGGAGTTTTTGACGTCGTCGCCCATAGCCAAACTTGCGCGCATGGTTGTGTGCTGTTTTTACAAAGTTTTCAGATTGCCTCCCAGGTTTGCATCCCTCACTGAATTGGCCATAGAATCAATTGTGTCGAGGCGGTTTTTGAATTTGAGGCCTCGTGTGCGGAGTTTTTGACGTCGTCGCCCATAGCCAAACTTGCGCGCATGGTTGTGTGCCGTTTTTACAATTTTTCAGATTGCCTCCCAGGTTTGCATCCCTCACTGAATTGGCCATAGAATCAATTGTGTCGAGACGGTTTTTGAATTTGAGGCCTCGGTTGCGGAGTTTTTGACATCGTCGCCCATAGCCAAATTGCGCGCACACTTGTGCGCCGTTTTTACAAAGTTTTCAGATTGCCTCTCGGGTTTTCATTTCCAGCTGAACTGGCCATAGAATCAATTGTGTCGAGACGGTTTTTGAATTTGAGGCCTCGGGTGCGGAGTTTTTGACGTCGTCGCCCATAGCCAAACTTGCGCGCATGGTTGTGTGTCGTTTTTACAAAGTTTTCAGATTGCCTCCCAGGTTTGCATCCCTCACTGAATTGGCCATAGAATCAATTGTGTCGAGAAATTTTTTGAATTTGAGGCCTCGGGTGCGGAGTTTTTGACGTCGTCGCCCATAGCCAAATTGCGCGCACACTTGTGCGCCGTTTTTACAAAGTTTTCAGATTGCCTCTCGGGTTTGCACTTCCAGTTGAATTGCCAAAGAATCAATTGTGTCGAGAAATTTTTTGAATTTGAGGCCTCGGGTGCGGTGTTTTTGACGTCGTCGCCCATAGCCAAATTGCGCGCACACTTGTGCGCCGTTTTTACAAAGTTTTCAGATTGCCTCTCGGGTTTGCATCTCCAGCTGAATTGGCCATAGAATCAATTATGTCGAGACGGTTTTTGAATTTGAGGCCTCGGGTGCGGAGTTTTTGACGTCGTAGCCCATAGCCAAATTGTGCGCACACTTGTGCGCCGTTTTTACAAAGTTTTCAGATTGCCTCTCGGGTTTGCACTTCTAGCTGTATTGGCCATAGAATCAATTGTGTTGAGAAACTTTTTGAATTTGAGGCGTCGGGTGCGGAGTTTTTGACGTCGTCGCCCATAGCCAAATTGCGCACACACTCGTGCGCCGTTTTTACAAAGTTTTCAGATTGCCTCTCGGGTTTGTACTTCCAGTTGAATTGGCCATAGAATCAATTGTGTCGAGAAAATTTTTGAATTTGAGGCCTCGGGTGCGGAGTTTTTGACGTCGTCGCCCATAGCCAAATTGCGCGCACACTTGTGCGCCGTTTTTACAAAGTTTTCAGATTGCCTCTCGGGTTTGCATTTCCAGCTGAATATGCCATAGAATCAATTGTGTCGAGACGGTTTTTGAATTTGAGGCCTCGGGTGCGGGGTTTTTTACGTCGTCGCCCATAGCCAAATTGCGCACACACTTGTGCGACCTTTTTACAAAGTTTTCAGATTGCCTCTCGGGTTTTCACTTCCAGCTGAATTGGCCATAGAATCAATTGTGTCAAGACGGTTTTTGAATTTGAGGCCTCTAGTGCGGAGTTTTTGACGTCGTCGCCCATAGCCAAACTTGCGCGCATGGTTGTGTGCCGTTTTTACAAAGTTTTCAGATTGCCTCCCAGGTTTGCATCCCTCACTGAATTGGCCATAGAATCAATTGTGTCGAGGTGGTTTTTGAATTTGAGGCCTCGTGTGCGGAGTTTTTGACGTTGTCGCCCATAGCCAAACTTGCGCGCATGGTTGTGTGCCGTTTTTACAAAGTTTTCAGATTGCCTCCCAGGTTTGCATCCCTCACTGAATTGGCCATAGAATCAATTGAGTCGGGACGGTTTTTGAATTTGAGGCCTCGGGTGCGGAGTTTTTGACGTCGTCGCCCATAGCCAAATTGCGCGCACACTCGTGCGCCGTTTTTACAAAGTTTTCAGATTGCCTCTCGGGTTTGCACTTCCAGTTGAATTGGCCATAGAATCAATTGTGTCGAGAAATTTTTTGAATTTGAGGCCTCGGGTGCGGAGTTTTTGACGTCGTCGCCCATAGCCAAATTGCGCGCACACTTGTGCGCCGTTTTTACAAAGTTTTCAGATTGCCTCTCGGGTTTGCATTTCCAGCTGAATATGCCATAGAATCAATTGTGTCGAGACGGTTTTTGAATTTGAGGCCTCGGGTGCGGGGTTTTTTACGTCGTCGCCCATAGCCAAATTGCGCACACACTTGTGCGACCTTTTTACAAAGTTTTCAGATTGCCTCTCGGGTTTTCACTTCCAGCTGAATTGGCCATAGAATCAATTGTGTCCAGACGGTTTTTGAATTTGAGGCCTCGGGTGCGGAGTTTTTGACGTCGTCGCCCATAGCCAAACTTGCGCGCATGGTTGTGTGCCATTTTTACAAAGTTTTCAGATTGCCTCCCAGGTTTGCATCCCTCACTGAATTGGCCATAGAATCAATTGTGTCGAGGCGGTTTTTGAATTTGAGGCCTCGTGTGCGGAGTTTTTGACGTTGTCGCCCATAGCCAAACTTGCGCGCATGGTTGTGTGCCGTTTTTACAAAGTTTTCAGATTGCCTCCCAGGTTTGCATCCCTCACTGAATTAGCCATAAAATCAATTGAGTCTAGACGGTTTTTGAATTTGAGGCCTCGGGTGCGGAGTTTTTGACGTCGTCGCCCATAGCCAAATTGCGCGCACACTTGTGCGCCGTATTTACAAAGTTTTCAGATTGCCTCTCGGGTTTTCACTTCCAGCTGAATTGGCCATAGAATCAATTGTGTCGAGACGGTTTTTGAATTTGAGGCCTCGGGTGCGGAGTTTTTGACGTCGTCGCCCATAGCCAAACTTGCGCGCATGGTTGTGTGCCGTTTTTACAAAGTTTTCAGATTACCTCCCAGGTTTGCATCCCTCACTGAATTGGCCATAGAATCAATTGCGTCGAGACGGTTTTTGAATTTGAGGCCTCGGGTGTGGAGTTTTTTACGTCGTCGCCCATAGCCAAATTGCGCGCACACTTGTGCGCCGTTTTTACAAAGTTATCAGATTGCCTCTCGGGTTTTCATTTCCAGCTGAATTTGCCATAGATTCAATTGTGTCGAGACGGTTTTTGAATTTGAGGCCTCGGGTGCGGAGTTTTTTACGTCGCCGCCCATAGCCAAACTTGCGCGCATGGTTGTGTGCCGTTTTTACAAAGTTTTCAGATTACCTCCCAGGTTTGCATCCCTCACTGAATTGGTCATAAAATCAATTGTGTCGAGAAATTTTTTGAATTTGAGGCCTCGGGTGCGGAGTTTTTGACGTCGTCGCCCATAGCCAAATTGCGCGCACACTTGTGCGCCGTTTTTACAAAGTTTTCAGATTGCCTCTCGGGTTTGCACTTCCAGCTGAATTGGCCATAGAATCAATTGTGTCGAGACGGTTTTTGAATTTGAGGCCTCGGGTGCGGAGTTTTTGACGTCGTCGCCCATAGCCAAATTGCGCGCACACTTGTGCGCCGTTTTTACAAAGTTTTCAGATTGCCTCTCGGGTTTGCACTTCCAGTTGAATTGGCCATAGAATCAATTGTGTCGAGAAAATTTTTGAATTTGAGGCCTCGGGTGCGGAGTTTTTGACGTCGTCGCCCATAGCCAAATTGCGCGCACACTTGTGCGCCGTTTTTACAAAGTTTTCAGATTGCCTCTTGGGTTTGCACTTCCAGCTGAATTGGCCATAGAATCAATTGTGTCAAGACGGTTTTTGAATTTGAGGCCTTGGGTGCGGAGTGTTTGACGTCGTCGCCCATAGCCAAATTGCGCGCACACTTGTGCGCCGTTTTTACAAAGTTTTCAGATTGCCTCTCGGGTTTGCACTTCCAGCTGAATTGGCCATAGAATCAATTGTGTCGAGAAATTTTTTGAATTTGAGGCCTCGGGTGCGGAGTTTTTGACGTCGTCGCCCATAGCCAAATTGCGCGCACACTTGTGCGCCGTTTTTACAAAGTTTTCAGATTGCCTCTCGGGTTTGCACTTCCAGTTGAATTGGCCATAGAATCAATTGTGTCGAGAAAGTTTTTAAATTTGAGGCTTCGGGTGCGGAGTTTTTGACGTCGTCGCCCATAGCCAAATTGCGCGCACACTTGTGCGCCGTTTTTACAAAGTTTTCAGGTTGCCTCTCGGGTTTGCACTTCCAGTTGAATTGGCCATAAAATCAATTGTGTCGAGAAATTTTTTGAATTTGAGGCCTCGGGTGCGGAGTTTTTGACGTCGTCGCCCATAGCCAAATTGCGCGCACACTTGTGCGCCGGTTTTTACAAAGTTTTCAGATTGCCTCTCGGGTTTGCATTTCCAGCTGAATTGGCCATAGAATCAATTGTGTCGAGATGGTTTTTGAATTTGAGGCCTCGGGTGCGGAGTTTTTGACGTCGTCGCCCATAGCCAAATTGCGCGTACACTAGTGCGCCGTTTTTACAAAGTTTTCAGATTGCCTCTCGGGTTTTCACTTCCAGCTGAATTGGCTATAGAATCAATTGTGTCGAGACGGTTTTTGAATTTGAGGCCTCGGGTGCGGAGTTTTTGACGTCGTCGCCCATAGCCAAACTTGCGCGCATGGTTGTGAGCCGTTTTTACAAAGTTTTCAGATTGCCTCCCAGGTTTGCATCCCTCACTGAATTGGCCATATAATCAATTGTGTTGAGGCGGTTTTTGAATTTGAGGCCTCGGGTGCGGAGTTTTTGACGTCGTCGCCCATAGCCAAACTTGCGCGCATGGTTGTGTGCCGTTTTTACAAAGTTTTCAGATTGCCTCCCAGGTTTGCATCCCTCACTGAATTGGCCATAGAATCAATTGTGTCGAGACGGTTTTTGAATTTGAGGCCTCGGTTGCGGAGTTTTTGACATCGTCGCCCATAGCCAAATTGCGCGCCGTTTTTACAAAGTTTTCAGATTGCCTCTCGGGTTTTCATCTCCAGCTGAATTGGACATAGAATCAATTGTGTCGAGGCGGTTTTTGAATTTGAGGCCTCGGGTGCGGAGTTTTTGACGTCGTCGCCCATAGCCAAACTTGCGCGCATGGTTGTGTGCCGTTTTTACAAAGTTTTCAGATTGCCTCCCAGGTTTGCATCCCTCACAGAATTGGCCATAGAATCAATTGTGTCGAGAAATTTTTTGAATTTGAGGCCTCGGGTGCGGAGTTTTTGACGTCGTCGCCCATAGCCAAATTGTGCGCACACTTGTGCGCCGTTTTTACAAAGTTTTCAGATTGCCTCTCGGGTTTGCACTTCCAGTTGAATTGCCATAGAATCAATTGTGTCGAGAAATTTTTTGAATTTGAGGCCTCGGGTGTGGAGTTTTTGACGTCGTCGCCCATAGCCAAATTGCGCGCACACTTGTGCGCCGTTTTTACAAAGTTTTCAGATTGCCTCTCGGGTTTGCACTTCTAGTTGAATTGCCATAGAATCAATTGTGTCGAGAATTTTTTTGAATTTGAGGCCTCGGGTGCGGAGTTTTTGACGTCGTCGCCCATAGCCAAATTGCGCGCACACTTGTGCGCCGTTTTTACAAAGTTTTCAGATTGCCTCTCGGGTTTGCATTTCCAGCTGAATTGGCCATAGAATCAATTGTGTCGAGACGGTTTTTGAATTTGAGGCCTCGGGTGCGGAGTTTTTGTTGTGTGCCGTTTTTACAAAGTTTTCAGATTGCCTCTCGGGTTTGCACTTCTAGCTGAATTGGCCATAGAATCAATTGTGTCGAGAAATTTTTTGAATTTGAGGCCTCGGGTGCGGAGTTTTTGACGTCGTCGCCCATAGCCAAATTGCGCGCACACTTGTGCGACGTTTTTACAAAGTTTTCAGATTGCCTCTCAGGTTTGCACTTCCAGTTGAATTGCCATAGAATCAATTGTGTCGAGAAATTTTTTGAATTTGAGGCCTCGGGTGCGGTGTTTTTGACGTCGTCGCCCATAGCCAAATTGCGCGCACACTTATGCGCCGTTTTTACAAAGTTTTCAGATTGCCTCTCGGGTTTGCATTCCCAGCTGAATTGGCCATAGAATCAATTGTGTCGAGACGGTTTTTGAATTTGAGGCCTCGGGTGCGGAGTTTTTGTTGTGCGCCGTTTTTACAAAGTTTTCAGTTTGCCTCTCGGGTTTGCACTTCTAGCTGAATTGGCCATAGAATCAATTGTGTCGAGAAATTTTTTGAATTTGAGGCCTCGGGTGCGGAGTTTTTGACGTCGTCGCCCATAGCCAAATTGCGCGCACACTTGTGCGCCGTTTTTACAAAGTTTTTAGATTGCCTCTCGGGTTTGCACTTCCAGTTGAATTGGCCATAAAATCAATTGTGTCGAGAAATTTTTTGAATTTGAGGCCTCGGGTGCGGAGTTTTTGACGTCGTCGCCCATAGCCAAATTGCGCGCACACTTGTGCGCCGTTTTTACAAAGTTTTCAGATTGCCTCTCGGGTTTGCATTCCCAGCTGAATTGGCCATAGAATCAATTGTGTCGAGACGGTTTTTGAATTTGAGGCCTCGGGTGCGGAGTTTTTGACGTCGTAGCCCATAGCCAAATTGTGCGCACACTTGTGCGCCGTTTTTACAAAGTTTTCAGATTGCCTCTCGGGTTTGCACTTCTAGCTGTATTGGCCATAGAATCAATTGTGTTGAGAAACTTTTTGAATTTGAGGCGTCGGGTGCGGAGTTTTTGACGTCGTCGCCCATAGCCAAATTGCGCACACACTCGTGCGCCGTTTTTACAAAGTTTTCAGATTGCCTCTCGGGTTTGCACTTCCAGTTGAATTGGCCATAGAATCAATTGTGTCGAGAAAATTTTTGAATTTGAGGCCTCGGGTGCGGAGTTTTTGACGTCGTCGCCCATAGCCAAATTGCGCGCACACTTGTGCGCCGTTTTTACAAAGTTTTCAGATTGCCTCTCGGGTTTGCATTTCCAGCTGAATATGCCATAGAATCAATTGTGTCGAGACGGTTTTTGAATTTGAGGCCTCGGGTGCGGGGTTTTTTACGTCGTCGCCCATAGCCAAATTGCGCACACACTTGTGCGACCTTTTTACAAAGTTTTCAGATTGCCTCTCGGGTTTTCACTTCCAGCTGAATTGGCCATAGAATCAATTGTGTCAAGACGGTTTTTGAATTTGAGGCCTCTAGTGCGGAGTTTTTGACGTCGTCGCCCATAGCCAAACTTGCGCGCATGGTTGTGTGCCGTTTTTACAAAGTTTTCAGATTGCCTCCCAGGTTTGCATCCCTCACTGAATTGGCCATAGAATCAATTGTGTCGAGGTGGTTTTTGAATTTGAGGCCTCGTGTGCGGAGTTTTTGACGTTGTCGCCCATAGCCAAACTTGCGCGCATGGTTGTGTGCCGTTTTTACAAAGTTTTCAGATTGCCTCCCAGGTTTGCATCCCTCACTGAATTGGCCATAGAATCAATTGAGTCGGGACGGTTTTTGAATTTGAGGCCTCGGGTGCGGAGTTTTTGACGTCGTCGCCCATAGCCAAATTGCGCGCACACTCGTGCGCCGTTTTTACAAAGTTTTCAGATTGCCTCTCGGGTTTGCACTTCCAGTTGAATTGGCCATAGAATCAATTGTGTCGAGAAATTTTTTGAATTTGAGGCCTCGGGTGCGGAGTTTTTGACGTCGTCGCCCATAGCCAAATTGCGCGCACACTTGTGCGCCGTTTTTACAAAGTTTTCAGATTGCCTCTCGGGTTTGCATTTCCAGCTGAATATGCCATAGAATCAATTGTGTCGAGACGGTTTTTGAATTTGAGGCCTCGGGTGCGGGGTTTTTTACGTCGTCGCCCATAGCCAAATTGCGCACACACTTGTGCGACCTTTTTACAAAGTTTTCAGATTGCCTCTCGGGTTTTCACTTCCAGCTGAATTGGCCATAGAATCAATTGTGTCCAGACGGTTTTTGAATTTGAGGCCTCGGGTGCGGAGTTTTTGACGTCGTCGCCCATAGCCAAACTTGCGCGCATGGTTGTGTGCCATTTTTACAAAGTTTTCAGATTGCCTCCCAGGTTTGCATCCCTCACTGAATTGGCCATAGAATCAATTGTGTCGAGGCGGTTTTTGAATTTGAGGCCTCGTGTGCGGAGTTTTTGACGTTGTCGCCCATAGCCAAACTTGCGCGCATGGTTGTGTGCCGTTTTTACAAAGTTTTCAGATTGCCTCCCAGGTTTGCATCCCTCACTGAATTAGCCATAAAATCAATTGAGTCTAGACGGTTTTTGAATTTGAGGCCTCGGGTGCGGAGTTTTTGACGTCGTCGCCCATAGCCAAATTGCGCGCACACTTGTGCGCCGTATTTACAAAGTTTTCAGATTGCCTCTCGGGTTTTCACTTCCAGCTGAATTGGCCATAGAATCAATTGTGTCGAGACGGTTTTTGAATTTGAGGCCTCGGGTGCGGAGTTTTTGACGTCGTCGCCCATAGCCAAACTTGCGCGCATGGTTGTGTGCCGTTTTTACAAAGTTTTCAGATTACCTCCCAGGTTTGCATCCCTCACTGAATTGGCCATAGAATCAATTGCGTCGAGACGGTTTTTGAATTTGAGGCCTCGGGTGCGGAGTTTTTTACGTCGTCGCCCATAGCCAAATTGCGCGCACACTTGTGCGCCGTTTTTACAAAGTTATCAGATTGCCTCTCGGGTTTTCATTTCCAGCTGAATTTGCCATAGATTCAATTGTGTCGAGACGGTTTTTGAATTTGAGGCCTCGGGTGCGGAGTTTTTTACGTCGCCGCCCATAGCCAAACTTGCGCGCATGGTTGTGTGCCGTTTTTACAAAGTTTTCAGATTACCTCCCAGGTTTGCATCCCTCACTGAATTGGTCATAAAATCAATTGTGTCGAGAAATTTTTTGAATTTGAGGCCTCGGGTGCGGAGTTTTTGACGTCGTCGCCCATAGCCAAATTGCGCGCACACTTGTGCGCCGTTTTTACAAAGTTTTCAGATTGCCTCTCGGGTTTGCACTTCCAGCTGAATTGGCCATAGAATCAATTGTGTCGAGACGGTTTTTGAATTTGAGGCCTCGGGTGCGGAGTTTTTGACGTCGTCGCCCATAGCCAAATTGCGCGCACACTTGTGCGCCGTTTTTACAAAGTTTTCAGATTGCCTCTCGGGTTTGCACTTCCAGTTGAATTGGCCATAGAATCAATTGTGTCGAGAAAATTTTTGAATTTGAGGCCTCGGGTGCGGAGTTTTTGACGTCGTCGCCCATAGCCAAATTGCGCGCACACTTGTGCGCCGTTTTTACAAAGTTTTCAGATTGCCTCTTGGGTTTGCACTTCCAGCTGAATTGGCCATAGAATCAATTGTGTCAAGACGGTTTTTGAATTTGAGGTCTCGGGTGCGGAGTTTTTTACGTCGTCGCCCATAGCCAAATTGCGCGCACACTTGTACGCCGTTTTTACAAAGTTTTCAGATTGCCTCTCGGGTTTGCATTTCCAGCTGAATTGGCCATAGAATCAATTGTGTCGAGAAATTTTTTGAATTTGAGGCCTTGGGTGCGGAGTGTTTGACGTCGTCGCCCATAGCCAAATTGCGCGCACACTTGTGCGCCGTTTTTACAAAGTTTTCAGATTGCCTCTCGGGTTTGCACTTCCAGCTGAATTGGCCATAGAATCAATTGTGTCGAGAAATTTTTTGAATTTGAGGCCTCGGGTGCGGAGTTTTTGACGTCGTCGCCCATAGCCAAATTGCGCGCACACTTGTGCGCCGTTTTTACAAAGTTTTCAGATTGCCTCTCGGGTTTGCACTTCCAGTTGAATTGGCCATAGAATCAATTGTGTCGAGAAAGTTTTTAAATTTGAGGCTTCGGGTGCGGAGTTTTTGACGTCGTCGCCCATAGCCAAATTGCGCGCACACTTGTGCGCCGTTTTTACAAAGTTTTCAGGTTGCCTCTCGGGTTTGCACTTCCAGTTGAATTGGCCATAAAATCAATTGTGTCGAGAAATTTTTTGAATTTGAGGCCTCGGGTGCGGAGTTTTTGACGTCGTCGCCCATAGCCAAATTGCGCGCACACTTGTGCGCCGGTTTTTACAAAGTTTTCAGATTGCCTCTCGGGTTTGCATTTCCAGCTGAATTGGCCATAGAATCAATTGTGTCGAGATGGTTTTTGAATTTGAGGCCTCGGGTGCGGAGTTTTTGACGTCGTCGCCCATAGCCAAATTGCGCGTACACTAGTGCGCCGTTTTTACAAAGTTTTCAGATTGCCTCTCGGGTTTTCACTTCCAGCTGAATTGGCTATAGAATCAATTGTGTCGAGACGGTTTTTGAATTTGAGGCCTCGGGTGCGGAGTTTTTGACGTCGTCGCCCATAGCCAAACTTGCGCGCATGGTTGTGAGCCGTTTTTACAAAGTTTTCAGATTGCCTCCCAGGTTTGCATCCCTCACTGAATTGGCCATATAATCAATTGTGTTGAGGCGGTTTTTGAATTTGAGGCCTCGGGTGCGGAGTTTTTGACGTCGTCGCCCATAGCCAAACTTGCGCGCATGGTTGTGTGCCGTTTTTACAAAGTTTTCAGATTGCCTCCCAGGTTTGCATCCCTCACTGAATTGGCCATAGAATCAATTGTGTCGAGACGGTTTTTGAATTTGAGGCCTCGGTTGCGGAGTTTTTGACATCGTCGCCCATAGCCAAATTGCGCGCCGTTTTTACAAAGTTTTCAGATTGCCTCTCGGGTTTTCATCTCCAGCTGAATTGGACATAGAATCAATTGTGTCGAGGCGGTTTTTGAATTTGAGGCCTCGGGTGCGGAGTTTTTGACGTCGTCGCCCATAGCCAAACTTGCGCGCATGGTTGTGTGCCGTTTTTACAAAGTTTTCAGATTGCCTCCCAGGTTTGCATCCCTCACAGAATTGGCCATAGAATCAATAGTGTCGAGAAATTTTTTGAATTTGAGGCCTCGGGTGCGGAGTTTTTGACGTCGTCGCCCATAGCCAAATTGTGCGCACACTTGTGCGCCGTTTTTACAAAGTTTTCAGATTGCCTCTCGGGTTTGCACTTCCAGTTGAATTGCCATAGAATCAATTGTGTCGAGAAATTTTTTGAATTTGAGGCCTCGGGTGTGGAGTTTTTGACGTCGTCGCCCATAGCCAAATTGCGCGCACACTTGTGCGCCGTTTTTACAAAGTTTTCAGATTGCCTCTCGGGTTTGCACTTCTAGTTGAATTGCCATAGAATCAATTGTGTCGAGAATTTTTTTGAATTTGAGGCCTCGGGTGCGGAGTTTTTGACGTCGTCGCCCATAGCCAAATTGCGCGCACACTTGTGCGCCGTTTTTACAAAGTTTTCAGATTACCTCTCGGGTTTGCATTTCCAGCTGAATTGGCCATAGAATCAATTGTGTCGAGACGGTTTTTGAATTTGAGGCCTCGGGTGCGGAGTTTTTGTTGTGTGCCGTTTTTACAAAGTTTTCAGATTGCCTCTCGGGTTTGCACTTCTAGCTGAATTGGCCATAGAATCAATTGTGTCGAGAAATTTTTTGAATTTGAGGCCTCGGGTGCGGAGTTTTTGACGTCGTCGCCCATAGCCAAATTGCGCGCACACTTGTGCGACGTTTTTACAAAGTTTTCAGATTGCCTCTCAGGTTTGCACTTCCAGTTGAATTGCCATAGAATCAATTGTGTCGAGAAATTTTTTGAATTTGAGGCCTCGGGTGCGGTGTTTTTGACGTCGTCGCCCATAGCCAAATTGCGCGCACACTTATGCGCCGTTTTTACAAAGTTTTCAGATTGCCTCTCGGGTTTGCATTCCCAGCTGAATTGGCCATAGAATCAATTATGTCGAGACGGTTTTTGAATTTGAGGCCTCGGGTGCGGAGTTTTTGTTGTGCGCCGTTTTTACAAAGTTTTCAGATTGCCTCTCGGGTTTGCACTTCTAGCTGAATTGGCCATAGAATCAATTGTGTCGAGAAATTTTTTGAATTTGAGGCCTCGGGTGCGGAGTTTTTGACGTCGTCGCCCATAGCCAAATTGCGCGCACACTTGTGCGCCGTTTTTACAAAGTTTTTAGATTGCCTCTCGGGTTTGCACTTCCAGTTGAATTGGCCATAAAATCAATTGTGTCGAGAAATTTTTTGAATTTGAGGCCTCGGGTGCGGAGTTTTTGACGTCGTCGCCCATAGCCAAATTGCGCGCACACTTGTGCGCCGTTTTTACAAAGTTTTCAGATTGCCTCTCGGGTTTGCATTCCCAGCTGAATTGGCCATAGAATCAATTGTGTCGAGACGGTTTTTGAATTTGAGGCCTCGGGTGCGGAGTTTTTGTTGTGTGCCGTTTTTACAAAGTTTTCAGATTGCCTCTCGGGTTTGCATTTCCAGCTGAATTGGCCATAGAATCAATTGTGTCGAGAATTTTTTTGAATTTGAGGCCTTGGGTGCGGAGTGTTTGACGTCGTCGCCCATAGCCAAATTGCGCGCACACTTGTGCGCCGTTTTTACAAAGTTTTCAGATTGCCTCTCGGGTTTGCACTTCCAGCTGAATTGGCCATAGAATCAATTGTGTCGAGAAATTTTTTGAATTTGAGGCCTCGGGTGCGGAGTTTTTGACGTCGTCGCCCATAGCCAAATTGCGCGCACACTTGTGCGCCGTTTTTACAAAGTTTTCAGATTACCTCTCGGGTTTGCACTTCCAGTTGAATTGGCCATAGAATCAATTGTGTCGAGAAAGTTTTTAAATTTGAGGCTTCGGGTGCGGAGTTTTTGACGTCGTCGCCCATAGCCAAATTGCGCGCACACTTGTGCGCCGTTTTTACAAAGTTTTCAGATTGCCTCTCGGGTTTGCACTTCCAGTTGAATTGGCCATAAAATCAATTGTGTCGAGAAATTTTTTGAATTTGAGGCCTCGGGTGCGGAGTTTTTGACGTCGTCGCCCATAGCCAAATTGCGCGCACACTTGTGCGCCGGTTTTTACAAAGTTTTCAGATTGCCTCTCGGGTTTGCATTTCCAGCTGAATTGGCCATAGAATCAATTGTGTCGAGACGGTTTTTGAATTTGAGGCCTCGGGTGCGGAGTTTTTGACGTCGTCGCCCATAGCCAAATTGCGCGTACACTAGTGCGCCGTTTTTACAAAGTTTTCAGATTGCCTCTCGGGTTTTCACTTCCAGCTGAATTGGCCATAGAATCAATTGTGTCGAGACGGTTTTTGAATTTGAGGCCTCGGGTGCGGAGTTTTTGACGTCGTCGCCCATAGCCAAACTTGCGCGCATGGTTGTGAGCCGTTTTTACAAAGTTTTCAGATTGCCTCCCAGGTTTGCATCCCTCACTGAATTGGCCATATAATCAATTGTGTTGAGGCGGTTTTTGAATTTGAGGCCTCGGGTGCGGAGTTTTTGACGTCGTCGCCCATAGCCAAACTTGCGCGCATGGTTGTGTGCCGTTTTTACAAAGTTTTCAGATTGCCTCCCAGGTTTGCATCCCTCACTGAATTGGCCATAGAATCAATTGTGTCGAGACGGTTTTTGAATTTGAGGCCTCGATTGCGGAGTTTTTGACGTCGTCGCCCATAGCCAAATTGCGCGCCGTTTTTACAAAGTTTTCAGATTGCCTCTCGGGTTTTCATCTCCAGCTGAATTGGACATAGAATCAATTGTGTCGAGGCGGTTTTTGAATTTGAGGCCTCGGGTGCGGAGTTTTTGACGTCGTCGCCCATAGCCAAACTTGCGCGCATGGTTGTGTGCCGTTTTTACAAAGTTTTCAGATTGCCTCCCAGGTTTGCATCCCTCACAGAATTGGCCATAGAATCAATTGTGTCGAGAAATTTTTTGAATTTGAGGCCTCGGGTGCGGAGTTTTTGACGTCGTCGCCCATAGCCAAATTGTGCGCACACTTGTGCGCCGTTTTTACAAAGTTTTCAGATTGCCTCTCGGGTTTGCACTTCCAGTTGAATTGCCATAGAATCAATTGTGTCGAGAAATTTTTTGAATTTGAGGCCTCGGGTGTGGAGTTTTTGACGTCGTCGCCCATAGCCAAATTGCGCGCACACTTGTGCGCCGTTTTTACAAAGTTTTCAGATTGCCTCTCGGGTTTGCACTTCTAGTTGAATTGCCATAGAATCAATTGTGTCGAGAATTTTTTTGAATTTGAGGCCTCGGGTGCGGAGTTTTTGACGTCGTCGCCCATAGCAAAATTGCGCGCACACTTGTGCGCCGTTTTTACAAAGTTTTCAGATTGCCTCTCGGGTTTGCATTTCCAGTTGAATTGGCCATAGAATCAATTGTGTCGAGACGGTTTTTGAATTTGAGGCCTCGGGTGCGGAGTTTTTGTTGTGTGCCGTTTTTACAAAGTTTTCAGATTGCCTCTCGGGTTTGCACTTCTAGCTGAATTGGCCATAGAATCAATTGTGTCGAGAAATTTTTTGAATTTGAGGCCTCGGGTGCGGAGTTTTTGACGTCGTCGCCCATAGCCAAATTGCGCGCACACTTGTGCGCCGTTTTTACAAAGTTTTCAGATTGCCTCTCGGGTTTGCACTTCCAGTTGAATTGGCCATAGAATCAATTGTGTCGAGAAAGTTTTTAAATTTGAGGCTTCGGGTGCGGAGTTTTTGACGTCGTCGCCCATAGCCAAATTGCGCGCACACTTGTGCGCCGTTTTTACAAAGTTTTCAGATTGCCTCTCGGGTTTGCACTTCCAGTTGAATTGGCCATAAAATCAATTGTGTCGAGAAATTTTTTGAATTTGAGGCCTCGGGTGCAGAGTTTTTGACGTCGTCGCCCATAGCCAAATTGCGCGCACACTTGTGCGCCGGTTTTTACAAAGTTTTCAGATTGCCTCTCGGGTTTGCATTTCCAGCTGAATTGGCCATAGAATCAATTGTGTCGAGACGGTTTTTGAATTTGAGGCCTCGGGTGCGGAGTTTTTGACGTCGTCGCCCATAGCCAAATTGCGCGTACACTAGTGCGCCGTTTTTACAAAGTTTTCAGATTGCCTCTCGGGTTTTCACTTCCAGCTGAATAGGCCATAGAATCAAATGTGTCGAGACGGTTTTTGAATTTGAGGCCTCGGGTGCGGAGTTTTTGACGTCGTCGCCCATAGCCAAACTTGCGCGCATGGTTGTGAGCCGTTTTTACAAAGTTTTCAGATTGCCTCCCAGGTTTGCATCCCTCACTGAATTGGCCATATAATCAATTGTGTTGAGGCGGTTTTTGAATTTGAGGCCTCGGGTGCGGAGTTTTTGACGTCGTCGCCCATAGCCAAACTTGCGCGCATGGTTGTGTGCCGTTTTTACAAAGTTTTCAGATTGCCTCCCAGGTTTGCATCCCTCACTGAATTGGCCATAGAATCAATTGTGTCGAGACGGTTTTTGAATTTGAGGCCTCGATTGCGGAGTTTTTGACGTCGTCGCCCATAGCCAAATTGCGCGCCGTTTTTACAAAGTTTTCAGATTGCCTCTCGGGTTTTCATCTCCAGCTGAATTGGACATAGAATCAATTGTGTCGAGGCGGTTTTTGAATTTGAGGCCTCGGGTGCGGAGTTTTTGACGTCGTCGCCCATAGCCAAACTTGCGCGCATGGTTGTGTGCCGTTTTTACAAAGTTTTCAGATTGCCTCCCAGGTTTGCATCCCTCACAGAATTGGCCATAGAATCAATTGTGTCGAGAAATTTTTTGAATTTGAGGCCTCGGGTGCGGAGTTTTTGACGTCGTCGCCCATAGCCAAATTGTGCGCACACTTGTGCGCCGTTTTTACAAAGTTTTCAGATTGCCTCTCGGGTTTGCACTTCCAGTTGAATTGCCATAGAATCAATTGTGTCGAGAAATTTTTTGAATTTGAGGCCTCGGGTGTGGAGTTTTTGACGTCGTCGCCCATAGCCAAATTGCGCGCACACTTGTGCGCCGTTTTTACAAAGTTTTCAGATTGCCTCTCGGGTTTGCACTTCTAGTTGAATTGCCATAGAATCAATTGTGTCGAGAATTTTTTTGAATTTGAGGCCTCGGGTGCGGAGTTTTTGACGTCGTCGCCCATAGCAAAATTGCGCGCACACTTGTGCGCCGTTTTTACAAAGTTTTCAGATTGCCTCTCGGGTTTGCATTTCCAGCTGAATTGGCCATAGAATCAATTGTGTCGAGACGGTTTTTGAATTTGAGGCCTCGGGTGCGGAGTTTTTGTTGTGTGCCGTTTTTACAAAGTTTTCAGATTGCCTCTCGGGTTTGCACTTCTAGCTGAATTGGCCATAGAATCAATTGTGTCGAGAAATTTTTTGAATTTGAGGCCTCGGGTGCGGAGTTTTTGACGTCGTCGCCCATAGCCAAATTGCGCGCACACTTGTGCGCCGTTGTTACAAAGTTTTCAGGTTGCCTCTCGGGTTTGCACTTCCAGTTGAATTGCCATAGAATCAATTGTTTCGAGAAATTTTTTGAATTTGAGGCCTCGGGTGCGGAGTTTTTGACGTCGTCGCCCATAGCCAAATTGCGCGCACACTTGTGCGACGTTTTTACAAAGTTTTCAGATTGCCTCTCAGGTTTGCACTTCCAGTTGAATTGCCATAGAATCAATTGTGTCGAGAAATTTTTTGAATTTGAGGCCTCGGGTGCGGTGTTTTTGACGTCGTCGCCCATAGCCAAATTGCGCGCACACTTATGCGCCGTTTTTACAAAGTTTTCAGATTGCCTCTCGGGTTTGCATTCCCAGCTGAATTGGCCATAGAATCAATTGTGTCGAGACGGTTTTTGAATTTGAGGCCTCGGGTGCGGAGTTTTTGTTGTGCGCCGCTTTTACAAAGTTTTCAGATTGCCTCTCGGGTTTGCACTTCTAGCTGAATTGGCCATAGAATCAATTGTGTCGAGAATTTTTTTGAATTTGAGGCCTCGGGTGCGGAGTTTTTGACGTCGTCGCCCATAGCCAAATTGCGCGCACACTTGTGCGCCGTTTTTACAAAGTTTTTAGATTGCCTCTCGGGTTTGCACTTCCAGTTGAATTGGCCATAAAATCAATTGTGTCGAGAAATTTTTTGAATTTGAGGCCTCGGGTGCGGAGTTTTTGACGTCGTCGCCCATAGCCAAATTGCGCGCACACTTGTGCGCCGTTTTTACAAAGTTTTCAGATTGCCTCTCGGGTTTGCATTCCCAGCTGAATTGGCCATAGAATCAATTGTGTCGAGACGGTTTTTGAATTTGAGGCCTCGGGTGCGGAGTTTTTGTTGTGTGCCGTTTTTACAAAGTTTTCAGATTGCCTCTCGGGTTTGCACTTCTAGCTGAATTGGCCATAGAATCAATTGTGTCGAGAATTTTTTTGAATTTGAGGCCTCGGGTGCGGAGTTTTTGACGTCGTCGCCCATAGCCAAATTGCGCGCACACTTGTGCGCCGTTCTTACAAAGTTTTCAGGTTGCCTCTCGGGTTTGCACTTCCAGTTGAATTGCCATAGAATCAATTGTGTCGAGAAATTTTTTGAATTTGAGGCCTCGGGTGCGGAGTTTTTGACGTCGTCGCCCATAGCCAAATTGCGCGCACACTTGTGCGCCGTTTTTACAAAGTTTTCAGATTGCCTCTCGGGTTTGCACTTCCAGTTGAATTGCCATAGAATCAATTGTGTCGAGAAATTTTTTGAATTTGAGGCCTCGGGTGCGGAGTTTTTGACGTCGTCGCCCATAGCCAAATTGCGCGCACACTTGTGCGCCGTTTTTACAAAGTTTTCAGATTGCCTCTCGGGTTTGCATTCCCAGCTGAATTGGCCATAGAATCAATTATGTCGAGATGGTTTTTGAATTTGAGGCCTCGGGTGCGGAGTTTTTGTTGTGCGCCGTTTTTACAAAGTTTTCAGATTGCCTCTCGGGTTTGCACTTCTAGCTGAATTGGCCATATAATCAATTGTGTCGAGAAATTTTTTGAATTTGAGGCCTCGGGTGCGGAGTTTTTGACGTCGTCGCCCGTAGCCAAATTGCGCGCACACTTGTGCGCCGTTTTTACAAAGTTTTTAGATTGCCTATCGGGTTTGCACTTCCAGTTGAATTGGCCATAAAATCAATTGTGTCGAGAAATTTTTTGAATTTGAGGCCTCGGGTGCGGAGTTTTTGACGTCGTCGCCCATAGCCAAATTGCGCGCACACTTGTGCGCCGTTTTTACAAAGTTTTCAGATTGCCACTCGGGTTTGCATTGCCAGCAGAATTGGCCATAAAATCAATTGTGTCGAGACGGTTTTTGAATTTGAGGCCTCGGGTGTGGAGTTTTTGACGTCGTCGCCCATAGCCAAATTGGGCGCACACTTGTGCGCCGTTTTTACAAAGTTTTCAGATTGCCTATCGGGTTTTCTTTTCCAGCTGAATTGGCCATAAAATCAATTGTGTTGAGACGGTTTTTGAATTTGAGGCCTCGGGTGAGGAGTTTTTAACGTCGTCGCCCATAGCCAAACTTGCGCGCATGGTTGTGTGCCGTTTTTACAAAGTTTTCAGATTGCCTCCCAGGTTTGCATCCCTCACTGAATTGGCCATAAAATCAATTGTGTCGAGAAATTTTTTGAATTTGAGGCCTTGGGTGCGGAGTTTTTGACGTCCTCGCCTATAGCCAAATTGCGCGCACACTTGTGCGCCGTTTTTACAAAGTTTTCAGATTACCTCTCGGGTTTGCATTCCCAGCTGAATTGGCCATAGAATCAATTGTGTCGAGACGGTTTTTGAATTTGAGGCCTCGGGTGCGTTGTTTTTGACGTCGTCGCCCATAGCCAAATTGCGCGTACACTTGTGCGCCGTTTTTACAAAGTTTTCAGATTGCCTCTCAGGTTTTCACTTCCAGCTGAATTGGCCATAGAATCAATTGTGTCGAGACGGTTTTTGAATTTGAGGCCTCGGGTGCGGAGTTTTTGACGTCGTCGCCCATAGCCAAACTTGCGCGCATGGTTGTGTGCCGTTTTTACAAAGTTTTCAGATTGCCTCCCAGGTTTGCATCCCTCACTGAATTGGCCATAGAATCAATTGTGTTGAGGCGGTTTTTGAATTTGAAGCCTCGGGTGCGGAGTTTTTGACGTCGTCGCCCATAGCCAAACTTGCGCGCATGGTTGTGTGCCGTTTTTACAAAGTTTTCAGATTGCTTCCCAGGTTTGCATCCCTCACTGAATTGGCCATAGAATCAATTGTGTCGAGACGGTTTTTGAATTTGAGGCCTCGGTTGCGGAGTTTTTGACGTCGTCGCCCATAGCCAAATTGCGCGCACACTTGTGCGCCGTTTTTACAAAGTTTTCAGATTGCCTCTCGGGTTTTCATTCCCAGCTGAACTGGCCATAGAATCAATTGTGTTGAGACGGTTTTTGAATTTGAGGCCTCGGGTGCGGAGTTTTTTACGTCGTCGCCCATAGCCAAACTTGCGCGCATGGTTGTGTGCCGTTTTTACAAAGTTTTCAGATTGCCTCCCAGGTTTGCATCCCTCACTGAATTGGCTATAAAATCAATTGTGTCGAGAAATTTTTTGAATTTGAGGCCTCGGGTGCGGAGTTTTTGACGTCGTCGCCCATAGCCAAATTGCGCGCACACTTGTGCGCCGTTTTTACAAAGTTTTCAGATTGCCTCTCGGGTTTGCACTTCCAGCTGAATTGGCCATAGAATCAATTGTGTTGAGAATTTTTTTGAATTTGAGGCGTCGGGTGCGGAGTTTTTGACGTCGTCGCCCATAGCCAAATTGCGCGCACACTTGTGCGCCGTTTTTACAAAGTTTTCAGATTGCCTCTCGGGTTTGCACTTCCAGTTGAATTGGCCATAGAATCAATTGTATCGAGAAAATTTTTGAATTTGAGGCCTCGGGTGCGGAGTTTTTGACGTCGTCGCCCATAGCCAAATTGCGCGCACACTTGTGCGCCGTTTTTACAAAGTTTTCAAATTGCCTCTCGGGTTTGCACTTCCAGCTGAATTGGCCATAGAATCAATTGTGTCAAAACGTTTTTTGAATTTGAGGCCTCGGGTGCGGAGTTTTTGACGTCGTCGCCCATAGCCAAATTGCGCGCACACTTGTACGCCGTTTTTACAAAGTTTTCAGATTGCCTCTCGGGTTTGCACTTCCAGCTGAATTGGCCATGGAATCAATTGTGTCGAGAAATTTTTTGAATTTGAGGCCTCGGGTGCGGAGTTTTTGACGTCGTCGCCCATAGCCAAATTGCGCGCACACTTGTGCGCCGTTTTTACAAAGTTTTCAGATTGCCTCTCGGGTTTGCACTTCCAGTTGAATTGGCCATAAAATCAATTGTGTCGAGAAATTTTTTGAATTTGAGGCCTCGGGTGCGGAGTTTTTGACGTCGTCGCCCATAGCCAAATTGCGCGCACACTTGTGCGCCGTTTTTACAAAGTTTTCAGATTGCCTCTCGGGTTTGCACTTCCAGTTGAATTGCCAAAGAATCAATTGTGTCGAGAAATTTTTTGAATTTGAGGCCTCGGGTGCGGAGTTTTTGACGTCGTCGCCCATAGCCAAATTGCGCGCACACTTGTGCGCCGTTTTTACAAAGTTTTCAGATTGCCTCTCGGGTTTTTACTTCCAGCTGAATTGGCCATAGAATCAATTGTGTCGAGACGGTTTTTGAATTTGAGGCCTCGGGTGCGGAGTTTTTGACGTCGTCGCCCATAGCCAAACTTGCGCGCATGGTTGTGTGCCGGTTTTACAAGGTTTTCAGATTGCCTCCCAGGTTTGCATCCCTTACTGAATTGGCCATAGAATCAATTGTGTCGAGGCGGTTTTTGAATTTGAGGCCTCGTGTGCGGAGTTTTTTACGTCGTCGCCCATAACCAAACTTGCGCGCATGGTTGTGTGCCGTTTTTACAAGGTTTTCAGATTGCCTCCCAGGTTTGCATCCCTCACTGAATTGGCCATGTAATCAATTGCGTCGAGACGGTTTTTGAATTTGAGGCCTCGGGTGCGGAGTTTTTTACGTCGTCGCCCATAGCCAAATTGCGCGCACACTTGTGAGCCGTTTTTACAAAGTTATCAGATTGCCTCTCGGGTTTTCATTTCTAGCTGAATTGGCCATAGAATCAATTGTGTCGAGACGGTTTTTGAATTTGAGGCCTCGGGTGCGGAGTTTTTTACGTCGCCGCCCATAGCCAAACTTGCGCGCATGGTTGTGTGCCGTTTTTACAAAGTTTTCAGATTACCTCCCAGGTTTGCATCCCTCACTGAATTGGCTATAAAATCAATTGTGTCGAGAAATTTTTTGAATTTGAGGCCTCGGGTGCGGAGTTTTTGACGTCGTCGCCCATAGCCAAATTGCGCGCACACTTGTGCGCCGTTTTTACAAAGTTTTCAGATTGCCTCTCGGGTTTGCACTTCCAGCTGAATTGGCCATAGAATCAATTGTGTCGAGACGGTTTTTGAATTTGAGGCCTCGGGTGCGGAGTTTTTGATGTCGTCGCCCATAGCCAAATTGCGCGCACACTTGTGCGCGTTTTTACAAAGTTTTCAGATTGCCTCTCGGGTTTGCACTTCCAGTTGAATTGGCCATAGAATCAATTGTGTCGAGAAAATTTTTGAATTTGAGGCCTCGGGTGCAGAGTTTTTGACGTCGTCGCCCATAGCCAAATTGCGCGCACACTTGTGCGCCGTTTTTACAAAGTTTTCAGATTGCCTCTCGGGTTTGCACTTCCAGCTGAATTGGCCATAGAATCAATTGTGTCAAAACGGTTTTTGAATTTGAGGCCTCGGGTGCGGAGTTTTTGACGTCGTCGCCCTTAGCCAAATTGCGCGCACACTTGTACGCCATTTTTACAAAGTTTTCAGATTGCCTCTCGGGTTTGCACTTCCAGCTGAATTGGCCATGGAATCAATTGTGTCGAGAAATTTTTTGAATTTGAGGCCTCGGGTGCGGAGTTTTTGACGTCGTCGCCCATAGCCAAATTGCGCGCACACTTGTGCGCCGTTTTTACAAAGTTTTCAGATTGCCTCTCGGGTTTGCACTTCCAGTTGAATTGGCCATAAAATCAATTGTGTCGAGAAATTTTTTGAATTTGAGGCCTCGGGTGCGGAGGTTTTGACGTCGTCGCCCATAGCCAAATTGCGCGCACACTTGTGCGCCGTTTTTACAAAGTTTTCAGATTGCCTCTCGGGTTTGCATTTCCAGTTGAATTGGCCATAGAAT
This sequence comes from Galeopsis tetrahit, assembly GCA_963675135.1. NCBI lineage: Eukaryota > Viridiplantae > Streptophyta > Magnoliopsida > Lamiales > Lamiaceae > Galeopsis > Galeopsis tetrahit. Next base: position 70,206,631 of record OY776126.1, read on the forward strand.
CATTTGTGTCGAGACGGTTTTTGAATTTGAGGCCTCGGGTGCGGAGTTTTTGACGTCGTCGCCCATAGCCAAATTGCGCGCACACTTGTGCGCCGTTTTTACAAAGTTTTCAGATTGCCTCTCGGGTTTTCATTTCCAGCTGAATTGGCCATAGAATCATTTGTGTCGAGACGGTGTTTGAATTTGAGGCCTCGGGTGCGGAGTTTTTGACGTCGTCGCCCATAGCCAAACTTGCGCGCATGGTTGTGTGCCGTTTTTACAAAGTTTTCAGATTGCCTCCCAGGTTTGCATCCCTCACTGAATTGGCCATAGAATCAATTGTGTCGAGAAATTTTTTGAATTTGAGGCCTCGGGTGCGGAGTTTTTGACGTCGTCGCCCATAGCCAAATTGCGCGCACACTTGTGCGCCGTTTTTACAAAGTTTTCAGATTGTCTCTCGGGTTTGCACTTCCAGTTGAATTGCCAAAGAATCAATTGTGTCGAGAAATTTTTTGAATTTGAGGCCTCGGGTGCGGAGTTTTTGACGTCGTCGCCCATAGCCAAATTGCGCGCACACTTGTGCGCCGTTTTTACAAAGTTTTCAGATTGCCTCTCGGGTTTTCATTTCCAGCTGAATTGGCCATAGAATCATTTGTGTCGAGACGGTGTTTGAATTTGAGGCCTCGGGTGCGGAGTTTTTGACGTCGTCGCCCATAGCCAAACTTGCGCGCATGGTTGTGTGCCGTTTTTACAAAGTTTTCAGATTGCCTCCCAGGTTTGCATCCCTCACTGAATTGGCCATAGAATCAATTGTGTCGAGAAATTTTTTGAATTTGAGGCCTCGGGTGCGGAGTTTTTTACGTCGTCGCCCATAGCCAAATTGCGCGCACACTTGTGCGCCGTTTTTACAAAGTTTTCAGATTGCCTCTCGGGTTTGCACTTCCAGTTGAATTGCCAAAGAATCAATTGTGTCGAGAAATTTTTTGAATTTGAGGCCTCGGGTGCGGAGTTTTTGACGTCGTCGCCCATAGCCAAATTGCGCGCACACTTGTGCGCCGTTTTTACAAAGTTTTCAGATTGCCTCTCGGGTTTTTACTTCCAGCTGAATTGGCCATAGAATCAATTGTGTCGAGACGGTTTTTGAATTTGAGGCCTCGGGTGCGGAGTTTTTGACGTCGTCGCCCATAGCCAAACTTGCGCGCATGGTTGTGTGCCGGTTTTACAAGGTTTTCAGATTGCCTCCCAGGTTTGCATCCCTTACTGAATTGGCCATAGAATCAATTGTGTCGAGGCGGTTTTTGAATTTGAGGCCTCGTGTGCGGAGTTTTTTACGTCGTCGCCCATAACCAAACTTGCGCGCATGGTTGTGTGCCGTTTTTACAAGGTTTTCAGATTGCCTCCCAGGTTTGCATCCCTCACTGAATTGGCCATGTAATCAATTGCGTCGAGACGGTTTTTGAATTTGAGGCCTCGGGTGCGGAGTTTTTTACGTCGTCGCCCATAGCCAAATTGCGCGCACACTTGTGAGCCGTTTTTACAAAGTTATCAGATTGCCTCTCGGGTTTTCATTTCTAGCTGAATTGGCCATAGAATCAATTGTGTCGAGACGGTTTTTGAATTTGAGGCCTCGGGTGCGGAGTTTTTTACGTCGCCGCCCATAGCCAAACTTGCGCGCATGGTTGTGTGCCGTTTTTACAAAGTTTTCAGATTACCTCCCAGGTTTGCATCCCTCACTGAATTGGCTATAAAATCAATTGTGTCGAGAAATTTTTTGAATTTGAGGCCTCGGGTGCGGAGTTTTTGACGTCGTCGCCCATAGCCAAATTGCGCGCACACTTGTGCGCCGTTTTTACAAAGTTTTCAGATTGCCTCTCGGGTTTGCACTTCCAGCTGAATTGGCCATAGAATCAATTGTGTCGAGACGGTTTTTGAATTTGAGGCCTCGGGTGCGGAGTTTTTGACGTCGTCGCCCATAGCCAAATTGCGCGCACACTTGTGCGCCGTTTTTACAAAGTTTTCAGATTGCCTCTCGGGTTTGCACTTCCAGTTGAATTGGCCATAGAATCAATTGTGTCGAGAAAATTTTTGAATTTGAGGCCTCGGGTGCAGAGTTTTTGACGTCGTCGCCCATAGCCAAATTGCGCGCACACTTGTGCGCCGTTTTTACAAAGTTTTCAGATTGCCTCTCGGGTTTGCACTTCCAGCTGAATTGGCCATAGAATCAATTGTGTCAAAACGGTTTTTGAATTTGAGGCCTCGGGTGCGGAGTTTTTGACGTCGTCGCCCATAGCCAAATTGCGCGCACACTTGTACGCCATTTTTACAAAGTTTTCAGATTGCCTCTCGGGTTTGCACTTCCAGCTGAATTGGCCATGGAATCAATTGTGTCGAGAAATTTTTTGAATTTGAGGCCTCGGGTGCGGAGTTTTTGACGTCGTCGCCCATAGCCAAATTGCGCGCACACTTGTGCGCCGTTTTTACAAAGTTTTCAGATTGCCTCTCGGGTTTGCACTTCCAGTTGAATTTGCCATAGAATCAATTGTGTCGAGAATTTTTTTGAATTTGTGGCTTCGGGTGCGGAGTTTTTGACGTCGTCGCCCATAGCCAAATTGCGCGCACACTTGTGCGCCGTTTTTACAAAGTTTTCAGATTGCCTCTCGGGTTTGCACTTCCAGTTGAATTGGCCATAAAATCAATTGTGTCGAGAAATTTTTTGAATTTGAGGCCTCGGGTGCGGAGATTTTGACGTCGTCGCCCATAACCAAATTGCGCGCACACTTGTGCGCCGTTTTTACAAAGTTTTCAGATTGCCTCTCGGGTTTGCATTTCCAGCTGAATTGGCCATAGAATCATTTGTGTCGAGACGGTTTTTGAATTTGAGGCCTCGGGTGCGGAGTTTTTGACGTCGTCGCCCATAGCCAAATTGCGCGCACACTTGTGCGCCGTTTTTACAAAGTTTTCAGATTGCCTCCCGGGTTTGCACTTCCAGTTGAATTTGCCATAGAATCAATTGTGTCGAGAAATTTTTTGAATTTGAGGCTTCGGGTGCGGAGTTTTTGACGTCGTCGCCCATAGCCAAATTGCGCGCACACTTGTGCGCCGTTTTTACAAAGTTTTCAGATTGCCTCTCGGGTTTGCACTTCCAGTTGAATTGGCCATAAAATCAATTGTGTCGAGAAATTTTTTGAATTTGAGGCCTCGGGTGCGGAGATTTTGACGTCGTCGCCCATAGCCAAATTGCGCGCACACTTGTGCGCCGTTTTTACAAAGTTTTCAGATTGCCTCTCGGGTTTGCATTTCCAGCTGAATTGGCCATAGAATCATTTGTGTCGAGACGGTTTTTGAATTTGAGGCCTCGGGTGCGGAGTTTTTAACGTCGTCGCCCATAGCCAAATTGCGCGCACACTTGTGCGCCGTTTTTACAAAGTTTTCAGATTGCCTCTCGGGTTTTCATTCCCAGCTGAATTGGCCATAGAATCATTTGTGTCGAGACGGTTTTTGAATTTGAGGCCTCGGGTGCGGAGTTTTTGACGTCGTCGCCCATAGCCAAATTGCGCGCACACTTGTGCGCTGTTTTTACGAAGTTTTCAGATTGCCTCTCGGGTTTGCATCTCCAGCTGAATTGGCCATAGAATAAATTGTGTCGAGACAGTTTTTGAATTTAAGGCCTCGGGTGCGGAGTTTTTGACGTCGTCGCCCATAGCCAAATTGCGCGTACACTTGTGCGCCGTTTTTACAAAGTTTTCAGATTGCCTCTCGAGTTTTCACTTCTAGCTGAATTGGCCATAGAATCAATTGTGTCGAGGCGGTTTTTGGATTTGAGGCCTCGGGTGCGGAGTTTTTGACGTCGTCACCCATAGCCAAACTTGCGCGCATGGTTGTGTGCCATTTTTACAAAGTTTTCAGATTGCCTCTCGGGTTTGCATTTCCAGCTGAATTGGCCATAGAATCAATTGTGTCGAGATGGTTTTTGAATTTGAGGCCTCGGGTGCGGAGTTTTTGACGTCGTCGCCCATAGCCAAACTTGCGCGCATGGTTGTGTGCCATTTTTACAAAGTTTTCAGATTGCCTCCCAGGTTTGCATCCCTCACTGAATTGGCCATAAAATCAATTGTGTCGAGAAATTTTTTGAAATTGAGGCCTCGGGTGCGGAGTTTTTGACGTCGTCGCCCATAGCCAAATTGCGCGCACACTTGTGCGCCGTTTTTACAAAGTTTTCAGATTGCCTCTCGGATTTGCACTTCTAGCTGAATTGGCCATACAATCAATTGTGTCGAGAAATTTTTTAAATTTGAGGCCTCGGGTGCGGAGTTTTTGACGTCGTCGCCCATAGCCAAATTGCGCGCACACTTGTGCGCCGTTTTTACAAAGTTTTCAGATTGCCTCTCGGGTTTGCACTTCCACCTGAATTGGCCATAGAATCAATTGTGTCAAAACGGTTTTTGAATTTGAGGCCTCGGGTGCGGAGTTTTTGACGTCGTCGCCCATAGCCAAATTGCGCGCACACTTGTACGCCGTTTTTACAAAGTTTTCAGATTGCCTCTCGGGTTTGCACTTCCAGCTGAATTGGCCATGGAATCAATTGTGTCGAGAAATTTTTTGAATTTGAGGCCTCGGGTGCGGAGTTTTTGACGTCGTCGCCCATAGCCAAATTGCGCGCACACTTGTGCGCCGTTTTTACAAAGTTTTCAGATTGCCTCTCGGGTTTTTACTTCCAGCTGAATTGGCCATAGAATCAATTGTGTCGAGACGGTTTTTGAATTTGAGGCCTCGGGTGCGGAGTTTTTGACGTCGTCGCCCATAGCCAAATTGCGCGCACACTTGTGCGCCGTTTTTACAAAGTTTTCAGATTGCCTCTCGGGTTTGCACTTCCAGTTGAATTTGCCATAGAATCAATTGTGTCGAGAAATTTTTTGAATTTGTGGCTTCGGGTGCGGAGTTTTTGACGTCGTCGCCCATAGCCAAATTGCGCGCACACTTGTGCGCCGTTTTTACAATGTTTTCAGATTGCCTCTCGGGTTTGCACTTCCAGTTGAATTGGCCATAAAATAAATTGTGTCGAGAAATTTTTTGAATTTGAGGCCTCGGGTGCGGAGATTTTGACGTCGTCGCCCATAGCCAAATTGCGCGCACACTTGTGCGCCGTTTTTACAAAGTTTTCAGATTGCCTCTCGGGTTTGCATTTCCAGCTGAATTGGCCATAGAATCATTTGTGTCGAGACGGTTTTTGAATTTGAGGCCTCGGGTGCGGAGTTTTTGACGTCGTCGCCCATAGCCAAATTGCGCGCACACTTGTGCGCCATTTTTACAAAGTTTTCAGATTGCCTCTCGGGTTTGCACTTCCAGTTGAATTTGCCATAGAATCAATTGTGTCGAGAAATTTTTTGAATTTGAGGCTTCGGGTGCGGAGTTTTTGACGTCGTCGCCCATAGCCAAATTGCGCGCACACTTGTGCGCCGTTTTTACAAAGTTTTCAGATTGCCTCTCGGGTTTGCACTTCCAGTTGAATTGGCCATAAAATCAATTGTGTCGAGAAATTTTTTGAATTTGAGGCCTCGGGTGCGGAGATTTTTACGTCGTCGCCCATAGCCAAATTGCGCGCACACTTGTGCGCCGTTTTTACAAAGTTTTCAGATTGCCTCTCGGGTTTGCATTTCCAGCTGAATTGGCCATAGAATCATTTGTGTCGAGACGGTTTTTGAATTTGAGGCCTCGGGTGCGGAGTTTTTAACGTCGTCGCCCATAGCCAAATTGCGCGCACACTTGTGCGCCGTTTTTACAAAGTTTTCAGATTGCCTCTCGGGTTTTCATTCCCAGCTGAATTGGCCATAGAATCATTTGTGTCGAGACGGTTTTTGAATTTGAGGCCTCGGGTGCGGAGTTTTTGACGTTGTCGCCCATAGCCAAATTGCGCGCACACTTGTGCGCTGTTTTTACAAAGTTTTCAGATTGCCTCTCGGGTTTGCATCTCCAGCTGAATTGGCCATAGAATAAATTGTGTCGAGACAGTTTTTGAATTTAAGGCCTCGGGTGCGGAGTTTTTGACGTCGTCGCCCATAGCCAAATTGCGCGTACACTTGTGCGCCGTTTTTACAAAGTTTTCAGATTGCCTCTCGAGTTTTCACTTCTAGCTGAATTGGCCATAGAATCAATTGTGTCGAGGCGGTTTTTGGATTTGAGGCCTCGGGTGCGGAGTGTTTGACGTCGTCGCCCATAGCCAAACTTGCGCGCATGGTTGTGTGCCATTTTTACAAAGTTTTCAGATTGCCTCTCGGGTTTGCATTTCCAGCTGAATTGGCCATAGAATCAATTGTGTCGAGATGGTTTTTGAATTGGAGGCCTCGGGTGCGGAGTTTTTGACGTCGTCGCCCATAGCCAAACTTGCGCGCATGGTTGTGTGCCGTTTTTACAAAGTTTTCAGATTGCCTCCCAGGTTTGCATCCCTCACTGAATTGGCCATAAAATCAATTGTGTCGAGAAATTTTTTGAAATTGAGGCCTCGGGTGCGGAGTTTTTGACGTCGTCGCCCATAGCCAAATTGCGCGCACACTTGTGCGCCGTTTTTACAAAGTTTTCAGATTGCCTCTCGGATTTGCACTTCTAGCTGAATTGGCCATACAATCAATTGTGTCGAGAAATTTTTTAAATTTGAGGCCTCGGGTGCGGAGTTTTTGACGTCGTCGCCCATAGCCAAATTGCGCGCACACTTGTGCGCCGTTTTTACAAAGTTTTCAGATTGCCTCTCGGGTTTGCACTTCCAGCTGAATTGGCCATGGAATCAATTGTGTCGAGAAATTTTTTGAATTTGAGGCCTCGGGTGCGGAGTTTTTGACGTCGTCGCCCATAGCCAAATTGCGCGCACTCTTGTGCGCCGTTTTTACAAAGTTTTCAGATTGCCTCTCGGGTTTGCACTTCCAGCTGAATTGGCCATGGAATCAATTGTGTCGAGAATTTTTTTGAATTTGAGGCCTCGGGTGCGGAGTTTTTGACGTCGTCGCCCATAGCCAAATTGCGCGCACTCTTGTACGCCGTTTTTACAAAGTTTTCAGATTGCCTCTCGGGTTTGCACTTCCAGCTGAATTGGCCATGGAATCAATTGTGTCGAGAAATTTTTTGAATTTGAGGCCTCGGGTGCGGAGTTTTTGACGTCGTCGCCCATAGCCAAATTGCGCGCACTCTTGTGCGCCGTTTTTACAAAGTTTTCAGATTGCCTCTCGGGTTTGCACTTCCAGCTGAATTGGCCATAGAATCAATTGTGTAGAGAAATTTTTTGAATTTGAGGCCTCGGGTGCAGAGTTGTGTGCCGTTTTTACAAAGTTTTCAAATTGCCTCCCAGGTTTGCATCCCTCACTGAATTGGCCATAGAATCAATTGTGTCGAGACGGTTTTTGAATTTGAGGCCTCGGGTGCGGAGTTTTTGACGTCGTCGCCCATAGCCAAATTGCGCGCACACTTGTGCGCCGTTTTTACAAAGTTTTCAGATTGCCTCTCGGGTTTGCACTTCTAGCTGAGTTGGCCATAGAATCAATTGTGTCGAGACGGTTTTTGAATTTGAGGCCTCGGGTGCGGAGTTTTTGACGTCGTCGCCCATAGCCAAACTTGCGCGAATGGTTGTGTGCCGTTTTTACAAAGTTTTCAGATTGCCTCCCAGGTTTGCATCCCTCACTGAATTGGCCATAAAATCAATTGTGTCGAGACGGTTTTTGAATTTGAGGCCTCGGGTGCAGAGTTTTTTACGTCGTCGCCCATAGCCAAACTTGCGCGCATGGTTGTGTGCCGTTTTTACAAAGTTTTCAGATTACCTCCCAGGTTTGCATCCCTCACTGAATTGGCCATAGAATCAATTGTGTCGAGACGGTTTTTGAATTTGAGGCCTCGGGTGCGGAGTTTTTGACGTCATCGCCCATATCCAAACTTGCGCGCATTTTTTGCCGTTTTTACAAAGTTTTCAGATTGCCTCCTAGGTTTGCATCCCTCACTGAATTGGCCATAGAATCAATTGTGTCGAGACGGTTTTTGAATTTGAGGCCTCGGGTGTGGAGTTTTTTACGTCGTCGCCCATAGCCAAACTTGCGCGCATGGTTGTGTGCCGTTTTTACAAAGTTTTCAGATTACCTCCCAGGTTTGCATCCCTCACTGAATTGGCCATAGAATCAATTGTGTCGAGACTGTTTTTGAATTTGAGGCCTCGGGTGCGGAGTTTTTGACGTCGTCGCCCATAGCCAAATTGCGCGCACACTTGTGCGCCGTTTTTACAAAGTTTTCAGATTGCCTCCCGGGTTTGCATCTCCAGCTGAATTGGCCATAGAATCAATTGTGTCGAGAAAATTTTTGAATTTGAGGCCTCGGGTGCGGAGTTTTTGACGTCGTCGCCCATAGCCAAATTGCGCGCACGCTTGTGCGCTGTTTTTACAAAGTTTTCAGATTGCCTCTCGGGTTTGCATTTCCAGCTGAATTGGCCATAGAATCAATTGTGTCGAGAAAGTTTTTGAATTTGAGGCTTCGGGTGCGGAGTTTTTAACGTCGTCGCCCATAGCTAAACTTGCGCGCATGGTTGTGTGCCGTTTTTAAAAAGTTTTCAGATTGCCTCCCAGGTTTGCATCCCTCACTGAATTGGCCATAGGATCAATTGTGTCGAGACAGTTTTTGAATTTGAGGCCTCGGGTGCGGAGTTTTTGACGTCGTCGCCCTAGCCAAATTGCGCGCACGCTTGTGCGCCGTTTTTACAAAGTTTTCAGATTGCCTCTCGGGTTTGCATTTCCAACTGAATTGGCCATAGAATCAATTGTGTCGAGAAAGTTTTTGAATTTGAGGCCTCGGGTGCGGAGTTTTTGACGTCGTCGCCCATAGCCAAACATGCGCGCATGGTTGTGTGCCGTTTTTACAAAGTTTTCAGATTGCCTCCCAGGTTTGCATCCCTCACTGAATTGGCCATAGAATCAATTGTGTCGAGACGGTTTTTGAATTTGAGGCCTCGGGTGCGGAGTTTTTGACGTCGTCGCCCATAGCCAAATTGCGCGCACGCTTGTGCGCCGTTTTTACAAAGTTTTCAGATTGCCTCTCGGGTTTGCATTCCCAGCTGAATTCGCCATAGAATCAATTATGTCGGAAAAGTTTTTGAATTTGAGGCCTCGGGTGCGGAGTTTTTGACGTCGTCGCCCATAGCCAAATTGCGCGCACGCTTGTGCGCCGTTTTTACAAAGTTTTCAGATTGCCTCCCAGGCTTGCATCCCTCACTGAATTGGCCATAGAATCAATTGTGTCGAGACGGTTTTTGAATTTGAGGCCTCGGGTGCAGAGTTTTTGACGTCGTCGCCCATAGCCAAACTGCGTGCACACTTGTGCGCCGTTTTTACAAAGTTTTCAGATTGCCTCTCGGGTTTGCATTTCCAGCTGAATTGGCCATAGAATCAATTGTGTCGAGACGGTTTTTGAATTTGAGGCATTGGGTGCGGAGTTTTTGACGTCGTCGCCCATAGCCAAATTGCGCGCACGCTTGTGTGTCGTTTTTACAAAGTTTTCAGATTGCCTCCCAGGTTTGCATCCCTCACTGAATTGGCCATAGAATCAATTGTGTCGAGGCGGTTTTTGGATTTGAGGCCTCGGGTGCGGAGTTTTTGACGTCGTCGCCCATAGCCAAACTTGCGCGCATGGTTGTGTGCCATTTTTACAAAGTTTTCAGATTGCCTCTCGGGTTTGCATTTCCAGCTGAATTGGCCATAGAATCAATTGTGTCGAGATGGTTTTTGAATTTGAGGCCTCGGGTGCGGAGTTTTTGACGTCGTCGCCCATAGCCAAACTTGCGCGCATGGTTGTGTGCCATTTTTACAAAGTTTTCAGATTGCCTCCCAGGTTTGCATCCCTCACTGAATTGGCCATAAAATCAATTGTGTCGAGAAATTTTTTGAAATTGAGGCCTCGGGTGCGGAGTTTTTGACGTCGTCGCCCATATCCAAATTGCGCGCACACTTGTGCGCCGTTTTTACAAAGTTTTCAGATTGCCTCTCGGGTTTGCACTTCTAGCTGAGTTGGCCATAGAATCAATTGTGTCGAGACGGTTTTTGAATTTGAGGCCTCGGGTGCGGAGTTTTTGACGTCGTCGCCCATAGCCAAATTGCGCGCACGCTTGTGCGCCGTTTTTACAAAGTTTTCAGATTGCCTCCCAGGCTTGCATCCCTCACTGAATTGGCCATAGAATCAATTGTGTCGAGACGGTTTTTGAATTTGAGGCCTCGGGTGCAGAGTTTTTGACGTCGTCGCCCATAGCCAAACTGCGTGCACACTTGTGCGCCGTTTTTACAAAGTTTTCAGATTGCCTCTCGGGTTTGCATTTCCAGCTGAATTGGCCATAGAATCAATTGTGTCGAGACGGTTTTTGAATTTGAGGCATTGGGTGCGGAGTTTTTGACGTCGTCGCCCATAGCCAAATTGCGCGCACGCTTGTGTGTCGTTTTTACAAAGTTTTCAGATTGCCTCCCAGGTTTGCATCCCTCACTGAATTGGCCATAGAATCAATTGTGTCGAGGCGGTTTTTGGATTTGAGGCCTCGGGTGCGGAGTTTTTGACGTCGTCGCCCATAGCCAAACTTGCGCGCATGGTTGTGTGCCATTTTTACAAAGTTTTCAGATTGCCTCTCGGGTTTGCATTTCCAGCTGAATTGGCCATAGAATCAATTGTGTCGAGATGGTTTTTGAATTTGAGGCCTCGGGTGCGGAGTTTTTGACGTCGTCGCCCATAGCCAAACTTGCGCGCATGGTTGTGTGCCATTTTTACAAAGTTTTCAGATTGCCTCCCAGGTTTGCATCCCTCACTGAATTGGCCATAAAATCAATTGTGTCGAGAAATTTTTTGAAATTGAGGCCTCGGGTGCGGAGTTTTTGACGTCGTCGCCCATATCCAAATTGCGCGCACACTTGTGCGCCGTTTTTACAAAGTTTTCAGATTGCCTCCCGGGTTTGCATCTCCAGCTGAATTGGCCATAGAATCAATTGTGTCGAGAAAATTTTTGAATTTGAGGCCTCGGGTGCGGAGTTTTTGACGTCGTCGCCCATAGCCAAATTGCGCGCACGCTTGTGCGCTGTTTTTACAAAGTTTTCAGATTGCCTCTCGGGTTTGCATTTCCAGCTGAATTGGCCATAGAATCAATTGTGTCGAGAAAGTTTTTGAATTTGAGGCTTCGGGTGCGGAATTTTCAACGTCGTCGCCCATAGCTAAACTTGCGCGCATGGTTGTGTGCCGTTTTTAAAAAGTTTTCAGATTGCCTCCCAGGTTTGCATCCCTCACTGAATTGGCCATAGGATCAATTGTGTCGAGACGGTTTTTGAATTTGAGGCCTCGGGTGCGGAGTTTTTGACGTCGTCGCCCTAGCCAAATTGCGCGCACGCTTGTGCGCCGTTTTTACAAAGTTTTCAGATTGCCTCTCGGGTTTGCATTTCCAACTGAATTGGCCATAGAATCAATTGTGTCGAGAAAGTTTTTGAATTTGAGGCCTCGGGTGCGGAGTTTTTGACGTCGTCGCCCATAGCCAAACATGCGCGCATGGTTGTGTGCCGTTTTTACAAAGTTTTCAGATTGCCTCCCAGGTTTGCATCCCTCACTGAATTGGCCATAGAATCAATTGTGTCGAGACGGTTTTTGAATTTGAGGCCTCGGGTGCGGAGTTTTTGACGTCGTCGCCCATAGCCAAATTGCGCGCACGCTTGTGCGCCGTTTTTACAAAGTTTTCAGATTGCCTCTCGGGTTTGCATTCCCAGCTGAATTCGCCATAGAATCAATTATGTCGGCAAAGTTTTTGAATTTGAGGCCTCGGGTGCGGAGTTTTTGACGTCGTCGCCCATAGCCAAATTGCGCGCACGCTTGTCCGCCGTTTTTACAAAGTTTTCAGATTGCCTCCCAGGCTTGCATCCCTCACTGAATTGGCCATAGAATCAATTGTGTCGAGACGGTTTTTGAATTTGAGGCCTCGGGTGCAGAGTTTTTGACGTCGTCGCCCATAGCCAAACTGCGTGCACACTTGTGCGCCGTTTTTACAAAGTTTTCAGATTGCCTCTCGGGTTTGCATTTCCAGCTGAATTGGCCATAGAATCAATTGTGTCGAGACGGTTTTTGAATTTGAGGCATTGGGTGCGGAGTTTTTGACGTCGTCGCCCATAGCCAAATTGCGCGCACGCTTGTGTGCCGTTTTTACAAAGTTTTCAGATTGCCTCCCAGGTTTGCATCCCTCACTGAATTGGCCATATAATCAATTGTGTCGAGACAGTTTTTGAATTTAAGGCCTCGGGTGCGGAGTTTTTGACGTCGTCGCCCATAGCCAAATTGCGCGTACACTTGTGCGCCGTTTTTACAAAGTTTTCAGATTGCCTCTCGAGTTTTCACTTCTAGCTGAATTGGCCATAGAATCAATTGTGTCGAGGCGGTTTTTGGATTTGAGGCCTCGGGTGCGGAGTTTTTGACGTCGTCGCCCATAGCCAAACTTGCGCGCATGGTTGTGTGCCATTTTTACAAAGTTTTCAGATTGCCTCTCGGGTTTGCATTTCCAGCTGAATTGGCCATAGAATCAATTGTGTCGAGATGGTTTTTGAATTTGAGGCCTCGGGTGCGGAGTTTTTGACGTCGTCGCCCATAGCCAAACATGCGCGCATGGTTGTGTGCCGTTTTTACAAAGTTTTCAGATTGCCTCCCAGGTTTGCATCCCTCACTGAATTGGCCATAAAATCAATTGTGTCGAGACGGTTTTTGAATTTGAGGCCTCGGGTGCGGAGTTTTTGACGTCGTCGCCCATAGCCAAATTGCGCGCACGCTTGTGCGCCGTTTTTACAAAGTTTTCAGATTGCCTCTCGGGTTTGCATTCCCAGCTGAATTCGCCATAGAATCAATTATGTCGGAAAAGTTTTTGAATTTGAGGCCTCGGGTGCGGAGTTTTTGACGTCGTCGCCCATAGCCAAATTGCGCGCACGCTTGTGCGCCGTTTTTACAAAGTTTTCAGATTGCCTCCCAGGCTTGCATCCCTCACTGAATTGGCCATAGAATCAATTGTGTCGAGACGGTTTTTGAATTTGAGGCCTCGGGTGCAGAGTTTTTGACGTCGTCGCCCATAGCCAAACTGCGTGCACACTTGTGCGCCGTTTTTACAAAGTTTTCAGATTGCCTCTCGGGTTTGCATTTCCAGCTGAATTGGCCATAGAATCAATTGTGTCGAGACGGTTTTTGAATTTGAGGCATTGGGTGCGGAGTTTTTGACGTCGTCGCCCATAGCCAAATTGCGCGCACGCTTGTGTGTCGTTTTTACAAAGTTTTCAGATTGCCTCCCAGGTTTGCATCCCTCACTGAATTGGCCATAGAATCAATTGTGTCGAGGCGGTTTTTGGATTTGAGGCCTCGGGTGCGGAGTTTTTGACGTCGTCGCCCATAGCCAAACTTGCGCGCATGGTTGTGTGCCATTTTTACAAAGTTTTCAGATTGCCTCTCGGGTTTGCATTTCCAGCTGAATTGGCCATAGAATCAATTGTGTCGAGATGGTTTTTGAATTTGAGGCCTCGGGTGCGGAGTTTTTGACGTCGTCGCCCATAGCCAAACTTGCGCGCATGGTTGTGTGCCATTTTTACAAAGTTTTCAGATTGCCTCCCAGGTTTGCATCCCTCACTGAATTGGCCATAAAATCAATTGTGTCGAGAAATTTTTTGAAATTGAGGCCTCGGGTGCGGAGTTTTTGACGTCGTCGCCCATATCCAAATTGCGCGCACACTTGTGCGCCGTTTTTACAAAGTTTTCAGATTGCCTCCCGGGTTTGCATCTCCAGCTGAATTGGCCAAAGAATCAATTGTGTCGAGAAAATTTTTGAATTTGAGGCCTCGGGTGCGGAGTTTTTGACGTCGTCGCCCATAGCCAAATTGCGCGCACGCTTGTGCGCTGTTTTTACAAAGTTTTCAGATTGCCTCTCGGGTTTGCATTTCCAGCTGAATTGGCCATAGAATCAATTGTGTCGAGAAAGTTTTTGAATTTCAGGCTTCGGGTGCGGAATTTTCAACGTCGTCGCCCATAGCTAAACTTGCGCGCATGGTTGTGTGCCGTTTTTAAAAAGTTTTCAGATTGCCTCCCAGGTTTGCATCCCTCACTGAATTGGCCATAGGATCAATTGTGTCGAGACGGTTTTTGAATTTGAGGCCTCGGGTGCGGAGTTTTTGACGTCGTCGCCCTAGCCAAATTGCGCGCACGCTTGTGCGCCGTTTTTACAAAGTTTTCAGATTGCCTCTCGGGTTTGCATTTCCAACTGAATTGGCCATAGAATCAATTGTGTCGAGAAAGTTTTTGAATTTGAGGCCTCGGGTGCGGAGTTTTTGACGTCGTCGCCCATAGCCAAACATGCGCGCATGGTTGTGTGCCGTTTTTACAAAGTTTTCAGATTGCCTCCCAGGTTCGCATCCCTCACTGAATTGGCCATAGAATCAATTGTGTCGAGACGGTTTTTGAATTTGAGGCCTCGGGTGCGGAGTTTTTGACGTCGTCGCCCATAGCCAAATTGCGCGCACGCTTGTGCGCCGTTTTTACAAAGTTTTCAGATTGCCTCTCGGGTTTGCATTCCCAGCTGAATTCGCCATAGAATCAATTATGTCGGCAAAGTTTTTGAATTTGAGGCCTCGGGTGCGGAGTTTTTGACGTCGTCGCCCATAGCCAAATTGCGCGCACGCTTGTCCGCCGTTTTTACAAAGTTTTCAGATTGCCTCCCAGGCTTGCATCCCTCACTGAATTGGCCATAGAATCAATTGTGTCGAGACGGTTTTTGAATTTGAGGCCTCGGGTGCAGAGTTTTTGACGTCGTCGCCCATAGCCAAACTGCGTGCACACTTGTGCGCCGTTTTTACAAAGTTTTCAGATTGCCTCTCGGGTTTGCATTTCCAGCTGAATTGGCCATAGAATCAATTGTGTCGAGACGGTTTTTGAATTTGAGGCATTGGGTGCGGAGTTTTTGACGTCGTCGCCCATAGCCAAATTGCGCGCACGCTTGTGTGCCGTTTTTACAAAGTTTTCAGATTGCCTCCCAGGTTTGCATCCCTCACTGAATTGGCCATATAATCAATTGTGTCGAGACAGTTTTTGAATTTAAGGCCTCGGGTGCGGAGTTTTTGACGTCGTCGCCCATAGCCAAATTGCGCGTACACTTGTGCGCCGTTTTTACAAAGTTTTCAGATTGCCTCTCGAGTTTTCACTTCTAGCTGAATTGGCCATAGAATCAATTGTGTCGAGGCGGTTTTTGGATTTGAGGCCTCGGGTGCGGAGTTTTTGACGTCGTCGCCCATAGCCAAACTTGCGCGCATGGTTGTGTGCCATTTTTACAAAGTTTTCAGATTGCCTCTCGGGTTTGCATTTCCAGCTGAATTGGCCATAGAATCAATTGTGTCGAGATGGTTTTTGAATTTGAGGCCTCGGGTGCGGAGTTTTTGACGTCGTCGCCCATAGCCAAACTTGCGCGCATGGTTGTGTGCCGTTTTTACAAAGTTTTCAGATTGCCTCCCAGGTTTGCATCCCTCACTGAATTGGCCATAAAATCAATTGTGTCGAGAAATTTTTTGAAATTGAGGCCTCGGGTGCGGAGTTTTTGACGTCGTCGCCCATAGCCAAATTTCGCGCACACTTGTGCGCCGTTTTTACAAAGTTTTCAGATTGCCTCTCGGATTTGCACTTCTAGCTGAATTGGCCATACAATCAATTGTGTCGAGAAATTTTTTAAATTTGAGGCCTCGGGTGCGGAGTTTTTGACGTCGTCGCCCATAGCCAAATTGCGCGCACACTTGTGCGCCGTTTTTACAAAGTTTTCAGATTGCCTCTCGGGTTTGCACTTCCACCTGAATTGGCCATAGAATCAATTGTGTCAAAACGGTTTATGAATTTGAGGCCTCGGGTGCGGAGTTTTTGACGTCGTCGCCCATAGCCAAATTGCGCGCACACTTGTACGCCGTTTTTACAAAGTTTTCAGATTGCCTCTCGGGTTTGCACTTCCAGCTGAATTGGCCATGGAATCAATTGTGTCGAGAAATTTTTTGAATTTGAGGCCTCGGGTGCGGAGTTTTTGACGTCGTCGCCCATAGCCAAATTGCGCGCACACTTGTGCGCCGTTTTTACAAAGTTTTCAGATTGCCTCTCGGGTTTGCACTTCCAGCTGAATTGGCCATAGAATCAATTGTGTAGAGAAATTTTTTGAATTTGAGGCCTCGGGTGCGGAGTTGTGTGCCGTTTTTACAAAGTTTTCAAATTGCCTCCCAGGTTTGCATCCCTCACTGAATTGGCCATAGAATCAATTGCGTCGAGACGGTTTTTGAATTTGAGGCCTCGGGTGCGGAGTTTTTGACGTCGTCGCCCATAGCCAAATTGCGCGCACACTTGTGCGCCGTTTTTACAAAGTTTTCAGATTGCCTCTCGGGTTTGCACTTCTAGCTGAGTTGGCCATAGAATCAATTGTGTCGAGACGGTTTTTGAATTTGAGGCCTCGGGTGCGGAGTTTTTGACGTCGTCGCCCATAGCCAAACTTGCGCGAATGGTTGTGTGCCGTTTTTACAAAGTTTTCAGATTGCCTCCCAGGTTTGCATCCCTCACTGAATTGGCCATAAAATCAATTGTGTCGAGACGGTTTTTGAAATTGAGGCCTCGGGTGCAGAGTTTTTTACGTCGTCGCCCATAGCCAAACTTGCGCGCATGGTTGTGTGCCGTTTTTACAAAGTTTTCAGATTACCTCCCAGGTTTGCATCCCTCACTGAATTGGCCATAGAATCAATTGTGTCGAGACGGTTTTTGAATTTGAGGCCTCGGGTGCGGAGTTTTTGACGTCGTCGCCCATATCCAAACTTGCGCGCATGTTTTTGCCGTTTTTACAAAGTTTTCAGATTGCCTCCTAGGTTTGCATCCCTCACTGAATTGGCCATAGAATCAATTGTGTCGAGACGGTTTTTGAATTTGAGGCCTCGGGTGTGGAGTTTTTTACGTCGTCGCCCATAGCCAAACTTGCGCGCATGGTTGTGTGCCGTTTTTACAAAGTTTTCAGATTACCTCCCAGGTTTGCATCCCTCACTGAATTGGCCATAGAATCAATTGTGTCGAGACTGTTTTTGAATTTGAGGCCTCGGGTGCGGAGTTTTTGACGTCGTCGCCCATAGCCAAATTGCGCGCACACTTGTGCGCCGTTTTTACAAAGTTTTCAGATTGCCTCCCGGGTTTGCATCTCCAGCTGAATTGGCCATAGAATCAATTGTGTCGAGAAATTTTTTGAATTTGAGGCCTCGGGTGCGGAGTTTTTGACGTCGTCGCCCATAGCCAAATTGTGCGCACGCTTGTGCGCTGTTTTTACAAAGTTTTCAGATTGCCTCTCGGGTTTGCATTTCCAGCTGAATTGGCCATAGAATCAATTGTGTCGAGAAAGTTTTTGAATTTGAGGCTTCGGGTGCGGAGTTTTTAACGTCGTCGCCCATAGCTAAACTTGCGCGCATGGTTGTGTGCCGTTTTTAAAAAGTTTTCAGATTGCCTCCCAGGTTTGCATCCCTCACTGAATTGGCCATAGGATCAATTGTGTCGAGACGGTTTTTGAATTTGAGGCCTCGGGTGCGGAGTTTTTGACGTCGTCGCCCTAGCCAAATTGCGCGCACGCTTGTGCGCCGTTTTTACAAAGTTTTCAGATTGCCTCTCGGGTTTGCATTTCCAACTGAATTGGCCATAGAATCAATTGTGTCGAGAAAGTTTTTGAATTTGAGGCCTCGGGTGCGGAGTTTTTGACGTCGTCGCCCATAGCCAAACATGCGCGCATGGTTGTGTGCCGTTTTTACAAAGTTTTCAGATTGCCTCCCAGGTTTGCATCCCTCACTGAATTGGCCATAGAATCAATTGTGTCGAGACGGTTTTTGAATTTGAGGCCTCGGGTGCGGAGTTTTTGACGTCGTCGCCCATAGCCAAATTGCGCGCACGCTTGTGCGCCGTTTTTACAAAGTTTTCAGATTGCCTCTCGGGTTTGCATTCCCAGCTGAATTCGCCATAGAATCAATTATGTCGGAAAAGTTTTTGAATTTGAGGCCTCGGGTGCGGAGTTTTTGACGTCGTCGCCCATAGCCAAATTGCGCGCACGCTTGTGCGCCGTTTTTACAAAGTTTTCAGATTGCCTCCCAGGCTTGCATCCCTCACTGAATTGGCCATAGAATCAATTGTGTCGAGACGGTTTTTGAATTTGAGGCCTCGGGTGCAGAGTTTTTGACGTCGTCGCCCATAGCCAAACTGCGTGCACACTTGTGCGCCGTTTTTACAAAGTTTTCAGATTGCCTCTCGGGTTTGCATTTCCAGCTGAATTGGCCATAGAATCAATTGTGTCGAGACGGTTTTTGAATTTGAGGCATTGGGTGCGGAGTTTTTGACGTCGTCGCCCATAGCCAAATTGCGCGCACGCTTGTGTGCCGTTTTTACAAAGTTTTCAGATTGCCTCCCAGGTTTGCATCCCTCACTGAATTTGCCATAGAATCAATTGTGTCGAGACGGTTTTTGAATTTGAGGCCTCGGGTGCGGAGTTTTTGACGTCGTCGCCCATAGCCAAATTGCGCGCACGCTTGTGCTCCGTTTTTACAAAGTTTTCAGATTGCCTCACGGGTTTGAATTTCCCACTGAATTGGCCATAGAATCAATTGTGTCGATGAAGTTTTTGAATTTGAGGCCTCGGGTGCGGAGTTTTTGACGTCGTCGCCCATAGCCAAACTTGCGCGCATGGTTGTGTGCCGTTTTTACAATGTTTTCAGATTACCTCCCAGGTTTGCATCCTTCACTGAATTGGCCATAGAATCAATTGTGTCTAGAAAGTTTTTAAATTTGAGGCCTCGGGTGCGGAGTTTTTGACGTCGTCGCCCATAGCCAAACTTGCGCGCATGGTTGTGTGCCGTTTTTACAATGTTTTCAGATTGCCTCCCAGGTTTACATCCTTCACTGAATTGGCCATATAATCAATTGTGTCTAGAAAGTTTTTGAATTTGAGCCCTCGGGTGCGGAGTTTTTTACGTCGTCGCCCATAGCCAAATTGCGCGCACACTTGTGCGCCGTTTTTACAAAGTTTTCAGATTGCCTCCCGGGTTTGCATTTCCAGCTGAATTGGCCATATAATCAATTGTGTCGAGAAATTTTTTTGAATTTGAGGCCTCGGGTGCGGCGTTTTTAACGTCGTCGCCCTAGCCAAATTGCGTGCACGCTTGTGCGCCGTTTTTACAAAGTTTTCAGATTGCCTCTCGGGTTTTCACTTCCAGCTGAATTAGCCATAGAATCAATTGTGTCGAGACGGTTTTTGAATTTGAGGCCTCGGGTGCGGAGTTTTGGACGTCGACGCCCATAGCCAAACTTGCGCGCATGGTTGTTTGCCGTTTTTACAAAGTTTTCAGATTGCCTCCCAGGTTTGCATCCCTCACTGAATTGGCCATAGAATCAATTGTGTCGAGACGGTTTTTGAATTTGAGGCCTCGGGTGCGGAGTTTTTGACGTCGTCGCCCATAGCCAAACTGCGCGAACACTTGTGCGCCGTTTTTACAAAATTTTCAGATTGCCTCTCGGGTTTGCATTTCCAGCTGAATTGGCCATAGAATCAATTGTGTCGAGAAACTTTTTGAATTTGAGGCCTCGGGTGCGGAGTTTTTGACGTCGTCGCCCATAGCCAAACATGCGCGTATGGTTGTGTGCCGTTTTTACAAAGTTTTCAGATTGCCTCCCAGGTTTGCATCCCTCACTGAATTGGCCATAGAATCAATTGTGTCGAGACAGTTTTTGAATTTGAGGCCTCGGGTGCGGAGTTTTTGACGTCGTCGCCCATAAGCAAATTGCGCGCACGCTTGTGCGCCGTTTTTAAAAAGTTTTCAGATTGCCTCACGGGTTTGAATTTCCCACTGAATTGGCCATAGAATCAATTGTGTCGATGAAGTTTTTGAATTTGAGGCCTCGGGTGCGGAGTTTTTGACGTCGTCTCCCATAGCCAAATTGCGCGCACACTTGTGCGCCGTTTTTACAAAGTTTTCAGATTGCCTCTCGGATTTGCACTTCTAGCTGAATTGGCCATACAATCAATTGTGTCGAGAAATTTTTTAAATTTGAGGCCTCGGGTGCGGAGTTTTTGACGTCGTCGCCCATAGCCAAATTGCGCGCACACTTGTGCGCCGTTTTTACAAAGTTTTCAGATTGCCTCTCGGGTTTGCACTTCCACCTGAATTGGCCATAGAATCAATTGTGTCAAAACGGTTTTTGAATTTGAGGCCTCGGGTGCGGAGTTTTTGACGTCGTCGCCCATAGCCAAATTGCGCGCACACTTGTACGCCGTTTTTACAAAGTTTTCAGATTGCCTCTCGGGTTTGCACTTCCAGCTGAATTGGCCATGGAATCAATTGTGTCGAGAAATTTTTTGAATTTGAGGCCTCGGGTGCGGAGTTTTTGACGTCGTCGCCCATAGCCAAATTGCGCGCACACTTGTGCGCCGTTTTTACAAAGTTTTCAGATTGCCTCTCGGGTTTGCACTTCCAGCTGAATGGGCCATAGAATCAATTGTGTAGAGAAATTTTTTGAATTTGAGGCCTCGGGTGCGGAGTTGTGTGCCGTTTTTACAAAGTTTTCAAATTGCCTCCCAGGTTTGCATCCCTCACTGAATTGGCCATAGAATCAATTGTGTCGAGACGGTTTTTGAATTTGAGGCCTCGGGTGCGGAGTTTTTGACGTCGTCGCCCATAGCCAAATTGCGCGCACGCTTGTGCGCCGTTTTTACAAATTTTTCAGATTGCCTCTCGGGTTTGCATTTCCAGCTGAATTGGCCATATAATCAATTGTGTCGAGACGGTTTTTGAATTTGAGGCCTCGGGTGCGGAGTTTTTGACGTCGTCGCCCATAGCCAAACTTGCGCGAATGGTTGTGTGCCGTTTTTACAAAGTTTTCAGATTGCCTCCCAGGTTTGCATCCCTCACTGAATTGGCCATAGAATCAATTGTGTCGAGACGGTTTTTGAATTTGAGGCCTCGGGTGCGGAGTTTTTGACGTCGTCGCCCATAGCCAAACTGCGCGCACACTTGTGCGCCGTTTTTACAAAGTTTTCAGATTGCCTCTCGGGTTTGCACTTCTAGCTGAGTTGGCCATAGAATCAATTGTGTCGAGACGGTTTTTGAATTTGAGGCCTCGGGTGCGGAGTTTTTGACGTCGTCGCCCATAGCCAAACTTGCGCGAATGGTTGTGTGCCGTTTTTACAAAGTTTTCAGATTGCCTCCCAGGTTTGCATCCCTCACTGAATTGGCCATAAAATCAATTGTGTCGAGACGGTTTTTGAATTTGAGGCCTCGGGTGCAGAGTTTTTTACGTCGTCGCCCATAGCCAAACTTGCGCGCATGGTTGTGTGCCGTTTTTACAAAGTTTTCAGATTACCTCCCAGGTTTGCATCCCTCACTGAATTGGCCATAGAATCAATTGTGTCGAGACGGTTTTTGAATTTGAGGCCTCGGGTGCGGAGTTTTTGACGTCGTCGCCCATATCCAAACTTGCGCGCATGTTTTTGCCGTTTTTACAAAGTTTTCAGATTGCCTCCTAGGTTTGCATCCCTCACTGAATTGGCCATAGAATCAATTGTGTCGAGACGGTTTTTGAATTTGAGGCCTCGGGTGTGGAGTTTTTTACGTCGTCGCCCATAGCCAAACTTGCGCGCATGGTTGTGTGCCGTTTTTACAAAGTTTTCAGATTACCTCCCAGGTTTGCATCCCTCACTGAATTGGCCATAGAATCAATTGTGTCGAGACGGTTTTTGAATTTGAGGCCTCGGGTGCGGAGTTTTTGACGTCGTCGCCCATAGCCAAATTGCGCGCACACTTGTGCGCCGTTTTTTCAAAGTTTTCAGATTGCCTCCCGGGTTTGCATCTCCAGCTGAATTGGCCATAGAATCAATTGTGTCGAGAAAATTTTTGAATTTGAGGCCTCGGGTGCGGAGTTTTTGACGTCGTCGCCCATAGCCAAATTGCGCGCACGCTTGTGCGCTGTTTTTACAAAGTTTTCAGATTGCCTCTCGGGTTTACATTTCCAGCTGAATTGGCCATAGAATCAATTGTGTCGAGAAAGTTTTTGAATTTGAGGCTTCGGGTGCGGAGTTTTTAACGTCGTCGCCCATAGCTAAACTTGCGCGCATGGTTGTGTGCCGTTTTTAAAAAGTTTTTAGATTGCCTCCCAGGTTTGCATCCCTCACTGAATTGGCCATAGGATCAATTGTGTCGAGACGGTTTTTGAATTTGAGGCCTCGGGTGCGGAGTTTTTGACGTCGTCGCCCTAGCTAAATTGCGCGCACGCTTGTGCGCCGTTTTTACAAAGTTTTCAGATTGCCTCACGGGTTTGCATTTCCAACTGAATTGGCCATAGAATCAATTGTGTCGAGAAAGTTTTTGAATTTGAGGCCTCGGGTGCGGAGTTTTTGACGTCGTCGCCCATAGCCAAACATGCGCGCATGGTTGTGTGCCGTTTTTACAAAGTTTTCAGATTGCCTCCCAGGTTTGCATCCCTCACTGAATTGGCCATAGAATCAATTGTGTCGAGACGGTTTTTGAATTTGAGGCCTCGGGTGCGGAGTTTTTGACGTCGTCGCCCATAGCCAAATTGCGCGCACGCTTGTGCGCCGTTTTTACAAAGTTTTCAGATTGCCTCTCGGGTTTGCATTCCCAGCTGAATTCGCCATAGAATCAATTATGTCGGAAAAGTTTTTGAATTTGAGGCCTCGGGTGCGGAGTTTTTGACGTCGTCGCCCATAGCCAAATTGCGCGCACGCTTGTGCGCCGTTTTTACAAAGTTTTCAGATTGCCTCCCAGGCTTGCATCCCTCACTGAATTGGCCATAGAATCAATTGTGTCGAGACGGTTTTTGAATTTGAGGCCTCGGGTGCAGTGTTTTTGACGTCGTCGCCCATAGCCAAACTGCGTGCACACTTGTGCGCCGTTTTTACAAAGTTTTCAGATTGCCTCTCGGGTTTGCATTTCCAGCTGAATTGGCCATAGAATCAATTGTGTCGAGACGGTTTTTGAATTTGAGGCATTGGGTGCGGAGTTTTTGACGTCGTCGCCCATTGCCAAATTGCGCGCACGCTTGTGTGCCGTTTTTACAAAGTTTTCAGATTGCCTCCCAGGTTTGCATCCCTCACTGAATTTGCCATAGAATCAATTGTGTCGAGACGGTTTTTGAATTTGAGGCCTCGGGTGCGGAGTTTTTGACGTCGTCGCCCATAGCCAAATTGCGCGCACGCTTGTGCTCCGTTTTTACAAAGTTTTCAGATTGCCTCACGGGTTTGAATTTCCCACTGAATTGGCCATAGAATCAATTGTGTCGATGAAGTTTTTGAATTTGAGGCCTCGGGTGCGGAGTTTTTGACGTCGTCGCCCATAGCCAAACTTGCGTGCATGGTTGTGTGCCGTTTTTACAATGTTTTCAGATTACCTCCCAGGTTTGCATCCTTCACTGAATTGGCCATAGAATCAATTGTGTCTAGAAAGTTTTTAAATTTGAGGCCTCGGGTGCGGAGTTTTTGACGTCGTCGCCCATAGCCAAACTTGCGCGCATGGTTGTGTGCCGTTTTTACAATGTTTTCAGATTGCCTCCCAGGTTTACATCCTTCACTGAATTGGCCATATAATCAATTGTGTCTAGAAAGTTTTTGAATTTGAGCCCTCGGGTGCGGAGTTTTTTACGTCGTCGCCCATAGCCAAATTGCGCGCACACTTGTGCGCCGTTTTTACAAAGTTTTCAGATTGCCTCCCGGGTTTGCATTTCCAGCTGAATTGGCCATATAATCAATTGTGTCGAGAAAATTTTTTGAATTTGAGGCCTCGGGTGCGGAGTTTTTAACGTCGTCGCCCTAGCCAAATTGCGTGCACGCTTGTGCGCCGTTTTTACAAAGTTTTCAGATTCCCTCTCGGGTTTTCACTTCCAGCTGAATTGGCCATAGAATCAATTGTGTCGAGACGGTTTTTGAATTTGAGGCCTCGGGTGCGGAGTTTTGGACGTCGACGCCCATAGCCAAACTTGCGCGCATGGTTGTTTGCCGTTTTTACAAAGTTTTCAGATTGCCTCCCAGGTTTGCATCCCTCACTGAATTGGCCATAGAATCAATTGTGTCGAGACGGTTTTTGAATTTGAGGCCTCGGGTGCGGAGTTTTTGACGTCGTCGCCCATAGCCAAACTGCACGCACACTTGTGCGCCGTTTTTACAAAGTTTTCAGATTGCCTCTCGGGTTTGCATTTCCAGCTGAATTAGCCATATAATCAATTGTGTCGAGATGGTTTTTGAATTTGAGGCATTGGGTGCGGAGTTTTTGACGTCGTCGCCCATAGCCAAATTGCGCGCACGCTTGTGCGCCGTTTTTACAAAGTTTTCAGATTGCCTCTCAGGTTTGCATTCCCAGCTGAATTCGCCATATAATCAATTGTGTCGAGAAAATTTTTGAATTTGGGGCCTCGGGTGCGGAGTTTTTAACGTCGTCGCCCTAGCCAAATTGCGCGCACGCTTGTGCGCCGTTTTTACAAAGTTTTCAGATTGCCTCCCGGGTTTGCATCTCCAGCTGAATTGGCCATAGAATCAATTGTGTCGCGATGGTTTTTGAATTTGAGGCCTCGGGTGCGGAGTTTTTGACGTCGTCGCCCATAGCCAAATTGCGCGCACGCTTGTGCGCCGTTTTTACAAAGTTTTCAGATTGCCTCTCAGGTTTGCATTCCCAGCTGAATTGGCCATAGAATCAATTGTGTCGAGAAACTTTTTGAATTTGAGGCCTCGGGTGCGGAGTTTTTGACGTCGTCGCCCATAGCCAAACATGCGCGCATGGTTGTGTGCCGTTTTTACAAAGTTTTCAGATTGCCTCCCAGGTTTGCATCCCTCACTGAATTGGCCATATAATCAATTGTGTCGAGACAGTTTTTGAATTTGAGGCCTCGGGTGCGGAGTTTTTGACGTCGTCGCCCATAGCCAAACTGCGCGCACACTTGTGCGCCGTTTTTACAAAATTTTCAGATTGCCTCTCGGGTTTGCATTTCCAGCTGAATTGGCCATAGAATCAATTGTGTCGAGAAACTTTTTGAATTTGAGGCCTCGGGTGCGGAGTTTTTGACGTCGTCGCCCATAGCCAAACATGCGCGTATGGTTGTGTGCCGTTTTTACAAAGTTTTCAGATTGCCTCCCAGGTTTGCATCCCTCACTGAATTGGCCATAGAATCAATTGTGTCGAGACAGTTTTTGAATTTGAGGCCTCGGGTGCGGAGTTTTTGACGTCGTCGCCCATAAGCAAATTGCGCGCACGCTTGTGCGCCGTTTTTACAAAGTTTTCAGATTGCCTCACGGGTTTGAATTTCCCACTGAATTGGCCATAGAATCAATTGTGTCGATGAAGTTTTTGAATTTGAGGCCTCGGGTGCGGAGTTTTTGACGTCGTCTCCCATAGCCAAATTGCGCGCACACTTGTGCGCCGTTTTTACAAAGTTTTCAGATTGCCTCTCGGATTTGCACTTCTAGCTGAATTGGCCATACAATCAATTGTGTCGAGAAATTTTTTAAATTTGAGGCCTCGGGTGCGGAGTTTTTGACGTCGTCGCCCATAGCCAAATTGCGCGCACACTTGTGCGCCGTTTTTACAAAGTTTTCAGATTGCCTCTCGGGTTTGCACTTCCACCTGAATTGGCCATAGAATCAATTGTGTCAAAACGGTTTTTGAATTTGAGGCCTCGGGTGCGGAGTTTTTGACGTCGTCGCCCATAGCCAAATTGCGCGCACACTTGTACGCCGTTTTTACAAAGTTTTCAGATTGCCTCTCGGGTTTGCACTTCCAGCTGAATTGGCCATGGAATCAATTGTGTCGAGAAATTTTTTGAATTTGAGGCCTCGGGTGCGGAGTTTTTGACGTCGTCGCCCATAGCCAAATTGCGCGCACACTTGTGCGCCGTTTTTACAAAGTTTTCAGATTGCCTCTCGGGTTTGCACTTCCAGCTGAATTGGCCATAGAATCAATTGTGTAGAGAAATTTTTTGAATTTGAGGCCTCGGGTGCAGAGTTGTGTGCCGTTTTTACAAAGTTTTCAAATTGCCTCCCAGGTTTGCATCCCTCACTGAATTGGCCATAGAATCAATTGTGTCGAGACGGTTTTTGAATTTGAGGCCTCGGGTGCGGAGTTTTTGACGTCGTCGCCCATAGCCAAATTGCGCGCACACTTGTGCGCCGTTTTTACAAAGTTTTCAGATTGCCTCTCGGGTTTGCACTTCTAGCTGAGTTGGCCATAGAATCAATTGTGTCGAGACGGTTTTTGAATTTGAGGCCTCGGGTGCGGAGTTTTTGACGTCGTCGCCCATAGCCAAACTTGCGCGAATGGTTGTGTGCCGTTTTTACAAAGTTTTCAGATTGCCTCCCAGGTTTGCATCCCTCACTGAATTGGCCATAAAATCAATTGTGTCGAGACGGTTTTTGAATTTGAGGCCTCGGGTGCAGAGTTTTTTACGTCGTCGCCCATAGCCAAACTTGCGCGCATGGTTGTGTGCCGTTTTTACAAAGTTTTCAGATTACCTCCCAGGTTTGCATCCCTCACTGAATTGGCCATAGAATCAATTGTGTCGAGACGGTTTTTGAATTTGAGGCCTCGGGTGCGGAGTTTTTGACGTCGTCGCCCATATCCAAACTTGCGCGCATGTTTTTGCCGTTTTTACAAAGTTTTCAGATTGCCTCCTAGGTTTGCATCCCTCACTGAATTGGCCATAGAATCAATTGTGTCGAGACGGTTTTTGAATTTGAGGCCTCGGGTGTGGAGTTTTTTACGTCGTCGCCCATAGCCAAACTTGCGCACATGGTTGTGTGCCGTTTTTACAAAGTTTTCAGATTACCTCCCAGGTTTGCATCCCTCACTGAATTGGCCATAGAATCAATTGTGTCGAGACGGTTTTTGAATTTGAGGCCTCGGGTGCGGAGTTTTTGACGTCGTCGCCCATAGCCAAATTGCGCGCACACTTGTGCGCCGTTTTTTCAAAGTTTTCAGATTGCCTCCCGGGTTTGCATCTCCAGCTGAATTGGCCATAGAATCAATTGTGTCGAGAAAATTTTTGAATTTGAGGCCTCGGGTGCGGAGTTTTTGACATCGTCGCCCATAGCCAAATTGCGCGCACGCTTGTGCGCTGTTTTTACAAAGTTTTCAGATTGCCTCTCGGGTTTACATTTCCAGCTGAATTGGCCATAGAATCAATTGTGTCGAGAAAGTTTTTGAATTTGAGGCTTCGGGTGCGGAGTTTTTAACGTCGTCGCCCATAGCTAAACTTGCGCGCATGGTTGTGTGCCGTTTTTAAAAAGTTTTCAGATTGCCTCCCAGGTTTGCATCCCTCACTGAATTGGCCATAGGATCAATTGTGTCGAGACGTTTTTTGAATTTGAGGCCTCGGGTGCGGAGTTTTTGACGTCGTCGCCCTAGCCAAATTGCGCGCACGCTTGTGCGCCGTTTTTACAAAGTTTTCAGATTGCCTCTCGGGTTTGCATTTCCAACTGAATTGGCCATAGAATCAATTGTGTCGAGAAAGTTTTTGAATTTGAGGCCTCGGGTGCGGAGTTTTTGACGTCGTCGCCCATAGCCAAACATGCGCGCATGGTTGTGTGCCGTTTTTACAAAGTTTTCAGATTGCCTCCCAGGTTTGCATCCCTCACTGAATTGGCCATAGAATCAATTGTGTCGAGACGGTTTTTGAATTTGAGGCATTGGGTGCGGAGTTTTTGACGTCGTCGCCCATAGCCAAATTGCGCGCACGCTTGTGCGCCGTTTTTACAAAATTTTCAGATTGCCTCTCGGGTTTGCAATTCCAGCTGAATTGGCCATAGAATCAATTGTGTCGAGAAACTTTTTGAATTTGAGGCCTCGGGTGCGGAGTTTTTGACGTCGTCGCCCATAGCCAAACATGCGCGTATGGTTGTGTGCCGTTTTTACAAAGTTTTCAGATTGCCTCCCAGGTTTGCATCCCTCACTGAATTGGCCATAGAATCAATTGTGTCGAGACAGTTTTTGAATTTGAGGCCTCGGGTGCGGAGTTTTTGACGTCGTCGCCCATAAGCAAATTGCGCGCACGCTTGTGCGCCGTTTTTACAAAGTTTTCAGATTGCCTCACGGGTTTGAATTTCCCACTGAATTGGCCATAGAATCAATTGTGTCGATGAAGTTTTTGAATTTGAGGCCTCGGGTGCGGAGTTTTTGACGTCGTCTCCCATAGCCAAATTGCGCGCACACTTGTGCGCCGTTTTTACAAAGTTTTCAGATTGCCTCTCGGATTTGCACTTCTAGCTGAATTGGCCATACAATCAATTGTGTCGAGAAATTTTTTAAATTTGAGGCCTCGGGTGCGGAGTTTTTGACGTCGTCGCCCATAGCCAAATTGCGCGCACACTTGTGCGCCGTTTTTACAAAGTTTTCAGATTGCCTCTCGGGTTTGCACTTCCACCTGAATTGGCCATAGAATCAATTGTGTCAAAACGGTTTTTGAATTTGAGGCCTCGGGTGCGGAGTTTTTGACGTCGTCGCCCATAGCCAAATTGCGCGCACACTTGTACGCCGTTTTTACAAAGTTTTCAGATTGCCTCTCGGGTTTGCACTTCCAGCTGAATTGGCCATGGAATCAATTGTGTCGAGAATTTTTTTGAATTTGAGGCCTCGGGTGCGGAGTTTTTGACGTCGTCGCCCATAGCCAAATTGCGCGCACACTTGTGCGCCGTTTTTACAAAGTTTTCAGATTGCCTCTCGGGTTTGCACTTCCAGCTGAATTGGCCATAGAATCAATTGTGTAGAGAAATTTTTTGAATTTGAGGCCTCGGGTGCAGAGTTGTGTGCCGTTTTTACAAAGTTTTCAAATTGCCTCCCAGGTTTGCATCCCTCACTGAATTGGCCATAGAATCAATTGTGTCGAGACGGTTTTTGAATTTGAGGCCTCGGGTGCGGAGTTTTTGACGTCGTCGCCCATAGCCAAATTGCGCGCACACTTGTGCGCCGTTTTTACAAAGTTTTCAGATTGCCTCTCGGGTTTGCACTTCTAGCTGAGTTGGCCATAGAATCAATTGTGTCGAGACGGTTTTTGAATTTGAGGCCTCGGGTGCGGAGTTTTTGACGTCGTCGCCCATAGCCAAACTTGCGCGAATGGTTGTGTGCCGTTTTTACAAAGTTTTCAGATTGCCTCCCAGGTTTGCATCCCTCACTGAATTGGCCATAAAATCAATTGTGTCGAGACGGTTTTTGAATTTGAGGCCTCGGGTGCAGAGTTTTTTACGTCGTCGCCCATAGCCAAACTTGCGCGCATGGTTGTGTGCCGTTTTTACAAAGTTTTCAGATTACCTCCCAGGTTTGCATCCCTCACTGAATTGGCCATAGAATCAATTGTGTCGAGACGGTTTTTGAATTTGAGGCCTCGGGTGCGGAGTTTTTGACGTCGTCGCCCATATCCAAACTTGCGCGCATGTTTTTGCCGTTTTTACAAAGTTTTCAGATTGCCTCCTAGGTTTGCATCCCTCACTGAATTGGCCATAGAATCAATTGTGTCGAGACGGTTTTTGAATTTGAGGCCTCGGGTGTGGAGTTTTTTACGTCGTCGCCCATAGCCAAACTTGCGCACATGGTTGTGTGCCGTTTTTACAAAGTTTTCAGATTACCTCCCAGGTTTGCATCCCTCACTGAATTGGCCATAGAATCAATTGTGTCGAGACGGTTTTTGAATTTGAGGCCTCGGGTGCGGAGTTTTTGACGTCGTCGCCCATAGCCAAATTGCGCGCACACTTGTGCGCCGTTTTTTCAAAGTTTTCAGATTGCCTCCCGGGTTTGCATCTCCAGCTGAATTGGCCATAGAATCAATTGTGTCGAGAAAATTTTTGAATTTGAGGCCTCGGGTGCGGAGTTTTTGACATCGTCGCCCATAGCCAAATTGCGCGCACGCTTGTGCGCTGTTTTTACAAAGTTTTCAGATTGCCTCTCGGGTTTACATTTCCAGCTGAATTGGCCATAGAATCAATTGTGTCGAGAAAGTTTTTGAATTTGAGGCTTCGGGTGCGGAGTTTTTAACGTCGTCGCCCATAGCTAAACTTGCGCGCATGGTTGTGTGTCGTTTTTAAAAAGTTTTCAGATTGCCTCCCAGGTTTGCATCCCTCACTGAATTGGCCATAGGATCAATTGTGTCGAGACGTTTTTTGAATTTGAGGCCTCGGGTGCGGAGTTTTTGACGTCGTCGCCCTAGCCAAATTGCGCGCACGCTTGTGCGCCGTTTTTACAAAGTTTTCAGATTGCCTCTCGGGTTTGCATTTCCAACTGAATTGGCCATAGAATCAATTGTGTCGAGAAAGTTTTTGAATTTGAGGCCTCGGGTGCGGAGTTTTTGACGTCGTCGCCCATAGCCAAACATGCGCGCATGGTTGTGTGCCGTTTTTACAAAGTTTTCAGATTGCCTCCCAGGTTTGCATCCCTCACTGAATTGGCCATAGAATCAATTGTGTCGAGACGGTTTTTGAATTTGAGGCCTCGGGTGCGGAGTTTTTGACGTCGTCGCCCATAGCCAAATTGCGCGCACGCTTGTGCGCCGTTTTTACAAAGTTTTCAGATTGCCTCTCGGGTTTGCATTCCCAGCTGAATTCGCCATAGAATCAATTATGTCGGAAAAGTTTTTGAATTTGAGGCCTCGGGTGCGGAGTTTTTGACGTCGTCGCCCATAGCCAAATTGCGCGCACGCTTGTGCGCCGTTTTTACAAAGTTTTCAGATTGCCTCCCAGGCTTGCATCCCTCACTGAATTGGCCATAGAATCAATTGTGTCGAGACGGTTTTTGAATTTGAGGCCTCGGGTGCAGAGTTTTTGACGTCGTCGCCCATAGCCAAACTGCGTGCACACTTGTGCGCCGTTTTTACAAAGTTTTCAGATTGCCTCTCGGGTTTGCATTTCCAGCTGAATTGGCCATAGAATCAATTGTGTCGAGACGGTTTTTGAATTTGAGGCATTGGGTGCGGAGTTTTTGACGTCGTCGCCCATAGCCAAATTGCGCGCACGCTTGTGTACCGTTTTTACAAAGTTTTCAGATTGCCTCCCAGGTTTGCATCCCTCACTGAATTTGCCATAGAATCAATTGTGTCGAGACGGTTTTTGAATTTGAGGCCTCGGGTGCGGAGTTTTTGACGTCGTCGCCCATAGCCAAATTGCGCGCACGCTTGTGCTCCGTTTTTACAAAGTTTTCAGATTGCCTCACGGGTTTGAATTTCCCACTGAATTGGCCATAGAATCAATTGTGTCGATGAAGTTTTTGAATTTGAGGCCTCGGGTGCGGAGTTTTTGACGTCGTCGCCCATAGCCAAACTTGCGCGCATGGTTGTGTGCCGTTTTTACAATGTTTTCAGATTACCTCCCAGGTTTGCATCCTTCACTGAATTGGCCATAGAATCAATTGTGTCTAGAAAGTTTTTAAATTTGAGGCCGCGGGTGCGGAGTTTTTGACGTCGTCGCCCATAGCCAAACTTGCGCGCATGGTTGTGTGCCGTTTTTACAATGTTTTCAGATTGCCTCCCAGGTTTACATCCTTCACTGAATTGGCCATATAATCAATTGTGTCTAGAAAGTTTTTGAATTTGAGCCCTCGGGTGCGGAGTTTTTTACGTCGTCGCCTATAGCCAAATTGCGCGCACACTTGTGCGCCGTTTTTACAAAGTTTTCAGATTGCCTCTCAGGTTTGCATTCCCAGCTGAATTGGCCATATAATCAATTGTGTCGAGAAAATTTTTCAATTTGGGGCCTCGGGTGCGGAGTTTTTAACGTCGTCGCCCTAGCCAAATTGCGCGCACGCTTGTGCGCCGTTTTTACAAAGTTTTCAGATTGCCTCCCGGGTTTGAATCTCCAGCTGAATTGGCCATAGAATCAATTGTGTCGCGATGGTTTTTGAATTTGAGGCCTCGGGTGCGGAGTTTTTGACGTCGTCGCCCATAGCCAAATTGCGCGCACGCTTGTGCGCCGTTTTTACAAAGTTTTCAGATTGCCTCTCAGGTTTGCATTCCCAGCTGAATTGGCCATAGAATCAATTGTGTCGAGAAACTTTTTGAATTTGAGGCCTCGGGTGCGGAGTTTTTGACGTCGTCGCCCATAGCCAAACATGCGCGCATGGTTGTGTGCCGTTTTTACAAAGTTTTCAGATTGCCTCCCAGGTTTGCATCCCTCACTGAATTGGCCATATAATCAATTGTGTCGAGACAGTTTTTGAATTTGAGGCCTCGGGTGCGGAGTTTTTGACGTCGTCGCCCATAGCCAAACTGCGCGCACACTTGTGCGCCGTTTTTACAAAATTTTCAGATTGCCTCTCGGGTTTGCACTTCCAGCTGAATTGGCCATGGAATCAATTGTGTCGAGAAATTTTTTGAATTTGAGGCCTCGGGTGCGGAGTTTTTGACGTCGTCGCCCATAGCCAAATTGCGCGCACGCTTGTGCGCCGTTTTTACAAAGTTTTCAGATTGCCTCCCAGGCTTGCATCCCTCACTGAATTGGCCATAGAATCAATTGTGTCGAGACGGTTTTTGAATTTGAGGCCTCGGGTGCGGAGTTTTTGACGTCGTCGCCCATAGCCAAACTGCGCGCACACTTGTGCGCCGTTTTTACAAAATTTTCAGATTGCCTCTCGGGTTTGCATTTCCAGCTGAATTGGCCATAGAATCAATTGTGTCGAGAAACTTTTTGAATTTGAGGCCTCGTGTGCGGAGTTTTTGACGTCGTCGCCCATAGCCAAACATGCGCGTATGGTTGTGTGCCGTTTTTACAAAGTTTTCAGATTGCCTCCCAGGTTTGCATCCCTCACTGAATTGGCCATAGAATCAATTGTGTCGAGACAGTTTTTGAATTTGAGGCCTCGGGTGCGGAGTTTTTGACGTCGTCGCCCATAAGCAAATTGCGCGCACGCTTGTGCGCCGTTTTTACAAAGTTTTCAGATTGCCTCACGGGTTTGAATTTCCCACTGAATTGGCCATAGAATCAATTGTGTCGATGAAGTTTTTGAATTTGAGGCCTCGGGTGCGGAGTTTTTGACGTCGTCGCCCATAGCCAAATTGCGCGCACACTTGTGCGCCGTTTTTACAAAGTTTTCAGATTGCCTCTCGGATTTGCACTTCTAGCTGAATTGGCCATACAATCAATTGTGTCGAGAAATTTTTTAAATTTGAGGCCTCGGGTGCGGAGTTTTTGACGTCGTCGCCCATAGCCAAATTGCGCGCACACTTGTGCGCCGTTTTTACAAAGTTTTCAGATTGCCTCTCGGGTTTGCACTTCCACCTGAATTGGCCATAGAATCAATTGTGTCAAAACGGTTTTTGAATTTGAGGCCTCGGGTGCGGAGTTTTTGACGTCGTCGCCCATAGCCAAATTGCGCGCACACTTGTACGCCGTTTTTACAAAGTTTTCAGATTGCCTCTCGGGTTTGCACTTCCAGCTGAATTGGCCATGGAATCAATTGTGTCGAGAAATTTTTTGAATTTGAGGCCTCGGGTGCGGAGTTTTTCACGTCGTCGCCCATAGCCAAATTGCGCGCACACTTGTGCGCCGTTTTTACAAAGTTTTCAGATTGCCTCTCGGGTTTGCACTTCCAGCTGAATTGGCCATAGAATCAATTGTGTAGAGAAATTTTTTGAATTTGAGGCCTCGGGTGCGGAGTTGTGTGCCGTTTTTACAAAGTTTTCAAATTGCCTCTCAGGTTTGCATCCTTCACTGAATTGGCCATAGAATCAATTGTGTCGAGACGGTTTTTGAATTTGAGGCCTCGGGTGCGGAGTTTTTGACGTCGTCGCCCATAGCCAATTTGCGCGCACACTTGTGCGCCGTTTTTACAAAGTTTTCAGATTGCCTCTCAGGTTTGCACTTCTAGCTGAGTTGGCCATAGAATCAATTGTGTCGAGACGGTTTTTGAATTTGAGGCCTCGGGTGCGGAGTTTTTGACGTCGTCGCCCATAGCCAAACTTGCGCGAATGGTTGTGTGCCGTTTTTACAAAGTTTTTAGATTGCCTCCCAGGTTTGCATCCCTCACTGAATTGGCCATAAAATCAATTGTGTCGAGACGGTTTTTGAATTTGAGGCCTCGGGTGCAGAGTTTTTTACGTCGTCGCCCATAGCCAAACTTGCGCGCATGGTTTTGTGTCGTTTTTACAAAGTTTTCAGATTACCTCCCAGGTTTGCATCCCTCACTGAATTGGCCATAGAATCAATTGTGTCGAGACGGTTTTTGAATTTGAGGCCTCGGGTGCGGAGTTTTTGACGTCGTCGCCCATATCCAAACTTGCGCGCATGTTTTTGCCGTTTTTACAAAGTTTTCAGATTGCCTCCTAGGTTTGCATCCCTCACTGAATTGGCCATAGAATCAATTGTGTCGAGACGGTTTTTGAATTTGAGGCCTCGGGTGTGGAGTTTTTTACGTCGTCGCCCATAGCCAAACTTGCGCGCATGGTTGTGTGCCGTTTTTACAAAGTTTTCAGATTACCTCCCAGGTTTGCATCCCTCACTGAATTGGCCATAGAATCAATTGTGTCGAGACGGTTTTTGAATTTGAGGCCTCGGGTGCGGAGTTTTTGACGTCGTCGCCCATAGCCAAATTGCGCGCACACTTGTGCGCCGTTTTTTCAAAGTTTTCAGATTGCCTCCCAGGTTTGCATCTCCAGCTGAATTGGCCATAGAATCAATTGTGTCGAGAAAATTTTTGAAATTGAGGCCTCGGGTGCGGAGTTTTTGACGTCGTCGCCCATAGCCAAATTGCGCGCACACTTGTGCGCCGTTTTTACAAAGTTTTCAGATTGCCTCTCGGGTTTGCACTTCCAGCTGAATTGGCCATAGAATCAATTGTGTAGAGAAATTTTTTGAATTTGAGGCCTCGGGTGCGGAGTTGTGTGCCGTTTTTACAAAGTTTTCAAATTGCCTCTCAGGTTTGCATCCCTCACTGAATTGGCCATAGAATCAATTGTGTCGAGACGGTTTTTGAATTTGAGGCCTCGGGTGCGGAGTTTTTGACGTCGTCGCCCATAGCCAATTTGCGCGCACACTTGTGCGCCGTTTTTACAAAGTTTTCAGATTGCCTCTCGGGTTTGCACTTCTAGCTGAGTTGGCCATAGAATCAATTGTGTCGAGACGGTTTTTGAATTTGAGGCCTCGGGTGCGGAGTTTTTGACGTCGTCGCCCATAGCCAAACTTGCGCGAATGGTTGTGTGCCGTTTTTACAAAGTTTTTAGATTGCCTCCCAGGTTTGCATCCCTCACTGAATTGGCCATAAAATCAATTGTGTCGAGACGGTTTTTGAATTTGAGGCCTCGGGTGCAGAGTTTTTTACGTCGTCGCCCATAGCCAAACTTGCGCGCATGGTTTTGTGTCGTTTTTACAAAGTTTTCAGATTACCTCCCAGGTTTGCATCCCTCACTGAATTGGCCATAGAATCAATTGTGTCGAGACGGTTTTTGAATTTGAGGCCTCGGGTGCGGAGTTTTTGACGTCGTCGCCCATATCCAAACTTGCGCGCATGTTTTTGCCGTTTTTACAAAGTTTTCAGATTGCCTCCTAGGTTTGCATCCCTCACTGAATTGGCCATAGAATCAATTGTGTCGAGACGGTTTTTGAATTTGAGGCCTCGGGTGTGGAGTTTTTTACGTCGTCGCCCATAGCCAAACTTGCGCGCATGGTTGTGTGCCGTTTTTACAAAGTTTTCAGATTACCTCCCAGGTTTGCATCCCTCACTGAATTGGCCATAGAATCAATTGTGTCGAGACGGTTTTTGAATTTGAGGCCTCGGGTGCGGAGTTTTTGACGTCGTCGCCCATAGCCAAATTGCGCGCACACTTGTGCGCCGTTTTTTCAAAGTTTTCAGATTGCCTCCCAGGTTTGCATCTCCAGCTGAATTGGCCATAGAATCAATTGTGTCGAGAAAATTTTTGAAATTGAGGCCTCGGGTGCGGAGTTTTTGACGTCGTCGCCCATAGCCAAATTGCGCGCACGCTTGTGCGCTGTTTTTACAAAGTTTTCAGATTGCCTCTCGGGTTTGCATTTCCAGCTGAATTGGCCATAGAATCAATTGTGTCGAGAAAGTTTTTGAATTTGAGGCTTCGGGTGCGGAGTTTTTAACGTCGTCGCCCATAGCTAAACTTGCGCGCATGGTTGTGTGCCGTTTTTAAAAAGTTTTCAGATTGCCTCCCAGGTTTGCATCCCTCACTGAATTGGCCATAGGATCAATTGTGTCGAGACGGTTTTTGAATTTGAGGCCTCGGGTGCGGAGTTTTTGACGTCGTCGCCCTAGCCAAATTGCGCGCACGCTTGTGCGCCGTTTTTACAAAGTTTTCAGATTGCCTCTCGGGTTTGCATTTCCAACTGAATTGGCCATAGAATCAATTGTGTCGAGAAAGTTTTTGAATTTGAGGCCTCGGGTGCGGAGTTTTTGACGTCGTCGCCCATAGCCAAACATGCGCGCATGGTTGTGTGCCGTTTTTACAAAGTTTTCAGATTGCCTCCCAGGTTTGCATCCCTCACTGAATTGGCCATAGAATC
Source organism: Galeopsis tetrahit (assembly GCA_963675135.1). NCBI lineage: Eukaryota > Viridiplantae > Streptophyta > Magnoliopsida > Lamiales > Lamiaceae > Galeopsis > Galeopsis tetrahit. The sequence continues at coordinate 70,243,148 of OY776126.1, forward strand.
AATTGTGTCGAGACGGTTTTTGAATTTGAGGCCTCGGGTGCGGAGTTTTTGACGTCGTCGCCCATAGCCAAATTGCGCGCACGCTTGTGCGCCGTTTTTACAAAGTTTTCAGATTGCCTCTCGCGTTTGCATTCCCAGCTGAATTGGCCATAGAATCAATTATGTCGGAAAAGTTTTTGAATTTGAGGCCTCGGGTGCGGAGTTTTTGACGTCGTCGCCCATAGCCAAATTGCGCGCACGCTTGTGCGCCGTTTTTACAAAGTTTTCAGATTGCCTCCCAGGCTTGCATCCCTCACTGAATTGGCCATAGAATCAATTGTGTCGAGACGGTTTTTGAATTTGAGGCCTCGGGTGCGGAGTTTTTGACGTCGTCGCCCATAGCCAAACTGCGTGCACACTTGTGCGCCGTTTTTACAAAGTTTTCAGATTGCCTCTCGGGTTTGCATTTCCAGCTGAATTGGCCATAGAATCAATTGTGTCGAGACGGTTTTTGAATTTGAGGCATTGGGTGCGGAGTTTTTGACGTCGTCGCCCATAGCCAAATTGCGCGCACGCTTGTGTGCCGTTTTTACAAAGTTTTCACATTACCTCCCAGGTTTGCATCCCTCACTGAATTTGCCATAGAATCAATTGTGTCGAGACGGTTTTTGAATTTGAGGCCTCGGGTGCGGAGTTTTTGACGTCGTCGCCCATAGCCAAATTGCGCGCACGCTTGTGCTCCGTTTTTACAAAGTTTTCAGATTGCCTCACGGGTTTGAATTTCCCACTGAATTGGCCATAGAATCAATTGTGTCGATGAAGTTTTTGAATTTGAGGCCTCGGGTGCGGAGTTTTTGACGTCGTCGCCCATAGCCAAACTTGCGCGCATGGTTGTGTGCCGTTTTTACAATGTTTTCAGATTACCTCCCAGGTTTGCATCCTTCACTGAATTGGCCATAGAATCAATTGTGTCTAGAAAGTTTTTAAATTTGAGGCCTCGGGTGCGGAGTTTTTGACGTCGTCGCCCATAGCCAAACTTGCGCGCATGGTTGTGTGCCGTTTTTACAATGTTTTCAGATTGCCTCCCAGGTTTACATCCTTCACTGAATTGGCCATATAATCAATTGTGTCTAGAAAGTTTTTGAATTTGAGCCCTCGGGTGCGGAGTTTTTTACGTCGTCGCCCATAGCCAAATTGCGCGCACACTTGTGCGCCTTTTTTACAAAGTTTTCAGATTGCCTCCCGGGTTTGCATCTCCAGCTGAATTGGCCATATAATCAATTGTGTCGAGAAAATTTTTTGAATTTGAGGCCTCGGGTGCGGAGTTTTTAACGTCGTCGCCCTAGCCAAATTGCGTGCACGCTTGTGCGCCGTTTTTACAAAGTTTTCAGATTGCCTCTCGGGTTTTCACTTCCAGCTGAATTGGCCATAGAATCAATTGTGTCGAGACGGTTTTTGAATTTGAGGCCTCGGGTGCGGAGTTTTGGACGTCGACGCCCATAGCCAAACTTGCGCGCATGGTTGTTTGCCGTTTTTACAAAGTTTTCAGATTGCCTCCCAGGTTTGCATCCCTCACTGAATTGGCCATAGAATCAATTGTGTCGAGACGGTTTTTGAATTTGAGGCCTCGGGTGCGGAGTTTTTGACGTCGTCGCCCATAGCCAAACTGCGCGCACACTTGTGCGCCGTTTTTACAAAGTTTTCAGATTGCCTCTCGGGTTTGCATTTCCAGCTGAATTGGCCATAGAATCAATTGTGTCGAGATGGTTTTTGAATTTGAGGCATTGGGTGCGGAGTTTTTGACGTCGTCGCCCATAGCCAAATTGCGCGCACGCTTGTGCGCCGTTTTTACAAAGTTTTCAGATTGCCTCTCAGGTTTGCATTCCCAGCTGAATTGGCCATATAATCAATTGTGTCGAGAAAATTTTTGAATTTGGGGCCTCGGGTGCGGAGTTTTTAACGTCGTCGCCCTAGCCAAATTGCGCGCACGCTTGTGCGCCGTTTTTACAAAGTTTTCAGATTGCCTCTCGGGTTTGCATTTCCAGCTGAATTGGCCATAGAATCAATTGTGTCGCGATGGTTTTTGAATTTGAGGCATTGGGTGCGGAGTTTTTGACGTCGTCGCCCATAGCCAAATTGCGCGCACGCTTGTGCGCCGTTTTTACAAAGTTTTCAGATTGCCTCTCAGGTTTGCATTCCCAGCTGAATTGGCCATAGAATCAATTGTGTCGAGAAACTTTTTGAATTTGAGGCCTCGGGTGCGGAGTTTTTGACGTCGTCGCCCATAGCCAAACATGCGCGCATGGTTGTGTGCCGTTTTTACAAAGTTTTCAGATTGCCTCCCAGGTTTGCATCCCTCACTGAATTGGCCAAATAATCAATTGTGTCGAGACAGTTTTTGAATTTGAGGCCTCAGGTGCGGAGTTTTTGACGTCGTCGCCCATAGCCAAACTGCGCGCACACTTGTGCGCCGTTTTTACAAAATTTTCAGATTGCCTCTCGGGTTTGCATTTCCAGCTGAATTGGCCATAGAATCAATTGTGTCGAGAAACTTTTTGAATTTGAGGCCTCGGGTGCGGAGTTTTTGACGTCGTCGCCCATAGCCAAACATGCGCGCATGGTTGTGTGCCGTTTTTACAAAGTTTTCAGATTGCCTCCCAGGTTTGCATCCCTCACTGAATTGGCCATAAAATCAATTGTGTCGAGACGGTTTTTGAATTTGAGGCCTCGGGTGCAGAGTTTTTTACGTCGTCGCCCATAGCCAAACTTGCGCGCATGGTTGTGTGTCGTTTTTACAAAGTTTTCAGATTACCTCCCAGGTTTGCATCCCTCACTGAATTGGCCATAGAATCAATTGTGTCGAGACGGTTTTTGAATTTGAGGCCTCGGGTGCGGAGTTTTTGACGTCGTCGCCCATATCCAAACTTGCGCGCATGTTTTTGCCGTTTTTACAAAGTTTTCAGATTGCCTCCTAGGTTTGCATCCCTCACTGAATTGGCCATAGAATCAATTGTGTCGAGACGGTTTTTGAATTTGAGGCCTCGGGTGTGGAGTTTTTTACGTCGTCGCCCATAGCCAAACTTGCGCGCATGGTTGTGTGCCGTTTTTACAAAGTTTTCAGATTACCTCCCAGGTTTGCATCCCTCACTGAATTGGCCATAGAATCAATTGTGTCGAGACGGTTTTTGAATTTGAGGCCTCGGGTGCGGAGTTTTTGACGTCGTCGCCCATATCCAAACTTGCGCGCATGTTTTTGCCGTTTTTACAAAGTTTTCAGATTGCCTCCTAGGTTTGCATCCCTCACTGAATTGGCCATAGAATCAATTGTGTCGAGACGGTTTTTGAATTTGAGGCCTCGGGTGTGGAGTTTTTTACGTCGTCGCCCATAGCCAAACTTGCGCGCATGGTTGTGTGCCGTTTTTACAAAGTTTTCAGATTACCTCCCAGGTTTGCATCCCTCACTGAATTGGCCATAGAATCAATTGTGTCGAGACGGTTTTTGAATTTGAGGCCTCGGGTGCGGAGTTTTTGACGTCGTCGCCCATAGCCAAATTGCGCGCACACTTGTGCGCCGTTTTTTCAAAGTTTTCAGATTGCCTCCCGGGTTTGCATCTCCAGCTGAATTGGCCATAGAATCAATTGTGTCGAGAAAATTTTTGAAATTGAGGCCTCGGGTGCGGAGTTTTTGACGTCGTCGCCCATAGCCAAATTGCGCGCACGCTTGTGCGCTGTTTTTACAAAGTTTTCAGATTGCCTCCCGGGTTTGCATTTCCAGCTGAATTGGCCATAGAATCAATTGTGTCGAGAAAGTTTTTGAATTTGAGGCTTCGGGTGCGGAGTTTTTAACGTCGTCGCCCATAGCTAAACTTGCGCGCATGGTTGTGTGCCGTTTTTAAAAAGTTTTCAGATTGCCTCCCAGGTTTGCATCCCTCACTGAATTGGCCATAGGATCAATTGTGTCGAGACGGTTTTTGAATTTGAGGCCTCGGGTGCGGAGTTTTTGACGTCGTCGCCCTAGCCAAATTGCGCGCACGCTTGTGCGCCGTTTTTACAAAGTTTTCAGATTACCTCTCGGGTTTGCATTTCCAACTGAATTGGCCATAGAATCAATTGTGTCGAGAAAGTTTTTGAATTTGAGGCCTCGGGTGCGGAGTTTTTGACGTCGTCGCCCATAGCCAAACATGCGCGCATGGTTGTGTGCCGTTTTTACAAAGTTTTCAGATTGCCTCCCAGGTTTGCATCCCTCACTGAATTGGCCATAGAATCAATTGTGTCGAGAAGGTTTTTGAATTTGAGGCCTCGGGTGCGGAGTTTTTGACGTCGTCGCCCATAGCCAAATTGCGCGCACGCTTGTGCGCCGTTTTTACAAAGTTTTCAGATTGCCTCTCGCGTTTGCATTCCCAGCTGAATTGGCCATAGAATCAATTATGTCGGAAAAGTTTTTGAATTTGAGGCCTCGGGTGCGGAGTTTTTGACGTCGTCGCCCATAGCCAAATTGCGCGCACGCTTGTGCGCCGTTTTTACAAAGTTTTCAGATTGCCTCCCAGGCTTGCATCCCTCACTGAATTGGCCATAGAATCAATTGTGTCGAGACGGTTTTTGAATTTGAGGCCTCGGGTGCGGAGTTTTTGACGTCGTCGCCCATAGCCAAACTGCGTGCACACTTGTGCGCCGTTTTTACAAAGTTTTCAGATTGCCTCTCGGGTTTGCATTTCCAGCTGAATTGGCCATAGAATCAATTGTGTCGAGACGGTTTTTGAATTTGAGGCATTGGGTGCGGAGTTTTTGACGTCGTCGCCCATAGCCAAATTGCGCGCACGCTTGTGTGCCGTTTTTACAAAGTTTTCACATTACCTCCCAGGTTTGCATCCCTCACTGAATTTGCCATAGAATCAATTGTGTCGAGACGGTTTTTGAATTTGAGGCCTCGGGTGCGGAGTTTTTGACGTCGTCGCCCATAACCAAATTGCGCGCACGCTTGTGCTCCGTTTTTACAAAGTTTTCAGATTGCCTCACGGGTTTGAATTTCCCACTGAATTGGCCATAGAATCAATTGTGTCGATGAAGTTTTTGAATTTGAGGCCTCGGGTGCGGAGTTTTTGACGTCGTCGCCCATAGCCAAACTTGCGCGCATGGTTGTGTGCCGTTTTTACAATGTTTTCAGATTACCTCCCAGGTTTGCATCCTTCACTGAATTGGCCATAGAATCAATTGTGTCTAGAAAGTTTTTAAATTTGAGGCCTCGGGTGCGGAGTTTTTGACGTCGTCGCCCATAGCCAAACTTGCGCGCATGGTTGTGTGCCGTTTTTACAATGTTTTCAGATTGCCTCCCAGGTTTACATCCTTCACTAAATTGGCCATATAATCAATTGTGTCTAGAAAGTTTTTGAATTTGAGCCCTCGGGTGCGGAGTTTTTTACGTCGTCGCCCATAGCCAAATTGCGCGCACACTTGTGCGCCGTTTTTACAAAGTTTTCAGATTGCCTCCCGGGTTTGCATTTCCAGCTGAATTGGCCATATAATCAATTGTGTCGAGAAAAATTTTTGAATTTGAGGCCTCGGGTGCGGAGTTTTTAACGTCGTCGCCCTAGCCAAATTGCGTGCACGCTTGTGCGCCGTTTTTACAAAGTTTTCAGATTGCCTCTCGGGTTTTCACTTCCAGCTGAATTGGCCATAGAATCAATTGTGTCGAGACGGTTTTTGAATTTGAGGCCTCGGGTGCGGAGTTTTGGACGTCGACGCCCATAGCCAAACTTGCGCGCATGGTTGTTTGCCGTTTTTACAAAGTTTTCAGATTGCCTCCCAGGTTTGCATCCCTCACTGAATTGGCCATAGAATCAATTGTGTCGAGACGGTTTTTGAATTTGAGGCCTCGGGTGCGGAGTTTTTGACGTCGTCGCCCATAGCCAAACTGCGCGCACACTTGTGCGCCGTTTTTACAAAGTTTTCAGATTGCCTCTCGGGTTTGCATTTCCAGCTGAATTGGCCATAGAATCAATTGTGTCGAGATGGTTTTTGAATTTGAGGCATTGGGTGCGGAGTTTTTGACGTCGTCGCCCATAGCCAAATTGCGCGCACGCTTGTGCGCCGTTTTTACAAAGTTTTCAGATTGCCTCTCAGGTTTGCATTCCCAGCTGAATTGGCCATATAATCAATTGTGTCGAGAAAATTTTTGAATTTGGGGCCTCGGGTGCGGAGTTTTTAACGTCGTCGCCCTAGCCAAATTGCGCGCACGCTTGTGCGCCGTTTTTACAAAGTTTTCAGATTGCCTCTCGGGTTTGCATTTCCAGCTGAATTGGCCATAGAATCAATTGTGTCGCGATGGTTTTTGAATTTGAGGCATTGGGTGCGGAGTTTTTGACGTCGTCGCCCATAGCCAAATTGCGCGCACGCTTGTGCGCCGTTTTTACAAAGTTTTCAGATTGCCTCTCAGGTTTGCATTCCCAGCTGAATTGGCCATAGAATCAATTGTGTCGAGAAACTTTTTGAATTTGAGGCCTCGGGTGCGGAGTTTTTGACGTCGTCGCCCATAGCCAAACATGCGCGCATGGTTGTGTGCCGTTTTTACAAAGTTTTCAGATTGCCTCCCAGGTTTGCATCCCTCACTGAATTGGCCAAATAATCAATTGTGTCGAGACAGTTTTTGAATTTGAGGCCTCGGGTGCGGAGTTTTTGACGTCGTCGCCCATAGCCAAACTGCGCGCACACTTGTGCGCCGTTTTTACAAAATTTTCAGATTGCCTCTCGGGTTTGCATTTCCAGCTGAATTGGCCATAGAATCAATTGTGTCGAGAAACTTTTTGAATTTGAGGCCTCGGGTGCGGAGTTTTTGACGTCGTCGCCCATAGCCAAACATGCGCGTATGGTTGTGTGCCGTTTTTACAAAGTTTTCAGATTGCCTCCCAGGTTTGCATCCCTCACTGAATTGGCCATAGAATCAATTGTGTCGAGACAGTTTTTGAATTTGAGGCCTCGGGTGCGGAGTTTTTGACGTCGTCGCCCATAAGCAAATTGCGCGCACGCTTGTGCGCCGTTTTTACAAAGTTTTCAGATTGCCTCACGGGTTTGAATTTCCCACTGAATTGGCCATAGAATCAATTGTGTCGATGAAGTTTTTGAATTTGAGGCCTCGGGTGCGGAGTTTTTGACGTCGTCGCCCATAGCCAAACTTGCGCGCATGGTTGTGTGCCGTTTTTACAATGTTTTCAGATTGCCTCCCAGGTTTGCATCCTTCACTGAATTGGCCATAGAATCAATTGTGTCTAGAAAGTTTTTAAATTTGAGGCCTCGGGTGCGGAGTTTTTGACGTCGTTGCCCATAGCCAAACTTGCGCGCATGGTTGTGTGCCGTTTTTACAATGTTTTCAGATTGCCTCCCAGGTTTACATCCTTCACTGAATTGGCCATAGAATCAATTGTGTCTAGAAAGTTTTTGAATTTGAGCCCTCGGGTGCGGAGTTTTTGACGTCGTCGCCCATAGCCAAATTGCGCGCACACTTGTGCGCCGTTTTTACAAAGTTTTCCGATTGCCTCCCGGGTTTGCATTTCCACTTGAATTGGCCATATAATCAATTGTGTCGAGAAAATTTTTGAATTTGGGGCCTCGGGTGCGGAGTTTTTAACGTCGTCGCCCTAGCCAAATTGTGCGCACGCTTGTGTGCCGTTTTTACAAAGTTTTCAGATTGCCTCTCAGGTTTGCATTCCCAGCTGAATTGGCCATAGAATCAATTGTGTCGAGAAACTTTTTGTATTTGAGGCCTCGGGTGCGGAGTTTTTGACATCGTCGCCCATAGCCAAACATGCGCGCATGGTTGTGTGCCGTTTTTACAAAGTTTTCAGATTGCCTCCCAGATTTGCATCCCTCACTGAATTGGCCATATAATCAATTGTGTCGAGACAGTTTTTGAATTTGAGGCCTCGGGTGCGGAGTTTTTGACGTCGTCGCCCATAGCCAAACTGCGCGCACACTTGTGCGCCGTTTTTACAAAATTTTCAGATTGCCTCTCGGGTTTGCATTTCCAGCTGAATTGGCCATAGAATCAATTGTGTCGAGAAACTTTTTAAATTTGAGGCCTCGGGTGCGGAGTTTTTGACGTCGTCGCCCATAGCCAAACATGCGCGTATGGTTGTGTGCCGTTTTTACAAAGTTTTCAGATTGCCTCCCAGGTTTGCATCCCTCACTGAATTGGCCATAGAATCAATTGTGTCGAGACAGTTTTTGAATTTGAGGCCTCGGGTGCGGAGTTTTTGACGTCGTCGCCCATAAGCAAATTGCGCGCACGCTTGTGCGCCGTTTTTACAAAGTTTTCAGATTGCCTCACGGGTTTGAATTTCCCACTGAATTGGCCATAGAATCAATTGTGTCGATGAAGTTTTTGAATTTGAGGCCTCGGGTGCGGAGTTTTTGACGTCGTCGCCCATAGACAAACTTGCGCGCATGGTTGTGTGCCGTTTTTACAATGTTTTCAGATTGCCTCCCAGGTTTGCATCCCTCACTGAATTGGCCATAGAATCAATTGTGTCTAGAAAGTTTTTAAATTTGAGGCCTCGGGTGCGGAGTTTTTGACGTCGTTGCCCATAGCCAAACTTGCGCGCATGGTTGTGTGCCGTTTTTACAATGTTTTCAGATTGCCTCCCAGGTTAACATCCTTCACTGAATTGGCCATAGAATCAATTGTGTCTAGAAAGTTTTTGAATTTGAGCCCTCGGGTGCGGAGTTTTTGACGTCGTCGCCCATAGCCAAATTGCGCGCACACTTGTGCGCCGTTTTTACAAAGTTTTCCGATTGCCTCCCGGGTTTGCATTCCCAGCTGAATTGGCCATATAATCAATTGTGTCGAGAAAATTTTTGAATTTGGGGCCTCGGGTGCGGAGTTTTTAACGTCGTCGCCCTAGCCAAATTGCGCGCACGCTTGTGTGCCGTTTTTACATAGTTTTCAGATTGTCTCTCGGGTTTGCATTTCCAGCTGAATTGGCCATAGAATCAATTGTGTCGCGATGGTTTTTGAATTTGAGGCATTGGGTGCGGAGTTTTTGACGTCGTCGCCCATAGCTAAATTGCGCGCACGCTTGTGCGCCGTTTTTACAAAGTTTTCAGATTGCCTCTCAGGTTTGCATTCCCAGCTGAATTGGCCATAGAATCAATTGTGTCGAGAAACTTTTTGAATTTGAGGCCTCGGGTGCGGAGTTTTTGACGTCGTCGCCCATAGCCAAACATGCGCGCATGGTTGTGTGCCGTTTTTACAAAGTTTTCAGATTGCCTCCCAGGTTTGCATCCCTCACTGAATTGGCCATATAATCAATTGTGTCGAGACAGTTTTTGAATTTGAGGCCTCGGGTGCGGAGTTTTTGACGTCGTCGCCCATAGCCAAACTGCGCGCACACTTGTGCGCCGTTTTTACAAAATTTTCAGATTGCCTCTCGGGTTTGCATTTCCAGCTGAATTGGCCATAGAATCAATTGTGTCGAGAAACTTTTTGAATTTGAGGCCTCGGGTGCGGAGTTTTTGACGTCGTCGCCCATAGCCAAACATGCGCGTATGGTTGTGTGCCATTTTTACAAAGTTTTCAGATTGCCTCCCAGGTTTGCATCCCTCACTGAATTGGCCATAGAATCAATTGTGTCGAGACAGTTTTTGAATTTGAGGCCTCGGGTGCGGAGTTTTTTACGTCTTCGCCCATAAGCAAATTGCGCGCACACTTGTGCGCCGTTTTTACAAAGTTTTCAGATTGCCTCACGGGTTTGAATTTCCCACTGAATTGGCCATAGAATCAATTGTGTCGATGAAGGTTTTGAATTTGAGGCCTCGGGTGCGGAGTTTTTGACGTCGTCGCCCATAGCCAAACTTGCGCGCATGGTTGTGTGCCGTTTTTACAATGTTTTCAGATTGCCTCCCAGGTTTGCATCCTTCACTGAATTGGCCATAGAATCAATTGTGTCTAGAAAGTTTTTAAATTTGAGGCCTCGGGTGCGGAGTTTTTGACGTCGTTGCCCATAGCCAAACTTGCGCGCATGGTTGTGTGCCGTTTTTACAATGTTTTCAGATTGCCTCCCAGGTTTACATCCTTCACTGAATTGGCCATAGAATCAATTGTGTCTAGAAAGTTTTTGAATTTGAGCCCTCGGGTGCGGAGTTTTTGACGTCGTCGCCCATAGCCAAATTGCGCGCACACTTGTGCGCCGTTTTTACAAAGTTTTCTGATTGCCTCCCGGGTTTGCATTTCCAGCTGAATTGGCCATATAATCAATTGTGTCGAGAAAATTTTTGAATTTGGGGCCTCGGGTGCGGAGTTTTTAACGTCGTCGCCCTAGCCAAATTGCGCGCACGCTTGTGCGCCGTTTTTACAAAGTTTTCAGATTGCCTCTCGGGTTTGCATTTCCAGCTGAATTGGCCATAGAATCAATTGTGTCGCGATGGTTTTTGAATTTGAGGCATTGGGTGCGGAGTTTTTGACGTCGTCGCCCATAGCCAAATTGCGCGCACGCTTGTGCGCCGTTTTTACAAAGTTTTCAGATTGCCTCTCAGGTTTACATTCCCAGCTGAATTGGCCATAGAATCAATTGTGTCGAGAAACTTTTTGAATTTGAGGCCTCGGGTGCGGAGTTTTTGACGTCTTCGCCCATAGCCAAACATGCGCGCATGGTTGTGTGCCGTTTTTACAAAGTTTTCAGATTGCCTCCCAGGTTTGCATCCCCCACTGAATTGACCATATAATCAATTGTGTCGAGACAGTTTTTGAATTTGAGGCCTCGGGTGCGGAGTTTTTGACGTCGTCGCCCATAGCCAAACTGCGCGCACACTTGTGCGCCGTTTTTACAAAATTTTCAGATTGCCTCTCGGGTTTGCATTTCCAGCTGAATTGGCCATAGAATCAATTGTGTCGAGAAACTTTTTGAATTTGAGGCCTCGGGTGCGGAGTTTTTGACGTCGTCGCCCATAGCCAAACATGCGCGTATGGTTGTGTGCCGTTTTTACAAAGTTTTCAGATTGCCTCCCAGGTTTGCATCCCTCACTGAATTGGCCATAGAATCAATTGTGTCGAGACAGTTTTTGAATTTGAGGCCTCGGGTGCGGAGTTTTTGACGTCGTCGCCCATAAGCAAATTGCGCGCACGCTTGTGCGCCGTTTTTACAAAGTTTTCAGATTGCCTCACGGGTTTGAATTTCCCACTGAATTGGCCATAGAATCAATTGTGTCGATGAAGTTTTTGAATTTGAGGCCTCGGGTGCGGAGTTTTTGACGTCGTTGCCCATAGCCAAACTTGCGCGCATGGTTGTGTGCCGTTTTTACAATGTTTTCAGATTGCCTCCCAGGTTTGCATCCTTCACTGAATTGGCCATAGAATCAATTGTGTCTAGAAAGTTTTTAAATTTGAGGCCTCGGGTGCGGAGTTTTTGACGTCGTTGCCCATAGCCAAACTTGCGCGCATGGTTGTGTGCCGTTTTTACAATGTTTTCAGATTGCCTCCCAGGTTTACATCCTTCACTGAATTGGCCATAGAATCAATTGTGTCTAGAAAGTTTTTGAATTTGAGCCCTCGGGTGCGGAGTTTTTGACGTCGTCGCCCATAGCCTAATTGCGCGCACACTTGTGCGCCGTTTTTACAAAGTTTTCCGATTGCCTCCCGGGTTTGCATCTCCAGCTGAATTGGCCATATAATCAATTGTGTCGAGAAATTTTTTGAATTTGGGGCCTCGGGTGCGTAGTTTTTAACGTCGTCGCCCTAGCCAAATTGTGCGCACGCTTGTGCGCCGTTTTTACAAAGTTTTCAGATTGCCTCTCGGGTTTGCATTTCCAGCTGAATTGGCCATAGAATCAATTGTGTCGCGATGGTTTTTGAATTTGAGGCATTGGGTGCGGAGTTTTTGACGTCGTCGCCCATAGCCAAATTGCGCGCACGCTTGTGCGCCGTTTTTACAAAGTTTTCAGATTGCCTCTCAGGTTTGCATTCCCAGCTGAATTGGCCATAGAATCAATTGTGTCGAGAAACTTTTTGAATTTGAGGCCTCGGGTGCGGAGTTTTTGACGTCGTCGCCCATAGCCAAACATGCGCGCATGGTTGTGTGCCGTTTTTACAAAGTTTTCAGAATGCCTCCCAGGTTTGCATCCCTCACTGAATTGGCCATATAATCAATTGTGTCGAGACAGTTTTTGAATTTGAGGCCTCGGGTGCGGAGTTTTTGACGTCGTCGCCCATAGCCAAATTGCGCGCACGCTTGTGCGCCGTTTTTACAAAGTTTTTAGATTGCCTCTCGGGTTTGCATTCCCAGCTGAATTGGCCATAGAATAAATTGTGTCGAGCAAGTTTTTGAATTTGAGGCCTCGGGTGCGGAGTTTTTGACGTCGTCGCCCATAGCCAAATTGCGCGCACGCTTGTGCGCCGTTTTTACAAAGTTTTCAGATTGCCTCCCAGGCTTGCATCCCTCACTGAATTGGCCATAGAATCAATTGTGTCGAGACGGTTTTTGAATTTGAGGCCTCGGGTGCGGAGTTTTTGACGTCGTCGCCCATAGCCAAACTGCGTGCACACTTGTGCGCCGTTTTTACAAAGTTTTCAGATTGCCTCTCGGGTTTGCATTTCCAGCTGAATTGGCCATAGAATCAATTGTGTCGAGACGGTTTTTGAATTTGAGGCATTGGGTGCGGAGTTTTTGACGTCGTCGCCCATAGCCAAATTGCGCGCACGCTTGTGCGCCGTTTTTACAAAGTTTTCAGATTGCCTCTCAGGTTTGCATTCCCAGCTGAATTGGCCATATAATCAATTGTGTCGAGAAAGTTTTTGAATTTGAGGCCTCGGGTGCGGAGTTTTTGACGTCGTCGCCCATAGCCAAACATGCGCGCATGGTTGTGTGCCGTTTTTACAAAGTTTTCAGATTGCCTCCCAGGTTTGCATCCCTCACTGAATTGGCCAGAGAATCAATTGTGTCGAGAAGGTTTTTTAAATTTGAGGCCTCGGGTGCGGAGTTTTTGACGTCGTCGCCCATAGCCAAATTACGCGCACGCTTGTGCGCCGTTTTTACAAAGTTTTCAGATTGCCTCACGGGTTTGAATTTCCCACTGAATTGGCCATAGAATCAATTGTGTCGATGAAGTTTTTGAATTTGAGGCCTCGGGTGCGGAGTTTTTGACGTCGTCGCCCATAGGCAAACTTGCGAGCATGGTTGTGTGCCGTTTTTACAATGTTTTCAGATTGCCTCCCAAGTTTGCATCCTTCACTGAATTGGCCATAGAATCAATTGTGTCTAGAAAGTTTTTAAATTTGAGGCCTCGGGTTCGGAGTTTTTGACGTCGTCGCCCATAGCCAAACTTGCGCGCATGGTTGTGTGCCGTTTTTACAATGTTTTCAGATTGCCTCCCAGGTTTACATCCTTCACTGAATTGGCCATAGAATCAATTGTGTCTAGAAAGTTTTTGAATTTGAGCCCTCGGGTGCGGAGTTTTTGACGTCGTCGCCCATAGCCAAATTGCGCGCACACTTGTGCGCCGTTTTTACAAAGTTTTCAGATTGCCTCTCGGGTTTGCATTTCTAGCTGAATTGGCCATAGAATCAATTGTGTTGAGAAAGTTTTTGAATTTGAGGCCTCGGGTGCGGAGTTTTTGACGTCGTCGCCCATAACCAAACTTGCGCGCATGGTTGTTTGCCGTTTTTACAAAGTTTTCAGATTGCCTCCCAGGTTTGCATCCCTCACTGAATTGGCCATAGAATCAATTGTGTCGAGACGGTTTTTGAATTTGAGGCCTCGGGTGCGGAGTTTTTGACGTCGTCGCCCATAGCCAAACTGCGCGCACACTTGTGCACCGTTTTTACAAAATTTTCAGATTGCCTCTCGGGTTTGCATTTCCAGCTGAATTGGCCATAGAATCAATTGTGTCGAGAAACTTTTTGAATTTGAGGCCTCGGGTGCGGAGTTTTTGACGTCGTCGCCCATAGCCAAACATGCGCGTATGGTTGTGTGCCGTTTTTACAAAGTTTTCAGATTGCCTCCCAGGTTTGCATCCCTCACTGAATTGGCCATAGAATCAATTGTGTCGAGACAGTTTTTGAATTTGAGGCCTCGGGTGCGGAGTTTTTGACGTCGTCGCCCATAAGCAAATTGCGCGCACGCTTGTGCGCCGTTTTTACAAAGTTTTCAGATTGCCTCACGGGTTTGAATTTCCCACTGAATTGGCCATAGAATCAATTGTGTCGATGAAGTTTTTGAATTTGAGGCCTCGGGTGCGGAGTTTTTGACGTCGTCGCCCATAGCCAAACTTGCGCGCATGGTTGTGTGCCGTTTTTACAATGTTTTCAGATTGCCTCCCAGGTTTGCATCCTTCACTGAATTGGCCATAGAATCAATTGTGTCTAGAAAGTTTTTAAATTTGAGGCCTCGGGTGCGGAGTTTTTGACGTCGTTGCCCATAGCCAAACTTGCGCGCATGGTTGTGTGCCGTTTTTACAATGTTTTTAGATTGCCTCCCAGGTTTACATCCTTCACTGAATTGGCCATAGAATCAATTGTGTCTAGAAAGTTTTTGAATTTGAGCCCTCGGGTGCGGAGTTTTTGACGTCGTCGCCCATAGCCAAATTGCGCGCACACTTGTGCGCCGTTTTTACAAAGTTTTCCGATTGCCTCCCGGGTTTGCATTTCCAGCTGAATTGGCCATATAATCAATTGTGTCGAGAAAATTTTTGAATTTGGGGCCTCGGGTGCGGAGTTTTTAACGTCGTCGCCCTAGCCAAATTGCGCGCACGCTTGTGCGCCGTTTTTACAAAGTTTTCAGATTGCCTCTCGGGTTTGCATTACCAGCTGAATTGGCCATAGAATCAATTGTGTCGCGATGGTTTTTGAATTTGAGGCATTGGGTGCGGAGTTTTTGACGTCGTCGCCCATAGCCAAATTGCGCGCACGCTTGTGCGCCGTTTTTACAAAGTTTTCAGATTGCCTCCCAGGTTTGCATCCCTCACTGAATTGGCAATAGAATCAATTGTGTCGATGAAGTTTTTGAATTTGAGGCCTCGGGTGCGGAGTTTTTGACGTCGTCGCCCATAGCCAAAATTGCGCGCATGGTTGTGTGCCGTTTTTACAAAGTTTTCAGATTGCTTCCCAGGTTTGCATCCCTCACTGAATTGGCCATAGAATAAATTGTGTCGAGACGGTTTTTGAATTTGAGGCCTCGGGTGCGGAGTTTTTGACGTCGTCGCCCATAGGCAAATTGCGCGCAAGCTTGTGCGCCATTTTTACAAAGTTTTCAGATTGCCTCTCGGTTTGCATTTCCAGCTGAATTGGCCATAGAATCAATTGTGTCGAGAAAGTTTTTGAATTTGAGGCCTCGGGTGCGGAGTTTTTGATGTCGTCGCCTATAGCCAAACATGCGCGCATGGTTGTGTGCCGTTTTTACAAAGTTTTCAGATTGCCTCCCAGGTTTGCATCCCGCACTGAATTGGCCATAGAATTAATTGTGTCGAGACGGTTTTTGAATTTGAGCCCTCGGGTGCGGAGTTTTTGACGTCGTCGCCCATAGCCAAATTGCGCGCACACTTGTGCGCCGTTTTTACAAAGTTTTCAGATTGCCTCTCGGGTTTGCATCTCCAGCTGAATTGGCCATAAAATCAATTGTGTCGCGATGGTTTTTGAATTTGAGGCATTGGGTGCGGAGTTTTTGACGTCGTCGCCCATAGCAAAATTGCGCGCACGCTTGTGCGCCGTTTTTACAAAGTTTTCAGATTGCCTCTCAGGTTTGCATTCCCAGCTGAATTGGCCATAGAATCAATTGTGTCGAGAAACTTTTTGAATTTGAGGCCTCGGGTGCGGAGTTTTTGACGTCGTCGCCCATAGCCAAACATGCGCGCATGGTTGTGTGCCGTTTTTACAAAGTTTTCAGATTGCCTCCCAGGTTTGCATCCCTCACTGAATTGGCCATATAATCAATTGTGTCGAGACAGTTTTTGAATTTGAGGCCTCGGGTGCGGAGTTTTTGACGTCGTCGCCCATAGCCAAATTGCGCGCACGCTTGTGCGCCGTTTTTACAAAGCTTTCAGATTGCCTCACGGGTTTGAATTTCCCACTGAATTGGCCATAGAATCAATTGTGTCGATGAAGTTTTTGAATTTGAGGCCTCGGGTGCGGAGTTTTTGACGTCGTCGCCCATAGCCAAACTTGCGCGCATGGTTGTGTGCCTTTTTTACATTGTTTTCAGATTGCCTCCCAGGTTTGCATCCTTCACTGAATTGGCCATAGAATCAATTGTGTCTAGAAAGTTTTTAAATTTGAGGCCTCGGATGCGGAGTTTTTGACGTCGTCGCCCATAGCCAAACTTGCGCGCATGGTTGTGTGCCGTTTTTACAATGTTTTCAGATTGCCTCCCAGGTTTACATCCTTCACTGAATTGGCCATAGAATCAATTGTGTCTAGAAAGTTTTTGAATTTGAGGCCTCGGGTGCGGAGTTTTTGACGTCGTCGCCCATAGCCAAATTGCGCGCACACTTGTGCGCCGTTTTTACAAAGTTTTCAGATTGCCTCCCGGTTTGCATCTCCAGCTGAATTGGCCATAGAATCAATTGTGTCGAGAAAGTTTTTGAATTTGAGGCCTCGGGTGCGGAGTTTTTGATGTCGTCGCCCATAGCCAAACATGCGCGCATGGTTGTGTGCCGTTTTTACAAAGTTTTCAGATTGCCTCCCAGGTTTGCATCCCGCACTGAATTGGCCATAGAATTAATTGTGTCGAGACGGTTTTTGAATTTGAGGCCTCGGGTGCGGAGTTTTTGACATCGTCGCCCATAGCCAAACTGCGCGTACACTTGTGCGCCGTTTTTACAAAGTTTTCAGATTGCCTCTCGGGTTTGCACTTCCAGCTGAATTGGCCATAGAATCAATTGTGTCGAGATGGTTTTTGAATTTGAGGCATTGGGTGCGGAGTTTTTGACGTCGTTGCCCATAGCCAAACTTGCGCGCATGGTTGTGTGCCGTTTTTACAATGTTTTCAGATTGCCTCCCAGGTTTACATCCTTTACTGAATTGGCCATAGAATCAATTATGTCTAGAAAGTTTTTGAATTTGAGCCCTCGGGTGCGGAGTTTTTGACGTCGTCGCCCATAGCCAAATTGCGCGCACACTTGTGCGCCGTTTTTACAAAGTTTTCAGATTGCCTCTCGGGTTTGCATCTCCAGCTGAATTGGCCATAAAATTAATTGTGTCGCGATGGTTTTTGAATTTGAGGCATTGGGTGCGGAGTTTTTGACGTCGTCGCCCATAGCAAAATTGCGCGCACGCTTGTGCGCCGTTTTTACAAAGTTTTCAGATTGCCTCTCAGGTTTGCATTCCCAGCTGAATTGGCCATAGAATCAATTGTGTCGAGAAACTTTTTGAATTTGAGGCCTCGGGTGCGGAGTTTTTGACGTCGTCGCCCATAGCCAAACATGCGCGCATTGTTGTGTGCCGTTTTTACAAAGTTTTCAGATTGCCTCCCAGGTTTGCATCCCTCACTGAATTGGCCATATAATCAATTGTGTCGAGACAGTTTTTGAATTTGAGGCCTCGGGTGCGGAGTTTTTGACGTCGTCGCCCATAGCCAAATTGCGCGCACGCTTGTGCGCCGTTTTTACAAAGCTTTCAAATTGCCTCACGGGTTTGAATTTCCCACTGAATTGGCCATAGAATCAATTGTGTCGATGAAGTTTTTGAATTTGAGGCCTCGGGTGCGGAGTTTTTGACGTCGTCGCCCATAGCCAAACTTGCGCGCATGGTTGTGTGCCTTTTTTACATTGTTTTCAGATTGCCTCCCAGGTTTGCATCCTTCACTGAATTGGCCATAGAATCAATTGTGTCTAGAAAGTTTTTAAATTTGAGGCCTCGGGTGCGGAGTTTTTGACGTCGTCGCCCATAGCCAAACTTGCGCGCATGGTTGTGTGCCGTTTTTACAATGTTTTCAGATTGCCTCCCAGGTTTACATCCTTCACTGAATTGGCCATAGAATCAATTGTGTCTAGAAAGTTTTTGAATTTGAGGCCTCGGGTGCGGAGTTTTTGACGTCGTCGCCCATAGCCAAATTGCGCGCACACTTGTGCGCCGTTTTTACAAAGTTTTCAGATTGCCTCCCGGTTTGCATTTCCAGCTGAATTGGCCATAGAATCAATTGTGTCGAGAAAGTTTTTGAATTTGAGGCCTCGGGTGCGGAGTTTTTGATGTCGTCGCCCATAGCCAAACATGCGCGCATGGTTGTGTGCCGTTTTTACAAAGTTTTCAGATTGCCTCCCAGGTTTGCATCCCGCACTGAATTGGCCATAGAATTAATTGTGTCGAGACGGTTTTTGAATTTGAGGCCTCGGGTGCGGAGTTTTTGACATCGTCGCCCATAGCCAAACTGCGCGTACACTTGTGCGCCGTTTTTACAAAGTTTTCAGATTGCCTCTCGGGTTTGCACTTCCAGCTGAATTGGCCATAGAATCAATTGTGTCGAGATGGTTTTTGAATTTGAGGCATTGGGTGCGGAGTTTTTGACGTCGTTGCCCATAGCCAAACTTGCGCGCATGGTTGTGTGCCGTTTTTACAATGTTTTCAGATTGCCTCCCAGGTTTACATCCTTCACTGAATTGGCCATAGAATCAATTGTGTCTAGAAAGTTTTTGAATTTGAGCCCTCGGGTGCGGAGTTTTTGACGTCGTCGCCCATAGCCAAATTGCGCGCACACTTGTGCGCCGTTTTTACAAAGTTTTCAGATTGCCTCTCGGGTTTGCATCTCCAGCTGAATTGGCCATAAAATTAATTGTGTCGCGATGGTTTTTGAATTTGAGGCATTGGGTGCGGAGTTTTTGACGTCGTCGCCCATAGCAAAATTGCGCGCACGCTTGTGCGCCGTTTTTACAAAGTTTTCAGATTGCCTCTCAGGTTTGCATTCCCATCTGAATTGGCCATAGAATCAATTGTGTCGAGAAACTTTTTGAATTTGAGGCCTCGGGTGCGGAGTTTTTGACGTCGTCGCCCATAGCCAAACATGCGCGCATGGTTGTGTGCCGTTTTTACAAAGTTTTCAGATTGCCTCCCAGGTTTGCATCCCTCACTGAATTGGCCATATAATCAATTGTGTCGAGACAGTTTTTGAATTTGAGGCCTCGGGTGCGGAGTTTTTGACGTCGTCGCCCATAGCCAAATTGCGCGCACGCTTGTGCTCCGTTTTTACAAAGCTTTCAGATTGCCTCACGGGTTTGAATTTCCCACTGTATTGGCCATAGAATCAATTGTGTCGATGAAGTTTTTGAATTTGAGGCCTCGGGTGCGGAGTTTTTGACGTCGTCGCCCATAGCCAAACTTGCGCGCATGGTTGTGTGCCTTTTTTACATTGTTTTCAGATTGCCTCCCAGGTTTGCATCCTTCACTGAATTGGCCATAGAATCAATTGTGTCTAGAAAGTTTTTAAATTTGAGGACTCGGGTGCGGAGTTTTTGACGTCGTCGCCCATAGCCAAACTTGCGCGCATGGTTGTGTGCCGTTTTTACAATGTTTTCAGATTGCCTCCCAGGTTTACATCCTTCACTGAATTGGCCATAGAATCAATTGTGTCTAGAAAGTTTTTGAATTTGAGGCCTCGGGTGCGGAGTTTTTGACGTCGTCGCCCATAGCCAAATTGCGCACACACTTGTGCGCCGTTTTTACAAAGTTTTCAGATTGCCTCCCGGGTTTGCATTTCCAGCTGAATTGGCCATATAATCAATTGTGTCTAGAAAGTTTTTGAATTTGAGCCCTCGGGTGCGGAGTTTTTGACGTCGTCGCCCATAGCCAAATTGCGCGCACACTTGTGCGCCGTTTTTACAAAGTTTTCCGATTGCCTCCCGGGTTTGCATTTCCAGCTGAATTGGCCATATAATCAATTGTGTCGAGAAAATTTTTGAATTTGGGGCCTCGGGTGCGGAGTTTTTAACGTCGTCGCCCTAGCCAAATTGCGCGCACGCTTGTGCGCCGTTTTTACAAAGTTTTCAGATTGCGTCTCGGGTTTGCATTACCAGCTGAATTGGCCATAGAATCAATTGTGTCGCGATGGTTTTTGAATTTGAGGCATTGGGTGCGGAGTTTTTGACGTCGTCGCCCATAGCCAAATTGCGCGCACGCTTGTGCGCCGTTTTTACAAAGTTTTCAGATTGCCTCTCAGGTTTGCATTCCCAGCTGAATTGGCCATAGAATCAATTGTGTCGAGAAACTTTTTGAATTTGAGGCCTCGGGTGCGGAGTTTTTGACGTCGTCGCCCATACCAAACATGCGCGCATGGTTGTGTGTCGTTTTTACAAAGTTTTCAGATTGCCTCCCAGGTTTGCATCCCTCACTGAATTGGCCATATAATCAATTGTGTCGAGACAGTTTTTGAATTTAAGGCCTCGGGTGCGGAGTTTTTGACGTCGTCGCCCATAGCCAAATTGCGCGCACGCTTGTGCGCCGTTTTTACAAAGTTTTCAGATTGCCTCACGGGTTTGAATTTCCCACTGAATTGGCCATAGAATCAATTGTGTCGATGAAGTTTTTGAATTTGAGGCCTCGGGTGCGGAGTTTTTGACGTCGTCGCCCATAGCCAAACTTGCGCGCATGGTTGTGTGCCGTTTTTACAATGTTTTCAGATTGCCTCCCAGGTTTGCATTTCCAGCTGAATTGGCCATATAATCAATTGTGTTGAGAAAATTTTTGAATTTGAGGCCTCGGGTGCGGAGTTTTTGACGTCGTCGCCCTAGCCAAATTGCGCGCACGCTTGTGCGCCGTTTTTACAAAGTTTTCAGAATGCCTCTCCGGTTTACATTTCCAGCTGTATTGGCCATAGTGTCAATTGTGTCGAGAAAGATTTTGAATTTGAGGCCTCGGGTGCAGAGTTTTTGACGTCGTCGCCCATAGCCAAAATTGCGCGCATGGTTGTGTGCCGTTTTTACAAAGTTTTCAGATTGCTTCCCAGGTTTGCATCCCTCACTGAATTGGCCATAGAATAAATTGTGTCGAGACGGTTTTTGAATTTGAGGCCTCGGGTGCGGAGTTTTTGACCTCGTCGCCCATAGGCAAATTGCGCGCACGCTTGTGCGCCATTTTTACAAAGTTTTCAGATTGCCTCTCGGTTTGCATTTCCAGCTGAATTGGCCATAGAATCAATTGTGTCGAGAAAGTTTTTGAATTTGAGGCCTCGGGTGCGGAGTTTTTGATGTCGTCGCCCATAGCCAAACATGCGCGCATGGTTGTGTGCCGTTTTTACAAAGTTTTCAGATTGCCTCCCAGGTTTGCATCCCGCACTGAATTGGCCATAGAATTAATTGTGTCGAGACGGTTTTTGAATTTGAGGCCTCGGGTGCGGAGTTTTTGACATCGTCGCCCATAGCCAAACTGCGCGTACACTTGTGCGCCGTTTTTACAAAGTTTTCAGATTGCCTCTCGGGTTTGCACTTCCAGCTGAATTGGCCATAGAATCAATTGTGTCGAGATGGTTTTTGAATTTGAGGCATTGGGTGCGGAGTTTTTGACGTCGTTGCCCATAGCCAAACTTGCGCGCATGGTTGTGTGCCGTTTTTACAATGTTTTCAGATTGCCTCCCAGGTTTACATCCTTCACTGAATTGGCCATAGAATCAATTGTGTCTAGAAAGTTTTTGAATTTGAGCCCTCGGGTGCGGAGTTTTTGACGTCGTCGCCCATAGCCAAGTTGCGCGCACACTTGTGCGCCGTTTTTACAAAGTTTTCCGATTGCCTCCCGGGTTTGCATTTCCAGCTGAATTGGCCATATAATCAATTGTGTCGAGAAAATTTTTGAATTTGGGGCCTCGGGTGCGGAGTTTTTAACGTCGTCGCCCTAGCCAAATTGCGCGCACGCTTGTGCGCCGTTTTTACAAAGTTTTCAGATTGCCTCTCGGGTTTGCATCTCCAGCTGAATTGGCCATAAAATCAATTGTGTCGCGATGGTTTTTGAATTTGAGGCATTGGGTGCGGAGTTTTTGACGTCGTCGCCCATAGCAAAATAGCGCGCACGCTTGTGCGCCGTTTTTACAAAGTTTTCAGATTGCCTCTCAGGTTTGCATTCCCAGCTGAATTGGCCATAGAATCAATTGTGTCGAGAAACTTTTTGAATTTGAGGCCTCGGGTGCGGAGTTTTTGACGTCGTCGCCCATAGCCAAACATGCGCGCATGGTTGTGTGCCGTTTTTACAAAGTTTTCAGATTGCCTCCCAGGTTTGCATCCCTCACTGAATTGGCCATATAATCAATTGTGTCGAGACAGTTTTTGAATTTGAGGCCTCGGGTGCGGAGTTTTTGACGTCGTCGCCCATAGCCAAATTGCGCGCACGCTTGTGCGCCGTTTTTACAAAGTTTTCAGATTGCCTCACGGGTTTGAATTTCCCACTGAATTGGCCATAGAATCAATTGTGTCGATGAAGTTTTTGAATTTGAGGCCTCGGGTGCGGAGTTTTTGACGTCGTCGCCCATAGCCAAACTTGCGCGCATGGTTGTGTGCCTTTTTTACAATGTTTTCAGATTGCCTCCCAGGTTTGCATCCTTCACTGAATTGGCCATAGAATCAATTGTGTCTAGAAAGTTTTTAAATTTGAGGCCTCGGGTGCGGAGTTTTTGACGTCGTCGCCCATAGCCAAACTTGCGCGCATGGTTGTGTGCCGTTTTTACAATGTTTTCAGATTGCCTCCCAGGTTTACATCCTTCACTGAATTGGCCATAGAATCAATTGTGTCTAGAAAGTTTTTGAATTTGAGGCCTCGGGTGCGGAGTTTTTGACGTCGTCGCCCATAGCCAAATTGCGCGCACACTTGTGCGCCGTTTTTACAAAGTTTTCAGATTGCCTCCCGGGTTTGCATTTCCAGCTGAATTGGCCATATAATCAATTGTGTCGAGAAATTTTTTGAATTTGAGGCCTCGGGTGCGGAGTTTTTGACGTCGTCGCCCTAGCCAAATTGCGCGCACGCTTGTGCGCCGTTTTTACAAAGTTTTCAGATTGCCTCTCCGGTTTGCATTTCCAGCTGTATTGGCCATAGTATCAATTGTGTCGAGAAAGATTTTGAATTTGAGGCCTCGGGTGCAGAGTTTTTGACGTCGTCGCCCATAGCCAAAATTGCGCGCATGGTTGTGTGCCGTTTTTACAAAGTTTTCAGATTGCTTTCCAGGTTTGCATCCCTCACTGAATTGGCCATAGAATAAATTGTGTCGAGACGGTTTTTGAATTTGAGGCCTCGGGTGCGGAGTTTTTGACGTCGTCGCCCATAGGCAAATTGCGCGCACGCTTGTGCGCCATTTTTACAAAGTTTTCAGATTGCCTCTCGGTTTGCATTTCCAGCTGAATTGGCCATAGAATCAATTGTTTCGAGAAAGTTTTTGAATTTGAGGCCTCGGGTGCGGAGTTTTTGATGTCGTCGCCCATAGCCAAACATGCGCGCATGGTTGTGTGCCGTTTTTACAAGGTTTTCAGATTGCCTCCCAGGTTTGCATCCCGCACTGAATTGGCCATAGAATTAATTGTGTCGAGACGGTTTTTGAATTTGAGGCCTCGGGTGCGGAGTTTTTGACGTCGTCGCCCATAGCCAAACTGCGCGTACACTTGTGCGCCGTTTTTACAAAGTTTTCAGATTGCCTCTCGGGTTTGCACTTCCAGCTGAATTGGCCATAGAATCAATTGTGTCGAGATGGTTTTTGAATTTGAGGCATTGGGTGCGGAGTTTTTGACGTCGTCGCCCATAGCCAAATTGCGCGCACGCTTGTGCGCCGTTTTTACAAAGTTTTCAGATGGCCTCTCAGGTTTGCATTCCCAGCTGAATTGGCCATAGAATCAATTGTGTCGAGAAACTTTTTGAATTTGAGGCCTCGGGTGCGGAGTTTTTGACGTCGTCGCCCATAGCCAAACATGCGCGCATGGTTGTGTGCCGTTTTTACAAAGTTTTCAGATTGCCTCCCAGGTTTGCATCCCTCACTGAATTGGCCATATAATCAATTGTGTCGAGACAGTTTTTGAATTTGAGGCCTCGGGTGCGGAGTTTTTGACGTCGTCGCCCATAGCCAAACATGCGCGCATGGTTGCGTGCCGTTTTTACAAAGTTTTCAGATTGCCTCACGGGTTTGAATTTCCCACTGAATTGGCCATAGAATCAATTGTGTCGAGACGGTTTTTGAATTTGAGGCCTCGGGTGCGGAGTTTTTGACGTCGTCGCCCATAGCCAAACTGCGCGTACACTTGTGCGCCGTTTTTACAAAGTTTTCAGATTGCCTCTCGGGTTTGCATTTCCAGCTGAATTGGCCATAGAATCAATTGTGTCGAGATGGTTTTTGAATTTGAGGCATTGGGTGCGGAGTTTTTGACGTCGTCGCCCGTAGCCAAATTGCGCGCACGCTTGTGCGCCGTTTTTACAAAGTTTTCAGATTGCCTCTCAGGTTTGCATTCCCAGCTGAATTGGCCATAGAATCAATTGTGTCGAGAAACTTTTTGAATTTGAGGCCTCGGGTGCGGAGTTTTTGACGTCGTCGCCCATAGGCAAATTGCGCGCACGCTTGTGCGCCATTTTTACAAAGTTTTCAGATTGCCTCTCGGTTTGCATTTCCAGCTGAATTGGCCATAGAATCAATTGTGTCGAGAAAGTTTTTGAATTTGAGGCCTCGGGTGCGGAGTTTTTGACGTCGTCGCCCATAGCCAAATTGCGCGCACGCTTGTGCGCCGTTTTTACAAAGTTTTCAGATTGCCTCTCGGGTTTGCATTTCCAGCTGAATTGGCCACATAATCAATTGTGTCGAGAAAGTTTTTGAATTTGAGGCCTCGGGTGCGGAGTTTTTGACGTCGTCGCCCATAGCCAAACTTGCGCGCATGGTTGTTTGCCATTTTTACAAAGTTTTCAGATTGCCTCCTAGGTTTGCATCCCTCACTGAATTGGCCATAGAATCAATTGTGTCGAGACGGTTTTTGAATTTGAGGCCTCGGGTGCGGAGTTTTTTACGTCGTCGCCCATAGCCAAACTTGCACGCATGGTTGTGTGCCGTTTTTACAAAGTTTTCAGATTACCTCCCAGGTCTGCATCCCTCACTGAATTGGCCATAGAATCAATTGTGTCGAGACGGTTTTTGAATTTGAGGCCTCGGGTGCGGAGTTTTTGACGTCGTCGCCCATAGCCAAATTGCGCGCACACTTGTGCGCCGTTTTTACAAAGTTTTCAGATTGCCTCCCGGGTTTGCATTTCCAGCTGAATTGGCCATAGAATCAATTGTGTCGAGAAAGTTTTTGAATTTGAGGCATCGGGTGCGGAGTTTTTGACGTCGTCGCCCATAGCCAAATTGCGCGCACGCTTGTGCGCCGTTTTTACAAAGTTTTCAGATTGCCTCTCGGGTTTGCATCTCCAGCTGAATTGGCCACATAATCAATTGTGTCGAGAAAGTTTTTGAATTTGAGGCCTCGGGTGCGGAGTTTTTGACGTCGTCGCCCATAGCCAAACATGCGCGCATGGTTGTGTGCCGTTTTTACAAAGTTTTCAGATTGCCTCCCAGGTTTGCATCCCTCACTGAATTGGCCATATAATCAATTGTGTCGAGACAGTTTTTGAATTTGAGGCCTCGGGTGCGGAGTTTTTGACGTCGTCGCCCATAGCCAAACATGCGCGCATGGTTGTGTGCCGTTTTTGCAAAGTTTTCAGATTGCCTCCCAGGTTTGCATCCCTCACTGAATTGGCCATAGAATCAATTGTGTCGAGACGGTTTTTGAATTTGAGGCCTCGGGTGCGGAGTTTTTGACGTCGTCGCCCATAGCCAAACTGCGCGTACACTTGTGCGCCGTTTTTACAAAGTTTTCAGATTGCCTCTCGGGTTTGCATTTCCAGCTGAATTGGCCATAGAATCAATTGTGTCGAGATGGTTTTTGAATTTGAGGCATTGGGTGCGGAGTTTTTGACGTCGTCGCCCGTAGCCAAATTGCGCGCACGCTTGTGCGCCGTTTTTACAAAGTTTTCAGATTGCCTCTTAGGTTTGCATTCCCAGTTGAATTGGCCATAGAATCAATTGTGTCGAGAAACTTTTTGAATTTGAGGCCTCGGGTGCGGAGTTTTTGACGTCGTCGCCCATAGGCAAATTGCGCGCACGCTTGTGCGCCATTTTTACAAAGTTTTCAGATTGCCTCTCGGTTTGCATTTCCAGCTGAATTGGCCATAGAATCAATTGTGTCGAGAAAGTTTTTGAATTTGAGGCCTCGGGTGCGGAGTTTTTGACGTCGTCGCCCATAGCCAAATTGCGCGCACGCTTGTGCGCCGTTTTTACAAAGTTTTCAGATTGCCTCTCGGGTTTGCATTTCCAGCTGAATTGGCCACATAATCAATTGTGTCGAGAAAGTTTTTGAATTTGAGGCCTCGGGTGCGGAGTTTTTGACGTCGTCGCCCATAGCCAAACATGCGCGCATGGTTGTGTGCCGTTTTTACAAAGTTTTCAGATTGCCTCCCAGGTTTGCATCCCTCACTGAATTGGCCATATAATCAATTGTGTCGAGACAGTTTTTGAATTTGAGGCCTCGGGTGCGGAGTTTTTGACGTCGTCGCCCATAGCCAAACATGCGCGCATGGTTGTGTGCCGTTTTTGCAAAGTTTTCAGATTGCCTCCCAGGTTTGCATCCCTCACTGAATTGGCCATAGAATCAATTGTGTCGAGACGGTTTTTGAATTTGAGGCCTCGGGTGCGGAGTTTTTGACGTCGTCGCCCATAGCCAAACTGCGCGTACACTTGTGCGCCGTTTTTACAAAGTTTTCAGATTGCCTCTCGGGTTTGCATTTCCAGCTGAATTGGCCATAGAATCAATTGTGTCGAGATGGTTTTTGAATTTGAGGCATTGGGTGCGGAGTTTTTGACGTCGTCGCCCGTAGCCAAATTGCGCGCACGCTTGTGCGCCGTTTTTACAAAGTTTTCAGATTGCCTCTCAGGTTTGCATTCCCAGTTGAATTGGCCATAGAATCAATTGTGTCGAGAAACTTTTTGAATTTGAGGCCTCGGGTGCGGAGTTTTTGACGTCGTCGCCCATAGGCAAATTGCGCGCACGCTTGTGCGCCATTTTTACAAAGTTTTCAGATTGCCTCTCGGTTTGCATTTCCAGCTGAATTGGCCATAGAATCAATTGTGTCGAGAAAGTTTTTGAATTTGAGGCCTCGGGTGCGGAGTTTTTGACGTCGTCGCCCATAGCCAAATTGCGCGCACGCTTGTGCGCCGTTTTTACAAAGTTTTCAGATTGCCTCTCGGGTTTGCATTTCCAGCTGAATTGGCCACATAATCAATTGTGTCGAGAAAGTTTTTGAATTTGAGGCCTCGGGTGCGGAGTTTTTGACGTCGTCGCCCATAGCCAAACTTGCGCGCATGGTTGTTTGCCATTTTTACAAAGTTTTCAGATTGCCTCCTAGGTTTGCATCCCTCACTGAATTGGCCATAGAATCAATTGTGTCGAGACGGTTTTTGAATTTGAGGCCTCGGGTGCGGAGTTTTTTACGTCGTCGCCCATAGCCAAACTTGCACGCATGGTTGTGTGCCGTTTTTACAAAGTTTTCAGATTACCTCCCAGGTTTGCATCCCTCACTGAATTGGCCATAGAATCAATTGTGTCGAGACGGTTTTTGAATTTGAGGCCTCGGGTGCGGAGTTTTTGACGTCGTCGCCCATAGCCAAATTGCGCGCACACTTGTGCGCCGTTTTTACAAAGTTTTCAGATTGCCTCCCGGGTTTGCATTTCCAGCTGAATTGGCCATAGAATCAATTGTGTCGAGAATTTTTTTGACTTTGAGACCTCGGGTACGGAGTTTTTGACGTCGTCGCCCATAGCCAAATTGCGCGCACGCTTGTGCGCCGTTTTAACAAAGTTTTCAGATTGCCTCTCGGGTTTGCATTACCAGCTGAATTGGCCATAGAATCAATTGTGTCGAGAAAGTTTTTGAATTTGAGGCCTCGGGTGCGGAGTTTTTGACGTCGTCGCCCATAGCCAAACATGCGCGCATGGTTGTGTGCCGTTTTTACAAAGTTTTCAGATTGCCTCCCAGGTTTGCATCCCTCACTGAATTGGCCATAGAATCAATTGTGTTGAGACGGTTTTTGAATTTGAGGACTCGGGTGCGGAGTTTTTGACGTCGTCGCCCATAGCCAAATTGCGCGCACGCTTGTGCGCCGTTTTTACAAAGTTTTCAGATTGCCTCACGGGTTTGAATTTCCCACTGAATTGGCCATAGAATCAATTGTGTCGATGAAGTTTTTGAATTTGAGGCCTCGGGTGCGGAGTTTTTGACGTCGTCGCCCATAGCCAAACTTGCGCTCATGGTTGTGTGCCGTTTTTACAATGTTTTCAGATTGCCTCCCAGGTTTGCATCCTTCACTGAATTGGCCATAGAATCAATTGTGTCTAGAAAGTTTTTAAATTTGAGGCCTCGGGTGCGGAGTTTTTGACGTCGTTGCCCATAGCCAAACTTGCGCGCATGGTTGTGTGCCGTTTTTACAATGTTTTCAGATTGCCTCCCAGGTTTACATCCTTCACTGAATTGGCCATAGAATCAATTGTGTCTAGAAAGTTTTTGAATTTGAGCCCTCGGGTGCGGAGTTTTTGACGTCGTCGCCCATAGCCAAATTGCGCACACACTTGTGCGCCGTTTTTACAAAGTTTTCAGATTGCCTCTCGGTTTGCATTTCCAGCTGAATTGGCCATAGAATCAATTGTGTCGAGAAAGTTTTTGAATTTGAGGCCTCGGGTGCGGAGTTTTTGACGTGGTCGCCCATAGCCAAATTGCGCGCACGCTTGTGCGCCGTTTTTACAAAGTTTTCAGATTGCCTCTCGGGTTTGCATTTCCAGCTGAATTGGCCATAGAATCAATTGTGTCGAGATGGTTTTTGAATTTGAGGCATTGGGTGCGTAGTTTTTGACGTCGTCGCCCATAGCCAAATTGCGCGCACGCTTGTGCGCCGTTTTTACAAAGTTTTCAGATTGCCTCTCAGGTTTGCATTCCCAGCTGAATTGGCCATAGAATCAATTGTGTCGAGAAAGTTTTTGAATTTGAGGCCTCGGGTGCGGAGTTTTTGACGTCGTCGCCCATAGCCAAACATGCGCGCATGGTTGTGTGCCGTTTTTACAAAGTTTTCAGATTGCCTCCCAGGTTTGCATCCCTCACTGAATTGGCCATAGAATCAATGGTGTTGAGACGGTTTTTGAATTTGAGGCCTCGGGTGCGGAGTTTTTGACGTCGTCGCCCATAGCCAAATTGCGCGCACGCTTGTGCGCCGTTTTTACAAAGTTTTCAGATTGCTTCCCAGGTTTGCATCCCTCACTGAATTGGCCATAGAATAAATTGTGTCGAGACGGTTTTTGAATTTGAGGCCTCGGGTGCGGAGTTTTTGACGTCGTCGCCCATAGGCAAATTGCGCGCACGCTTGTGCGCCATTTTTACAAAGTTTTCAGATTGCCTCTCGGTTTGCATTTCCAGCTGAATTGGCCATAGAATCAATTGTGTCGAGAAAGTTTTTGAATTTGAGGCCTCGGGTGCGGAGTTTTTGATGTCGTCGCCCATAGCCAAACATGCGCGCATGGTTGTGTGCCGTTTTTACAAAGTTTTCAGATTGCCTCCCACGTTTGCATCCCGCACTGAATTGGCCATAGAATTAATTGTGTCGAGACGGTTTTTGAATTTGAGGCCTCGGGTGCGGAGTTTTTGACGTCGTCGCCCATAGCCAAACTGCGCGTACACTTGTGCGCCGTTTTTACAAAGTTTTCAGATTGCCTCTCGGGTTTGCACTTCCAGCTGAATTGGCCATAGAATCAATTGTGTCGAGATGGTTTTTGAATTTGAGGCATTGGGTGCGGAGTTTTTGACGTCGTCGCCCATAGCCAAATTGCGCGCACGCTTGTGCGCCGTTTTTACAAAGTTTTCAGATTGCCTCTCAGGTTTGCATTCCCAGCTGAATTGGCCATAGAATCAATTGTGTCGAGAAACTTTTTGAATTTGAGGCCTCGGGTGCGGAGTTTTTGACGTCGTCGCCCATAGCCAAACATGCGCGCATGGTTGTGTGCCGTTTTTACAAAGTTTTCAGATTGCCTCCCAGGTTTGCATCCCTCACTGAATTGGCCATATAATCAATTGTGTCGAGACAGTTTTTGAATTTGAGGCCTCGGGTGCGGAGTTTTTGACGTCGTCGCCCATAGCCAAACATGCGCGCATGGTTGTGTGCCGTTTTTACAAAGTTTTCAGATTGCCTCACGGGTTTGAATTTCCCACTGAATTGGCCATAGAATCAATTGTGTCGAGACGGTTTTTGAATTTGAGGCCTCGGGTGCGGAGTTTTTGACGTCGTCGCCCATAGCCAAACTGCGCGTACACTTGTGCGCCGTTTTTACAAAGTTTTCAGATTGCCTCTCGGGTTTGCATTTCCTGCTGAATTGGCCATAGAATCAATTGTGTCGAGATGGTTTTTGAATTTGATGGATTGGGTGCGGAGTTTTTGACGTCGTCGCCCGTAGCCAAATTGCGCGCACGCTTGTGCGCCGTTTTTACAAAGTTTTCAGATTGCCTCTCAGGTTTGCATTCCCAGCTGAATTGGCCATAGAATCAATTGTGTCGAGAAACTTTTTGAATTTGAGGCCTCGGGTGCGGAGTTTTTGACGTCGTCGCCCATAGGCAAATTGCGCGCACGCTTGTGCGCCATTTTTACAAAGTTTTCAGATTGCCTCTCGGTTTGCATTTCCAGCTGAATTGGCCATAGAATCAATTGTGTCGAGAAAGTTTTTGAATTTGAGGCCTCGGGTGCGGAGTTTTTGACGTCGTCGCCCATAGCCAAATTGCGCGCACGCTTGTGCGCCGTTTTTACAAAGTTTTCAGATTGCCTCTCGGGTTTGCATTTCCAGCTGAATTGGCCACATAATCAATTGTGTCGAGAAAGTTTTTGAATTTGAGGCCTCGGGTGCGGAGTTTTTGACGTCGTCGCCCATAGCCAAACTTGCGCGCATGGTTGTTTGCCATTTTTACAAAGTTTTCAGATTGCCTCCTAGGTTTGCATCCCTCACTGAATTGGCCATAGAATCAATTGTGTCGAGACGGTTTTTGAATTTGAGGCCTCGGGTGCGGAGTTTTTTACGTCGTCGCCCATAGCCAAACTTGCACGCATGGTTGTGTGCCGTTTTTACAAAGTTTTCAGATTACCTCCCAGGTTTGCATCCCTCACTGAATTGGCCATAGAATCAATTGTGTCGAGACGGTTTTTGAATTTGAGGCCTCGGGTGCGGAGTTTTTGACGTCGTCGCCCATAGCCAAATTGTGCGCACACTTGTGCGCCGTTTTTACAAAGTTTTCAGATTGCCTCCCGGGTTTGCATTTCCAGCTGAATTGGCCATAGAATCAATTGTGTCGAGAATTTTTTTGAATTTGAGACCTCGGGTACGGAGTTTTTGACGTCGTCGCCCATAGCCAAATTGCGCGCACGCTTGTGCGCCGTTTTAACAAAGTTTTCAGATTGCCTCTCGGGTTTGCATTACCAGCTGAATTGGCCATAGAATCAATTGTGTCGAGAAAGTTTTTGAATTTGAGGCCTCGGGTGCGGAGTTTTTGACGTCGTCGCCCATAGCCAAACATGCGCGCATGGTTGTGTGCCGTTTTTACAAAGTTTTCAGATTGCCTCCCAGGTTTGCATCCCTCACTGAATTGGCCATAGAATCAATTGTGTTGAGACGGTTTTTGAATTTGAGGCCTCGGGTGCGGAGTTTTTGACGTCGTCGCCCATAGCCAAATTGCGCGCACGCTTGTGCGCCGTTTTTACAAAGTTTTGAGATTGCCTCACGGGTTTGAATTTCCCACTGAATTGGCCATAGAATCAATTGTGTCGATGAAGTTTTTGAATTTGAGGTCTCGGGTGCGGAGTTTTTGACGTCGTCGCCCATAGCCAAACTTGCGCTCATGGTTGTGTGCCGTTTTTACAATGTTTTCAGATTGCCTCCCAGGTTTGCATCCTTCACTGAATTGGCCATAGAATCAATTGTGTCTAGAAAGTTTTTAAATTTGAGGCCTCGGGTGCGGAGTTTTTGACGTCGTTGCCCATAGCCAAACTTGCGCGCATGGTTGTGTGCCGTTTTTACAATGTTTTCAGATTGCCTCCCAGGTTTACATCCTTCACTGAATTGGCCATAGAATCAATTGTGTCTAGAAAGTTTTTGAATTTGAGCCCTCGGGTGCGGAGTTTTTGACGTCGTCGCCCATAGCCAAATTGCGCACACACTTGTGCGCCGTTTTTACAAAGTTTTCAGATTGCCTCTCGGTTTGCATTTCCAGCTGAATTGGCCATAGAATCAATTGTGTCGAGAAAGTTTTTGAATTTGAGGCCTCGGGTGCGGAGTTTTTGACGTGGTCGCCCATAGCCAAATTGCGCGCACGCTTGTGCGCCGTTTTTACAAAGTTTTCAGATTGCCTCTCGGGTTTGCATTTCCAGCTGAATTGGCCATAGAATCAATTGTGTCGAGATGGTTTTTGAATTTGAGGCATTGGGTGCGGAGTTTTTGACGTCGTCGCCCATAGCCAAATTGCGCGCACGCTTGTGCGCCGTTTTTACAAAGTTTTCAGATTGCCTCTCAGGTTTGCATTCCCAGCTGAATTGGCCATAGAATCAATTGTGTCGAGAAAGTTTTTGAATTTGAGGCCTCGGGTGCGGAGTTTTTGACGTCGTCGCCCATAGCCAAACATGCGCGCATGGTTGTGTGCCGTTTTTACAAAGTTTTCAGATTGCCTCCCAGGTTTGCATCCCTCACTGAATTGGCCATAGAATCAATTGTGTTGAGACGGTTTTTGAATTTGAGGCCTCGGGTGCGGAGTTTTTGACGTCGTCGCCCATAGCCAAATTGCGCGCACGCTTGTGCGCCGTTTTTACAAAGTTTTCAGATTGCTTCCCAGGTTTGCATCCCTCACTGAATTGGCCATAGAATAAATTGTGTCGAGACGGTTTTTGAATTTGAGGCCTCGGGTGCGGAGTTTTTGACGTCGTCGCCCATAGCCAAACATGCGCGCATGGTTGTGTGCCGTTTTTACAAAGTTTTCAGATTGCCTCCCAGGTTTGCATCCCTCACTGAATTGGCCATATAATCAATTGTGTCGAGACAGTTTTTGAATTTGAGGCCTCGGGTGCGGAGTTTTTGACGTCGTCGCCCATAGCCAAACATGCGCGCATGGTTGTGTGCCGTTTTTACAAAGTTTTCAGATTGCCTCACGGGTTTGAATTTCCCACTGAATTGGCCATAGAATCAATTGTGTCGAGACGGTTTTTGAATTTGAGGCCTCGGGTGCGGAGTTTTTGACGTCGTCGCCCATAGCCAAATTGCGCGCACGCTTGTGCGCCGTTTTTACAAAGTTTTCAGATTGCCTCTCGGGTTTGCATTTCCAGCTGAATTGGCCACATAATCAATTGTGTCGAGAAAGTTTTTGAATTTGAGGCCTCGGGTGCGGAGTTTTTGACGTCGTCGCCCATAGCCAAACTTGCGCGCATGGTTGTTTGCCATTTTTACAAAGTTTTCAGATTGCCTCCTAGGTTTGCATCCCTCACTGAATTGGCCATAGAATCAATTGTGTCGAGACGGTTTTTGAATTTGAGGCCTCGGGTGCGGAGTTTTTTACGTCGTCGCCCATAGCCAAACTTGCACGCATGGTTGTGTGCCGTTTTTACAAAGTTTTCAGATTACCTCCCAGGTTTGCATCCCTCACTGAATTGGCCATAGAATCAATTGTGTCGAGACGGTTTTTGAATTTGAGGCCTCGGGTGCGGAGTTTTTGACGTCGTCGCCCATAGCCAAATTGTGCGCACACTTGTGCGCCGTTTTTACAAAGTTTTCAGATTGCCTCCCGGGTTTGCATTTCCAGCTGAATTGGCCATAGAATCAATTGTGTCGAGAATTTTTTTGAATTTGAGACCTCGGGTACGGAGTTTTTGACGTCGTCGCCCATAGCCAAATTGCGCGCACGCTTGTGCGCCGTTTTAACAAAGTTTTCAGATTGCCTCTCGGGTTTGCATTACCAGCTGAATTGGCCATAGAATCAATTGTGTCGAGAAAGTTTTTGAATTTGAGGCCTCGGGTGCGGAGTTTTTGACGTCGTCGCCCATAGCCAAACATGCGCGCATGGTTGTGTGCCGTTTTTACAAAGTTTTCAGATTGCCTCCCAGGTTTGCATCCCTCACTGAATTGGCCATAGAATCAATTGTGTTGAGACGGTTTTTGAATTTGAGGCCTCGGGTGCGGAGTTTTTGACGTCGTCGCCCATAGCCAAATTGCGCGCACGCTTGTGCGCCGTTTTTACAAAGTTTTGAGATTGCCTCACGGGTTTGAATTTCCCACTGAATTGGCCATAGAATCAATTGTGTCGATGAAGTTTTTGAATTTGAGGTCTCGGGTGCGGAGTTTTTGACGTCGTCGCCCATAGCCAAACTTGCGCTCATGGTTGTGTGCCGTTTTTACAATGTTTTCAGATTGCCTCCCAGGTTTGCATCCTTCACTGAATTGGCCATAGAAT
Organism: Galeopsis tetrahit; assembly: GCA_963675135.1. NCBI lineage: Eukaryota > Viridiplantae > Streptophyta > Magnoliopsida > Lamiales > Lamiaceae > Galeopsis > Galeopsis tetrahit. The sequence continues at coordinate 70,277,595 of OY776126.1, forward strand.
CAATTGTGTCTAGAAAGTTTTTAAATTTGAGGCCTCGGGTGCGGAGTTTTTGACGTCGTTGCCCATAGCCAAACTTGCGCGCATGGTTGTGTGCCGTTTTTACAATGTTTTCAGATTGCCTCCCAGGTTTACATCCTTCACTGAATTGGCCATAGAATCAATTGTGTCTAGAAAGTTTTTGAATTTGAGCCCTCGGGTGCGGAGTTTTTGACGTCGTCGCCCATAGCCAAATTGCGCACACACTTGTGCGCCGTTTTTACAAAGTTTTCAGATTGCCTCTCGGTTTGCATTTCCAGCTGAATTGGCCATAGAATCAATTGTGTCGAGAAAGTTTTTGAATTTGAGGCCTCGGGTGCGGAGTTTTTGACGTGGTCGCCCATAGCCAAATTGCGCGCACGCTTGTGCGCCGTTTTTACAAAGTTTTCAGATTGCCTCTCGGGTTTGCATTTCCAGCTGAATTGGCCATAGAATCAATTGTGTCGAGATGGTTTTTGAATTTGAGGCATTGGGTGCGGAGTTTTTGACGTCGTCGCCCATAGCCAAATTGCGCGCACGCTTGTGCGCCGTTTTTACAAAGTTTTCAGATTGCCTCTCAGGTTTGCATTCCCAGCTGAATTGGCCATAGAATCAATTGTGTCGAGAAAGTTTTTGAATTTGAGGCCTCGGGTGCGGAGTTTTTGACGTCGTCGCCCATAGCCAAACATGCGCGCATGGTTGTGTGCCGTTTTTACAAAGTTTTCAGATTGCCTCCCAGGTTTGCATCCCTCACTGAATTGGCCATAGAATCAATTGTGTTGAGACGGTTTTTGAATTTGAGGCCTCGGGTGCGGAGTTTTTGACGTCGTCGCCCATAGCCAAATTGCGCGCACGCTTGTGCGCCGTTTTTACAAAGTTTTCAGATTGCTTCCCAGGTTTGCATCCCTCACTGAATTGGCCATAGAATAAATTGTGTCGAGACGGTTTTTGAATTTGAGGCCTCGGGTGCGGAGTTTTTGACGTCGTCGCCCATAGCCAAACATGCCCGCATGGTTGTGTGCCGTTTTTACAAAGTTTTCAGATTGCCTCCCAGGTTTGCATCCCTCACTGAATTGGCCATATAATCAATTGTGTCGAGACAGTTTTTGAATTTGAGGCCTCGGGTGCGGAGTTTTTGACGTCGTCGCCCATAGCCAAACATGCGCGCATGGTTGTGTGCCGTTTTTACAAAGTTTTCAGATTGCCTCACGGGTTTGAATTTCCCACTGAATTGGCCATAGAATCAATTGTGTCGAGACGGTTTTTGAATTTGAGGCCTCGGGTGCGGAGTTTTTGACGTCGTCGCCCATAGCCAAACTGCGCGTACACTTGTGCGCCGTTTTTACAAAGTTTTCAGATTGCCTCTCGGGTTTGCATTTCCAGCTGAATTGGCCATAAAATCAATTGTGTCGAGATGGTTTTTGAATTTGAGGCATTGGGTGCGGAGTTTTTGACGTCGTCGCCCGTAGCCAAATTGCGCGCACGCTTGTGCGCCGTTTTTACAAAGTTTTCAGATTGCCTCTCAGGTTTGCATTCCCAGCTGAATTGGCCATAGAATCAATTGTGTCGAGAAACTTTTTGAATTTGAGGCCTCGGGTGCGGAGTTTTTGACGTCGTCGCCCATAGGCAAATTGCGCGCACGCTTGTGCGCCATTTTTACAAAGTTTTCAGATTGCCTCTCGGTTTGCATTTCCAGCTCAATTGGCCATAGAATCAATTGTGTCGAGAAAGTTTTTGAATTTGAGGCCTCGGGTGCGGAGTTTTTGACGTCGTCGCCCATAGCCAAATTGCGCGAACGCTTGTGCGCCGTTTTTACAAAGTTTTCAGATTGCCTCTCGGGTTTGCATTTCCAGCTGAATTGGCCACATAATCAATTGTGTCGAGAAAGTTTTTGAATTTGAGGCCTCGAGTGCGGAGTTTTTGACGTCGTCGCCCATAGCCAAACTTGCGCGCATGGTTGTTTGCCATTTTTACAAAGTTTTCAGATTGCCTCCTAGGTTTGCATCCCTCACTGAATTGGCCATAGAATCAATTGTGTCGAGACGGTTTTTGAATTTGAGGCCTCGGGTGCGGAGTTTTTTACGTCGTCGCCCATAGCCAAACATGCGCGCATGGTTGTGTGCCGTTTTTACAAAGTTTTCAGATTGCCTCCCAGGTTTGCATCCCTCACTGAATTGGCCATAGAATCAATTGTGTTGAGACGGTTTTTGAATTTGAGGCCTCGGGTGCGGAGTTTTTGACGTCGTCGCCCATAGCCAAATTGCGCGCACACTTGTGCGCCGTTTTTACAAAGTTTTCAAATTGCCTCCCGGGTTTGCATTTCCAGCTGAATTGGCCATAGAATCAATTGTGTCGAGAAATTTTTTGAATTTGAGACCTCGGGTACGGAGTTTTTGACGTCGTCGCCCATAGCCAAATTGCGCGCACGCTTGTGCGCCGTTTTAACAAAGTTTTCAGATTGCCTCTCGGGTTTGCATTACCAGCTGAATTGGCCATAGAATCAATTGTGTCGAGAAATTTTTTGAATTTGAGGCCTCGGGTGCGGAGTTTTTGACGTCGTCGCCCATAGCCAAACATGCGCGCATGGTTGTGTGCCATTTTTACAAAGTTTTCAGATTGCCTCCCAGGTTTGCATCCCTCACTGAATTGGCCATAGAATCAATTGTGTTGAGACGGTTTTTGAATTTGAGGCCTCGGGTGCGGAGTTTTTGACGTCGTCGCCCATAGCCAAATTGCGCGCACGCTTGTGCGCCGTTTTTACAAAGTTTTCAGATTGCCTCACGGGTTTGAATTTCCCACTGAATTGGCCATAGAATCAATTGTGTCGATGAAGTTTTTGAATTTGAGGCCTCGGGTGCGGAGTTTTTGACGTCGTCGCCCATAGCCAAACTTGCGCGCATGGTTGTGTGCCGTTTTTACAATGTTTTCAGATTGCCTCCCAGGTTTGCATCCTTCACTGAATTGGCCATAGAATAAATTGTGTCTAGAAAGTTTTTAAATTTGAGGCCTCGGGTGCGGAGTTTTTGACGTCGTTGCCCATAGCCAAACTTGCGCGCATGGTTGTGTGCCGTTTTTACAATGTTTTCAGATTGCCTCCCAGGTTTACATCCTTCACTGAATTGGCCATATAATCAATTGTGTCTAGAAAGTTTTTGAATTTGAGCCCTCAGGTGCGGAGTTTTTGACGTCGTCGCCCATAGCCAAATTGCGCACACACTTGTGCGCCGTTTTTACAAAGTTTTCAGATTGCCTCACGGGTTTGAATTTCCCACTGAATTGGCCATAGAATCAATTGTGTCGATGAAGTTTTTGAATTTGAGGCCTCGGGTGTGGAGTTTTTGACGTCGTCGCCCATAGCCAAACTTGCGCTCATGGTTGTGTGCCGTTTTTACAATGTTTTCAGATTGCCTCCCAGGTTTGCATCCTTCACTGAATTGGCCATAGAATCAATTGTGTCTAGAAAGTTTTTAAATTTGAGGCCTCGGGTGCGGAGTTTTTGACGTCGTTGCCCATAGCCAAACTTGCGCGCATGGTTGTGTGCCGTTTTTACAATGTTTTCAGATTGCCTCCCAGGTTTACATCCTTCACTGAATTGGCCATAGAATCAATTGTGTCTAGAAAGTTTTTGAATTTGAGCCCTCGGGTGCGGAGTTTTTGACGTCGTCGCCCATAGCCAAATTGCGCACACACTTGTGCGCCGTTTTTACAAAGTTTTCAGATTGCCTCTCGGTTTGCATTTCCAGCTGAATTGGCCATAGAATCAATTGTGTCGAGAAAGTTTTTGAATTTGAGGCCTCGGGTGCGGAGTTTTTGACGTGGTCGCCCATAGCCAAATTGCGCGCACGCTTGTGCGCCATTTTTACAAAGTTTTCAGATTGCCTCTCGGGTTTGCATTTCCAGCTGAATTGGCCATAGAATCAATTGTGTCGAGATGGTTTTTGAATTTGAGGCATTGGGTGCGGAGTTTTTGACGTCGTCGCCCATAGCCAAATTGCGCGCACGCTTGTGCGCCGTTTTTACAAAGTTTTCAGATTGCCTCTCAGGTTTGCATTCCCAGCTGAATTGGCCATAGAATCAATTGTGTCGAGAAAGTTTTTGAATTTGAGGCCTCGGGTGCGGAGTTTTTGACGTCGTCGCCCATAGCCAAACATGCGCGCATGGTTGTGTGCCGTTTTTACAAAGTTTTCAGATTGCCTCCCAGGTTTGCATCCCTCACTGAATTGGCCATAGAATCAATTGTGTTGAGACGGTTTTTGAATTTGAGGCCTCGGGTGCGGAGTTTTTGACGTCGTCGCCCATAGCCAAATTGCGCGCACGCTTGTGCGCCGTTTTTACAAAGTTTTCAGATTGCTTCCCAGGTTTGCATCCCTCACTGAATTGGCCATAGAATAAATTGTGTCGAGACGGTTTTTGAATTTGAGGCCTCGGGTGCGGAGTTTTTGACGTCGTCGCCCATAGCCAAACATGCGCGCATGGTTGTGTGCCGTTTTTACAAAGTTTTCAGATTGCCTCCCAGGTTTGCATCCCTCACTGAATTGGCCATATAATCAATTGTGTCGAGACAGTTTTTGAATTTGAGGCCTCGGGTGCGGAGTTTTTGACGTCGTCGCCCATAGCCAAACATGCGCGCATGGTTGTGTGCCGTTTTTACAAAGTTTTCAGATTGCCTCACGGGTTTGAATTTCCCACTGAATTGGCCATAGAATCAATTGTGTTGAGACGGTTTTTGAATTTGAGGCCTCGGGTGCGGAGTTTTTGACGTCGTCGCCCATAGCCAAACTGCGCGTACACTTGTGCGCCGTTTTTACAAAGTTTTCAGATTGCCTCTCGGGTTTGCATTTCCAGCTGAATTGGCCATAAAATCAATTGTGTCGAGATGGTTTTTGAATTTGAGGCATTGGGTGCGGAGTTTTTGACGTCGTCGCCCGTAGCCAAATTGCGCGCACGCTTGTGCGCCGTTTTTACAAAGTTTTCAGATTGCCTCTCAGGTTTGCATTCCCAGCTGAATTGGCCATAGAATCAATTGTGTCGAGAAACTTTTTGAATTTGAGGCCTCGGGTGCGGAGTTTTTGACGTCGTCGCCCATAGGCAAATTGCGCGCACGCTTGTGCGCCATTTTTACAAAGTTTTCAGATTGCCTCTCGGTTTGCATTTCCAGCTGAATTGGCCATAGAATCAATTGTGTCGAGAAAGTTTTTGAATTTGAGGCCTCGGGTGCGGAGTTTTTGACGTCGTCGCCCATAGCCAAATTGCGCGAACGCTTGTGCGCCGTTTTTACAAAGTTTTCAGATTGCCTCTCGGGTTTGCATTTCCAGCTGAATTGGCCACATAATCAATTGTGTCGAGAAAGTTTTTGAATTTGAGGCCTCGAGTGCGGAGTTTTTGACGTCGTCGCCCATAGCCAAACTTGCGCGCATGGTTGTTTGCCATTTTTACAAAGTTTTCAGATTGCCTCCTAGGTTTGCATCCCTCACTGAATTGGCCATAGAATCAATTGTGTCGAGACGGTTTTTGAATTTGAGGCCTCGGGTGCGGAGTTTTTTACGTCGTCGCCCATAGCCAAACATGCGCGCATGGTTGTGTGCCGTTTTTACAAAGTTTTCAGATTGCCTCCCAGGTTTGCATCCCTCACTGAATTGGCCATAGAATCAATTGTGTTGAGACGGTTTTTGAATTTGAGGCCTCGGGTGCGGAGTTTTTGACGTCGTCGCCCATAGCCAAATTGCGCGCACACTTGTGCGCCGTTTTTACAAAGTTTTCAAATTGCCTCCCGGGTTTGCATTTCAAGCTGAATTGGCCATAGAATCAATTGTGTCGAGAAATTTTTTGAATTTGAGACCTCGGGTACGGAGTTTTTGACGTCGTCGCCCATAGCCAAATTGCGCGCACGCTTGTGCGCCGTTTTAACAAAGTTTTCAGATTGCCTCTCGGGTTTGCATTACCAGCTGAATTGGCCATAGAATCAATTGTGTCGAGAAAGTTTTTGAATTTGAGGCCTCGGGTGCGGAGTTTTTGACGTCGTCGCCCATAGCCAAACATGCGCGCATGGTTGTGTGCCATTTTTACAAAGTTTTCAGATTGCCTCCCAGGTTTGCATCCGTCACTGAATTGGCCATAGAATCAATTGTGTTGAGACGGTTTTGGAATTTGAGGCCTCGGGTGCGGAGTTTTTGACGTCGTCGCCCATAGCCAAATTGCGCGCACGCTTGTGCGCCGTTTTTACAAAGTTTTCAGATTGCCTCACGGGTTTGAATTTCCCACTGAATTGGCCATAGAATCAATTGTGTCGATGAAGTTTTTGAATTTGAGGCCTCGGGTGCGGAGTTTTTGACGTCGTCGCCCATAGCCAAACTTGCGCGCATGGTTGTGTGCCGTTTTTACAATGTTTTCAGATTGCCTCCCAGGTTTACATCCTTCACTGAATTGGCCATAGAATCAATTGTGTCTAGAAAGTTTTTGAATTTGAGCCCTCAGGTGCGGAGTTTTTGACGTCGTCGCCCATAGCCAAATTGCGCACACACTTGTGCGCCGTTTTTACAAAGTTTTCAGATTGCCTCTCGGTTTGCATTTCCAGCTGAATTGGCCATAGAATCAATTGTGTCGAGAAAGTTTTTGAATTTGAGGCCTCGGGTGCGGAGTTTTTGACGTCGTCGCCCATAGCCAAATTGCGCGCACGCTTGTGCGCCGTTTTTACAAAGTTTTCAGATTGCCTCTCGGGTTTGCATTTCCAGCTGAATTGGCCATAGAATCAATTGTGTCGAGATGGTTTTTGAATTTGAGGCATTGGGTGCGGAGTTTTTGACGTCGTCGCCCATAGCCAAATTGCGCGCACGCTTGTGCGCCGTTTTTACAAAGTTTTCAGATTGCCTCTCAGGTTTGCATTCCCAGCTGAATTGCCCATAGAATCAATTGTGTCGAGAAAGTTTTTGAATTTGAGGCCTCGGGTGCGGAGTTTTTGACGTCGTCGCCCATAGCCAAACATGCGCGCATGGTTGTGTGCCGTTTTTACAAAGTTTTCAGATTGCCTCCCAGGTTTGCATCCCTCACTGAATTGGCCATAGAATCAATTGTGTTGAGACGGTTTTTGAATTTGAGGCCTCGGGTGCGGAGTTTTTGACGTCGTCGCCCATAGCCAAATTGCGCGCACGCTTGTGCGCCGTTTTTACAAAGTTTTCAGATTGCCTCACGGGTTTGAATTTCCCACTGAATTGGCCATAGAATCAATTGTGTCGATGAAGTTTTTGAATTTGAGGCCTCGGGTGCGGAGTTTTTGACGTCGTCGCCCATAGCCAAACTTGCGCGCATTGTTGTGTGCCGTTTTTACAATGTTTTCAGATTGCCTCCCAGGTTTGCATCCTTCACTGAATTGGCCATAGAATCAATTGTGTCTAGAAAGATTTTAAATTTGAGGCCTCGGGTGCGGAGTTTTTGACGTCGTTGCCCATAGCCAAACTTGCGCGCATGGTTGTGTGCCGTTTTTACAATGTTTTCAGATTGCCTCCCAGGTTTACATCCTTCACTGAATTGGCCATAGAATCAATTGTGTCTAGAAAGTTTTTGAATTTGAGCCCTCGGGTGCGGAGTTTTTGACGTCGTCGCCCATAGCCAAATTGCGCACACACTTGTGCGCCGTTTTTACAAAGTTTTCAGATTGCCTCTCGGTTTGCATTTCCAGCTGAATTGGCCATAGAATCAATTGTGTCGAGAAAGTTTTTGAATTTGAGGCCTCGGGTGCGGAGTTTTTGACGTCGTCGCCCATAGCCAAATTGCGCGCACGCTTGTGCGCCGTTTTTACAAAGTTTTCAGATTGCCTCTCGGGTTTGCATTTCCAGCTGAATTGGCCATAGAATCAATTGTGTCGAGATGGTTTTTGAATTTGAGGCATTGGGTGCGGAGTTTTTGACGTCGTCGCCCATAGCCAAATTGCGCGCACGCTTGTGCGCCGTTTTTACAAAGTTTTCAGATTGCCTCTCAGGTTTGCATTCCCAGCTGAATTGCCCATAGAATCAATTGTGTCGAGAAAGTTTTTGAATTTGAGGCCTCGGGTGCGGAGTTTTTGACGTCGTCGCCCATAGCCAAACATGCGCGCATGGTTGTGTGCCGTTTTTACAAAGTTTTCAGATTGCCTCCCAGGTTTGCATCCCTCACTGAATTGGCCATAGAATCAATTGTGTTGAGACGGTTTTTGAATTTGAGGCCTCGGGTGCGGAGTTTTTGACGTCGTCGCCCATAGCCAAATTGCGCGCACGCTTGTGCGCCGTTTTTACAAAGTTTTCAGATTGCCTCACGGGTTTGAATTTCCCACTGAATTGGCCATAGAATCAATTGTGTCGATGAAGTTTTTGAATTTGAGGCCTCGGGTGCGGAGTTTTTGACGTCGTCGCCCATAGCCAAACTTGCGCGCATTGTTGTGTGCCGTTTTTACAATGTTTTCAGATTGCCTCCCAGGTTTGCATCCTTCACTGAATTGGCCATAGAATCAATTGTGTCTAGAAAGATTTTAAATTTGAGGCCTCGGGTGCGGAGTTTTTGACGTCGTTGCCCATAGCCAAACTTGCGCGCATGGTTGTGTGCCGTTTTTACAATGTTTTCAGATTGCCTCCCAGGTTTACATCCTTCACTGAATTGGCCATAGAATCAATTGTGTCTAGAAAGTTTTTGAATTTGAGCCCTCGGGTGCGGAGTTTTTGACGTCGTCGCCCATAGCCAAATTGCGCACACACTTGTGCGCCGTTTTTACAAAGTTTTCAGATTGCCTCTCGGTTTGCATTTCCAGCTGAATTGGCCATAGAATCAATTGTGTCGAGAAAGTTTTTGAATTTGAGGCCTCGGGTGCGGAGTTTTTGACGTCGTCGCCCATAGCCAAATTGCGCGCACGCTTGTGCGCCGTTTTTACAAAGTTTTCAGATTGCCTCTCGGGTTTGCATTTCCAGCTGAATTGGCCATAGAATCAATTGTGTCGAGATAGTTTTTGAATTTGAGGCATTGGGTGCGGAGTTTTTGACGTCGTCGCCCATAGCCAAATTGCGCGCACGCTTGTGCGCCGTTTTTACAAAGTTTTCAGATTGCCTCTCGGGTTTGCATTACCAGCTGAATTGGCCATAGAATCAATTGTGTCGAGAAAGTTTTTGAATTTGAGGCCTCGGGTGCGGAGGTTTTGACGTCGTCGCCCATAGCCAAATTGCGCGCACGCTTGTGCGCCGTTTTTACAAAGTTTTCAGATTGCCTCTCGGGTTTGCATTTCCAGCTGAATTGGCCATAGAATCAATTGTGTCGAGATGGTTTTTGAATTTGAGGCATTGGGTGCGGAGTTTTTGACGTCGTCGCCCATAGCCAAATTGCGCGCACGCTTGTGCGCCGTTTTTACAAAGTTTTCAGATTGCCTCTCAGGTTTGCATTCCCAGCTGAATTGCCCATAGAATCAATTGTGTCGAGAAAGTTTTTGAATTTGAGGCCTCGGGTGCGGAGTTTTTGACGTCGTCGCCCATAGCCAAACATGCGCGCATGGTTGTGTGCCGTTTTTACAAAGTTTTCAGATTGCCTCCCAGGTTTGCATCCCTCACTGAATTGGCCATAGAATCAATTGTGTTGAGACGGTTTTTGAATTTGAGGCCTCGGGTGCGGAGTTTTTGACGTCGTCGCCCATAGCCAAATTGCGCGCACGCTTGTGCGCCGTTTTTACAAAGTTTTCAGATTGCCTCACGGGTTTGAATTTCCCACTGAATTGGCCATAGAATCAATTGTGTCGATGAAGTTTTTGAATTTGAGGCCTCGGGTGCGGAGTTTTTGACGTCGTCGCCCATAGCCAAACTTGCGCGCATTGTTGTGTGCCGTTTTTACAATGTTTTCAGATTGCCTCCCAGGTTTGCATCCTTCACTGAATTGGCCATAGAATCAATTGTGTCTAGAAAGATTTTAAATTTGAGGCCTCGGGTGCGGAGTTTTTGACGTCGTTGCCCATAGCCAAACTTGCGCGCATGGTTGTGTGCCGTTTTTACAATGTTTTCAGATTGCCTCCCAGGTTTACATCCTTCACTGAATTGGCCATAGAATCAATTGTGTCTAGAAAGTTTTTGAATTTGAGCCCTCGGGTGCGGAGTTTTTGACGTCGTCGCCCATAGCCAAATTGCGCACACACTTGTGCGCCGTTTTTACAAAGTTTTCAGATTGCCTCTCGGTTTGCATTTCCAGCTGAATTGGCCATAGAATCAATTGTGTCGAGAAAGTTTTTGAATTTGAGGCCTCGGGTGCGGAGTTTTTGACGTCGTCGCCCATAGCCAAATTGCGCGCACGCTTGTGCGCCGTTTTTACAAAGTTTTCAGATTGCCTCTCGGGTTTGCATTTCCAACTGAATTGGCCATAGAATCAATTGTGTCGAGATGGTTTTTGAATTTGAGGCATTGGGTGCGGAGTTTTTGACGTCGTCGCCCATAGCCAAATTGCGCGCACGCTTGTGCGCCGTTTTTACAAAGTTTTCAGATTGCCTCTCAGGTTTGCATTCCCAGCTGAATTGGCCATAGAATCAATTGTGTCGAGAAACTTTTTGAATTTGAGGCCTCGGGTGCGGAGTTTTTGACGTCGTCGCCCATAGCCAAACATGCGCGCATGGTTGTGTGCCGTTTTTACAAAGTTTTCAGATTGCCTCCCAGGTTTGCATCCCTCACTGAATTGGCCATAGAATCAATTGTGTCGAGACGGTTTTTGAATTTGAGGCCTCGGGAGCGGAGTTTTTGACGTCGTCGCCCATAGCCAAATTGCGCACACACTTGTGCGCCGTTTTTACAAAGTTTTCAGATTGCCTCTCGGTTTGCATTTCCAGCTGAATTGGCCATAGAATCAATTGTGTCGAGAAAGTTTTTGAATTTGAGGCCTCGGGTGCGGAGTTTTTGACGTCGTCGCCCATAGCCAAATTGCGCGCACGCTTGTGCGCCGTTTTTACAAAGTTTTCAGATTGCCTCTCGGGTTTGCATTTCCAGCTGAATTGGCCATAGAATCAATTGTGTCGAGATGGTTTTTGAATTTGAGGCATTGGGTGCGGAGTTTTTGACGTCGTCGCCCATAGCCAAATTGCGCGCACGCTTGTGCGCCGTTTTTACAAAGTTTTCAGATTGCCTCTCAGGTTTGCATTCCCAGCTGAATTGCCCATAGAATCAATTGTGTCGAGAAAGTTTTTGAATTTGAGGCCTCGGGTGCGGAGTTTTTGACGTCGTCGCCCATAGCCAAACATGCGCGCATGGTTGTGTGCCGTTTTTACAAAGTTTTCAGATTGCCTCCCAGGTTTGCATCCCTCACTGAATTGGCCATAGAATCAATTGTGTTGAGACGGTTTTTGAATTTGAGGCCTCGGGTGCGGAGTTTTTGACGTCGTCGCCCATAGCCAAATTGCGCGCACGCTTGTGCGCCGTTTTTACAAAGTTTTCAGATTGCCTCACGGGTTTGAATTTCCCACTGAATTGGCCATAGAATCAATTGTGTCGATGAAGTTTTTGAATTTGAGGCCTCGGGTGCGGAGTTTTTGACGTCGTCGCCCATAGCCAAACTTGCGCGCATTGTTGTGTGCCGTTTTTACAATGTTTTCAGATTGCCTCCCAGGTTTGCATCCTTCACTGAATTGGCCATAGAATCAATTGTGTCTAGAAAGATTTTAAATTTGAGGCCTCGGGTGCGGAGTTTTTGACGTCGTTGCCCATAGCCAAACTTGCGCGCATGGTTGTGTGCCGTTTTTACAATGTTTTCAGATTGCCTCCCAGGTTTACATCCTTCACTGAATTGGCCATAGAATCAATTGTGTCTAGAAAGTTTTTGAATTTGAGCCCTCGGGTGCGGAGTTTTTGACGTCGTCGCCCATAGCCAAATTGCGCACACACTTGTGCGCCGTTTTTACAAAGTTTTCAGATTGCCTCTCGGTTTGCATTTCCAGCTGAATTGGCCATAGAATCAATTGTGTCGAGAAAGTTTTTGAATTTGAGGCCTCGGGTGCGGAGTTTTTGACGTCGTCGCCCATAGCCAAATTGCGCGCACGCTTGTGCGCCGTTTTTACAAAGTTTTCAGATTGCCTCTCGGGTTTGCATTTCCAGCTGAATTGGCCATAGAATCAATTGTGTCGAGATGGTTTTTGAATTTGAGGCATTGGGTGCGGAGTTTTTGACGTCGTCGCCCATAGCCAAATTGCGCGCACGCTTGTGCGCCGTTTTTACAAAGTTTTCAGATTGCCTCTCAGGTTTGCATTCCCAGCTGAATTGCCCATAGAATCAATTGTGTCGAGAAAGTTTTTGAATTTGAGGCATTGGGTGCGGAGTTTTTGACGTCGTCGCCCATAGCCAAATTGCGCGCACGCTTGTGCGCCGTTTTTACAAAGTTTTCAGATTGCCTCTCGGGTTTGCATTACCAGCTGAATTGGCCATAGAATCAATTGTGTCGAGAAAGTTTTTGAATTTGAGGCCTCGGGTGCGGAGTTTTTGACGTCGTCGCCCATAGCCAAATTGCGCGCACGCTTGTGCGCCGTTTTTACAAAGTTTTCAGATTGCCTCTCGGGTTTGCATTTCCAGCTGAATTGGCCATAGAATCAATTGTGTCGAGATGGTTTTTGAATTTGAGGCATTGGGTGCGGAGTTTTTGACGTCGTCGCCCATAGCCAAATTGCGCGCACGCTTGTGCGCCGTTTTTACAAAGTTTTCAGATTGCCTCTCAGGTTTGCATTCCCAGCTGAATTGCCCATAGAATCAATTGTGTCGAGAAAGTTTTTGAATTTGAGGCCTCGGGTGCGGAGTTTTTGACGTCGTCGCCCATAGCCAAACATGCGCGCATGGTTGTGTGCCGTTTTTACAAAGTTTTCAGATTGCCTCCCAGGTTTGCATCCCTCACTGAATTGGCCATAGAATCAATTGTGTTGAGACGGTTTTTGAATTTGAGGCCTCGGGTGCGGAGTTTTTGACGTCGTCGCCCATAGCCAAATTGCGCGCACGCTTGTGCGCCGTTTTTACAAAGTTTTCAGATTGCCTCACGGGTTTGAATTTCCCACTGAATTGGCCATAGAATCAATTGTGTCGATGAAGTTTTTGAATTTGAGGCCTCGGGTGCGGAGTTTTTGACGTCGTCGCCCATAGCCAAACTTGCGCGCATTGTTGTGTGCCGTTTTTACAATGTTTTCAGATTGCCTCCCAGGTTTGCATCCTTCACTGAATTGGCCATAGAATCAATTGTGTCTAGAAAGATTTTAAATTTGAGGCCTCGGGTGCGGAGTTTTTGACGTCCTTGCCCATAGCCAAACTTGCGCGCATGGTTGTGTGCCGTTTTTACAATGTTTTCAGATTGCCTCCCAGGTTTACATCCTTCACTGAATTGGCCATAGAATCAATTGTGTCTAGAAAGTTTTTGAGTTTGAGCCCTCGGGTGCGGAGTTTTTGACGTCGTCGCCCATAGCCAAATTGCGCACACACTTGTGCGCCGTTTTTACAAAGTTTTCAGATTGCCTCTCGGTTTGCATTTCCAGCTGAATTGGCCATAGAATCAATTGTGTCGAGAAAGTTTTTGAATTTGAGGCCTCGGGTGCGGAGTTTTTGACGTCGTCGCCCATAGCCAAATTGCGCGCACGCTTGTGCGCCGTTTTTACAAAGTTTTCAGATTGCCTCTCGGGTTTGCATTTCCAACTGAATTGGCCATAGAATCAATTGTGTCGAGATGGTTTTTGAATTTGAGGCATTGGGTGCGGAGTTTTTGACGTCGTCGCCCATAGCCAAATTGCGCGCACGCTTGTGCGCCGTTTTTACAAAGTTTTCAGATTGCCTCTCAGGTTTGCATTCCCAGCTGAATTGGCCATAGAATCAATTGTGTCGAGAAACTTTTTGAATTTGAGGCCTCGGGTGCGGAGTTTTTGACGTCGTCGCCCTAGCCAAATTGCGCGCACGCTTGTGCGCCATTTTTACAAAGTTTTCAGATTGCCTCTCCGGTTTGCATTTCCAGCTGTATTGGCCATAGTATCAATTGTGGCGAGAAAGATTTTGAATTTGAGGCCTCGGGTGCAGAGTTTTTGACGTTGTCGCCCATAGCCAAACATGCGCGCATGGTTGTGTGCCGTTTTTACAAAGTTTTCAGATTGCCTCCCAGGTTTGCATCCCTCACTGAATTGGCCATAGAATCAATTGTGTCGAGACGGTTTTTGAATTTGAGGCCTCGGGTGCGGAGTTTTTGACGTCGTCGCCCATAGCCAAATTGCGCGCACGCTTGTGCGCCGTTTTTACAAAGTTTTCAGATTGCCTCTCGGGTTTGCATTTCCAGCTGAATTGGCCATAGAATCAATTGTGTTGAGAAAGTTTTTGAATTTGAGGCCTCGGGTGCGGAGTTTTTGACGTCGTCCCCATAGCCAAATTGCGCGCACACTTGTGCGCCGTTTTTACAAAGTTTTCAGATTGCCTCCCGGGTTTGCATTTCCAGCTGAATTGGCCATATAATCAATTGTGTCGAGAAAAGTTTTGAATTTGAGGCCTCGGGTGCGGAGTTTTTGACGTCGTCGCCCTAGCCAAATTGCGCGCACGCTTGTGCGCCGTTTTTACAAAGTTTTCAGATTGCCTCTCCGGTTTGCATTTCCAGCTGTATTGGCCATATAATCAATTGTGGCGAGAAAGATTTTGAATTTGGGGCCTTGGGTGCGGAGTTTTTAACGTCGTCGCCCATAGCCAAAATTGCGCGCACGCTTGTGCGCCGTTTTTACAAAGTTTTCAGATTGCCTCTCGGGTTTGCATCTCCAGCTGAATTGGCCATAGAATAAATTGTGTCGAGAAAGTTTTTGAATTTGAGGCCTCGGGTGCGGAGTTTTTGACGTCGTCGCCCATAACCAAACTTGCGCGCAGGGTTGTTTGCCGTTTTTACAAAGTTTTCAGATTGCCTCCCAGGTTTGCATCCCCCACTGAATTGGCCATATAATCAATTGTGTCGAGACGGTTTTTGAATTTGAGGCCTCGGGTGCGGAGTTTTTGACGTCGTCGCCCATAGCCAAACTGCGCGTACACTTGTGCGCCGTTTTTACAAAGTTTTCAGATTGCCTCTCGGGTTTGCATTTCCAGCTGAATTGGCCATAGAATCAATTGTGTCGAGATGGTTTTTGAATTTGAGGCATTGGGTGCGGAGTTTTTGACGTCGTCGCCCATAGCCAAATTGCGCGCACGCTTGTGCGCCGTTTTTACAAAGTTTTCAGATTGCCTCTCAGGTTTGCATTCCCAGCTGAATTGGCCATAGAATCAATTGTGTCGAGAAACTTTTTGAATTTGAGGCCTCGGGTGCGGAGTTTTTGACGTCGTCGCCCATAGCCAAACATGCGCGCATGGTTGTGTGCCGTTTTTACAAAGTTTTCAGATTGCCTCCCAGGTTTGCATCCCTCACTGAATTGGCCATATAATCAATTGTGTCGAGACAGTTTTTGAATTTGAGGCCTCGGGTGCGGAGTTTTTGACGTCGTCGCCCATAGCCAAATTGCACGCACGCTTGTGCGCCGTTTTTACAAAGTTTTCAGATTGCCTCACGGGTTTGAATTTCCCACTGAATTGGCCATAGAATCAATTGTGTCGATGAAGTTTTTGAATTTGAGGCCTCGGGTGCGGAGTTTTTGACGTCGTCGCCCATAGCCAAACTTGCGCGCATGGTTGTGTGCCTTTTTTACAATGTTTTCATATTGCCTCCCAGGTTTGCATCCTTCACTGAATTGGCCATAGAATCAATTGTGTCTAGAAAGTTTTTAAATTTGAGGCCTCGGGTGCGGAGTTTTTGACGTCGTCGCCCATAGCCAAACTTGCGCGCATGGTTGTGTGCCGTTTTTACAATGTTTTCAGATTGCCTCCCAGGTTTACATCCTTCACTGAATTGGCCATAGAATCAATTGTGTCTAGAAAGTTTTTGAATTTGAGGCCTCGGGTGCGGAGTTTTTGACGTCGTCGCCCATAGCCAAATTGCGCGCACACTTGTGCGCCGTTTTTACAAAGTTTTCAGATTGCCTCCCGGGTTTGCATTTCCAGCTGAATTGACCATATAATCAATTGTGTCGAGAAAATTTTTGAATTTGAGGCCTCGGGTGCGGAGTTTTTGACGTCGTCGCCTTAGCCAAATTGCGCGCACGCTTGTGCGCCGTTTTTACAAAGTTTTCAGATTGCCTCTCCGGTTTGCATTTCCAGCTGTATTGGCCATAGTATCAATTGTGGCGAGAAAGATTTTGAATTTGAGGCCTCGGGTGCAGAGTTTTTGACGTCGTCGCCCATAGCCAAAATTGCGCGCATGGTTGTGTGCCGTTTTTACAAAGTTTACAGATTGCCTCCCAGGTTTGCATCCCTCACTGAATTGGCCATATAATCAATTGTGTCGAGACAGTTTTTGAATTTGAAGCCTCGGGTGCGGAGTTTTTGACATCGTCGCCCATAGCCAAACATGCGCGCATGGTTGTGTGCCGTTTTTACAAAGTTTTCAGATTGCCTCACAGGTTTACATCCTTCACTGAATTGGCCATAGAATCAATTGTGTCTAGAAAGTTTTTGAATTTGAGGCCTCGGGTGCGGAGTTTTTGACGTCGTCGCCCATAGCCAAATTGCGCGCACACTTGTGCGCCGTTTTTACAAAGTTTTCAGATTGCCTCCCGGGTTTGCATTTCCAGCTGAATTGGCCATATAATCAATTGTGTCGAGAAAATTTTTGAATTTGAGGCCTCGGGTGCAGAGTTTTTGACGTCGTCGCCCTAGCCAAATTGCGCGCACGCTTGTGCGCCGTTTTTACAAAGTTTTCAGATTGCCTCTCCGGTTTGCATTTCCAGCTGTATTGGCCATAGTATCAATTGTGGCAAGAAAGATTTTGAATTTGAGGCCTCGGGTGCAGAGTTTTTGACGTCGTCGCCCATAGCCAAAATTGCGCGCATGGTTGTGTGCCGTTTTTACAAAGTTTACAGATTGCCTCCCAGGTTTGCATCCCTCACTGAATTGGCCATATAATCAATTGTGTCGAGACAGTTTTTGAATTTGAAGCCTCGGGTGCGGAGTTTTTGACGTCGTCGCCCATAGCCAAACATGCGCGCATGGTTGTGTGCCGTTTTTACAAAGTTTTCAGATTGCCTCACAGGTTTGAATTTCCCACTGAATTGGCCATAGAATCAATTGTGTCGAGACGGTTTTTGAATTTGAGGCCTCGGGTGCGGAGTTTTTGACGTCGTCGCCCATAGCCAAACTGCGCGTACATTTGTGCGCCGTTTTTACAAAGTTTTCAGATTGCCTCTCGGGTTTGCATTTCCAGCTGAATTGGCCATAGAATCAATTGTGTCGAGATGGTTTTTGAATTTGAGGCATTGGGTGCGGAGTTTTTGACGTCGTCGCCCATAGCCAAATTGCGCGCACGCTTGTGCGCCGTTTTTACAAAGTTTTCAGATTGCCTCTCACGTTTGCATTCCCAGCTGAATTGGCCATAGAATCAATTGTGTCGAGAAACTTTTTGAATTTGAGGCCTCGGGTGCGGAGTTTTTGACGTCGTCGCCCATAGGCAAATTGCGCGCACGCTTGTGCGCCATTTTTACAAAGTTTTCAGATTGCCTCTCGGTTTGCATTTCCAGTTGAATTGGCCATATAATCAATTGTGTCGAGAAAGTTTTTGAATTTGAGGCCTCGGGTGCGGAGTTTTTGACGTCGTCGCCCATAGCCAAATTGCGCGCACGCTTGTGCGCCGTTTTTACAAAGTTTTCAGATTGCCTCTCGGGTTTGCATTTCCAGCTGAATTGGCCATAGAATCAATTGTGTCGAGATGGTTTTTGAATTTGAGGCATTGGGTGCGGAGTTTTTGACGTCGTCGCCCATAGCCAAATTGCGCGCACGCTTGTGCGCCGTTTTTACAAAGTTTTCAGATTGCCTCTCACGTTTGCATTCCCAGCTGAATTGGCCATAGAATCAATTGTGTCGAGAAACTTTTTGAATTTGAGGCCTCGGGTGCGGAGTTTTTGACGTCGTCGCCCATAGGCAAATTGCGCGCACGCTTGTGCGCCATTTTTACAAAGTTTTCAGATTGCCTCTCGGGTTTGCATTTCCAACTGAATTGGCCATAGAATCAATTGTGTCGAGATGGTTTTTGAATTTGAGGCATTGGGTGCGGAGTTTTTGACGTCGTCGCCCATAGCCAAATTGCGCGCACGCTTGTGCGCCGTTTTTACAAAGTTTTCAGATTGCCTCTCACGTTTGCATTCCCAGCTGAATTGGCCATAGAATCAATTGTGTCGAGAAAGTTTTTGAATTTGAGGCCTCGGGTGCGGAGTTTTTGACGTCGTCGCCCATAGGCAAATTGCGCGCCATTTTTACAAAGTTTTCAGATTGCCTCTCGGGTTTGCATTTCCAACTGAATTGGCCATAGAATCAATTGTGTCGAGATGGTTTTTGAATTTGAGGCATTGGGTGCGGAGTTTTTGACGTCGTCGCCCATAGCCAAATTGCGCGCACGCTTTTGCGCCGTTTTTACAAAGTTTTCAGATTGCCTCTCAGGTTTGCATTCCCAGCTGAATTGGCCATAGAATCAATTGTGTCGAGAAACTTTTTGAATTTGAGGCCTCGGGTGCGGAGTTTTTGACGTCGTCGCCCATAGCCAAACATGCGCGCATGGTTGTGTGTCGTTTTTACAAAGTTTTCAGATTGCCTCCCAGGTTTGCATCCCTCACTGAATTGGCCATATAATCAATTGTGTCGAGACAGTTTTTGAATTTGAAGCCTCGGGTGCGGAGTTTTTGACGTCGTCGCCCATAGCCAAACATGCGCGCATGGTTGTGTGCCGTTTTTACAAAGTTTTCAGATTGCCTCACGGGTTTGAATTTCCCACTGAATTGGCCATAGAATCAATTGTGTCGAGACGGTTTTTGAATTTGAGGCCTCGGGTGCGGAGTTTTTGACGTCGTCGCCCATAGCCAAACTGCGCGTACATTTGTGCGCCGTTTTTACAAAGTTTTCAGATTGCCTCTCGGGTTTGCATTTCCAGCTGAATTGGCCATAGAATCAATTGTGTCGAGATGGTTTTTGAATTTGAGGCATTGGGTGCGGAGTTTTTGACGTCGTCGCCCATAGCCAAATTGCGCGCACGCTTGTGCGCCGTTTTTACAAAGTTTTCAGATTGCCTCTCACGTTTGCATTCCCAGCTGAATTGGCCATAGAATCAATTGTGTCGAGAAACTTTTTGAATTTGAGGCCTCGGGTGCGGAGTTTTTGACGTCGTCGCCCATAGGCAAATTGCGCGCACGCTTGTGCGCCATTTTTACAAAGTTTACAGATTGCCTCTCGGTTTGCATTTCCAGCTGAATTGGCCATAGAATCAATTGTGTCGAGAAAGTTTTTGAATTTGAGGCCTCGGGTGCGGAGTTTTTGACGTCGTCGCCCATAGCCAAATTGCGCGCACGCTTGTGCGCCGTTTTTACAAAGTTTTCAGATTGCCTCTCGGGTTTGCATTTCCAGCTGAATTGGCCATAGAATCAATTGTGTCGAGATGGTTTTTGAATTTGAGGCATTGGGTGCGGAGTTTTTGACGTCGTCGCCCATAGCCAAATTGCGCGCACACTTGTGCGCCGTTTTTACAAAGTTTTCAGATTGCCTCTCGGGTTTTCATTCCCAGCTGAACTGGCCATAGAATCAATTGTGTTGAGACGGTTTTTGAATTTGAGGCCTCGGGTGCGGAGTTTTTGACGTCGTCGCCCATAGCCAAAATTGCGCGCATGGTTGTGTGCCGTTTTTACAAAGTTTACAGATTGCCTCCCAGGTTTGCATCCCTCACTGAATTGGCCATATAATCAATTGTGTCGAGACAGTTTTTGAATTTGAAGCCTCGGGTGCGGAGTTTTTGACATCGTCGCCCATAGCCAAACATGCGCGCATGGTTGTGTGCCGTTTTTACAAAGTTTTCAGATTGCCTCACAGGTTTACATCCTTCACTGAATTGGCCATAGAATCAATTGTGTCTAGAAAGTTTTTGAATTTGAGGCCTCGGGTGCGGAGTTTTTGACGTCGTCGCCCATAGCCAAATTGCGCGCACACTTGTGCGCCGTTTTTACAAAGTTTTCAGATTGCCTCCCGGGTTTGCATTTCCAGCTGAATTGGCCATATAATCAATTGTGTCGAGAAAATTTTTGAATTTGAGGCCTCGGGTGCAGAGTTTTTGACGTCGTCGCCCTAGCCAAATTGCGCGCACGCTTGTGCGCCGTTTTTACAAAGTTTTCAGATTGCCTCTCCGGTTTGCATTTCCAGCTGTATTGGCCATAGTATCAATTGTGACGAGAAAGATTTTGAATTTGAGGCCTCGGGTGCAGAGTTTTTGACGTCGTCGCCCATAGCCAAAATTGCGCGCATGGTTGTGTGCCGTTTTTACCAAGTTTACAGATTGCCTCCCAGGTTTGCATCCCTCACTGAATTGGCCATATAATCAATTGTGTCGAGACAGTTTTTGAATTTGTAGCCTCGGGTGCGGAGTTTTTGACGTCGTCGCCGATAGCCAAACATGCGCGCATGGTTGTGTGCCGTTTTTACAAAGTTTTCAGATTGCCTCACAGGTTTGAATTTCCCACTGAATTGGCCATAGAATCAATTGTGTCGAGACGGTTTTTGAATTTGAGGCCTTGGGTGCGGAGTTTTTGACGTCGTCGCCCATAGCCAAACTGCGCGTACATTTGTGCGCCGTTTTTACAAAGTTTTCAGATTGCCTCTCGGGTTTGCATTTCCAGCTGAATTGGCCATAGAATCAATTGTGTCGAGATGGTTTTTGAATTTGAGGCATTGGGTGCGGAGTTTTTGACGTCGTCGCCCATAGCCAAATTGCGCGCACGCTTGTGCGCCGTTTTTACAAAGTTTTCAGATTGCCTCTCACGTTTGCATTCCCAGCTGAATTGGCCATAGAATCAATTGTGTCGAGAAACTTTTTGAATTTGAGGCCTCGGGTTTTGAGTTTTTGACGTCGTCGCCCATAGGCAAATTGCGCGCACGCTTGTGCGCCATTTTTACAAAGTTTTCAGATTGCCTCTCGGTTTGCATTTCCAGTTGAATTGGCCATAGAATCAATTGTGTCGAGAAAGTTTTTGAATTTGAGGCCTCGGGTGCGGAGTTTTTGACGTCGTCGCCCATAGCCAAATTGCGCGCACGCTTGTGCGCCGTTTTTACAAAGTTTTCAGATTGCCTCTCGGGTTTGCATTTCCAGCTGAATTGGCCATAGAATCAATTGTGTCGAGATGGTTTTTGAATTTGAGGCATTGGGTGCGGAGTTTTTGACGTCGTCGCCCATAGCCAAATTGCGCGCACGCTTGTGCGCCGTTTTTACAAAGTTTTCAGATTGCCTCTCACGTTTGCATTCCCAGCTGAATTGGCCATAGAATCAATTGTGTCGAGAAACTTTTTGAATTTGAGGCATTGGGTGCGGAGTTTTTGACGTCGTCGCCCATAGCCAAATTGCGCGCACGCTTGTGCGCCGTTTTTACAAAGTTTTCAGATTGCCTCTCACGTTTGCATTCCCAGCTGAATTGGCCATAGAATCAATTGTGTCGAGAAACTTTTTGAATTTGAGGCCTCGGGTGCGGAGTTTTTGACGTCGTCGCCCATAGGCAAATTGCGCGCACGCTTGTGCGCCATTTTTACAAAGTTTACAGATTGCCTCTCGGTTTGCATTTCCAGCTGAATTGGCCATAGAATCAATTGTGTCGAGAAAGTTTTTGAATTTGAGGCCTCGGGTGCAGAGTTTTTGACGTCGTCGCCCATAGCCAAATTGCGCGCACGCTTGTGCGCCGTTTTTACAAAGTTTTCAGATTGCCTCTCGGGTTTGCATTTCCAGCTGAATTGGCCATAGAATCAATTGTGTCGAGATGGTTTTTGAATTTGAGGCATTGGGTGCGGAGTTTTTGACGTCGTCGCCCATAGCCAAATTGCGCGCACGCTTGTGCGCCATTTTTACAAAGTTTTCAGATTGCCTCTCAGGTTTGCATTCCCAGCTGAATTGGCCATAGAATCAATTGTGTCTAGAAACTTTTTGAATTTGAGGCCTCGGGTGCGGAGTTTTTGACGTCGTCGCCCATAGGCAAATTGCGCGCACGCTTGTGCGCCATTTTTACAAAGTTTTCAGATTGCCTCTCGGGTTTGCATTTCCAGCTGAATTGGCCATAGAATCAATTGTGTCGAGATGGTTTTTGAATTTAAGGCATTGGGTGCGGAGTTTTTGACGTCGTCGCCCATAGCCAAATTGCGCGCACGCTTGTGCGCCGTTTTTACAAAGTTTTCAGATTGCCTCTCAGGTTTGCATTCCCAGCTGAATTGGCCATAGAATCAATTGTGTCGAGAAACTTTTTGAATTTGAGGCCTCGGGTGCGGAGTTTTTGACGTCGTCGCCCATAGCCAAACATGCGCGCATGGTTGTGTGCCGTTTTTACAAAGTTTTCAGATTGCCTCCCAGGTTTGCATCCCTCACTGAATTGGCCATATAATCAATTGTGTCGAGACAGTTTTTGAATTTGAGGCCTCGGGTGCGGAGTTTTTGACGTCGTCGCCCATAGCCAAACATGCGCGCATGGTTGTGTGCCGTTTTTACAAAGTTTTCAGATTGCCTCACGGGTTTGAATTTCCCACTGAATTGGCCATAGAATCAATTGTGTCGAGACGGTTTTTGAATTTGAGGCCTCGGTGCGGAGTTTTTGACGTCGTCGCCCATAGCCAAACTGCGCGTACACTTGTGCGCCATTTTTACAAAGTTTTCAGATTGCCTCTCGGGTTTGCATTTCCAGCTGAATTGGCCATAGAATCAATTGTGTCGAGATGGTTTTTGAATTTGAGGCATTGGGTGCGGAGTTTTTGACGTCGTCGCCCATAACCAAATTGCGCGCACGCTTGTGCGCCGTTTTTACAAAGTTTTCAGATTGCCTCTCAGGTTTGCATTCCCAGCTGAATTGGCCATAGAATCAATTGTGTCGAGAAACTTTTTGAATTTGAGGCCTCGGGTGCGGAGTTTTTGACGTCGTCGCCCATAGGCAAATTGTGCGCACGCTTGTGCGCCATTTTTACAAAGTTTTCAGATTGCCTCTTGGTTTGCATTTCCAGCTGAATTGGCCATAGAATCAATTGTGTCGAGAAAGTTTTTGAATTTGAGGCCTCGGGTGCGGAGTTTTTGACGTCGTCGCCCATAGCCAAATTGCGCGCACGCTTGTGCGCCGTTTTTACAAAGTTTTCAGATTGCCTCTCGGGTTTGCATTTCCAGCTGAATTGGCCACATAATCAATTGTGTCGAGAAAGTTTTTGAATTTGAGGCCTCGGGTGCGGAGTTTTTGACGTCGTCGCCCATAGCCAAACTTGCGCGCATGGTTGTTTGCCATTTTTACAAAGTTTTCAGATTGACTCCTAGGTTTGCATCCCTCACTGAATTGGCCATAGAATCAATTGTGTCGAGACGGTTTTTGAATTTGAGGCCTCGGGTGCGGAGTTTTTTACGTCGTCGCCCATAGCCAAACTTGCACGCATGGTTGTGTGCCGTTTTTACAAAGTTTTCAGATTACCTCCCAGGTTTGCATCCCTCACTGAATTGGCCATAGAATCAATTGTGTCGAGACGGTTTTTGAATTTGAGGCCTCGGGTGCGGAGTTTTTGACGTCGTCGCCCATAGCCAAATTGCGCGCACACTTGTGCGCCGTTTTTACAAAGATTTCAGATTGCCTCCCGGGTTTGCATTCCCAGCTGAATTGGCCATAGAATCAATTGTGTCGAGAAATTTTTTGAATTTGAG
The DNA here is from genome assembly GCA_963675135.1 of Galeopsis tetrahit. NCBI lineage: Eukaryota > Viridiplantae > Streptophyta > Magnoliopsida > Lamiales > Lamiaceae > Galeopsis > Galeopsis tetrahit. Next base: position 70,301,352 of record OY776126.1, read on the forward strand.
GCCTCGGGTACGGAGTTTTTGACGTCGTCGCCCATAGCCAAATTGCGCGCACGCTTGTGCGCCGTTTTAACAAAGTTTTCAGATTGCCTCTCGGGTTTGCATTACCAGCTGAATTGGCCATAAAATCAATTGTGTCGAGAAAGTTTTTGAATTTGAGGCCTCGTGTGCGGAGTTTTTGACGTCGTCGCCCATAGCCAAACTTGCGCGCATGGTTGTGTGCCGTTTTTACAAAGTTTTCAGATTGCCTCCCAGGTTTGCATCCCTCACTGAATTGGCCATAGAATCAATTGTGACGAGACGGTTTTTGAATTTGAGGCCTCGGGTGCGGAGTTTTTGACGTCGTCGCCCATAGCCAAATTGCGCGCACACTTGTGCGCCGTTTTTACAAAGTTTTCAGATTGCCTCTCGGGTTTGCATTTCCAGTTGAATTGGCCATAGAATCAATTGTGTCGAGAAATTTTTTGAATTTGAGGCCTCGGGTGCGGAGTTTTTGACGTCGTCGCCCATAGCCAAATTGCGCGCACACTTGTGCGCCGTTTTTACAAAGTTTTCAGATTGCCTCTCGGGTTTGCATTTCCAGCTGAATTGGCCATAGAATCAATTGTGTCGAGAAAGTTTTTGAATTTGAGGCCTCGGGTGCGGAGTTTTTAACGTCGTCGCCCATAGCCAAACTTGCGCGCATGGTTGTTTGCCATTTTTACAAAGTTTTCAGATTGCCTCCTAGGTTTGCATCCCTCACTGAATTGGCCATAGAATCAATTGTGTCGAGACGGTTTTTGAATTTGAGGCCTCGGGTGCGGAGTTTTTTACGTCGTCGCCCATAGCCAAACTTGCGCGCATGGTTCTGTGCCGTTTTTACAAAGTTTTTAGATTACCTCCCAGGTTTGCATCCCTCACTGAATTGGCCATATAATCAATTGTGTCGAGACGGTTTTTGAATTTGAGGCCTCGGGTGCAGAGTTTTTGATGTCGTCGCCCATAGCCAAATTGCGCGCACACTTGTGCGCCATTTTTACAAAGTTTTCAGATTGCCTCCCGGGTTTGCATTTCCAGCTGAATTGGCCATAGAATCAATTGTGTCGAGAAATTTTTTGAATTTGAGGCCTCGGGTGCGGAGTTTTTGACGTCGTCGCCCATAGCCAAATTGCGCGCACGCTTGTGCGCCGTTTTTACAAAGTTTTCAGATTGCCTCTCGTGTTTGCATTTCCAGCTGAATTGGCCATATAATCAATTGTGTCGAGAAAGTTTTTGAATTTGAGGCCTCGGGTGCGGAGTTTTTAACGTCGTCGCCCATAGCTAAACTTGCGCGCATGGTTGTGTGCCGTTTTTAAAAAGTTTTCAGATTGCCTCCCAGGTTTGCATCCCTCACTGAATTGGCCATAGGATCAATTGTGTCAAGACGGTTTTTGAATTTGAGGCCTCGGGTGCGGAGTTTTTGACGTCGTCGCCCATAGCCAAATTGCGCGCACACTTGTGCGCCGTTTTTACAAAGTTTTCAGATTGCCTCTCGGGTTTGCATTTCCAGCTGAATTGGCCATAGAATCAATTGTGTCGAGAAATTTTTTAAATTTGAGGCCTCGGGTGCGGAGTTTTTGACGTCGTCGCCCATAGCCAAATTGCGCGCACACTTGTGCGCCGTTTTTACAAAGTTTTCAGATTGCCTCTCGGGTTTGCATTTCAGGCTGAATTGGCCATAGAATCAATTGTGTCGAGAAAGTTTTTGAATTTGAGCCTCGGGTGCGGAGTTTTTGACGTCGTCGCCCATAGCCAAACTTGCGCGCATGGTTGTTTGCCGTTTTTACAAAGTTTTCAGATTGCCTCCTAGGTTTGCATCCCTCACTGAATTGGCCATAGAATCAATTGTGTCGAGACGGTTTTTGAATTTGAGGCCTCGGGTGCGGATTTTTTTACGTCGTCGCCCATAGCCAAACTTGCGCGCATGGTTGTGTGCCGTTTTTACAAAGTTTTTAGATTACCTTCCAGGTTTGCATCCCTCACTGAATTGGCCATAGAATCAATTGTGTCGAGACGGTTTTTGAATTTGAGGCCTCGGGTGCAGAGTTTTTGATGTCGTCGCCCATAGCCAAATTGCGCGCACACTTGTGCGCCGTTTTTACAAAGTTTTCAGATTGCCTCCCGGGTTTGCATTTCCAGCTGAATTGGCCATAGAATCAATTGTGTCGAGAAATTTTTTGAATTTGAGGCCTCGGGTGCGGAGTTTTTGACGTCGTCGCCCATAGCCAAATTGTGCGCACGCTTGTGCGCCGTTTTTACAAAGTTTTCAGATTGCCTCCCGGGTTTGAGTTTCCCACTGAATTGGCCATAGAATCAGTTGTGTCGATAAAGTTTTTGAATTTGAGGCCTCGGGTGCGGAGTTTTTGATGTCGTCGCCCATAGCCAAACTTGCGCGCATGGTTGTGTGCCGTTTTTACAAAGTTTTCAGATTGCCTCCCAGGTTTGCATCCTTCACTGAATTGGCCATAGAATCAATTGTGTCGAGAAAGTTTTTGAATTTGAGGCCTCGGGTGCGGAGTTTTTTGACGTCGTCGCCCATAGCCAAACTTGCGCGCATGGTTGTGTGCCGTTTTTACAAAGTTTTCAGATTGCCTCCCAGGTTTGCATCCCTCACTGAATTGGCCATAGAGTCAATTGTGTCGAGACGGTTTTTGAATTTGAGGCCTCGGGTGCGGAGTTTTTGACGTCGTCGCCCATAGCCAAATTGCGCGCTCACTTGTGCGCCGTTTTTACAAAGTTTTCAGATTGCCTCTCTGGTTTGCATTTCCAGCTGAATTGGCCATAGAATCAATTGTGTCGAGAAAATTTTTAAATTTGAGGCCTCGGGTGCGGAGTTTTTTACGTCGTCGCCCATAGCCAAATTGCGCGAACGCTTGTGCGCCGTTTTTACAATGTTTTCAGATTGCCTCTCTGGGTTTGCATCTCCAGCTGAATTGGCCATATAATCAATTGTGTCGAGAAAGTTTTTGAATTTGAGGCCTCGGGTGCGGAGTTTTTTACGTCGTCGCCTATAGCCAAACTTGCGCGCATTGTTGTGTGCCGTTTTTACAAAGTTTTCAGATTGCCTCCCAGGTTTACATCCCTCACTGAATTGGCCATAGAATCAATTGTGTCGAGACGGTTTTTAATTTGAGGCCTCGGGTGCGGAGTTTTTGACGTCGTCGCCCATAGCCAAATTGTGCGCACGCTTGTGCGCCGTTTTTACAAAGTTTTCAGATTGCCTCCCGGGTTTGAATTTCCCACTGAATTGGCCATAGAATCAGTTGTGTCGATGAAGTTTTTGAATTTGAGGCCTCGGGTGCGGAGTTTTTGACGTCGTCGCCCATAGCCAAACTTGCGCGCATGGTTGTGTGCCGTTTTTACAAAGTTTTCAGATTGCCTCCCAGGTTTGCATCCCTCACTGAATTGGCTATAGAATCAATTGTGTCGAGAAAGTTTTTGAATTTGAGGCCTCGGGTGCGGAGTTTTTTGACGTCGTCGCCCATAGCCAAACTTGCGCGCATGGTTGTGTGCCGTTTTTACAAAGTTTTCAGATTGCCTCCCAGGTTTGCATCCCTCACTGAATTGGCCATAGAGTCAATTGTGTCGAGACGGTTTTTGAATTTGAGGCCTCGGGTGCGGAGTTTTTGACGTCGTCGCCCATAGCCAAATTGCGCGCACACTTGTGCGCCGTTTTTACAAAGTTTTCAGATTGCCTCTCGGGTTTGCATTTCCAGCTGAATTGGCCATAGAATCAATTGTGTCAAGAAATTTTTTGAATTTGAGGCCGCGGGTGCGGAGTTTTTTACGTCGTCGCCCATAGCCAAATTGCGCGCACGCTTGTGCGCCGTTTTTACAAAGTTTTCAGATTGCCTCTCGGGTTTGCATCTCCAGCTGAATTGGCCATAGAATCAATTGTGTCGAGAAAGTTTTTGAATTTGAGGCCTCGGGTGCGGAGTTTTTTACGTCGTCGCCCATAGCCAAACTTGCGCGCATTGTTGTGTGCCGTTTTTACAAAGTTTTCAGATTGCCTCCCAGGTTTACATCCCTCACTGAATTGGCCATAGAATCAATTGTGTCGAGACGGTTTTTAATTTGAGGCCTCGGGTGCGGAGTTTTTGACGTCGTCGCCCATAACCATATTGTGCGCACGCTTGTGCGCCGTTTTTACAAAGTTTTCAGATTGCCTCCCGGGTTTGAATTTCCCACTGAATTGGCCATAGAATCAGTTGTGTCGATGAAGTTTTTGAATTTGAGGCCTCGGGTGCGGAGTTTTTGACGTCGTCGCCCATAGCCAAACTTGCGCGCATGGTTGTGTGCCGTTTTTACAAAGTTTTCAGATTGCCTCCCAGGTTTGCATCCCTCACTGAATTGGCTATAGAATCAATTGTGTCGAGAAAGTTTTTGAATTTGAGGCCTCGGGTGCGGAGTTTTTTGACGTCGTCGCCCATAGCCAAACTTGCGCGCATGGTTGTGTGCCGTTTTTACAAAGTTTTCAGATTGCCTCCCAGGTTTGCATCCCTCACTGAATTGGCCATAGAGTCAATTGTGTCGAGACGGTTTTTGAATTTGAGGCCTCGGGTGCGGAGTTTTTGACGTCGTCGCCCATAGCCAAATTGCGCGCACACTTGTGCGCCGTTTTTACAAAGTTTTCAGATTGCCTCTCGGGTTTGCATTTCCAGCTGAATTGGCCATAGAATCAATTGTGTCAAGAAATTTTTTGAATTTGAGGCCGCGGGTGCGGAGTTTTTTACGTCGTCGCCCATAGCCAAATTGCGCGCACGCTTGTGCGCCGTTTTTACAAAGTTTTCAGATTGCCTCTCGGGTTTGCATCTCCAGCTGAATTGGCCATAGAATCAATTGTGTCGAGAAAATTTTTGAATTTGAGGCCTCGGGTGCAGAATTTTTGACGTCGTCGCCCATAGCCAAATTGCGCGCACGCTTGTGCGCCGTTTTTACAAAGTTTTCAGATTGCCTCTCGGGTTTGCATTACCAGCTTAATTGGCCATAGAATCAATTGTGTCGAGAAAGTTTTTGAATTTGAGGCATCGAGTGCGGAGTTTTTGACGTCGTCGCCCATAGCCAAACTTGCGCGCATGGTTGTGTGCCATTTTTACAAAGTTTTCAGATTGCCTCCCAGGTTTGCATCCCTCACTGAATTGGCCATAGAATCAATTGTGTCGAGACGGTTTTTGAATTTGAGGCCTCGGGTGCGGAGTTTTTGACGTCGTCGCCCATAGCCAAATTGCGCGCACACTTGTGCGCCGTTTTTACAAAGTTTTCAGATTGCCTCTCGGGTTTGCATTTCCAGATGAATTGGCCATAGAATCAATTGTGTCGAGAAATTTTTTGAATTTGAGGCCTCGGGTGCGGAGTTTTTGACGTCGTCGCCCATAGCCAAATTGCGCGCACGCTTGTGCGCCGTTTTTACAAAGTTTTCAGATTGCCTCTCGGGTTTGCATTTCCAGCTGAATTGGCCATAGAATCAATTGTGTCGAGAAAGTTTTTGAAATTGAGGCCTCGGGTGTAGAGTTTTTAACGTCGTCGCCCATAGCCAAACTTGCGCGCATGGTTGTGTGCCGTTTTTAAAAAGTTTTTAGATTGCCTCCCAGGTTTGCATCCCTCACTGAATTGGCCATAAGATCAATTGTGTCGAGACGGTTTTTGAATTTGAGGCGTCGGGTGCGGAGTTTTTGACGTCGTCGCCCTAGCCAAATTGCGCGCACGCTTGTGCGCCGTTTTTACAAAGTTTTCAGATTGCCTCTCGGGTTTGCATTTCCAGCTGAATTGGCCATAGAATCAATTGTGTCGAGAAAGTTTTTGAATTTGAGGCCTCGGGTGCGGAGTTTTTGACGTCGTCGCCCATAGCCAAACATGCGCGCATGGTTGTGTGCCGTTTTTACAAAGTTTTCAGATTGCCTCCCAGGTTTGCATCCTTCACTGAATTGGCCATAGAATCAATTGTGTCGAGAAAGTTTTTGAATTTGAGGCCTCGGGTGTGGAGTTTTTGACGTCGTCGCCCATAGCCAAACTTGCGCGCATGGTTGTGTGCCGTTTTTACAAAGTTTTCAGATTGCCTCCCAGGTTTGCATCCTTCACTGAATTGGCCATAGAATCAATTGTGTCGAGAAAGTTTTTGAATTTGAGGCCTCGGGTGCGGAGTTTTTTGACGTCGTCGCCCATAGCCAAACTTGCACGCATGGTTGTGTGCCGTTTTTACAAAGTTTTCAGATTGCCTCCTAGGTTTGCATCCCTCACTGAATTGGCCATAGAGTCAATTTTGTCGAGACGGTTTTTGAATTTGAGGCCTCGGGTGCGGAGTTTTTGACGTCGTCGCCCATAGCCAAATTGCGCGCACACTTGTGCGCCGTTTTTACAAAGTTTTCAGATTGCCTCTCGGGTTTGCATTTCCAGCTGAATTGGCCATAGAATCAATTGTGTCAAGAAATTTTTGAATTTGAGGCCTCGGGTGCGGAGTTTTTTACGTCGTCGCCCATAGCCAAATTGCGCGCACGCTTGTGCGCCGTTTTTACAAAGTTTTCAGATTGCCTCTCGGGTTTGCATCTCCAGCTGAATTGGCCATAGAATCAATTGTGTCGAGACGGTTTTTAATTTGAGGCCTCGGGTGCGGAGTTTTTGACGTCGTCGCCCATAGCCAAATTGTGCGCACGCTTGTGCGCCGTTTTTACAAAGTTTTCAGATTGCCTCCCGGGTTTGAATTTCCCACTGAATTGGCCATAGAATCAGTTGTGTCGATGAAGTTTTTGAATTTGAGGCCTCGGGTGCGGAGTTTTTGACGTCGTCGCCCATAGCCAAACTTGCGCGCATGGTTGTGTGCCGTTTTTACAAAGTTTTCAGATTGCCTCCCAGGTTTGCATCCTTCACTGAATTGGCTATAGAATCAATTGTGTCGAGAAAGTTTTTGAATTTGAGGCCTCGGGTGCGGAGTTTTTTGACATCGTCGCCCATAGCCAAACTTGCGCGCATGGTTGTGTGCCGTTTTTACAAAGTTTTCAGATTGCCTCCCAGGTTTGCATCCCTCACTGAATTGGCCATAGAGTAAATTGTGTCGAGACGGTTTTTGAATTTGAGGCCTCGGGTGCGGAGTTTTTGACGTCGTCGCCCATAGCCAAATTGCGCGCACACTTGTGCGCCGTTTTTACAAAGTTTTCAGATTGCCTCTCGGGTTTGCATTTCCAGCTGAATTGGCCATAGAATCAATTGTGTCAAGAAAATTTTTGAATTTGAGGCCTCGGGTGCGGAGTTTTTTACGTCGTCGCCCATAGCCAAATTGCGCGCACGCTTGTGCGCCGTTTTTACAAAGTTTTCAGATTGCCTCTCTGGTTTGCATCTCCAGCTGAATTGGCCATAGAATCAATTGTGTCGAGAAAGTTTTTGAATTTGAGGCCTCGGGTGCGGAGTTTTTTACGTCGTCGCCCATAGCCAAACTTGCGCGCATGGTTGTGTGCCGTTTTTACAAAGTTTTCAGATTGCCTCCCAGGTTTACATCCCTCACTGAATTGGCCATAGAATCAATTGGGTCGAGACGGTTTTTGAATTTGAGGCCTCAGGTGCGGAGTTTTTGACGTCGTCGCCCATAGCCAAATTGCGCGCACCCTTGTGCGCCGTTTTTACAAAGTTTTCAGATTGCCTCTCGGGTTTGCATTACCAGCTGAATTGGCCATAGAATCAATTGTGTCGAGAAAATTTTTGAATTTGAGGCCTCGGGTGCGGAGTTTTTGACGTCGTCGCCCATAGCCAAATTGCGCGCACGCTTGTGCGCCGTTTTTACAAAGTTTTCAGATTGCCTCTCGGGTTTGCATTACCAGCTTAAGTGGTCATAGAATCAATTGTGTCGAGAAAGTTTTTGAATTTGAGGCATCGAGTGCGGAGTTTTTGACGTCGTCGCCCATAGCCAAACTTGCGCGCATGGTTGTGTGCCGTTTTTACAAAGTTTTCAGATTGCCTCCCAGGTTTGCATCCCTCACTGAATTGGCCATAGAATCAATTGTGTCGAGACGGTTTTTGAATTTGAGGCCTCGGGTGCGGAGTTTTTGACGTCGTCGCCCATAGCCAAATTGCGCGCACACTTGTGCGCCGTTTTTACAAAGTTTTCAGATTGCCTCTCGGGTTTGCATTTCCAGTTGAATTGGCCATAGAATCAATTGTGTCGAGAAATTTTTTGAATTTGAGGCCTCGGGTGCGGAGTTTTTGACGTCGTCGCCCATAGCCAAACATGCGCGCATGGTTGTGTGCCGTTTTTACAAAGTTTTCAGATTGCCTCCCAGGTTTGCATCCTTCACTGAATTGGCCATAGAATCAATTGTGTCGAGAAAGTTTTTGAATTTGAGGCCTCGGGTGCGGAGTTTTTGACGTCGTCGCCCATAGCCAAACTTGCGCGCATGGTTGTGTGCCGTTTTTACAAAGTTTTCAGATTGCCTCCCAGGTTTGCATCCTTCACTGAATTGGCCATAGAATCAATTGTGTCGAGAAAGTTTTTGAATTTGAGGCCTCGGGTGCGGAGTTTTTTGACGTCGTCGCCCATAGCCAAACTTGCACGCATGGTTGTGTGCCGTTTTTACAAAGTTTTCAGATTGCCTCCCAGGTTTGCATCCTTCACTGAATTGGCCATAGAATCAATTGTGTCGAGAAAGTTTTTGAATTTGAGGCCTCGGGTGCGGAGTTTTTTGACGTCGTCGCCCATAGCCAAACTTGCACGCATGGTTGTGTGCCGTTTTTACAAAGTTTTCAGATTGCCTCCCAGGTTTGCATCCCTCACTGAATTGGCCATAGAGTCAATTTTGTCGAGACGGTTTTTGAATTTGAGGCCTCGGGTGCGGAGTTTTTGACGTCGTCGCCCATAGCCAAATTGCGCGCACACTTGTGCGCCGTTTTTACAAAGTTTTCAGATTGCCTCTCGGGTTTGCATTTCCAGCTGAATTGGCCATAGAATCAATTGTGTCAAGAAATTTTTGAATTTGAGGCCTCGGGTGCGGAGTTTTTTACGTCGTCGCCCATAGCCAAATTGCGCGCACGCTTGTGCGCCGTTTTTACAAAGTTTTCAGATTGCCTCTCGGGTTTGCATCTCCAGCTGAATTGGCCATAGAATCAATTGTGTCGAGACGGTTTTTAATTTGAGGCCTCGGGTGCGGAGTTTTTGACGTCGTCGCCCATAGCCAAATTGTGCGCACGCTTGTGCGCCGTTTTTACAAAGTTTTCAGATTGCCTCCCGGGTTTGAATTTCCCACTGAATTGGCCATAGAATCAGTTGTGTCGATGAAGTTTTTGAATTTGAGGCCTCGGGTGCGGAGTTTTTGACGTCGTCGCCCATAGCCAAACTTGCGCGCATGGTTGTGTGCCATTTTTACAAAGTTTTCAGATTGCCTCCCAGGTTTGCATCCTTCACTGAATTGGCTATAGAATCAATTGTGTCGAGAAAGTTTTTGAATTTGAGGCCTCGGGTGCGGAGTTTTTTGACATCGTCGCCCATAGCCAAACTTGCGCGCATGGTTGTGTGCCGTTTTTACAAAGTTTTCAGATTGCCTCCCAGGTTTGCATCCCTCACTGAATTGGCCATAGAGTAAATTGTGTCGAGACGGTTTTTGAATTTGAGGCCTCGGGTGCGGAGTTTTTGACGTCGTCGCCCATAGCCAAATTGCGCGCACACTTGTGCGCCGTTTTTACAAAGTTTTCAGATTGCCTCTCGGGTTTGCATTTCCAGCTGAATTGGCCATAGAATCAATTGTGTCAAGAAAATTTTTGAATTTGAGGCCTCGGGTGCGGAGTTTTTTACGTCGTCGCCCATAGCCAAATTGCGCGCACACTTGTGCGCCGTTTTTACAAAGTTTTCAGATTGCCTCTCGGGTTTGCATTTCCAGCTGAATTGGCCATAGAATCAATTGTGTCAAGAAAATTTTTGAATTTGAGGCCTCGGGTGCGGAGTTTTTTACGTCGTCGCCCATAGCCAAACATGCGCGCATGGTTGTGTGCCGTTTTTACAAAGTTTTCAGATTGCCTCCCAGGTTTGCATCCTTCACTGAATTGGCCATAGAATCAATTGTGTCGAGAAAGTTTTTGAATTTGAGGCCTCGGGTGCGGAGTTTTTGACGTCGTCGCCCATAGCCAAACTTGCGCGCATGGTTGTGTGCCGTTTTTACAAAGTTTTCAGATTGCCTCCCAGGTTTGCATCCTTCACTGAATTGGCCATAGAATCAATTGTGTCGAGAAAGTTTTTGAATTTGAGGCCTCGGGTGCGGAGTTTTTTGACGTCGTCGCCCATAGCCAAACTTGCACGCATGGTTGTGTGCCGTTTTTACAAAGTTTTCAGATTGCCTCCCAGGTTTGCATCCCTCACTGAATTGGCCATAGAGTCAATTGTGTCGAGACGGTTTTTGAATTTGAGGCCTCGGGTGCGGAGTTTTTGACGTCGTCGCCCATAGCCAAATTGCGCGCACACTTGTGCGCCGTTTTTACAAAGTTTTCAGATTACCTCTCGGGTTTGCATTTCCAGCTGAATTGGCCATAGAATCAATTGTGTCGAGAAAATTTTTGAATTTGAGGCCTCGGGTGCGGAGTTTTTTACGTCGTCGCCCATAGCCAAATTGCGCGCACGCTTGTGCGCCGTTTTTACAAAGTTTTCAGATTGCCTCTCGGGTTTGCATCTCCAGCTGAATTGGCCATAGAATCAATTGTGTCGAGACGGTTTTTAATTTGAGGCCTCGGGTGCGGAGTTTTTGACGTCGTCGCCCATAGCCAAATTGTGCGCACGCTTGTGCGCCGTTTTTACAAAGTTTTCAGATTGCCTCCCGGGTTTGAATTTCCCACTGAATTGGCCATAGAATCAGTTGTGTCGATGAAGTTTTTGAATTTGAGGCCTCGGGTGCGGAGTTTTTGACGTCGTCGCCCATAGCCAAACTTGCGCGCATGGTTGTGTGCCATTTTTACAAAGTTTTCAGATTGCCTCCCAGGTTTGCATCCTTCACTGAATTGGCTATAGAATCAATTGTGTCGAGAAAGTTTTTGAATTTGAGGCCTCGGGTGCGGAGTTTTTTGACATCGTCGCCCATAGCCAAACTTGCGCGCATGGTTGTGTGCCGTTTTTACAAAGTTTTCAGATTGCCTCCCAGGTTTGCATCCCTCACTGAATTGGCCATAGAGTAAATTGTGTCGAGACGGTTTTTGAATTTGAGGCCTCGGGTGCGGAGTTTTTGACGTCGTCGCCCATAGCCAAATTGCGCGCACACTTGTGCGCCGTTTTTACAAAGTTTTCAGATTGCCTCTCGGGTTTGCATTTCCAGCTGAATTGGCCATAGAATCAATTGTGTCAAGAAAATTTTTGAATTTGAGGCCTCGGGTGCGGAGTTTTTTACGTCGTCGCCCATAGCCAAATTGCGCGCACGCTTGTGCGCCGTTTTTACAAAGTTTTCAGATTGCCTCTCTGGTTTGCATCTCCAGCTGAATTGGCCATAGAATCAATTGTGTCGAGAAAGTTTTTGAATTTGAGGCCTCGGGTGCGGAGTTTTTTACGTCGTCGCCCATAGCCAAACTTGCGCGCATGGTTGTGTGCCGTTTTTACAAAGTTTTCAGATTGCCTCCCAGGTTTACATCCCTCACTGAATTGGCCATAGAATCAATTGGGTCGAGACGGTTTTTGAATTTGAGGCCTCAGGTGCGGAGTTTTTGACGTCGTCGCCCATAGCCAAATTGCGCGCACCCTTGTGCGCCGTTTTTACAAAGTTTTCAGATTGCCTCTCGGGTTTGCATTACCAGCTGAATTGGCCATAGAATCAATTGTGTCGAGAAAATTTTTGAATTTGAGGCCTCGGGTGCGGAGTTTTTGACGTCGTCGCCCATAGCCAAATTGCGCGCACGCTTGTGCGCCGTTTTTACAAAGTTTTCAGATTGCCTCTCGGGTTTGCATTACCAGCTTAAGTGGCCATAGAATCAATTGTGTCGAGAAAGTTTTTGAATTTGAGGCATCGAGTGCGGAGTTTTTGACGTCGTCGCCCATAGCCAAACTTGCGCGCATGGTTGTGTGCCGTTTTTACAAAGTTTTCAGATTGCCTCCCAGGTTTGCATCCCTCACTGAATTGGCCATAGAATCAATTGTGTCGAGACGGTTTTTGAATTTGAGGCCTCGGGTGCGGAGTTTTTGACGTCGTCGCCCATAGCCAAATTGCGCGCACACTTGTGCGCCGTTTTTACAAAGTTTTCAGATTGCCTCTCGGGTTTGCATTTCCAGTTGAATTGGCCATAGAATCAATTGTGTCGAGAAATTTTTTGAATTTGAGGCCTCGGGTGCGGAGTTTTTGACGTCGTCGCCCATAGCCAAACATGCGCGCATGGTTGTGTGCCGTTTTTACAAAGTTTTCAGATTGCCTCCCAGGTTTGCATCCTTCACTGAATTGGCCATAGAATCAATTGTGTCGAGAAAGTTTTTGAATTTGAGGCCTCGGGTGCGGAGTTTTTGACGTCGTCGCCCATAGCCAAACTTGCGCGCATGGTTGTGTGCCGTTTTTACAAAGTTTTCAGATTGCCTCCCAGGTTTGCATCCTTCACTGAATTGGCCATAGAATCAATTGTGTCGAGAAAGTTTTTGAATTTGAGGCCTCGGGTGCGGAGTTTTTTGACGTCGTCGCCCATAGCCAAACTTGCACGCATGGTTGTGTGCCGTTTTTACAAAGTTTTCAGATTGCCTCCCAGGTTTGCATCCCTCACTGAATTGGCCATAGAGTCAATTGTGTCGAGACGGTTTTTGAATTTGAGGCCTCGGGTGCGGAGTTTTTGACGTCGTCGCCCATAGCCAAATTGCGCGCACACTTGTGCGCCGTTTTTACAAAGTTTTCAGATTACCTCTCGGGTTTGCATTTCCAGCTGAATTGGCCATAGAATCAATTGTGTCGAGAAAATTTTTGAATTTGAGGCCTCGGGTGCGGAGTTTTTTACGTCGTCGCCCATAGCCAAATTGCGCGCACGCTTGTGCGCCGTTTTTACAAAGTTTTCAGATTGCCTCTCGGGTTTGCATCTCCAGCTGAATTGGCCATAGAATCAATTGTGTCGAGAAAGTTTTTGAATTTGAGGCCTCGGGTGCGGAGTTTTTTACGTCGTTGCCCATAGCCAAACTTGCGCGCATGGTTGTGTGCCGTTTTTACAAAGTTTTCAGATTGCCTCCCAGGTTTACATCCCTCACTGAATTGGCCATAGAATCAATTGGGTCGAGACGGTTTTTGAATTTGAGGCCTCAGGTGCGGAGTTTTTGACGTCGTCGCCCATAGCCAAATTGCGCGCACCCTTGTGCGCCGTTTTTACAAAGTTTTCAGATTGCCTCTCGGGTTTGCATTTGCCAGCTGAATTGGCCATAGAATCAATTGTGTCGAGAAAATTTTTGAATTTGAGGCCTCGGGTGCGGAGTTTTTGACGTCGACGCCCATAGCCAAATTGCGCGCACGCTTGTGCGCCGTTTTTACAAAGTTTTCAGATTGCCTCTCGGGTTTGCATCTCCAGTTGAATTGGCCATAGAATCAATTGTGTCGAGAAAGTTTTTGAATTTGAGGCCTCGGGTGCGGAGTTTTTTACGTCGTCGCCCATAGCCAAATTGCGCGCATGGTTGTGTGCCGTTTTTACAAAGTTTTCAGATTGCCTCCCAGGTTTACATCCCTCACTGAATTGGTCATAGAATCAATTGGGTCGAGACGGTTTTTGAATTTGAGGCCTCAGGTGCGGAGTTTTTGACGTCGTCGCCCATAGCCAAATTGCGCGCACCCTTGTGCGCCGTTTTTACAAAGTTTTCAGATTGCCTCTCGGGTTTGCATCTCCAGCTGAATTGGCCATAGAATCAATTGTGTCGAGAAAGTTTTAGAATTTGAGGCCTCGGGTGCGGAGTTTTTTACGTCGTTGCCCATAGCCAAACTTGCGCGCATGGTTGTGTGCCGTTTTTACAAAGTTTTCAGATTGCCTCCCAGGTTTACATCCCTCACTGAATTGGCCATAGAATCAATTGGGTCGAGACGGTTTTTGAATTTGAGGCCTCAGGTGCGGAGTTTTTGACGTCGTCGCCCATAGCCAAATTGCGCGCACCCTTGTGCGCCGTTTTTACAAAGTTTTCAGATTGCCTCTCGGGTTTGCATTTGCCAGCTGAATTGGCCATATAATCAATTGTGTCGAGAAAATTTTTGAATTTGAGGCCTCGGGTGCGGAGTTTTTGACGTCGACGCCCATAGCCAAATTGCGCGCACGCTTGTGCGCCGTTTTTACAAAGTTTTCAGATTGCCTCTCGGGTTTGCATCTCCAGTTGAATTGGCCATAGAATCAATTGTGTCGAGAAAGTTTTTGAATTTGAGGCCTCGGGTGCGGAGTTTTTTACGTCGTCGCCCATAGCCAAACTTGCGCGCATGGTTGTGTGCCGTTTTTACAAAGTTTTCAGATTGCCTCCCAGGTTTACATCCCTCACTGAATTGGTCATAGAATCAATTGGGTCGAGACGGTTTTTGAATTTGAGGCCTCAGGTGCGGAGTTTTTGACGTCGTCGCCCATAGCCAAATTGCGCGCACCCTTGTGCGCCGTTTTTACAAAGTTTTCAGATTGCCTCTCGGGTTTGCATCTCCAGCTGAATTGGCCATAGAATCAATTGTGTCGAGAAAGTTTTTGAATTTGAGGCCTCGGGTGCGGAGTTTTTTACGTCGTTGCCCATAGCCAAACTTGCGCGCATGGTTGTGTGCCGTTTTTACAAAGTTTTCAGATTGCCTCCCAGGTTTACATCCCTCACTGAATTGGCCATAGAATCAATTGGGTCGAGACGGTTTTTGAATTTGAGGCCTCAGGTGCGGAGTTTTTGACGTCGTCGCCCATAGCCAAATTGCGCGCACCCTTGTGCGCCGTTTTTACAAAGTTTTCAGATTGCCTCTCGGGTTTGCATTTGCCAGCTGAATTGGCCATAGAATCAATTGTGTCGAGAAATTTTTTGAATTTGAGGCCTCGGGTGCGGAGTTTTTGACGTCGACGCCCATAGCCAAATTGCGCGCACGCTTGTGCGCCGTTTTTACAAAGTTTTCAGATTGCCTCTCGGGTTTGCATCTCCAGTTGAATTGGCCATAGAATCAATTGTGTCGAGAAAGTTTTTGAATTTGAGGCCTCGGGTGCGGAGTTTTTTACGTCGTCGCCCATAGCCAAACTTGCGCGCATGGTTGTGTGCCGTTTTTACAAAGTTTTCAGATTGCCTCCCAGGTTTACATCCCTCACTGAATTGGTCATAGAATCAATTGGGTCGAGACGGTTTTTGAATTTGAGGCCTCAGGTGCGGAGTTTTTGACGTCGTCGCCCATAGCCAAATTGCGCGCACCCTTGTGCGCCGTTTTTACAAAGTTTTCAGATTGCCTCTCGGGTTTGCATCTCCAGCTGAATTGGCCATAGAATCAATTGTGTCGAGAAAGTTTTTGAATTTGAGGCCTCGGGTGCGGAGTTTTTTACGTCGTCGTCCATAGCCAAACTTGCGCGCATGGTTGTGTGCCGTTTTTACAAAGTTTTCAGATTGCCTCCCAGGTTTACATCCCTCACTAAATTGGCCATAGAATCAATTGGGTCGAGACGGTTTTTGAATTTGAGGCCTCAAGTGCGGAGTTTTTGACGTCGTCGCCCATAGCCAAATTGCGCGCACCCTTGTGCGCCGTTTTTACAAAGTTTTCAGATTGCCTCTCGGGTTTGCATTTGCCAGCTGAATTGGCCATAGAATCAATTGTGTCGAGAAAATTTTTGAATTTGAGGCCTCGGGTGCGGAGTTTTTGACGTCGACGCCCATAGCCATATTGCGCGCACGCTTGTGCGCCGTTTTTACAATGTTTTCAGATTGCCTCTCGGGTTTGCATCTCCAGTTGAATTGGCCATAGAATCAATTGTGTAGAGAAATTTTTTGAATTTGAGGCCTCGGGTGCGGAGTTTTTTACGTCGTCGCCCATAGCCAAACTTGCGCGCATGGTTGTGTGCCGTTTTTACAAAGTTTTCAGATTGCCTCCCAGGTTTGCATCCCTCACTGAATTGGCCATAGAATCAATTGTGTCGAGACGGTTTTTGAATTTGAGGCCTCGGGTGCGGAGTTTTTGACGTCGTCGCCCATAGCCAAATTGCGCGCACACTTGTGCGCCGTTTTTACAAAGTTTTCAGATTGCCTCTCGGGTTTGCATTTCCAGTTGAATTGGCCATAGAATCAATTGTGTCGAGAAATTTTTTGAATTTGAGGCCTCGGGTGCGGAGTTTTTGACGTCGTCGCCCATAGCCAAACATGCGCGCATGGTTGTGTGCCGTTTTTACAAAGTTTTCAGATTGCCTCCCAGGTTTGCATCCTTCACTGAATTGGCCATAGAATCAATTGTGTCGAGAAAGTTTTTGAATTTGAGGCCTCGGGTGCGGAGTTTTTGACGTCGTCGCCCATAGCCAAACTTGCGCGCATGGTTGTGTGCCGTTTTTACAAAGTTTTCAGATTGCCTCCCAGGTTTGCATCCTTCACTGAATTGGCCATAGAATCAATTGTGTCGAGAAAGTTTTTGAATTTGAGGCCTCGGGTGCGGAGTTTTTTGACGTCGTCGCCCATAGCCAAACTTGCACGCATGGTTGTGTGCCGTTTTTACAAAGTTTTCAGATTGCCTCCCAGGTTTGCATCCCTCACTGAATTGGCCATAGAGTCAATTGTGTTGAGACGGTTTTTGAATTTGAGGCCTCGGGTGCGGAGTTTTTGACGTCGTCGCCCATAGCCAAATTGCGCGCACACTTGTGCGCCGTTTTTACAAAGTTTTCAGATTACCTCTCGGGTTTGCATTTCCAGCTGAATTGGCCATAGAATCAATTGTGTCGAGAAAATTTTTGAATTTGAGGCCTCGGGTGCGGAGTTTTTTACGTCGTCGCCCATAGCCAAATTGCGCGCACGCTTGTGCGCCGTTTTTACAAAGTTTTCAGATTGCCTCTCGGGTTTGCATCTCCAGCTGAATTGGCCATAGAATCAATTGTGTCGAGAAAGTTTTTGAATTTGAGGCCTCGGGTGCGGAGTTTTTTACGTCGTTGCCCATAGCCAAACTTGCGCGCATGGTTGTGTGCCGTTTTTACAAAGTTTTCAGATTGCCTCCCAGGTTTACATCCCTCACTGAATTGGCCATAGAATCAATTGGGTCGAGACGGTTTTTGAATTTGAGGCCTCAGGTGCGGAGTTTTTGACGTCGTCGCCCATAGCCAAATTGCGCGCACCCTTGTGCGCCGTTTTTACAAAGTTTTCAGATTGCCTCTCGGGTTTGCATTTGCCAGCTGAATTGGCCATAGAATCAATTGTGTCGAGAAAATTTTTGAATTTGAGGCCTCGGGTGCGGAGTTTTTGACGTCGACGCCCATAGCCAAATTGCGCGCACGCTTGTGCGCCGTTTTTACAAAGTTTTCAGATTGCCTCTCGGGTTTGCATCTCCAGTTGAATTGGCCATAGAATCAATTGTGTCGAGAAAGTTTTTGAATTTGAGGCCTCGGGTGCGGAGTTTTTTACGTCGTCGCCCATAGCCAAATTGCGCGCATGGTTGTGTGCCGTTTTTACAAAGTTTTCAGATTGCCTCCCAGGTTTACATCCCTCACTGAATTGGTCATAGAATCAATTGGGTCGAGACGGTTTTTGAATTTGAGGCCTCAGGTGCGGAGTTTTTGACGTCGTCGCCCATAGCCAAATTGCGCGCACCCTTGTGCGCCGTTTTTACAAAGTTTTCAGATTGCCTCTCGGGTTTGCATCTCCAGCTGAATTGGCCATAGAATCAATTGTGTCGAGAAAGTTTTTGAATTTGAGGCCTCGGGTGCGGAGTTTTTTACGTCGTTGCCCATAGCCAAACTTGCGCGCATGGTTGTGTGCCGTTTTTACAAAGTTTTCAGATTGCCTCCCAGGTTTACATCCCTCACTGAATTGGCCATAGAATCAATTGGGTCGAGACGGTTTTTGAATTTGAGGCCTCAGGTGCGGAGTTTTTGACGTCGTCGCCCATAGCCAAATTGCGCGCACCCTTGTGCGCCGTTTTTACAAAGTTTTCAGATTGCCTCTCGGGTTTGCATTTGCCAGCTGAATTGGCCATATAATCAATTGTGTCGAGAAAATTTTTGAATTTGAGGCCTCGGGTGCGGAGTTTTTGACGTCGACGCCCATAGCCAAATTGCGCGCACGCTTGTGCGCCGTTTTTACAAAGTTTTCAGATTGCCTCTCGGGTTTGCATCTCCAGTTGAATTGGCCATAGAATCAATTGTGTCGAGAAAGTTTTTGAATTTGAGGCCTCGGGTGCGGAGTTTTTTACGTCGTCGCCCATAGCCAAACTTGCGCGCATGGTTGTGTGCCGTTTTTACAAAGTTTTCAGATTGCCTCCCAGGTTTACATCCCTCACTGAATTGGTCATAGAATCAATTGGGTCGAGACGGTTTTTGAATTTGAGGCCTCAGGTGCGGAGTTTTTGACGTCGTCGCCCATAGCCAAATTGCGCGCACCCTTGTGCGCCGTTTTTACAAAGTTTTCAGATTGCCTCTCGGGTTTGCATCTCCAGCTGAATTGGCCATAGAATCAATTGTGTCGAGAAAGTTTTTGAATTTGAGGCCTCGGGTGCGGAGTTTTTTACGTCGTTGCCCATAGCCAAACTTGCGCGCATGGTTGTGTGCCGTTTTTACAAAGTTTTCAGATTGCCTCCCAGGTTTACATCCCTCACTGAATTGGCCATAGAATCAATTGGGTCGAGACGGTTTTTGAATTTGAGGCCTCAGGTGCGGAGTTTTTGACGTCGTCGCCCATAGCCAAATTGCGCGCACCCTTGTGCGCCGTTTTTACAAAGTTTTCAGATTGCCTCTCGGGTTTGCATTTGCCAGCTGAATTGGCCATAGAATCAATTGTGTCGAGAAAATTTTTGAATTTGAGGCCTCGGGTGCGGAGTTTTTGACGTCGACGCCCATAGCCAAATTGCGCGCACGCTTGTGCGCCGTTTTTACAAAGTTTTCAGATTGCCTCTCGGGTTTGCATCTCCAGTTGAATTGGCCATAGAATCAATTGTGTCGAGAAAGTTTTTGAATTTGAGGCCTCGGGTGCGGAGTTTTTTACGTCGTCGCCCATAGCCAAACTTGCGCGCATGGTTGTGTGCCGTTTTTACAAAGTTTTCAGATTGCCTCCCAGGTTTACATCCCTCACTGAATTGGTCATAGAATCAATTGGGTCGAGACGGTTTTTGAATTTGAGGCCTCAGGTGCGGAGTTTTTGACGTCGTCGCCCATAGCCAAATTGCGCGCACCCTTGTGCGCCGTTTTTACAAAGTTTTCAGATTGCCTCTCGGGTTTGCATCTCCAGCTGAATTGGCCATAGAATCAATTGTGTCGAGAAAGTTTTTGAATTTGAGGCCTCGGGTGCGGAGTTTTTTACGTCGTCGTCCATAGCCAAACTTGCGCGCATGGTTGTGTGCCGTTTTTACAAAGTTTTCAGATTGCCTCCCAGGTTTACATCCCTCACTAAATTGGCCATAGAATCAATTGGGTCGAGACGGTTTTTGAATTTGAGGCCTCAAGTGCGGAGTTTTTGACGTCGTCGCCCATAGCCAAATTGCGCGCACCCTTGTGCGCCGTTTTTACAAAGTTTTCAGATTGCCTCTCGGGTTTGCATTTGCCAGCTGAATTGGCCATAGAATCAATTGTGTCGAGAAAATTTTTGAATTTGAGGCCTCGGGTGCGGAGTTTTTGACGTCGACGCCCATAGCCATATTGCGCGCACGCTTGTGCGCCGTTTTTACAATGTTTTCAGATTGCCTCTCGGGTTTGCATCTCCAGTTGAATTGGCCATAGAATCAATTGTGTAGAGAAATTTTTTGAATTTGAGGCCTCGGGTGCGGAGTTTTTTACGTCGTCGCCCATAGCCAAACTTGCGCGCATGGTTGTGTGCCGTTTTTACAAAGTTTTCAGATTGCCTCCCAGGTTTACATCCCTCACTGAATTGGTCATAGAATCAATTGGGTCGAGACGGTTTTTGAATTTGAGGCCTCAGGTGCGGAGTTTTTGACGTCGTCGCCCATAGCCAAATTGCGCGCACCCTTGTGCGCCGTTTTTACAAAGTTTTCAGATTGCCTCTCGGGTTTGCATCTCCAGCTGAATTGGCCATAGAATCAATTGTGTCGAGAAAGTTTTTGAATTTGAGGCCTCGGGTGCGGAGTTTTTTACGTCGTCGTCCATAGCCAAACTTGCGCGCATGGTTGTGTGCCGTTTTTACAAAGTTTTCAGATTGCCTCCCAGGTTTACATCCCTCACTGAATTGGCCATAGAATCAATTGGGTCGAGACGGTTTTTGAATTTGAGGCCTCAAGTGCGGAGTTTTTGACGTCGTCGCCCATAGCCAAATTGCGCGCACCCTTGTGCGCCGTTTTTACAAAGTTTTCAGATTGCCTCTCGGGTTTGCATTTGCCAGCTGAATTGGCCATAGAATCAATTGTGTCGAGAAAATTTTTGAATTTGAGGCCTCGGGTGCGGAGTTTTTGACGTCGACGCCCATAGCCATATTGCGCGCACGCTTGTGCGCCGTTTTTACAATGTTTTCAGATTGCCTCTCGGGTTTGCATCTCCAGTTGAATTGGCCATAGAATCAATTGTGTCGAGAAATTTTTTGAATTTGAGGCCTCGGGTGCGGAGTTTTTTACGTCGTCGCCCATAGCCAAACTTGCGCGCATGGTTGTGTGCCGTTTTTACAAAGTTTTCAGATTGCCTCCTAGGTTTACATCCCTCACTGAATTGGTCATAGAATCAATTGGGTCGAGACGGTTTTTGAATTTGAGGCCTCAGGTGCGGAGTTTTTGACGTCGTCGCCCATAGCCAAATTGCGCGCACCCTTGTGCGCCGTTTTTACAAAGTTTTCAGATTGCCTCTCGGGTTTGCATTTGCCAGCTGAATTGGCCATAGAATCAATTGTGTCGAGAAAATTTTTGAATTTGAGGCCTCGGGTGCGGAGTTTTTGACGTCGACGCCCATAGCCATATTGCGCGCACGCTTGTGCGCCGTTTTTACAATGTTTTCAGATTGCCTCTCGGGTTTGCATCTCCAGTTGAATTGGCCATAGAATCAATTGTGTCGAGAAATTTTTTGAATTTGAGGCCTCGGGTGCGGAGTTTTTTACGTCGTCGCCCATAGCCAAACTTGCGCGCATGGTTGTGTGCCGTTTTTACAAAGTTTTCAGATTGCCTCCTAGGTTTACATCCCTCACTGAATTGGTCATAGAATCAATTGGGTCGAGACGGTTTTTGAATTTGAGGCCTCAGGTGCGGAGTTTTTGACGTCGTCGCCCATAGCCAAATTGCGCGCACCCTTGTGCGCCGTTTTTATAAAGTTTTCAGATTGCCTCTCGGGTTTGCATTACCAGCTGAATTGGCCATAGAATCAATTGTGTGGAGAAAATTTTTGAATTTGAGGCCTCGGGTGCGGAGTTTTTGACGTCGTCGCCCATAGCCAAATTGCGCGCACGCTTGTGCGCCGTTTTTACAAAGTTTTCAGATTGCCTCTCGGGTTTGCATTACCAGCTTAATTGGCCATAGAATCAATTGTGTCGAGAAAGTTTTTGAATTTGAGGCATCGGGTGCGGTGTTTTTGACGTCGTCGCCCATAGCCAAACTTGCGCGCATGGTTGTGTGCCGTTTTTACAAAGTTTTCAAATTGCCTCCCAGGTTTGCATCCCTCACTGAATTGGCCATAGGATCAATTGTGTCGAGACAGTTTTTGAATTTGAGGCCTCGGGTGCGGAGTTTTTGACGTCGTCGCCCTAGCCAAATTGCGCGCACGCTTGTGCGCCGTTTTTACAAAGTTTTCAGATTGCCTCTCGGGTTTGCATTTCCAGCTGAATTGGCCATAGAATCAACTGTGTCGAGAAAGTTTTTATATTTGAGGCCTCGGGTGCGGAGTGTTTGACGTCGTCGCCCATAGCCAAACATGCGCGCATGGTTGTGTGCCGTTTTTACAAAGTTTTCAGATTGCCTCCCAGGTTTGCATCCTTCACTGAATTGGCCATAGAATCAATTGTGTCGAGAAAGTTTTTGAATTTGAGGCCTTGGGTGCGGAGTTTTTTTACGTCGTCGCCCATAGCCAAATTGCGCGCACGCTTGTGCGTCGTTTTTACAAAGTTTTCAGATTGCCTCTCGGGTTTGCATTTCCAGCTGAATTGGCCATAGAATCAATTGTGTCGAGAAAGCTTTTGAATTTGAGGCCTCGGGTGCAGAGTTTTTAACGTCGTCGCCCATAGCCAAACTTGCGCGCATGGTTGTGTGCCGTTTTTAAAAAGTTTTCAGATTGCCTCCCAGGTTTGCATCCCTCACTGAATTGGCCATAGGATCAATTGTGTCGAGACGGTTTTTGAATTTGAGGCCTCGGGTGCGGAGTTTTTGACGTCGTCGCTCTAGCCAAATTGCGCGCACGCTTGTGCGCCGTTTTTACAAAGTTTTCAGATTGCCTCTCAGGTTTGCATTTCCAGCTGAATTGGCCATAGAATCAATTGTGTCGAGAAAGTTTTTGAATTTGAGGCCTCGGGTGCAGAGTTTTTAACGTCGTCGCCCATAGCCAAACTTGCGCGCATGGTTGTGTGCCGTTTTTAAAAAGTTTTCAGATTGCCTCCCAGGTTTGCATCCCTCACTGAATTGGCCATAGGATCAATTGTGTCGAGACGGTTTTTGAATTTGAGGCCTCGGGTGCGGAGTTTTTGACGTCGTCGCCTTAGCCAAATTGCGCGCACGCTTGTGCGCCGTTTTTACAAAGTTTTCAGATTGCCTCTCGGGTTTGCATTTCCAGCTGAATTGGCCATAGAATCAATTGTGTCGAGAAATTTTTTTAATTTGAGGCCTCGGGTGCGGAGGTTTTGACGTCGTCGCCCATAGCCAAACTTGCGCGCATGGTTGTGTGCCGTTTTTACAAAGTTTTCAGATTGCCTCCCAGGTTTGCATCCTTCACTGAATTGGCCATAGAATCAATTGTGTCGAGAAAGTTTTTGAATTTGAGGCCTCGGGTGCGGAGTTTTTTGACGTCGTCGCCCATAGCCAAACTTGCACGCATGGTTGTGTGCCGTTTTTACAAAGTTTTCAGATTGCCTCCCAGGTTTGCATCCCTCACTGAATTGGATATAGAGTCAATTGTGTCGAGACGGTTTTTGAATTTGAGGCCTCGGGTGCGGAGTTTTTGACGTCGTCGCCCATAGCCAAATTGCGCGCACACTTGTGCGCCGTTTTTACAAAGTTTTCAGATTGCCTCTCGGGTTTGCATTACCAGCTGAATTGGCCATAGAATCAATTGTGTCGAGAAAGTTTTTGAATTTGAGGCCTCGGGTGCGGAGTTTTTGACGTCGTCGCCCATAGCCAAACTTGCGCGCATGGTTGTGTGCCGTTTTTACAAAGTTTTCAGATTGCCTCCCAGGTTTGCATCCTTCACTGAATTGGCCATAGAATCAATTGTGTCGAGAAAGTTTTTGAATTTGAGGCCTCGGGTGCGGAGTTTTTTGACGTCGTCGCCCATAGCCAAACTTGCACGCATGGTTGTGTGCCGTTTTTACAAAGTTTTCAGATTGCCTCCCAGGTTTGCATCCCTCACTGAATTGGATATAGAGTCAATTGTGTCGAGACGGTTTTTGAATTTGAGGCCTCGGGTGCGGAGTTTTTGACGTCGTCGCCCATAGCCAAATTGCGCGCACGCTTGTGCGCCGTTTTTACAAAGTTTTCAGATTGCCTCTCGGGTTTGCATTTCCAGCTGAATTGGCCATAGAATCAATTGTGTCGAGAAAGTTTTTGAATTTGAGGCCTCGGGTGCAGAGTTTTTAACGTCGTCGCCCATAGCCAAACTTGCGCGCATGGTTGTGTGTCGTTTTTAAAAAGTTTTCAGATTGCCTCCCAGGTTTGCATCCCTCACTGAATTGGCCATAGGATCAATTGTGTCGAGACGGTTTTTGAATTTGAGGCCTCGGGTGCGGAGTTTTTGACGTCGTCGCCCATAGCCAAATTGCGCGCACACTTGTGCGCCGTTTTTACAAAGTTTTCAGATTGCCTCTCGGGTTTGCATTTCCAGCTGAATTGGCCATAGAATCAATTGTGTCGAGACAGTTTTTGAATTTGAGGCCTCGGGTGCGGAGTTTTTGACGTCGTCGCCCATAGCCAAATTGCACGCACACTTGTGCGCCGTTTTTACAAAGTTTTTTGATTGCCTCTCGGATTTGCATTTCCAGCTGAATTGGCCATAGAATCAATTGTGTCGAGAAAGTTTTTGAATTTGAGGCCTCGGGTGCGGAGTTTTTGACGTCGTCGCCCATAGCCAAACTTGCGTGCATGGTTGTTTGCCGTTTTTACAAAGTTTTCAGATTGCCTCCTAGGTTTGCATCCCTCACTGAATTGGCCATAGAATCAATTGTGTCGAGATGGTTTTTGAATTTGAGGCCTCGGGTGCGGAGTTTTTTACGTCGTCGCCCATAGCCAAACTTGCGCGCATGGTTGTGTGCCGTTTTTACAAAGTTTTTAGATTACCTCCCAGGTTTGCATCCCTCACTGAATTGGCCATAGAATCAATTGTGTCGAGACGGTTTTTGAATTTGAGGCCTCGGGTGCGGAGTTTTTGACGTCGTCGCCCATAGCCAAATTGCGCGCACGCTTGTGCGCCGTTTTTACAAATTTTCAGATTGCCTCTCGGGTTTGCATTACCAGCTGAATTGGCCATAGAATCAATTGTGTCGAGAAAGTTTTTAAATTTGAGGCCTCGGGTGCGGAGTTTTTGACGTCGTCGCCCATAGCCAAACTTGCGCGCATGGTTGTGTGCCGTTTTTACAAAGTTTTCAGATTGCCTCCCAGGTTTGCATCCCTCACTGAATTGGCCATAGAATCAATTGTGTCGAGACGGTTTTTGAATTTGAGGCCTCGGGTGCGGAGTTTTTGACGTCGTCGCCCATAGCCAAATTGCGCGCACACTTGTGCGCCGTTTTTACAAAGTTTTTAGATTGCCTCTCGGGTTTGCATTTCCAGCTGAATTGGCCATAGAATCAATTGTGTCGAGAAATTTTTTGAATTTGAGGCCTCGGGTGCGGAGTTTTTGACGTCGTCGCCCATAGCCAAATTGCGCGCACGCTTGTGCGCCGTTTTTACAAAGTTTTCAGATTGCCTCTCGGGTTTGCATTTCCAGCTGAATTGGCCATAGAATCAATTGTGTCGAGAAAGTTTTTGAATTTGAGGCCTCGGGTGCAGAGTTTTTAACGTCGTCGCCCATAGCCAAACTTGCGCGCATGGTTGTGTGCCGTTTTTAAAAAGTTTTCAGATTGCCTCCCAGGTTTGCATCCCTCACTGAATTGGCCATAGGATCAATTGTGTCGAGACGGTTTTTGAATTTGAGGCCTCGGGTGCGGAGTTTTTGACGTCGTCGCCCTAGCCAAATTGCGCGCACGCTTGTGCGCCGTTTTTACAAAGTTTTCAGATTGCCTCTCGGGTTTGCATTTCTAGCTGAATTGGCCATAGAATCAATTGTGTGGAGAAAGTTTTTGAATTTGAGGCCTCGGGTGCGGAGTTTTTGACGTCGTCGCCCATAGCCAAACATGCGCGCATGGTTGTGTGCCGTTTTTACAAAGTTTTCAGATTGCCTCCCAGGTTTGCATCCCTCACTGAATTGGCTATAGAATCAATTGTGTCGAGACGGTTTTTGAATTTGAGGCCTCGGGTGCGGAGTTTTTGACGTCGTCGCCCATAGCCAAATTGCGCGCACACTTGTGCGCCGTTTTAACAAAGTTTTCAGATTGCCTCTCGGGTTTGCATTTCCAGCTGAATTGGCCATAGAATCAATTGTGTCGAGAAATTTTTTGAATTTGAGGCCTCGGGTGCGGAGTTTTTGACGTCGTCGCCCATAGCCAAATTGCGCGCACGCTTGTGCGCCGTTTTTACAAAGTTTTCAGATTGCCTCTCGGGTTTGCATTTCCAGCTGAATTAGCCACAGAATCAATTGTGTCGAGAAAGTTTTTGAATTTGAGGCCTCGGGTGCGGAGTTTTTGACGTCGTCGCCCATAGCCAAACTTGCGCGCATGGTTGTTTGCCGTTTTTACAAAGTTTTCAGATTGCCTCCTAGGTTTGCATCGCTCACTAAATTGGCCATAGAATCAATTGTGTCGAGACGGTTTTTGAATTTGAGGCCTCGGGTGCGGAGTTTTTTACGTCGTCGCCCATAGCCAAACTTTCGCGCATGGTTGTGTGCCGTTTTTACAAAGTTTTCAGATTACCTCCCAGGTTTGCATCCCTCACTGAATTGGCCATAGAATCAATTGTGTCGAGACGGTTTTTGAATTTGAGGCCTCGGGTGCGGAGTTTTTGACGTCGTCGCCCATAGCCAAATTGCGCGCACACTTGTGCGCCGTTTTTACAAAGTTTTCAAATTGCCTCCCGGGTTTGCATTTCCAGCTGAATTGGCCATAGAATCAATTGTGTCGAGAAAATTTTTGAATTTGAGGCCTCGGGTGCGGAGTTTTTGACGTCGTCGCCCATAGCCAAATTGCGCGCACGCTTGTGCGCCGTTTTTACAAAGTTTTCAGATTGCCTCTCGGGTTTGCATTACCAGCTGAATTGGCCATAGAATCAATTGTGTCGAGAAAGTTTTTGAATTTGAGGCCTCGGGTGCGGAGTTTTTGACGTCGTCGCCCATAGCCAAACTTGCGCGCATGGTTGTGTGCCGTTTTTACAAAGTTTTCAGATTGCCTCCCAGGTTTGCATCCTTCACTGAATTGGCCATAGAATCAATTGTGTCGAGAAAGTTTTTGAATTTGAGGCCTCGGGTGCGGAGTTTTTTGACGTCGTCGCCCATAGCCAAACTTGCACGCATGGTTGTGTGCCGTTTTTACAAAGTTTTCAGATTGCCTCCCAGGTTTGCATCCCTCACTGAATTGGATATAGAGTCAATTGTGTCGAGACGGTTTTTGAATTTGAGGCCTCGGGTGCGGAGTTTTTGACGTCGTCGCCCATAGCCAAATTGCGCGCACGCTTGTGCGCCGTTTTTACAAAGTTTTCAGATTGCCTCTCGGGTTTGCATTTCCAGCTGAATTGGCCATAGAATCAATTGTGTCGAGAAAGTTTTTGAATTTGAGGCCTCGGGTGCAGAGTTTTTAACGTCGTCGCCCATAGCCAAACTTGCGCGCATGGTTGTGTGTCGTTTTTAAAAAGTTTTCAGATTGCCTCCCAGGTTTGCATCCCTCACTGAATTGGCCATAGGATCAATTGTGTCGAGACGGTTTTTGAATTTGAGGCCTCGGGTGCGGAGTTTTTGACGTCGTCGCCCATAGCCAAATTGCGCGCACACTTGTGCGCCGTTTTTACAAAGTTTTCAGATTGCCTCTCGGGTTTGCATTTCCAGCTGAATTGGCCATAGAATCAATTGTGTCGAGACAGTTTTTGAATTTGAGGCCTCGGGTGCGGAGTTTTTGACGTCGTCGCCCATAGCCAAATTGCACGCACACTTGTGCGCCGTTTTTACAAAGTTTTTTGATTGCCTCTCGGATTTGCATTTCCAGCTGAATTGGCCATAGAATCAATTGTGTCGAGAAAGTTTTTGAATTTGAGGCCTCGGGTGCGGAGTTTTTGACGTCGTCGCCCATAGCCAAACTTGCGTGCATGGTTGTTTGCCGTTTTTACAAAGTTTTCAGATTGCCTCCTAGGTTTGCATCCCTCACTGAATTGGCCATAGAATCAATTGTGTCGAGATGGTTTTTGAATTTGAGGCCTCGGGTGCGGAGTTTTTTACGTCGTCGCCCATAGCCAAACTTGCGCGCATGGTTGTGTGCCGTTTTTACAAAGTTTTTAGATTACCTCCCAGGTTTGCATCCCTCACTGAATTGGCCATAGAATCAATTGTGTCGAGACGGTTTTTGAATTTGAGGCCTCGGGTGCGGAGTTTTTGACGTCGTCGCCCATAGCCAAATTGCGCGCACGCTTGTGCGCCGTTTTTACAAATTTTCAGATTGCCTCTCGGGTTTGCATTACCAGCTGAATTGGCCATAGAATCAATTGTGTCGAGAAAGTTTTTAAATTTGAGGCCTCGGGTGCGGAGTTTTTGACGTCGTCGCCCATAGCCAAACTTGCGCGCATGGTTGTGTGCCGTTTTTACAAAGTTTTCAGATTGCCTCCCAGGTTTGCATCCCTCACTGAATTGGCCATAGAATCAATTGTGTCGAGACGGTTTTTGAATTTGAGGCCTCGGGTGCGGAGTTTTTGACGTCGTCGCCCATAGCCAAATTGCGCGCACACTTGTGCGCCGTTTTTACAAAGTTTTTAGATTGCCTCTCGGGTTTGCATTTCCAGCTGAATTGGCCATAGAATCAATTGTGTCGAGAAATTTTTTGAATTTGAGGCCTCGGGTGCGGAGTTTTTGACGTCGTCGCCCATAGCCAAATTGCGCGCACGCTTGTGCGCCGTTTTTACAAAGTTTTCAGATTGCCTCTCGGGTTTGCATTTCCAGCTGAATTGGCCATAGAATCAATTGTGTCGAGAAAGTTTTTGAATTTGAGGCCTCGGGTGCAGAGTTTTTAACGTCGTCGCCCATAGCCAAACTTACGCGCATGGTTGTGTGCCGTTTTTAAAAAGTTTTCAGATTGCCTCCCAGGTTTGCATCCCTCACTGAATTGGCCATAGGATCAATTGTGTCGAGACGGTTTTTGAATTTGAGGCCTCGGGTGCGGAGTTTTTGACGTCGTCGCCCTAGCCAAATTGCGCGCACGCTTGTGCGCCGTTTTTACAAAGTTTTCAGATTGCCTCTCGGGTTTGCATTTCTAGCTGAATTGGCCATAGAATCAATTGTGTGGAGAAAGTTTTTGAATTTGAGGCCTCGGGTGCGGAGTTTTTGACGTCGTCGCCCACAGCCAAACATGCGCGCATGGTTGTGTGCCGTTTTTACAAAGTTTTCAGATTGCCTCCCAGGTTTGCATCCCTCACTGAATTGGCTATAGAATCAATTGTGTCGAGACGGTTTTTGAATTTGAGGCCTCGGGTGCGGAGTTTTTGACGTCGTCGCCCATAGCCAAATTGCGCGCACACTTGTGCGCCGTTTTAACAAAGTTTTCAGATTGCCTCTCGGGTTTGCATTTCCAGCTGAATTGGCCATAGAATCAATTGTGTCGAGAAATTTTTTGAATTTGAGGCCTCGGGTGCGGAGTTTTTGACGTCGTCGCCCATAGCCAAATTGCGCGCACGCTTGTGCGCCGTTTTTACAAAGTTTTCAGATTGCCTCTCGGGTTTGCATTTCCAGCTGAATTAGCCACAGAATCAATTGTGTCGAGAAAGTTTTTGAATTTGAGGCCTCGGGTGCGGAGTTTTTGACGTCGTCGCCCATAGCCAAACTTGCGCGCATGGTTGTTTGCCGTTTTTACAAAGTTTTCAGATTGCCTCCTAGGTTTGCATCGCTCACTAAATTGGCCATAGAATCAATTGTGTCGAGACGGTTTTTGAATTTGAGGCCTCGGGTGCGGAGTTTTTTACGTCGTCGCCCATAGCCAAACTTTCGCGCATGGTTGTGTGCCGTTTTTACAAAGTTTTCAGATTACCTCCCAGGTTTGCATCCCTCACTGAATTGGCCATAGAATCAATTGTGTCGAGACGGTTTTTGAATTTGAGGCCTCGGGTGCGGAGTTTTTGACGTCGTCGCCCATAGCCAAATTGCGCGCACACTTGTGCGCCGTTTTTACAAAGTTTTCAAATTGCCTCCCGGGTTTGCATTTCCAGCTGAATTGGCCATAGAATCAATTGTGTCGAGAAAATTTTTGAATTTGAGGCCTCGGGTGCGGAGTTTTTGACGTCGTCGCCCATAGCCAAATTGCGCGCACGCTTGTGCGCCGTTTTTACAAAGTTTTCAGATTGCCTCTCGGGTTTGCATTACCAGCTGAATTGGCCATAGAATCAATTGTGTCGAGAAAGTTTTTGAATTTGAGGCCTCGGGTGCGGAGTTTTTGACGTCGTCGCCCATAGCCAAACTTGCGCGCATGGTTGTGTGCCGTTTTTACAAAGTTTTCAGATTGCCTCCCAGGTTTGCATCCCTCACTGAATTGGCCATAGAATCAATTGTGTCGAGACGGTTTTTGAATTTGAGGCCTCGGGTGCGGAGTTTTTGACGTCGTCGCCCATAGCCAAATTGCGCGCACACTTGTGCGCCGTTTTTACAAAGTTTTCAGATTGCCTCTCGGGTTTGCATTTCCAGCTGAATTGGCCATAGAATCAATTGTGTCGAGACGGTTTTTGAATTTGAGGCCTCGGGTGCGGAGTTTTTGACGTCGTCGCCCATAGCCAAATTGCGCGCACACTTGTGCGCCGTTTTTACAAAGTTTTCAGATTGCCTCTCGGGTTTGCATTTCCAGCTGAATTGGCCATAGAATCAATTGTGTCGAGAAAGTTTTTGAATTTGAGGCCTCGGGTGCGGAGTTTTTGACGTCGTCGCCCATAGCCAAACTTGCGCGCATGGTTGTTTGCCGTTTTTACAAAGTTTTCAGATTGCCTCCTAGGTTTGCATCCCTCACTGAATTGGCCGTAGAATCAATTGTGTCGAGATGGTTTTTGAATTTGAGGCCTCGGGTGCGGAGTTTTTTACGTCGTCGCCCATAGCCAAACTTGCGCGCATGGTTGTGTGCCGTTTTTACAAAGTTTTTAGATTACCTCCCAGGTTTGCATCCCTCACTGAATTGGCCATAGAATCAATTGTGTCGAGACGGTTTTTGAATTTGAGGCCTCGGGTGCGGAGTTTTTGACGTCGTCGCCCATAGCCAAATTGCGCGCACGCTTGTGCGTCGTTTTTACAAATTTTCAAATTACCTCTCGGGTTTGCATTACCAGCTGAATTGGCCATAGAATCAATTGTGTCGAGAAAGTTTTTAAATTTGAGGCCTCGGGTGCGGAGTTTTTGACGTCGTCGCCCATAGCCAAACTTGCGCGCATGGTTGTGTGCCGTTTTTACAAAGTTTTCAGATTGCCTCCCAGGTTTGCATCCCTCACTGAATTGGCCATAGAATCAATTGTGTCGAGACGGTTTTTGAATTTGAGGCCTCGGGTGCGGAGTTTTTGACGTCGTCGCCCATAGCCAAATTGCGCGCACACTTGTGCGCCGTTTTTACAAAGTTTTTAGATTGCCTCTCGGGTTTGCATTTCCAGCTGAATTGGCCATAGAATCAATTGTGTCGAGAAATTTTTTGAATTTGAGGCCTCGGGTGCGGAGTTTTTGACGTCGTCGCCCATAGCCAAATTGCGCGCACACTTGTGCGCCGTTTTTACAAAGTTTTCAGATTTCCTCTCGGGTTTGCATTTCCAGCTGAATTGGCCATAGAATCAATTGTGTCGAGAAAGTTTTTGAATTTGAGGCCTCGGGTGCGGAGTTTTTGACGTCGTCGCCCATAGCCAAACTTGCGCGCATGGTTGTTTGCCGTTTTTACAAAGTTTTCAGATTGCCTCCTAGGTTTGCATCCCTCACTGAATTGGCCATAGAATCAATTGTGTCGAGACGGTTTTTGAATTTGAGGCCTCAGGTGCGGAGTTTTTTACGTCGTCGCCCATAGCCAAACTTGCGCGCATGGTTGTGTGCCGTTTTTACAAAGTTTTTAGATTACCTCCCAGGTTTGCATCCCTCACTGAATTGGCCATAGAATCAATTGTGTCGAGACGGTTTTTGAATTTGAGGCCTCGGGTGCGGAGTTTTTGACGTCGTCGCCCATAGCCAAACTTGCGCGCATGGTTGTGTGCCGTTTTTACAAAGTTTTTAGATTACCTCCCAGGTTTGCATCCCTCACTGAATTGGCCATAGAATCAATTGTGTCGAGACGGTTTTTGAATTTGAGGCCTCGGGTGCGGAGTTTTTGACGTCGTCGCCCATAGCCAAATTGCGCGCACACTTGTGCGCCGTTTTTACAAAGTTTTCAGATTGCGTCCCGGGTTTGCATTTCCAGCTGAATTGGCCATAGAATCAATTGTGTCGAGAAAATTTTTGAATTTGAGGCCTCGGGTGCGGAGTTTTTGACGTTGTCGCCCATAGCCAAATTGCGCGCACGCTTGTGCGCCGTTTTTACAAAGTTTTCAGATTGCCTCTCGGGTTTGCATTTCTAGCTGAATTGGCCATAGAATCAATTGTGTCGAGAAAGTTTTTGAATTTGAGGCCTCGGGTGCGGAGTTTTTAACGTCGTCGCCCATAGCTAAACTTGCGCGCATGGTTGTGTGCCGTTTTTAAAAAGTTTTCAGATTGCCTCCCAGGTTTGCATCCCCCACTGAATTGGCCATAGGATCAATTGTGTCGAGACGGTTTTTGAATTTGAGGCCTCGGGTGCGGATTTTTTGACGTCGTCGACCTAGCCAAATTGCGCGCACGCTTGTGCACCGTTTTTACAAAGTTTTCAGATTGCCTCTCGGGTTTGCATTTCCAGCTGAATTGGCCATATAATCAATTGTGTCGAGAAAGTTTTTGAATTTGAGGCTTCGGGTGCGGAGTTTTTGACGTCGTCGCCCATAGCCAAACATGCGCGCATGGTTGTGTGCCGTTTTTACAAAGTTTTCAGATTGCCTCCCAGGTTTGCATCCCTCACTGAATTGGCCATAGAATCAATTGTGTCGAGACAGTTTTTGAATTTGAGGCCTCGGGTGCGGAGTTTTTGACGTCGTCGGCCATAGCCAAATTGCGCGCACGCTTGTGCGCCATTTTTACAAAGTTTTCAGATTGCCTCCCGGGTTTGAATTTCCCACTGAATTGGCCATAGAATCAATTGTGTCGATGAAGTGTTTGAATTTGAGGCCTCGGATGCGGAGTTTTTGACGTCGTCGCCCATAGCCAAACATGCACGCATGGTTGTGTGCCGTTTTTACAAAGTTTTCGGATTGCCTCCCAGGTTTGCATCCCTCACTGAATTGGCCATATAATCAATTGTGTCGAGACGGTTTTTTAAATTTGAGGCCTCGGGTGCGGAGTTTTTGAAGTCGTCGCCCATAGCCAAATTGCGCGCACGCTTGTGCGCCGTTTTTACAAAGTTTTCAGATTGCCTCTCGGGTTTGCATCCCCAGCTGAATTGGCCATAGAATCAATTGTGTCGAGAAAGTTTTTGAATTTGAGGCCTCGGGTGCGGAGTTTTTGACGTCGTCGCCCATAGCCAAATTGCGCGCACGCTTGTGCGCCGTTTTTACAAAGTTTTCAGATTGCCTCCCAGGCTTGCATCCCTCACTGAATTGGCCATAGAATCAATTGTGTCGAGACGGTTTTTGAATTTGAGGCCTCGGGTGCGGAGTTTTTGACGTCGTCGCCCATAGCGAAACTGCGTGCACACTTGGGCGCCATTTTTACAAAGTTTTCAGATTGCCTCTCGGGTTTGCATTTCCAGCTGAATTGGCCATAGAATCAATTGTGTCAAGACGGTTTTTGAATTTGAGGCATTGGGTGCGGAGTTTTTGACGTCGTCGCCCATAGCCAAATTGCGCGCACACTTGTGCGCCGTTTTTACAAAGTTTTCAGATTGCCTCTCGGGTTTGCATTTCCAGCTGAATTGGCCATAGAATCAATTGTGTCGAGAATTTTTTTGAATTTGAGGCCTCGGGTGCGGAGTTTTTGACGTCGTCGCCCATAGCCAAATTGCGCGCACGCTTGTGCGCCGTTTTTACAAAGTTTTCAGATTGCCTCTCGGGTTTGCATTCCTAGCTGAATTGGCCATAGAATCAATTGTGTCGAGAAAGTTTTTGAATTTGAGGCCTCGGGTGCAGAGTTTTTAATGTCGTCGCCCATAGCCAAACTTGCGCGCATGGTTGTGTGCCGTTTTTAAAAAGTTTTCAGATTGCCTCCCAGGTTTGCATCCCTCACTGAATTGGCCATAGGATCAATTGTGTCGAGACGGTTTTTGAATTTGAGGCCTCGGGTGCGGAGTTTTTGACGTCGTCGCCCTAGCCAAATTGCGCGCACGCTTGTGCGCCGTTTTTCCAAAGTTTTCAGATTGCCTCTCGGGTTTGCATTTCCAGCTGAATTGGCCATAGAATCAATTGTGTCGAGAAAGTTTTTGAATTTGAGGCCTCGGGTGCGGAGTTTTTGACGTCGTCGCCCATAGCCAAACATGCGCGCATGGTTGTGTGCCGTTTTTACAAAGTTTTCAGATTGCCTCCCAGGTTTGCATCCCTCACTGAATTGGCTATAGAATCAATTGTGTCAAGACGGTTTTTGAATTTGAGGCCTCGGGTGCGGAGTTTTTGACGTCGTCGCCCATAGCCAAATTGCGCGCACACTTGTGCGCCGTTTTTACAAAGTTTTCAGATTGCCTCTCGGGTTTGCATTTCCAGCTGAATTGGCCATATAATCAATTGTGTCGAGAAATTTTTTGAATTTGAGGCCTCGGGTGCGGAGTTTTTGACGTCGTCGCCCATAGCCAAATTGCGCGCACGCTTGTGCGCCGTTTTTACAAAGTTTTCAGATTGCCTCTCGGGTTTGCATTTCCAGCTGAATTAGCCACAAAATCAATTGTGTCGAGAAAGTTTTTGAATTTGAGGCCTCGGGTGCGGAGTTTTTGACGTCGTCGCCCATAGCCAAACTTGCGCGCATGGTTGTTTGCCATTTTTACAAAGTTTTCAGATTTCCTCCTAGGTTTGCATCCCTCACTGAATTGGCCATAGAATCAATTGTGTCGAGACGGTTTTTGAATTTGAGGCCTCGGGTGCGGAGTTTTTTACGTCGTCGCCCATAGCCAAACTTGCGCGCATGGTTGTGTGCCGTTTTTACAAAGTTTTCAGATTACCTCCCAGGTTTGCATCCCTCACTGAATTGGCCATAGAATCAATTGTGTCGAGACGGTTTTTGAATTTGAGGCCTCGGGTGCGGAGTTTCTGACGTCGTCGCCCATAGCCAAATTGCGCGCACATTTGTGCGCCGTTTTTACAAAGTTTTCAGATTGCCTCCCGGGTTTGCATTTCCAGCTGAATTGGCCATAGAATCAATTGTGTCGAGAAAATTTTTGAATTTGAGGCCTCGGGTGCGGAGTTTTTGACGTCGTCGCCCATAGCCAAATTGCGCGCACACTTGTGCGCCGTTTTTACAAAGTTTTCAGATTGCCTCTCGGGTTTGCATTTCCAGCTGAATTGGCCATAGAATCAATTGTGTCGAGAAATTTTTTGAATTTGAGGCCTCGGGTGCGGAGTTTTTGACGTCGTCGCCCATAGCCAAATTGCGCGCACACTTGTGCGCCGTTTTTACATAGTTTTCAGATTGCCTCTCGGGTTTGCATTACCAGCTGAATTGGCCATAGAATCAATTGTGTCGAGAAAGTTTTTGAATTAGAGGCCTCGGGTGCGGAGTTTTTGACGTCGTCGCCCATAGCCAAACTTGCGCGCATGGTTGTTTGCCGTTTTTACAAAGTTTTCAGATTGCCTCCTAGGTTTGCATCCCTCACTGAATTGGCCATAGAATCAATTGTGTCGAGACGGTTTTTGAATTTGAGGCCTCGGGTGCGGAGTTTTTTACGTCGTCGCCCATAGCCAAACTTGCGCGCATGGTTGTGTGCCGTTTTTACAAAGTTTTTAGATTACCTCCCAGGTTTGCATCCCTCACTGAATTGGCCATAGAATCAATTGTGTCGAGACGGTTTTTGAATTTGAGGCCTCGGGTGCGGAGTTTTTGACGTCGTCGCCCATAGCCAAATTGCGCGCACGCTTGTGCGCCGTTTTTACAAAGTTTTCAGATTGCCTCTCGGGTTTGCATTACCAGCTGAATTGGCCATAGAATCAATTGTGTCGAGACGGTTTTTGAATTTGAGGCCTCGGGTGCGGAGTTTTTGACGTCGTCGCCCATAGCCAAACTTGCGCGCATGGTTGTGTGCCGTTTTTACAAAGTTTTCAGATTGCCTCCCAGGTTTGCATCCATCACTGAATTGGCCATAGAATCAATTGTGTCGAGACGGTTTTTGAATTTGAGGCCTCGGGTGCGGAGTTTTTGACGTCGTCGCCCATAGCCAAATTGCGCGCACACTTGTGCGCCGTTTTTACAAAGTTTTCAGATTGCCTCTCGGGTTTGCATTTCCAGCTGAATTGGCCATAGAATCAATTGTGTCGAGAAATTTTTTGAATTTGAGGACTCGGGTGCGGAGTTTTTGACGTCGTCGCCCATAGCCAAACTTGCGCGCATGGTTGTTTGCCATTTTTACAAAGTTTTCAGATTGCCTCCTAGGTTTGCATCCCTCACTGAATTGGCCATAGAATCAATTGTGTCGAGACGGTTTTTGAATTTGAGGCGTCGGGTGCGGAGTTTTTTACGTCGTCGCCCATAGCCAAACTTGCGCGCATGGTTGTGTGCCGTTTTTACAAAGTTTTTAGATTACCTCCCAGGTTTGCATCCCTCACTGAATTGGCCATAGAATCAATTGTGTCGAGACGGTTTTTGAATTTGAGGCCTCGGGTGCGGAGTTTTTGACGTCGTCGCCCATAGCCAAATTGCGCGCACACTTGTGCGCCGTTTTTACAAAGTTTTCAGATTGCGTCACGGGTTTGCATTTCCAGCTGAATTGGCCATAGAATCAATTGTGTCGAGAAAATTTTTGAATTTGAGGCCTCGGGTGCGGAGTTTTTGACGTTGTCGCCCATAGCCAAATTGCGCGCACGCTTGTGCGCCGTTTTTACAAAGTTTTCAGATTGCCTCTCGGGTTTGCATTTCCAGCTGAATTGGCCATAGAATCAATTGTGTCGAGAAAGTTTTTGAATTTGAGGCCTCGGGTGCGGAGTTTTTAACGTCGTCGCCCATAGCCAAACATGCGCGCATGGTTGTGTGCCATTTTTACAAAGTTTTCAGATTGTCACCCAGGTTTGCATCCCTCACTGAATTGGCCATAGAATCAATTGTGTCGAGATGGTTTTTGAATTTGAGACCTCGGGTGCGGAGTTTTTGACGTCGTCGCCCATAGGCAAATTGAGCGCACGCTTGTGCGCCGTTTTTACAAAGTTTTCAGATTGCCTCCCGGGTTTGAGTTTCCCACTGAATTGGCCATTGAATCAATTGTGTCGATGAAGTTTTTGAATTTGAGGCCTCGGATGCGGAGTTTTTGACGTCGTCGCCCATAGCCAAACATGCACGCATGGTTGTGTGCCGTTTTTACAAAGTTTTCGGATTGCCTCCCAGGTTTGCATCCCTCACTGAATTGGCCATAGAATCAATTGTGTCGAGACGGTTTTTGAATTTGAGGCCTCGGGTGCGGAGTTTTTGACGTCGTCGCCCATAGCCAAATTGCGCGCACACTTGTGCGCCGTTTTTACAAAGTTTTCAGATTGCCTCTCGGGTTTGCATTTCCAGCTGAATTGGCCATAGAATCAATTGTGTCGAGAAATTTTTTGAATTTGAGGCCTCGGGTGCGGAGTTTTTGACGTCGTCGCCCATAGCCAAACTTGCGCGCATGGTTGTTTGCCATTTTTACAAAGTTTTCAGATTGCCTCCCAGGTTTGCATCCCTCACTGAATTGGCCATAGAATCAATTGTGTCGAGACGGTTTTTGAATTTGTGGCCTCGGGTGCGGAGTTTTTTACGTCGTCGCCCATAGCCAAACTTGCGCGCATGGTTGTGTGCCGTTTTTACAAAGTTTTTAGATTACCTCCCAGGTTTGCATCCCTCACTGAATTGGCCATAGAATCAATTGTGTCGAGACGGTTTTTGAATTTGAGGCCTCGGGTGCGGAGTTTTTGACGTCGTCGCCCATAGCCAAATTGCGCGCACACTTGTGCGCCGTTTTTACAAAGTTTTCAGATTGCGTCACGGGTTTGCATTCCCAGCTGAATTGGCCATAGAATCAATTGTGTCGAGAAAATTTTTGAATTTGAGGCCTCGGGTGCGGAGTTTTTGACGTTGTCGCCCATAGCCAAATTGCGCGCACGCTTGTGCGCCGTTTTTACAAAGTTTTCAGATTGCCTCTCGGGTTTGCATTTCCAGCTGAATTGGCCATAGAATCAATTGTGTCGAGAAAGTTTTTGAATTTGAGGCCTCGGGTGCGGAGTTTTTAACGTCGTCGCCCATAGCCAAACATGCGCGCATGGTTGTGTGCCATTTTTACAAAGTTTTCAGATTGTCACCCAGGTTTGCATCCCTCACTGAATTGGCCATAGAATCAATTGTGTCGAGATGGTTTTTGAATTTGAGACCTCGGGTGCGGAGTTTTTGACGTCGTCGCCCATAGGCAAATTGAGCGCACGCTTGTGCGCCGTTTTTACAAAGTTTTCAGATTGCCTCCCGGGTTTGCATTTCCAGCTGAATTGGCCATAGAATCAATTGTGTCGAGAAATTTTTTGAATTTGAGGCCTCGGGTGCGGAGTTTTTGACGTCGTCGCCCATAGCCAAATTGCGCGCACGCTTGTGCGCCGTTTTTACAAAATTTTCAGATTGCCTCTCGGGTTTGCATTACCAGCTGAATTGGCCATAGAATCAATTGTGTCGAGAAAGTTTTTGAATTTGAGGCCTCGGGTGCGGAGTTTTTGACGTCGTCGCCCATAGCCAAACTTGCGCGCATGGTTGTGTGCCGTTTTTACAAAGTTTTCAGATTGCCTCCCAGGTTTGCATCCCTCACTGAATTGGCCATAGAATCAATTGTGTCGAGACGGTTTTTGAATTTGAGGCCTCGGGTGCGGAGTTTTTGACGTCGTCGCCCATAGCCGAATTGCGCGCACACTTGTGCGCCGTTTTTACAAAGTTTTCAGATTGCCTCTCGGGTTCGCATTTCCAGCTGAATTAGCCATAGAATCAATTGTGTCGAGATTTTTTTTGAAATTGAGGCCTCGGGTGCAGAGTTTTTGACGTCGTCGCCCATAGCCAAATTGCGCGCACGCTTGTGCTCCGTTTTTACAAAGTTTTCAGATTGCCTCTCGGGTTTGCATTCCCAGCTGAATTGGCCATAGAATCAATTGTGTCGAAAAAGTTTTTGAATTTGAGGCCTCGGGTGCGGAGTTTTTGACGTCGTCGCCCATAGCCAAATTTGCGCGCATGGTTGTGTGCCGTTTTTAGAAAGTTTTCAGATTGCCTCCCAGGTTTGCATCCCTCACTGAATTGGCCATAGAATCAATTGTGTCGAGACGGTTTTTGAATTTGAGGCCTCGGGTGCGGAGTTTTTGACGTCGTCGCCCATAGCCAAATTGCGCGCACACTTGTGCGCCGTTTTTACAAAGTTTTCAGATTGCCTCTCGGGTTTGCATTCCCAGCTGAATTGGCCATAGAATCAATTGTGTCGAGAAAGTTTTTGAATTTGAGGCCTCGGGTGCGGAGTTTTTGACGTCGTCGTCCATAGCCAAACTTGCGCGCATGGTTGTGTGCCGTTTTTACAAAGTTTTCAGATTGCCTCCCAGGTTTGCATCCCTCACTGAATTGGCCATAGAATCAATTGTGTCGAGACGGTTTTTGAATTTGAGGCCTCGGGTGCGGAGTTTTTGACGTCGTCGCCCATAGCCGAATTGCGCGCACACTTGTGCGCCGTTTTTACAAAGTTTTCAGATTGCCTCTCGGGTTCGCATTTCCAGCTGAATTAGCCATAGAATCAATTGTGTCGAGAAAATTTTTGAAATTGAGGCCTCGGGTGCAGAGTTTTTGACGTCGTCGCCCATAGCCAAATTGCGCGCACGCTTGTGCTCCGTTTTTACAAAGTTTTCAGATTGCCTCTCGGGTTTGCATTCCCAACTGAATTGGCCATAGAATCAATTGTGTCGAAAAAGTTTTTGAATTTGAGGCCTCGGGTGCAGAGTTTTTGACGTCGTCGCCCATAGCCAAACTTGCGCGCATGGTTGTGTGCCGTTTTTACAAAGTTTTCAGATTGCCTCCCAGGTTTGCATCCCTCACTGAATTGGCCATAGAATCAATTGTGTCGAGACGGTTTTTGAATTTGAGGCCTCGGGTGCGGAGTTTTTGACGTTGACGCCCATAGCCAAATTGCGCGCACACTTGTGCGCCGTTTTTACAAAGTTTTCAGATTGCCTCTCGGGTTTGCATTTCTAGCTGAATTAGCCATAGAATCAATTGTGTCGAGAAATTTTTTGAAATTGAGGCCTCGGGTGCAGAGTTTTTGACGTCGTCGCCCATAGCCAAATTGCGCGCACGCTTGTGCGCCGTTTTTACAAAGTTTTCAGATTGCCTCTCGGGTTTGCATTCCCAGCTGAATTGGCCATAGAATCAATTGTGTCGAGAAAGTTTTTGAATTTGAGGCCTCGGGTGCGGAGTTTTTGACGTCGTCGCCCATAGCCAAACTTGCGCGCATGGTTGTGTGCCGTTTTTACAAAGTTTTCAGATTGCCTCCCAGGTTTGCATCCCTCACTGAATTGGCCATAGAATCAATTGTGTCGAGACGATTTTTGAATTTGAGGCCTCGGGTGCGGAGTTTTTGACGTCGTCGCCCATAGCCGAATTGCGCGCACACTTGTGCGTCGTTTTTACAAAGTTTTCAGATTGCCTCTCGGGTTTGCATTTCCAGCTGAATTAGCCATAGAATCAATTGTGTCGAGAAATTTTTTGAAATTGAGGCCTCGGGTGCAGAGTTTTTGACGTCGTCGCCCATAGCCAAATTGCGCGCACGCTTGTGCGCCATTTTTACAAAGTTTTCAGATTGCCTCCCAGGTTTGCATCCCTCACTGAATTGGCCATAGAATCAATTGTGTCGAGAAAATTTTTGAATTTGAGGCCTCGGGTGCGGAGTTTTTGATGTCGTCGCCCATAGCCAAATTGCGCGCACACTTGTGCGCCGTTTTTACAAAGTTTTCAGATTGCCTCTCGGATTTGCATTTCCAGCTGAATTAGCCATATAATCAATTGTGTCGAGAAATTTTTTGAAATTGAAGCCTCGGGTGCAGAGTTTTTGACGTCGTCGCCCATAGCCAAATTGCGCGCACGCTTGTGCGCCGTTTTTACAAAGTTTTCAGATTGCCTCTCGGGTTTGTATTCCCAGCTGAATTGGCCATAGAATCAATTGTGTCGAGAAATTTTTTGAATTTGAGGCCTCGGGTGCGGAGTTTTTGACATCGTCGCCCATAGCCAAACTTGCGCGTATGGTTGTGTGCCATTTTTACAAAGTTTTCGGATTGCCTCCCAGGTTTGCATCCCTCACTGAATTGGCCATAGAATCAATTGTGTCGAGACGGTTTTTGAATTTGAGGCCTCGGGTCCGGAGTTTTTGACGTCGTCGCCCATAGCCAAACTTGCGCGCATGGTTGTGTGCCGTTTTTACAAAGTTTTCAGATTGCCTCCCAGGTTTGCATCCCTCACTGAATTGGCTATATAATCAATTGTGTCGAGACGGTTTTTGAATTCGAGGCCTCGGGTGCGGAGTTTTTGACGTCGTCGCCCATAGCCAAATTGCGCGCATGCTTGTGCGTCGTTTTTACAAAGTTTTCAGATTGCCTCTCGGGTTTGCACTTCCAGCTGAATTGGCCATAGAATCAATTGTGTCGAGAAAGTTTTTGAATTTGAGGCCTCGGGTGCGGAGTTTTTGACGTCGTCGCCCATGGCCAAATTGCGCGCACGCTTGTGCGCCGTTTTTACAAAGTTTTCAGATTGCCTCTCGGGTTTGCATCCCTCACTGAATTGGCCATAG
The DNA here is from genome assembly GCA_963675135.1 of Galeopsis tetrahit. Taxonomy (NCBI): domain Eukaryota; kingdom Viridiplantae; phylum Streptophyta; class Magnoliopsida; order Lamiales; family Lamiaceae; genus Galeopsis; species Galeopsis tetrahit. The sequence goes on from OY776126.1 coordinate 70,342,891, forward strand.
AATCAATTGTGTCGAGACGGTTTTTGAATTTGAGGCCAAGGGTGCGGAGTTTTTGACGTCGTCGCCCATAGCCAAACTTGCGGGCATGGTTGTGTGCCGTTTTTACAAAGTTTTCAGATTGCCTCTCAGGTTTGCATCCCTCACTGAATTGGCCATAGAATCAATTGTGTCGCGACGGTTTTTGAATTTGAGGCCTCGGGTGCGGAGTTTTTGACGTCGTCGCCCATAGCCAAATTGCGCGCACACTTGTGCACCGTTTTTACAAAGTTTTCAGATTGCCTCTCGGGTTTGCACTTCTAGCTGAATTGGCCATAGAATCAATTGTGTCGAGAAAGTTTTTGAATTTGAGGCCTCGGGTGCGGAGTTTTTGACGTCGTCGCCCATAGCCAAACTTGCGCGCATGGTTGTGTGCCGTTTTTACAAAGTTTTCAGATTGCCTCCCAGGTTTGCATCCCTCACTGAATTGGCCATAGAATCAATTGTGTCGAGACGGTTTTTGAATTTGAGGCCTCGGGTGCGGAGGTTTTGACGTCGTCGCCCATAGCCAAACTTGCGCGCATGGTTGTGTGCCGTTTTTACAAAGTTTTCAGATTGCCTCCCAGGTTTGCATCCCTCACTGAATTGGCCATAGAATCAATTGTGTCGAGACGGTTTTTGAATTTGAGGCCTCGGGTGCGGAGTTTTTTACGTCGTCGCCCATAGCCAAATTGCGCGCAAACTTGTGCGCCGTTTTTACAAAGTTTTCAGATTGCCTCTCGGGTTTGCATTTCTAGCTGAATTAGCCATAGAATCAATTGGTGTCGAGAAATTTTTTGAAATTGAGGCCTCGGGTGCAGAGTTTTTGACGTCGTCGCCCATAGCCAAATTGCGCGCACGCTTGTGCGCCGTTTTTACAAAGTTTTCAGATTGCCTCTCGGGTTTGCAGTCCCAGCTGAATTGGCCATAGAATCAATTGTGTCGAGAAAGTATTTGAATTTGAGGCCTCGGGTGCGGAGTTTTTGACGTCGTCGCCCATAGCCAAACTTGCGCGCATGGTTGTGTGCCGTTTTTACAAAGTTTTCAGATTGCCTCCCAGGTTTGCATCCCTCACTGAATTGGCCATAGAATCAATTGTGTCGAGACGGTTTTTGAATTTGAGGCCTCGGGTGCGGAGTTTTTGACGTCGTCGCCCATAGCCGAATTGCGCGCACACTTGTGCGCCGTTTTTACAAAGTTTTCAGATTGCCTCTCGGGTTTGCATTTCCAGCTGAATTAGCCATAGAATCAATTGTGTCGAGAAAATTTTTGAAATTGAGGCCTCGGGTGCAGAGTTTTTGACGTCGTCGCCCATAGCCAAATTGCGCGCACGCTTGTGCGCCGTTTTTACAAAGTTTTCAGATTGCCTCTCGGGTTTGCATTCCCAGCTGAATTGGCCATAAAATCAATTGTGTCGAAAAAGTTTTTGAATTGGAGGCCTCGGGTGCGGAGTTTTTGACGTCGTCGCCCATAGCCAAACTTGCGCGCATGGTTGTGTGCCGTTTTTACAAATTTTCAGATTGTCTCCCAGGTTTGCATCCCTCACTGAATTGGCCATAGAATCAATTGTGTCGAGACGGTTTTTGAATTTGAGGCCTCGGGTGCGGAGATTTTGACGTCGTCGCCCATAGCCAAATTGCGTGCACATTTGTGCGCCATTTTTACAAAGTTTTCAGATTGCCTCTCGGGTTTGCATTTCCAGCTGAATTGGCCATATAATCAATTGTGTCGAGAAAAATTTTGAATTTGAGGCCTCGGGTGCGGAGATTTTGACGTCGTTGCCCATAGCCAAACTTGCGCGCATGGTTGTGTGCCGTTTTTACAAAGTTTTAAGATTGCCTCCCAGGTTTGCATCCCTCACTGAATTGGCCATAGAATCAATTGTGTCGAGACAGTTTTTGAATTTGAGGCCTCGGGTGCGGAGTTTTTGACGTCGTCGCCCATAGCCAAACTTGCGCGCATGGTTGTGTGCCGTTTTTACAAAGTTTTCAGATTGCCTCCCAGGTTTGCATCCCTCACTGAATTGGCCATATAATCAATTGTGTCGAGACGGTTTTTGAATTTGAGGCCTCGGGTGCGGAGTTTTTGACGTCGTCGCCCATAGCCAAATTGCGTGCATGCTTGTGCGTCGTTTTTACAAAGTTTTCAGATTGCCTCTCGGGTTTGCACTTCCAGCTGAATTGGCCATAGAATCAATTGTGTCGAGAAAGTTTTTGAATTTGAGGCCTCGGGTGCGGAGTTTTTGACGTCGTCGCACATGGCCAAATTGCGCGCACGCTTGTGCGCCGTTTTTACAAAGTTTTCAGATTGCCTCTCGGGTTTGCATCCCTCACTGAATTGGCCATAGAATCAATTGTGTCGAGACGGTTTTTGAATTTGAGGCCTAGGGTGCGGAGTTTTTAACGTCGTCGCCCATAGCCAAACTTGCGGGCATGGTTGTGTGCCGTTTTTACAAAGTTTTCAGATTGCCTCTCAGGTTTGCATCCCTCACTGAATTGGCCATAGAATCAATTGTGTCGCGACGGTTTTTGAATTTGAGGCCTCGGGTACGGAGTTTTTGACGTCGTCGCCCATAGCCAAATTGCGCGCACACTTGTGCGCCGTTTTTACAAAGTTTTTAGATTGCCTCTCGGGTTTGCATTCCCAGCTGAATTGGCCATAGAATCAATTGTGTCGAGAAAGTTTTTGAATTTGAGGCCTCGGGTGCGGAGTTTTTGACGTCGTCGCCCATAGCCAAACTTGCGCGCATGGTTGTGTGCCGTTTTTACAAAGTTTTCAGATTGCCTCCCAGGTTTGCATCCCTCACTGAATTGGCCATAGAATCAATTGTGTCGAGACGGTTTTTGAATTTGAGGCCTCGGGTGCGGAGGTTTTGACGTCGTCGCCCATAGCCAAACTTGCGCGCATGGTTGTGTGCCGTTTTTACAAAGTTTTCAGATTGCCTCCCAGGTTTGCATCCCTCACTGAATTGGCCATAGAATCAATTGTGTCGAGACGGTTTTTGAATTTGAGGCCTCGGGTGCGGAGTTTTTGACGTCGTCGCCCATAGCCAAATTGCACGCACACTTGTGCGCCGTTTTTACAAAGTTTTCAGATTGCCTCTCGGGTTTGCATTTCTAGCTGAATTAGCCATAGAATCAATTGGTGTCGAGAAATTTTTTGAAATTGAGGCCCCGGGTGCAGATTTTTTGACGTCGTCGCCCATAGCCAAATTGCGCGCACGCTTGTGCGCCGTTTTTACAAAGTTTTCAGATTGCCTCTCGGGTTTGCAGTCCCAGCTGAATTGGCCATAGAATCAATTGTGTCGAGAAAGTATTTGAATTTGAGGCCTCGGGTGCGGAGTTTTTGACGTCGTCGCCCATAGCCAAACTTGCGCGCATGGTTGTGTGCCGTTTTTACAAAGTTTTCAGATTGCCTCCCAGGTTTGCATCCCTCACTGAATTGGCCATAGAATCAATTGTGTCGAGACGGTTTTTGAATTTGAGGCCTCGGGTGCGGAGTTTTTGACGTCGTCGCCCATAGCCGAATTGCGCGCACACTTGTGCGCCGTTTTTACAAAGTTTTCAGATTGCCTCTCGGGTTTGCATTTCCAGCTGAATTAGCCATAGAATCAATTGTGTCGAGAAATTTTTTGAAATTGAGGCCTCGGGTGCAGAGTTTTTGACGTCGTCGCCCATAGCCAAATTGCGCGCACGCTTGTGCGCCGTTTTTACAAAGTTTTCAGATTGCCTCTCGGGTTTGCATTCCCAGCTGAATTGGCCATAAAATCAATTGTGTCGAAAAAGTTTTTGAATTTGAGGCCTCGGGTGCGGAGTTTTTGACGTCGTCGCCCATAGCCAAACTTGCGCGCATGGTTGTGTGCCGTTTTTACAAATTTTCAGATTGCCTCCCAGGTTTGCATCCCTCACTGAATTGGCCATAGAATCAATTGTGTCGAGACGGTTTTTGAATTTGAGGCCTCGGGTGCAGAGATTTTGACGTCGTCGCCCATAGCCAAATTGCGCGCACATTTGTGCGCCGTTTTTACAAAGTTTTCAGATTGCCTCTCGGGTTTGCATTTCCAGCTGAATTGGCCATATAATCAATTGTGTCGAGAAAAATTTTGAATTTGAGGCCTCGGGTGCGGAGTTTTTGACGTCATCGCCCATAGCCAAACTTGCGCGCATGGTTGTGTGCCGTTTTTACAAAGTTTTAAGATTGCCTCCCAGGTTTGCATCCCTCACTGAATTGGCCATAGAATCAATTGTGTCGAGACAGTTTTTGAATTTGAGGCCTCGGGTGCGGAGTTTTTGACGTCGTCGCCCATAGCCAAACTTGCGCGCATGGTTGTGTGCCGTTTTTACAAAGTTTTCAGATTGCCTCCCAGGTTTGCATCCCTCACTGAATTGGCCATATAATCAATTGTGTCGAGACGGTTTTTGAATTTGAGGCCTCGGGTGCGGAGTTTTTGACGTCGTCGCCCATAGCCAAATTGCGCGCATGCTTGTGCGTCGTTTTTACAAAGTTTTCAGATTGCCTCTCGGGTTTGCACTTCCAGCTGAATTGGCCATAGAATCAATTGTGTCGAGAAAGTTTTTGAATTTGAGGCCTCGGGTGCGGAGTTTTTGACGTCGTCGCCCATGGCCAAATTGCGCGTACGCTTGTGCGCCGTTTTTACAAAGTTTTCAGATTGCCTCTCGGGTTTGCATCCCTCACTGAATTGGCCATAGAATCAATTGTGTCGAGACGGTTTTTGAATTTGAGGCCTAGGGTGCGGAGTTTTTGACGTCGTCGCCCATAGCCAAACTTGCGGGCATGGTTGTGTGCCGTTTTTACAAAGTTTTCAGATTGCCTCTCAGGTTTGCATCCCTCACTGAATTGGCCATAGAATCAATTGTGTCGCGACGGTTTTTGAATTTGAGGCCTCGGGTACGGAGTTTTTGACGTCGTCGCCCATAGCCAAATTGCGCGCACACTTGTGCGCCGTTTTTACAAAGTTTTCAGATTGCCTCTCGGGTTTGCATTTCCAGCTGAATTGGCCATAGAATCAATTGTGTCGAGAAAGTTTTTGAATTTGAGGCCTCGGGTGCGGAGTTTTTGACGTCGTCGCCCATAGCCAAACTTGCGCGCATGGTTGTGTGCCGTTTTTACAAAGTTTTCAGATTGCCTCCCAGGTTTGCATCCCTCACTGAATTGGCCATAGAATCAATTGTGTCGAGACGGTTTTTGAATTTGAGGCCTCGGGTGCGGAGGTTTTGACGTCGTCGCCCATAGCCAAACTTGCGCGCATGGTTGTGTGCCGTTTTTACAAAGTTTTCAGATTGCCTCCCAGGTTTGCATCCCTCACTGAATTGGCCATAGAATCAATTGTGTCGAGACGGTTTTTGAATTTGAGGCCTCGGGTGCGGAGTTTTTGACGTCGTCGCCCATAGCCAAATTGCACGCACACTTGTGCGCCGTTTTTACAAAGTTTTCAGATTGCCTCTCGGGTTTGCATTTCTAGCTGAATTAGCCATAGAATCAATTGGTGTCGAGAAATTTTTTGAAATTGAGGCCTCGGGTGCAGATTTTTTGACGTCGTCGCCCATAGCCAAATTGCGCGCACGCTTATGCGCCGTTTTTACAAAGTTTTCAGATTGCCTCTCGGGTTTGCAGTCCCAGCTGAATTGGCCATAGAATCAATTGTGTCGAGAAAGTATTTGAATTTGAGGCCTCGGGTGCGGAGTTTTTGACGTCGTCGCCCATAGCCAAACTTGCGCGCATGGTTGTGTGCCGTTTTTACAAAGTTTTCAGATTGCCTCCCAGGTTTGCATCCCTCACTGAATTGGCCATAGAATCAATTGTGTCGAGACGGTTTTTGAATTTGAGGCCTCGGGTGCGGAGTTTTTGACGTCGTCGCCCATAGCCGAATTGCGCGCACACTTGTGCGCCGTTTTTACAAAGTTTTCAGATTGCCTCTCGGGTTTGCATTTCCAGCTGAATTAGCCATAGAATCAATTGTGTCGAGAAATTTTTTGAAATTGAGGCCTCGGGTGCAGAGTTTTTGACGTCGTCGCCCATAGCCAAATTGCGCGCACGCTTGTGCGCCGTTTTTACAAAGTTTTCAGATTGCCTCTCGGGTTTGCATTCCCAGCTGAATTGGCCATAAAATCAATTGTGTCGAAAAAGTTTTTGAATTTGAGGCCTCAGGTGCGGAGTTTTTGACGTCGTCGCCCATAGCCAAACTTGCGCGCATGGTTGTGTGCCGTTTTTACAAATTTTCAGATTGCCTCCCAGGTTTGCATCCCTCACTGAATTGGCCATAGAATCAATTGTGTCGAGACGGTTTTTGAATTTGAGGCATCGGGTGCGGAGTTTTTGACGTCGTCGCCCATAGCAAAAATGCGCGCACACTTGTGCACCGTTTTTACAATGTTTTCAGATTGCTTCTCGGGTTTGCACTTCCAGCTGAATTGGCCATAGAATCAATTGTGTCGAGAAATTTTTTGAATTTGAGGCCTCGGGTGCGGAGTTTTTAACGTCGTCGCCCATAGCCAAATTGCGCGCACGCTTGTGCGCCGTTTTTACAAAGTTTTCAGATTGCCTCTCGGGTTTGCTTTTCCAGCTGAATTGGCCATAGAATCAATTGTGTCGAGAAAGTTTTTGAATTTGAGGCCTCGGGTGCGGAGTTTTTGACGTCGTCGCCCATAGCTAAACTTGCGGGCATGGTTGTGTGCCGTTTTTACAAAGTTTTCAGATTGCCTCCCAGGTTTGCATCCCCCACTGAATTGGCCATATAATCAATTGTGTCGAGATGGATTTTGTATTTGAGGCCTCGGGTGCAGTGTTTTTGATGTCGTCGCCCATAGCGAAATTGCGCGCATGCTTGTGCGCCGTTTTTACAAAGTTTTCAGATTGCCTCCCACGTTTGCATCCCTCACTGAATTGGCCATAGAATCAATTGTGTCGAGACGGTTTTTGAATTTGAGTCCTCGGGTGCGGAGTTTTTGACGTCGTCGCCCATAGCCAAATTGCGCGCACGCTTGTGCTACGTTTTTACAAAGTTTTCAGATTGCCTCTCGGGTTTGCATATCCAGCTGAATTGGCCATAAAATCAATTGTGTCGAGAAACTTTTTGAATTTGAGGCCTCGGGTGCGGAGTTTTTGACGTCATCGCGCATAGCCAAACTTGCGCGCATGGTTGTGTGCCGTTTTTACAAAGTTTTCAGATTTCCTCCCAGGTTTGCATCCCTCACTGAATTGGCCATAGAATCAATTGTGTTGAGACGGTTTTTGAATTTGAGGCCTCGGGTGCGGTGTTTTTGATGTCGTGGTCCATAGCCAAATTGCAGGCATGCTTGTGCGCCATTTTTACAAAGTTTTCAGATTGCTTCCCAGGTTTGCATCCCTTACTGAATTGGCCATAGAATCAATTGTGTGGAGACGGTTTTTGAATTTGAGGCCTCGGGTGCGGAGTTTTTGACGTCATCGCGCATAGCCAAACTTGCGCGCATGGTTGTGTGCCGTTTTACAAAGTTTTCAGATTGCCTCCTAGGTTTGCATTCCTCACTGAATTGGCCATAGAATCAATTTTGTCGAGACGGTTTTTGAATTTGAGGCCTCGGCTGCGGAGTTTTTGACGTCGTCGCCCATAGCCAAACTTGCGCGCATGGTTGTGTGCCATTTTTACAAAGTATTCAGATTGCCTCCCAGGTTTGCATCCCTCACTGAATTGGCCATAGAATAAATTGTGTCGAGACGGTTTTTGAATTTGAGGCCTCGGGTGCGGAGTTTTTGACGTCGTTGCTCATAGCCAAATTGCGCGCACACTTGTGCGTCGTTTTTACAAAGTTTTCAGATTGCCTCTCGGGTTTGCATTTCTACCTGAATTGGCCATAGAATAAATTGTGTCGAGAAATTTTTTGAATTTGAGGCCTTGGGTGCAGAGTTTTTGACGTCATCGCGCATAGCCAAACTTGCGCGCATGGTTGTGTGCCGTTTTTACAAAGTTTTCAGATTGCCTCCCAGGTTTGCATCCCGCACTGAATTGGCCATATAATCAATTGTGTCGAGACGGATTTTGAATTTGAGGCCTCGGGTGCAGAGTTTTTGACGTCGTCGCCCATAGCGAAATTGCGCGCATGCTTGTGCGCCGTTTTTACAAAGTTTTCAGATTGCCTCCCACGTTTGCATCCCTCACTGAATTGGCCATAGAATCAATTGTGTCGAGACGGTTTTTGAATTTGAGTCCTCGGGTGCGGATTTTTTGACGTCGTCGCCCATAGCCAAATTGCGCGCACGCTTGTGCTACGTTTTTACAAAGTTTTCAGATTGCCTCTCGGGTTTGCATCTCCAGCTGAATTGGCCATAGAATCAATTGTGTGGAGACGGTTTTTGAATTTGAGGCCTCGGGTGCGGAGTTTTTGACGTCATCGCGCATAGCCAAACTTGCGCGCATGGTTGTGTGCCGTTTTACAAAGTTTTCAGATTGCCTCCTAGGTTTGCATTCCTCACTGAATTGGCCATAGAATCAATTTTGTCGAGACGGTTTTTGAATTTGAGGCCTCGGCTGCGGAGTTTTTGACGTCGTCGCCCATAGCCAAACTTGCGCGCATGGTTATGTGCCATTTTTACAAAGTATTCAGATTGCCTCCCAGGTTTGCATCCCTCACTGAATTGGCCATAGAATCAATTGTGTCGAGACGGTTTTTGAATTTGAGGCCTCGGGTGCGGAGTTTTTGACGTCATTGCTCATAGCCAAATTGCGCGCACACTTGTGCGTCGTTTTTACAAAGTTTTCAGATTGCCTCTCGGGTTTGCATTTCTAGCTGAATTGGCCATAGAATCAATTGTGTCTAGAAAGTTTTTGAATTTGAGGCCTCGGGTGCGGAGTTTTTGACGTCGTCGCCCATAGCCAAACTTGCGGGCATGGTTGTGTGTCGTTTTTACAAAGTTTTCAGATTGCCTCCCAGGTTTGCATCCCTCACTGAATTGGCCATATAATCAATTGTGTCGAGACGGATTTTGAATTTGAGGCCTCGGGTGCAGAGTTTTTGACGTCGTCGCCCATAGCGAAATTGCGCGCATGCTTGTGCGCCGTTTTTACAAAGTTTTCAGATTGCCTCACAGGTTTGCATCCCTCACTGAATTGGCCATAGAATCAATTGTGTCGAGACGGTTTTTGAATTTGAGGCCTCGGGTGCGGAGTTTTTGACGTCGTCGCCCATAGCCAAATTGCGCGCACGCTTGTGCGCCGTTTTTACAAAGTTTTCAGATTGCCTCTCGGGTTTGCATATCCAACTGAATTGGCCATAGAATCAATTGCGTCGAGAAACTTTTTGAATTTGAGGCCTCGGGTGCGGAGTTTTTGACGTCATCGCGCATAGCCAAACTTGCGCGCATGGTTGTGTGCCGTTTTTACAAAGTTTTCAGATTGCCTCCCAGGTTTGCATCCCTCACTGAATTGGCCATAGAATCAATTGTGTCGAGACGGCTTTTGAATTTGAGGCCTCGGGTGCAGTGTTTTTGATGTCGTGGTCCATAGCCAAATTGCAGGCATGCTTGTGCGCCATTTTTACAAAGTTTTCAGATTGCCTCCCAGGTTTGCATCACTCGATGAATTGGCCATAGAATCAATTGTGTCGAGACGGTTTTTGAATTTGAGGCCTCGGGTGCGGAGTTTTTGACGTCATCGCGCATAGCCAAACTTGCGCGCATGGTTGTGTGACGTTTTTACAAAGTTTTCAAATTGCCTCCCAGGTTTGCATCCCTCACTGAATTGGCCATAGAATCAATTGTGTCGAGACGGTTTTTGAATTTGAGTTCTCGGGTGCGGAGTTTTTGACGTCGTCGCCTATAGCCGAATTGCGCGCACGCTTGTGCGCCGTTTTTACAAAGTTTTCAGATTGCCTCCCGGGTTTGAATTTCCCACTGAATTGGCCATAGAATAAATTGTGTCGATGAATTTTTAAATTTGAGGCCTCGGGTACGGAGTTTTTGACGTCGTCGCCCATAGCCAAACTTGCGCGCATGGTTGTGTGCCGTTTTTACAAAGTTTTGAGATTGCCTCCCAGGTTTGCATCCTTCACTAAATTGGCCATAGAATCAATTGTGTCGAGAAAGTTTTTGAATTTGAGGCCTTGGGTGCGGAGTTTTTGACGTCGTCGCCCTTAGCCAAACTTGCGCGCATGGTTGTGTGCCGTTTTTACAAAGTTTTTAGATTTCCTCCCAGGTTTGCACCCCTCACTGAATTGGCCATAGAATCAATTGTGTCGAGACGGTTTTTGAATTTGAGGCCTCGGGTGTGGAGTTTTTGACGTCGTCGCCCATAGCCAAAATCCGCGCACACTTGTGTGCCGTTTTTACAAACTTTTCAGATTGCCTCTCGGGTTTGCATCTCCAGCTGAATTGGCCATAGAATCAATTGTGTCGAGAAATTTTTTGAATTTGAGGCCTCGGGTGCGGAGTTTTTGACGTCGTCGCCCATAGCCAAACTTGCGGGCATGGTTGTGTGCCGTTTTTACAAAGTTTTCAAATTGCCTCCCAGGTTTGCATCCCTCACTGAATTGGCCATAGAATCAATTGTGTCGAGACGGTTTTTGAATTTGAGTTCTCGGGTGCGGAGTTTTTGACGTCGTCGCCCATAGCCGAATTGCGCGCACGCTTGTGCGCCGTTTTTACAAAGTTTTCAGATTGCCTCCCGGGTTTGAATTTCCCACTGAATTGGCCATAGAATAAATTGTGTCGATGAATTTTTAAATTTGAGGCCTCGGGTACGGAGTTTTTGACGTCGTCGCCCATAGCCAAACTTACGCGCATGGTTGTGTGCCGTTTTTACAAAGTTTTGAGATTGCCTCCCAGGTTTGCATCCTTCACTGAATTGGCCATAGAATCAATTGTGTCGAGAAAGTTTTTGAATTTGAGGCCTTGGGTGCGGTGTTTTTGACGTCGTCGCCCTTAGCCAAACTTGCGCGCATGGTTGTGTGCCGTTTTTACAAAGTTTTTAGATTTCCTCCCAGGTTTGCATCCCTCACTGAATTGGCCATAGAATCAATTGTGTCGAGACGGTTATTGAATTTGAGGCCTCGGGTGCAGTGTTTTTGATGTCGTGGTCCATAGCCAAACTTGCGCACATGGTTGTGTGCCATTTTTACAAAGTATTTAGATTGCCTCCCAGGTTTGCATCCCTCACTGAATTGGCCATAGAATCAATTGTGTCGAGACGGTTTTTGAATTTGAGGCCTCGGGTGCGGAGTTTTTGACGTTGTCGACCATAGCCAAATTGCGCGCACGCTTGTGCGCCGTTTTTACAAAGTTTTCAGATTGCCTCTCGGGTTTGCATCTCCAGCTGAATTGGCCATAGAATCAATTGTGTCGAGAAAGTTTTTGAATTTGAGGCCTCGGGTGTAGAGTTTTTGACGTCATCGCGCATAGCCAAACTTGCGCGCATGGTTGTGTGCCGTTTTTACAAAGTTTTCAGATTGCCTCCCAGGTTTGCATCCCTCACTGAATTGGCCATAAAATCAATTGTGTCGGGACGGTTTTTGAATTTGAGGCCTCGGGTGCGGAGTTTTTGACGTCGTCGCCCATAGCCAAAATGCGCGCAAACTTGTGCACCGTTTTTACAAAGTTTTCAGATTGCCTCTCGGGTTTGCACTTCCAGCTGAATTGGCCATAGAATCAATTGTGTCGAGAAAGTTTTTGAATTTGAGGCCTCGGGTGCGGAGTTTTTGACGTCGTCGCCCATAGCCAAACTTGCGCGCATGGTTGTGTGCCGTTTTTACAAAGTTTTCAGATTGCCTCCCAGGTTTGCATCCCTCACTGAATTGGCCATAGAATCAATTGTGTCGAGACGGTTTTTGAATTTGAGGCCTCGGGTGCGGAGGTTTTGACGTCGTCGCCCATAGCCAAACTTGCGCGCATGGTTGTGTGCCGTTTTTACAAAGTTTTCAGATTGCCTCCCAGGTTTGCATCCCTCACTGAATTGGCCATAGAATCAATTGTGTCGAGACGGTTTTTGAATTTGAGGCCTCGGGTGCAGTGTTTTTGATGTCGTGGTCCATAGCCAAATTGCAGGCATGCTTGTGCGCTATTTTTACAAAGTTTCCAGATTGCCTCCCAGGTTTGCATCCCTCACTGAATTGGCCATAGAATCAATTGTGTCGAGACGGATTTTGAATTTGAGGCCTCGGGTGCGGAGTTTTTGACGTCATCGCGCATAGCCAAACTTGCGCGCATGGTTGTGTGCCATTTTTACAAAGTATTCAGATTGCCTCCCAGGTTTGCACCCCTCACTGAATTGGCCATAGAATCAATTGTGTCGAGACGGTTTTTGAATTTGAGGCCTCGGGTGCGGAGTTTTTGACGTCATCGCCCATAGCTAAATTGCGCGCACACTTGTGCGCCGTTTTTACAAAGTTTTCAGATTGCCTCTCGGGTTTGCATTTCTAGCTGAATTGGCCATAGAATCAATTGTGTCGAGAAATTTTTTGAATTTGAGGCCTCGGGTGCGGAGTTTTTGACGTTGTCGACCATAGCCAAATTGCGCGCATGCTTGTGTGCCGTTTTTACAAAGTTTTCAGATTGCCTCTCGGGTTTGCATCTCCAGCTGAATTGGCCATAGAATCAATTGTGTCGAGAAAGTTTTTGAATTTGAGGCCTCGGGTGCAGAGTTTTTGACGTCATCGCGCAAAGCCAAATTTGCGCGCATGGTTGTGTGCCGTTTTTACAAAGTATTCAGATTGCCTCCCAGGTTTGCACCCCTCACTGAATTGGCCATAGAATCAATTGTGTCGGGACGGTTTTTGAATTTGAGGCCTCGGGTGCGGAGTTTTTGACGTCGTCGCCCATAGCCAAAATGCGCGCAAACTTGTGCACCGTTTTTACAAAGTTTTCAGATTGCCTCTCGGGTTTGCACTTCCAGCTGAATTGGCCATAGAATCAATTGTGTCGAGAAATTTTTTGAATTTGAGGCCTCGGGTGCGGAGTTTTTAACGTCGTCGCCCATAGCCAAATTGCGCTCACGCTTGTGCGCCGTTTTTACAAAGTTTTCAGATTGCCTCTCGGGTTTGCATTTCCAGCTGAATTTGAGGCCTCGGGTGCGGAGTTTTTGACGTCGTCGCCCATAGCCAAACTTACGGGCATGGTTGTGTGCCGTTTTTACAAAGTTTTCAGATTGCCTCCCAGGTTTGCATCCCTCACTGAATTGGCCATATAATCAATTGTGTCGAGATGGATTTTGAATTTGAGGCCTCGGGTGCAGAGTTTTTGACGTCGTCGCCCATAGCGAAATTGCGCGCATGCTTGTGCGCCGTTTTTACAAAGTTTTCAGATTGCCTCCCAGGTTTGCATCCCTCACTGAATTGGCCATAGAATCAATTGTGTCGAGACGGTTTTTGAATTTGAGGCCTCGGGTGCGGAGTTTTTGACGTCGTCGCCCATAGCCAAATTGCGCGCACGCTTGTGCGCCGTTTTTACAAAGTTTTCAGATTGCCTCTCGGGTTTGCATATCCAGCTGAATTGGCCATAGAATCAATTGTGTCGAGAAACTTTTTGAATTTGAGGCCTCGGGTGCGGAGTTTTTGACGTCATCGCGCATAGCCAAACTTGCGCGCATGGTTGTGTGCCGTTTTTACAAAGTTTTCAGATTGCCTCCCAGGTTTGCATCCCTCACTGAATTGGCCATAGAATCAATTGTGTCAAGACGGTTTTTGAATTTGAGGCCTCGGGTGCGGAGTTTTTGACGTCATCGCCCATAGCCAAATTGCGCGCACGCTTGTGTGCCGTTTTTACAAAGTTTTCAGATTGCCTCTCGGGTTTGCACTTCCAGCTGAATTGGCCATAGAATCAATTGTGTCGAGAAAGTTTTTGAATTTGAGGCCTCGGGTGCGGAGTTTTTGACGTCATCACGCATAGCCAAACTTGCGCGCATGGTTGTGTGCCGTTTTTACAAAATTTTCAGATTGCCTCCCAAGTTTGCATCCCTCACTGAATTGGCCAAAGAATCAATTGTGTCGAGATGGTTTTTGAATTTGAGGCCTTGGGTGCGGAGTTTTTGACGTCGTCGCCCATAGCCAAAATGCGCGCACACTTGTGCGCCGTTTTTACAAAGTTTTCAGATTGCCTCTCGGGTTTGCATTCCCAGCTGAATTGGCCATAGAATCAATTGTGTCGAGAAATTTTTTGAATTTGAGGCCTCGGGTGCGGAGTTTTTGACGTCGTCGCCCATAGCCAAATTGCGCGCACGCTTGAGCGCCGTTTTTACAAAGTTTTCAGATTGCCTCTCGGGTTTGCATTCCCAACTGAATTGGCCATAGAATCAATTGTGTCGAGAAAGTTTTTGAATTTGAGGCCTCGGGTGCGGAGTTTTTGACGTCGTCGCCCATAGCCAAACTTGCGGGCATGGTTGTGTGCCGTTTTTACAAAGTTTTCAAATTGCCTCCCAGGTTTGCATCCCTCACTGAATTGGCCATAGAATCAATTGTGTCGAGACGGTTTTTGAATTTGAGTTCTCGGGTGCGGAGTTTTTGACGTTGTCGCCCATAGCCGAATTGCGCGCACGCTTGTGCGCCGTTTTTACAAAGTTTTCAGATTGCCTCCCGGGTTTGAATTTCCCACTGAATTGGCCATATAATAAATTGTGTCGATGAGTTTTTAAATTTGAGGCCTCGGGTGCGGAGTTTTTGACGTCATCGCGCATAGCCAAACTTGCGCGCATGATTGTGTGCCGTTTTTACAAAGTTTTCAGATTGCCTCCCAGGTTTGCATCCCTCACTAAATTGGCCATAGAATCAATTGTGTCAAAACGGTTTTTGAATTTGAGGCCTCGGGTGCGGAGTTTTTGACGTCGTCGCCCATAGCCAAATTGCGCGCACGCTTGTGTGCCGTTTTTACAAAGTTTTCAGATTGCCTCTCGGGTTTGCACTTCCAGCTGAATTGGCCATAGAATCAATTGTGTCAAGAAAGTTTTTGAATTTGAGGCCTCGGGTGCGGAGTTTTTGACGTCATCACGCATAGCCAAACTTGCGCGCATGGTTGTGTGCCGTTTTTACAAAGTTTTCAGATTGCCTCCCAGGTTTGCATCCCTCACTGAATTGGCCATAGAATCAATTGTGTCGAGATGGTTTTTGAATTTGAGGCCTCGGGTGCGGAGTTTTTGACGTCGTCGCCCATAGCCAAACTTGCGCGCATGGTTGTGTGTCGTTTTTACAAAGATTTCAGATTGCCTCCCAAGTTTGTAACCCTCACTGAATTGGCCAAAGAATCAATTGTGTCGAGACGGTTTTTGAATTTGAGGCCTCGGGTGCGGAGTTTTTGACGTCGTCGCCCATAGCCAAATTGCGCGCACGCTTGTGTGCCGTTTTTACAAAGTTTTCAGATTGCCTCCCAGGTTTGCATCCCTCACTGAATTGACCATAGAATCAATTGTGTCGAGACGGTTTTTGAATTTGAGGCCTCGGGTGCGGAGTTTTTGACGTCATCGCGCATAGCCAAACTTGCGCGCATGGTTGTGTGCCGTTTTACAAAGTTTTCAGATTGCCTCCTAGGTTTGCATCCCTCACTGAATTGGCCATAGAATCAATTGTGTCGAGAAACTTTTTGAATTTGAGGCCTCGGGTGCGGACTTTTTGACGTCATCGCGCATAGCCAAACTTGCGCGCATGGTTGTGTGCCGTTTTTACAAAGTTTTCAGATTGCCTCCCAGGTTTGCATCCCTCACTGAATTGGCCATAGAATCAATTGTGTCAAAACGGTTTTTGAATTTGATGCCTCGGGTGCGGAGTTTTTGACGTCGTCGCCCATAGCCAAATTGCGCGCACGCTTGTGTGCCGTTTTTACAAAGTTTTCAGATTGCCTCTCGGGTTTGCACTTCCAGCTGAATTGGCCATAGAATCAATTGTGTCGAGAAATTTTTTGAATTTGAGGCCTCGGGTGCGGAGTTTTTGACGTCATCACGCATAGCCAAACTTGCGCGCATGGTTGTGTGCCGTTTTTACAAAGTTTTCAGATTGCCTCCCAGGTTTGCATCCCTCACTGAATTGGCCATAGAATCAATTATGTCGAGACGGTTTTTGAATTTGAGGCCTCGGGTGCGGAGTTTTTGACGTCGTCGCCCATAGCCAAACTTGTGCGCATGGTTGTGTGTCGTTTTTACAAAGTTTTCAGATTGCCTCCCAAGTTTGCATCCCTCACTGAATTGGCCAAAGAATCAATTGTGTCGAGACGGTTTTTGAATTTGAGGCCTTGGGTGCGGAGTTTTTGACGTCGTCGCCCATAGCCAAAATGCGCGCACACTTGTGCGCCGTTTTTACAAAGTTTTCAGATTGCCTCTCGGGTTTGCATTTCCAGCTGAATTGGCCATAGTATCAATTGTGTCGAGAAATTTTTTGAATTTGAGGCCTCGGGTGCAGAGTTTTTGACGTCGTCGCCCATAGCCAAATTGCGCGCACGCTTGAGCGCCGTTTTTACAAAGTTTTCAGATTGCCTCTCGGGTTTGCATTTCCAGCTGAATTGGCCATAGAATCAATTGTGTCGAGAAAGTTTTTGAATTTGAGGCCTCGGGTGCGGAGTTTTTGACGTCGTCGCCCATAGCCAAACTTGCGGGCATGGTTGTGTGCCGTTTTTACAAAGTTTTCAAATTGCCTCCCAGGTTTGCATCCCTCACTGAATTGGCCAAAGAATCAATTGTGTCGAGACGGTTTTTGAATTTGAGGCCTTGGGTGCGGAGTTTTTGACGTCGTCGCCCATAGCCAAAATGCGCGCACACTTGTGCGCCGTTTTTACAAAGTTTTCAGATTGCCTCTCGGGTTTGCATTTCCAGCTGAATTGGCCATAGAATCAATTGTGTCGAGAAAGTTTTTGAATTTGAGGCCTCGGGTGCGGAGTTTTTGACGTCGTCGCCCATAGCCAAACTTGTGCGCATGGTTGTGTGTCGTTTTTACAAAGTTTTCAGATTGCCTCCCAAGTTTGCATCCCTCACTGAATTGGCCAAAGAATCAATTGTGTCGAGACGGTTTTTGAATTTGAGGCCTTGGGTGCGGAGTTTTTGACGTCGTCGCCCATAGCCAAAATGCGCGCACACTTGTGCGCCGTTTTTACAAAGTTTTCAGATTGCCTCTCGGGTTTGCATTTCCAGCTGAATTGGCCATAGTATCAATTGTGTCGAGAAATTTTTTGAATTTGAGGCCTCGGGTGCAGAGTTTTTGACGTCGTCGCCCATAGCCAAATTGCGCGCACGCTTGAGCGCCGTTTTTACAAAGTTTTCAGATTGCCTCTCGGGTTTGCATTTCCAGCTGAATTGGCCATAGAATCAATTGTGTCGAGAAAGTCTTTGAATTTGAGGCCTCGGGTGCGGAGTTTTTAACGTCGTCGCCCATAGCCAAACTTGCGGGCATGGTTGTGTGCCGTTTTTACAAAGTTTTCAAATTGCCTCCCAGGTTTGCATCCCTCACTGAATTGGCCATAGAATCAATTGTGTCGAGACGGTTTTTGAATTTGAGTTCTCGGGTGCGGAGTTTTTGACGTCGTCGCCCATAGCCGAATTGCGCGCACGCTTGTGCGCCGTTTTTACAAAGTTTTCAGATTGCCTCCCGGGTTTGAATTTCCCACTGAATTGGCCATAGAATAAATGGTGTCGATGAATTTTTAAATTTGAGGCCTCGGGTACGGAGTTTTTGACGTCGTCGCCCATAGCCAAACTTGCGCGCATGGTTGTGTGCCGTTTTTACAAAGTTTTCAGATTGCCTCCCAGGTTTGCATCCTTCACTGAATTGGCCATAGAATCAATTGTGTCGAGAAAGTTTTTGAATTTGAGGCCTCGGGTGCGGAGTTTTTGACGTCGTCGCCCTTAGCCAAACTTGCGCGCATGGTTGTGTGCCGTTTTTACAAAGTTTTCAGATTTCCTCCCAGGTTTGCATCCCTCACTGAATTAGCCATAGAATCAATTGTGTCGAGAAAGTTTTTGAATTTGAGGCCTCGGGTGCGAAGTTTTTGACGTCGTCGCCCATAGCCGAATTGCGCGCACACTTGTGCGCCGTTTTTACAAAGTTTTCAGATTGCCTCTCGGGTTTGCATTTCCAGCTGAATTAGCCATAGAATCAATTGTGTCGAGAAAATTTTTGAAATTGAGGCCTCGGGTGCAGAGTTTTTGACGTCGTCGCCCATAGCCAAATTGCGCGCACGCTTGTGCGCCGTTTTTACAAAGTTTTCAGATTGCCTCTCGGGTTTGCATTCCCAGCTGAATTGGCCATAAAATCAATTGTGTCGAAAAAGTTTTTGAATTTGAGGCCTCGGGTGCGGAGTTTTTGACGTCGTCGCCCATAGCCAAACTTGCGCGCATGGTTGTGTGCCGTTTTTACAAATTTTCAGATTGCCTCCCAGGTTTGCATCCCTCACTGAATTGGCCATAGAATCAATTGTGTCGAGACGGTTTTTGAATTTGAGGCCTCGGGTGCGGAGATTTTGACGTCGTCGCCCATAGCCAAATTGCGCGCACATTTGTGCGCCATTTTTACAAAGTTTTCAGATTGCCTCTCGGGTTTGCATTTCCAGCTGAATTGGCCATATAATCAATTGTGTCGAGAAAAATTTTGAATTTGAGGCCTCGGGTGCGGAGATTTTGACGTCGTTGCCCATAGCCAAACTTGCGCGCATGGTTGTGTGCCGTTTTTACAAAGTTTTAAGATTGCCTCCCAGGTTTGCATCCCTCACTGAATTGGCCATAGAATCAATTGTGTCGAGACAGTTTTTGAATTTGAGGCCTCGGGTGCGGAGTTTTTGACGTCGTCGCCCATAGCCAAACTTGCGCGCATGGTTGTGTGCCGTTTTTACAAAGTTTTCAGATTGCCTCCCAGGTTTGCATCCCTCACTGAATTGGCCATATAATCAATTGTGTCGAGAAAGTTTTTGAATTTGAGGCCTCGGGTGCGGAGTTTTTGACGTCGTCGCCCTTAGCCAAACTTGCGCGCATGGTTGTGTGCCGTTTTTACAAAGTTTTCAGATTTCCTCCCAGGTTTGCATCCCTCACTGAATTAGCCATAGAATCAATTGTGTCGAGAAAGTTTTTGAATTTGAGGCCTCGGGTGCGAAGTTTTTGACGTCGTCGCCCATAGCCGAATTGCGCGCACACTTGTGCGCCGTTTTTACAAAGTTTTCAGATTGCCTCTCGGGTTTGCATTTCCAGCTGAATTAGCCATAGAATCAATTGTGTCGAGAAAATTTTTGAAATTGAGGCCTCGGGTGCAGAGTTTTTGACGTCGTCGCCCATAGCCAAATTGCGCGCACGCTTGTGCGCCGTTTTTACAAAGTTTTCAGATTGCCTCTCGGGTTTGCATTCCCAGCTGAATTGGCCATAAAATCAATTGTGTCGAAAAAGTTTTTGAATTTGAGGCCTCGGGTGCGGAGTTTTTGACGTCGTCGGCCATAGCCAAACTTGCGCGCATGGTTGTGTGCCGTTTTTACAAATTTTCAGATTGCCTCCCAGGTTTGCATCCCTCACTGAATTGGCCATAGAATCAATTGTGTCGAGACGGTTTTTGAATTTGAGGCCTCGGGTGCGGAGATTTTGACGTCGTCGCCCATAGCCAAATTGCGCGCACATTTGTGCGCCATTTTTACAAAGTTTTCAGATTGCCTCTCGGGTTTGCATTTCCAGCTGAATTGGCCATATAATCAATTGTGTCGAGAAAAATTTTGAATTTGAGGCCTCGGGTGCGGAGATTTTGACGTCGTTGCCCATAGCCAAACTTGCGCGCATGGTTGTGTGCCGTTTTTACAAAGTTTTAAGATTGCCTCCCAGGTTTGCATCCCTCACTGAATTGGCCATAGAATCAATTGTGTCGAGACAGTTTTTGAATTTGAGGCCTCGGGTGCGGAGTTTTTGACGTCGTCGCCCATAGCCAAACTTGCGCGCATGGTTGTGTGCCGTTTTTACAAAGTTTTCAGATTGCCTCCCAGGTTTGCATCCCTCACTGAATTGGCCATATAATCAATTGTGTCGAGACGGTTTTTGAATTTGAGGCCTCGGGTGCGGAGTTTTTGACGTCGTCGCCCATAGCCAAATTGCGTGCATGCTTGTGCGTCGTTTTTACAAAGTTTTCAGATTGCCTCTCGGGTTTGCACTTCCAGCTGAATTGGCCATAGAATCAATTGTGTCGAGAAAGTTTTTGAATTTGAGGCCTCGGGTGCGGAGTTTTTGACGTCGTCGCCCATGGCCAAATTGCGCGCACGCTTGTGCGCCGCTTTTACAAAGTTTTCAGATTGCCTCTCGGGTTTGCATCCCTCACTGAATTGGCCATAGAATCAATTGTGTCGAGACGGTTTTTGAATTTGAGGCCTAGGGTGCGGAGTTTTTAACGTCGTCGCCCATAGCCAAACTTGCGGGCATGGTTGTGTGCCGTTTTTACAAAGTTTTCAGATTGCCTCTCAGGTTTGCATCCCTCACTGAATTGGCCATAGAATCAATTGTGTCGCGACGGTTTTTGAATTTGAGGCCTCGGGTACGGAGTTTTTGACGTCGTCGCCCATAGCCAAATTGCGCGCACACTTGTGCGCCGTTTTTACAAAGTTTTCAGATTGCCTCTCGGGTTTGCATTTCCAGCTGAATTGGCCATAGAATCAATTGTGTCGAGAAAGTTTTTGAATTTGAGGCCTCGGGTGCGGAGTTTTTGACGTCGTCGCCCATAGCCAAACTTGCGCGCATGGTTGTGTGCCGTTTTTACAAAGTTTTCAGATTGCCTCCCAGGTTTGCATCCCTCACTGAATTGGCCATAGAATCAATTGTGTCGAGACGGTTTTTGAATTTGAGGCCTCGGGTGCGGAGGTTTTGACGTCGTCGCCCATAGCCAAACTTGCGCGCATGGTTGTGTGCCGTTTTTACAAAGTTTTCAGATTGCCTCCCAGGTTTGCATCCCTCACTGAATTGGCCATAGAATCAATTGTGTCGAGACGGTTTTTGAATTTGAGGCCTCGGGTGCGGAGTTTTTGACGTCGTCGCCCATAGCCAAATTGCACGCACACTTGTGCGCCGTTTTTACAAAGTTTTCAGATTGCCTCTCGGGTTTGCATTTCTAGCTGAATTAGCCATATAATCAATTGGTGTCGAGAAATTTTTTGAAATTGAGGCCTCGGGTGCAGATTTTTTGACGTCGTCACCCATAGCCAAATTGCGCGCACGCTTGTGCGCCGTTTTTACAAAGTTTTCAGATTGCCTCTCGGGTTTGCAGTCCCAGCTGAATTGGCCATAGAATCAATTGTGTCGAGAAAGTATTTGAATTTGAGGCCTCGGGTGTGGAGTTTTTGACGTCGTCGCCCATAGCCAAACTTGCGCGCATGGTTGTGTGCCGTTTTTACAAAGTTTTCAGATTGCCTCTCGGGTTTGCATTTCAACCTGAATTAGCCATAGAATCAATTGGTGTCGAGAAATTTTTTGAAATTGAGGCCTCGGGTGCAGAGTTTTTGACGTCGTCGCCCATAGCCAAATTGCACGCACGCTTGTGCGCCGTTTTTACAAAGTTTTCATATTGCCTCTCGGGTTTGCAGTCCCAGCTGAATTGGCCATAGAATCAATTGTGTCGAGAAAGTATTTGAATTTGAGGCCTCGGGTGCGGAGTTTTTGACGTCGTCGCCCATAGCCAAACTTGCGCGCATGGTTGTGTGCCGTTTTTACAAAGTTTTCAGATTGCCTCCCAGGTTTGCATCCCTCACTGAATTGGCCATAGAATCAATTGTGTCGAGACGGTTTTTGAATTTGAGGCCTCGGGTGCGGAGTTTTTGACGTCGTCGCCCATAGCCGAATTGCGCGCACACTTGTGCGCCGTTTTTACAAAGTTTTCAGATTGCCTCTCGGGTTTGCATTTCCAGCTGAATTAGCCATAGAATCAATTGTGTCGAGAAAATTTTTGAAATTGAGGCCTCGGGTGCAGAGTTTTTGACGTCGTCGCCCATAGCCAAATTGCGCGCACGCTTGTGCGCCGTTTTTACAAAGTTTTCAGATTGCCTCTCGGGTTTGCATTCCCAGCTGAATTGGCCATAAAATCAATTGTGTCGAAAAAGTTTTTGAATTTGAGGCCTCGGGTGCGGAGTTTTTGACGTCGTCGCCCATAGCCAAACTTGCGCGCATGGTTGTGTGCCGTTTTTACAAATTTTCAGATTGCCTCCCAGGTTTGCATCCCTCACTGAATTGGCCATAGAATCAATTGTGTCGAGACGGTTTTTGAATTTGAGGCCTCGGGTGCGGAGATTTTGACGTCGTCGCCCATAGCCAAATTGCGCGCACATTTGTGCGCCATTTTTACAAAGTTTTCAGATTGCCTCTCGGGTTTGCATTTCCAGCTGAATTGGCCATATAATCAATTGTGTCGAGAAAAATTTTGAATTTGAGGCCTCGAGTGCGGAGATTTTGACGTCGTTGCCCATAGCCAAACTTGCGCGCATGGTTGTGTGCCGTTTTTACAAAGTTTTAAGATTGCCTCCCAGGTTTGCATCCCTCACTGAATTGGCCATAGAATCAATTGTGTCGAGACAGTTTTTGAATTTGAGGCCTCGGGTGCGGAGTTTTTGACGTCGTCGCCCATAGCCAAACTTGCGCGCATGGTTGTGTGCCGTTTTTACAAAGTTTTCAGATTGCCTCCCAGGTTTGCATCCCTCACTGAATTGGCCATATAATCAATTGTGTCGAGACGGTTTTTGAATTTGAGGCCTCGGGTGCGGAGTTTTTGACGTCGTCGCCCATAGCCAAATTGCGTGCATGCTTGTGCGTCGTTTTTACAAAGTTTTCAGATTGCCTCTCGGGTTTGCACTTCCAGCTGAATTGGCCATAGAATCAATTGTGTCGAGAAAGTTTTTGAATTTGAGGCCTCGGGTGCGGAGTTTTTGACGTCGTCGCCCATGGCCAAATTGCGCGCACGCTTGTGCGCCGCTTTTACAAAGTTTTCAGATTGCCTCTCGGGTTTGCATCCCTCACTGAATTGGCCATAGAATCAATTGTGTCGAGACGGTTTTTGAATTTGAGGCCTAGGGTGCGGAGTTTTTAACGTCGTCGCCCATAGCCAAACTTGCGGGCATGGTTGTGTGCCGTTTTTACAAAGTTTTCAGATTGCCTCTCAGGTTTGCATCCCTCACTGAATTGGCCATAGAATCAATTGTGTCGCGACGGTTTTTGAATTTGAGGCCTCGGGTACGGAGTTTTTGACGTCGTCGCCCATAGCCAAATTGCGCGCACACTTGTGCGCCGTTTTTACAAAGTTTTCAGATTGCCTCTCGGGTTTGCATTTCCAGCTGAATTGGCCATAGAATCAATTGTGTCGAGAAAGTTTTTGAATTTGAGGCCTCGGGTGCGGAGTTTTTGACGTCGTCGCCCATAGCCAAACTTGCGCGCATGGTTGTGTGCCGTTTTTACAAAGTTTTCAGATTGCCTCCCAGGTTTGCATCCCTCACTGAATTGGCCATAGAATCAATTGTGTCGAGACGGTTTTTGAATTTGAGGCCTCGGGTGCGGAGGTTTTGACGTCGTCGCCCATAGCCAAACTTGCGCGCATGGTTGTGTGCCGTTTTTACAAAGTTTTCAGATTGCCTCCCAGGTTTGCATCCCTCACTGAATTGGCCATAGAATCAATTGTGTCGAGACGGTTTTTGAATTTGAGGCCTCGGGTGCGGAGTTTTTGACGTCGTCGCCCATAGCCAAATTGCACGCACACTTGTGCGCCGTTTTTACAAAGTTTTCAGATTGCCTCTCGGGTTTGCATTTCTAGCTGAATTAGCCATATAATCAATTGGTGTCGAGAAATTTTTTGAAATTGAGGCCTCGGGTGCAGATTTTTTGACGTCGTCACCCATAGCCAAATTGCGCGCACGCTTGTGCGCCGTTTTTACAAAGTTTTCAGATTGCCTCTCGGGTTTGCAGTCCCAGCTGAATTGGCCATAGAATCAATTGTGTCGAGAAAGTATTTGAATTTGAGGCATCGGGTGTGGAGTTTTTGACGTCGTCGCCCATAGCCAAACTTGCGCGCATGGTTGTGTGCCGTTTTTACAAAGTTTTCAGATTGCCTCCCAGGTTTGCATCCCTCACTGAATTGGCCATAGAATCAATTGTGTCGAGACGGTTTTTGAATTTGAGGCCTCGGGTGCGGAGTTTTTGACGTCGTCGCCCATAGCCGAATTGCGCGCACACTTGTGCGCCGTTTTTACAAAGTTTTCAGATTGCCTCTCGGGTTTGCATTTCAACCTGAATTAGCCATAGAATCAATTGGTGTCGAGAAATTTTTTGAAATTGAGGCCTCGGGTGCAGAGTTTTTGACGTCGTCGCCCATAGCCAAATTGCACGCACGCTTGTGCGCCGTTTTTACAAAGTTTTCATATTGCCTCTCGGGTTTGCAGTCCCAGCTGAATTGGCCATAGAATCAATTGTGTCGAGAAAGTATTTGAATTTGAGGCCTCGGGTGCGGAGTTTTTGACGTCGTCGCCCATAGCCAAACTTGCGCGCATGGTTGTGTGCCGTTTTTACAAAGTTTTCAGATTGCCTCCCAGGTTTGCATCCCTCACTGAATTGGCCATAGAATCAATTGTGTCGAGACGGTTTTTGAATTTGAGGCCTCGGGTGCGGAGTTTTTGACGTCGTCGCCCATAGCCGAATTGCGCGCACACTTGTGCGCCGTTTTTACAAAGTTTTCAGATTGCCTCTCGGGTTTGCATTTCCAGCTGAATTAGCCATAGAATCAATTGTGTCGAGAAAATTTTTGAAATTGAGGCCTCGGGTGCAGAGTTTTTGACGTCGTCGCCCATAGCCAAATTGCGCGCACGCTTGTGCGCCGTTTTTACAAAGTTTTCAGATTGCCTCTCGGGTTTGCATTCCCAGCTGAATTGGCCATAAAATCAATTGTGTCGAAAAAGTTTTTGAATTTGAGGCCTCGGGTGCGGAGTTTTTGACGTCGTCGCCCATAGCCAAACTTGCGCGCATGGTTGTGTGCCGTTTTTACAAATTTTCAGATTGCCTCCCAGGTTTGCATCCCTCACTGAATTGGCCATAGAATCAATTGTGTCGAGACGGTTTTTGAATTTGAGGCCTCGGGTGCGGAGATTTTGACGTCGTCGCCCATAGCCAAATTGCGCGCACATTTGTGCGCCATTTTTACAAAGTTTTCAGATTGCCTCTCGGGTTTGCATTTCCAGCTGAATTGGCCATATAATCAATTGTGTCGAGAAAAATTTTGAATTTGAGGCCTCGGGTGCGGAGATTTTGACGTCGTTGCCCATAGCCAAACTTGCGCGCATGGTTGTGTGCCGTTTTTACAAAGTTTTAAGATTGCCTCCCAGGTTTGCATCCCTCACTGAATTGGCCATAGAATCAATTGTGTCGAGACAGTTTTTGAATTTGAGGCCTCGGGTGCGGAGTTTTTGACGTCGTCGCCCATAGCCAAACTTGCGCGCATGGTTGTGTGCCGTTTTTACAAAGTTTTAAGATTGCCTCCCAGGTTTGCATCCCTCACTGAATTGGCCATATAATCAATTGGTGTCGAGAAATTTTTTGAAATTGAGGCCTCGGGTGCAGATTTTTTGACGTCGTCACCCATAGCCAAATTGCGCGCACGCTTGTGCGCCGTTTTTACAAAGTTTTCAGATTGCCTCTCGGGTTTGCAGTCCCAGCTGAATTGGCCATAGAATCAATTGTGTCGAGAAAGTATTTGAATTTGAGGCCTCGGGTGTGGAGTTTTTGACGTCGTCGCCCATAGCCAAACTTGCGCGCATGGTTGTGTGCCGTTTTTACAAAGTTTTCAGATTGCCTCCCAGGTTTGCATCCCTCACTGAATTGGCCATAGAATCAATTGTGTCGAGACGGTTTTTGAATTTGAGGCCTCGGGTGCGGAGTTTTTGACGTCGTCGCCCATAGCCGAATTGCGCGCACACTTGTGCGCCGTTTTTACAAAGTTTTCAGATTGCCTCTCGGGTTTGCATTTCCAGCTGAATTAGCCATAGAATCAATTGGTGTCGAGAAATTTTTTGAAATTGAGGCCTCGGGTGCAGAGTTTTTGACGTCGTCGCCCATAGCCAAATTGCGCGCACGCTTGTGCGCCGTTTTTACAAAGTTTTCAAATTGCCTCTCGGGTTTGCAGTCCCAGCTGAATTGGCCATAGAATCAATTGTGTCGAGAAAGTATTTGAATTTGAGGCCTCGGGTGCGGAGTTTTTGACGTCGTCGCCCATAGCCAAACTTGCGCGCATGGTTGTGTGCCGTTTTTACAAAGTTTTCAGGTTGCCTCCCAGGTTTGCATCCCTCACTGAATTGGCCATAGAATCAATTGTGTCGAGACGGTTTTTGAATTTGAGGCCTCGGGTGCGGAGTTTTTGACGTCGTCGCCCATAGCCGAATTGCGCGCACACTTGTGCGCCGTTTTTACAAAGTTTTCAGATTGCCTCTCGGGTTTGCATTTCCAGCTGAATTAGCCATAGAATCAATTGTGTCGAGAAAATTTTTGAAATTGAGGCCTCGGGTGCAGAGTTTTTGACGTCGTCGCCCATAGCCAAATTGCGCGCACGCTTGTGCGCCGTTTTTACAAAGTTTTCAGATTGCCTCTCGGGTTTGCATTCCCAGCTGAATTGGCCATAAAATCAATTGTGTCGAAAAAGTTTTTGAATTTGAGGCCTCGGGTGCGGAGTTTTTGACGTCGTCGCCCATAGCCAAACTTGCGCGCATGGTTGTGTGCCGTTTTTACAAATTTTCAGATTGCCTCCCAGGTTTGCATCCCTCACTGAATTGGCCATAGAATCAATTGTGTCGAGACGGTTTTTGAATTTGAGGCCTCGGGTGCGGAGATTTTGACGTCGTCGCCCATAGCCAAATTGCGCGCACATTTGTGCGCCATTTTTACAAAGTTTTCAGATTGCCTCTCGGGTTTGCACTTCCAGCTGAATTGGCCATATAATCAATTGTGTCGAGAAAAATTTTGAATTTGAGGCCTCGGGTGCGGAGATTTTGACGTCGTTGCCCATAGCCAAACTTGCGCGCATGGTTGTGTGCCGTTTTTACAAAGTTTTAAGATTGCCTCCCAGGTTTGCATCCCTCACTGAATTGGCCATAGAATCAATTGTGTCGAGACAGTTTTTGAATTTGAGGCCTCGGGTGCGGAGTTTTTGACGTCGTCGCCCATAGCCAAACTTGCGCGCATGGTTGTGTGCCGTTTTTACAAAGTTTTCAGATTGCCTCCCAGGTTTGCATCCCTCACTGAATTGGCCATATAATCAATTGTGTCGAGACGGTTTTTGAATTTGAGGCCTCGGGTGCGGAGTTTTTGACGTCGTCGCCCATAGCCAAATTGCGTGCATGCTTGTGCGTCGTTTTTACAAAGTTTTCAGATTGCCTCTCGGGTTTGCACTTCCAGCTGAATTGGCCATAGAATCAATTGTGTCGAGAAAGTTTTTGAATTTGAGGCCTCGGGTGCGGAGTTTTTGACGTCGTCGCCCATGGCCAAATTGCGCGCACGCTTGTGCGCCGTTTTTACAAAGTTTTCAGATTGCCTCTCGGGTTTGCATCCCTCACTGAATTGGCCATAGAATCAATTGTGTCGAGACGGTTTTTGAATTTGAGGCCTAGGGTGCGGAGTTTTTAACGTCGTCGCCCATAGCCAAACTTGCGGGCATGGTTGTGTGCCGTTTTTACAAAGTTTTCAGATTGCCTCTCAGGTTTGCATCCCTCACTGAATTGGCCATAGAATCAATTGTATCGCGACGGTTTTTGAATTTGAGGCCTCGGGTACGGAGTTTTTGACGTCGTCGCCCATAGCCAAATTGCGCGCACACTTGTGCGCCGTTTTTACAAAGTTTTCAGATTGCCTCTCGGGTTTGCATTTCCAGCTGAATTGGCCATAGAATCAATTGTGTCGAGAAAGTTTTTGAATTTGAGGCCTCGGGTGCGGAGTTTTTGACGTCGTCGCCCATAGCCAAACTTGCGCGCATGGTTGTGTGCCGTTTTTACAAATTTTCAGATTGCCTCCCAGGTTTGCATCCCTCACTGAATTGGCCATAGAATCAATTGTGTCGAGACGGTTTTTGAATTTGAGGCCTCGGGTGCGGAGATTTTGACGTCGTCGCCCATAGCCAAATTGCGCGCACATTTGTGCGCCATTTTTACAAAGTTTTCAGATTGCCTCTCGGGTTTGCATTTCCAGCTGAATTGGCCATATAATCAATTGTGTCGAGAAAAATTTTGAATTTGAGGCCTCGGGTGCGGAGATTTTGACGTCGTTGCCCATAGCCAAACTTGCGCGCATGGTTGTGTGCCGTTTTTACAAAGTTTTAAGATTGCCTCCCAGGTTTGCATCCCTCACTGAATTGGCCATAGAATCAATTGTGTCGAGACAGTTTTTGAATTTGAGGCCTCGGGTGCGGAGTTTTTGACGTCGTCGCCCATAGCCAAACTTGCGCGCATGGTTGTGTGCCGTTTTTACAAAGTTTTAAGATTGCCTCCCAGGTTTGCATCCCTCACTGAATTGGCCATATAATCAATTGGTGTCGAGAAATTTTTTGAAATTGAGGCCTCGGGTGCAGATTTTTTGACGTCGTCACCCATAGCCAAATTGCGCGCACGCTTGTGCGCCGTTTTTACAAAGTTTTCAGATTGCCTCTCGGGTTTGCAGTCCCAGCTGAATTGGCCATAGAATCAATTGTGTCGAGAAAGTATTTGAATTTGAGGCCTCGGGTGTGGAGTTTTTGACGTCGTCGCCCATAGCCAAACTTGCGCGCATGGTTGTGTGCCGTTTTTACAAAGTTTTCAGATTGCCTCCCAGGTTTGCATCCCTCACTGAATTGGCCATAGAATCAATTGTGTCGAGACGGTTTTTGAATTTGAGGCCTCGGGTGCGGAGTTTTTGACGTCGTCGCCCATAGCCGAATTGCGCGCACACTTGTGCGCCGTTTTTACAAAGTTTTCAGATTGCCTCTCGGGTTTGCATTTCCAGCTGAATTAGCCATAGAATCAATTGGTGTCGAGAAATTTTTTGAAATTGAGGCCTCGGGTGCAGAGTTTTTGACGTCGTCGCCCATAGCCAAATTGCGCGCACGCTTGTGCGCCGTTTTTACAAAGTTTTCAAATTGCCTCTCGGGTTTGCAGTCCCAGCTGAATTGGCCATAGAATCAATTGTGTCGAGAAAGTATTTGAATTTGAGGCCTCGGGTGCGGAGTTTTTGACGTCGTCGCCCATAGCCAAACTTGCGCGCATGGTTGTGTGCCGTTTTTACAAAGTTTTCAGGTTGCCTCCCAGGTTTGCATCCCTCACTGAATTGGCCATAGAATCAATTGTGTCGAGACGGTTTTTGAATTTGAGGCCTCGGGTGCGGAGTTTTTGACGTCGTCGCCCATAGCCGAATTGCGCGCACACTTGTGCGCCGTTTTTACAAAGTTTTCAGATTGCCTCTCGGGTTTGCATTTCCAGCTGAATTAGCCATAGAATCAATTGTGTCGAGAAAATTTTTGAAATTGAGGCCTCGGGTGCAGAGTTTTTGACGTCGTCGCCCATAGCCAAATTGCGCGCACGCTTGTGCGCCGTTTTTACAAAGTTTTCAGATTGCCTCTCGGGTTTGCATTCCCAGCTGAATTGGCCATAAAATCAATTGTGTCGAAAAAGTTTTTGAATTTGAGGCCTCGGGTGCGGAGTTTTTGACGTCGTCGCCCATAGCCAAACTTGCGCGCATGGTTGTGTGCCGTTTTTACAAATTTTCAGATTGCCTCCCAGGTTTGCATCCCTCACTGAATTGGCCATAGAATCAATTGTGTCGAGACGGTTTTTGAATTTGAGGCCTCGGGTGCGGAGATTTTGACGTCGTCGCCCATAGCCAAATTGCGCGCACATTTGTGCGCCATTTTTACAAAGTTTTCAGATTGCCTCTCGGGTTTGCACTTCCAGCTGAATTGGCCATATAATCAATTGTGTCGAGAAAAATTTTGAATTTGAGGCCTCGGGTGCGGAGATTTTGACGTCGTTGCCCATAGCCAAACTTGCGCGCATGGTTGTGTGCCGTTTTTACAAAGTTTTAAGATTGCCTCCCAGGTTTGCATCCCTCACTGAATTGGCCATAGAATCAATTGTGTCGAGACAGTTTTTGAATTTGAGGCCTCGGGTGCGGAGTTTTTGACGTCGTCGCCCATAGCCAAACTTGCGCGCATGGTTGTGTGCCGTTTTTACAAAGTTTTCAGATTGCCTCCCAGGTTTGCATCCCTCACTGAATTGGCCATATAATCAATTGTGTCGAGACGGTTTTTGAATTTGAGGCCTCGGGTGCGGAGTTTTTGACGTCGTCGCCCATAGCCAAATTGCGTGCATGCTTGTGCGTCGTTTTTACAAAGTTTTCAGATTGCCTCTCGGGTTTGCACTTCCAGCTGAATTGGCCATAGAATCAATTGTGTCGAGAAAGTTTTTGAATTTGAGGCCTCGGGTGCGGAGTTTTTGACGTCGTCGCCCATGGCCAAATTGCGCGCACGCTTGTGCGCCGTTTTTACAAAGTTTTCAGATTGCCTCTCGGGTTTGCATCCCTCACTGAATTGGCCATAGAATCAATTGTGTCGAGACGGTTTTTGAATTTGAGGCCTAGGGTGCGGAGTTTTTAACGTCGTCGCCCATAGCCAAACTTGCGGGCATGGTTGTGTGCCGTTTTTACAAAGTTTTCAGATTGCCTCTCAGGTTTGCATCCCTCACTGAATTGGCCATAGAATCAATTGTATCGCGACGGTTTTTGAATTTGAGGCCTCGGGTACGGAGTTTTTGACGTCGTCGCCCATAGCCAAATTGCGCGCACACTTGTGCGCCGTTTTTACAAAGTTTTCAGATTGCCTCTCGGGTTTGCATTTCCAGCTGAATTGGCCATAGAATCAATTGTGTCGAGAAAGTTTTTGAATTTGAGGCCTCGGGTGCGGAGTTTTTGACGTCGTCGCCCATAGCCAAACTTGCGCGCATGGTTGTGTGCCGTTTTTACAAAGTTTTCAGATTGCCTCCCAGGTTTGCATCCCTCACTGAATTGGCCATAGAATCAATTGTGTCGAGACGGTTTTTGAATTTGAGGCCTCGGGTGCGGAGGTTTTGACGTCGTCGCCCATAGCCAAACTTGCGCGCATGGTTGTGTGCCGTTTTTACAAAGTTTTCAGATTGCCTCCCAGGTTTGCATCCCTCACTGAATTGGCCATAGAATCAATTGTGTCGAGACGGTTTTTGAATTTGAGGCCTCGGGTGCGGAGTTTTTGACGTCGTCGCCCATAGCCAAATTGCACGCACACTTGTGCGCCGTTTTTACAAAGTTTTCAGATTGCCTCTCGGGTTTGCATTTCTAGCTGAATTAGCCATAGAATCAATTGGTGTCGAGAAATTTTTTGAAATTGAGGCCTCGGGTGCAGATTTTTTGACGTCGTCGCCCATAGCCAAATTGCGCGCACGCTTGTGCGCCGTTTTTACAAAGTTTTCAGATTGCCTCTCGGGTTTGCAGTCCCAGCTGAATTGGCCATAGAATCAATTGTGTCGAGAAAGTATTTGAATTTGAGGCCTCGGGTGCGGAGTTTTTGACGTCGTCGCCCATAGCCAAACTTGCGCGCATGGTTGTGTGCCGTTTTTACAAAGTTTTCAGATTGCCTCCCAGGTTTGCATCCCTCACTGAATTGGCCATAGAATCAATTGTGTCGAGACGGTTTTTGAATTTGAGGCCTCGGGTGCGGAGTTTTTGACGTCGTCGCCCATAGCCGAATTGCGCGCACACTTGTGCGCCGTTTTTACAAAGTTTTCAGATTGCCTCTCGGGTTTGCATTTCCAGCCGAATTAGCCATAGAATCAATTGTGTCGAGAAAATTTTTGAAATTGAGGCCTCGGGTGCAGAGTTTTTGACGTCGTCGCCCATAGCCAAATTGCGCGCACGCTTGTGCGCCGTTTTTACAAAGTTTTCAGATTGCCTCTCGGGTTTGCATTCCCAGCTGAATTGGCCATAAAATCAATTGTGTCGAAAAAGTTTTTGAATTTGAGGCCTCGGGTGCGGAGTTTTTGACGTCGTCGCCCATAGCCAAACTTGCGCGCATGGTTGTGTGCCGTTTTTACAAAGTTTTCAGATTGCCTCCCAGGTTTGCATCCCTCACTGAATTGGCCATATAATCAATTGTGTCGAGACGGTTTTTGAATTTGAGGCCTCGGGTGCGGAGTTTTTGACGTCGTCGCCCATAGCCAAATTGCGCGCATGCTTGTGCGTCGTTTTTACAAAGTTTTCAGATTGCCTCTCGGGTTTGCACTTCCAGCTGAATTGGCCATAGAATCAATTGTGTCGAGAAAGTTTTTGAATTTGAGGCCTCGGGTGCGGAGTTTTTAACGTCGTCGCCCATGGCCAAATTGCGCGCACGCTTGTGCGCCGCTTTTACAAAGTTTTCAGATTGCCTCTCGGGTTTGCATCCCTCACTGAATTGGCCATAGAATCAATTGTGTCGAGACGGTTTTTGAATTTGAGGCCTAGGGTGCGGAGTTTTTAACGTCGTCGCCCATAGCCAAACTTGCGGGCATGGTTGTGTGCCGTTTTTACAAAGTTTTCAGATTGCCTCTCAGGTTTGCATCCCTCACTGAATTGGCCATAGAATCAATTGTGTCGCGACGGTTTTTGAATTTGAGGCCTCGGGTACGGAGTTTTTGACGTCGTCGCCCATAGCCAAATTGCGCGCACACTTGTGCGCCGTTTTTACAAAGTTTTCAGATTGCCTCTCGGGTTTGCATTTCCAGCTGAATTGGCCATAGAATCAATTGTGTCGAGAAAGTTTTTGAATTTGAGGCCTCGGGTGCGGAGTTTTTGACGTCGTCGCCCATAGCCAAACTTGCGCGCATGGTTGTGTGCCGTTTTTACAAAGTTTTCAGATTGCCTCCCAGGTTTGCATCCCTCACTGAATTGGCCATAGAATCAATTGTGTCGAGACGGTTTTTGAATTTGAGGCCTCGGGTGCGGAGGTTTTGACGTCGTCGCCCATAGCCAAACTTGCGCGCATGGTTGTGTGCCGTTTTTACAAAGTTTTCAGATTGCCTCCCAGGTTTGCATCCCTCACTGAATTGGCCATAGAATCAATTGTGTCGAGACGGTTTTTGAATTTGAGGCCTCGGGTGCGGAGTTTTTGACGTCGTCGCCCATAGCCAAATTGCACGCACACTTGTGCGCCGTTTTTACAAAGTTTTCAGATTGCCTCTCGGGTTTGCATTTCTAGCTGAATTAGCCATAGAATCAATTGGTGTCGAGAATTTTTTTGAAATTGAGGCCTCGGGTGCAGATTTTTTGACGTCGTCGCCCATAGCCAAATTGCGCGCACGCTTGTGCGCCGTTTTTACAAAGTTTTCAGATTGCCTCTCGGGTTTGCAGTCCCAGCTGAATTGGCCATATAATCAATTGTGTCGAGAAAGTATTTGAATTTGAGGCCTCGGGTGCGGAGTTTTTGATGTCGTCGCCCATAGCCAAACTTGCGCGCATGGTTGTGTGCCGTTTTTACAAAGTTTTCAGATTGCCTCCCAGGTTTGCATCCCTCACTGAATTGGCCATAGAATCAATTGTGTCGAGACGGTTTTTGAATTTGAGGCCTCGGGTGCGGAGTTTTTGACGTCGTCGCCCATAGCCGAATTGCGCGCACACTTGTGCGCCGTTTTTACAAAGTTTTCAGATTGCCTCTCGGGTTTGCATTTCCAGCTGAATTAGCCATAGAATCAATTGGTGTTGAGAAATTTTTTGAAATTGAGGCCTCGGGTGCAGAGTTTTTGACGTCGTCGCCCATAGCCAAATTGCGCGCACGCTTGTGCGCCGTTTTTACAAAGTTTTCAGATTGCCTCTCGGGTTTGCAGTCCCAGCTGAATTGGCCATAGTATCAATTGTGTCGAGAAAGTATTTGAATTTGAGGCCTCGGGTGCGGAGTTTTTGACGTCGTCGCCCATAGCCAAACTTGCGCGCATGGTTGTGTGCCGTTTTTACAAAGTTTTCAGATTGCCTCCCAGGTTTGCATCCCTCACTGAATTGGCCATAGAATCAATTGTGTCGAGACGGTTTTTGAATTTGAGGCCTCGGGTGCGGAGTTTTTGACGTCGTCGCCCATAGCCGAATTGCGCGCACACTTGTGCGCCGTTTTTACAAAGTTTTCAGATTGCCTCTCGGGTTTGCATTTCCAGCTGAATTAGCCATAGAATCAATTGTGTCGAGAAAATTTTTGAAATTGAGGCCTCGGGTGCAGAGTTTTTGACGTCGTCGCCCATAGCCAAATTGCGCGCACGCTTGTGCGCCGTTTTTACAAAGTTTTCAGATTGCCTCTCGGGTTTGCATTCCCAGCTGAATTGGCCATAAAATCAATTGTGTCGAAAAAGTTTTTGAATTTGAGGCCTCGGGTGCGGAGTTTTTGACGTCGTCGCCCATAGCCAAACTTGCGCGCATGGTTGTGTGCCGTTTTTACAAATTTTCAGATTGCCTCCCAGGTTTGCATCCCTCACTGAATTGGCCATAGAATCAATTGTGTCGAGACGGTTTTTGAATTTGAGGCCTCGGGTGCGGAGATTTTGACGTCGTCGCCCATAGCCAAATTGCGCGCACATTTGTGCGCCATTTTTACAAAGTTTTCAGATTGCCTCTCGGGTTTGCATTTCCAGCTGAATTGGCCATATAATCAATTGTGTCGAGAAAAATTTTGAATTTGAGGCCTCGGGTGCGGAGATTTTGACGTCGTTGCCCATAGCCAAACTTGCGCGCATGGTTGTGTGCCGTTTTTACAAAGTTTTCAGATTGCCTCCCAGGTTTGCATCCCTCACTGAATTGGCCATAGAATCAATTGTGTCGAGACGGTTTTTGAATTTGAGGCCTCGGGTGCGGAGGTTTTGACGTCGTCGCCCATAGCCAAACTTGCGCGCATGGTTGTGTGCCGTTTTTACAAAGTTTTCAGATTGCCTCCCAGGTTTGCATCCCTCACTGAATTGGCCATAGAATCAATTGTGTCGAGACGGTTTTTGAATTTGAGGCCTCGGGTGCGGAGTTTTTGACGTCGTCGCCCATAGCCAAATTGCACGCACACTTGTGCGCCGTTTTTACAAAGTTTTCAGATTGCCTCTCGGGTTTGCATTTCTAGCTGAATTAGCCATAGAATCAATTGGTGTCGAGAATTTTTTTGAAATTGAGGCCTCGGGTGCAGATTTTTTGACGTCGTCGCCCATAGCCAAATTGCGCGCACGCTTGTGCGCCGTTTTTACAAAGTTTTCAGATTGCCTCTCGGGTTTGCAGTCCCAGCTGAATTGGCCATATAATCAATTGTGTCGAGAAAGTATTTGAATTTGAGGCCTCGGGTGCGGAGTTTTTGACGTCGTCGCCCATAGCCAAACTTGCGCGCATGGTTGTGTGCCGTTTTTACAAAGTTTTCAGATTGCCTCCCAGGTTTGCATCCCTCACTGAATTGGCCATAGAATCAATTGTGTCGAGACGGTTTTTGAATTTGAGGCCTCGGGTGCGGAGTTTTTGACGTCGTCGCCCATAGCCGAATTGCGCGCACACTTGTGCGCCGTTTTTACAAAGTTTTCAGATTGCCTCTCGGGTTTGCATTTCCAGCTGAATTAGCCATAGAATCAATTGGTGTTGAGAAATTTTTTGAAATTGAGGCCTCGGGTGCAGAGTTTTTGACGTCGTCGCCCATAGCCAAATTGCGCGCACGCTTGTGCGCCGTTTTTACAAAGTTTTCAGATTGCCTCTCGGGTTTGCAGTCCCAGCTGAATTGGCCATAGTATCAATTGTGTCGAGAAAGTATTTGAATTTGAGGCCTCGGGTGCGGAGTTTTTGACGTCGTCGCCCATAGCCAAACTTGCGCGCATGGTTGTGTGCCGTTTTTACAAAGTTTTCAGATTGCCTCCCAGGTTTGCATCCCTCACTGAATTGACCATAGAATCAATTGTGTCGAGACGGTTTTTGAATTTGAGGCCTCGGGTGCGGAGTTTTTGACGTCGTCGCCCATAGCCGAATTGCGCGCACACTTGTGCGCCGTTTTTACAAAGTTTTCAGATTGCCTCTCGGGTTTGCATTTCCAGCTGAATTAGCCATAGAATCAATTGTGTCGAGAAAATTTTTGAAATTGAGGCCTCGGGTGCAGAGTTTTTGACGTCGTCGCCCATAGCCAAATTGCGCGCACGCTTGTGCGCCGTTTTTACAAAGTTTTCAGATTGCCTCTCGGGTTTGCATTCCCAGCTGAATTGGCCATAAAATCAATTGTGTCGAAAAAGTTTTTGAATTTGAGGCCTCGGGTGCGGAGTTTTTGACGTCGTCGCCCATAGCCAAACTTGCGCGCATGGTTGTGTGCCGTTTTTACAAATTTTCAGATTGCCTCCCAGGTTTGCATCCCTCACTGAATTGGCCATAGAATCAATTGTGTCGAGACGGTTTTTGAATTTGAGGCCTCGGGTGCGGAGATTTTGACGTCGTCGCCCATAGCCAAATTGCGCGCACATTTGTGCGCCATTTTTACAAAGTTTTCAGATTGCCTCTCGGGTTTGCATTTCCAGCTGAATTGGCCATATAATCAATTGTGTCGAGAAAAATTTTGAATTTGAGGCCTCGGGTGCGGAGATTTTGACGTCGTTGCCCATAGCCAAACTTGCGCGCATGGTTGTGTGCCGTTTTTACAAAGTTTAAGATTGCCTCCCAGGTTTGCATCCCTCACTGAATTGGCCATAGAATCAATTGTGTCGAGACAGTTTTTGAATTTGAGGCCTCGGGTGCGGAGTTTTTGACGTCGTCGCCCATAGCCAAACTTGCGCGCATGGTTGTGTGCCGTTTTTACAAAGTTTTCAGATTGCCTCCCAGGTTTGCATCCCTCACTGAATTGGCCATATAATCAATTGTGTCGAGACGGTTTTTGAATTTGAGGCCTCGGGTGCGGAGTTTTTGACGTCGTCGCCCATAGCCAAATTGCGTGCATGCTTGTGCGTCGTTTTTACAAAGTTTTCAGATTGCCTCTCGGGTTTGCACTTCCAGCTGAATTGGCCATAGAATCAATTGTGTCGAGAAAGTTTTTGAATTTGAGGCCTCGGGTGCGGAGTTTTTGACGTCGTCGCCCATGGCCAAATTGCGCGCACGCTTGTGCGCCGTTTTTACAAAGTTTTCAGATTGCCTCTCGGGTTTGCATCCCTCACTGAATTGGCCATAGAATCAATTGTGTCGAGACGGTTTTTGAATTTGAGGCCTAGGGTGCGGAGTTTTTAACGTCGTCGCCCATAGCCAAACTTGCGGGCATGGTTGTGTGCCGTTTTTACAAAGTTTTCAGATTGCCTCCCAGGTTTGCATCCCTCACTGAATTGGCCATAGAATCAATTGTGTCGAGACGGTTTTTGAATTTGAGGCCTCGGGTGCGGAGTTTTTGACGTCGTCGCCCATAGCCGAATTGCGCGCACACTTGTGCGCCGTTTTTACAAAGTTTTCAGATTGCCTCTCGGGTTTGCATTTCCAGCTGAATTAGCCATAGAATCAATTGGTGTTGAGAAATTTTTTGAAATTGAGGCCTCGGGTGCAGAGTTTTTGACGTCGTCGCCCATAGCCAAATTGCGCGCACGCTTGTGCGCCGTTTTTACAAAGTTTTCAGATTGCCTCTCGGGTTTGCAGTCCCAGCTGAATTGGCCATAGTATCAATTGTGTCGAGAAAGTATTTGAATTTGAGGCCTCGGGTGCGGAGTTTTTGACGTCGTCGCCCATAGCCAAACTTGCGCGCATGGTTGTGTGCCGTTTTTACAAAGTTTTCAGATTGCCTCCCAGGTTTGCATCCCTCACTGAATTGGCCATAGAATCAATTGTGTCGAGACGGTTTTTGAATTTGAGGCCTCGGGTGCGGAGTTTTTGACGTCGTCGCCCATAGCCGAATTGCGCGCACACTTGTGCGCCGTTTTTACAAAGTTTTCAGATTGCCTCTCGGGTTTGCATTTCCAGCTGAATTAGCCATAGAATCAATTGTGTCAAGAAAATTTTTGAAATTGAGGCCTCGGGTGCAGAGTTTTTGACGTCGTCGCCCATAGCCAAATTGCGCGCACGCTTGTGCGCCGTTTTTACAAAGTTTTCAGATTGCCTCTCGGGTTTGCATTCCCAGCTGAATTGGCCATAAAATCAATTGTGTCGAAAAAGTTTTTGAATTTGAGGCCTCGGGTGCGGAGTTTTTGACGTCGTCGCCCATAGCCAAACTTGCGCGCATGGTTGTGTGCCGTTTTTACAAATTTTCAGATTGCCTCCCAGGTTTGCATCCCTCACTGAATTGGCCATAGAATCAATTGTGTCGAGACGGTTTTTGAATTTGAGGCCTCGGGTGCGGAGATTTTGACGTCGTCGCCCATAGCCAAATTGCGCGCACATTTGTGCGCCATTTTTACAAAGTTTTCAGATTGCCTCTCGGGTTTGCATTTCCAGCTGAATTGGCCATATAATCAATTGTGTCGAGAAAAATTTTGAATTTGAGGCCTCGGGTGCGGAGATTTTGACGTCGTTGCCCATAGCCAAACTTGCGCGCATGGTTGTGTGCCGTTTTTACAAAGTTTAAGATTGCCTCCCAGGTTTGCATCCCTCACTGAATTGGCCATAGAATCAATTGTGTCGAGACAGTTTTTGAATTTGAGGCCTCGGGTGCGGAGTTTTTGACGTCGTCGCCCATAGCCAAACTTGCGCGCATGGTTGTGTGCCGTTTTTACAAAGTTTTCAGATTGCCTCCCAGGTTTGCATCCCTCACTGAATTGGCCATATAATCAATTGTGTCGAGACGGTTTTTGAATTTGAGGCCTCGGGTGCGGAGTTTTTGACGTCGTCGCCCATAGCCAAATTGCGTGCATGCTTGTGCGTCGTTTTTACAAAGTTTTCAGATTGCCTCTCGGGTTTGCACTTCCAGCTGAATTGGCCATAGAATCAATTGTGTCGAGAAAGTTTTTGAATTTGAGGCCTCGGGTGCGGAGTTTTTGACGTCGTCGCCCATGGCCAAATTGCGCGCACGCTTGTGCGCCGTTTTTACAAAGTTTTCAGATTGCCTCTCGGGTTTGCATCCCTCACTGAATTGGCCATAGAATCAATTGTGTCGAGACGGTTTTTGAATTTGAGGCCTAGGGTGCGGAGTTTTTAACGTCGTCGCCCATAGCCAAACTTGCGGGCATGGTTGTGTGCCGTTTTTACAAAGTTTTCAGATTGCCTCTCAGGTTTGCATCCCTCACTGAATTGGCCATAGAATCAATTGTGTCGCGACGGTTTTTGAATTTTAGGCCTCGGGTACGGAGTTTTTGACGTCGTCGCCCATAGCCAAATTGCGCGCACACTTGTGCGCCGTTTTTACAAAGTTTTCAGATTGCCTCTCGGGTTTGCATTTCCAGCTGAATTGGCCATAGAATCAATTGTGTCGAGAAAGTTTTTGAATTTGAGGCCTCGGGTGCGGAGTTTTTGACGTCGTCGCCCATAGCCAAACTTGCGAGCATGGTTGTGTGCCGTTTTTACAAAGTTTTCAGATTGCCTCCCAGGTTTGCATCCCTCACTGAATTGGCCATAGAATCAATTGTGTCGAGACGGTTTTTGAATTTGAGGCCTCGGGTGCGGAGGTTTTGACGTCGTCGCCCATAGGCAAACTTGCGCGCATGGTTGTGTGCCGTTTTTACAAAGTTTTCAGATTGCCTCCCAGGTTTGCATCCCTCACTGAATTGGCCATAGAATCAATTGTGTCGAGACGGTTTTTGAATTTGAGGCCTCGGGTGCGGAGTTTTTGACGTCGTCGCCCATAGCCAAATTGCACGCACACTTGTGCGCCGTTTTTACAAAGTTTTCAGATTGCCTCTCGGGTTTGCATTTCTAGCTGAATTAGCCATAGAATCAATTGGTGTCGAGAAATTTTTTGAAATTGAGGCCTCGGGTGCAGATTTTTTGACGTCGTCGCCCATAGCCAAATTGCGCGCACGCTTGTGCGCCGTTTTTACAAAGTTTTCAGATTGCCTCTCGGGTTTGCAGTCCCAGCTGAATTGGCCATAGAATCAATTGTGTCGAGAAAGTATTTGAATTTGAGGCCTCGGGTGCGGAGTTTTTGACGTCGTCGCCCATAGCCAAACTTGCGCGCATGGTTGTGTGCCGTTTTTACAAAGTTTTCAGATTGCCTCCCAGGTTTGCATCCCTCACTGAATTGGCCATAGAATCAATTGTGTCGAGACGGTTTTTGAATTTGAGGCCTCGGGTGCGGAGTTTTTGACGTCGTCGCCCATAGCCGAATTGCGCGCACACTTGTGCGCCGTTTTTACAAAGTTTTCAGATTGCCTCTCGGGTTTGCATTCCCAGCTGAATTAGCCATAGAATCAATTGTGTCGAGAAAATTTTTGAAATTGAGGCCTCGGGTGCAGAGTTTTTGACGTCGTCGCCCATAGCCAAATTGCGCGCACGCTTGTGCGCCGTTTTTACAAAGTTTTCAGATTGCCTCTCGGGTTTGCATTCCCAGCTGAATTGGCCATAAAATCAATTGTGTCGAAAAAGTTTTTGAATTTGAGGCCTCGGGTGCGGAGTTTTTGACGTCGTCGCCCATAGCCAAACTTGCGCGCATGGTTGTGTGCCGTTTTTACAAATTTTCAGATTGCCTCCCAGGTTTGCATCCCTCACTGAATTGGCCATAGAATCAATTGTGTCGAGACGGTTTTTGAATTTGAGGCCTCGGGTGCAGAGATTTTGACGTCGTCGCCCATAGCCAAATTGCGCGCACATTTGTGCGCCGTTTTTACAAAGTTTTCAGATTGCCTCTCGGGTTTGCATTTCCAGCTGAATTGGCCATATAATCAATTGTGTCGAGAAAAATTTTGAATTTGAGGCCTCGGGTGCGGAGTTTTTGACGTCGTCGCCCATAGCCAAACTTGCGCGCATGGTTGTGTGCTGTTTTTACAAAGTTTTAAGATTGCCTCCCAGGTTTGCATCCCTCACTGAATTGGCCATAGAATCAATTGTGTCGAGACAGTTTTTGAATTTGAGGCCTCGGGTGCGGAGTTTTTGACGTCGTCGCCCATAGCCAAACTTGCGCGCATGGTTGTGTGCCGTTTTTACAAAGTTTTCAGATTGCCTCCCAGGTTTGCATCCCTCACTGAATTGGCCATATAATCAATTGTGTCGAGACGGTTTTTGAATTTGAGGCCTCGGGTGCGGAGTTTTTGACGTCGTCGCCCATAGCCAAATTGCGCGCATGCTTGTGCGTCGTTTTTACAAAGTTTTCAGATTGCCTCTCGGGTTTGCACTTCCAGCTGAATTGGCCATAGAATCAATTGTGTCGAGAAAGTTTTTGAATTTGAGGCCTCGAGTGCGGAGTTTTTGACGTCGTCGCCCATGGCCAAATTGCGCGCACGCTTGTGCGCCGTTTTTACAAAGTTTTCAGATTGCCTCTCGGGTTTGCATCCCTCACTGAATTGGCCATAGAATCAAATGTGTCGAGACGGTTTTTGAATTTGAGGCCTAGGGTGCGGAGTTTTTGACGTCGTCGCCCATAGCCAAACTTGCGGGCATGGTTGTGTGCCGTTTTTACAAAGTTTTCAGATTGCCTCTCAGGTTTGCATCCCTCACTGAATTGGCCATAGAATCAATTGTGTCGCGACGGTTTTTGAATTTGAGGCCTCGGGTACGGAGTTTTTGACGTCGTCGCCCATAGCCAAATTGCGCGCACGCTTGTGCGCCGTTTTTACAAAGTTTTCAGATTGCCTCTCGGGTTTGCATCCCTCACTGAATTGGCCATAGAATCAAATGTGTCGAGACGGTTTTTGAATTTGAGGCCTAGGGTGCGGAGTTTTTGACGTCGTCGCCCATAGCCAAACTTGCGGGCATGGTTGTGTGCCGTTTTTACAAAGTTTTCAGATTGCCTCTCAGGTTTGCATCCCTCACTGAATTGGCCATAGAATCAATTGTGTCGCGACGGTTTTTGAATTTGAGGCCTCGGGTACGGAGTTTTTGACGTCGTCGCCCATAGCCAAATTGCGCGCACACTTGTGCGCCGTTTTTACAAAGTTTTCAGATTGCCTCTCGGGTTTGCATTTCCAGCTGAATTGGCCATAGAATCAATTGTGTCGAGAAAGTTTTTGAATTTGAGGCCTCGGGTGCGGAGTTTTTGACGTCGTCGCCCATAGCCAAACTTGCGCGCATGGTTGTGTGCCGTTTTTACAAAGTTTTCAGATTGCCTCCCAGGTTTGCATCCCTCACTGAATTGGCCATAGAATCAATTGTGTCGAGAAAGTATTTGAATTTGAGGCCTCGGGTGCGGAGTTTTTGACGTCGTCGCCCATAGCCAAACTTGCGCGCATGGTTGTGTGCCGTTTTTACAAAGTTTTCAGATTGCCTCCCAGGTTTGCATCCCTCACTGAATTGGCCATAGAATCAATTGTGTCGAGACGGTTTTTGAATTTGAGGCCTCGGGTGCGGAGTTTTTGACGTCGTCGCCCATAGCCGAATTGCGCGCACACTTGTGCGCCGTTTTTACAAAGTTTTCAGATTGCCTCTCGGGTTTGCATTCCCAGCTGAATTAGCCATAGAATCAATTGTGTCGAGAAAATTTTTGAAATTGAGGCCTCGGGTGCAGAGTTTTTGACGTCGTCGCCCATAGCCAAATTGCGCGCACGCTTGTGCGCCGTTTTTACAAAGTTTTCAGATTGCCTCTCGGGTTTGCATTCCCAGCTGAATTGGCCATAAAATCAATTGTGTCGAAAAAGTTTTTGAATTTGAGGCCTCGGGTGCGGAGTTTTTGACGTCGTCGCCCATAGCCAAACTTGCGCGCATGGTTGTGTGCCGTTTTTACAAATTTTCAGATTGCCTCCCAGGTTTGCTTCCCTCACTGAATTGGCCATAGAATCAATTGTGTCGAGACGGTTTTTGAATTTGAGGCCTCGGGTGCAGAGATTTTGACGTCGTCGCCCATAGCCAAATTGCGCGCACATTTGTGCGCCGTTTTTACAAAGTTTTCAGATTGCCTCTCGGGTTTGCATTTCCAGCTGAATTGGCCATATAATCAATTGTGTCGAGAAAAATTTTGAATTTGAGGCCTCGGGTGCGGAGTTTTTGACGTCGTCGCCCATAGCCAAACTTGCGCGCATGGTTGTGTGCCGTTTTTACAAAGTTTTAAGATTGCCTCCCAGGTTTGCATCCCTCACTGAATTGGCCATAGAATCAATTGTGTCGAGACAGTTTTTGAATTTGAGGCCTCGGGTGCGGAGTTTTTGACGTCGTCGCCCATAGCCAAACTTGCGCGCATGGTTGTGTGCCGTTTTTACAAAGTTTTCAGATTGCCTCCCAGGTTTGCATCCCTCACTGAATTGGCCATATAATCAATTGTGTCGAGACGGTTTTTGAATTTGAGGCCTCGGGTGCGGAGTTTTTGACGTCGTCGCCCATAGCCAAATTGCGCGCATGCTTGTGCGTCGTTTTTACAAAGTTTTCAGATTGCCTCTCGGGTTTGCACTTCCAGCTGAATTGGCCATAGAATCAATTGTGTCGAGAAAGTTTTTGAATTTGAGGCCTCGAGTGCGGAGTTTTTGACGTCGTCGCCCATGGCCAAATTGCGCGCACGCTTGTGCGCCGTTTTTACAAAGTTTTCAGATTGCCTCTCGGGTTTGCATCCCTCACTGAATTGGCCATAGAATCAAATGTGTCGAGAC
Source organism: Galeopsis tetrahit (assembly GCA_963675135.1). Classification (NCBI taxonomy): domain Eukaryota; kingdom Viridiplantae; phylum Streptophyta; class Magnoliopsida; order Lamiales; family Lamiaceae; genus Galeopsis; species Galeopsis tetrahit. The sequence continues at coordinate 70,386,484 of OY776126.1, forward strand.
GGTTTTTGAATTTGAGGCCTAGGGTGCGGAGTTTTTGACGTCGTCGCCCATAGCCAAACTTGCGGGCATGGTTGTGTGCCGTTTTTACAAAGTTTTCAGATTGCCTCTCAGGTTTGCATCCCTCACTGAATTGGCCATAGAATCAATTGTGTCGCGACGGTTTTTGAATTTGAGGCCTCGGGTACGGAGTTTTTGACGTCGTCGCCCATAGCCAAATTGCGCGCACACTTGTGCGCCGTTTTTACAAAGTTTTCAAATTGCCTCTCGGGTTTGCATTTCCAGCTGAATTGGCAATAGAATCAATTGTGTCGAGAAAGTTTTTGAATTTGAGGCCTCGGGTGCGGAGTTTTTGACGTCGTCGCCCATAGCCAAACTTGCGCGCATGGTTGTGTGCCGTTTTTACAAAGTTTTCAGATTGCCTCCCAGGTTTGCATCCCTCACTGAATTGGCCATAGAATCAATTGTGTCGAGACGATTTTTGAATTTGAGGCCTCGGGTGCGGAGGTTTTGACGTCGTCGCCCATAGCCAAACTTGCGCGCATGGTTGTGTGCCGTTTTTACAAAGTTTTCAGATTGCCTCCCAGGTTTGCATCCCTCACTGAATTGGCCAAAGAATCAATTGTGTCGAGACGGTTTTTGAATTTGAGGCCTCGGGTGCGGAGTTTTTGACGTCGTCGCCCATAGCCAAATTGCACGCACACTTGTGCGCCGTTTTTACAAAGTTTTCAGATTGCCTCTCGGGTTTGCATTTCTAGCTGAATTAGCCATAGAATCAATTGGTGTCGAGAAATTTTTTGAAATTGAGGCCTCGGGTGCAGATTTTTTGACGTCGTCGCCCATAGCCAAATTGCGCGCACGCTTGTGCGCCGTTTTTACAAAGTTTTCAGATTGCCTCTCGGGTTTGCAGTCCCAGCTGAATTGGCCATAGAATCAATTGTGTCGAGAAAGTATTTGAATTTGAGGCCTCGGGTGCGGAGTTTTTGACGTCGTCGCCCATAGCCAAACTTGCGCGCATGGTTGTGTGCCGTTTTTACAAAGTTTTCAGATTGCCTCCCAGGTTTGCATCCCTCACTGAATTGGCCATAGAATCAATTGTGTCGAGACGGTTTTTGAATTTGAGGCCTCGGGTGCGGAGTTTTTGACGTCGTCGCCCATAGCCGAATTGCGCGCACACTTGTGCGCCGTTTTTACATAGTTTTCAGATTGCCTCTCGGGTTTGCATTTCCAGCTGAATTAGCCATAGAATCAATTGTGTCGAGAAATTTTTTGAAATTGAGGCCTCGGGTGCAGAGTTTTTAACGTCGTCGCCCATAGCCAAATTGCGCGCACGCTTGTGCGCCGTTTTTACAAAGTTTTCAGATTGCCTCTCGGGTTTGCATTCCCAGCTGAATTGGCCATAAAATCAATTATGTCGAAAAAGTTTTTGAATTTGAGGCCTCGGGTGCGGAGTTTTTGACGTCGTCGCCCATAGCCAAACTTGCGCGCATGGTTGTGTGCCGTTTTTACAAATTTTCAGATTGCCTCCCAGGTTTGCATCCCTCACTGAATTGGCCATAGAATCAATTGTGTCGAGATGGTTTTTGAATTTGAGGCATCGGGTGCGGAGTTTTTGACGTCGTCGCCCATAGCAAAAATGCGCGCACACTTGTGCACCGTTTTTACAATGTTTTCAGATTGCTTCTCGGGTTTGCACTTCCAGCTGAATTGGCCATAGAATCAATTGTGTCGAGAAATTTTTTGAATTTGAGGCCTCGGGTGCGGAGTTTTTAACGTCGTCGCCCATAGCCAAATTGCGCGCACGCTTGTGCGCCGTTTTTACAAAGTTTTCAGATTGCCTCTCGGGTTTGCATTTCCAGCTGAATTGGCCATAGAATCAATTGTGTCGAGAAAGTTTTTGAATTTGAGGCCTCGGGTGCGGAGTTTTTGACGTCGTCGCCCATAGCCAAATTGCGCGCACGCTTGTGTGCCGTTTTTACAAAGTTTTCAGATTGCCTCTCGGGTTTGCACTTCCAGCTGAATTGGCCATAGAATCAATTGTGTCGAGAAAGTTTTTGAATTTGAGGCCTCGGGTACGGAGTTTTTTACGTCATCACGCATAGCCAAACTTGCGCGCATGGTTGTGTGTCGTTTTTACAAAGTTTTCAGATTGCCTCCCAGGTTTGCATCCCTCACTGAATTGGCCATAGAATCAATTGTGTCGAGACGGTTTTTGAATTTGAGGCCTCGGGTGCGGAGTTTTTGACGTCGTCGCCCATAGCCAAACTTGCGCGCATGGTTGTGTGCCGTTTTTACAAAGTTTTCAGATTGCCTCCCAGGTTTGCATCCCTCACTGAATTGACCATAGAATCAATTGTGTCGAGACGGTTTTTGAATTTGAGGCCTCGGGTGCGGAGTTTTTGACGTCATCGCGCATAGCCAAACTTGCGCGCATGGTTGTGTGCCGTTTTACAAAGTTTTCAGATTGCCTCCTAGGTTTGCATCCCTCACTGAATTGGCCATAGAATCAATTGTGTCGAGAAACTTTTTGAATTTGAGGCCTCGGGTGCGGACTTTTTGACGTCATCGCGCATAGCCAAACTTGCGCGCATGGTTGTGTGCCGTTTTTACAAAGTTTTCAGATTGCCTCCCAGGTTTGCATCCCTCACTGAATTGGCCATAGAATCAATTGTGTCAAAACGGTTTTTGAATTTGATGACTCGGATGCGGAGTTTTTGACGTCGTCGCCCATAGCCAAATTGCGCGCACGCTTGTGTGCCGTTTTTACAAAGTTTTCAGATTGCCTCTCGGGTTTGCACTTCCAGCTGAATTGGCCATAGAATCAATTGTGTCGAGAAATTTTTTGAATTTGAGGCCTCGGGTGCGGAGTTTTTGACGTCATCACGCATAGCCAAACTTGCGCGCATGGTTGTGTGTCGTTTTTACAAAGTTTTCAGATTGCCTCCCAGGTTTGCATCCCTCACTGAATTGGCCATAGAATCAATTATGTCGAGACGGTTTTTGAATTTGAGGCCTCGGGTGCGGAGTTTTTGACGTTGTCGCCCATAGCCAAACTTGCGCGCATGGTTGTGTGTCGTTTTTACAAAGTTTTCAGATTGCCTCCCAAGTTTGCATCCCTCACTGAATTGGCCAAAGAATCAATTGTGTCGAGACGGTTTTTGAATTTGAGGCCTTGGGTGCGGAGTTTTTGACGTCGTCGCCCATAGCCAAAATGCGCGCACACTTGTGCGCCATTTTTACAAAGTTTTCAGATTGCCTCTCGGGTTTGCATTTCCAGCTGAATTGGCCATAGTATCAATTGTGTCGAGAAATTTTTTGAATTTGAGGCCTCGGGTGCAGAGTTTTTGACGTCGTCGCCCATAGCCAAATTGCGCGCACGCTTGAGCGCCGTTTTTACAAAGTTTTCAGATTGCCTCTCGGGTTTGCATTTCCAGCCGAATTGGCCATAGAATCAATTGTGTCGAGAAAGTTTTTGAATTTGAGGCCTCGGGTGCGGAGTTTTTGACGTCGTCGCCCATAGCCAAACTTGCGGGCATGGTTGTGTGCCGTTTTTACAAAGTTTTCAAATTGCCTCCCAGGTTTGCATCCCTCACTGAATTGGCCATAGAATCAATTGTGTCGAGACGGTTTTTGAATTTGAGTTCTCGGGTGCGGAGTTTTTGACGTCATCGCGCATAGCCAAACTTGCGCGCATGGTTGTGTGCCGTTTTACAAAGTTTTCAGATTGCCTCCTAGGTTTGCATCCCTCACTGAATTGGCCATAGAATCAATTGTGTCGAGAAACTTTTTGAATTTGAGGCCTCGGGTGCGGAGTTTTTGACGTCATCGCGCATAGCCAAACTTGCGCGCATGGTTGTGTGCCGTTTTTACAAAGTTTTCAGATTGCCTCCCAGGTTTGCATCCCTCACTGAATTGGCCATAGAATCAATTGTGTCAAAACGGTTTTTGAATTTGAGGCCTCGGGTGCGGAGTTTTTGACGTCGTCGCCCATAGCCAAATTGCGCGCACGCTTGTGTGCCGTTTTTACAAAGTTTTCAGATTGCCTCTCGGGTTTGCACTTCCAGCTGAATTGGCCATAGAATCAATTGTGTCGAGAAATTTTTTGAATTTGAGGCCTCGGGTGCGGAGTTTTTGACGTCATCACGCATAGCCAAACTTGCGCGCATGGTTGTGTGCCGTTTTTACAAAGTTTTCAGATTGCCTCCCAGGTTTGCATCCCTCACTGAATTGGCCATAGAATCAATTGTGTCGAGACGGTTTTTGAATTTGAGGCCTCGGGTGCGGAGTTTTTGACGTCGTCGCCCATAGCCAAACTTGTGCGCATGGTTGTGTGTCGTTTTTACAAAGTTTTCAGATTGCCTCCCAAGTTTGCATCCCTCACTGAATTGGACAAAGAATCAATTGTGTCGAGACGGTTTTTGAATTTGAGGCCTTGGGTGCGGAGTTTTTGACGTCGTCGCCCATAGCCAAAATGCGCGCACACTTGTGCGCCGTTTTTACAAAGTTTTCAGATTGCCTCTCGGGTTTGCATTTCCAGCTGAATTGGCCATAGTATCAATTGTGTCGAGAAATTTTTTGAATTTGAGGCCTCGGGTGCAGAGTTTTTGACGTCGTCGCCCATAGCCAAATTGCGCGCACGCTTGAGCGCCGTTTTTACAAAGTTTTCAGATTGCCTCTCGGGTTTGCATTTCCAGCTGAATTGGCCATAGAATCAATTGTGTCGAGAAAGTTTTTGAATTTGAGGCCTCGGGTGCGGAGTTTTTGACGTCGTCGCCCATAGCCAAACTTGCGGGCATGGTTGTGTGCCGTTTTTACAAAGTTTTCAAATTGCCTCCCAGGTTTGCATCCCTCACTGAATTGGCCATAGAATCAATTGTGTCGAGACGGTTTTTGAATTTGAGTTCTCGGGTGCGGAGTTTTTGACGTCGTCGCCCAAAGCCGAATTGCGCGCACGCTTGTGCGCCGTTTTTACAAAGTTTTCAGATTGCCTCCCGGGTTTGAATTTCCCACTGAATTGGCCATAGAATAAATGGTGTCGATGAATTTTTAAATTTGAGGCCTCGGGTACGGAGTTTTTGACGTCGTCGCCCATAGCCAAACTTGCGCGCATGGTTGTGTGCCGTTTTTACAAAGTTTTCAGATTGCCTCCCAGGTTTGCATCCTTCACTGAATTGGCCATAGAATCAATTGTGTCGAGAAAGTTTTTGAATTTGAGGCCTCGGGTGCGGAGTTTTTGACGTCGTCGCCCTTAGCCAAACTTGCGCGCATGGTTGTGTGCCGTTTTTACAAAGTTTTCAGATTTCCTCCCAGGTTTGCATCCCTCACTGAATTAGCCATAGAATCAATTGTGTCGAGAAAGTTTTTGAATTTGAGGCCTCGGGTGCGGAGTTTTTGACGTCGTCGCCCTTAGCCAAACTTTTGCGCATGGTTGTGTGCCGTTTTTACAAAGTTTTCAGATTTCCTCCCAGGTTTGCATCCCTCACTGAATTGGCCATAGAATCAATTGTGTCGAGATGGTTTTTGAATATGAGGCCTCGGGTGCAGTGTTTTTGATGTCGTGGTCCATAGCCAAATTGCAGGCATGCTTGTGCGCCATTTTTACTAAGTTTTCAGATTGCCTCCCAGGTTTGCATCCCTCACTGAATTGACCATAGAATCAATTGTGTCGAGACGGTTTTTGAATTTGAGGCCTCGGGTGCGGAGTTTTTGACGTCATCGCGCATAGCCAAACTTGCGCGCATGGTTGTGTGCCGTTTTACAAAGTTTTCAGATTGCCTCCTAGGTTTGCATCCCTCACTGAATTGGCCATAGAATCAATTTTGTCGAGACGGTTTTTGAATTTGAGGCCTCGGGTGCGGAGTTTTTGACGTCGTCGCCCATAGCCGAATTGCGCGCACGCTTGTGCGCCGTTTTTACAAAGTTTTCAGATTGCCTCCCGGGTTTGAATTTCCCACTGAATTGGCCATAGAATAAATGGTGTCGATGAATTTTTAAATTTGAGGCCTCGGGTACGGAGTTTTTGACGTCGTCGCCCATAGCCAAACTTGCGCGCATGGTTGTGTGCCGTTTTTACAAAGTTTTCAGATTGCCTCCCAGGTTTGCATCCTTCACTGAATTGGCCATAGAATCAATTGTGTCGAGAAAGTTTTTGAATTTGAGGCCTCGGGTGCGGAGTTTTTGACGTCGTCGCCCTTAGCCAAACTTGCGCGCATGGTTGTGTGCCGTTTTTACAAAGTTTTCAGATTTCCTCCCAGGTTTGCATCCCTCACTGAATTGTCCATAGAATCAATTGTGTCGAGAAAGTTTTTGAATTTGAGGCCTCGGGTACGGAGTTTTTGACGTCGTCGCCCTTAGCCAAACTTGTGCGCATGGTTGTGTGCCGTTTTTACAAAGTTTTCAGATTTCCTCCCAGGTTTGCATCCCTCACTGAATTGGCCATAGAATCAATTGTGTCGAGATGGTTTTTGAATTTGAGGCCTCGGGTGCAGTGTTTTTGATGTCGTGGTCCATAGCCAAATTGCAGGCATGCTTGTGCGCCATTTTTACTAAGTTTTCAGATTGCCTCCCAGGTTTGCATCCCTCACTGAATTGACCATAGAATCAATTGTGTCAAGACGGTTTTTGAATTTGAGGCCTCGGGTGCGGAGTTTTTGACGTCATCGCGCATAGCCAAACTTGCGCTCATGGTTGTGTGCCATTTTTACAAAGTATTCAGATTGCCTCCCAGGTTTGCACCCCTCACTGAATTGGCCATAGAATCAATTGTGTCGAGACGGTTTTTGAATTTGAGGCCTCGGGTGCGGAGTTTTTGACGTCATCGCCCATAGCTAAATTGCGCGCACACTTGTGCGCCGTTTTTACAAAGTTTTCAGATTGCCTCTCGGGTTTGCATCTCTAGCTGAATTGGCCATAGAATCAATTGTGTCGAGAAATTTTTTGAATTTGAGGCCTCGGGTGCGGAGTTTTTGACGTTGTCGACCATAGCCAAATTGCGCGCATGCTTGTGTGCCGTTTTTACAAAGTTTTCAGATTGCCTCTCGGGTTTGCATCTCCAGCTGAATTGGCCATAGAATCAATTGTGTCGAGAAAGTTTTTGAATTTGAGGCCTCGGGTGCAGAGTTTTTGACGTCATCGCGCAAAGCCAAATTTGCGCGCATGGTTGTGTGCCATTTTTACAAAGTATTCAGATTGCCTCCCAGGTTTGCACCCCTCACTGAATTGGCCATAGAATCAATTGTGTCGGGACGGTTTTTGAATTTGAGGCCTCGGGTGCGGAGTTTTTGACGTCGTCGCCCATAGCCAAAATGCGCGCAAACTTGTGCACCGTTTTTACAAAGTTTTCAGATTGCCTCTCGGGTTTGCACTTCCAGCTGAATTGGCCATAGAATCAATTGTGTCGAGAAATTTTTTGAATTTGAGGCCTCGGGTGCGGAGTTTTTAACGTCGTCGCCCATAGCCAAATTGCGCTCACGCTTGTGCGCCGTTTTTACAAAGTTTTCAGATTGCCTCTCGGGTTTGCATTTCCAGCTGAATTTGCCATAGAATCAATTGTGTCGAGAAAGTTTTTGAATTTGAGGCCTCGGGTGCGGAGTTTTTGACGTCGTCGCCCATAGCCAAACTTACGGGCATGGTTGTGTGCCGTTTTTACAAAGTTTTCAGATTGCCTCCCAGGTTTGCATCCCTCACTGAATTGGCCATATAATCAATTGTGTCGAGATGGATTTTGAATTTGAGGCCTCGGGTGCAGAGTTTTTGACGTCGTCGCCCATAGCGAAATTGCGCGCATGCTTGTGCGCCGTTTTTACAAAGTTTTCAGATTGCCTCCCAGGTTTGCATCCCTCACTGAATTGGCCATAGAATCAATTGTGTCGAGACGGTTTTTGAATTTGAGGCCTCGGGTGCGGAGTTTTTGACGTCGTCGCCCATAGCCAAATTGCGCGCACGCTTGTGCGCCGTTTTTACAAAGTTTTCAGATTGCCTCTCGGGTTTGCATATCCAGCTGAATTGGCCATAGAATCAATTGTGTTGAGAAACTTTTTGAATTTGAGGCCTCGGGTGCGGAGTTTTTGACGTCATCGCGCATAGCCAAACTTGCGCGCATGGTTGTGTGCCGTTTTTACAAAGTTTTCAGATTGCCTCCCAGGTTTGCATCCCTCACTGAATTGGCCATAGAATCAATTGTGTCAAGACGGTTTTTGAATTTGAGGCCTCGGGTGCGGAGTTTTTGACGTCATCGCCCATAGCCAAATTGCGCGCACGCTTGTGTGCCGTTTTTACAAAGTTTTCAGATTGCCTCTCGGGTTTGCACTTCCAGCTGAATTGGCCATAGAATCAATTGTGTCAAGAAAGTTTTTGAATTTGAGGCCTCGGGTGCGGAGTTTTTGACGTCATCACGCATAGCCAAACTTGCGCGCATGGTTGTGTGCCGTTTTTACAAAATTTTCAGATTGCCTCCCAGGTTTGCATCCCTCACTGAATTGGCCATAGAATCAATTGTGTCGAGATGGTTTTTGAATTTGAGGCCTCGGGTGCAGTGTTTTTGATGTCGTGGTCCATAGCCAAATTGCAGGCATGCTTGTGCGCCATTTTTACTAAGTTTTCAGATTGCCTCCCAGGTTTGCATCCCTCACTGAATTGACCATAGAATCAATTGTGTCGAGACGGTTTTTGAATTTGAGGCCTCGGGTGCGGAGTTTTTGACGTCATCGCGCATAGCCAAACTTGCGCGCATGGTTGTGTGCCATTTTTACAATGTATTCAGATTGCCTCCCAGGTTTGCACCCCTCACTGAATTGGCCATAGAATCAATTGTGTCGAGACGGTTTTTGAATTTGAGGCCTCGGGTGCGGAGTTTTTGACGTCATCGCCCATAGCTAAATTGCGCGCACACTTGTGCGCCGTTTTTACAAAGTTTTCAGATTGCCTCTCGGGTTTGCATCTCTAGCTGAATTGGCCATAGAATCAATTGTGTCGAGAAATTTTTCGAATTTGAGGCCTCGGGTGCGGAGTTTTTGACGTTGTCGACCATAGCCAAATTGCGCGCATGCTTGTGTGCCGTTTTTACAAAGTTTTCAGATTGCCTCTCGGGTTTGCATCTCCAGCTGAATTGGCCATAGAATCAATTGTGTCGAGAAAGTTTTTGAATTTGAGGCCTCGGGTGCAGAGTTTTTGACGTCATCGCGCAAAGCCAAATTTGCGCGCATGGTTGTGTGCCATTTTTACAAAGTATTCAGATTGCCTCCCAGGTTTGCACCCCTCACTGAATTGGCCATAGAATCAATTGTGTCGGGACGGTTTTTGAATTTGAGGCCTCGGGTGCGGAGTTTTTGACGTCGTCGCCCATAGCCAAAATGCGCGCAAACTTGTGCACCGTTTTTACAAAGTTTTCAGATTGCCTCTCGGGTTTGCACTTCCAGCTGAATTGGCCATAGAATCAATTGTGTCGAGAAATTTTTTGAATTTGAGGCCTCGGGTGCGGAGTTTTTAACGTCGTCGCCCATAGCCAAATTGCGCTCACGCTTGTGCGCCGTTTTTACAAAGTTTTCAGATTGCCTCTCGGGTTTGCATTTCCAGCTGAATTTGCCATAGAATCAATTGTGTCGAGAAAGTTTTTGAATTTGAGGCCTCGGGTGCGGAGTTTTTGACGTCGTCGCCCATAGCCAAACTTACGGGCATGGTTGTGTGCCGTTTTTACAAAGTTTTCAGATTGCCTCCCAGGTTTGCATCCCTCACTGAATTGGCCATATAATCAATTGTGTCGAGATGGATTTTGAATTTGAGGCCTCGGGTGCAGAGTTTTTGACGTCGTCGCCCATAGCGAAATTGCGCGCATGCTTGTGCGCCGTTTTTACAAAGTTTTCAGATTGCCTCCCAGGTTTGCATCCCTCACTGAATTGGCCATAGAATCAATTGTGTCGAGACGGTTTTTGAATTTGAGGCCTCGGGTGCGGAGTTTTTGACGTCGTCGCCCATAGCCAAATTGCGCGCACGCTTGTGCGCCGTTTTTACAAAGTTTTCAGATTGCCTCTCGGGTTTGCATATCCAGCTGAATTGGCCATAGAATCAATTGTGTCGAGAAACTTTTTGAATTTGAGGCCTCGGGTGCGGAGTTTTTGACGTCATCGCGCATAGCCAAACTTGCGCGCATGGTTGTGTGCCGTTTTTACAAAGTTTTCAGATTGCCTCCCAGGTTTGCATCCCTCACTGAATTGGCCATAGAATCAATTGTGTCAAGACGGTTTTTGAATTTGAGGCCTCGGGTGCGGAGTTTTTGACGTCATCGCCCATAGCCAAATTGCGCGCACGCTTGTGTGCCGTTTTTACAAAGTTTTCAGATTGCCTCTCGGGTTTGCACTTCCAGCTGAATTGGCCATAGAATCAATTGTGTCGAGAAAGTTTTTGAATTTGAGGCCTCGGGTGCGGAGTTTTTGACGTCATCACGCATAGCCAAACTTGCGCGCATGGTTGTGTGCCGTTTTTACAAAATTTTCAGATTGCCTCCCAAGTTTGCATCCCTCACTGAATTGGCCAAAGAATCAATTGTGTCGAGACGGTTTTTGAATTTGAGGCCTTGGGTGCGGAGTTTTTGACGTCGTCGCCCATAGCCAAAATGCGCGCACACTTGTGCGCCGTTTTTACAAAGTTTTTAGATTGCCTCTCGGGTTTGCATTCCCAGCTGAATTGGCCATAGAATCAATTGTGTCGAGAAATTTTTTGAATTTGAGGCCTCGGGTGCGGTGTTTTTGACGTCGTCGCCCATAGCCAAATTGCGCGCACGCTTGAGCGCCGTTTTTACAAAGTTTTCAGATTGCCTCTCGGGTTTGCATTTCCAACTGAATTGGCCATAGAATCAATTGTGTCGAGAAAGTTTTTGAATTTGAGGCCTCGGGTGCGGAGTTTTTGACGTCGTCGCCCATAGCCAAATTGCGCGCATGCTTGTGTGCCGTTTTTACAAAGTTTTCAGATTGCCTCCCAGGTTTGCATCCCTCACTGAATTGGCCATAGAATCAATTGTGTCGAGACGGTTTTTGAATTTGAGGCCTCGGGTGCGGAGTTTTTGACGTCGTCGCCCATAGCCAAACTTGTGCGCATGGTTGTGTGTCGTTTTTACAAAGTTTTCAGATTGCCTCCCAAGTTTGCATCCCTCACTGAATTGGACAAAGAATCAATTGTGTCGAGACGGTTTTTGAATTTGAGGCCTTGGGTGCGGAGTTTTTGACGTCGTCGCCCATAGCCAAAATGCGCGCACACTTGTGCGCCGTTTTTACAAAGTTTTCAGATTGCCTCTCGGGTTTGCATTTCCAGCTGAATTGGCCATAGTATCAATTGTGTCGAGAAATTTTTTGAATTTGAGGCCTCGGGTGCAGAGTTTTTGACGTCGTCGCCCATAGCCAAATTGCGCGCACGCTTGAGCGCCGTTTTTACAAAGTTTTCAGATTGCCTCTCGGGTTTGCATCCCTCACTGAATTGGCCATAGAATCAATTGTGTCGAGACGGTTTTTGAATTTGAGTTCTCGGGTGCGGAGTTTTTGACGTTGTCGCCCATAGCCGAATTGCGCGCACGCTTGTGCGCCGTTTTTACAAAGTTTTCAGATTGCCTCCCGGGTTTGAATTTCCCACTGAATTGGCCATATAATAAATTGTGTCGATGAGTTTTTAAATTTGAGGCCTCGGGTGCGGAGTTTTTGACGTCATCGCGCATAGCCAAACTTGCGCGCATGGTTGTGTGCCGTTTTTACAAAGTTTTCAGATTGCCTCCCAGGTTTGCATCCCTCACTGAATTGGCCATAGAATCAATTGTGTCAAAACGGTTTTTGAATTTGAGTTCTCGGGTGCGGAGTTTTTGACGTCATCGCGCATAGCCAAACTTGCGCGCATGGTTGTGTGCCGTTTTACAAAGTTTTCAGATTGCCTCCTAGGTTTGCATCCCTCACTGAATTGGCCATAGAATCAATTGTGTCGAGAAACTTTTTGAATTTGAGGCCTCGGGTGCGGAGTTTTTGACGTCATCGCGCATAGCCAAACTTGCGCGCATGGTTGTGTGCCGTTTTTACAAAGTTTTCAGATTGCCTCCCAGGTTTGCATCCCTCACTGAATTGGCCATAGAATCAATTGTGTCAAAACGGTTTTTGAATTTGAGGCCTCGGGTGCGGAGTTTTTGACGTCGTCGCCCATAGCCAAATTGCGCGCACGCTTGTGTGCCGTTTTTACAAAGTTTTCAGATTGCCTCTCGGGTTTGCACTTCCAGCTGAATTGGCCATAGAATCAATTGTGTCGAGAAATTTTTTGAATTTGAGGCCTCGGGTGCGGAGTTTTTGACGTCATCACGCATAGCCAAACTTGCGCGCATGGTTGTGTGCCGTTTTTACAAAGTTTTCAGATTGCCTCCCAGGTTTGCATCCCTCACTGAATTGGCCATAGAATCAATTGTGTCGAGACGGTTTTTGAATTTGAGGCCTCGGGTGCGGAGTTTTTGACGTCGTCGCCCATAGCCAAACTTGTGCGCATGGTTGTGTGTCGTTTTTACAAAGTTTTCAGATTGCCTCCCAAGTTTGCATCCCTCACTGAATTGGACAAAGAATCAATTGTGTCGAGACGGTTTTTGAATTTGAGGCCTTGGGTGCGGAGTTTTTGACGTCGTCGCCCATAGCCAAAATGCGCGCACACTTGTGCGCCGTTTTTACAAAGTTTTCAGATTGCCTCTCGGGTTTGCATTTCCAGCTGAATTGGCCATAGTATCAATTGTGTCGAGAAATTTTTTGAATTTGAGGCCTCGGGTGCAGAGTTTTTGACGTCGTCGCCCATAGCCAAATTGCGCGCACGCTTGAGCGCCGTTTTTACAAAGTTTTCAGATTGCCTCTCGGGTTTGCATTTCCAGCTGAATTGGCCATAGAATCAATTGTGTCGAGAAAGTTTTTGAATTTGAGGCCTCGGGTGCGGAGTTTTTGACGTCGTCGCCCATAGCCAAACTTGCGGGCATGGTTGTGTGCCGTTTTTACAAAGTTTTCAAATTGCCTCCCAGGTTTGCATCCCTCACTGAATTGGCCATAGAATCAATTGTGTCGAGACGGTTTTTGAATTTGAGTTCTCGGGTGCGGAGTTTTTGACGTCGTCGCCCAAAGCCGAATTGCGCGCACGCTTGTGCGCCGTTTTTACAAAGTTTTCAGATTGCCTCCCGGGTTTGAATTTCCCACTGAATTGGCCATAGAATAAATGGTGTCGATGAATTTTTAAATTTGAGGCCTCGGGTACGGAGTTTTTGACGTCGTCGCCCATAGCCAAACTTGCGCGCATGGTTGTGTGCCGTTTTTACAAAGTTTTCAGATTGCCTCCCAGGTTTGCATCCTTCACTGAATTGGCCATAGAATCAATTGTGTCGAGAAAGTTTTTGAATTTGAGGCCTCGGGTGCGGAGTTTTTGACGTCGTCGCCCTTAGCCAAACTTGCGCGCATGGTTGTGTGCCGTTTTTACAAAGTTTTCAGATTTCCTCCCAGGTTTGCATCCCTCACTGAATTAGCCATAGAATCAATTGTGTCGAGAAAGTTTTTGAATTTGAGGCCTCGGGTGCGGAGTTTTTGACGTCGTCGCCCTTAGCCAAACTTGCGCGCATGGTTGTGTGCCGTTTTTACAAAGTTTTCAGATTTCCTCCCAGGTTTGCATCCCTCACTGAATTAGCCATAGAATCAATTGTGTCGAGAAAGTTTTTGAATTTGAGGCCTCGGGTGCGGAGTTTTTGACGTCGTCGCCCTTAGCCAAACTTTTGCGCATGGTTGTGTGCCGTTTTTACAAAGTTTTCAGATTTCCTCCCAGGTTTGCATCCCTCACTGAATTGGCCATAGAATCAATTGTGTCGAGATGGTTTTTGAATATGAGGCCTCGGGTGCAGTGTTTTTGATGTCGTGGTCCATAGCCAAATTGCAGGCATGCTTGTGCGCCATTTTTACTAAGTTTTCAGATTGCCTCCCAGGTTTGCATCCCTCACTGAATTGACCATAGAATCAATTGTGTCGAGACGGTTTTTGAATTTGAGGCCTCGGGTGCGGAGTTTTTGACGTCATCGCGCATAGCCAAACTTGCGCGCATGGTTGTGTGCCGTTTTACAAAGTTTTCAGATTGCCTCCTAGGTTTGCATCCCTCACTGAATTGGCCATAGAATCAATTTTGTCGAGACGGTTTTTGAATTTGAGGCCTCGGGTGCGGAGTTTTTGACGTCGTCGCCCATAGCCGAATTGCGCGCACGCTTGTGCGCCGTTTTTACAAAGTTTTCAGATTGCCTCCCGGGTTTGAATTTCCCACTGAATTGGCCATAGAATAAATGGTGTCGATGAATTTTTAAATTTGAGGCCTCGGGTACGGAGTTTTTGACGTCGTCGCCCATAGCCAAACTTGCGCGCATGGTTGTGTGCCGTTTTTACAAAGTTTTCAGATTGCCTCCCAGGTTTGCATCCTTCACTGAATTGGCCATAGAATCAATTGTGTCGAGAAAGTTTTTGAATTTGAGGCCTCGGGTGCGGAGTTTTTGACGTCGTCGCCCTTAGCCAAACTTGCGCGCATGGTTGTGTGCCGTTTTTACAAAGTTTTCAGATTTCCTCCCAGGTTTGCATCCCTCACTGAATTGTCCATAGAATCAATTGTGTCGAGAAAGTTTTTGAATTTGAGGCCTCGGGTACGGAGTTTTTGACGTCGTCGCCCTTAGCCAAACTTGTGCGCATGGTTGTGTGCCGTTTTTACAAAGTTTTCAGATTTCCTCCCAGGTTTGCATCCCTCACTGAATTGGCCATAGAATCAATTGTGTCGAGATGGTTTTTGAATTTGAGGCCTCGGGTGCAGTGTTTTTGATGTCGTGGTCCATAGCCAAATTGCAGGCATGCTTGTGCGCCATTTTTACTAAGTTTTCAGATTGCCTCCCAGGTTTGCATCCCTCACTGAATTGACCATAGAATCAATTGTGTCAAGACGGTTTTTGAATTTGAGGCCTCGGGTGCGGAGTTTTTGACGTCATCGCGCATAGCCAAACTTGCGCTCATGGTTGTGTGCCATTTTTACAAAGTATTCAGATTGCCTCCCAGGTTTGCACCCCTCACTGAATTGGCCATAGAATCAATTGTGTCGAGACGGTTTTTGAATTTGAGGCCTCGGGTGCGGAGTTTTTGACGTCATCGCCCATAGCTAAATTGCGCGCACACTTGTGCGCCGTTTTTACAAAGTTTTCAGATTGCCTCTCGGGTTTGCATCTCTAGCTGAATTGGCCATAGAATCAATTGTGTCGAGAAATTTTTTGAATTTGAGGCCTCGGGTGCGGAGTTTTTGACGTTGTCGACCATAGCCAAATTGCGCGCATGCTTGTGTGCCGTTTTTACAAAGTTTTCAGATTGCCTCTCGGGTTTGCATCTCCAGCTGAATTGGCCATAGAATCAATTGTGTCGAGAAAGTTTTTGAATTTGAGGCCTCGGGTGCAGAGTTTTTGACGTCATCGCGCAAAGCCAAATTTGCGCGCATGGTTGTGTGCCATTTTTACAAAGTATTCAGATTGCCTCCCAGGTTTGCACCCCTCACTGAATTGGCCATAGAATCAATTGTGTCGGGACGGTTTTTGAATTTGAGGCCTCGGGTGCGGAGTTTTTGACGTCGTCGCCCATAGCCAAAATGCGCGCAAACTTGTGCACCGTTTTTACAAAGTTTTCAGATTGCCTCTCGGGTTTGCACTTCCAGCTGAATTGGCCATAGAATCAATTGTGTCGAGAAATTTTTTGAATTTGAGGCCTCGGGTGCGGAGTTTTTAACGTCGTCGCCCATAGCCAAATTGCGCTCACGCTTGTGCGCCGTTTTTACAAAGTTTTCAGATTGCCTCTCGGGTTTGCATTTCCAGCTGAATTTGCCATAGAATCAATTGTGTCGAGAAAGTTTTTGAATTTGAGGCCTCGGGTGCGGAGTTTTTGACGTCGTCGCCCATAGCCAAACTTACGGGCATGGTTGTGTGCCGTTTTTACAAAGTTTTCAGATTGCCTCCCAGGTTTGCATCCCTCACTGAATTGGCCATATAATCAATTGTGTCGAGATGGATTTTGAATTTGAGGCCTCGGGTGCAGAGTTTTTGACGTCGTCGCCCATAGCGAAATTGCGCGCATGCTTGTGCGCCGTTTTTACAAAGTTTTCAGATTGCCTCCCAGGTTTGCATCCCTCACTGAATTGGCCATAGAATCAATTGTGTCGAGACGGTTTTTGAATTTGAGGCCTCGGGTGCGGAGTTTTTGACGTCGTCGCCCATAGCCAAATTGCGCGCACGCTTGTGCGCCGTTTTTACAAAGTTTTCAGATTGCCTCTCGGGTTTGCATATCCAGCTGAATTGGCCATAGAATCAATTGTGTTGAGAAACTTTTTGAATTTGAGGCCTCGGGTGCGGAGTTTTTGACGTCATCGCGCATAGCCAAACTTGCGCGCATGGTTGTGTGCCGTTTTTACAAAGTTTTCAGATTGCCTCCCAGGTTTGCATCCCTCACTGAATTGGCCATAGAATCAATTGTGTCAAGACGGTTTTTGAATTTGAGGCCTCGGGTGCGGAGTTTTTGACGTCATCGCCCATAGCCAAATTGCGCGCACGCTTGTGTGCCGTTTTTACAAAGTTTTCAGATTGCCTCTCGGGTTTGCACTTCCAGCTGAATTGGCCATAGAATCAATTGTGTCAAGAAAGTTTTTGAATTTGAGGCCTCGGGTGCGGAGTTTTTGACGTCATCACGCATAGCCAAACTTGCGCGCATGGTTGTGTGCCGTTTTTACAAAATTTTCAGATTGCCTCCCAGGTTTGCATCCCTCACTGAATTGGCCATAGAATCAATTGTGTCGAGATGGTTTTTGAATTTGAGGCCTCGGGTGCAGTGTTTTTGATGTCGTGGTCCATAGCCAAATTGCAGGCATGCTTGTGCGCCATTTTTACTAAGTTTTCAGATTGCCTCCCAGGTTTGCATCCCTCACTGAATTGACCATAGAATCAATTGTGTCGAGACGGTTTTTGAATTTGAGGCCTCGGGTGCGGAGTTTTTGACGTCATCGCGCATAGCCAAACTTGCGCGCATGGTTGTGTGCCATTTTTACAATGTATTCAGATTGCCTCCCAGGTTTGCACCCCTCACTGAATTGGCCATAGAATCAATTGTGTCGAGACGGTTTTTGAATTTGAGGCCTCGGGTGCGGAGTTTTTGACGTCATCGCCCATAGCTAAATTGCGCGCACACTTGTGCGCCGTTTTTACAAAGTTTTCAGATTGCCTCTCGGGTTTGCATCTCTAGCTGAATTGGCCATAGAATCAATTGTGTCGAGAAATTTTTCGAATTTGAGGCCTCGGGTGCGGAGTTTTTGACGTTGTCGACCATAGCCAAATTGCGCGCATGCTTGTGTGCCGTTTTTACAAAGTTTTCAGATTGCCTCTCGGGTTTGCATCTCCAGCTGAATTGGCCATAGAATCAATTGTGTCGAGAAAGTTTTTGAATTTGAGGCCTCGGGTGCAGAGTTTTTGACGTCATCGCGCAAAGCCAAATTTGCGCGCATGGTTGTGTGCCATTTTTACAAAGTATTCAGATTGCCTCCCAGGTTTGCACCCCTCACTGAATTGGCCATAGAATCAATTGTGTCGGGACGGTTTTTGAATTTGAGGCCTCGGGTGCGGAGTTTTTGACGTCGTCGCCCATAGCCAAAATGCGCGCAAACTTGTGCACCGTTTTTACAAAGTTTTCAGATTGCCTCTCGGGTTTGCACTTCCAGCTGAATTGGCCATAGAATCAATTGTGTCGAGAAATTTTTTGAATTTGAGGCCTCGGGTGCGGAGTTTTTAACGTCGTCGCCCATAGCCAAATTGCGCTCACGCTTGTGCGCCGTTTTTACAAAGTTTTCAGATTGCCTCTCGGGTTTGCATTTCCAGCTGAATTTGCCATAGAATCAATTGTGTCGAGAAAGTTTTTGAATTTGAGGCCTCGGGTGCGGAGTTTTTGACGTCGTCGCCCATAGCCAAACTTACGGGCATGGTTGTGTGCCGTTTTTACAAAGTTTTCAGATTGCCTCCCAGGTTTGCATCCCTCACTGAATTGGCCATATAATCAATTGTGTCGAGATGGATTTTGAATTTGAGGCCTCGGGTGCAGAGTTTTTGACGTCGTCGCCCATAGCGAAATTGCGCGCATGCTTGTGCGCCGTTTTTACAAAGTTTTCAGATTGCCTCCCAGGTTTGCATCCCTCACTGAATTGGCCATAGAATCAATTGTGTCGAGACGGTTTTTGAATTTGAGGCCTCGGGTGCGGAGTTTTTGACGTCGTCGCCCATAGCCAAATTGCGCGCACGCTTGTGCGCCGTTTTTACAAAGTTTTCAGATTGCCTCTCGGGTTTGCATATCCAGCTGAATTGGCCATAGAATCAATTGTGTCGAGAAACTTTTTGAATTTGAGGCCTCGGGTGCGGAGTTTTTGACGTCATCGCGCATAGCCAAACTTGCGCGCATGGTTGTGTGCCGTTTTTACAAAGTTTTCAGATTGCCTCCCAGGTTTGCATCCCTCACTGAATTGGCCATAGAATCAATTGTGTCAAGACGGTTTTTGAATTTGAGGCCTCGGGTGCGGAGTTTTTGACGTCATCGCCCATAGCCAAATTGCGCGCACGCTTGTGTGCCGTTTTTACAAAGTTTTCAGATTGCCTCTCGGGTTTGCACTTCCAGCTGAATTGGCCATAGAATCAATTGTGTCGAGAAAGTTTTTGAATTTGAGGCCTCGGGTGCGGAGTTTTTGACGTCATCACGCATAGCCAAACTTGCGCGCATGGTTGTGTGCCGTTTTTACAAAATTTTCAGATTGCCTCCCAAGTTTGCATCCCTCACTGAATTGGCCAAAGAATCAATTGTGTCGAGACGGTTTTTGAATTTGAGGCCTTGGGTGCGGAGTTTTTGACGTCGTCGCCCATAGCCAAAATGCGCGCACACTTGTGCGCCGTTTTTACAAAGTTTTTAGATTGCCTCTCGGGTTTGCATTCCCAGCTGAATTGGCCATAGAATCAATTGTGTCGAGAAATTTTTTGAATTTGAGGCCTCGGGTGCGGTGTTTTTGACGTCGTCGCCCATAGCCAAATTGCGCGCACGCTTGAGCGCCGTTTTTACAAAGTTTTCAGATTGCCTCTCGGGTTTGCATTTCCAACTGAATTGGCCATAGAATCAATTGTGTCGAGAAAGTTTTTGAATTTGAGGCCTCGGGTGCGGAGTTTTTGACGTCGTCGCCCATAGCCAAACTTGCGGGCATGGTTGTGTGCCGTTTTTACAAAGTTTTCAAATTGCCTCCCAGGTTTGCATCCCTCACTGAATTGGCCATAGAATCAATTGTGTCGAGACGGTTTTTGAATTTGAGTTCTCGGGTGCGGAGTTTTTGACGTTGTCGCCCATAGCCGAATTGCGCGCACGCTTGTGCGCCGTTTTTACAAAGTTTTCAGATTGCCTCCCGGGTTTGAATTTCCCACTGAATTGGCCATATAATAAATTGTGTCGATGAGTTTTTAAATTTGAGGCCTCGGGTGCGGAGTTTTTGACGTCATCGCGCATAGCCAAACTTGCGCGCATGGTTGTGTGCCGTTTTTACAAAGTTTTCAGATTGCCTCCCAGGTTTGCATCCCTCACTGAATTGGCCATAGAATCAATTGTGTCAAAACGGTTTTTGAATTTGAGGCCTCGGGTGCGGAGTTTTTGACGTCGTCGCCCATAGCCAAATTGCGCGCACGCTTGTGTGCCGTTTTTACAAAGTTTTCAGATTGCCTCTCGGGTTTGCACTTCCAGCTGAATTGGCCATATAATCAATTGTGTCGAGAAAGTTTTTGAATTTGAGGCCTCGGGTGCGGAGTTTTTGACGTCATCACGCATAGCCAAACTTGCGCGCATGGTTGTGTGCCGTTTTTACAAAGTTTTCAGATTGCCTCCCAGGTTTGCATCCCTCACTGAATTGGCCATAGAATCAATTGTGTCGAGACGGTTTTTGAATTTGAGGCCTCGGGTGCGGAGTTTTTGACGTCGTCGCCCATAGCCAAACTTGCGCGCATGGTTGTGTGTCGTTTTTACAAAGATTTCAGATTGCCTCCCAAGTTTGTAACCCTCACTGAATTGGCCAAAGAATCAATTGTGTCGAGACGGTTTTTGAATTTGAGGCCTCGGGTGCGGAGTTTTTGACGTCGTCGCCCATAGCCAAATTGCGCGCACGCTTGTGTGCCGTTTTTACAAAGTTTTCAGATTGCCTCCCAGGTTTGCATCCCTCACTGAATTGACCATAGAATCAATTGTGTCGAGACGGTTTTTGAATTTGAGGCCTCGGGTGCGGAGTTTTTGACGTCATCGCGCATAGCCAAACTTGCGCGCATGGTTGTGTGCCGTTTTACAAAGTTTTCAGATTGCCTCCTAGGTTTGCATCCCTCACTGAATTGGCCATAGAATCAATTGTGTCGAGAAACTTTTTGAATTTGAGGCCTCGGGTGCGGAGTTTTTGACGTCATCGCGCATAGCCAAACTTGCGCTCATGGTTGTGTGCCGTTTTTACAAAGTTTTCAGATTGCCTCCCAGGTTTGCATCCCTCACTGAATTGGCCATAGAATCAATTGTGTCAAAACGGTTTTTGAATTTGAGGCCTCGGGTGCGGAGTTTTTGACGTCGTCGCCCATAGCCAAATTGCGCGCACGCTTGTGTGCCGTTTTTACAAAGTTTTTAGATTGCCTCTCGGGTTTGCACTTCCAGCTGAATTGGCCATAGAATCAATTGTGTCGAGAAATTTTTTGAATTTGAGGCCTCGGGTGCGGAGTTTTTGACGTCGTCGCCCATAGCCAAACTTACGGGCATGGTTGTGTGCCGTTTTTACAAAGTTTTCAGATTGCCTCCCAGGTTTGCATCCCTCACTGAATTGGCCATAGAATCAATTGTGTCGAGACGGTTTTTGAATTTGAGGCCTCGGGTGCGGAGTTTTTGACGTCGTCGCCCATAGCCAAACTTGTGCGCATGGTTGTGTGTCGTTTTTACAAAGTTTTCAGATTGCCTCCCAAGTTTGCATCCCTCACTGAATTGGCCAAAGAATCAATTGTGTCGAGACGGTTTTTGAATTTGAGGCCTTGGGTGCGGAGTTTTTGACGTCGTCGCCCATAGCCAAAATGCGCGCACACTTGTGCGCCGTTTTTACAAAGTTTTCAGATTGCCTCCCAGGTTTGCATCCCTCACTGAATTGGCCATAGAATCAATTGTGTCGAGAAATTTTTTGAATTTGAGGCCTCGGGTGCAGAGTTTTTGACGTCGTCGCCCATAGCCAAATTGCGCGCACACTTGAGCGCCGTTTTTACAAAGTTTTCAGATTGCCTCTCGGGTTTGCACTTCCAGCTGAATTGGCCATAGAATCAATTGTGTCGAGAAAGTTTTTGAATTTGAGGCCTCGGGTGCGGAGTTTTTGACGTCGTCGCCCATAGCCAAACTTGCGGGCATGGTTGTGTGCCGTTTTTACAAAGTTTTCAAATTGCCTCCCAGGTTTGCATCCCTCACTGAATTGGCCATAGAATCAATTGTGTCGAGACGGTTTTTGAATTTGAGTTCTCGGGTGCGGAGTTTTTGACGTCGTCGCCCATAGCCGAATTGCGCGCACGCTTGTGCGCCGTTTTTACAATGTTTTCAGATTGCCTCCCGGGTTTGAATTTCCCACTGAATTGGCCATAGAATTAATGGTGTCGATGAATTTTTAAATTTGAGGCCTCGGGTACGGAGTTTTTGACGTCGTCGCCCATAGCCAAACTTGCGCGCATGGTTGTGTGCCGTTTTTACAAAGTTTTCAGATTGCCTCCCAGGTTTGCATCCTTCACTGAATTGGCCATAGAATCAATTGTGTCGAGAAAGTTTTTGAATTTGAGGCCTCGGGTGCGGAGTTTTTGACGTCGTCGCCCTTAGCCAAACTTGCGCGCATGGTTGTGTGCCGTTTTTATAAAGTTTTCAGATTTCCTCCCAGGTTTGCATCCCTCACTGAATTGGCCATAGAATCAATTGTGTCGAGAAAGTTTTTGAATTTGAGGCCTCGGGTGCGGAGTTTTTGACGTCGTCGCCCTTAGCCAAACTTGTGCGCATGGTTGTGTGCCGTTTTTACAAAGTTTTCAGATTTCCTCCCAGGTTTGCATCCCTCACTGAATTGGCCATAGAATCAATTGTGTCGAGATGGTTTTTGAATTTGAGGCCTCGGGTGCAGTGTTTTTGATGTCGTGGTCCATAGCCAAATTGCAGGCATGTTTGTGCGCCATTTTTACCAAGTTTTCAGATTGCCTCCCAGGTTTGCATCCCTCACTGAATTGACCATAGAATCAATTGTGTCGAGACGGTTTTTGAATTTGAGGCCTCGGGTGCGGAGTTTTTGACGTAATCGCGCATAGCCAAACTTGCGCGCATGGTTGTGTGCCGTTTTACAAAGTTTTCAGATTGCCTCCTAGGTTTGCATCCCTCACTGAATTGGCCATAGAATCAATTTTGTCGAGACGGTTTTTGAATTTGAGGCCTCGGGTGCGGAATTTTTGACGTCGTCGCCCATAGCCAAATTGCGCGCACACTTGTGCGCCGTTTTTACGAAGTTTTCAGATTGCCTCTCGGGTCTGCATTTCTAGCTGAATTGGCCATAGAATCAATTGTGTCGAGAAATTTTTTGAATTTGAGGCCTCGGGTGCAGAGTTTTTGACGTCGTCGACCATAGCCAAATTGCGCGCACGTTTGTGCGCCGTTTTTACAAAGTTTTCAGATTGCCTCTCGGGTTTGCATCTCCAGCTGAATTGGCCATAGAATCAATTGTGTCGAGAAAGTTTTTGAATTTGAGGCCTCGGGTGCAGAGTTTTTGACGTCATCGCGCATAGCCAAACTTGCGCGCATGGTTGTGTGCCGTTTTTACAAAGTTTTCAGATTGCCTCCCAGGTTTGCATCCCTCACTGAATTGGCCATAGAATCAATTGTGTCGAGATGGTTTTTGAATTTGAGGCCTCAGGTGCGGAGTTTTTGAAGTCGTCGCCCATAGCCAAACTTGCGCGCATGGTTGTGTGTCGTTTTTACAAAGTTTTCAGATTGCCTCCCAAGTTTGCATCCCTCACTGAATTGGCCAAAGAATCAATTGTGTCGAGACGGTTTTTGAATTTGAGGCCTTGGGTGCGGAGTTTTTGACGTCGTCGCCCATAGCCAAAATGCGCGCACACTTGTGCGCCGTTTTTACAAAGTTTTCAGATTGCCTCTCGGGTTTGCATTTCCAGCTGAATTGGCCATAGAATCAATTGTGTCGAGAAATTTTTTGAATTTGAGGCCTCGGGTGTAGAGTTTTTGACGTCGTCGCCCATAGCCAAATTGCGCGCACGCTTGAGCGCCGTTTTTACAAAGTTTTCACATTGCCTCTCGGGTTTGCATTTCCAGCTGAATTGGCCATAGAATCAATTGTGTCGAGAAAGTTTTTAAATTTGAGGCCTCGGGTGCGGAGTTTTTGACGTCGTCGCCCATAGCCAAACTTACGGGCATGGTTGTGTGGCGTTTTTACAAAGTTTTTAGATTGCCTCCCAGGTTTGCATCCCTCACTGAATTGGCCATAGAATTAATTGTGTCGAGACGGATTTTGAATTTGAGGCCTCGGGTGCAGAGTTTTTAACGTCGTCGCCCATTTCCAAATTGCGCGCACGCTTGTGCGCCGTTTTTACAAAGTTTTCAGATTGCCTCTCGGGTTTGCATATCCAGCTGAATTGGCCATAGAATCAATTGTGTCGAGAAAGTTTTTGAATTTGAGGCCTCGGGTGCGGAGTTTTTGACGTCATCGCGCATAGCCAAACTTGCGCGCATGGTTGTGTGCCGTTTTTACAAAGTTTTCAGATTGCCTCCCAGGTTTGCATCCCTCACTAAATTGGCCATAGAATCAATTGTGTCGAGACGGTTTTTGAATTTTAGGCCTCGGGTGCGGAGATTTTGACGTCGTCGCCCATAGCCAAACTTGTGCGCATGGTTGTGTGCCGTTTTTACAAAGATTTCAGATTGTCTCCCAGGTTTGCATCCCTCACTGAATTGGCCATAGAATCAATTGTGTCGCGAAAGTTTTTGAATTTGAGGCCTCGGGTGCGGAGTTTTTTACGTCATCGCGCATAGCCACACTTGCGTGCATGGTTGTGTGCCATTTTTACAAAGTTTTCAGATTGCCTCCCAGGTTTGCATCCCTCACTGAATTGGCCATAGAATCAATTGTGTCGAGACGGATTTTGAATTTGAGGCCTCGGGTGCAGAGTTTTTGACGTCGTCGCCCATATCCAAATTGCGCGCACGCTTGTGCGCCGTTTTTACAAAGTTTTCAGATTGCCTCTCGGGTTTGCATATCCAGCTGAATTGGCCATAGAATCAATTGTGTCGAGAAAGTTTTTGAATTTGAGGCCTCGGGTGCGGAGTTTTTGACGTCATCGCGCATAGCCAAACTTGCGCGCATGCTTGTGCGCCATTTTTACAAAGTTTTCAGATTGCCTCCCAGGTTTGCATCCCTCACTCAATTAGCCATAGAATCAATTGTGTCGAGACGGTTTTTGAATTTGAGGCCTCGGGTGCGGAGTTTTTGACGTCATCGCGCATAGCCAAACTTGCGCGCATGGTTGTGTGCCGTTTTACAAAGTTTTCAGATTGCCTCCTAGGTTTGCATCCCTCACTGAATTGGCCATAGAATCAATTTTGTCGAGACGGTTTTTGAATTTGAGGCCTCGGGTGCGGAGTTTTTGACGTCGTCGCCTATAGCCGAATTGCGCGCACGCTTGTGCGCCGTTTTTACAAAGTTTTCAGATTGCCTCCCGGGTTTGAATTTCCCACTGAATTGGCCATAGAATAAATTGTGTCGATGAATTTTTAAATTTGAGGCCTCGGGTACGGAGTTTTTGACGTCGTCGCCCATAGCCAAACTTGCGCGCATGGTTGTGTGCCGTTTTTACAAAGTTTTGAGATTGCCTCCCAGGTTTGCATCCTTCACTAAATTGGCCATAGAATCAATTGTGTCGAGAAAGTTTTTGAATTTGAGGCCTTGGGTGCGGAGTTTTTGACGTCGTCGCCCTTAGCCAAACTTGCGCGCATGGTTGTGTGCCGTTTTTACAAAGTTTTTAGATTTCCTCCCAGGTTTGCACCCCTCACTGAATTGGCCATAGAATCAATTGTGTCGAGACGGTTTTTGAATTTGAGGCCTCGGGTGCGGAGTTTTTGACGTCGTCGCCCATAGCCAAAATCCGCGCACACTTGTGTGCCGTTTTTACAAACTTTTCAGATTGCCTCTCGGGTTTGCATCTCCAGCTGAATTGGCCATAGAATCAATTGTGTCGAGAAATTTTTTGAATTTGAGGCCTCGGGTGCGGAGTTTTTGACGTCGTCGCCCATAGCCAAATTGCGCGCACGCTTGAGCGCCGTTTTTACAAAGTTTTCAGATTGCCTCTCGGGTTTGCATTTCCAGATGAATTGGCCATAAAATCAATTGTGTCGAGAAAGTTTTTGAATTTGAGGCCTCGGGTGCGGAGTTTTTGACGTCGTCGCCCATAGCCAAACTTGCGGGCATGGTTGTGTGCCGTTTTTACAAAGTTTTCAAATTGCCTCCCAGGTTTGCATCCCTCACTGAATTGGCCATAGAATCAATTGTGTCGAGACGGTTTTTGAATTTGAGTTCTCGGGTGCGGAGTTTTTGACGTCGTCGCCCATAGCCGAATTGCGCGCACGCTTGTGCGCCGTTTTTACAAAGTTTTCAGATTGCCTCCCGGGTTTGAATTTCCCACTGAATTGGCCATAGAATAAATTGTGTCGATGAATTTTTAAATTTGAGGCCTCGGGTACGGAGTTTTTGACGTCGTCGCCCATAGCCAAACTTGGGCGCATGGTTGTGTGCCGTTTTTACAAAGTTTTGAGATTGCCTCCTAGGTTTGCATCCTTCACTGAATTGGCCATAGAATCAATTGTGTCGAGAAAGTTTTTGAATTTGAGGCCTTGGGTGCGGAGTTTTTGACGTCGTCGCCCTTAGCCAAACTTGCGCGCATGGTTGTGTGCCGTTTTTACAAAGTTTTTAGATTTCCTCCCAGGTTTGCATCCCTCACTGAATTGGCCATAGAATCAATTGTGTCGAGACGGTTATTGAATTTGAGGCCTCGGGTGCAGTGTTTTTGATGTCGTGGTCCATAGCCAAACTTGCGCACATGGTTGTGTGCCATTTTTACAAAGTATTTAGATTGCCTCCCAGGTTTGCATCCCTCACTGAATTGGCCATAGAATCAATTGTGTCGAGACGGTTTTTGAATTTGAGGCCTCGGGTGCGGAGTTTTTGACGTTGTCGACCATAGCCAAATTGCGCGCACGCTTGTGCGCCGTTTTTACAAAGTTTTCAGATTGCCTCTCGGGTTTGCATCTCCAGCTGAATTGGCCATATAATCAATTGTGTCGAGAAAGTTTTTGAATTTGAGGCCTCGGGTGTAGAGTTTTTGACGTCATCGCGCATAGCCAAACTTGCGCGCATGGTTGTGTGCCGTTTTTACAAAGTTTTCAGATTGCCTCCCAGGTTTGCATCCCTCACTGAATTGGCCATAAAATCAATTGTGTCGGGACGGTTTTTGAATTTGAGGCCTCGGGTGCGGAGTTTTTGACGTCGTCGCCCATAGCCAAAATGCGCGCAAACTTGTGCACCGTTTTTACAAAGTTTTCAGATTGCCTCTCGGGTTTGCACTACCAGCTGAATTGGCCATAGAATCAATTGTGTCGAGAAATTTTTTGAATTTGAGGCCTCGGGTGCGGAGTTTTTAACGTCGTCGCCCATAGCCAAATTGCGCTCACGCTTGTGCGCCGTTTTTACAAAGTTTTCAGATTGCCTCTCGGGTTTGCATTTCCAGCTGAATTTGCCATAGAATCAATTGTGTCGAGAAAGTTTTTGAATTTGAGGCCTCGGGTGCGGAGTTTTTAACGTCGTCGCCCATAGCCAAACTTACGGGCATGGTTGTGTGCCGTTTTTACAAAGTTTTCAGATTGCCTCCCAGGTTTGCATCCCTCACTGAATTGGCCATAGAATCAATTGTGTCGAGACGGTTTTTGAATTTGAGGCCTCGGGTGCAGTGTTTTTGATGTCGTGGTCCATAGCCAAATTGCAGGCATGCTTGTGCGCTATTTTTACAAAGTTTTCAGATTGCCTCCCAGGTTTGCATCCCTCACTGAATTGGCCATAGAATCAATTGTGTCGAGACGGATTTTGAATTTGAGGCCTCGGGTGCGGAGTTTTTGACGTCATCGCGCATAGCCAAACTTGCGCGCATGGTTGTGTGCCATTTTTACAAAGTATTCAGATTGCCTCCCAGGTTTGCACCCCTCACTGAATTGGCCATAGAATCAATTGTGTCGAGACGGTTTTTGAATTTGAGGCCTCGGGTGCGGAGTTTTTGACGTCATCGCCCATAGCTAAATTGCGCGCACACTTGTGCGCCGTTTTTACAAAGTTTTCAGATTGCCTCTCGGGTTTGCATTTCTAGCTGAATTGGCCATAGAATCAATTGTGTCGAGAAATTTTTTGAATTTGAGGCCTCGGGTGCGGAGTTTTTGACGTTGTCGACCATAGCCAAATTGCGCGCATGCTTGTGTGCCGTTTTTACAAAGTTTTCAGATTGCCTCTCGGGTTTGCATCTCCAGCTGAATTGGCCATAGAATCAATTGTGTCGAGAAAGTTTTTGAATTTGAGGCCTCGGGTGCAGAGTTTTTGACGTCATCGCGCAAAGCCAAATTTGCGCGCATGGTTGTGTGCCATTTTTACAAAGTATTCAGATTGCCTCCCAGGTTTGCACCCCTCACTGAATTGGCCATAGAATCAATTGTGTCGGGACGGTTTTTGAATTTGAGGCCTCGGGTGCGGAGTTTTTGACGTCGTCGCCCATAGCCAAAATGCGCGCAAACTTGTGCACCGTTTTTACAAAGTTTTCAGATTGCCTCTCGGGTTTGCACTTCCAGCTGAATTGGCCATAGAATCAATTGTGTCGAGAAATTTTTTGAATTTGAGGCCTCGGGTGCGGAGTTTTTAACGTCGTCGCCCATAGCCAAATTGCGCTCACGCTTGTGCGCCGTTTTTACAAAGTTTTCAGATTGCCTCTCGGGTTTGCATTTCCAGCTGAATTTGCCATAGAATCAATTGTGTCGAGAAAGTTTTTGAATTTGAGGCCTCGGGTGCGGAGTTTTTGACGTCGTCGCCCATAGCCAAACTTACGGGCATGGTTGTGTGCCGTTTTTACAAAGTTTTCAGATTGCCTCCCAGGTTTGCATCCTTCACTAAATTGGCCATAGAATCAATTGTGTCGAGAAAGTTTTTGAATTTGAGGCCTTGGGTGCGGAGTTTTTGACGTCGTCGCCCTTAGCCAAACTTGCGCGCATGGTTGTGTGCCGTTTTTACAAAGTTTTTAGATTTCCTCCCAGGTTTGCACCCCTCACTGAATTGGCCATAGAATCAATTGTGTCGAGACGGTTTTTGAATTTGAGGCCTCGGGTGCGGAGTTTTTGACGTCGTCGCCCATAGCCAAAATCCGCGCACACTTGTGTGCCGTTTTTACAAACTTTTCAGATTGCCTCTCGGGTTTGCATCTCCAGCTGAATTGGCCATAGAATCAATTGTGTCGAGAAATTTTTTGAATTTGAGGCCTCGGGTGCGGAGTTTTTGACGTCGTCGCCCATAGCCAAATTGCGCGCACGCTTGAGCGCCGTTTTTACAAAGTTTTCAGATTGCCTCTCGGGTTTGCATTTCCAGATGAATTGGCCATAAAATCAATTGTGTCGAGAAAGTTTTTGAATTTGAGGCCTCGGGTGCGGAGTTTTTGACGTCGTCGCCCATAGCCAAACTTGCGGGCATGGTTGTGTGCCGTTTTTACAAAGTTTTCAAATTGCCTCCCAGGTTTGCATCCCTCACTGAATTGGCCATAGAATCAATTGTGTCGAGACGGTTTTTGAATTTGAGTTCTCGGGTGCGGAGTTTTTGACGTCGTCGCCCATAGCCGAATTGCGCGCACGCTTGTGCACCATTTTTACAAAGTTTTCAGATTGCCTCCCGGGTTTGAATTTCCCACTGAATTGGCCATAGAATAAATTGTGTCGATGAATTTTTAAATTTGAGGCCTCGGGTACGGAGTTTTTGACGTCGTCGCCCATAGCCAAACTTGGGCGCATGGTTGTGTGCCGTTTTTACAAAGTTTTGAGATTGCCTCCTAGGTTTGCATCCTTCACTGAATTGGCCATAGAATCAATTGTGTCGAGAAAGTTTTTGAATTTGAGGCCTTGGGTGCGGAGTTTTTGACGTCGTCGCCCTTAGCCAAACTTGCGCGCATGGTTGTGTGCCGTTTTTACAAAGTTTTTAGATTTCCTCCCAGGTTTGCATCCCTCACTGAATTGGCCATAGAATCAATTGTGTCGAGACGGTTATTGAATTTGAGGCCTCGGGTGCAGTGTTTTTGATGTCGTGGTCCATAGCCAAACTTGCGCACATGGTTGTGTGCCATTTTTACAAAGTATTTAGATTGCCTCCCAGGTTTGCATCCCTCACTGAATTGGCCATAGAATCAATTGTGTCGAGACGGTTTTTGAATTTGAGGCCTCGGGTGCGGAGTTTTTGACGTTGTCGACCATAGCCAAATTGCGCGCACGCTTGTGCGCCGTTTTTACAAAGTTTTCAGATTGCCTCTCGGGTTTGCATCTCCAGCTGAATTGGCCATATAATCAATTGTGTCGAGAAAGTTTTTGAATTTGAGGCCTCGGGTGTAGAGTTTTTGACGTCATCGCGCATAGCCAAACTTGCGCGCATGGTTGTGTGCCGTTTTTACAAAGTTTTCAGATTGCCTCCCAGGTTTGCATCCCTCACTGAATTGGCCATAAAATCAATTGTGTCGGGACGGTTTTTGAATTTGAGGCCTCGGGTGCGGAGTTTTTGACGTCGTCGCCCATAGCCAAAATGCGCGCAAACTTGTGCACCGTTTTTACAAAGTTTTCAGATTGCCTCTCGGGTTTGCACTACCAGCTGAATTGGCCATAGAATCAATTGTGTCGAGAAATTTTTTGAATTTGAGGCCTCGGGTGCGGAGTTTTTAACGTCGTCGCCCATAGCCAAATTGCGCTCACGCTTGTGCGCCGTTTTTACAAAGTTTTCAGAATGCCTCTCGGGTTTGCATTTCCAGCTGAATTTGCCATAGAATCAATTGTGTCGAGAAAGTTTTTGAATTTGAGGCCTCGGGTGCGGAGTTTTTAACGTCGTCGCCCATAGCCAAACTTACGGGCATGGTTGTGTGCCGTTTTTACAAAGTTTTCAGATTGCCTCCCAGGTTTGCATCCCTCACTGAATTGGCCATAGAATCAATTGTGTCGAGACGGTTTTTGAATTTGAGGCCTCGGGTGCAGTGTTTTTGATGTCGTGGTCCATAGCCAAATTGCAGGCATGCTTGTGCGCTATTTTTACAAAGTTTTCAGATTGCCTCCCAGGTTTGCATCCCTCACTGAATTGGCCATAGAATCAATTGTGTCGAGACGGATTTTGAATTTGAGGCCTCGGGTGCGGAGTTTTTGACGTCATCGCGCATAGCCAAACTTGCGCGCATGGTTGTGTGCCATTTTTACAAAGTATTCAGATTGCCTCCCAGGTTTGCACCCCTCACTGAATTGGCCATAGAATCAATTGTGTCGAGACGGTTTTTGAATTTGAGGCCTCGGGTGCGGAGTTTTTGACGTCATCGCCCATAGCTAAATTGCGCGCACACTTGTGCGCCGTTTTTACAAAGTTTTCAGATTGCCTCTCGGGTTTGCATTTCTAGCTGAATTGGCCATAGAATCAATTGTGTCGAGAAATTTTTTGAATTTGAGGCCTCGGGTGCGGAGTTTTTGACGTTGTCGACCATAGCCAAATTGCGCGCATGCTTGTGTGCCGTTTTTACAAAGTTTTCAGATTGCCTCTCGGGTTTGCATCTCCAGCTGAATTGGCCATAGAATCAATTGTGTCGAGAAAGTTTTTGAATTTGAGGCCTCGGGTGCAGAGTTTTTGACGTCATCGCACAAAGCCAAATTTGCGCGCATGGTTGTGTGCCATTTTTACAAAGTATTCAGATTGCCTCCCAGGTTTGCACCCCTCACTGAATTGGCCATAGAATCAATTGTGTCGGGACGGTTTTTGAATTTGAGGCCTCGGGTGCGGAGTTTTTGACGTCGTCGCCCATAGCCAAAATGCGCGCAAACTTGTGCACCGTTTTTACAAAGTTTTCAGATTGCCTCTCGGGTTTGCACTTCCAGCTGAATTGGCCATAGAATCAATTGTGTCGAGAAATTTTTTGAATTTGAGGCCTCGGGTGCGGAGTTTTTAACGTCGTCGCCCATAGCCAAATTGCGCTCACGCTTGTGCGCCGTTTTTACAAAGTTTTCAGATTGCCTCTCGGGTTTGCATTTCCAGCTGAATTTGCCATAGAATCAATTGTGTCGAGAAAGTTTTTGAATTTGAGGCCTCGGGTGCGGAGTTTTTGACGTCGTCGCCCATAGCCAAACTTACGGGCATGGTTGTGTGCCGTTTTTACAAAGTTTTCAGATTGCCTCCCAGGTTTGCATCCCTCACTGAATTGGCCATATAATCAATTGTGTCGAGATGGATTTTGAATTTGAGGCCTCGGGTGCAGAGTTTTTGACGTCGTCGCCCATAGCGAAATTGCGCGCATGCTTGTGCGCCGTTTTTACAAAGTTTTCAGATTGCCTCCCAGGTTTGCATCCCTCACTGAATTGGCCATAGAATAAATTGTGTCGAGACGGTTTTTGAATTTGAGGCCTCGGGTGCGGAGTTTTTGACGTCGTCGCCCATAGCCAAATTGCGCGCACGCTTGTGCGCCGTTTTTACAAAGTTTTCAGATTGCCTCTCGGGTTTGCATATCCAGCTGAATTGGCCATAGAATCAATTGTGTCGAGAAACCTTTTGAATTTGAGGCCTCGGGTGCGGAGTTTTTGACGTCATCGCGCATAGCCAAACTTGCGCGCATGGTTGTGTGCCGTTTTTACAAAGTTTTCAGATTGCCTCCCAGGTTTGCATCCCTCACTGAATTGGCCATAGAATCAATTGTGTCAAGACGGTTTTTGAATTTGAGGCCTCGGGTGCGGAGTTTTTGACGTCATCGCCCATAGCCAAATTACGCGCACGCTTGTGTGCCGTTTTTACAAAGTTTTCAGATTGCCTCTCGGGTTTGCACTTCCAGCTGAATTGGCCATAGAATCAATTGTGTCGAGAAAGTTTTTGAATTTGAGGCCTCGGGTGCGGAGTTTTTGACGTCATCACGCATAGCCAAACTTGCGCGCATGGTTGTGTGCCGTTTTTACAAAATTTTCAGATTGCCTCCCAAGTTTGCATCCCTCACTGAATTGGCCAAAGAATCAATTGT
Source organism: Galeopsis tetrahit (assembly GCA_963675135.1). Classification (NCBI taxonomy): domain Eukaryota; kingdom Viridiplantae; phylum Streptophyta; class Magnoliopsida; order Lamiales; family Lamiaceae; genus Galeopsis; species Galeopsis tetrahit. The sequence goes on from OY776126.1 coordinate 70,418,903, forward strand.
GTCGAGACGGTTTTTGAATTTGAGGCCTTGGGTGCGGAGTTTTTGACGTCGTCGCCCATAGCCAAAATGCGCGCACACTTGTGCGCCGTTTTTACAAAGTTTTCAGATTGCCTCTCGGGTTTGCATTCCCAGCTGAATTGGCCATAGAATCAATTGTGTCGAGAAATTTTTTGAATTTGAGGCCTCGGGTGCGGAGTTTTTGACGTCGTCGCCCATAGCCAAATTGCGCGCACGCTTGAGCGCCATTTTTACAAAGTTTTCAGATTGCCTCTCGGGTTTGCATTTCCAACTGAATTGGCCATAGAATCAATTGTGTCGAGAAAGTTTTTGAATTTGAGGCCTCGGGTGCGGAGTTTTTGACGTCGTCGCCCATAGCCAAACTTGCGGGCATGGTTGTGTGCCGTTTTTACAAAGTTTTCAAATTGCCTCCCAGGTTTGCATCCCTCACTGAATTGGCCATAGAATCAATTGTGTCGAGACGGTTTTTGAATTTGAGTTCTCGGGTGCGGAGTTTTTGACGTTGTCGCCCATAGCCGAATTGCGCGCACGCTTGTGCGCCGTTTTTACAAAGTTTTCAGATTGCCTCCCGGGTTTGAATTTCCCACTGAATTGGCCATATAATAAATTGTGTCGATGAGTTTTTAAATTTGAGGCCTCGGGTGCGGAGTTTTTGACGTCATCGCGCATAGCCAAACTTGCGCGCATGGTTGTGTGCCGTTTTTACAAAGTTTTCAGATTGCCTCCCAGGTTTGCATCCCTCACTGAATTGGCCATAGAATCAATTGTGTCAAAACGGTTTTTGAATTTGAGGCCTCGGGTGCGGAGTTTTTGACGTCGTCGCCCATAGCCAAATTGCGCGCACGCTTGTGTGCCGTTTTTACAAAGTTTTCAGATTGCCTCTCGGGTTTGCACTTCCAGCTGAATTGGCCATAGAATCAATTGTGTCGAGAAAGTTTTTGAATTTGAGGCCTCGGGTGCGGAGTTTTTGACGTCATCACGCATAGCCAAACTTGCGCGCATGGTTGTGTGCCGTTTTTACAAAGTTTTCAGATTGCCTCCCAGGTTTGCATCCCTCACTGAATTGGCCATAGAATCAATTGTGTCGAGACGGTTTTTGAATTTGAGGCCTCGGGTGCGGAGTTTTTGACGTCGTCGCCCATAGCCAAACTTGCGCGCATGGTTGTGTGTCGTTTTTACAAAGATTTCAGATTGCCTCCCAAGTTTGTAACCCTCACTGAATTGGCCAAAGAATCAATTGTGTCGAGACGGTTTTTGAATTTGAGGCCTCGGGTGCGGAGTTTTTGACGTCGTCGCCCATAGCCAAATTGCGCGCACGCTTGTGTGCCGTTTTTACAAAGTTTTCAGATTGCCTCCCAGGTTTGCATCCCTCACTGAATTGACCATAGAATCAATTGTGTCGAGACGGTTTTTGAATTTGAGGCCTCGGGTGCGGAGTTTTTTACGTCATCGCGCATAGCCAAACTTGCGCGCATGGTTGTGTGCCGTTTTACAAAGTTTTCAGATTGCCTCCTAGGTTTGCATCCCTCACTGAATTGGCCATAGAATCAATTGTGTCGAGAAACTTTTTGAATTTGAGGCCTCGGGTGCGGAGTTTTTGACGTCATCGCGCATAGCCAAACTTGCGCGCATGGTTGTGTGCCGTTTTTACAAAGTTTTCAGATTGCCTCCCAGGTTTGCATCCCACACTGAATTGGCCATAGAATCAATTGTGTCAAAACGGTTTTTGAATTTGAGGCCTCGGGTGCGGAGTTTTTGACGTCGTCGCCCATAGCCAAATTGCGCGCACGCTTGTGTGCCGTTTTTACAAAGTTTTCAGATTGCCTCTCGGGTTTGCACTTCCAGCTAATTTGGCCATAGAATCAATTGTGTCGAGAAATTTTTTGAATTTGAGGCCTCGGGTGCGGAGTTTTTGACGTCATCACGCATAGCCAAACTTGCGCGCATGGTTGTGTGCCGTTTTTACAAAGTTTTCAGATTGCCTCCCAGGTTTGCATCCCTCACTGAATTGGCCATAGAATCAATTATGTCGAGACGGTTTTTGAATTTGAGGCCTCGGGTACGGAGTTTTTGACGTCGTCGCCCATAGCCAAACTTGTGCGCATGGTTGTGTGTCGTTTTTACAAAGTTTTCAGATTGCCTCCCAAGTTTGCATCCCTCACTGAATTGGCCAAAGAATCAATTGTGTCGAGACGGTTTTTGAATTTGAGGCCTTGGGTGCGGAGTTTTTGACGTCGTCGCCCATAGCCAAAATGCGCGCACACTTGTGCGCCGTTTTTACAAAGTTTTCAGATTGCCTCTCGGGTTTGCATTTCCAGCTGAATTGGCCATAGTATCAATTGTGTCGAGAAATTTTTTGAATTTGAGGCCTCGGGTGCAGAGTTTTTGACGTCGTCTCCCATAGCCAAATTGCGCGCACGCTTGATCGCCGTTTTTACAAAGTTTTCAGATTGCCTCTCGGGTTTGCATTTCCAGCTGAATTGGCCATAGAATCAATTGTGTCGAGAAAGTTTTTGAATTTGAGGCCTCGGGTGCGGAGTTTTTGACGTCGTCGCCCATAGCCAAACTTGCGGGCATGGTTGTGTGCCGTTTTTACAAAGTTTTCAAATTGCCTCCCAGGTTTGCATCCCTCACTGAATTGGCCATAGAATCAATTGTGTCGAGACGGTTTTTGAATTTGAGTTCTCGGGTGCGGAGTTTTTGACGTCATCGCGCATAGCCAAACTTGCGCGCATGGTTGTGTGCCGTTTTACAAAGTTTTCAGATTGCCTCCTAGGTTTGCATCCCTCACTGAATTGGCCATAGAATCAATTGTGTCGAGAAACTTTTTGAATTTGAGGCCTCGGGTGCGGAGTTTTTGACGTCATCGCGCATAGCCAAACTTGCGCGCATGGTTGTGTGCCGTTTTTACAAATTTTTCAGATTGCCTCCCAGGTTTGCATCCCTCACTGAATTGGCCATAGAATCAATTGTGTCAAAACGGTTTTTGAATTTGAGGCCTCGGGTGCGGAGTTTTTGACATCGTCGCCCATAGCCAAATTGCGCGCACGCTTGTGTGCCGTTTTTACAAAGTTTTCAGATTGCCTCTCGGGTTTGCACTTCCAGCTGAATTGGCCATAGAATCAATTGTGTCGAGAAATTTTTTGAATTTGAGGCCTCGGGTGCGGAGTTTTTGACGTCATCACGCATAGCCAAACTTGCGCGCATGGTTGTGTGCCGTTTTTACAAAGTTTTCAGATTGCCTCCCAGGTTTGCATCCCTCACTGAATTGGCCATAGAATCAATTGTGTCGAGACGGTTTTTGAATTTGAGGCCTCGGGTGCGGAGTTTTTGACGTCGTCGCCCATAGCCAAACTTGTGCGCATGGTTGTGTGTCGTTTTTACAAAGTTTTCAGATTGCCTCCCAAGTTTGCATCCCTCACTGAATTGGCCAAAGAATCAATTGTGTCGAGACGGTTTTTGAATTTGAGGCCTTGGGTGCGGAGTTTTTTACGTCGTCGCCCATAGCCAAAATGCGCGCACACTTGTGCGCCGTTTTTACAAAGTTTTCAGATTGCCTCTTGGGTTTGCATTTCCAGCTGAATTGGCCATAGTATCAATTGTGTCGAGAAATTTTTTGAATTTGAGGCCTCGGGTGCAGAGTTTTTGACGTCGTCGCCCATAGCCAAATTGCGCGCACGCTTGAGCGCCGTTTTTACAAAGTTTTCAGATTGCCTCTCGGGTTTGCATTTCCAACTGAATTGGCCATAGAATCAATTGTGTCGAGAAAGTTTTTGAATTTGAGGCCTCGGGTGCGGAGTTTTTGACGTCGTCGCCCATAGCCAAACTTGCGGGCATGGTTGTGTGCCGTTTTTACAAAGTTTTCAAATTGCCTCCCAGGTTTGCATCCCTCACTGAATTGGCCATAGAATCAATTGTGTCGAGACGGTTTTTGAATTTGAGTTCTCGGGTGCGGAGTTTTTGACGTCGTCGCCCAGAGCCGAATTGCGCGCACGCTTGTGCGCCGTTTTTACAAAGTTTTCAGATTGCCTCCCGGGTTTGAATTTCCCACTGAATTGGCCATAGAATAAATGGTGTCGATGAATTTTTAAATTTGAGGCCTCGGGTACGGAGTTTTTGACGTCGTCGCCCATAGCCAAACTTGCGCGCATGGTTGTGTGCCGTTTTTACAAAGTTTTCAGATTGCCTCCCAGGTTTGCATCCTTCACTGAATTGGCCATAGAATCAATTGTGTCGAGAAAGTTTTTGAATTTGAGGCCTCGGGTGCGGAGTTTTTGACGTCGTCGCCCTTAGCCAAACTTGCGCGCATGGTTGTGTGCCGTTTTTACAAAGTTTTCAGATTTCCTCCCAGGTTTGCATCCCTCACTGAATTGGCCATAGAATCAATTGTGTCGAGAAAGTTTTTGAATTTGAGGCCTCGGGTGCGGAGTTTTTGACGTCGTCGCCCTTAGCCAAACTTGTGCGCATGGTTGTGTGCCGTTTTTACAAAGTTTTCAGATTTCCTCCCAGGTTTGCATCCCTCACTGAATTGGCCATAGAATCAATTGTGTCGAGATGGTTTTTGAATTTGAGGCCTCGGGTGCAGTGTTTTTGATGTCGTGGTCCATAGCCAAATTGCAGGCATGCTTGTGCGCCATTTTTACTAAGTTTTCAGATTGCCTCCCAGGTTTGCATCCCTCACTGAATTGACCATAGAATCAATTGTGTCGAGACGGTTTTTGAATTTGAGGCCTCGGGTGCGAAGTTTTTGACGTCATCGCGCATAGCCAAACTTGCGCGCATGGTTGTGTGCCGTTTTACAAAGTTTTCAGATTGCCTCCTAGGTTTGCATCCCTCACTGAATTGGCCATAGAATCAATTTTGTCGAGACGGTTTTTGAATTTGAGGCCTCGGGTGCGGAATTTTTGACGTCGTCGCCCATAGCCAAACTTGCGCGCATGGTTGTGTGTCGTTTTTACAAAGTTTTCAGATTGCCTCCCAGGTTTGCATCCCTCACTGAATTGGCCATAGAATCAATTGTGTCGAGATAGTTTTTGAATTTGAGGCCTCAGGTGCGGAGTTTTTGAAGTCGTCGCCCATAGCCAAACTTGCGCGCATGGTTGTGTGTCGTTTTTACAAAGTTTTCAGATTGCCTCCCAAGTTTGCATCCCTCACTGAATTGGCCAAAGAATCAATTGTGTCGAGACGGTTTTTGAATTTGAGGCCTTGGGTGCGGAGTTTTTGACGTCGTCGCCCATAGCCAAAATGCTCGCACACTTGTGCGCCGTTTTTACAAAGTTTTCAGATTGCCTCTCGGGTTTGCATTTCCAGCTGAATTGGCCATAGAATCAATTGTGTCGAGAAATTTTTTGAATTTGAGGCCTCGGGTGTAGAGTTTTTGACGTCGTCGCCCATAGCCAAATTGCGCGCACGCTTGAGCGCCGTTTTTACAAAGTTTTCAGATTGCCTCTCGGGTTTGCATTTCCAGCTGAATTGGCCATAGAATCAATTGTGTCGAGAAAGTTTTTAAATTTGAGGCCTCGGGTGCGGAGTTTTTGACGTCGTCGCCCATAGCCAAACTTACGGGCATGGTTGTGTGGCGTTTTTACAAAGTTTTTAGATTGCCTCCCAGGTTTGCATCCCTCACTGAATTGGCCATAGAATCAATTGTGTCGAGACGGATTTTGAATTTGAGGCCTCGGGTGCAGAGTTTTTAACGTCGTCGCCCATTTCTAAATTGCGCGCACGCTTGTGCGCCGTTTTTACAAAGTTTTCAGATTGCCTCTCGGGTTTGCATATCCAGCTGAATTGGCCATAGAATCAATTGTGTCGAGAAAGTTTTTGAATTTGAGGCCTCGGGTGCGGAGTTTTTGACGTCATCGCGCATAGCCAAACTTGCGCGCATGGTTGTGTGCCGTTTTTACAAAGTTTTCAGATTGCCTCCCAGGTTTGCATCCCTCACTAAATTGGCCATAGAATCAATTGTGTCGAGACGGTTTTTGAATTTTAGGCCTCGGGTGCGGAGTTTTTGACGTCGTCGCCCATAGCCAAACTTGTGCGCATGGTTGTGTGCCGTTTTTACAAAGTTTTCAGATTGTCTCCCAGGTTTGCATCCCTCACTGAATTGGCCATAGAATCAATTGTGTCGCGAAAGTTTTTGAATTTGAGGCCTCGGGTGCGGAGTTTTTGACGTCATCGCGCATAGCCAAACTTGCGCGCATGGTTGTGTGCCGTTTTTACAAAGTTTTCAGATTGCCTCCCAGGTTTGCATCCCTCACTGAATTGGCCATAGAATCAATTGTGTCGAGACGGATTTTGAATTTGAGGCCTCGGGTGCAGAGTTTTTGACGTCGTCGCCAATATCCAAATTGCGCGCACGCTTGTGCGCCGTTTTTACAAAGTTTTCAGATTGCCTCTCGGGTTTGCATATCCAGCTGAATTGGCCATAGAATCAATTGTGTCGAGAAAGTTTTTGAATTTGAGGCCTCGGGTGCGGAGTTTTTGACGTCATCGCGCATAGCCAAACTTGCGCGCATGCTTGTGCGCCATTTTTACAAAGTTTTCAGATTGCCTCCCAGGTTTGCATCCCTCACTCAATTAGCCATAGAATCAATTGTGTCGAGACGGTTTTTGAATTTGAGGCCTCGGGTGCGGAGTTTTTGACGTCATCGCGCATAGCCAAACTTGCGCGCATGGTGGTGTGCCGTTTTACAAAGTTTTCAGATTGCCTCCTAGGTTTGCATCCCTCACTGAATTGGCCATAGAATCAATTTTGTCGAGACGGTTTTTGAATTTGAGGCCTCGGGTGCGGAGTTTTTTACGTCGTCGCACATAGCCAAACTTGCGCGCATGGTTGTGTGCCATTTTTACAAAGTATTCAGATTGCCTCCCAGGTTTGCATCCCTCACTGAATTGGCCATAGAATCAATTGTGTCGAGACGGTTTTTGAATTTGAGGCCTCGGGTGCGGAGTTTTTGACGTCATCGCCCATAGCCAAATTGCGCGCACACTTGTGCGCCGTTTTTACAAAGTTTTCAGATTGCCTCTCGGGTTTGCATTTCTAGCTGAATTGGCCATATAATCAATTGTGTCGAGAATTTTTTTGAATTTGAGGCCTCGGGTGCGGAGTTTTTGACGTCGTCGACCATAGCCAAATTGCGCGCACGCTTGTGCGCCGTTTTTACAAAGTTTTCAGATTGCCTCTCGGGTTTGCATCTCCAGCTGAATTGGCCATAGAATCAATTGTGTCGAGAAAGTTTTTGAATTTGAGGCCTCGGGTGCAGAGTTTTTGATGTCATCGCGCATAGCCAAACTTGCGCGCATGGTTGTGTGCCGTTTTTACAAAGTTTTCAGATTGCCTCCCAGGTTTGCATCCCTCACTGAATTGGCCATAGAATCAATTGTGTCGAGATGGTTTTTGAATTTGAGGCCTCGGGTGCGGAGTTTTTGAAGTCGTCGCCCATAGCCAAACTTGCGCGCATGGTTGTGTGTCGTTTTTACAAAGTTTTCAGATTGCCTCCCAAGTTTGCATCCCTCACTGAATTGGCCAAAGAATCAATTGTGTCGAGACGGTTTTTGAATTTGAGGCCTTGGGTGCGGAGTTTTTGACGTCGTCGCCCATAGCCAAAATGCGCGCACACTTGTGCGCCATTTTTACAAAGTTTTCAGATTGCCTCTCGGGTTTGCATTTCCAGCTGAATTGGCCATAGAATCAATTGTGTCGAGAAATTTTTTGAATTTGAGGCCTCGGGTGCAGAGTTTTTGACGTCGTCGCCCATAGCCAAATTGCGCGCACGCTTGAGCGCCGTTTTTACAAAGTTTTCAGATTGCCTCTCGGGTTTGCATTTCCAGCTGAATTGGCCATAGAATCAATTGTGTCGAGAAAGTTTTTGAATTTGAGGCCTCGGGTGCGGAGTTTTTGACGTCGTCGCCCATAGCCAAACTTACGGGCATGGTTGTGTGGCGTTTTTACAAAGTTTTCAGATTGCCTCCCAGGTTTGCATCCCTCACTGAATTGGCCATAGAATCAATTGTGTCGAGACGGATTTTGAATTTGAGGCCTCGGGTGCAGAGTTTTTGACGTCGTCGCCCATATCCAAATTGCGCGCACGCTTGTGCGCCGTTTTTACAAAGTTTTCAGATTGCCTCTCGGGTTTGCATATCCAGCTGAATTGGCCATAGAATCAATTGTGTCGAGAAAGTTTTTGAATTTGAGGCCTCGGGTGCGGAGTTTTTGACGTCATCGCGCATAGCCAAACTTGTGTGCATGCTTGTGCGCCATTTTTACAAAGTTTTCAGATTGCCTCCCAGGTTTGCATCCCTCACTCAATTAGCCATAGAATCAATTGTGTCGAGACGGTTTTTGAATTTGAGGCCTCGGGTGCGGAGTTTTTGACGTCATCGCGCATAGCCAAACTTGCGCGCATGGTTGTGTGCCGTTTTACAAAGTTTTCAGATTGCCTCCTAGGTTTGCATCCCTCACTGAATTGGCCATATAATCAATTTTGTCGAGACGGTTTTTGAATTTGAGGCCTCGGGTGCGGAGTTTTTGACGTCGTCGCACATAGCCAAACTTGCGCGCATGGTTGTGTGCCATTTTTACAAAGAATTCAGATTGCCTCCCAGGTTTGCATCCCTCACTGAATTGGCCATAGAATCAATTGTGTCGAGACGGTTTTTGAATTTGAGGCCTCGGGTGCGGAGTTTTTGACGTCATCGCCCATAGCCAAATTGCGCGCACACTTGTGCGCCGTTTTTACAAAGTTTTCAGATTGCCTCTCGGGTTTGCATTTCTAGCTGAATTGGCCATAGAATCAATTGTGTCGAGAAATTTTTTGAATTTGAGGCCTCGGGTGCGGAGTTTTTGACGTCGTCGACCATAGCCAAATTGCGCGCACGCTTGTGCGCCGTTTTTACAAAGTTTTCAGATTACCTCTCGGGTTTGCATCTCCAGCTGAATTGGCCATAGAATCAATTGTGTCGAGAAAGTTTTTGAATTTGAGGCCTCGGGTGCAGAGTTTTTGACGTCATCGCGCATAGCCAAACTTGCGCGCATGGTTGTGTGCCGTTTTTACAAAGTTTTCAGATTGCCTCCCAGGTTTGCATCCCTCACTGAATTGGCCATAGAATCAATTGTGTCGAGATGGTTTTTGAATTTGAGGCCTCGGGTGCGGAGTTTTTGAAGTCGTCGCCCATAGCCAAACTTGCGCGCATGGTTGTGTGTCGTTTTTACAAAGTTTTCAGATTGCCTCCCAAGTTTGCATCCCTCACTGAATTGGCCAAAGAATCAATTGTGTCGAGACGGTTTTTGAATTTGAGGCCTTGGGTGCGGAGTTTTTGACGTCGTCGCCCATAGCCAAAATGCGCGCACACTTGTGCGCCGTTTTTACAAAGTTTTCAGATTGCCTCTCAGGTTTGCATTTCCAGCTGAATTGGCCATAGAATCAATTGTGTCGAGAAATTTTTTGAATTTGAGGCCTCGGGTGCAGAGTTTTTGACGTCGTCGCCCATAGCCAAATTGCGCGCACGCTTGAGCGCCGTTTTTACAAAGTTTTCAGATTGCCTCTCGGGTTTGCATTTCCAGCTGAATTGGCCATAGAATCAATTGTGTCGAGAAAGTTTTTGAATTTGAGGCCTCGGGTGCGGAGTTTTTGACGTCGTCGCCCATAGCCAAACTTACGGGCATGGTTGTGTGGCGTTTTTACAAAGTTTTCAGATTGCCTCCCAGGTTTGCATCCCTCACTGAATTGGCCATAGAATCAATTGTGTCGAGACGGATTTTGAATTTGAGGCCTCGGGTGCAGAGTTTTTGACGTCGTCGCCCATATCCAAATTGCGCGCACGCTTGTGCGCCGTTTTTACAAAGTTTTCAGATTGCCTCTCGGGTTTGCATATCCAGCTGAATTGGCCATAGAATCAATTGTGTCGAGAAAGTTTTTGAATTTGAGGCCTCGGGTGCGGAGTTTTTGACGTCATCGCGCATAGCCAAACTTGCGCGCATGCTTGTGCGCCATTTTTACAAAGTTTTCAGATTGCCTCCCAGGTTTGCATCCCTCACTCAATTAGCCATAGAATCAATTGTGTCGAGACGGTTTTTGAATTTGAGGCCTCGGGTGCGGAGTTTTTGACGTCATCGCGCATAGCCAAACTTGCGCGCAAGGTTGTGTGCCGTTTTACAAAGTTTTCAGATTGCCTCCTAGGTTTGCATCCCTCACTGAATTGGCCATATAATCAATTTTGTCGAGACGGTTTTTGAATTTGAGGCCTCGGGTGCGGAGTTTTTGACGTCGTCGCACATAGCCAAACTTGCGCGCATGGTTGTGTGCCATTTTTACAAAGAATTCAGATTGCCTCCCAGGTTTGCATCCCTCACTGAATTGGCCATAGAATCAATTGTGTCGAGACGGTTTTTGAATTTGAGGCCTCGGGTGCGGAGTTTTTGACGTCATCGCCCATAGCCAAATTGCGCGCACACTTGTGCGCCGTTTTTACAAAGTTTTCAGATTGCCTCTCGGGTTTGCATATCCAGCTGAATTGGCCATAGAATCAATTGTGTCGAGAAAGTTTTTGAATTTGAGGCCTCGGGTGCGGTGTTTTTGACGTCATCGCGCATAGCCAAACTTGCGCGCATGCTTGTGCGCCATTTTTACAAAGTTTTCAGATTGCCTCCCAGGTTTGCATTTCCAGCTGAATTGGCCATAGAATCAATTGTGTCGAGAAATTTTTTGAATTTGAGGCCTCGGGTGCAGAGTTTTTGACGTCGTCGCCCATAGCCAAATTGTGCGCACGCTTGAGCGCCATTTTTACAAAGTTTTCAGATTGCCTCTCGGGTTTGCATTTCCAGCTGAATTGGCCATAGAATCAATTGTGTCGAGAAAGTTTTTGAATTTGAGGCCTCGGGTGCGGAGTTTTTGACGTCGTCGCCCATAGCCAAACTTGCGCGCATGGTTGTGTGTCGTTTTTACAAAGTTTTCAGATTGCCTCCCAAGTTTGCATCCCTCACTGAATTGGCCAAAGAATCAATTGTGTCGAGACGGTTTTTGAATTTGAGGCCTTGGGTGCGGAGTTTTTGACGTCGTCGCACATAGCCAAACTTGCGCGCATGGTTGTGTGCCATTTTTACAAAGAATTCAGATTGCCTCCCAAGTTTGCATCCCTCACTGAATTGGCCAAAGAATCAATTGTGTCGAGACGGTTTTTGAATTTGAGGCCTTGGGTGCGGAGTTTTTGACGTCGTCGCACATAGCCAAACTTGCGCGCATGGTTGTGTGCCATTTTTACAAAGAATTCAGATTGCCTCCCAGGTTTGCATCCCTCACTGAATTGGCCATAGAATCAATTGTGTCGAGACGGTTTTTGAATTTGAGGCCTCGGGTGCGGAGTTTTTGACGTCATCGCCCATAGCCAAATTGCGCGCACACTTGTGCGCCGTTTTTACAAAGTTTTCAGATTGCCTCTCGGGTTTGCATTTCTAGCTGAATTGGCCATAGAATCAATTGTGTCGAGAAATTTTTTGAATTTGAGGCCTCGGGTGCGGAGTTTTTGACGTCGTCGACCATAGCCAAATTGCGCGCACGCTTGTGCGCCGTTTTTACAAAGTTTTCAGATTACCTCTCGGGTTTGCATCTCCAGCTGAATTGGCCATAGAATCAATTGTGTCGAGAAAATTTTTGAATTTGAGGCCTCGGGTGCAGAGTTTTTGACGTCATCGCGCATAGCCAAACTTGCGCGCATGGTTGTGTGCCGTTTTTACAAAGTTTTCAGATTGCCTCCCAGGTTTGCATCCCTCACTGAATTGGCCATAGAATCAATTGTGTCGAGATGGTTTTTGAATTTGAGGCCTCGGGTGCGGAGTTTTTGAAGTCGTCGCCCATAGCCAAACTTGCGCGCATGGTTGTGTGTCGTTTTTACAAAGTTTTCAGATTGCCTCCCAAGTTTGCATCCCTCACTGAATTGGCCAAAGAATCAATTGTGTCGAGACGGTTTTTGAATTTGAGGCCTTGGGTGCGGAGTTTTTGACGTCGTCGCCCATAGCCAAAATGCGCGCACACTTGTGCGCCGTTTTTACAAAGTTTTCAGATTGCCTCTCGGGTTTGCATTTCCAGCTGAATTGGCCATAGAATCAATTGTGTCGAGAAATTTTTTGAATTTGAGGCCTCGGGTGCAGAGTTTTTGACGTCGTCGCCCATAGCCAAATTGCGCGCACGCTTGAGCGCCGTTTTTACAAAGTTTTCAGATTGCCTCTCGGGTTTGCATTTACAGCTGAATTGGCCATAGAATCAATTGTGTCGAGAAAGTTTTTGAATTTGAGGCCTCGGGTGCGGAGTTTTTGACGTCGTCGCCCATAGCCAAACTTACGGGCATGGTTGTGTGGCGTTTTTACAAAGTTTTCAGATTGCCTCCCAGGTTTGCATCCCTCACTGAATTGGCCATAGAATCAATTGTGTCGAGACGGATTTTGAATTTGAGGCCTCGGGTGCAGAGTTTTTGACGTCGTCGCCCATATCCAAATTGCGCGCACGCTTGTGCGCCGTTTTTACAAAGTTTTCAGATTGCCTCTCGGGTTTGCATATCCAGCTGAATTGGCCATAGAATCAATTGTGTCGAGAAAGTTTTTGAATTTGAGGCCTCGGGTGCGGAGTTTTTGACGTCATCGCGCATAGCCAAACTTGCGCGCATGCTTGTGCGCCATTTTTACAAAGTTTTCAGATTGCCTCCCAGGTTTGCATCCCTCACTCAATTAGCCATAGAATCAATTGTGTCGAGACGGTTTTTGAATTTGAGGCCTCGGGTGCGGAGTTTTTGACGTCATCGCGCATAGCCAAACTTGCGCGCATGGTTGTGTGCCGTTTTACAAAGTTTTCAGATTGCCTCCTAGGTTTGCATCCCTCACTGAATTGGCCATATAATCAATTTTATCGAGACGGTTTTTGAATTTGAGGCCTCGGGAGCGGAGTTTTTGACGTCGTCGCACATAGCCAAACTTGCGCGCATGGTTGTGTGCCATTTTTACAAAGAATTCAGATTGCCTCCCAGGTTTGCATCCCTCACTTAATTGGCCATAGAATCAATTGTGTCGAGACGGTTTTTGAATTTGAGGCCTCGGGTGCGGAGTTTTTGACGTCATCGCCCATAGCCAAATTGCGCGCACACTTGTGCGCCGTTTTTACAAAGTTTTCAGATTGCCTCTCGGGTTTGCATTTCTAGCTGAATTGGCCATAGAATCAATTGTGTCGAGAATTTTTTTGAATTTGAGGCCTCGGGTGCGGAGTTTTTGATGTCGTCGACCATAGCCAAATTGCGCGCACGCTTGTGCGCCGTTTTTACAAAGTTTTCAGATTACCTCTCGGGTTTGCATCTCCAGCTGAATTGGCCATAGAATCAATTGTGTCGAGAAAGTTTTTGAATTTGAGGCCTCGGGTGCAGAGTTTTTGACGTCATCGCGCATAGCCAAACTTGCGCGCATGGTTGTGTGCCGTTTTTACAAAGTTTTCAGATTGCCTCCCAGGTTTGCATCCCTCACTGAATTGGCCATAGAATCAATTGTGTCGAGATGGTTTTTGAATTTGAGGCCTCGAGTGCGGAGTTTTTGAAGTCGTCGCCCATAGCCAAACTTGCGCGCATGGTTGTGTGTCGTTTTTACAAAGTTTTCAGATTGCCTCCCAAGTTTGCATCCCTCACTGAATTGGCCAAAGAATCAATTGTGTCGAGACGGTTTTTGAATTTGAGGCCTTGGGTGCGGAGTTTTTGACGTCGTCGCCCATAGCCAAAATGCGCGCACACTTGTGCGCCGTTTTTACAAAGTTTTCAGATTGCCTCTCGGGTTTGCATTTCCAGCTGAATTGGCCATAGAATCAATTGTGTCGAGAAAGTTTTTGAATTTGAGGCCTCGGGTGCGGAGTTTTTGACGTCGTCGCCCATAGCCAAACTTACGGGCATGGTTGTGTGGCATTTTTACAAAGTTTTCAGATTGCCTCCCAGGTTTACATCCCTCACTGAATTGGCCATAGAATCAATTGTGTCGAGACGGATTTTGAATTTGAGGCCTCGGGTGCAGAGTTTTTGACGTCGTCGCCCATATCCAAATTGCGCGCACGCTTGTGCGCCGTTTTTACAAAGTTTTCAGATTGCCTCTCGGGTTTGCATATCCAGCTGAATTGGCCATAGAATCTATTGTGTCGAGAAAGTTTTTGAATTTGAGGCCTCGGGTGCGGAGTTTTTGACGTCATCGCGCATAGCCAAACTTGCGCGCATGCTTGTGCGCCATTTTTACAAAGTTTTCAGATTGCCTCCCAGGTTTGCATCCCCCACTCAATTAGCCATAGAATCAATTGTGTCGAGACGGTTTTTGAATTTGAGGCCTCGGGTGCGGAGTTTTTGACGTCATCGCGCATAGCCAAACTTGCGCGCATGGTTGTGTGCCGTTTTACAAAGTTTTCAGATTGCCTCCTAGGTTTGCATTTCTAGCTGAATTGGCCATAGAATCAATTGTGTCGAGAAATTTTTTGAATTTGAGGCCTCGGGTGCGGAGTTTTTGACGTCGTCGACCATAGCCAAATTGCGCGCACGCTTGTGCGCCGTTTTTACAAAGTTTTCAGATTACCTCTCGGGTTTGCATCTCCAGCTGAATTGGCCATAGAATCAATTGTGTCGAGAAAATTTTTGAATTTGAGGCCTCGGGTGCAGAGTTTTTGACGTCATCGCGCATAGCCAAACTTGCGCGCATGGTTGTGTGCCGTTTTTACAAAGTTTTCAGATTGCCTCCCAGGTTTGCATCCCTCACTGAATTGGCCATAGAATCAATTGTGTCGAGATGGTTTTTGAATTTGAGGCCTCGGGTGCGGAGTTTTTGAAGTCGTCGCCCATAGCCAAACTTGCGCGCATGGTTGTGTGTCGTTTTTACAAAGTTTTCAGATTGCCTCCCAAGTTTGCATCCCTCACTGAATTGGCCAAAGAATCAATTGTGTCGAGACGGTTTTTGAATTTGAGGCCTCGGGTGCGGAGTTTTTGACGTCGTCGCACATAGCCAAACTTGCGCGCATGGTTGTGTGCAATTTTTACAAAGTATTCAGATTGCCTCCCAGGTTTGCATCCCTCACTGAATTGGCCATAGAATCAATTGTGTCGAGACGGTTTTTGAATTTGAGGCCTCGGGTGCGGAGTTTTTGACGTCATCGCCCATAGCCAAATTGCGCGCACACTTGTGCGCCGTTTTTACAAAGTTTTCAGATTGCCTCTCGGGTTTGCATTTCTAGCTGAATTGGCCATATAATCAATTGTGTCGAGAAATTTTTTGAATTTGAGGCCTTGGGTGCGGAGTTTTTGACGTCGTCGCCCATAGCCAAAATGCGCGCACACTTGTGCGCCGTTTTTACAAAGTTTTCAGATTGCCTCTCGGGTTTGCATTTCCAGCTGAATTGGCCATAGAATCAATTGTGTCGAGAAAGTTTTTGAATTTGAGGCCTCGGGTGCGGAGTTTTTGACGTCGTCGCCCATAGCCAAACTTACGGGCATGATTGCCTCCCAGGTTTACATCCCTCACTGAATTGGCCATAGAATCAATTGTGTCGAGACGGATTTTGAATTTGAGGCCTCGGGTGCAGAGTTTTTGACGTCGTCGCCCATATCCAAATTGCGCGCACGCTTGTGCGCCGTTTTTACAAAGTTTTCAGATTGCCTCTCGGGTTTGCATCTCCAGCTGAATTGGCCATAGAATCAATTGTGTCGAGAAAGTTTTTGAATTTGAGGCCTCGGGTGCAGAGTTTTTGACGTCATCGCGCATAGCCAAACTTGCGCGCATGGTTGTGTGCCGTTTTTACAAAGTTTTCAGATTGCCTCCCAGGTTTGCATCCCTCACTGAATTGGCCATAGAATCAATTGTGTCGAGATGGTTTTTGAATTTGAGGCCTCGAGTGCGGAGTTTTTGAAGTCGTCGCCCATAGCCAAACTTGCGCGCATGGTTGTGTGTCGTTTTTACAAAGTTTTCAGATTGCCTCCCAAGTTTGCATCCCTCACTGAATTGGCCAAAGAATCAATTGTGTCGAGACGGTTTTTGAATTTGAGGCCTTGGGTGCGGAGTTTTTGACGTCGTCGCCCATAGCCAAAATGCGCGCACACTTGTGCGCCGTTTTTACAAAGTTTTCAGATTGCCTCTCGGGTTTGCATTTCCAGCTGAATTGGCCATAGAATCAATTGTGTCGAGAAAGTTTTTGAATTTGAGGCCTCGGGTGCGGAGTTTTTGACGTCGTCGCCCATAGCCAAACTTACGGGCATGGTTGTGTGGCATTTTTACAAAGTTTTCAGATTGCCTCCCAGGTTTACATCCCTCACTGAATTGGCCATAGAATCAATTGTGTCGAGACGGATTTTGAATTTGAGGCCTCGGGTGCAGAGTTTTTGACGTCGTCGCCCATATCCAAATTGCGCGCACGCTTGTGCGCCGTTTTTACAAAGTTTTCAGATTGCCTCTCGGGTTTGCATATCCAGCTGAATTGGCCATAGAATCTATTGTGTCGAGAAAGTTTTTGAATTTGAGGCCTCGGGTGCGGAGTTTTTGACGTCATCGCGCATAGCCAAACTTGCGCGCATGCTTGTGCGCCATTTTTACAAAGTTTTCAGATTGCCTCCCAGGTTTGCATCCCCCACTCAATTAGCCATAGAATCAATTGTGTCGAGACGGTTTTTGAATTTGAGGCCTCGGGTGTGGAGTTTTTGACGTCATCGCGCATAGCCAAACTTGCGCGCATGGTTGTGTGCCGTTTTACAAAGTTTTCAGATTGCCTCCTAGGTTTGCATTTCTAGCTGAATTGGCCATAGAATCAATTGTGTCGAGAAATTTTTTGAATTTGAGGCCTCGGGTGCGGAGTTTTTGACGTCGTCGACCATAGCCAAATTGCGCGCACGCTTGTGCGCCGTTTTTACAAAGTTTTCAGATTACCTCTCGGGTTTGCATCTCCAGCTGAATTGGCCATAGAATCAATTGTGTCGAGAAAATTTTTGAATTTGAGGCCTCGGGTGCAGAGTTTTTGACGTCATCGCGCATAGCCAAACTTGCGCGCATGGTTGTGTGCCGTTTTTACAAAGTTTTCAGATTGCCTCCCAGGTTTGCATCCCTCACTGAATTGGCCATAGAATCAATTGTGTCGAGATGGTTTTTGAATTTGAGGCCTCGGGTGCGGAGTTTTTGAAGTCGTCGCCCATAGCCAAACTTGCGCGCATGGTTGTGTGTCGTTTTTACAAAGTTTTCAGATTGCCTCCCAAGTTTGCATCCCTCACTGAATTGGCCAAAGAATCAATTGTGTCGAGACGGTTTTTGAATTTGAGGCCTCGGGTGCGGAGTTTTTGACGTCGTCGCACATAGCCAAACTTGCGCGCATGGTTGTGTGCAATTTTTACAAAGTATTCAGATTGCCTCCCAGGTTTGCATCCCTCACTGAATTGGCCATAGAATCAATTGTGTCGAGACGGTTTTTGAATTTGAGGCCTCGGGTGCGGAGTTTTTGACGTCATCGCCCATAGCCAAATTGCGCGCACACTTGTGCGCCGTTTTTACAAAGTTTTCAGATTGCCTCTCGGGTTTGCATTTCTAGCTGAATTGGCCATATAATCAATTGTGTCGAGAAATTTTTTGAATTTGAGGCCTTGGGTGCGGAGTTTTTGACGTCGTCGCCCATAGCCAAAATGCGCGCACACTTGTGCGCCGTTTTTACAAAGTTTTCAGATTGCCTCTCGGGTTTGCATTTCCAGCTGAATTGGCCATAGAATCAATTGTGTCGAGAAAGTTTTTGAATTTGAGGCCTCGGGTGCGGAGTTTTTGACGTCGTCGCCCATAGCCAAACTTACGGGCATGATTGCCTCCCAGGTTTACATCCCTCACTGAATTGGCCATAGAATCAATTGTGTCGAGACGGATTTTGAATTTGAGGCCTCGGGTGCAGAGTTTTTGACGTCGTCGCCCATATCCAAATTGCGCGCACGCTTGTGCGCCGTTTTTACAAAGTTTTCAGATTGCCTCTCGGGTTTGCATATCCAGCTGAATTGGCCATAGAATCAATTGTGTCGAGAAAGTTTTTGAATTTGAGGCCTCGGGTGCGGAGTTTTTGACGTCATCGCGCATAGCCAAACTTGCGCGCATGCTTGTGCGCCATTTTTACAAAGTTTTCAGATTGCCTCCCAGGTTTGCATCCCCCACTCAATTAGCCATAGAATCAATTGTGTCGAGACGGTTTTTGAATTTGAGGCCTCGGGTGCGGAGTTTTTGACGTCATCGCGCATAGCCAAACTTGCGCGCATGGTTGTGTGCCGTTTTACAAAGTTTTCAGATTGCCTCCTAGGTTTGCACCCCTCACTGAATTGGCCATAGAATCAATTTTGTCGAGACGGTTTTTGAATTTGAGGCCTCGGGTGCGGAGTTTTTGACGTCGTCGCACATAGCCAAACTTGCGCGCATGGTTGTGTGCAATTTTTACAAAGTATTCAGATTGCCTCCCAGGTTTGCATCCCTCACTGAATTGGCCATAGAATCAATTGTGTCGAGACGGTTTTTGAATTTGAGGCCTCGGGTGCGGAGTTTTTGACGTCATCGCCCATAGCCAAATTGCGCGCACACTTGTGCGCCGTTTTTACAAAGTTTTCAGATTGCCTCTCGGGTTTGCATTTCTAGCTGAATTGGCCATATAATCAATTGTGTCGAGAAATTTTTTGAATTTGAGGCCTCGGGTGCGGAGTTTTTTACGTCGTCGACCATAGCCAAATTGCGCGCACGCTTGTGCGCCGTTTTTACAAAGTTTTCAGATTGCCTCTCGGGTTTGCATCTCCAGCTGAATTGGCCATAGAATCAATTGTGTCGAGAAAGTTTTTGAATTTGAGGCCTCGGGTGCAGAGTTTTTGACGTCATCGCGCATAGCCAAACTTGCGCGCATGGTTGTGTGCCGTTTTTACAAAGTTTTCAGATTGCCTCCCAGGTTTGCATCCCTCACTGAATTGGCCATAGAATCAATTGTGTCGAGATGGTTTTTGAATTTGAGGCCTCGGGTGCGGAGTTTTTGAAGTCGTCGCCCATAGCCAAACTTGCGCGCATGGTTGTGTGTCGTTTTTACAAAGTTTTCAGATTGCCTCCCAAGTTTGCATCCCTCACTGAATTGGCCAA
This sequence comes from Galeopsis tetrahit, assembly GCA_963675135.1. Classification (NCBI taxonomy): domain Eukaryota; kingdom Viridiplantae; phylum Streptophyta; class Magnoliopsida; order Lamiales; family Lamiaceae; genus Galeopsis; species Galeopsis tetrahit. The sequence continues at coordinate 70,438,047 of OY776126.1, forward strand.
AGAATCAATTGTGTCGAGGCGGTTTTTGAATTTGAGGCCTTGGGTGCGGAGTTTTTGACGTCGTCGCCCATAGCCAAAATGCGCGCACACTTGTGCGCCGTTTTTACAAATTTTCAGATTGCCTCTCGGGTTTGCATTTCCAGCTGAATTGGCCATAGAATCAATTGTGTCGAGAAATTTTTTGAATTTGAGGCCTCGGGTGCAGAGTTTTTGACGTCGTCGCCCATAGCCAAATTGCGCGCACGCTTGAGCGCCGTTTTTACAAAGTTTTCAGATTGCCTCTCGGGTTTGCATTTTCAGCTGAATTGGCCATAGAATCAATTGTGTCGAGAAAGTTTTTAAATTTGAGGCCTCGGGTGCGGAGTTTTTGACGTCGTCGCCCATAGCCAAACTTATAGGCATGGTTGTGTGGCGTTTTTACAAAGTTTTCAGATTGCCTCCCAGGTTTGCATCCCTCACTGAATTGGCCATAGAATCAATTGTGTCGAGACGGATTTTGAATTTGAGGCCTCGGGTGCAGAGTTTTTGACATCGTCGCCCATATCGAAATTGCGCGCACGCTTGTGCGCCGTTTTTACAAAGTTTTCAGATTGCCTCTCGGGTTTGCATATCCAACTGAATTGGCCATAGAATAAATTGTGTCGAGAATGTTTTTGAACTTGAGGCCTCGGGTGCGGAGTTTTTGACGTCATCGAGCATAGCCAAACTTGCGCGCATGGTTGTGTGCCGTTTTTACAAAGTTTTCAGATTGCCTCCCAGGTTTGCATCCCTCACTAAATTGGCCATAGAATCAATTGTGTCGAGACGGTTTTTGAATTTGAGGCCTCGGGTGCGGAGTTTTTGACGTCGTCGCCCATAGCCAAACTTGTGCGCATGGTTGTGTGCCGTTTTTACAAAGTTTTCAGATTGTCTCCCAGGTTTGCATCCCTCACTGAATTGGCCATATAATCAATTGTGTCGAGACGGTTTTTGAATTTGAGGCCTCGGGTGCGGAGTTTTTGACGTCGTCGCCCATAGCCAAACTTGTGCGCATGGTTGTGTGCCGTTTTTACAAAGTTTTCAGATTGCCTCCCAGGTTTGCATCCCTCACTGAATTTGCCATAGAATCAATTGTGTCGAGACGGATTTTGAATTTGAGGCCTCGGGTGCAGAGTTTTTGACGTCGTCGCCCATATCCAAATTGCGCGCACGCTTGTGCGCCGTTTTTACAAAGTTTTCAGATTGCCTCTCGGGTTTGCATATCCAGCTGAATTGGCCATAGAATCAATTGTGTCGAGAAAGTTTTTGAATTTAAGGCCTCGGGTGCGGAGTTTTTGACGTCATCGCGCATAGCCAAACTTGCGCGCATGCTTGTGCGCCATTTTTACAAAGTTTTCAGATTGCCTCCCAGGTTTTCATCCCCCACTCAATTAGCCATAGAATCAATTGTGTCGAGACGGTTTTTGAATTTGAGGCCTCGGGTGCGGAGTTTTTGACGTCATCGCGCATAGCCAAACTTGCGCGCATGGTTGTGTGCCGTTTTACAAAGTTTTCAGATTGCCTCCTAGGTTTGCACCCCTCACTGAATTGGCCATAGAATCAATTTTGTCGAGACGGTTTTTGAATTTGAGGCCTCGGGTGCGGAGTTTTTGACGTCGTCGCACATAGCCAAACTTGCGCGCATGGTTGTGTGCCATTTTTACAAAGTATTCAGATTGCCTCCCAGGTTTGCATCCCTCACTGAATTGGCCATAGAATCAATTGTGTCGAGACGGTTTTTGAATTTGAGGCCTCGGGTGCGGAGTTTTTGACGTCATCGCCCATAGCCAAATTGCGCGCACACTTGTGCGCCGTTTTAACAAAGTTTTCAGATTGCCTCTCGGGTTTGCATTTCTAGCTGAATTGGCCATATAATCAATTGTGTCGAGAAATTTTTTGAATTTGAGGCCTCGGGTGTGGAGTTTTTGACGTCGTCGACCATAGCCAAATTGCGCGCACGCTTGTGCGCCGTTTTTACAAAGTTTTCAGATTGCCTCTCGGGTTTGCATCTCCAGCTGAATTGGCCATAGAATCAATTGTGTCGAGAAAGTTTTTGAATTTGAGGCCTCGGGTGCAGAGTTTTTGACGTCATCGCGCATAGCCAAACTTGCGCGCATGGTTGTGTGCCGTTTTTACAAAGTTTTCAGATTGCCTCCCAGGTTTGCATCCCTCACTGAATTGGCCATAGAATCAATTGTGTCGAGATGGTTTTTGAATTTGAGGCCTCGGGTGCGGAGTTTTTGAAGTCGTCGCCCATAGCCAAACTTGCGCGCATGGTTGTGTGTCGTTTTTACAAAGTTTTCAGATTGCCTCCCAGGTTTGCATCCCTCACTAAATTGGCCATAGAATCAATTGTGTCGAGACGGTTTTTGAATTTCAGGCCTCGGGTGCGGAGTTTTTGACGTCGTCGCCCATAGCCAAACTTGTGCGCATGGTTGTGTGCCGTTTTTACAAAGTTTTCAGATTGTCTCCCAGGTTTGCATCCCTCACTGAATTGGCCATAGAATCAATTGTGTCGAGACGGTTTTTGAATTTGAGGCCTCGGGTGCGGAGTTTTTGACGTCGTCCCCCATAGCCAAACTTGTGCGCATGGTTGTGTGCCGTTTTTACAAAGTTTTCAGATTGCCTCCCAGGTTTGCATCCCTCACTGAATTGGCCATAGAATCAATTGTGTCGAGACGGTTTTTGAATTTGAGGCCTCGGGTGCGGAGTTTTTGACGTCGTCGCCCATAGCCAAACTTGTGCGCATGGTTGTGTGCCGTTTTTACAAAGTTTTCAGATTGTCTCCCAGGTTTGCATCCCTCACTGAATTGGCCATATAATCAATTGTGTCGAGACGGTTTTTGAATTTGAGGCCTCGGGTGCGGAGTTTTTGACGTCGTCGCCCATAGCCAAACTTGTGCGCATGGTTGTGTGCCGTTTTTACAAAGTTTTCAGATTGCCTCCCAGGTTTGCATCCCTCACTGAATTTGCCATAGAATCAATTGTGTCGAGACGGATTTTGAATTTGAGGCCTCGGGTGCAGAGTTTTTGACGTCGTCGCCCATATCCAAATTGCGCGCACGCTTGTGCGCCGTTTTTACAAAGTTTTCAGATTGCCTCTCGGGTTTGCATATCCAGCTGAATTGGCCATAGAATCAATTGTGTCGAGAAAGTTTTTGAATTTAAGGCCTCGGGTGCGGAGTTTTTGACGTCATCGCGCATAGCCAAACTTGCGTGCATGCTTGTGCGCCATTTTTACAAAGTTTTCAGATTGCCTCCCAGGTTTTCATCCCCCACTCAATTAGCCATAGAATCAATTGTGTCGAGACGGTTTTTGAATTTGAGGCCTCGGGTGCGGAGTTTTTGACGTCATCGCGCATAGCCAAACTTGCGCGCATGGTTGTGTGCCGTTTTACAAAGTTTTCAGATTGCCTCCTAGGTTTGCACCCCTCACTGAATTGGCCATAGAATCAATTTTGTCGAGACGGTTTTTGAATTTGAGGCCTCGGGTGCGGAGTTTTTGACGTCGTCGCACATAGCCAAACTTGCGCGCATGGTTGTGTGCCATTTTTACAAAGTATTCAGATTGCCTCCCAGGTTTGCATCCCTCACTGAATTGGCCATAGAATCAATTGTGTCGAGACGGTTTTTGAATTTGAGGCCTCGGGTGCGGAGTTTTTGACGTCATCGCCCATAGCCAAATTGCGCGCACACTTGTGCGCCGTTTTAACAAAGTTTTCAGATTGCCTCTCGGGTTTGCATTTCTAGCTGAATTGGCCATATAATCAATTGTGTCGAGAAATTTTTTGAATTTGAGGCCTCGGGTGTGGAGTTTTTGACGTCGTCGACCATAGCCAAATTGCGCGCACGCTTGTGCGCCGTTTTTACAAAGTTTTCAGATTGCCTCTCGGGTTTGCATCTCCAGCTGAATTGGCCATAGAATCAATTGTGTCGAGAAAGTTTTTGAATTTGAGGCCTCGGGTGCAGAGTTTTTGACGTCATCGCGCATAGCCAAACTTGCGCGCATGGTTGTGTGCCGTTTTTACAAAGTTTTCAGATTGCCTCCCAGGTTTGCATCCCTCACTGAATTGGCCATAGAATCAATTGTGTCGAGATGGTTTTTGAATTTGAGGCCTCGGGTGCGGAGTTTTTGAAGTCGTCGCCCATAGCCAAACTTGTGCGCATGGTTGTGTGCCGTTTTTACAAAGTTTTCAGATTGTCTCCCAGGTTTGCATCCCTCACTGAATTGGCCATAGAATCAATTGTGTCGAGACGGTTTTTGAATTTGAGGCCTCGGGTGCGGAGTTTTTGACGTCGTCCCCCATAGCCAAACTTGTGCGCATGGTTGTGTGCCGTTTTTACAAAGTTTTCAGATTGCCTCCCAGGTTTGCATCCCTCACTGAATTGGCCATAGAATCAATTGTGTCGAGACGGATTTTGAATTTGAGGCCTCGGGTGCAGAGTTTTTGACGTCGTCGCCCATATCCAAATTGCGCGCACGCTTGTGCGCCGTTTTTACAAAGTTTTCAGATTGCCTCTCGGGTTTGCATATCCAGCTGAATTGGCCATAGAATCAATTGTGTCGAGAAAGTTTTTGAATTTGAGGCCTCGGGTGCGGAGTTTTTGACGTCGTCGCCCATAGCCAAACTTACAGGCATGGTTGTGTGGCGTTTTTACAAAGTTTTCAGATTGCCTCTCAGGTTTGCATCCCTCACTGAATTGGCCATAGAATCAATTGTGTCGAGACGGATTTTGAATTTGAGGCCTCGGGTGCAGAGTTTTTGACATCGTCGCCCATATCGAAATTGCGCGCACGCTTGTGCGCCGTTTTTACAAAGTTTTCAGATTGCCTCTCGGGTTTGCATATCCAGCTGAATTGGCCATAGAATCAATTGTGTCGAGAATGTTTTTGAACTTGAGGCCTCGGGTGCGGAGTTTTTGACGTCATCGCGCATAGCCAAACTTGCGCGCATGGTTGTGTGCCGTTTTTACAAAGTTTTCAGATTGCCTCCCAGGTTTGCATCCCTCACTAAATTGGCCATAGAATCAATTGTGTCGAGACGGTTTTTGAATTTGAGGCCTCGGGTGCGGAGTTTTTGACGTCGTCGCCCATAGCCAAACTTGTGCGCATGGTTGTGTGCCGTTTTTACAAAGTTTTCAGATTGTCTCCCAGGATTGCATCCCTCACTGAATTGGCCATATAATCAATTGTGTCGAGACGGTTTTTGAATTTGAGGCCTCGGGTGCGGAGTTTTTGACGTCGTCGCCCATAGCCAAACTTGTGCGCATGGTTGTGTGCCGTTTTTACAAAGTTTTCAGATTGCCTCCCAGGTTTGCATCCCTCACTGAATTTGCCATAGAATCAATTGTGTCGAGACGGATTTTGAATTTGAGGCCTCGGGTGCAGAGTTTTTGACGTCGTCGCCCATATCCAAATTGCGCGCACGCTTGTGCGCCGTTTTTACAAAGTTTTCAGATTGCCTCTCGGGTTTGCATATCCAGCTGAATTGGCCATAGAATCAATTGTGTCGAGAAAGTTTTTGAATTTGAGGCCTCGGGTGCGGAGTTTTTGACGTCATCGCGCATAGCCAAACTTGCGCGCATGCTTGTGCGCCATTTTTACAAAGTTTTCAGATTGCCTCCCAGGTTTTCATCCCTCACTCAATTAGCCATAGAATCAGTTGTGTCGAGACGGTTTTTGAATTTGAGGCCTCGGGTGCGGAGTTTTTGACGTCATCGCGCATAGCCAAACTTGCGCGCATGGTTGTGTGCCGTTTTACAAAGTTTTCAGATTGCCTCCTAGGTTTGCACCCCTCACTGAATTGGCCATAGAATCAATTTTGTCGAGACGGTTTTTGAATTTGAGGCCTCGGGTGCGGAGTTTTTGACGTCGTCGCACATAGCCAAACTTGCGCGCATGGTTGTGTGCCATTTTTACAAAGAATTCAGATTGCCTCCCAGGTTTGCATCCCTCACTGAATTGGCCATAGAATCAATTATGTCGAGACGGTTTTTGAATTTGAGGCCTCGGGTGCGGAGTTTTTGACGTCATCGCCCATAGCCAAATTGCGCGCACACTTGTGCGCCGTTTTTACAAAGTTTTCAGATTGCCTCTCGGGTTTGCATTTCTAGCTGAATTGGCCATAGAATCAATTGTGTCGAGAAATTTTTTGAATTTGAGGCCTCGGGTGCGGAGTTTTTGACGTCGTCGACCATAGCCAAATTGCGCGCACGCTTGTGCGCCGTTTTTACAAAGTTTTCAGATTGCCTCTCGGGTTTGCATCTCCAGCTGAATTGGCCATAGAATCAATTGTGTCGAGAAAGTTTTTGAATTTGAGGCCTCGGGTGCAGAGTTTTTGACGTCATCGCGCATAGCCAAACTTGCGCGCATGGTTGTGTGCCGTTTTTACAAAGTTTTCAGATTGCCTCCCAGGTTTGCATCCCTCACTGAATTGGCCATAGAATCAATTGTGTCGAGATGGTTTTTGAATTTGAGGCCTCGGGTGCGGAGTTTTTGAAGTCGTCGCCCATAGCCAAACTTGCGCGCATGGTTGTGTGTCGTTTTTACAAAGTTTTCAGATTGCCTCCCAGGTTTGCATCCCTCACTAAATTGGCCATAGAATCAATTGTGTCGAGACGGTTTTTGAATTTCAGGCCTCGGGTGCGGAGTTTTTGACGTCGTCGCCCATAGCCAAACTTGTGTGCATGGTTGTGTGCCGTTTTTACAAAGTTTTCAGATTGTCTCCCAGGTTTGCATCCCTCACTGAATTGGCCATAGAATCAATTGTGTCGAGACGGTTTTTGAATTTGAGGCCTCGGGTGCGGAGTTTTTGACGTCGTCGCCCATAGCCAAACTTGTGCGCATGGTTGTGTGCCGTTTTTACAAAGTTTTCAGATTGCCTCCCAGGTTTGCATCCCTCACTGAATTGGCCATAGAATCAATTGTGTCGAGACGGATTTTGAATTTGAGGCCTCGGGTGCAGAGTTTTTGACGTCGTCGCCCATATCCAAATTGCGCGCACGCTTGTGCGCCGTTTTTACAAAGTTTTCAGATTGCCTCTCGGGTTTGCATATCCAGCTGAATTGGCCATAGAATCAATTGTGTCGAGAAAGTTTTTGAATTTGAGGCCTCGGGTGCGGAGTTTTTGACGTCGTCGCCCATAGCCAAACTTACAGGCATGGTTGTGTGGCGTTTTTACAAAGTTTTCAGATTGCCTCCCAGGTTTGCATCCCTCACTGAATTGGCCATAGAATCAATTGTGTCGAGACGGATTTTGAATTTGAGGCCTCGGGTGCAGAGTTTTTGACATCGTCGCCCATATCGAAATTGCGCGCACGCTTGTGCGCCGTTTTTACAAAGTTTTCAGATTGCCTCTCGGGTTTGCATATCCAGCTGAATTGGCCATAGAATCAATTGTGTCGAGAATGTTTTTGAACTTGAGGCCTCGGGTGCGGAGTTTTTGACGTCATCGCGCATAGCCAAACTTGCGCGCATGGTTGTGTGCCGTTTTTACAAAGTTTTCAGATTGCCTCCCAGGTTTGCATCCCTCACTAAATTGGCCATAGAATCAATTGTGTGGAGACGGTTTTTGAATTTGAGGCCTCGGGTGCGGAGTTTTTGACGTCGTCGCCCATAGCCAAACTTGTGCGCATGGTTGTGTGCCGTTTTTACAAAGTTTTCAGATTGTCTCCCAGGTTTGCATCCCTCACTGAATTGGCCATATAATCAATTGTGTCGAGACGGTTTTTGAATTTGAGGCCTCGGGTGCGGAGTTTTTGACGTCGTCGCCCATAGCCAAACTTGTGCGCATGGTTGTGTGCCGTTTTTACAAAGTTTTCAGATTGCCTCCCAGGTTTGCATCCCTCACTGAATTTGCCATAGAATCAATTGTGTCGAGACGGATTTTGAATTTGAGGCCTCGGGTGCAGAGTTTTTGACGTCGTCGCCCATATCCAAATTGCGCGCACGCTTGTGCGCCGTTTTTACAAAGTTTTCAGATTGCCTCTCGGGTTTGCATATCCAGCTGAATTGGCCATAGAATCAATTGTGTCGAGAAAGTTTTTGAATTTGAGGCCTCGGGTGCGGAGTTTTTGACGTCATCGCGCATAGCCAAACTTGCGCGCATGCTTGTGCGCCATTTTTACAAAGTTTTCAGATTGCCTCCCAGGTTTTCATCCCTCACTCAATTAGCCATAGAATCAGTTGTGTCGAGACGGTTTTTGAATTTGAGGCCTCGGGTGCGGAGTTTTTGACGTCATCGCGCATAGCCAAACTTGCGCGCATGGTTGTGTGCCGTTTTACAAAGTTTTCAGATTGCCTCCTAGGTTTGCATCCCTCACTGAATTGGCCATAGAATCAATTTTGTCGAGACGGTTTTTGAATTTGAGGCCTCAGGTGCGGAGTTTTTGACGTCGTCGCACATAGTCAAACTTGCGCGCATGGTTGTGTGCCATTTTTACAAAGAATTCAGATTGCCTCCCAGGTTTGCATCCCTCACTGAATTGGCCATAGAATCAATTGTGTCGAGACGGTTTTTGAATTTGAGGCCTCGGGTGCGGAGTTTTTGACGTCATCGCCCATAGCCAAATTGCGCGCACACTTGTGCGCCGTTTTTACAAAGTTTTCAGATTGCCTCTCGGGTTTGCATTACTAGCTGAATTGGCCATAGAATCAATTGTGTCGAGAAATTTTTTGAATTTGAGGCCTCGGGTGCGGAGTTTTTGACGTCGTCGACCATAGCCAAATTGTGTGCACGCTTGTGCGCCGTTTTTACAAAGTTTTCAGATTGCCTCTCGGGTTTGCATCTCCAGCTGAATTGGCCATAGAATCAATTGTGTCGAGAAAGTTTTTGAATTTGAGGCCTCGGGTGCAGAGTTTTTGACGTCATCGTGCATAGCCAAACTTGCGCGCATGATTGTGTGCCGTTTTTACAAACTTTTCAGATTTCCTCCCAGGTTTGCATCCCTCACTGAATTGGCTATAGAATCAATTGTGTCGAGACGGTTTTTGAATTTGAGGCCTCGGGTGCATTGTTTTTGATGTCGTGGTCCATAGCCAAATTGCAGGCATGCTTGTGCGCCATTTTTACTAAGTTTTCAGATTGCCTCCCAGGTTTACATCCCTCACTGAATTGACCATAGAATCAATTGTGTCGAGACGGTTTTTGAATTTGAGGCCTCGGGTGCGGAGTTTTTGACGTCATCGCGCATAGCCAAACTTGCGCGCATGGTTGTGTGCCGTTTTACAAAGTTTTCAGATTGCCTCCTAGGTTTGCATCCCTCACTGAATTGGCCATAGAATCAATTGTGTCGAGACGGTTTTTGAATTTGAGGCCTCGGGTGCGGAGTTTTTGACGTCATCGCGCATAGCCAAACTTGCGCGCATGGTTGTGTACCGTTTTACAAAGTTTTCAGATTGCCTCCTAGGTTTGCATCCCTCACTGAATTGGCCATAGAATCAATTGTGTCGAGAAAGTTTTTGAATTTGAGGCCTCGGGTGCAGAGTTTTTGACGTCATCGCGCATAGCCAAACTTGCGCGCATGGTTGTGTGCCGTTTTTACAAAGTTTTCAGATTGCCTCCCAGGTTTGCATCCCTCACTGAATTGGCCATAGAATCAATTGTGTCGAGACGGATTTTGAATTTGAGGCCTCGGGTGCGGAGTTTTTGACGTCGTCGCCCATAGCCAAACTTGCGCGCATGGTTGTGTGCCGTTTTTAAAAAGTTTTCAGATTGCCTCCCAGGTTTGCATCCCTCACTGAATTGGCCATAGAATCAATTGTATCGAGACGGTTTTTGAATTTGAGGCCTCGAGTGCGGAGTTTTTGACGTCGTCGCCCATAGCCAAACTTACGGGCATGGTTGTGTGCCGTTTTTACAAAGTTTTCAGATTGCCTCCCAGGTTTGCATCCCTCACAGAATTGGCCATAGAATCAATTGTGTCGAGACGGATTTTGAATTTGAGGCCTCGGGTGCAGAGTTTTTGACGTCGTCGCCCATATCCAAATTGCGTGCACGCTTGTGCGCCGATTTTACAAAGTTTTCAGATTGCCTCTCGGGTTTGCATATCCAGCTGAATTGGCCATAGAATCAATTGTGTCGCGAAAGTTTTTTAATTTGAGGCCTCGGGTGCGGAGTTTTTGACGTCATCGCGCATAGCCAAACTTGCGCGCATGGTTGTGTGCCGTTTTTACAAAGTTTTCAGATTGTCTCCCAGGTTTGCATCCCTCACTGAATTGGCCATAGAATCAATTGTGTCGAGACGGTTTTTGAATTTGAGGCCTCGGGTGCGGAGTTTTTGACGTCGTCGCCCATAGCCAAACTTGTGCGCATGGTTGTGTGCCGTTTTTACAAAGTTTTCAGATTGTCTCCCAGGTTTGCATCCCTCACTGAATTGGCCATAGAATCAATTGTGTCGAGACGGTTTTTGAATTTGAGGCCTCAGGTGCGGAGTTTTTGACGTTGTCGCCCAATAGCCAAACTTGTGCGCATGGTTGTGTGCCGTTTTTACAAAGTTTTCAGATTGCCTCCCAGGTTTGCATCCCTCACTGAATTGGCCATAGAATCAATTGTGTCGAGACGGATTTTGAATTTGAGGCCTCGGGTGCAGAGTTTTTGACGTCGTCGCCCATATCCAAATTGCGCGCACGCTTGTGCGCCGTTTTTACAAAGTTTTCAGATTGCCTCTCGGGTTTGCATATCCAGCTGAATTGGCCATAGAATCAATTGTGTCGAGAAAGTTTTTGAATTTGAGGCCTCGGGTGCGGAGTTTTTGACGTCATCGCGCATAGCCAAACTTGCGCGCATGCTTGTGCGCCATTTTTACAAAGTTTTCAGATTGCCTCCCAGGTTTGCATCCCTCACTGAATTGGCCATAGAATCAATTGTGTCGAGACGGTTTTTGAATTTGAGGCCTCGGGTGCGGAGTTTTTGACGTCGTCGCCCATAGCCAAACTTGCGCGCATGGTTGTGTGCCGTTTTTACAAAGTTTTCAGATTTCCTCCCAGGTTTGCATCCCTCACTGAATTGGCCATAGAATCAATTGTGTCGAGATGGTTTTTGAATTTGAGGCCTCGGGTGCAGTGTTTTTGATGTCGTGGTCCATAGCCAAATTGCAGGCATGCTTGTGCGCCATTTTTACTAAGTTTTCAGATTGCCTCCCAGGTTTGCATCCCTCACTGAATTGACCATAGAATCAATTGTGTCGAGACAGTTTTTGAATTTGAGGCCTCGGGTGTGGAGTTTTTGACGTCATCGCGCATAGCCAAACTTGTGCGCATGGTTGTGTGCCGTTTTACAAAGTTTTCAGATTGCCTTCTAGGTTTGCATCCCTCACTGAATTGGCCATAGAATCAATTTTATCGAGACGGTTTTTGAATTTGAGGCCTCGGGTGCGGAGTTTTTGACCCTACAACATAAGTTGTCTATGACAACACCTAAAAAATGTTATCTAATAGCTATAAAGTGTTATCATAGTAAATAGGTAACACATTTAAGGGCGTCGCATTTGCCAATGCAACCTAAAGTCCAATGTAACACTTAAAGAACCTACTGTAACACTATTAATATTATGTTTATAATTGTAACATTTTTTTGTATCACTTTTAAAATGTTACATTTAACTTTATATGTATCACTTTTTTGTTTAAATATATCACTTTTTTATTTAAACAAGTCACTATTTTGGCAACACTTGTAAAATGTAAGGCAGCATTTTTTTTAAATAGTTGTAACACGGTTAATTATCTTATGTATCGCTTTTAATTTTATAATTTAACATTTTTAAATAAATATGTAACAGTTTTAATCTTATATTGTTACATTTTTAAATAATTATGTAATTCATCTTAAATAATTATATAAGACATCAAATTATGTTCTACTTAATCACATTGATTAAAAAATTAAATATATTAATAAATCATTAAAATTTATAATCATGTCAATAAACTAATAGTTAAATTTTCAAACATTGACATAACAAAGAAATATATAAATTACATAGGTTGTTGAAATAAACTAGTTTTATAACTACTCTACAAGGTCTTGCACTTCGTTTTTCGCTTTCCCGGTCATCCTATCTTTCTTGATCACATGGTTCGTTGAAGTCTACAAGATCTTGCACTTTGATTCTCATTTCCACATACTTTCCTTGGTCATCTCATGGTTCACTTCAGCTAAAAAAAAAAAGAGCTTGAACATTAGCTTGTAGGGCAAGTGGTGCCAACAACACAATCTCAGAGTGAAATTTTAAAGAGTTTGAATACTTACTGGTGGGAAAATTACACCTCTCTTATCTGCATATTCCACTTAACTAGATACAACAAGTGTTTCTCCTTTCCTCGCAAGACCATCTTGCCAGTGAAAATCTGTCAGCATTAGCATAAAAGTAACTATTACAATACACCTTGTCAAGGTTCATTAAGTATTAATCCAAAAAAATTTTGCCTAGTTTCCAGATACTCCCGGGTTAACTTAAGAATTACTTAAGAAGCACATGTCCTTCAAGCTAACCCAAGATATGAAGATATTCAACAAATTTTTAACAAGACAAATGTACTCTGATCAATACATATCATAAGGATCAAACATTCACAAAGTACCCACGTTGTCTCTAAACCACCATTCAGATAAAAAGACAAACATGTGGTGATAAAAAATTCACAATGTTAACCACAAAAGGTGATAGAAGCATAATAAATATAGTGAAATAACAAGAAAAATAGGAATATACCCACTTAAATCAATCACAACTAATATAGAACACCAGAAAGACGACAACCAATTGAAGAATATTCGTCGGGAAAGACAACAGAAAAATGTTCTTGACAGCAGAAAAATGATTTTTTTAGCAGCAGATAACTGTTTGTGACAGCAATTTTTTTACAGCAGAAAATCTGTCTTTTTACAACAGAAAACTGACCTTTCTCAGGCTTATTTGAAGCTTATCAAGAAAGTTGAAGTACAACACACTCACTATGACACTAAAAGTGTCTTTAAAATTTATAGGTCCTTGTCAGCATATATAACATGTACTACAACAAGCAACTATGCTTGCATTGTCAGTATATTAAGGATAAACATTGTGAATAAGTATAAGAGAAGCTTCAGAGATTACCCTTTTCTTTTAAGAGCTTCAGAAGAAGATGTGAGTAAGCCAACAGAAGATGTGAGTAAGCCAACGTAATAAGTAACTAAAATGCAGTAATCAACAAAAGGAAGTTATGACACAGAACAAAAATCAAATTTCTAAAGTCAACATTGTTGTTATATATGTACCTAAAGATGTCAGAGTAGGCTGGGTAATATGGTTGGCGCTTGAGGAGTTGGTTCAAAACCTGGGAACTTTGTACATGCTGAATATGACATTCTCTGAAAAACACCTACTACTACATCAACATTTGGAAGTAAAATTAAGGGGATATACCTCTCAATCAAATTCCAGCCTTCTGATATCACATCAACTCTTATGATTCAGGTGACAACTAAAGAAGATGCAATTAGAACATAAAGAGACTCCTGACAAAATAGGCAGTTCTGAATAAAATAATCAAACCTCACAATCAAAATAATCTGTAATTACTACATTAGACTCCTGACAACTTAAGAAGATACAATTAGATATAATGAAGACATAACGAGGCAAAATAGAAGAACACGTCATAGAATTAAGTGCTATTTGATGCACATAGATTCTAGCTACGAAATTACCTGTAATAAGTCTTCCTGTTTAAAGGGATCAACACCTGGAGATGTATACCAAACCTGTAAATAAGCATCTTCTAGCATTAGCGATTGTAGTGTTTTTTCATAAATCGAAGATGATAAAAGAACTAGAAGAGCATGTTTCCCAAAATCTGGTTTTCTAATTACTACATCCGACTCCTGACAACTTAAGAATATACAATTAGATATAATGAAGACATAAAGAGGCAAAATAGAAGAACACGTCATAGAATTAAGTGTTATTTGATGCACATAGATTCTAGCTACAAAATTACCTGTAATAAGTCTTCCTGTTTAAAGGGATCAACACCTGGAGATGTATACTAAACCTGTAAATGAGCATCTTCTAGTATTAGCGGTTGTAGTGTTTTTTCATAAATTGAAGATGATAAAAGAACCAGAAGAGCATGTTTCCCAAAATATGGTTTTCTATTTGGTGGTAAAAAAAATCATCCTACTTAATTGAATTTGGTAAAAAATTTGCTGAGGAGTAATGCTGTCTTCTTAGAATGAGCCAATAATCCGTGTTCTGCAATAGGTAAAAACTTGGTGTAGGGAGTTAATGTTATTTCTTAGTTCTCGATCAGTCCTGTAACTATGCAAGGGTATTTCTTATACCCAATGAATTCTGTGATCAATATAATTCAACTTTTACTGATAAAAAAAATTGAATTTGGTATTAAAAACTTGATCTAAATCTCTATGAATTTAAGGTAAGACCCTTTTAAGAAGCAAATATTATTTTATCTATATGATCAACTGAGTTTAGTACATGCCAAATTGAGTGAATAGGAGGTTGGACGTTATAAAAAATAGAGTATCAGGAGATTAAATTGTATGTTAATGTGCATTATATTATAGATATCTACTAGTCCATGTTATAAATTAGTGGAAAAATTAAAAGTGCCTAAATGAGGGCAGAAATTAAGCTCTTAGGGGTGCATACACCAACAACATCAAGGTTATGCAGTGAATGTAAGATAATGGCACACACCTTTTACATTCAAAGCATTCATATGAATACATAAAACTAAGGAAAATAAGGTACCCTGACCTGATGCTTAAAAGAATCCACAATGTGTATTCCCCAGCATAGTCTCAAAGCAAATAAAAATGTCTTTAACATCTTTAGAGCCTACATGGAGCAATACAGTTAGTTCGTTTATTATAGTTCCTACAAAGGGTCCTGATCTCCAAGTTTAGTTAAAATGGATAGACAACCATATTTTAGATGTTTTGACTAGTAAAGAAAGATGTATACACAAACTAAGTAATACAAACAAAGTTTTTTTTCCTATGCAAAAGTTTTCATTTTTCTAATATGCCTCTAGTTCTCAATCTTCAATATTTTTTTATGTAAAATATATATTTAAGTAGTCAAATTATGATGAAGTTCCACGTACAGCAGTTCCTGTATCAAAAAATTCAATGGATCTATACCTAACATTAAGAAGAGTGACTCTGACATAGAGAACCAGTCATTATAATTTCCACTTCAAATAAAAGTAAAAAACTATTTCATCAAAATTATAAATTAAGATAAATTTCAATATATTTACTAAATTTTCCATTCAGTAATCATCATACTTGATATTTCGTTGAAATTTGAAACCTATATCAGCTAACAAATCAAACACTGATTAAAGATCCATACAACAAATCTATATAAAACTACTTAACATTAATAAGAGGTTTAGCATCAAATTACTACTCCGTCTATCCAACGCCGAAAAACTCACCGGAATATCGCAGGTCGGACTACTAGTTCACCGAACCGTGCCGCAGAATAGCCTAATCGTTCGTTGATTAGAAACGATTTGCTCCGTAAAAGAACTCTTAGTCTGGTTAGAACTGATTAAATCTATCGAAGTATTAAAGTGAAAGATATCACACCATCAAAATGAAAAATAAGAACTAAGGACTGGAGTATTGTACCTTAATCCAAAAGGATTAACAACGAGAGAGTGTGAGACGGACGAACTGAAAAATTAGTAAGAAAGCAGTAGAGTTTTTTCTCGAGCGTGGTGGGTCTTTTTCTTCTCACGATCAAGCACGGAAGGTTTTCACCCTCAAATATTGTATGCTGAAATTAGGGAAAATTGGAATAAGGGTAAAGGGTTTTCACTCTCCGTTTTGGGGGGAAATAGTGGAGGCAAATTTTCATTTCATTTTCATTTATGGGGGTAATCGACTTTGTGGAGAAGTGGGGGTTGAAGGCTTGAAGCAATACCTTTTTTATTTCTTTTTTTCACTAAAAAAAGATTTATCAAGCATGAATATACCAAATTTGACCTTTTAAAAAAATCTTAGAAAATACTAGTTAATTTTTTTTTTATTCATTTGATTTGATAATGGAGAGAGAATTGAGTCATATTGCACTCAATTTTAAAGAATTGAGAGTAAAAATAATAAAGAAATTTAAAAATAACATTTTTTTTTGTTGTAAAAAAAAGTGATTTTTTAAAGATATGATAAATATTGTACGGAGTATAATATATTGAAAATATTTATTTTCTTAAAAACATAAAATAATTTTAAAGATGTAGTGAATATTATAAGATAAAGTTGAAAATAATAAAATTTGTAAAAAATTATAGATATTTATAGATAAATGTGAAAAATTACAGGTACAAATTATAAGTATTATGAAATGAAGTATCACTATTAATATTATGTAGTATAACTATTTTTACTAAATAAAATATCACTCTATGGTGATACGAGACCAACAAAGCAAAGTATGTTAGCGTTGGTTCATTGATCGGTTTCATTATAATATGGTTTATAGTGATCTAGGTTACTCTATGTACGGTGATATGAGACCAACAAAACGGAGTACGTTAGTTTCGGTTCACTGATCAGTTTCACTATAATGTGGTTTCCAATGATTTCGGTTACTGTACAGTGATATGAAACCAATGAAATAAAATATGTCAGTGTCACTTCACATACTGAGCGTCTATTCACTGATCATTTTCACTATGATGTGATTTCCAATGATTTAGATTGTTTTATGGTGATATGAGACCAACAAAACGAAATGTGTTAGTGTCAGTTCACCCATATAGGCCAATACATGTTGTCTGTTAGCGAGAATTTTCTATAAAACTCACTTCAATTACATATGTGCATGTAAATATATATATGCCATAACTAAACATATTAGAGTAAAACTGCAAAGTACTCGTTGTGCACGCTCAACAAAGTTTCATCAAACTTGAATTTACAAATCGAATATGTTGTTAACTAGAAAAAGTATGAAAATTATTGAAGTAGCTTATAATTTTTAAAAGACGTTTGAATGGCTAGAACTTGACATCATCTGAATAATAATTTAAGTAGAAGTCTTTAAAACTAATCTCGAGTAGTTTGTGAGCAACTCCTATTCAATTACAACTACAAATGTAAATGAGTCGAGCCGAGCAGTGTTGAGCTCGAAGCTCTACTCGATTGTTATACTCAAAGCATTCGATTTGACTCGGCTGAGTCTAAAATTTTAAAGATCAAACTTGACTCGATAAACTCGAGCTCAGATCGATTCAATTATCTATATAATTTTCAAAATTAATTGTAAAACATAAATTTTTCTAAAATAAACTCGAGTTCGGCTCGATTACTTGTATATAAATATAAATTATATACTAATGGAAACATAATAAATATTGTTATAAGCTCAAACTCGGTAGCTACTCAAGTAGCTCAAAACTCGACTCGACTCGATAAAGTGGTAAAGTCTAGTATGCACTCGAGTGCATGCTGTGCACCCTAGTTCATGTGCACTTTTCAATTTTACTGACTTACACTTTTTGGTAAATGGTGTTGCACTTTTCAATTATTACTAAAAATATAATTATACAGTTTAATAATTGAAAAGTGCAACACCATTTACAAAAAGTGTAAGTCAGTAAACTGAAAAGTGCAGCATGGACTAGGTTGCACAACATGCACTCGAATCCATATCAGACCAACCCCGATAAACTTCGTACCGATTTCGATCTTTTTTGAGTCGAGCATGAGTAGCTTGCGAGTTGGCTCGACTCACTTACACCCCAATTACAACCCAAAAATCAAAACACATTAATTAAATGGGTTGGTCTGCTATGGACTCGAGTGCATGTTGTGCACCCTAGTCCATGTTGCACTTTTCAGTTTACTGACTTACACTTTTTGGTAAATGGTGTTGCACTTTTCAATTATTAAACTGTATAATAATATTTTTAGTAATAATTAAAAAGTGCAACCCAATTTACCAAAAAGTGCACATGGACACATGGACTAGGGTGCACAGCATGCATACTAGACTTTACCTAATTGAATTGTCCTTTTTTATTATTATTATTATTATTATTATTATTATTATTATGTTAATGTTGATCAGTACACAGACGCGACTAGGAATACAATATTTTCCTTGGTAATTTTGTATTTTATTTTTTTTGAAAGAAAAAGAAAAAAGGAATTAGTTTACTGGGACAGGGCTCTGTTCATAAACGCGGCAAAACCGGTCAAAAAAAAAAAAAACTTACGCGGCAAAACACCCACTCTTTTTTTTTTTTCCCGGTTAATTCGTGAAATAACCGTCTACTCTCTAATCTCTATTATGCAAACCCTTGCTCTCTATCTCCAAGTTTTCGGTTCAAGCAGCACAAAACAGAGCTCATAGAATCCCTAAGCAGATTCTGACCGTTCGAGACCGATTTTCGTTGCAAGTCACCGTGTAGCCGCCTCCGTGCACGGCCAAGTGGCGTCATGAGCTTAAGATCAGTAAGCAGCCCTGCCGTTGCGTCATCTCGCCGCCGCTGCCACCAGGATAGTACCACGTCGTTTTCAGATTCTCTGCCGTTCCTCCGTGGAGCGCAGCCGTCTGAGCAAACAAGATCGACTGTCGTGCGCAGTCCTCCACCGACCATTCGCTACAGATCAGCCATTGGAGCCGCACCGCCTGTTCCTGTCCGCTGCCGATCAAGGCTAGAAAGCTTGGAGCTTATCTATGCATTCACGCATTCACGCAATTAGGTATGTAGATGCTTTCACATTTCTTCAAAATTAAAAGTCAAAAAGTTGTATTAATGAAGGTATGTAGATGCTTTCACATTTCTTCCAAATTAAAAGTCAAAAAGTTGTATTAATGAATAGAACAGTGGATACATAGCTTCTATATATATTTACAGAAAATGCATCAAAAAAAATAAAATATATATATATATATAAATGGAATTAAGGATATATATATTGTGTTTAGTTTTATATCTTGTCTTATTATGCAATATTACATCATATGAATGAATATTATGTTCGAATTTTGTGCTACCAAATTTTTGAGTTCTCTATAAACAAGATCAAGAAAAAAAAAATGTAAACACATTAATATTGAAAGTTTTTTTTTTCTGCCGTGGGTTGCTTAGTTTTTGTAGGTAGGTGTAGAAGGAATGTAAACACGTTTAGTTTCTTTAGCAGAGCTAGTTGCTTTTAATTGAAATTTTGGATTGGGAGCTCGAATGATTATTGTTGTGGGTATGGTTTATGGGTTAAGTGTTTGCAAATTATTGTGTAGTGATTTAGTTTATGCACATTAATTCAAATTAATTGAGTTATATATTTGGTTTAAATTATTTTATTCCACCTACTAACCATCTAGCATTATTTGATTAACCGTTGTAGTTAGGAATTGTTTCAGAATACTTTATGATATTTTTTTTTTGTCCAAGTGAAAAAAGCTTAGTATTAATTTATAGTATTAATTTATGTGGCACTTGTGATTTGTGCGTTTTGATTTGAGATCCTTACCTAGGGTCTTGCAATGATGGCTAAACTCATATCTTTTACGATATTAGTCAGCCTCTAAGGTACTACAATTACAGACTTGAGAATATATCACGTAATTTATGTGAATGTTGTTGAATTGTTTCACTTTTTTTTTTAATTGAGAGATTTACTTGTTAAATCCTGAATACAATTTAGGTATCAAGAACAAATTTATTCTCTTAGCGTAAAGTAAGTTTATATTGTATATGCTCTTGTTAAAACTTATCAAACGCTGTCTGATTAAGATGGGAATGTGATCACATTTTGCTTAGTATAATTTCTTCTCATTTTGTCTGGTTCACGTATTCTATAATTAAATGATGTAATGGTGTCTTATTAAAACTTATCAAACACAGTCATTTTTTTATTTTTTGTATCTAAGAATTATGGATGACAAAAAAATGAATTCATGATTAGCTACTTCAACAAATAGAAAAGGATAAACGAAAACTCTTATTAAGGTTTGTTCCATGTAATTTCTCCCGACAAGTCAATTGTATGTGGAAAAGACAAATGCAATCTTATTGTATAAAAATAGTATTTATGTTCTCTGTCCACATAAAGTGTGTCTGTTTTTTTTTTTTTTTTTTTGTCCATATAAAATGTTTTTGTTTCATTTTTTTTTAAATGTACCCCACCACACTTACTTTATCTACTCTAAACATAAAAAAACAATATTTCTTAAAACAATAGTAGACCCAACAAGAAAGGCATACCACAAGTTTAATATTGCTAGAGGAACGACAAAAATCTTAAAGTTAATTGTATGATTCTTCACTTGAACACTGGGTTTAGAAGTTAGTTGGGGAAACAGACATTTCCAGTGGAGAGAAAATTGTGAATAAGAATGGGGTCTGTTAAAAAACTATGATTTTATTAGTTTTAGTCATTAGTTTTTTTTTTCTTATTCAGACATGATGACTTGCTCGGCAACTAATTCTAATTTGGTTGTTGGGTGATTTTTGGTTACATTGATTTTTCAGTGGCTGTCCATATTTATTTAGGCTTGAACATAATTCTTCAATTAATTACATCCAATAAGATATATATATATATATATATATATATATTTATTTATTGTGCTTAAGTCTAAAAAACTATAATTATACTTACCCAAAAAATAAAAAAAGTTATTGTATTATGTTATGGTTTTGTATTCTAAATTTTCATTCTTCCTTTCACAAGCTAATTTTTGTGCTACATATTAATGAAATAAATTGTTACTTAAGAATCTTATTTAATAAAGTGCTACCAATTTGTGTTACAAAATTTAATACAAAAAACGTGTTACATAAAAAAAATGTTATTTAATTAAAAGTGATGCATTTAAGTGTTACATATTACTAAAGTGATACAAAAATGTTATCTAAACAATAAAATTGTAAAAGTGATACAAAAATATGTTACACAGAGTAACATATATAAAAATGTTATATTTAGGTGTTATAATATTAGGCCCTTTTATGTTGTAGCATGACGCCGTCGCCCATAGTCAAACTTGCGCGCATGGTTGTGTGCCATTTTTACAAAGTATTCAGATTGCCTCCCAGGTTTGCATCCCTCACTGAATTGGCCATAGAATCAATTGTGTCGAGACGGTTTTTAAATTTGAGGCCTCGGGTGCGGAGTTTTTGACGTCATCGCCCATAGCCAAATTGCGCGCACACTTGTGCGCCGTTTTTACAAAGTTTTCAGATTGCCTCTCGGGTTTGCATTTCTAGCTGAATTGGCCATAGAATCAATTGTGTCGAGAAATTTTTTGAATTTGAGGCCTCGGGTGCGGAGTTTTTGACGTCGTCGACCATAGCCAAATTGCGCGCACGCTTGTGCGCCGTTTTTACAAAGTTTTCAGATTGCCTCTCGGGTTTGCATATCCAGCTGAATTGGCCATAGAATCAATTGTGTCGAGAAAGTTTATGAATTTGAGGCCTCGGGTGCAGAGTTTTTGACGTCATCGCGCATAGCCAAACTTGCGCGCATGGTTGTGCGCCGTTTTTACAAAATTTTCAGATTTCCTCCCAGGTTTGCATCCCTCACTGAATTGGCCATAGAATCAATTGTGTCGAGACGGTTTTTGAATTTGAGGCCTCGGGTGCGAAGTTTTTGACGTCGTCGCCCATAGCCAAACTTGCGCGCATGGTTGTGTGCCGTTTTTACAAAGTTTTCAGATTGCCTCCCGGGTTTGAATTACCCACTGAATTGGCCATAGAATCAATTGTGTCGAGAAATTTTTTGAATTTGAGGCCTCGGGTGCGGAGTTTTTGACGTCGTCGCCCATAGCCAAATTGCGCGCACGCTTGTGCACCGTTTTTACAAAGTTTTCAGATTGCCTCTCGGGTTTTCATTTCCAGCTGAATTGACCATAGAATCAATTGTGTCGAGAAATTTTTTGAATTTGAGGCCTCGGGTGCGGAGTTTTTACCGTCGTCGCCCATAGCCAAATTGCGCGCACGCTTGTGCGCCGTTTTTACAAAGTTTTCAGATTGCCTCTCGGGTTTGCATTTCCAGCTGAATTTGCCATAGAATCAATTGTGTCGAGAAAGTTTTTGAATTTGAGGCCTCGGGTGCGGAGTTTTTGACGTCGACGCCCATAGCCAAACTTACGGGCATGGTTGTGTGCCGTTTTTACAAAGTTTTCAGATTGCCTCCCAGGTTTGCATCCCTCACTGAATTGGCCATAGAATCAATTGTGTCGAGACGGTTTTTGAATTTGAGGCCTCGGGTGCGGAGTTTTTGACGTCGTCGCCCATAGCCAAACTTGCGCGCATGGTTGTGTGCCATTTTTACAAAGTTTTCAGATTTCCTCCCAGGTTTGCATCCCTCACTGAATTAGCCATAGAATCAATTGTGTCGAGACGGTTTTTGAATTTGAGGCCTCGGGTGCAGTGTTTTTGATGTCGTGGTCCATAGCCAAATTGCAGGCATGCTTGTGCGCCATTTTTACTAAGTTTTCAGATTTCCAGCTGAATTGGCCATATAATCAATTCTGTCGAGAAAGTTTTTGAATTTGAGGCCTCGGGTGCGGAGTTTTTGACGTCGTCGCCCATAGCCAAACTTGCGCGCATGGTTGTGTCGCGTTTTTACAAAGTTTTCAGATTGCCTCCCAGGTTTGCATCCCTCACTAAATTGGCCATAGAATCAATTGTGTCGAGACAGTTTTTGAATTTGAGGCCTCGGGTGCGGAGTTTTTACCGTCGTCGCCCATAGCCAAATTGCGCGCACGCTTGTGCGCCGTTTTTACAAAGTTTTCAGATTGCCTCTCGGTTTTGCATTTCCAGCTGAATTGGCCATAGAATCAATTCTGTCGAGAAAGTTTTTGAATTTGAGGCCTCGGGTGCGGAGTTTTTGACGTCGTCGCCCATAGCCAAATTGCGCGCACGCTTGTGCGCCGTTTTTACAAAGTTTTCAGATTGCCTCTCGGGTTTGCATTTCCATCTGAATTGGCCATAGAATCAATTGTGTCGAGACGGTTTTTGAATTTGAGGCCTCGGGTGCGGATTTTTTGACGTCATCGCCCATAGCCAAATTGCGCGCACACTTGTGCGCCGTTTTTACAAAGTTTTCAGATTGCCTCTCGGGTTTGCATTTCCATCTGAATTGGCCATAGAATCAATTGTGTCGAGAAAATTTTTGAATTTGAGGCCTTGGGTGCGGAGTTTTTTACGTCGTCGCCCATAGCCAAATTGCGCGCACGCTTGTGCGCCGTTTTTACAAAGTTTTCAGATTGCCTCCCAGGTTTGCATCCCTCACTAAATTGGCCATAGAATCAATTGTGTCGAGACGGTTTTTGAATTTGAGGCCTTGGGTGCGGAGTTTTTGACGTCGTCGCCCATAGCCAAATTGCGCGCACACTTGTGCGCCGTTTTTACAAAGTTTTCAGATTGCCTCTCGGGTTTGCACTTCCAGCTGAATTGGCCATAGAATCAATTGTGTCGAGAAAATTTTTGAATTTGAGGCCTCGGGTGCGGAGTTTTTGACGTCGTCGCCCATAGCCAAATTGCGCGCACGCTTGTGCGCCGTTTTTACAAAGTTTTCAGATTGCCTCTCGGGTTTGCACGTCCAGCTGAATTGGCCATAGAATCAATTCTGTCGAGAAAGTTTTTGAATTTGAGGCCTCGGGTGCGGAGTTTTTGACGTCGTCGCCCATAGCCAAATTGCGCGCACGCTTGTGCGCCGTTTTTACAAATTTTTCAGATTGCCTCTCGGGTTTGCATTTCCATCTGAATTGGCCATAGAATCAATTGTGTCGAGAAAATTTTTGAATTTGAGGCCTTGGGTGCGGAGTTTTTGACGTCGTCGCCCATAGCCAAATTGCGCGCACGCTTGTGCGCCGTTTTTACAAAGTTTTCAGATTGCCTCTCGGGTTTGCATTTCCAGCTGAATTGGCCATAGAATCAATTGTGTCGAGACGGTTTTTGAATTTGAGGCCTCGGGTGCAGATTTTTTGACGTCATCGCCCATAGCCAAATTGCGCGCACACTTGTGCGCCGTTTTTACAAAGTTTTTAGATTGCCTCTCGGGTTTGCATTTCAATCTGAATTGGCCATAGAATCAACTGTGTCGAGAAAATTTTTGAATTTGTGGCCTTGGGTGCGGAGTTTTTTACGTCGTCGCCCATAGCCAAATTGCGCGCACGCTTGTGCGCCGTTTTTACAAAGTTTTCAGATTGCCTCCCAGGTTTGCATCCCTCACTAAATTGGCCATAGAATCAATTGTGTCGAGACGGTTTTTGAATTTGAGGCCTCGGGTGCGGAGTTTTTGACGTCGTCGCCCATAGCCAAATTGCGCGCACACTTGTGCGCCGTTTTTACAAAGTTTTCAGATTGCCTCTCGGGTTTGCACTTCCAGCTAAATTGGCCATAGAATCAATTGTGTCGAGAAAATTTTTGAATTTGAGGCCTCGGGTGCGGAGTTTTTGACGTCGTCGCCCATAGCCAAATTGCGCGCACGCTTGTGCGCCGTTTTTACAAAGTTTTCAGATTGCCTCTCGGGTTTGCATTTCCATCTAAATTGGCCATAGAATCAATTGTGTCGAGAAAATTTTTGAATTTGAGGCCTTGGGTGCGGAGTGTTTGACGTCGTCGCCCATAGCCAAATTGCGCGCACGCTTGTGCGCCGTTTTTACAAAGTTTTCAGATTGCCTCTCGGGTTTGCATTTCCAGCTGAATTGGCCATAGAATCAATTGTGTCGAGACGGTTTTTGAATTTGAGGCCTCGGGTGCAGTGTTTTTGATGTCGTGGTCCATAGCCAAATTGCAGGCATGCTTGTGCGCCATTTTTACTAAGTTTTCAGATTTCCAGCTGAATTGGCCATATAATCAATTCTGTCGAGAAAGTTTTTGAATTTGAGGCCTCGGGTGCGGAGTTTTTGACGTCGTCGCCCATAGCCAAACTTGCGCGCATGGTTGTGTCGCGTTTTTACAAAGTTTTCAGATTGCCTCCCAGGTTTGCATCCCTCACTAAATTGGCCATAGAATCAATTGTGTCGAGACGGTTTTTGAATTTGAGGCCTCGGGTGCGGAGTTTTTACCGTCGTCGCCCATAGCCAAATTGCGCGCACGCTTGTGCGCCGTTTTTACAAAGTTTTCAGATTGCCTCTCGGTTTTGCATTTCCAGCTGAATTGGCCATAGAATCAATTCTGTCGAGAAAGTTTTTGAATTTGAGGCCTCGGGTGCGGAGTTTTTGACGTCGTCGCCCATAGCCAAATTGCGCGCACGCTTGTGCGCCGTTTTTACAAAGTTTTCAGATTGCCTCTCGGGTTTGCATTTCCATCTGAATTGGCCATAGAATCAATTGTGTCGAGACGGTTTTTGAATTTGAGGCCTCGGGTGCGGATTTTTTGACGTCATCGCCCATAGCCAAATTGCGCGCACACTTGTGCGCCGTTTTTACAAAGTTTTCAGATTGCCTCTCAGGTTTGCATTTCCATCTGAATTGGCCATAGAATCAATTGTGTCGAGAAAATTTTTGAATTTGAGGCCTTGGGTGCGGAGTTTTTTACGTCGTCGCCCATAGCCAAATTGCGCGCACGCTTGTGCGCCGTTTTTACAAAGTTTTCAGATTGCCTCCCAGGTTTGCATCCCTCACTAAATTGGCCATAGAATCAATTGTGTCGAGACGGTTTTTGAATTTGAGGCCTTGGGTGCGGAGTTTTTGACGTCGTCGCCCATAGCCAAATTGCGCGCACACTTGTGCGCCGTTTTTAAAAAGTTTTCAGATTGCCTCTCGGGTTTGCACTTCCAGCTGAATTGGCCATAGAATCAATTGTGTCGAGAAAATTTTTGAATTTGAGGCCTCGGGTGCGGAGTTTTTGACGTCGTCGCCCATAGCCAAATTGCGCGCACGCTTGTGCGCCGTTTTTACAAAGTTTTCAGATTGCCTCTCGGGTTTGCACGTCCAGCTGAATTGGCCATAGAATCAATTCTGTCGAGAAAGTTTTTGAATTTGAGGCCTCGGGTGCGGAGTTTTTGACGTCGTCGCCCATAGCCAAATTGCGCGCACGCTTGTGCGCCGTTTTTACAAATTTTTCAGATTGCCTCTCGGGTTTGCATTTCCATCTGAATTGGCCATAGAATCAATTGTGTCGAGAAAATTTTTGAATTTGAGGCCTTGGGTGCGGAGTTTTTGACGTCGTCGCCCATAGCCAAATTGCGCGCACGCTTGTGCGCCGTTTTTACAAAGTTTTCAGATTGCCTCTCGGGTTTGCATTTCCAGCTGAATTGGCCATAGAATCAATTGTGTCGAGACGGTTTTTGAATTTGAGGCCTCGGGTGCAGATTTTTTGACGTCATCGCCCATAGCCAAATTGCGCGCACACTTGTGCGCCGTTTTTACAAAGTTTTTAGATTGCCTCTCGGGTTTGCATTTCAATCTGAATTGGCCATAGAATCAACTGTGTCGAGAAAATTTTTGAATTTGTGGCCTTGGGTGCGGAGTTTTTTACGTCGTCGCCCATAGCCAAATTGCGCGCACGCTTGTGCGCCGTTTTTACAAAGTTTTCAGATTGCCTCCCAGGTTTGCATCCCTCACTAAATTGGCCATAGAATCAATTGTGTCGAGACGGTTTTTGAATTTGAGGCCTCGGGTGCGGAGTTTTTGACGTCGTCGCCCATAGCCAAATTGCGCGCACACTTGTGCGCCGTTTTTACAAAGTTTTCAGATTGCCTCTCGGGTTTGCACTTCCAGCTAAATTGGCCATAGAATCAATTGTGTCGAGAAAATTTTTGAATTTGAGGCCTCGGGTGCGGAGTTTTTGACGTCGTCGCCCATAGCCAAATTGCGCGCACGCTTGTGCGCCGTTTTTACAAAGTTTTCAGATTGCCTCTCGGGTTTGCATTTCCATCTGAATTGGCCATAGAATCAATTGTGTCGAGAAAATTTTTGAATTTGAGGCCTTGGGTGCGGAGTGTTTGACGTCGTCGCCCATAGCCAAATTGCGCGCACGCTTGTGCGCCGTTTTTACAAAGTTTTCAGATTGCCTCTCGGGTTTGCATTTCCAGCTGAATTGGCCATAGAATCAATTGTGTCGAGACGGTTTTTGAATTTGAGGCCTCGGGTGCGGATTTTTTGACGTCATCGCCCATAGCCAAATTGCGCGCACACTTGTGCGCCGTTTTTACAAAGTTTTCAGATTGGCTCTCGGGTTTGCATTTCAATCTGAATTGGCCATAGAATCAACTGTGTCGAGAAAATTTTTGAATTTGTGGCCTTGGGTGCGGAGTTTTTTACGTCGTCGCCCATAGCCAAATTGCGCGCACGCTTGTGCGCCGTTTTTACAAAGTTTTCAGATTGCCTCCCAGGTTTGCATCCCTCACTAAATTGGCCATAGAATCAATTGTGTCGAGACGGTTTTTGAATTTGAGGCCTCGGGTGCGGAGTTTTTGACGTCGTCGCCCATAGCCAAATTGCGCGCACACTTGTGCGCCGTTTTTACAAAGTTTTCAGATTGCCTCTCGGGTTTGCACTTCCAGCTAAATTGGCCATAGAATCAATTGTGTCGAGAAATTTTTTGAATTTGAGGCCTCGGGTGCGGAGTTTTTGACGTCGTCGCCCATAGCCAAATTGCGCGCACGCTTGTGCGCCGTTTTTACAAAGTTTTCAGATTGCCTCTCGGGTTTGCATTTCCAGCTGAATTGGCCATATAATCAATTCTGTCGAGAAAGTTTTTGAATTTGAGGCCTCGGGTGCGGAGTTTTTGACGTCGTCGCCCATAGCCAAACTTGCGCGCATGGTTGTATCGCGTTTTTACAAAGTTTTCAGATTGCCTCCCAGGTTTGCATCCCCCACTAAATTGGCCATAGAATCAATTGTGTCGAGACGGTTTTTGAATTTGAGGCCTCGGGTGCGAAGTTTTTGACGTCGTCGCCCATACCCAAACTTGCGCGCATGGTTGTGTGCCGTTTTTACAAAGTTTTCAGATTGCCTCCCGGGTTTGAATTACCCACTGAATTGGCCATAGAATCAATTGTGTCGAGCATGTTTTTGAATTTGAGGCCTCGGGTGCGGAGTTTTTGACGTCGTCGCCCATAGCCAAATTGCGCGCACGCTTGTGCGCCGTTTTTACAAAGTTTTCAGATTGCCTCTCGGGTTTACATTTCCAGCTTAATTGGCCATAGAATCAATTGTGTCGAGACGGTTTTTGAATTTGAGGCCTCGTGTGCGGAGTATTTACCGTCGTCGCCCATAGCCAAATTGCGCGCACGCTTGTGCGCCGTTTTTACAAAGTTTTCAGATTGCCTCTCGGGTTTGCATCTCCAGCTGAATTGGCCATAAAATCAATTCTGTCGAGAAAGTTTTTGAATTTGAGGCCTTGGGTGCGGAGTGTTTGACGTCGTCGCCCATAGCCAAATTGCGCGCACGCTTGTGCGCCGTTTTTACAAAGTTTTCAGATTGCCTCTCGGGTTTACATTTCCAGCTTAATTGGCCATAGAATCAATTGTGTCGAGACGGTTTTTGAATTTGAGGCCTCGTGTGCGGAGTATTTACCGTCGTCGCCCATAGCCAAATTGCGCGCACGCTTGTGCGCCGTTTTTACAAAGTTTTCAGATTGCCTCTCGGGTTTGCATCTCCAGCTGAATTGGCCATAAAATCAATTCTGTCGAGAAAGTTTTTGAATTTGAGGCCTCGGGTGCGGAGTTTTTGACGTCGTCGCCCATAGCCAAACTTGCGCCCATACCCAAACTTGCGCGCATGGTTGTGTGCCGTTTTTACAAAGTTTTCAGATTGCCTCCCGGGTTTGAATTACCCACTGAATTGGCCATAGAATCAATTGTGTCGAGAATGTTTTTGAATTTGAGGCCTCGGGTGCGGAGTTTTTGACGTCGTCGCCCATAGCCAAATTGCGCGCACGCTTGTGCGCCGTTTTTACAAAGTTTTCAGATTGCCTCTCGGGTTTACATTTCCAGCTTAATTGGCCATAGAATCAATTGTGTCGAGACGGTTTTTGAATTTGAGGCCTCGTGTGCGGAGTATTTACCGTCGTCGCCCATAGCCAAATTGCGCGCACGCTTGTGCGCCGTTTTTACAAAGTTTTCAGATTGCCTCTCGGGTTTGCATCTCCAGCTGAATTGGCCATAAAATCAATTCTGTCGAGAAAGTTTTTGAATTTGAGGCCTCGGGTGCGGAGTTTTTGACGTCGTCGCCCATAGCCAAACTTGCGCGCATGGTTGTGTGCCGTTTTTACAAACTTTTCAGATTTCCTCCCAAGTTTGCATCCCTCACTGAATTGGCCATAGAATCAATTGTGTCGAGTTGGTTTTTGAATTTGAGGCCTCGGGTGCAGTGTTTTTGATGTCGTGGTCCATAGCCAAATTGCAGGCATGCTTGTGCGCCATTTTTACTAAGTTTTCAGATTGCCTCCCAGGTTTGCATCCCTCACTGAATTGACCACAGAATCAATTGTGTCGAGACGGTTTTTGAATTTGAGGCCTCGGGTGCGGATTTTTTGACGTCATCGCCCATAGCCAAATTGCGCGCACACTTGTGCGCCGTTTTTACAAAGTTTTCAGATTGGCTCTCGGGTTTGCATTTCAATCTGAATTGGCCATAGAATCAACTGTGTCGAGAAAATTTTTGAATTTGTGGCCTTGGGTGCGGAGTTTTTTACGTCGTCGCCCATAGCCAAATTGCGCGCACGCTTGTGCGCCGTTTTTACAAAGTTTTCAGATTGCCTCCCAGGTTTGCATCCCTCACTAAATTGGCCATAGAATCAATTGTGTCGAGACGGTTTTTGAATTTGAGGCCTCGGGTGCGGAGTTTTTGACGTCGTCGCCCATAGCCAAATTGCGCGCACACTTGTGCGCCGTTTTTACAAAGTTTTCAGATTGCCTCTCGGGTTTGCACTTCCAGCTAAATTGGCCATAGAATCAATTGTGTCGAGAAATTTTTTGAATTTGAGGCCTCGGGTGCGGAGTTTTTGACGTCGTCGCCCATAGCCAAATTGCGCGCACGCTTGTGCGCCGTTTTTACAAAGTTTTCAGATTGCCTCTCGGGTTTGCATTTCCAGCTGAATTGGCCATATAATCAATTCTGTCGAGAAAGTTTTTGAATTTGAGGCCTCGGGTGCGGAGTTTTTGACGTCGTCGCCCATAGCCAAACTTGCGCGCATGGTTGTATCGCGTTTTTACAAAGTTTTCAGATTGCCTCCCAGGTTTGCATCCCCCACTAAATTGGCCATAGAATCAATTGTGTCGAGACGGTTTTTGAATTTGAGGCCTCGGGTGCGAAGTTTTTGACGTCGTCGCCCATACCCAAACTTGCGCGCATGGTTGTGTGCCGTTTTTACAAAGTTTTCAGATTGCCTCCCGGGTTTGAATTACCCACTGAATTGGCCATAGAATCAATTGTGTCGAGCATGTTTTTGAATTTGAGGCCTCGGGTGCGGAGTTTTTGACGTCGTCGCCCATAGCCAAATTGCGCGCACGCTTGTGCGCCGTTTTTACAAAGTTTTCAGATTGCCTCTCGGGTTTACATTTCCAGCTTAATTGGCCATAGAATCAATTGTGTCGAGACGGTTTTTGAATTTGAGGCCTCGTGTGCGGAGTATTTACCGTCGTCGCCCATAGCCAAATTGCGCGCACGCTTGTGCGCCGTTTTTACAAAGTTTTCAGATTGCCTCTCGGGTTTGCATCTCCAGCTGAATTGGCCATAAAATCAATTCTGTCGAGAAAGTTTTTGAATTTGAGGCCTTGGGTGCGGAGTGTTTGACGTCGTCGCCCATAGCCAAATTGCGCGCACGCTTGTGCGCCGTTTTTACAAAGTTTTCAGATTGCCTCTCGGGTTTACATTTCCAGCTTAATTGGCCATAGAATCAATTGTGTCGAGACGGTTTTTGAATTTGAGGCCTCGTGTGCGGAGTATTTACCGTCGTCGCCCATAGCCAAATTGCGCGCACGCTTGTGCGCCGTTTTTACAAAGTTTTCAGATTGCCTCTCGGGTTTGCATCTCCAGCTGAATTGGCCATAAAATCAATTCTGTCGAGAAAGTTTTTGAATTTGAGGCCTCGGGTGCGGAGTTTTTGACGTCGTCGCCCATAGCCAAACTTGCGCCCATACCCAAACTTGCGCGCATGGTTGTGTGCCGTTTTTACAAAGTTTTCAGATTGCCTCCCGGGTTTGAATTACCCACTGAATTGGCCATAGAATCAATTGTGTCGAGAATGTTTTTGAATTTGAGGCCTCGGGTGCGGAGTTTTTGACGTCGTCGCCCATAGCCAAATTGCGCGCACGCTTGTGC
The DNA here is from genome assembly GCA_963675135.1 of Galeopsis tetrahit. Taxonomy (NCBI): domain Eukaryota; kingdom Viridiplantae; phylum Streptophyta; class Magnoliopsida; order Lamiales; family Lamiaceae; genus Galeopsis; species Galeopsis tetrahit. The sequence continues at coordinate 70,469,310 of OY776126.1, forward strand.
GCCGTTTTTACAAAGTTTTCAGATTGCCTCTCGGGTTTACATTTCCAGCTTAATTGGCCATAGAATCAATTGTGTCGAGACGGTTTTTGAATTTGAGGCCTCGTGTGCGGAGTATTTACCGTCGTCGCCCATAGCCAAATTGCGCGCACGCTTGTGCGCCGTTTTTACAAAGTTTTCAGATTGCCTCTCGGGTTTGCATCTCCAGCTGAATTGGCCATAAAATCAATTCTGTCGAGAAAGTTTTTGAATTTGAGGCCTCGGGTGCGGAGTTTTTGACGTCGTCGCCCATAGCCAAACTTGCGCGCATGGTTGTGTGCCGTTTTTACAAACTTTTCAGATTTCCTCCCAAGTTTGCATCCCTCACTGAATTGGCCATAGAATCAATTGTGTCGAGTTGGTTTTTGAATTTGAGGCCTCGGGTGCAGTGTTTTTGATGTCGTGGTCCATAGCCAAATTGCAGGCATGCTTGTGCGCCATTTTTACTAAGTTTTCAGATTGCCTCCCAGGTTTGCATCCCTCACTGAATTGACCACAGAATCAATTGTGTCGAGACAGTTTTTGAATTTGAGGCCTCGGGTGCGGAGTTTTTGACGTCGTTGCCCATAGCCAAACTTGCGCGCATGGTTGTGTCGCGTTTTTACAAAGTTTTCAGATTGTCTCCCAGGTTTGCATCCCTCATTGAATTGGCCATAGAATCAATTTTGTCGAGACGGTTTTTGAATTTGAGGCCTCGGGTGCGGAGTTTTTGACGTCGTCGCCCATAGCCAAACTTGCGCGCATGGTTGTGTGCCATTTTTACAAAGTTTTCAGATTGCCTTCCAGGTTTGCATCCCTCACTGAATTGGCCATAGAATCAATTGTGTCGAGACGGTTTTTGAATTTGAGGCCTCGGGTGCGAAGTTTTTGACGTCATCGCCCATAGCCAAACTTGCGCGCATGGTTGTGTGCCGTTTTTACAAAGTTTTCAGATTGCCTCCCGGGTTTGAATTTCCCACTGAATTGGCCATAGAATCAATTGTGTCGAGAAATTTTTTGAATTTGAGGCCTCGGGTGCGGAGTTTTTGACGTCGTCGCCCATAGCCAAATTGCGCGCACGCTTGTGCGCCGTTTTTACAAAGTTTTCAGATTACCTCTCGGGTTTTCATTTCCAGCTGAATTGACCATAGAATCAATTGTGTCGAGAAATTTTTTGAATTTGAGGCCTCGGGTGCGGAGTTTTTACCGTCGTCGCCCATAGCCAAATTGCGCGCACGCTTGTGCGCCGTTTTTACAAAGTTTTCAGATTGCCTCTCGGCTTTGCATTTCCAGCTGAATTGGCCATAGAATCAATTGTGTCGAGACGGTTTTTGAATTTGAGGCCTCGGGTGCGGATTTTTTGACGTCATCGCCCATAGCCAAATTGCGCGCACACTTGTGCGCCGTTTTTACAAAGTTTTCAGATTGCCTCTCGGGTTTGCACTTCTAGCTGAATTGGCCATAGAATCAATTGTGTCCAGAAATTTTTTGAATTTGAGGCCTCGGGTGCAGAGTTTTTGACGGTTTCGCCCATAGCGAAATTGCGCGCATGCTTGTGCGCCGTTTTTACAAAGTTTTCAGATTGCCTCCCAGGTTTGCATCCCTCACTGAATTGGCCATAGAATCAATTGTGTCGAGACGGTTTTTGAATTTGAGGCCTCGGGTGTGGAGTTTTTGACGTCGTCGCCCATGGCCAAACTTGCGTGCATGGTTGTGTGCCGTTTTTACAAAGTTTTTAGATTGCCTCCAAGGTTTGCATCCATCACTGAATTGGCCATAGAATCAATTGTGTCAAGACGGTTTTTGAATTTGAGGCCTCGGGTGCAGTGTTTTTGACGTCGTGGTCCATAGCCAAATTGCAGGCATGCTTGTGCGCCATTTTTACAAAGTTTTCAGATTGCCTCCTGGGTTAGCATTTCCCACTGAATTGGCAATAGAATCAATTTTTTCAAGACGGGTTTTGAATTTGACGCATCGGGTGCGGAGTTTTTGACGTCGTAGCACATAACCAAACTTGCGCGCATGGTTGTTTGCCGTTTTTACAAAGTTTTCAGATTGCCTCCCAGGTTTGCATCCCTCACTGAATTGGCCATAGAATCAATTGTGTCGAGACGGTTTTTGAATTTGAGGCCTCGGGTGCGGAGTTTTTGACGTCGTCGCCCATAGCCAAACTTGCGCGCATGGTTGTGTGCCGTTTTTACAAACTTTCAGATTGCCTCCCTAGTTTGCATCCCCCACTGAATTGGCCATATAATCAATTGTGTCGAGACGGTTTTTGAATTTGAGGCCTTGGGTGCGGAGTTTTTGACGTCGTCGCCCATAGCCAAATTACGCGCACACTTGTGCGCCGTTTTTACAAAGTTTTCAGATTGCCTCTCGGGTTTGCATTTCCAGCTGAATTGGCCATAGAATCAATTGTGTTGAGAAATTTTTTGAATTTGAGGCCTCGGGTGCGGAGTTTTTGACGTCGTCGCCCATAGCCAAATTGCGCGCACGCTTGTGCGCCGTTTTTACAAAGTTTTCAGATTGCCTCTCGGGTTTGCATTTCCAGCTGAATTGGCCATATAATCAATTGTGTCGAGAAAGTTTTTGAATTTGAGGCCTCGGGTGCGGAGTTTTTGACGTCGTCGCCCACAGCCAAACTTGCGGGCATGGTTGTGTGCCGTTTTTACAAAGTTTTCAAATTGCCTCCCAGGTTTGCATCCCTCACTGAATTGGCCATAGAATCAATTGTGTCGAGACGGATTTTGAATTTGAGGCCTCGGGTGCAGAGTTTTTGACGTTGTCGCCCATAGCAAAATTGCGCGCATGCTTGTGCGCCGTTTTTACAAAGTTTTCAGATTGCCTCCCAGGTTTGCATCCCTCACTGAATTGGCCATAGAATCAATTGTGTCGAGACGGTTTTTGAATTTGAGGCCTCGGGTGCGGAGTTTTTGACGTCGTCGCCCATAGCCAAACTTGCGTGCATGGTTGTGTGCCGTTTTTACAAAGTTTTTAGATTGCCTCCAAGGTTTGCATCCATCACTGAATTGGCCATAGAATCAATTGTGTCAAGACGGTTTTTGAATTTGAGGCCTCGGGTGCAGTGTTTTTGACGTCGTGGTCCATAGCCAAATTGCAGGCATGCTTGTGCGCCATTTTTACAAAGTTTTCAGATTGCCTCCCGGGTTAGCATTCCCCACTGAATTGGCAATAGAATCAATTTTTTCAAGACGGATTTTGAATTTGACGCATCGGGTGCAGAGTTTTTGACGTCGTAGCACATAGCCAAAATTGCGCGCATGGTTGTGTGCCGTTTTTACAAAGTTTTCAGATTGCCTCCCGGGTTTGAATTACCCACTGAATTGGCCATAGAATCAATTCTGTCGAGAAAGTTTTTGAATTTGAGGCCTCGGGTGCGGAGTTTTTGACGTCGTTGCCCATAGCCAAACTTGCGCGCATGGTTGTGTCGCGTTTTTACAAAGTTTTCAGATTGTCTCCCAGGTTTGCATCCCTCACTAAATTGGCCATAGAATCAATTGTGTCGAGACGGTTTTTGAATTTGAGGCCTCGGGTGCGAAGTTTTTGACGTCGTCGCCCATAGCCAAACTTGCGCGCATGGTTGTGTGCCGTTTTTACAAAGTTTTCAGATTGCCTCCCGGGTTTGAATTACCCACTGAATTGGCCATAGAATCAATTGTGTCGAGAAATTTTTTGAATTTGAGGCCTCGGGTGCGGAGTTTTTGACGTCGTCGCCCATAGCCAAATTGCGCGCACGCTTGTGCACCGTTTTTACAAAGTTTTCAAATTGCCTCTCGGGTTTTCATTTCCAGCTGAATTGACAATAGAATCAATTGTGTCGAGAAATTATTTGAATTTGAGGCCTCGGGTGCGGAGTTTTTACCGTCGTCGCCATAGCCAAATTGCGCGCACGCTTGTGCGCCGTTTTTACAAAGTTTTCAGATTGCCTCTCGGGTTTGCATTTCCAGCTGAATTGGCCATAGAATCAATTGTGTCGAGACGGTTTTTGAATTTGAGGCCTCGGGTGCGGAGTTTTTACCGTCGTCGCCCATAGCCAAATTGCGCGTACGCTTGTGCGCCGTTTTTACAAAGTTTTCAGATTGCCTCTCGGGTTTGCATTTCCAGCTGAATTGGCCATATAATCAATTCTGTCGAGAAAGTTTTTGAATTTGAGGCCTCGGGTGCGGAGTTTTTGACGTCGTCGCCCATAGCCAAACTTGCGCGCATGGTTGTGTCGCGTTTTTACAAAGTTTTCAGATTGCCTTCCAGGTTTGCATCCCTCACTAAATTGGCCATAGAATCAATTGTGTCGAGACGGTTTTTGAATTTGAGGCCTCGGGTGCGAAGTTTTTGACGTCATCGCCCATAGCCAAACTTGCGCGCATGGTTGTGTGCCGTTTTTACAAAGTTTTCAGATTGCCTCCCGGGTTTGAATTTCCCACTGAATTGGCCATAGAATCAATTGTGTCGAGAAATTTTTTGAATTTGAGGCCTCGGGTGCGGAGTTTTTGACGTCGTCGCCCATAGCCAAATTGCGCGCACGCTTGTGCACCGTTTTTACAAAGTTTTCAGATTGCCTCTCGGGTTTTCATTTCCAGCTGAATTGACCATAGAATCAATTGTGTCGAGAAATTTTTTGAATTTGAGGCCTCGGGTGCGGAGTTTTTACCGTCGTCGCCCATAGCCAAATTGCGCGCACGCTTGTGCGCCGTTTTTACAAAGTTTTCAGATTGCCTCTCGGCTTTGCATTTCCAGCTGAATTGGCCATAGAATCAATTGTGTCGAGACGGTTTTTGAATTTGAGGCCTCGGGTGCGGATTTTTTGACGTCATCGCCCATAGCCAAATTGCGCGCACACTTGTGCGCCATTTTTACAAAGTTTTCAGATTGCCTCTCGGGTTTGCACTTCTAGCTGAATTGGCCATAGAATCAATTGTGTCCAGAAATTTTTTGAATTTGAGGCCTCGGGTGCAGAGTTTTTGACGGTTTCGCCCATAGCAAAATTGCGCGCATGCTTGTGCGCCGTTTTTACAAAGTTTTCAGATTGCCTCCCAGGTTTGCATCCCTCACTGAATTGGCCATAGAATCAATTGTGTCGAGACGGTTTTTGAATTTGAGGCCTCGGGTGTGGAGTTTTTGACGTCGTCGCCCATGGCCAAACTTGCGTGCATGGTTGTGTGCCGTTTTTACAAAGTTTTTAGATTGCCTCCAAGGTTTGCATCCATCACTGAATTGGCCATAGAATCAATTGTGTCAAGACGGTTTTTGAATTTGAGGCCTCGGGTGCAGTGTTTTTGACGTCGTGGTCCATAGCCAAATTGCAGGCATGCTTGTGCGCCATTTTTACAAAGTTTTCAGATTGCCTCCTGGGTTAGCATTTCCCACTGAATTGGCAATAGAATCAATTTTTTCAAGACGGGTTTTGAATTTGACGCATCGGGTGCGGAGTTTTTGACGTCGTAGCACATAACCAAACTTGCGCGCATGGTTGTTTGCCGTTTTTACAAAGTTTTCAGATTGCCTCCCAGGTTTGCATCCCTCACTGAATTGGCCATAGAATCAATTGTGTCGAGACGGTTTTTGAATTTGAGGCCTCGGGTGCGGAGTTTTTGACGTCGTCGCCCATAGCCAAACTTGCGCGCATGGTTGTGTGCCGTTTTTACAAACTTTCAGATTGCCTCCCTAGTTTGCATCCCCCACTGAATTGGCCATATAATCAATTGTGTCGAGACGGTTTTTGAATTTGAGGCCTTGGGTGCGGAGTTTTTGACGTCGTCGCCCATAGCCAAATTACGCGCACACTTGTGCGCCGTTTTTACAAAGTTTTCAGATTGCCTCTCGGGTTTGCATTTCCAGCTGAATTGGCCATAGAATCAATTGTGTTGAGAAATTTTTTGAATTTGAGGCCTCGGGTGCGGAGTTTTTGACGTCGTCGCCCATAGCCAAATTGCGCGCACGCTTGTGCGCCGTTTTTACAAAGTTTTCAGATTGCCTCTCGGGTTTGCATTTCCAGCTGAATTGGCCATATAATCAATTGTGTCGAGAAAGTTTTTGAATTTGAGGCCTCGGGTGCGGAGTTTTTGACGTCGTCGCCCACAGCCAAACTTGCGGGCATGGTTGTGTGCCGTTTTTACAAAGTTTTCAAATTGCCTCCCAGGTTTGCATCCCTCACTGAATTGGCCATAGAATCAATTGTGTCGAGACGGATTTTGAATTTGAGGCCTCGGGTGCAGAGTTTTTGACGTTGTCGCCCATAGCAAAATTGCGCGCATGCTTGTGCGCCGTTTTTACAAAGTTTTCAGATTGCCTCCCAGGTTTGCATCCCTCACTGAATTGGCCATAGAATCAATTGTGTCGAGACGGTTTTTGAATTTGAGGCCTCGGGTGCGGAGTTTTTGACGTCGTCGCCCATAGCCAAACTTGCGTGCATGGTTGTGTGCCGTTTTTACAAAGTTTTTAGATTGCCTCCAAGGTTTGCATCCATCACTGAATTGGCCATAGAATCAATTGTGTCAAGACGGTTTTTGAATTTGAGGCCTCGGGTGCAGTGTTTTTGACGTCGTGGTCCATAGCCAAATTGCAGGCATGCTTGTGCGCCATTTTTACAAAGTTTTCAGATTGCCTCCCGGGTTAGCATTCCCCACTGAATTGGCAATAGAATCAATTTTTTCAAGACGGATTTTGAATTTGACGCATCGGGTGCAGAGTTTTTGACGTCGTAGCACATAACCAAACTTGCGCGCATGGTTGTTTGCCGTTTTTACAAAGTTTTCAGATTGCCTCCCAGGTTTGCATCCCTCACTGAATTGGCCATAGAATCAATTGTGTCGAGACAGTTTTTGAATTTGAGGCCTCAGGTGCGGAGTTTTTGACGTCGTCGCCCATAGCCAAACTTGCGCGCATGGTTGTGTGCCGTTTTTACAAACTTTCAGATTGCCTCCCTGGTTTGCATCCCCCACTGAATTGGCCATATAATCAATTGTGTCGAGACGGTTTTTGAATTTGAAGCCTTGGGTGCGGAGTTTTTGACGTCGTCGCCCATAGCCAAATTACGCGCACACTTGTGCGTCGTTTTTACAAAGTTTTCAGATTGCCTCTCGGGTTTTCATTTCCAGCTGAATTGGCCATAGAATCAATTGTGTCGAGACGGTTTTTGAATTTGAGGCCTCGGGTGCGGATTTTTTGACTTCATCGCCCATAGCCAAATTGCGCGCACACTTGTGCGCCGTTTTTACAAAGTTTTCAGATTGCCTATCGGGTTTTCATTTCCAGCTGAATTGGCCATAGAATCAATTGTGTCGAGAATTTTTTTTTGAATTTGAGGCCTTGGGTGCGGAGTTTTTGACGTCGTCGCCCATAGCCAAATTGCGCGCACGCTTGTGCGCCGTTTTTACAAAGTTTTCAGATTGCCTCCCAGGTTTGCATCCCTCACTAAATTGGCCATAGAATCAATTGTGTCGAGACGGTTTTTGAATTTGAGGCCTCGGGTGCGGAGTTTTTGACGTCGTCGCCCATAGCCAAATTGCGCGCACACTTGTGCGCCGTTTTTACAAAGTTTTCAGATTGCCTCTCGGGTTTGCACTTCCAGCTGAATTGGCCATAGAATCAATTGTGTCGAGAAATTTTTTGAATTTGAGGCCTCGGGTGCGGAGTTTTTGACGTCGTCGCCCATAGCCAAATCGCGCGCACGCTTGTGCGCCGTTTTTACAAAGTTTTCAGATTGCCTCTCGGGTTTGCACTTCCAGCTGAATTGGCCATATAATCAATTCTGTCGAGAAAGTTTTTGAATTTGAGGCCTCGGGTGCGGAGTTTTTGACGTCGTCGCCCATAGCCAAACTTGCGCGCATGGTTGTGTCGCGTTTTTACAAAGTTTTCAGATTGCCTCCCAGGTTTGCATCCCTCACTAAATTGGCCATAGAATCAATTGTGTCGAGACGGTTTTTGAATTTGAGGCCTCGGGTGCGAAGTTTTTGACGTCGTCGCCCATAGCCAAACTTGCGCGCATGGTTGTGTGCCGTTTTTACAAAGTTTTCAGATTGCCTCCCGGGTTTGAATTACCCACTGAATTGGCCATAGAATCAATTGTGTCGAGAAATTTTTTGAATTTGAGGCCTCGGGTGCGGAGTTTTTGACGTCGTCGCCCATAGCCAAATTGCGCGCACGCTTGTGCACCGTTTTTACAAAGTTTTCAGATTGCCTCTCGGGTTTTCATATCCAGCTGAATTGACCATAGAATCAATTGTGTCGAGAAAGTTTTTGAATTTGAGGCCTCGGGTGCGGAGTTTTTGACGTCGTCGCCCATAGCCAAATTGCGCGCACGCTTGTGCGCCGTTTTTACAAAGTTTTCAGATTGCCTCTCGGGTTTGCATCTCCATCTGAATTGGCCATAGAATCAATTGTGTCGAGAAAATTTTTGAATTTGAGGCCTTGGGTGCGGAGTTTTTGACGTCGTCGCCCATAGCCAAATTGCGCGCACGCTTGTGCGCCATTTTTACAAAGTTTTCAGATTGCCTCTCGGGTTTGCATTTCCAGCTGAATTGGCCATAGAATCAATTGTGTCGAGACGGTTTTTGAATTTGAGGCCTCGGGTGCGGATTTTTTGACGTCATCGCCCATAGCCAAATTGCGCGCACACTTGTGCGCCGTTTTTACAAAGTTTTCAGATTGTCTCTCGGGTTTGCACTTCCATCTGAATTGGCCATAGAATCAATTGTGTCGAGAAAATTTTTGAATTTGAGGCCTTGGGTGCGGAGTTTTTTACGTCGTCGCCCATAGCCAAATTGCGCGCACGCTTGTGCGCCGTTTTTACAAAGTTTTCAGATTGCCTCCCAGGTTTGCATCCCTCACTAAATTGGCCATAGAATCAATGTTGTCGAGACGGTTTTTGAATTTGAGGCCTCGGGTGCGGAGTTTTTGACGTCGTCGCCCATAGCCAAATTGCGCGCACGCTTGTGCGCCGTTTTTACAAAGTTTTCAGATTGCCTCTCGGGTTTGCATCTCCATCTGAATTGGCCATAGAATCAATTGTGTCGAGAAATTTTTTGAATTTGAGGCCTTGGGTGCGGAGTTTTTGACGTCGTCGCCCATAGCCAAATTGCGCGCACGTTTGTGCGCCGTTTTTACAAAGTTTTCAGATTGCCTCTCGGGTTTGCATTTCCAGCTGAATTGGCCATAGAATCAATTGTGTCGAGAATGTTTTTGAATTTGAGGCCTCGGGTGCGGAGTTTTTGACGTCGTCGCCCATAGCCAAATTGCGCGCACGCTTGTGCGCCGTTTTTACAAAGTTTTCAGATTGCCTCTCGGGTTTGCATTTCCAGCTGAATTGGCCATAAAATCAATTCTGTCGAGAAAGTTTTTGAATTTGAGGCCTCGGGTGCGGAGTTTTTGACGTCGTCGCCCATAGCCAAACTTGCGCGCATGGTTGTGTGCCGTTTTTACAAACTTTTCAGATTTCCTCCCAAGTTTGCATCCCTCACTGAATTGGCCATATAATCAATTGTGTCGAGATGGTTTTTGAATTTGAGGCCTCGGGTGCAGTGTTTTTGATGTCGTGGTCCATAGCCAAATTGCAGGCATGCTTGTGCGCCATTTTTACTAAGTTTTCAGATTGCCTCCCAGGTTTGCATCCCTCACTGAATTGACCATAGAATCAATTGTGTCGAGACAGTTTTTGAATTTGAGGCCCCGGGTGCGGAGTTTTTGACGTCATCGCGCATAGCCAAACTTGCGGGCATGGTTGTGTGCCGTTTTACAAAGTTTTCAGATTGCCTCCTAGGTTTGCATCCCTCATTGAATTGGCCATAGAATCAATTTTGTCGAGACGGTTTTTGAATTTGAGGCCTCGGGTGCGGAGTTTTTGACGTCGTCGCCCATAGCCAAACTTGCGCGCATGGTTGTGTGCCATTTTTACAAAGTATTCAGATTGCCTCCCAGGTTTGCATCCCTCACTGAATTGGCCATAGAATCAATTGTGTCGAGACAGTTTTTGAATTTGAGGCCTCGGTTGCGGAGTTTTTGACGTCATCGCCCATAGCCAAATATCGCGCACACTTGTGCGCCGTTTTTACAAAGTTTTCAGATTGCCTCTCGGGTTTGCATTTCTAGCTGAATTGGCCATAGAATCAATTGTGTCGAGAAATTTTTTGAATTTGAGGCCTCGGGTGCGGAGTTTTTGACGTCGTCGACCATAGCCAAATTGCGCGCACGCTTGTGCGCCGTTTTTACAAAGTTTTCAGATTGCCTCTAGGGTTTGCATCCCTCACTGAATTGGCCATAGAATCAATTGTGTCGAGACGGTTTTTGAATTTGAGGCCTCGGGTGCGGAGTTTTTGACGTCGTCGCCCATAGCCAAACTTGCGCGCATGGTTGTGTGCCGTTTTTACAAAGTTTTCAGATTTCCTCCCAGGTTTGCATCCCTCACTAAATTGGCCATAGAATCAATTGTGTCGAGACGGTTTTTGAATTTGAGGCCTCGGGTGCGAAGTTTTTGACGTCGTCGCCCATAGCCAAAATTGCGCGCATGGTTGTGTGCCGTTTTTACAAAGTTTTCAGATTGCCTCCCGGGTTTGAATTACCCACTGAATTGGCCATAGAATCAATTGTGTCGAGAAATTTTTTGAATTTGAGGCCTTGGGTGCGGAGTTTTTGACGTCGTCGCCCATAGCCAAATTGCGCGCACGCTTGTGCACCGTTTTTACAAAGTTTTCAGATTGCCTCTCGGGTTTTCATTTCCAGCTGAATTGACCATAGAATCAATTGTGTCGAGAAAGTTTTTGAATTTGAGGCCTCGGTTGCGGAGTTTTTGACGTCGTCGCCCATAGCCAAATTGCGCGCACGCTTGTGCGCCGTTTTTACAAAGTTTTCAGATTGCCTCTCGGGTTTGCATCTCCATCTGAATTGGCCATAGAATCAATTGTGTCGAGAAAATTTTTGAATTTGAGGCCTTGGGTGCGGAGTTTTTGACGTCGTCGCCCATAGCCAAATTGCGCGCACGCTTGTGCGCCGTTTTTACAAAGTTTTCAGATTACCTCTCGGGTTTGCATATCCAGCTGAATTGGCCATAGAATCAATTGTGTCGAGACGGTTTTTGAATTTGAGGCCTCGGGTGCGGATTTTTTGACGTCATCGCCCATAGCCAAATTGCGCGCACACTTGTGCGCCGTTTATACAAAGTTTTCAGATTGCCTCTCGGGTTTGCATTTCCATCTGAATTGGCCATAGAATCAATTGTGTCGAGAAATTTTTTGAATTTGAGGCCTTTGGTGCGGAGTTTTTTACGTCGTCGCCCATAGCTAAATTTCGCGCACGCTTGTGCGCCGTTTTTACAAAGTTTTCAGATTGCCTCCCAGGTTTGCATCCCTCACTAAATTGGCCATAGAATCAATGTTGTCGAGACGGTTTTTGAATTTGAGGCCTCGGGTGCGGAGTTTTTGACGTCGTCGCCCATAGCCAAATTGCGCGCACGCTTGTGCGCCGTTTTTACAAAGTTTTCAGATTGCCTCTCGGGTTTGCATCTCCATCTGAATTGGCCATAGAATCAATTGTGTCGAGAAAATTTTTGAATTTGAGGCCTTGGGTGCGGAGTTTTTGACGTCGTCGCCCATAGCCAAATTGCGCGCACGTTTGTGCGCCGTTTTTACAAAGTTTTCAGATTGCCTCTCGGGTTTGCATTTCCAGCTGAATTGGCCATAGAATCAATTGTGTCGAGACGGTTTTTGAATTTGAGGCCTCGGGTGCGGATTTATTGACGTCATCGCCCATAGCCAAATTGCGCGCACACTTGTGCGCCGTTTTTACAAAGTTTTCAGATTGCCTCTCGGGTTTGCATTTCCATCTGAACTGGCCATAGAATCAATTGTGTCGAGAAATTTTTTGAATTTGAGGCCTTGGGTGCGGAGTTTTTTACGTCGTCGCCCATAGCCAAATTGCGCGCACGCTTGTGCGCCAATTTTACAAAGTTTTCAGATTGCCTCCCGGGTTTGCATCCCTCACTAAATTGGCCATAGAATCAATGTTGTCGAGACGGTTTTTGAATTTGAGGCCTCGGGTGCGGAGTTTTTGACGTCGTCGCCCATAGCCAAATTGCGCGCACACTTTTGCGCCGTTTTTACAAAGTTTTCAGATTGCCTCTCGGGTTTGCACTTCCAGCTGAATTGGCCATAGAATCAATTGTGTCGAGAAATTTTTTGAATTTGAGGCCTCGGGTGCGGAGTTTTTGACGTCGTCGCCCATAGCCAAATTGCGTGCACGCTTGTGCGCCGTTTTTACAAAGTTTTCAGATTGCCTCTCGGGTTTGCATCTCCAGCTGAATTGGCCATATAATCAATTCTGTCGAGAAAGTTTTTGAATTTGAGGCCTCGGGTGCGGAGTTTTTGACGTCGTTGCCCATAGCCAAACTTGCGCGCATGGTTGTGTCGCGTTTTTACAAAGTTTTCAGATTGTCTCCCAGGTTTGCATCCCTCACTAAATTGGCCATAGAATCAATTGTGTCGAGACGGTTTTTGAATTTGAGGCCTCGGGTGCGAAGTTTTTGACGTCGTCGCCCATAGCCAAACTTGCGCGCATGGTTGTGTGCCGTTTTTACAAAGTTTTCAGATTGCCTCCCGGGTTTGAATTACCCACTGAATTGGCCATAGAATCAATTGTGTCGAGAAATTTTTTGAATTTGAGGCCTCGGGTGCGAAGTTTTTGACGTCGTCGCCCATAGCCAAAATTGCGCGCATGGTTGTGTGCCGTTTTTACAAAGTTTTCAGATTGCCTCCCGGGTTTGAATTACCCACTGAATTGGCCATAGAATCAATTGTGTCGAGAAATTTTTTGAATTTGAGGCCTTGGGTGCGAAGTTTTTGACGTCGTCGCCCATAGCCAAATTGCGCGCACGCTTGTGCACCGTTTTTACAAAGTTTTCAGATTGCCTCTCGGGTTTTCATTTCCAGCTGAATTGACCATAGAATCAATTGTGTCGAGAAAGTTTTTGAATTTGAGGCCTCGGTTGCGGAGTTTTTGACGTCGTCGCCCATAGCCAAATTGCGCGCACGCTTGTGCGCCGTTTTTACAAAGTTTCCAGATTGCCTCTCGGGTTTGCATCTCCATCTGAATTGGCCATAGAATCAATTGTGTCGAGAAAATTTTTGAATTTGAGGCCTTGGGTGCGGAGTTTTTGACGTCGTCGCCCATAGCCAAATTGCGCGCACGCTTGTGCGCCGTTTTTACAAAGTTTTCAGATTACCTCTCGGGTTTGCATATCCAGCTGAATTGGCCATAGAATCAATTGTGTCGAGACGGTTTTTGAATTTGAGGCCTCGGGTGCGGATTTTTTGACGTCATCGCCCATAGCCAAATTGCGCGCACACTTGTGCGCCGTTTATACAAAGTTTTCAGATTGCCTCTCGGGTTTGCATTTCCATCTGAATTGGCCATAGAATCAATTGTGTCGAGAAATTTTTTGAATTTGAGGCCTTTGGTGCGGAGTTTTTTACGTCGTCGCCCATAGCTAAATTTCGCGCACGCTTGTGCGCCGTTTTTACAAAGTTTTCAGATTGCCTCCCAGGTTTGCATCCCTCACTAAATTGGCCATAGAATCAATGTTGTCGAGACGGTTTTTGAATTTGAGGCCTCGGGTGCGGAGTTTTTGACGTCGTCGCCCATAGCCAAATTGCGCGCACGCTTGTGCGCCGTTTTTACAAAGTTTTCAGATTGCCTCTCGGGTTTGCATCTCCATCTGAATTGGCCATAGAATCAATTGTGTCGAGAAAATTTTTGAATTTGAGGCCTTGGGTGCGGAGTTTTTGACGTCGTCGCCCATAGCCAAATTGCGCGCACGTTTGTGCGCCGTTTTTACAAAGTTTTCAGATTGCCTCTCGGGTTTGCATTTCCAGCTGAATTGGCCATAGAATCAATTGTGTCGAGACGGTTTTTGAATTTGAGGCCTCGGGTGCGGATTTATTGACGTCATCGCCCATAGCCAAATTGCGCGCACACTTGTGCGCCGTTTTTACAAAGTTTTCAGATTGCCTCTCGGGTTTGCATTTCCATCTGAACTGGCCATAGAATCAATTGTGTCGAGAAATTTTTTGAATTTGAGGCCTTGGGTGCGGAGTTTTTTACGTCGTCGCCCATAGCCAAATTGCGCGCACGCTTGTGCGCCAATTTTACAAAGTTTTCAGATTGCCTCCCGGGTTTGCATCCCTCACTAAATTGGCCATAGAATCAATGTTGTCGAGACGGTTTTTGAATTTGAGGCCTCGGGTGCGGAGTTTTTGACGTCGTCGCCCATAGCCAAATTGCGCGCACACTTTTGCGCCGTTTTTACAAAGTTTTCAGATTGCCTCTCGGGTTTGCACTTCCAGCTGAATTGGCCATAGAATCAATTGTGTCGAGAAATTTTTTGAATTTGAGGCCTCGGGTGCGGAGTTTTTGACGTCGTCGCCCATAGCCAAATTGCGTGCACGCTTGTGCGCCGTTTTTACAAAGTTTTCAGATTGCCTCTCGGGTTTGCATCTCCAGCTGAATTGGCCATATAATCAATTCTGTCGAGAAAGTTTTTGAATTTGAGGCCTCGGGTGCGGAGTTTTTGACGTCGTTGCCCATAGCCAAACTTGCGCGCATGGTTGTGTCGCGTTTTTACAAAGTTTTCAGATTGTCTCCCAGGTTTGCATCCCTCACTAAATTGGCCATAGAATCAATTGTGTCGAGACGGTTTTTGAATTTGAGGCCTCGGGTGCGAAGTTTTTGACGTCGTCGCCCATAGCCAAACTTGCGCGCATGGTTGTGTGCCGTTTTTACAAAGTTTTCAGATTGCCTCCCGGGTTTGAATTACCCACTGAATTGGCCATAGAATCAATTGTGTCGAGAAATTTTTTGAATTTGAGGCCTCGGGTGCGGAGTTTTTGACGTCGTCGCCCATAGCCAAATTGCGCGCACGCTTGTGCACCGTTTTGACAAAGTTTTCAAATTGCCTCTCGGGTTTTCATTTCCAGCTGAATTGACAATAGAATCAATTGTGTCGAGAAATTTTTTGAATTTGAGGCCTCGGGTGCGGAGTTTTTACCGTCGTCGCCATAGCCAAATTGCGCGCACGCTTGTGCGCCGTTTTTACAAAGTTTTCAGATTGCCTCTCGGGTTTGCATTTCCAGCTGAATTGGCCATAGAATCAATTGTGTCGAGACGGTTTTTGAATTTGAGGCCTCGGGTGCGGAGTTTTTACCGTCGTCGCCCATAGCCAAATTGCGCGTACGCTTGTGCGCCGTTTTTACAAAGTTTTCAGATTGCCTCTCGGGTTTGCATTTCCAGCTGAATTGGCCATATAATCAATTCTGTCGAGAAAGTTTTTGAATTTGAGGCCTCGGGTGCGGAGTTTTTGACGTCGTCGCCCATAGCCAAACTTGCGCGCATGGTTGTGTCGCGTTTTTACAAAGTTTTCAGATTGCCTTCCAGGTTTGCATCCCTCACTAAATTTGCCATAGAATCAATTGTGTCGAGACGGTTTTTGAATTTGAGGCCTCGGGTGCGAAGTTTTTGACGTCATCGCCCATAGCCAAACTTGCGCGCATGGTTGTGTGCCGTTTTTACAAAGTTTTCAGATTGCCTCCCGGGTTTGAATTTCCCACTGAATTGGCCATAGAATCAATTGTGTCGAGAAATTTTTTGAATTTGAGGCCTCGGGTGCGGAGTTTTTGACGTCGTCGCCCATAGCTAAATTGCGCGCACGCTTGTGCACCGTTTTTACAAAGTTTTCAGATTGCCTCTCGGGTTTTCATTTCCAGCTGAATTGACCATAGAATCAATTGTGTCGAGAAATTTTTTGAATTTGAGGCCTCGGGTGCGGAGTTTTTACCGTCGTCGCCCATAGCCAAATTGCGCGCACGCTTGTGCGCCGTTTTTACAAAGTTTTCAGATTGCCTCTCGGCTTTGCATTTTCAGCTGAATTGGCCATAGAATCAATTGTGTCGAGACGGTTTTTGAATTTGAGGCCTCGGGTGCGGATTTTTTGACGTCATCGCCCATAGCCAAATTGCGCGCACACTTGTGCGCCGTTTTTACAAAGTTTTCAGATTGCCTCTCGGGTTTGCACTTCTAGCTGAATTGGCCATAGAATCAATTGTGTCCAGAAATTTTTTGAATTTGAGGCCTCGGGTGCAGAGTTTTTGACGTTGTCGCCCATAGCGAAATTGCGCGCATGCTTGTGCGCCGTTTTTACAAAGTTTTCAGATTGCCTCCCAGGTTTGCATCCCTCACTGAATTGGCCATAGAATCAATTGTGTTGAGACGGTTTTTGAATTTGAGGCCTCGGGTGTGGAGTTTTTGACGTCGTCGCCCATGGCCAAACTTGCGTGCATGGTTGTGTGCCGTTTTTACAAAGTTTTTAGATTGCCTCCAAGGTTTGCATCCATCACTGAATTGGCCATAGAATCAATTGTGTCAAGACGGTTTTTGAATTTGAGGCCTCGGGTGCAGTGTTTTTGACGTCGTGGTCCATAGCCAAATTGCAGGCATGCTTGTGCGCCATTTTTACAAAGTTTTCAGATTGCCTCCTGGGTTAGCATTCCCCACTGAATTGGCAATAGAATCAATTTTTTCAAGACGGATTTTGAATTTGACGCATCGGGTGCGGAGTTTTTGACGTCGTAGCACATAACCAAACTTGCGCGCATGGTTGTTTGCCGTTTTTACAAAGTTTTCAGATTGCCTCCCAGGTTTGCATCCCTCACTGAATTGGCCATAGAATCAATTGTGTCGAGACGGTTTTTGAATTTGAGGCCTCGGGTGCGGAGTTTTTGACGTCGTCGCCCATAGCCAAACTTGCGCGCATGGTTGTGTGCCGTTTTTACAAACTTTCAGATTGCCTCCCTAGTTTGCATCCCCCACTGAATTGGCCATATAATCAATTGTGTCGAGACGGTTTTTGAATTTGAGGCCTTGGGTGCGGAGTTTTTGACGTCGTCGCCCATAGCCAAATTACGCGCACACTTGTGCGCCGTTTTTACAAAGTTTTCAGATTGCCTCTCGGGTTTGCATTTCCAGCTGAATTGGCCATAGAATCAATTGTGTTGAGAAATTTTTTGAATTTGAGGCCTCGGGTGCGGAGTTTTTGACGTCGTCGCCCATAGCCAAATTGCGCGCACGCTTGTGCGCCGTTTTTACAAAGTTTTCAGATTGCCTCTCGGGTTTGCATTTCCAGCTGAATTGGCCATATAATCAATTGTGTCGAGAAAGTTTTTGAATTTGAGGCCTCGGGTGCGGAGTTTTTGACGTCGTCGCCCACAGCCAAACTTGCGGGCATGGTTGTGTGCCGTTTTTACAAAGTTTTCAAATTGCCTCCCAGGTTTGCATCCCTCACTGAATTGGCCATAGAATCAATTGTGTCGAGACGGATTTTGAATTTGAGGCCTCGGGTGCAGAGTTTTTGACGTTGTCGCCCATAGCGAAATTGCGCGCATGCTTGTGCGCCGTTTTTACAAAGTTTTCAGATTGCCTCCCAGGTTTGCATCCCTCACTGAATTGGCCATAGAATCAATTGTGTCGAGACGGTTTTTGAATTTGAGGCCTCGGGTGCGGAGTTTTTGAAGTCGTCGCCCATAGCCAAACTTGCGTGCATGGTTGTGTGCCGTTTTTACAAAGTTTTTAGATTGCCTCCAAGGTTTGCATCCATCACTGAATTGGCCATAGAATCAATTGTGTCAAGACGGTTTTTGAATTTGAGGCCTCGGGTGCAGTGTTTTTGACGTCGTGGTCCATAGCCAAATTGCAGGCATGCTTGTGCGCCATTTTTACAAAGTTTTCAGATTGCCTCCCCGGTTAGCATTCCCCACTGAATTGGCAATAGAATCAATTTTTTCAAGACGGATTTTGAATTTGACGCATCGGGTGCAGAGTTTTTGACGTCGTAGCACATAACCAAACTTGCGCGCATGGTTGTTTGCCGTTTTTACAAAGTTTTCAGATTGCCTCCCAGGTTTGCATCCCTCACTGAATTGGCCATAGAATCAATTGTGTCGAGACGGTTTTTGAATTTGAGGCCTCAGGTGCGGAGTTTTTGACGTCGTCGCCCATAGCCAAACTTGCGCGCATGGTTGTGTGCCGTTTTTACAAACTTTCAGATTGCCTCCCTGGTTTGCATCCCCCACTGAATTGGCCATATAATCAATTGTGTCGAGACGGTTTTTGAATTTGAGGCCTTGGGTGCGGAGTTTTTGACGTCGTCGCCCATAGCCAAATTACGCGCACACTTGTGCGTCGTTTTTACAAAGTTTTCAGATTGCCTCTCGGGTTTTCATTTCCAGCTGAATTGGCCATAGAATCAATTGTGTCGAGACGGTTTTTGAATTTGAGGCCTCGGGTGCGGATTTTTTGACGTCATCGCCCATAGCCAAATTGCGCGCACACTTGTGCGCCGTTTTTACAAAGTTTTCAGATTGCCTCTCGGGTTTTCATTTCCAGCTGAATTGGCCATAGAATCAATTGTGTCGAGAAATTTTTTTTGAATTTGAGGCCTTGGGTGCGGAGTTTTTGACGTCGTCGCCCATAGCCAAATTGCGCGCACGCTTGTGCGCCGTTTTTACAAAGTTTTCAGATTGCCTCCCAGGTTTGCATCCCTCACTAAATTGGCCATAGAATCAATTGTGTCGAGACGGTTTTTGAATTTGAGGCCTCGGGTGCGGAGTTTTTGACGTCGTCGCCCATAGCCAAATTGCGCGCACACTTGTGCGCCGTTTTTACAAAGTTTTCAGATTGCCTCTCGGGTTTGCACTTCCAGCTGAATTGGCCATAGAATCAATTGTGTCGAGAAATTTTTTGAATTTGAGGCCTCGGGTGCGGAGTTTTTGACGTCGTCGCCCATAGCCAAATCGCGCGCACGCTTGTGCGCCGTTTTTACAAA
Organism: Galeopsis tetrahit; assembly: GCA_963675135.1. Lineage (NCBI taxonomy): Eukaryota > Viridiplantae > Streptophyta > Magnoliopsida > Lamiales > Lamiaceae > Galeopsis > Galeopsis tetrahit. The sequence goes on from OY776126.1 coordinate 70,488,202, forward strand.
GTTTTCAGATTGCCTCTCGGGTTTGCACTTCCAGCTGAATTGGCCATATAATCAATTCTGTCGAGAAAGTTTTTGAATTTGAGGCCTCGGGTGCGGAGTTTTTGACGTCGTCGCCCATAGCCAAACTTGCGCGCATGGTTGTGTCGCGTTTTTACAAAGTTTTCAGATTGCCTCCCAGGTTTGCATCCCTCACTAAATTGGCCATAGAATCAATTGTGTCGAGACGGTTTTTGAATTTGAGGCCTCGGGTGCGAAGTTTTTGACGTCGTCGCCCATAGCCAAACTTGCGCGCATGGTTGTGTGCCGTTTTTACAAAGTTTTCAGATTGCCTCCCGGGTTTGAATTACCCACTGAATTGGCCATAGAATCAATTGTGTCGAGAAATTTTTTGAATTTGAGGCCTCGGGTGCGGAGTTTTTGACGTCGTCGCCCATAGCCAAATTGCGCGCACGCTTGTGCACCGTTTTTACAAAGTTTTCAGATTGCCTCTCGGGTTTTCATTTCCAGCTGAATTGACCATAGAATCAATTGTGTCGAGAAAGTTTTTGAATTTGAGGCCTCGGGTGCGGAGTTTTTGACGTCGTCGCCCATAGCCAAATTGCGCGCACGCTTGTGCGCCGTTTTTACAAAGTTTTCAGATTGCCTCTCGGGTTTGCATCTCCATCTGAATTGGCCATAGAATCAATTGTGTCGAGAAATTTTTTGAATTTGAGGCCTTGGGTGCGGAGTTTTTGACGTCGTCGCCCATAGCCAAATTGCGCGCACGCTTGTGCGCCGTTTTTACAAAGTTTTCAGATTGCCTCTCGGGTTTGCATTTCCAGCTGAATTGGCCATAGAATCAATTGTGTCGAGACGGTTTTTGAATTTGAGGCCTCGGGTGCGGATTTTTTGACGTCATCGCCCATAGCCAAATTGCGCGCACACTTGTGCGCCGTTTTTACAAAGTTTTCAGATTGTCTCTCGGGTTTGCATTTCCATCTGAATTGGCCATAGAATCAATTGTGTCGAGAAAATTTTTGAATTTGAGGCCTTGGGTGCGGAGTTTTTTACGTCGTCGCCCATAGCCAAATTGCGCGCACGCTTGTGCGCCGTTTTTACAAAGTTTTCAGATTGCCTCCCAGGTTTGCATCCCTCACTAAATTGGCCATAGAATCAATGTTGTCGAGACGGTTTTTGAATTTGAGGCCTCGGGTGCGGAGTTTTTGACGTCGTCGCCCATAGCCAAATTGCGCGCACGCTTGTGCGCCGTTTTTACAAAGTTTTCAGATTGCCTCTCGGGTTTGCATATCCATCTGAATTGGCCATAGAATCAATTGTGTCGAGAAATTTTTTGAATTTGAGGCCTTGGGTGCGGAGTTTTTGACGTCGTCGCCCATAGCCAAATTGCGCGCACGTTTGTGCGCCGTTTTTACAAAGTTTTCAGATTGCCTCTCGGGTTTGCATTTCCAGCTGAATTGGCCATAGAATCAATTGTGTCGAGACGGTTTTTGAATTTGAGGCCTCGGGTGCGGATTTTTTGACGTCATCGCCCATAGCCAAACTTGCGCGCATGGTTGTGTGCCATTTTTACAAAGTATTCAGATTGCCTCCCAGGTTTGCATCCCTCACTGAATTGGCCATAGAATCAATTGTGTCGAGACAGTTTTTGAATTTGAGGCCTCGGGTGCGGAGTTTTTGACGTCATCGCCCATAGCCAAATATCGCGCACACTTGTGCGCCGTTTTTACAAAGTTTTCAGATTGCCTCTCGGGTTTGCATTTCTAGCTGAATTGGCCATAGAATCAATTGTGTCGAGAAATTTTTTGAATTTGAGGCCTCGGGTGCGGAGTTTTTGACGTCGTCGACCATAGCCAAATTGCGCGCACGCTTGTGCGCCGTTTTTACAAAGTTTTCAGATTGCCTCTAGGGTTTGCATCCCTCACTGAATTGGCCATAGAATCAATTGTGTCGAGACGGTTTTTGAATTTGAGGCCTCGGGTGCGGAGTTTTTGACGTCGTCGCCCATAGCCAAACTTGCGCGCATGGTTGTGTGCCGTTTTTACAAAGTTTTCAGATTTCCTCCCAGGTTTGCATCCCTCACTAAATTGGCCATAGAATCAATTGTGTCGAGACGGTTTTTGAATTTGAGGCCTCGGGTGCGAAGTTTTTGACGTCGTCGCCCATAGCCAAAATTGCGCGCATGGTTGTGTGCCGTTTTTACAAAGTTTTCAGATTGCCTCCCGGGTTTGAATTACCCACTGAATTGGCCATAGAATCAATTGTGTCGAGAAATTTTTTGAATTTGAGGCCTTGGGTGCGGAGTTTTTGACGTCGTCGCCCATAGCCAAATTGCGCGCACGCTTGTGCACCGTTTTTACAAAGTTTTCAGATTGCCTCTCGGGTTTTCATTTCCAGCTGAATTGACCATAGAATCAATTGTGTCGAGAAAGTTTTTGAATTTGAGGCCTCGGTTGCGGAGTTTTTGACGTCGTCGCCCATAGCCAAATTGCGCGCACGCTTGTGCGCCGTTTTTACAAAGTTTTCAGATTGCCTCTCGGGTTTGCATCTCCATCTGAATTGGCCATAGAATCAATTGTGTCGAGAAAATTTTTGAATTTGAGGCCTTGGGTGCGGAGTTTTTGACGTCGTCGCCCATAGCCAAATTGCGCGCACGCTTGTGCGCCGTTTTTACAAAGTTTTCAGATTACCTCTCGGGTTTGCATATCCAGCTGAATTGGCCATAGAATCAATTGTGTCGAGACGGTTTTTGAATTTGAGGCCTCGGGTGCGGATTTTTTGACGTCATCGCCCATAGCCAAATTGCGCGCACACTTGTGCGCCGTTTATACAAAGTTTTCAGATTGCCTCTCGGGTTTGCATTTCCATCTGAATTGGCCATAGAATCAATTGTGTCGAGAAATTTTTTGAATTTGAGGCCTTGGGTGCGGAGTTTTTTACGTCGTCGCCCATAGCTAAATTTCGCGCACGCTTGTGCGCCGTTTTTACAAAGTTTTCAGATTGCCTCCCAGGTTTGCATCCCTCACTAAATTGGCCATAGAATCAATGTTGTCGAGACGGTTTTTGAATTTGAGGCCTCGGGTGCGGAGTTTTTGACGTCGTCGCCCATAGCCAAATTGCGCGCACGCTTGTGCGCCGTTTTTACAAAGTTTTCAGATTGCCTCTCGGGTTTGCATCTCCATCTGAATTGGCCATAGAATCAATTGTGTCGAGAAAATTTTTGAATTTGAGGCCTTGGGTGCGGAGTTTTTGACGTCGTCGCCCATAGCCAAATTGCGCGCACGTTTGTGCGCCGTTTTTACAAAGTTTTCAGATTGCCTCTCGGGTTTGCATTTCCAGCTGAATTGGCCATAGAATCAATTGTGTCGAGACGGTTTTTGAATTTGAGGCCTCGGGTGCGGATTTATTGACGTCATCGCCCATAGCCAAATTGCGCGCACACTTGTGCGCCGTTTTTACAAAGTTTTCAGATTGCCTCTCGGGTTTGCATTTCCATCTGAATTGGCCATAGAATCAATTGTGTCGAGAAATTTTTTGAATTTGAGGCCTTGGGTGCGGAGTTTTTTACGTCGTCGCCCATAGCCAAATTGCGTGCACGCTTGTGCGCCAATTTTACAAAGTTTTCAGATTGCCTCCCGGGTTTGCATCCCTCACTAAATTGGCCATAGAATCAATGTTGTCGAGACGGTTTTTGAATTTGAGGCCTCGGGTGCGGAGTTTTTGACGTCGTCGCCCATAGCCAAATTGCGCGCACACTTTTGCGCCGTTTTTACAAAGTTTTCAGATTGCCTCTCGGGTTTGCACTTCCAGCTGAATTGGCCATAGAATCAATTGTGTCGAGAAATTTTTTGAATTTGAGGCCTCGGGTGCGGAGTTTTTGACGTCGTCGCCCATAGCCAAATTGCGTGCACGCTTGTGCGCCGTTTTTACAAAGTTTTCAGATTGCCTCTCGGGTTTGCATCTCCAGCTGAATTGGCCATATAATCAATTCTGTCGAGAAAGTTTTTGAATTTGAGGCCTCGGGTGCGGAGTTTTTGACGTCGTTGCCCATAGCCAAACTTGCGCGCATGGTTGTGTCGCGTTTTTACAAAGTTTTCAGATTGTCTCCCAGGTTTGCATCCCTCACTAAATTGGCCATAGAATCAATTGTGTCGAGACGGTTTTTGAATTTGAGGCCTCGGGTGCGAAGTTTTTGACGTCGTCGCCCATAGCCAAACTTGCGCGCATGGTTGTGTGCCGTTTTTACAAAGTTTTCAGATTGCCTCCCGGGTTTGAATTACCCACTGAATTGGCCATAGAATCAATTGTGTCGAGAAATTTTTTGAATTTGAGGCCTCGGGTGCGGAGTTTTTGACGTCGTCGCCCATAGCCAAATTGCGCGCACGCTTGTGCACCGTTTTGACAAAGTTTTCAAATTGCCTCTCGGGTTTTCATTTCCAGCTGAATTGACAATAGAATCAATTGTGTCGAGAAATTTTTTGAATTTGAGGCCTCGGGTGCGGAGTTTTTACCGTCGTCGCCATAGCCAAATTGCGCGCACGCTTGTGCGCCGTTTTTACAAAGTTTTCAGATTGCCTCTCGGGTTTGCATTTCCAGCTGAATTGGCCATAGAATCAATTGTGTCGAGACGGTTTTTGAATTTGAGGCCTCGGGTGCGGAGTTTTTACCGTCGTCGCCCATAGCCAAATTGCGCGTACGCTTGTGCGCCGTTTTTACAAAGTTTTCAGATTGCCTCTCGGGTTTGCATTTCCAGCTGAATTGGCCATATAATCAATTCTGTCGAGAAAGTTTTTGAATTTGAGGCCTCGGGTGCGGAGTTTTTGACGTCGTCGCCCATAGCCAAACTTGCGCGCATGGTTGTGTCGCGTTTTTACAAAGTTTTCAGATTGCCTTCCAGGTTTGCATCCCTCACTAAATTTGCCATAGAATCAATTGTGTCGAGACGGTTTTTGAATTTGAGGCCTCGGGTGCGAAGTTTTTGACGTCATCGCCCATAGCCAAACTTGCGCGCATGGTTGTGTGCCGTTTTTACAAAGTTTTCAGATTGCCTCCCGGGTTTGAATTTCCCACTGAATTGGCCATAGAATCAATTGTGTCGAGAAATTTTTTGAATTTGAGGCCTCGGGTGCGGAGTTTTTGACGTCGTCGCCCATAACTAAATTGCGCGCACGCTTGTGCACCGTTTTTACAAAGTTTTCAGATTGCCTCTCGGGTTTTCATTTCCAGCTGAATTGACCATAGAATCAATTGTGTCGAGAAATTTTTTGAATTTGAGGCCTCGGGTGCGGAGTTTTTACCGTCGTCGCCCATAGCCAAATTGCGCGCACGCTTGTGCGCCGTTTTTACAAAGTTTTCAGATTGCCTCTCGGCTTTGCATTTTCAGCTGAATTGGCCATAGAATCAATTGTGTCGAGACGGTTTTTGAATTTGAGGCCTCGGGTGCGGATTTTTTGACGTCATCGCCCATAGCCAAATTGCGCGCACACTTGTGCGCCGTTTTTACAAAGTTTTCAGATTGCCTCTCGGGTTTGCACTTCTAGCTGAATTGGCCATAGAATCAATTGTGTCCAGAAATTTTTTGAATTTGAGGCCTCGGGTGCAGAGTTTTTGACGTTGTCGCCCATAGCGAAATTGCGCGTATGCTTGTGCGCCGTTTTTACAAAGTTTTCAGATTGCCTCCCAGGTTTGCATCCCTCACTGAATTGGCCATAGAATCAATTGTGTTGAGACGGTTTTTGAATTTGAGGCCTCGGGTGTGGAGTTTTTGACGTCGTCGCCCATGGCCAAACTTGCGTGCATGGTTGTGTGTCGTTTTTACAAAGTTTTTAGATTGCCTCCAAGGTTTGCATCCATCACTGAATTGGCCATAGAATCAATTGTGTCAAGACGGTTTTTGAATTTGAGGCCTCGGGTGCAGTGTTTTTGACGTCGTGGTCCATAGCCAAATTGCAGGCATGCTTGTGCGCCATTTTTACAAAGTTTTCAGATTGCCTCCTGGGTTAGCATTCCCCACTGAATTGGCAATAGAATCAATTTTTTCAAGACGGATTTTGAATTTGACGCATCGGGTGCGGAGTTTTTGACGTCGTAGCACATAACCAAACTTGCGCGCATGGTTGTTTGCCGTTTTTACAAAGTTTTCAGATTGCCTCCCAGGTTTGCATCCCTCACTGAATTGGCCATAGAATCAATCGTGTCGAGACGGTTTTTGAATTTGAGGCCTCGGGTGCGGAGTTTTTGACGTCGTCGCCCATAGCCAAACTTGCGCGCATGGTTGTGTGCCGTTTTTACAAACTTTCAGATTGCCTCCCTAGTTTGCATCCCCCACTGAATTGGCCATATAATCAATTGTGTCGAGACGGTTTTTGAATTTGAGGCCTTGGGTGCGGAGTTTTTGACGTCGTCGCCCATAGCCAAATTACGCGCACACTTGTGCGCCGTTTTTACAAAGTTTTCAGATTGCCTCTCGGGTTTGCATTTCCAGCTGAATTGGCCATAGAATCAATTGTGTTGAGAAATTTTTTGAATTTGAGGCCTCGGGTGCGGAGTTTTTGACGTCGTCGCCCATAGCCAAATTGCGCGCACGCTTGTGCGCCGTTTTTACAAAGTTTTCAGATTGCCTCTCGGGTTTGCATTTCCAGCTGAATTGGCCATATAATCAATTGTGTCGAGAAAGTTTTTGAATTTGCGGCCTCGGGTGCGGAGTTTTTGACGTCGTCGCCCACAGCCAAACTTGCGGGCATGGTTGTGTGCCGTTTTTACAAAGTTTTCAAATTGCCTCCCAGGTTTGCATCCCTCACTGAATTGGCCATAGAATCAATTGTGTCGAGACGGATTTTGAATTTGAGGCCTCGGGTGCAGAGTTTTTGACGTTGTCGCCCATAGCGAAATTGCGCGCATGCTTGTGCGCCGTTTTTACAAAGTTTTCAGATTGCCTCCCAGGTTTGCATCCCTCACTGAATTGGCCATAAAATCAATTGTGTCGAGACGGTTTTTGAATTTGAGGCCTCGGGTGCGGAGTTTTTGACGTCGTCGCCCATAGCCAAACTTGCGTGCATGGTTGTGTGCCGTTTTTACAAAGTTTTTAGATTGCCTCCAAGGTTTGCATCCATCACTGAATTGGCCATAGAATCAATTGTGTCAAGACGGTTTTTGAATTTGAGGCCTCGGGTGCAGTGTTTTTGACGTCGTGGTCCATAGCCAAATTGCAGGCATGCTTGTGCGCCATTTTTACAAAGTTTTCAGATTGCCTCCCCGGTTAGCATTCCCCACTGAATTGGCAATAGAATCAATTTTTTCAAGACGGATTTTGAATTTGACGCATCGGGTGCAGAGTTTTTGACGTCGTAGCACATAACCAAACTTGCGCGCATGGTTGTTTGCCGTTTTTACAAAGTTTTCAGATTGCCTCCCAGGTTTGCATCCCTCACTGAATTGGCCATAGAATCAATTGTGTCGAGACGGTTTTTGAATTTGAGGCCTCAGGTGCGGAGTTTTTGACGTCGTCGCCCATAGCCAAACTTGCGCGCATGGTTGTGTGCCGTTTTTACAAACTTTCAGATTGCCTCCCTGGTTTGCATCCCCCACTGAATTGGCCATATAATCAATTGTGTCGAGACGGTTTTTGAATTTGAGGCCTTGGGTGCGGAGTTTTTGACGTCGTCGCCCATAGCCAAATTACGCGCACACTTGTGCGTCGTTTTTACAAAGTTTTCAGATTGCCTCTCGGGTTTTCATTTCCAGCTGAATTGGCCATAGAATCAATTGTGTCGAGACGGTTTTTGAATTTGAGGCCTCGGGTGCGGATTTTTTGACGTCATCGCCCATAGCCAAATTGCGCGCACACTTGTGCGCCGTTTTTACAAAGTTTTCAGATTGCCTCTCGGGTTTTCATTTCCAGCTGAATTGGCCATAGAATCAATTGTGTCGAGAAATTTTTTTTGAATTTGAGGCCTTGGGTGCGGAGTTTTTGACGTCGTCGCCCATAGCCAAATTGCGCGCACGCTTGTGCGCCGTTTTTACAAAGTTTTCAGATTGCCTCCCAGGTTTGCATCCCTCACTAAATTGGCCATAGAATCAATTGTGTCGAGACGGTTTTTGAATTTGAGGCCTCGGGTGCGGAGTTTTTGACGTCGTCGCCCATAGCCAAATTGCGCGCACACTTGTGCGCCGTTTTTACAAAGTTTTCAGATTGCCTCTCGGGTTTGCACTTCCAGCTGAATTGGCCATAGAATCAATGTTGTCGAGACGGTTTTTGAATTTGAGGCCTCGGGTGCGGAGTTTTTGACGTCGTCGCCCATAGCCAAATTGCGCGCACGCTTGTGCGCCGTTTTTACAAAGTTTTCAGATTGCCTCTCGGGTTTGCACTTCCAGCTGAATTGGCCATATAATCAATTCTGTCGAGAAAGTTTTTGAATTTGAGGCCTCGGGTGCGGAGTTTTTGACGTCGTCGCCCATAGCCAAACTTGCGCGCATGGTTGTGTCGCATTTTTACAAAGTTTTCAGATTGCCTCCCAGGTTTGCATCCCTCACTAAATTGGCCATAGAATCAATTGTGTCGAGACGGTTTTTGAATTTGAGGCCTCGGGTGCGAAGTTTTTGACGTCGTCGCCCATAGCCAAACTTGCGCGCATGGTTGTGTGCCGTTTTTACAAAGTTTTCAGATTGCCTCCCGGGTTTGAATTACCCACTGAATTGGCCATAGAATCAATTGTGTCGAGAATTTTTTTGAATTTGAGGCCTCGGGTGCGGAGTTTTTGACGTCGTCGCCCATAGCCAAATTGCGCGCACGCTTGTGCACCGTTTTTACAAAGTTTTCAGATTGCCTCTCGGGTTTTCATTTCCAGCTGAATTGACCATAGAATCAATTGTGTCGAGAAAGTTTTTGAATTTGAGGCCTCGGGTGCGGAGTTTTTGACGTCGTCGCCCATAGCCAAATTGCGCGCACGCTTGTGCGCCGTTTTTACAAAGTTTTCAGATTGCCTCTCGGGTTTGCATCTCCATCTGAATTGGCCATAGAATCAATTGTGTCGAGAAAATTTTTGAATTTGAGGCCTTGGGTGCGGAGTTTTTGACGTCGTCGCCCATAGCCAAATTGCGCGCACGCTTGTGCGCCGTTTTTACAAAGTTTTCAGATTGCCTCTCGGGTTTGCATTTCCAGCTGAATTGGCCATAGAATCAATTGTGTCGAGACGGTTTTTGAATTTGAGGCCTCGGGTGCGGATTTTTTGACGTCATCGCCCATAGCCAAATTGCGCGCACACTTGTGCGCCGTTTTTACAAAGTTTTCAGATTGTCTCTCGGGTTTGCATTTCCATCTGAATTGGCCATAGAATCAATTGTGTCGAGAAAATTTTTGAATTTGAGGCCTTGGGTGCGGAGTTTTTTACGTCGTCGCCCATAGCCAAATTGCGCGCACGCTTGTGCGCCGTTTTTACAAAGTTTTCAGATTGCCTCCCAGGTTTGCATCCCTCACTAAATTGGCCATAGAATCAATGTTGTCGAGACGGTTTTTGAATTTGAGGCCTCGGGTGCGGAGTTTTTGACGTCGTCGCCCATAGCCAAATTGCGCGCACGCTTGTGCGCCGTTTTTACAAAGTTTTCAGATTGCCTCTCGGGTTTGCATATCCATCTGAATTGGCCATAGAATCAATTGTGTCGAGAAATTTTTTGAATTTGAGGCCTTGGGTGCGGAGTTTTTGACGTCGTCGCCCATAGCCAAATTGCGCGCACGTTTGTGCGCCGTTTTTACAAAGTTTTCAGATTGCCTCTCGGGTTTGCATTTCCAGCTGAATTGGCCATAGAATCAATTGTGTCGAGACGGTTTTTGAATTTGAGGCCTCGGGTGCGGATTTTTTGACGTCATCGCCCATAGCCAAACTTGCGCGCATGGTTGTGTGCCATTTTTACAAAGTATTCAGATTGCCTCCCAGGTTTGCATCCCTCACTGAATTGGCCATAGAATCAATTGTGTCGAGACAGTTTTTGAATTTGAGGCCTCGGGTGCGGAGTTTTTGACGTCATCGCCCATAGCCAAATATCGCGCACACTTGTGCGCCGTTTTTACAAAGTTTTCAGATTGCCTCTCGGGTTTGCATTTCTAGCTGAATTGGCCATAGAATCAATTGTGTCGAGAAATTTTTTGAATTTGAGGCCTCGGGTGCGGAGTTTTTGACGTCGTCGACCATAGCCAAATTGCGCGCACGCTTGTGCGCCGTTTTTACAAAGTTTTCAGATTGCCTCTAGGGTTTGCATCCCTCACTGAATTGGCCATAGAATCAATTGTGTCGAGACGGTTTTTGAATTTGAGGCCTCGGGTGCGGAATTTTTGACGTCGTCGCCCATAGCCAAACTTGCGCGCATGGTTGTGTGCCGTTTTTACAAAGTTTTCAGATTTCCTCCCAGGTTTGCATCCCTCACTAAATTGGCCATAGAATCAATTGTGTCGAGACGGTTTTTGAATTTGAGGCCTCGGGTGCGAAGTTTTTGACGTCGTCGCCCATAGCCAAAATTGCGCGCATGGTTGTGTGCCGTTTTTACAAAGTTTTCAGATTGCCTCCCGGGTTTGAATTACCCACTGAATTGGCCATAGAATCAATTGTGTCGAGAATTTTTTTGAATTTGAGGCCTTGGGTGCGGAGTTTTTGACGTCGTCGCCCATAGCCAAATTGCGCGCACGCTTGTGCACCGTTTTTACAAAGTTTTCAGATTGCCTCTCGGGTTTTCATTTCCAGCTGAATTGACCATAGAATCAATTGTGTCGAGAAAGTTTTTGAATTTGAGGCCTCGGTTGCGGAGTTTTTGACGTCGTCGCCCATAGCCAAATTGCGCGCACGCTTGTGCGCCGTTTTTACAAAGTTTTCAGATTGCCTCTCGGGTTTGCATCTCCATCTGAATTGGCCATAGAATCAATTGTGTCGAGAAAATTTTTGAATTTGAGGCCTTGGGTGCGGAGTTTTTGACGTCGTCGCCCATAGCCAAATTGCGCGCACGCTTGTGCGCCGTTTTTACAAAGTTTTCAGATTACCTCTCGGGTTTGCATATCCAACTGAATTGGCCATAGAATCAATTGTGTCGAGACGGTTTTTGAATTTGAGGCCTCGGGTGCGGATTTTTTGACGTCATCGCCCATAGCCAAATTGCGCGCACACTTGTGCGCCGTTTATACAAAGTTTTCAGATTGCCTCTCGGGTTTGCATTTCCATCTGAATTGGCCATAGAATCAATTGTGTCGAGAAATTTTTTGAATTTGAGGCCTTGGGTGCGGAGTTTTTTACGTCGTCGCCCATAGCTAAATTTCGCGCACGCTTGTGCGCCGTTTTTACAAAGTTTTCAGATTGCCTCCCAGGTTTGCATCCCTCACTAAATTGGCCATAGAATCAATGTTGTCGAGACGGTTTTTGAATTTGAGGCCTCGGGTGCGGAGTTTTTGACGTCGTCGCCCATAGCCAAATTGCGCGCACGCTTGTGCGCCGTTTTTACAAAGTTTTCAGATTGCCTCTCGGGTTTGCATCTCCATCTGAATTGGCCATAGAATCAATTGTGTCGAGAAATTTTTTGAATTTGAGGCCTTGGGTGCGGAGTTTTTGACGTCGTCGCCCATAGCCAAATTGCGCGCACGTTTGTGCGCCGTTTTTACAAAGTTTTCAGATTGCCTCTCGGGTTTGCATTTCCAGCTGAATTGGCCATAGAATCAATTGTGTCGAGACGGTTTTTGAATTTGAGGCCTCGGGTGCGGATTTATTGACGTCATCGCCCATAGCCAAATTGCGCGCACACTTGTGCGCCGTTTTTACAAAGTTTTCAGATTGCCTCTCGGGTTTGCATTTCCATCTGAATTGGCCATAGAATCAATTGTGTCGAGAAATTTTTTGAATTTGAGGCCTTGGGTGCGGAGTTTTTTACGTCGTCGCCCATAGCCAAATTGCGTGCACGCTTGTGCGCCAATTTTACAAAGTTTTCAGATTGCCTCCCGGGTTTGCATCCCTCACTAAATTGGCCATAGAATCAATGTTGTCGAGACGGTTTTTGAATTTGAGGCCTCGGGTGCGGAGTTTTTGACGTCGTCGCCCATAGCCAAATTGCGCGCACACTTTTGCGCCGTTTTTACAAAGTTTTCAGATTGCCTCTCGGGTTTGCACTTCCAGCTGAATTGGCCATAGAATCAATTGTGTCGAGAAATTTTTTGAATTTGAGGCCTCGGGTGCGGAGTTTTTGACGTCGTCGCCCATAGCCAAATTGCGTGCACGCTTGTGCGCCGTTTTTACAAAGTTTTCAGATTGCCTCTCGGGTTTGCATCTCCAGCTGAATTGGCCATATAATCAATTCTGTCGAGAAAGTTTTTGAATTTGAGGCCTCGGGTGCGGAGTTTTTGACGTCGTTGCCCATAGCCAAACTTGCGCGCATGGTTGTGTCGCGTTTTTACAAAGTTTTCAGATTGTCTCCCAGGTTTGCATCCCTCACTAAATTGGCCATAGAATCAATTGTGTCGAGACGGTTTTTGAATTTGAGGCCTCGGGTGCGAAGTTTTTGACGTCGTCGCCCATAGCCAAACTTGCGCGCATGGTTGTGTGCCGTTTTTACAAAGTTTTCAGATTGCCTCCCGGGTTTGAATTACCCACTGAATTGGCCATAGAATCAATTGTGTCGAGAAATTTTTTGAATTTGAGGCCTCGGGTGCGGAGTTTTTGACGTCGTCGCCCATAGCCAAATTGCGCGCACGCTTGTGCACCGTTTTGACAAAGTTTTCAAATTGCCTCTCGGGTTTTCATTTCCAGCTGAATTGACAATAGAATCAATTGTGTCGAGAAATTTTTTGAATTTGAGGCCTCGGGTGCGGAGTTTTTACCGTCGTCGCCATAGCCAAATTGCGCGCACGCTTGTGCGCCGTTTTTACAAAGTTTTCAGATTGCCTCTCGGGTTTGCATTTCCAGCTGAATTGGCCATAGAATCAATTGTGTCGAGACGGTTTTTGAATTTGAGGCCTCGGGTGCGGAGTTTTTACCGTCGTCGCCCATAGCCATATTGCGCGTACGCTTGTGCGCCGTTTTTACAAAGTTTTCAGATTGCCTCTCGGGTTTGCATTTCCAGCTGAATTGGCCATATAATCAATTCTGTCGAGAAAGTTTTTGAATTTGAGGCCTCGGGTGCGGAGTTTTTGACGTCGTCGCCCATAGCCAAACTTGCGCGCATGGTTGTGTCGCGTTTTTACAAAGTTTTCAGATTGCCTTCCAGGTTTGCATCCCACACTAAATTTGCCATAGAATCAATTGTGTCGAGACGGTTTTTGAATTTGAGGCCTCGGGTGCGAAGTTTTTGACGTCATCGCCCATAGCCAAACTTGCGCGCATGGTTGTGTGCCGTTTTTACAAAGTTTTCAGATTGCCTCCCGGGTTTGAATTTCCCACTGAATTGGCCATAGAATCAATTGTGTCGAGAAATTTTTTGAATTTGAGGCCTCGGGTGCGGAGTTTTTGACGTCGTCGCCCATAGCTAAATTGCGCGCACGCTTGTGCACCGTTTTTACAAAGTTTTCAGATTGCCTCTCGGGTTTTCATTTCCAGCTGAATTGACCATAGAATCAATTGTGTCGAGAAATTTTTTGAATTTGAGGCCTCGGGTGCGGAGTTTTTACCGTCGTCGCCCATAGCCAAATTGCGCGCACGCTTGTGCGCCGTTTTTACAAAGTTTTCAGATTGCCTCTCGGCTTTGCATTTTCAGCTGAATTGGCCATAGAATCAATTGTGTCGAGACGGTTTTTGAATTTGAGGCCTCGGGTGCGGATTTTTTGACGTCATCGCCCATAGCCAAATTGCGCGCACACTTGTGCGCCGTTTTTACAAAGTTTTCAGATTGCCTCTCGGGTTTGCACTTCTAGCTGAATTGGCCATAGAATCAATTGTGTCCAGAAATTTTTTGAATTTGAGGCCTCGGGTGCAGAGTTTTTGACGTTGTCGCCCATAGCGAAATTGCGCGCATGCTTGTGCGCCGTTTTTACAAAGTTTTCAGATTGCCTCCCAGGTTTGCATCCCTCACTGAATTGGCCATAGAATCAATTGTGTTGAGACGGTTTTTGAATTTGAGGCCTCGGGTGTGGAGTTTTTGACGTCGTCGCCCATGGCCAAACTTGCGTGCATGGTTGTGTGCCGTTTTTACAAAGTTTTTAGATTGCCTCCAAGGTTTGCATCCATCACTGAATTGGCCATAGAATCAATTGTGTCAAGACGGTTTTTGAATTTGAGGCCTCGGGTGCAGTGTTTTTGACGTCGTGGTCCATAGCCAAATTGCAGGCATGCTTGTGCGCCATTTTTACAAAGTTTTCAGATTGCCTCCTGGGTTAGCATTCCCCACTGAATTGGCAATAGAATCAATTTTTTCAAGACGGATTTTGAATTTGACGCATCGGGTGCGGAGTTTTTGACGTCGTAGCACATAACCAAACTTGCGCGCATGGTTGTTTGCCGTTTTTACAAAGTTTTCAGATTGCCTCCCAGGTTTGCATCCCTCACTGAATTGGCCATAGAATCAATTGTGTCGAGACGGTTTTTGAATTTGAGGCCTCGGGTGCGGAGTTTTTGACGTCGTCGCCCATAGCCAAACTTGCGCGCATGGTTGTGTGCCGTTTTTACAAACTTTCAGATTGCCTCCCTAGTTTGCATCCCCCACTGAATTGGCCATATAATCAATTGTGTCGAGACGGTTTTTGAATTTGAGGCCTTGGGTGCGGAGTTTTTGACGTCGTCGCCCATAGCCAAATTACGCGCACACTTGTGCGCCGTTTTTACAAAGTTTTCAGATTGCCTCTCGGGTTTGCATTTCCAGCTGAATTGGCCATAGAATCAATTGTGTTGAGAAATTTTTTGAATTTGAGGCCTCGGGTGCGGAGTTTTTGACGTCGTCGCCCATAGCCAAATTGCGCGCACGCTTGTGCGCCGTTTTTACAAAGTTTTCAGATTGCCTCTCGGGTTTGCATTTCCAGCTGAATTGGCCATATAATCAATTGTGTCGAGAAAGTTTTTGAATTTGAGGCCTCGGGTGCGGAGTTTTTGACGTCGTCGCCCACAGCCAAACTTGCGGGCATGGTTGTGTGCCGTTTTTACAAAGTTTTCAAATTGCCTCCCAGGTTTGCATCCCTCACTGAATTGGCCATAGAATCAATTGTGTCGAGACGGATTTTGAATTTGAGGCCTCGGGTGCAGAGTTTTTGACGTTGTCGCCCATAGCGAAATTGCGCGCATGCTTGTGCGCCGTTTTTACAAAGTTTTCAGATTGCCTCCCAGGTTTGCATCCCTCACTGAATTGGCCATAGAATCAATTGTGTCGAGACGGTTTTTGAATTTGAGGCCTCGGGTGCGGAGTTTTTGACGTCGTCGCCCATAGCCAAACTTGCGTGCATGGTTGTGTGCCGTTTTTACAAAGTTTTTAGATTGCCTCCAAGGTTTGCATCCATCACTGAATTGGCCATAGAATCAATTGTGTCAAGACGGTTTTTGAATTTGAGGCCTCGGGTGCAGTGTTTTTGACGTCGTGGTCCATAGCCAAATTGCAGGCATGCTTGTGCGCCATTTTTACAAAGTTTTCAGATTGCCTCCCCGGTTAGCATTCCCCACTGAATTGGCAATAGAATCAATTTTTTCAAGACGGATTTTGAATTTGACGCATCGGGTGCAGAGTTTTTGACGTCGTAGCACATAACCAAACTTGCGCGCATGGTTGTTTGCCGTTTTTACAAAGTTTTCAGATTGCCTCCCAGGTTTGCATCCCTCACTGAATTGGCCATAGAATCAATTGTGTCGAGACGGTTTTTGAATTTGAGGCCTCAGGTGCGGAGTTTTTGACGTCGTCGCCCATAGCCAAACTTGCGCGCATGGTTGTGTGCCGTTTTTACAAACTTTCAGATTGCCTCCCTGGTTTGCATCCCCCACTGAATTGGCCATATAATCAATTGTGTCGAGACGGTTTTTGAATTTGAGGCCTTGGGTGCGGAGTTTTTGACGTCGTCGCCCATAGCCAAATTACGCGCACACTTGTGCGTCGTTTTTACAAAGTTTTCAGATTGCCTCTCGGGTTTTCACTTCCAGCTGAATTGGCCATAGAATCAATTGTGTCGAGACGGTTTTTGAATTTGAGGCCTCGGGTGCGGATTTTTTGACGTCATCGCCCATAGCCAAATTGCGCGCACACTTGTGCGCCGTTTTTACAAAGTTTTCAGATTGCCTCTCGGGTTTTCATTTCCAGCTGAATTGGCCATAGAATCAATTGTGTCGAGAAATTTTTTTTGAATTTGAGGCCTTGGGTGCGGAGTTTTTGACGTCGTCGCCCATAGCCAAATTGCGCGCACGCTTGTGCGCCGTTTTTACAAAGTTTTCAGATTGCCTCCCAGGTTTGCATCCCTCACTAAATTGGCCATAGAATCAATTGTGTCGAGACGGTTTTTGAATTTGAGGCCTCGGGTGCGGAGTTTTTGACGTCGTCGCCCATAGCCAAATTGCGCGCACACTTGTGCGCCGTTTTTACAAAGTTTTCAGATTGCCTCTCGGGTTTGCACTTCCAGCTGAATTGGCCATAGAATCAATTGTGTCGAGAAATTTTTTGAATTTGAGGCCTCGGGTGCGGTGTTTTTGACGTCGTCGCCCATAGCCAAATCGCGCGCACGCTTGTGCGCCGTTTTTACAAAGTTTTCAGATTGCCTCTCGGGTTTGCACTTCCAGCTGAATTGGCCATATAATCAATTCTGTCGAGAAAGTTTTTGAATTTGAGGCCTCGGGTGCGGAGTTTTTGACGTCGTCGCCCATAGCCAAACTTGCGCGCATGGTTGTGTCGCGTTTTTACAAAGTTTTCAGATTGCCTCCCAGGTTTGCATCCCTCACTAAATTGGCCATAGAATCAATTGTGTCGAGACGGTTTTTGAATTTGAGGCCTCGGGTGCGAAGTTTTTGACGTCGTCGCCCATAGCCAAACTTGCGCGCATGGTTGTGTGCCGTTTTTACAAAGTTTTCAGATTGCCTCCCGGGTTTGAATTACCCACTGAATTGGCCATAGAATCAATTGTGTCGAGAAATTTTTTGAATTTGAGGCCTCGGGTGCGTAGTTTTTGACGTCGTCGCCCATAGCCAAATTGCGCGCACGCTTGTGCACCGTTTTTACAAAGTTTTCAGATTGCCTCTCGGGTTTTCATTTCCAGCTGAATTGACCATAGAATCAATTGTGTCGAGAAAGTTTTTGAATTTGAGGCCTCGGGTGCGGAGTTTTTGACGTCGTCGCCCATAGCCAAATTGCGCGCACGCTTGTGCGCCGTTTTTACAAAGTTTTCAGATTGCCTCTCGGGTTTGCATCTCCATCTGAATTGGCCATAGAATCAATTGTGTCGAGAAAATTTTTGAATTTGAGGCCTTGGGTGCGGAGTTTTTGACGTCGTCGCCCATAGCCAAATTGCGCGCACGCTTGTGCGCCGTTTTTACAAAGTTTTCAGATTGCCTCTCGGGTTTGCATTTCCAGCTGAATTGGCCATAGAATCAATTGTGTCGAGACGGTTTTTGAATTTGAGGCCTCGGGTGCGGATTTTTTGACGTCATCGCCCATAGCCAAATTGCGCGCACACTTGTGCGCCGTTTTTACAAAGTTTTCAGATTGTCTATCGGGTTTGCATTTCCATCTGAATTGGCCATAGAATCAATTGTGTCGAGAAAATTTTTGAATTTGAGGCCTTGGGTGCGGAGTTTTTTACGTCGTCGCCCATAGCCAAATTGCGCGCACGCTTGTGCGCCGTTTTTACAAAGTTTTCAGATTGCCTCCCAGGTTTGCATCCCTCACTAAATTGGCCATAGAATCAATGTTGTCGAGACGGTTTTTGAATTTGAGGCCTCGGGTGCGGAGTTTTTGACGTCGTCGCCCATAGCCAAATTGCGCGCACGCTTGTGCGCCGTTTTTACAAAGTTTTCAGATTGCCTCTCGGGTTTGCATATCCATCTGAATTGGCCATAGAATCAATTGTGTCGAGAAATTTTTTGAATTTGAGGCCTTGGGTGCGGAGTTTTTGACGTCGTCGCCCATAGCCAAATTGCGCGCACGTTTGTGCGCCGTTTTTACAAAGTTTTCAGATTGCCTCTCGGGTTTGCATTTCCAGCTGAATTGGCCATAGAATCAATTGTGTCGAGACGGTTTTTGAATTTGAGGCCTCGGGTGCGGATTTTTTGACGTCATCGCCCATAGCCAAATTGCGCGCACACTTGTGCGCCGTTTTTACAAAGTTTTCAGATTGCCTCTCGGGTTTGCATTTCCATCTGAATTGGCCATAGAATCAATTGTGTCGAGAAATTTTTTGAAATTGAGGCCTTGGGTGCGGAGTTTTTTACGTCGTCGCCCATAGCCAAATTGCGCGCACGCTTGTGCGCCGTTTTTACAAAGTTTTCAGATTGTCTCCCAGGTTTGCATCCCTCACTAAATTGGCCATAGAATCAATGTTGTCGAGACGGTTTTTGAATTTGAGGCCTCGGGTGCGGAGTTTTTGACGTCGTCGCCCATAGCCAAATTGCGCGCACACTTGTGCGCCGTTTTTACAAAGTTTTCAGATTGCCTCTCGGGTTTGCACTTCCAGCTGAATTGGACATAGAATCAATTGTGTCGAGAAAATTTTTGAATTTGAGGCCTCGGGTGCGGAGTTTTTGACGTCGTCGCCCATAGCCAAATTGCGCGCACGCTTGTGCGACGTTTTTACAAAGTTTTCAGATTGCCTCTCGGGTTTGCATTTCCAGCTGAATTGGCCATATAATCAATTCTGTCGAGAAAGTTTTTGAATTTGAGGCCTCGGGTGCGGAGTTTTTGACGTCGTCGCCCATAGCCAAACTTGCGCGCATGGTTGTGTCGCGTTTTTACAAAGTTTTCAGATAGTCTCCCAGGCTTGCATCCCTCACTAAATTGGCCATATATAGAATCAATTGTGTCGAGACGGTTTTTGAATTTGAGGCCTCGGGTGCGAAGTTTTTGACGTCGTCGCCCATAGCCAAACTTGCGCGCATGGTTGTGTGCCGTTTTTACAAAGTTTTCAGATTGCCTCCCGGGTTTGAATTACCCACTGAATTGGCCATAGAATCAATTGTGTCGAGAAATTTTTTGAATTTGAGGCCTCGGGTGCGGAGTTTTTGACGTCGTCGCCCATAGCCAAATTGCGCGCACGCTTGTGCACCGTTTTTACAAAGTTTTCAAATTGTCTCTCGGGTTTTCATTTCCAGCTGAATTGACAATAGAATCAATTGTGTCGAGAAATTTTTTGAATTTGAGGCCTCGGGTGCGGAGTTTTTACCGTCGTCGCCCATAGCCAAATTGCGCGCACGCTTGTGCGCCGTTTTTACAAAGTTTTCAGATTGCCTCTCGGGTTTGCATTTCCAGCTGAATTGGCCATAGAATCAATTGTGTCGAGACGGTTTTTGAATTTGAGGCCTCGGGTGCGGAGTTTTTACCGTCGTCGCCCATAGACAAATTGCGCGCACGCTTGTGCGCCGTTTTTACAAAGTTTTCAGATTGCCTCCCGGGTTTGCATTCCCAGCTGAATTGGCCATATAATAAATTCTGTCGAGAAAGTTTTTGAATTTGAGGCCTCGGGTGCGGAGTTTTTGACGTCGTCGCCCATAGCCAAACTTGCGCGCATGGTTGTGTCGCATTTTTACAAAGTTTTCAGATTGCCTTCCAGGTTTGCATCCCTCACTAAATTGGCCATAGAATCAATTGTGTCGAGACGGTTTTTGAATTTGAGGCCTCGGGTGCGAAGTTTTTGACGTCGTCGCCCATAGCCAAACTTGCGCGCATGGTTGTGTGCCGTTTTTACAAAGTTTTCAGATTGCTTCCCGGGTTTGAATTTCTCACTGAATTGGCCATAGAATCAATTGTGTCGAGATTTTTTTTGAATTTGAGGCCTCGGGTGCGGAGTTTTTGACGTCGTCGCCCATAGCCAAATTGCACGCACGCTTGTGCACCGTTTTTACAAAGTTTTCAGATTGCCTCTCGGTTTTCATTTCCAGCTGAATTGACCATAGAATCAATTGTGTCGAGAAATTTTTTGAATTTGAGGCCTTGGGTGCGGAGTTTTTACCGTCGTCGCCAATAGCCAAATTGCGCGCACGCTTGTGCGCCGTTTTTACAAAGTTTTCAGATTGCCTCTCGGCTTTGCATTTCCAACTGAATTGGCCATAGAATCAATTGTGTCGAGACGGTTTTTGAATTTGAGGCCTCGGGTGCGGATTTTTTGACGTCATCGCCCATAGCCAAATTGCGCGCACACTTGTGCGCCGTTTTTACAAAGTTTTCAGATTGCCTCTCGGGTTTGCACTTCTAGCTGAATTGGCCATAGAATCAATTGTGTCCAGAAATATTTTGAATTTGAGGCCTCGGGTGCGGAGTTTTTGACGTCGTCGCCCATAGCCAAATTGCGCGCACACTTGTGCACCGTTTTTACAAAGTTTTCAGATTGCCTCTCGGGTTTGCATATCCAGCTGAATTGGCCATAGAATCAATTGTGTCGAGAAATTTTTTGAATTTGAGGCCTCGGGTACGGAGTTTTTGACGTCGTCGCCCATAGCCAAATTGCGCGCACGCTTGTGCGCCGTTTTTACAAAGTTTTCAGATTGCCTCTCGGGTTTGCATTTCCAGCTGAATTGGCCATAGAATCAATTGTGTCGAGATGGTTTTTGAATTTGAGGCCTCGGGTGCGGATTTTTTGACGTCATCGCCCATAGCCAAATTTGCGCACACTTGTGCGCCGTTTTTACAAAGTTTTCAGATTGCCTCTCGGGTTTGCATTTCCATCTGAATTGGCCATAGAATCAATTGTGTCGAGAAAATTTTTGAATTTGAGGCCTTGGGTGCGGAGTTTTAGACGTCGTCGCCCATAGCCAAATTGCGCGCACGCTTGTGCGCCGTTTTTACAAAGTTTTCAGATTTCCTCCCAGGTTTGCATCCCTCACTAAATTGGCCATAGAATCAATTGTGTCGAGACGGTTTTTGAATTTGAGGCCTCGGGTGCGGAGTTTTTGACGTCGTCGCCCATAGCCAAATTGCGCGCACACTTGTGCGCCGTTTTTACAAAGTTTTCAGATTGCCTCTCGGGTTTGCACTTCCAGCTGAATTGGCCATAGAATCAATTGTGTCGAGAAAATTTTTGAATTTGAGGCCTCGGGTGCGGAGTTTTTGACGTCGTCGCCCATAGCCAAATTGCGCGCACACTTGTGCGCCGTTTTTACAAAGTTTTTAGATTGCCTCTCGGGTTTGCACTTCCAGCTGAATTGGTCATAGAATCAATTGTGTCGAGAATTTTTTTGAATTTGAGGCCTCGGGTGCGGAGTTTTTGACGTCGTCGCCCATAGCCAAATTGCGCGCACACTTGTGCGCCGTTTTTACAAAGTTTTCAGATTGCGTCTCGGGTTTGCATTTCCAGCTGAATTGGCCATAGAATCAATTGTGTCGAGAAATTTTTTGAATTTGAGGCCTCGGGTGCCGAGTTTTTGACGTCGTCGCCCATAGCCAAATTGCGCGCACGCTTGTGCGCCATTTTTACAAAGTTTTCAGATTGCCTCTCGGGTTTGCATTCCCAGTTGAATTGGCCATAGAATCAATTGTGTCGAGACGGTTTTTGAATTTGAGGCCTCGGGTGCGGAGTTTTTGACGTCATCGCCCATAGCAAAATTGCGCGCACACTTGTGCGCCGTTTTTACAAAGTTTTCAGATTGCCTCTCGGGTTTGCACTTCCAGCTGAATTGGCCATAGAATCAATTGTGTCGAGAAAGTTTTTGAATTTGAGGCCTCGGGTGCGGAGTTTTTGACGTCGTCGCCCATAGCAAAATTGAGCGCACGCTTGTGCGCCGTTTTTACAAAGTTTTCAGATTGCCTCTCGGGTTTGCATTTCCAGCTGAATTGGCCATAAAATCAATTGTGTCGAGAAAGTTTTTGAATTTGAGGCCTCGGGTGCGGAGTTTTTGACGTCGTCGCCCATAGCCAAACTTGCGCGCATGGTTGTGTGCCGTTTTTACAAAGTTTTCAGATTGCCTCCCAGGTTTGCATCCCTCACTGAATTGGCCATAGAATCAATTGTGTCGAGACGGTTTTTGAATTTGAGGCCTCGGGTGCGGAGTTTTTGACGTCGTCGCCCATAGCCAAACTTGCGCGCATGGTTGTGTGCCGTTTTTACAAAGTTTTCAGATTGCCTCCCAGGTTTGCATCCCTCACTGAATTGGCCATAGAATCAATTGTGTCGAGACGGTTTTTGAATTTGAGGCCTCGGGTGCGGAGTTTTTGACGTCGTCGCCCATAGCCAAATTGCGCGCACGCTTGTGCGCCGTTTTTACAAAGTTTTCAGATTGCCTCTCGGGTTTGCATTTCCAGCTGAATTGGCCATATAATCAATTCTGTCGAGAAAGTTTTTGAATTTGAGGCCTCGGGTGCGGAGTTTTTAACGTCGTCGCCCATAGCCAAACCTGCGCGCATGGTTGTGTCGCGTTTTTACAAAGTTTTCAGATTGCCTCCCAGGTTTGCATCCCTCACTAAATTGGCCATAGAATCAATTGTGTCGAGACGGTTTTTGAATTTGAGGCCTCGGGTGCGAAGTTTTTG
The DNA here is from genome assembly GCA_963675135.1 of Galeopsis tetrahit. Classification (NCBI taxonomy): domain Eukaryota; kingdom Viridiplantae; phylum Streptophyta; class Magnoliopsida; order Lamiales; family Lamiaceae; genus Galeopsis; species Galeopsis tetrahit. The sequence continues at coordinate 70,510,798 of OY776126.1, forward strand.
ACGTCGTCGCCCATAGCCAAACTTGCGCGCATGGTTGTGTGCCGTTTTTACAAAGTTTTCAGATTGCCTCCCGGGTTTGAATTTCCCACTGAATTGGCCATAGAATCAATTGTGTCGAGACGGTTTTTGAATTTGAGGCCTCGGGTGCGGATTTTTTTACGTCATCGCCCATAGCCAAATTGCGCGCACACTTGTGCGCCGTTTTTAAAAAGTTTTCAGATTGCCTCTCGGGTTTGCATGTCCAGCTGAATTGGCCATAGAATCAATTGTGTCGAGACGGTTTTTGAATTTGAGGCCTTGGGTGCGGAGTTTTTGACGTCGTCGCCCATAGCCAAATTGCGCGCACACTTGTGCGCCGTTTTTACAAAGTTTTCAGATTGCCTCCCAGGTTTGCATCCCTCACTAAATTGGCCATAGAATCAATTGTGTCGAGACGGTTTTTGAATTTGAGGCCTCGGGTGCGGAGTTTTTGACGTCGTCGCCCATAGCCAAATTGCGCGCACACTTGTGCGCCGTTTTTACAAAGTTTTCAGATTGCCTCTCGGGTTTGCACTTCCAGCTGAATTGGCCATAGAATCAATTGTGTCGAGAAAATTTTTGAATTTGAGGCCTCGGGTGCGGAGTTTTTGACGTCGTCGCCCATAGCCAAATTGCGCGCACACTTGTGCGCCGTTTTTACAAATTTTTCAGATTGCCTCTCGGGTTTGCACTTCCAGCTGAATTGGTCATAGAATCAATTGTGTCGAGAATTTTTTTGAATTTGAGGCCTCGGGTGCGGAGTTTTTTACGTCGTCGCCCATAGCCAAATTGCGCGCACGCTTGTGCGCCGTTTTTACAAAGTTTTCAGATTGCCTCTCGGGTTTGCATTTCCAGCTGAATTGGCCATAGAATCAATTGTGTCGAGACGGTTTTTGAATTTGAGGCCTCGGGTGCGGAGTTTTTACCGTCGTCGCCCATAGCCAAATTGCGCGCACGCTTGTGCGCCGTTTTTACAAAGTTTTCTGATTGCCTCTCGGGTTTGCATTTCCAGCTGAATTGGCCATAGAATCAATTCTGTCGAGAAAGTTTTTGAATTTGAGACCTCGGGTGCGGAGTTTTTGACGTCGTCGCCCATAGCCAAATTGCGCGCACGCTTGTGCGCCGTTTTTACAAAGTTTTCAGATTGCCTCTCGGGTTTGCATTTCCATCTGAATTGGCCATAGAATCAATTGTGTCTAGAAAATTTTTGAATTTGAGGCCTTGGGTGCGGAGTTTTTGACGTCGTCGCCCATAGCCAAATTGCGCGCACGCTTGTGCGCCGTTTTTACAAAGTTTTCAAATTGCCTCTCGGGTTTGCATCTCCAGCTGAATTGGCCATAGAATCAATTGTGTCGAGAAATTTTTTGAATTTGAGGCCTCGGGTGCGGAGTTTTTGACGTCGTCGCCCATAGCCAAATTGCGCGCACGCTTGTGCGCCGTTTTTACAAAGTTTTCAGATTGCCTCTCGGGTTTGCATATCCAGCTGAATTGGCCATAGAATCAATTGTGTTGAGAAATTTTTTGAATTTGAGGCCTCGGGTGCGGAGTTTTTGACGTCGTCGCCCATAGCAAAATTGCGCGCACGCTTGTGCGCCGTTTTTACAAAGTTTTCAGATTGCCTCTCGGGTTTGCATTTCCATCTGAATTGGCCATAGAATCAATTGTGTCGAGAAATTTTTTGAATTTGAGGCCTTGGGTGCGGAGTTTTTGACGTCGTCGCCCATAGCCAAATTGCACGCACGCTTGTGCGCCGTTTTTACAAAGTTTTCAGATTGCCTCTCGGGTTCGCATTTCCATCTGAATTGGCCATAGAATCAATTGTGTCGAGAAATTTTTTGAATTTGAGGCCTTGGGTGCGGAGTTTTTGACGTCGTCGCCCATAGCCAAATTGCGCGCACGCTTGTGCGCCGTTTTTACAAAGTTTTCATATTGCCTCTCGGGTTTGCATATCCAGCTGAATTGGCCATAGAATCAATTGTGTCGAGAAAATTTTTGAATTTGAGGCCTCGGGTGCGGAGTTTATGACGTCGTCGCCCATAGCCAAATTGCGCGCACGCTTGTGCGCCGTTTTTACAAAGTTTTCAGATTGCCTCTCGGGTTTGCATTTCCAGCTGAATTGGCCATAGAATCAATTGTGTCGAGACGGTTTTTGAATTTGAGGCCTTGGGTGCGGAGTTTTTGACGTCGTCGCCCATAGCCAAATTGCGCGCACGCTTGTGCGCCGTTTTTACAAAGTTTTCAGATTGCCTCCCAGGTTTGCATCCCTCACTAAATTGGCCATAGAATCAATTGTGTCGAGACGGTTTTTTAATTTGAGGCCTCGGGTGCGGAGTTTTTGACGTCGTCGCCCATAGCCATATTGCGCGCACACTTGTGCGCCGTTTTTACAAAGTTTTCAGATTGCCTCTCGGGTTTGCACTTCTAGCTGAATTGGCCATAGAATCAATTGTGTCGAGAAAATTTTTGAATTTGAGGCCTCGGGTGCGGAGTTTTTTACGTCGTCGCCCATAGCCAAATTGCGCGCACACTTGTGCGCCGTTTTTACAAAGTTTTCAGATTGCCTCTCGGGTTTGCACTTCCAACTGAATTGGTCATAGAATCAATTGTGTCGAGAAATTTTTTGAATTTGAGGCCTCGGGTGCGGAGTTTTTTACGTCGTCACCCATAGCCAAATTGCGAGCACACTTGTGCGCCGTTTTTACAAAGTTTTCAGATTGCCTCTCGGGTTTGCATTTCCAGCTGAATTGGTCATAGAATCAATTGTGTCGAGAAATTTTTTGAATTTGAGGCCTCGGGTGCGGAGTTTTTTACGTCGTCGCCCATAGCCAAATTGCGCGCACGCTTGTACGCCGTTTTTACAAAGTTTTCAGATTGCCTCTCGGGTTTGCATTCCTAGTTAAATTGGCCATAGAATCAATTGTGTCGAGACGGTTTTTGAATTTGAGGCCTCAGGTGCGGAGTTTTTGACGTCATCGCCCATGGCAAAATTGCGCGCACACTTGTGCGCCGTTTTTACAAAGTTTTCAGATTGGCTCTCGGGTTTGCACTTCCAGCTGAATTGGCCATAGAATCAATTGTGTCGAGAAATTTTTTGAATTTGAGGCCTCGGGTGCGGAGTTTTTGACGTCGTCGCCCATAGCCAAATTGCGCGCACGCTTGTGCGCCGTTTTTACAAAGTTTTCAGATTGCCTCTCGGGTTTGCATTTCCAGCTGAATTGGCCATATAATCAATTCTGTCGAGAATGTTTTTGAATTTGAGGCCTCGGGTGCGGAGTTTTTGACGTCGTCGCCCATAGCCAAACTTGCGCGCATGGTTGTGTCGCGTTTTTACAAATTTTTCAGATTGCCTCCCAGGTTTGCATCCCCCACTAAATTGGCCATAGAATCAATTGTGTCGAGACGGTTTTTGAATTTGAGCCCTCGGGTGCGAAGTTTTTGACGTCGTCGCCCATAGCCAAACTTGCGCGCATGGTTGTGTGCCGTTTTTACAAAGTTTTCAGATTGCCTCCCGGGTATGAATTTCCCACTGAATTGGCCATAGAATCAATTGTGTCGAGAAATTTTTTGAATTTGAGGCCTCGGGTGCGGAGTTTTTGACGTCGTCGCCCATAGCCAAATTGAGCGCACGCTTGTGCACCGTTTTTACAAAGTTTTCAGATTGCCTCTCGGGTTTTCATTTCCAGCTGAATTGACCATATAATCAATTGTGTCGAGAAATTTTTTGAATTTGAGGCCTCGGGTGCGGAGTTTTTACCGTCGTCGCCCATAGCCAAATTGCGCGCACGCTTGTGCGCCGTTTTTACAAAGTTTTCAGATTGCCTCTCGGGTTTGCATTTCCAGCTGAATTGGCCAGAGAATCAATTGTGTCGAGACGGTTTTTGAATTTGAGGCCTCGGGTGCGGAGTTTTTGACGTCATCGCCCATAGCAAAATTGCGCGCACACTTGTGCGCCGTTTTTACAAAGTTTTCAGATTGGCTCTCGGGTTTGCATTTCCATCTGAATTGGCCATAGAATCAATTGTGTCGAGAAATTTTTTTGAATTTGAGGCCTTGGGTGCGGAGTTTTTGACGTCGTCGCCCATAGCCAAATTGCGCGCACGCTTGTGCGCCGTTTTTACAAAGTTTTCAGATTGCCTCTCGGGTTTGCATTTCCAGCTGAATTGGCCATAGAATCAATTGTGTCGAGACGGTTTTTGAATTTGAGGCCTCGGGTGCGGAGTTTTTGACGTCATCGCCCATAGCAAAATTGCGCGCACACTTGTGCGCCGTTTTTACAAAGTTTTCAGATTAGCTCTCGGGTTTGCACTTCTAGCTGAATTGGCCATAGAATCAATTGTGTCCAGAAATTTTTTGAATTTGAGGCCTCGGGTGCGGAGTTTTTGACGTCGTCGCCCATAGCCAAATTGCGCGCACACTTGTGCGCCGTTTTTACAAAGTTTTCAGATTGCCTCTCGGGTTTGCATATCCAGCTGAATTGGCCATAGAATCAATTGTGTCGAGAAAATTTTTGAATTTGAGGCCTCGGGTGCGGAGTTTTTGACGTCGTCGCCCATAGCCAAATTGCGCGCACGCTTGTGCGCCGTTTTTACAAAGTTTTCAGATTGCCTCTCGGGTTTGCATTTCCAGCTGAATTGGCCATATAATCAATTGTGTCGAGACGGTTTTTGAATTTGAGGCCTCGGGTGCGGATTTTTTGACGTCATCGCCCATAGCCAAATTGCGCGCACACTTGTGCGCCGTTTTTACAAAGTTTTCAGATTGCCTCTCGGGTTTGCATTTCCATCTGAATTGGCCATAGAATCAATTGTGTCGAGAAATTTTTTGAATTTGAGGCCTTGGGTGCGGAGTTTTTGACGTCGTCGCCCATAGCCAAATTGCGCGCACGCTTGTGCGCCGTTTTTACAAAGTTTTCAGATTGCCTCCCAGGTTTGCATCCCTCAATAAATTGGCCATAGAATCAATTGTGTCGAGACGGTTTTTGAATTTGAGGCCTCGGGTGCGGAGTTTTTGACGTCGTCGCCCATAGCCAAATTGCGCGCACACTTGTGCGCCGTTTTTACAAAGTTTTCAGATTGCCTCTCGGGTTTGCACTTCTAGCTGAATTGGCCATAGAATCAATTGTGTCGAGAAAATTTTTGAATTTGAGGCCTCGGGTGCGGAGTTTTTTACGTCGTCGCCCATAGCCAAATTGCGCGCACACTTGTGCGCCGTTTTTACAAAGTTTTCAGATTGCCTCTCGGGTTTGCACTTCCAACTGAATTGGTCATAGAATCAATTGTGTCGAGAAATTTTTTGAATTTGAGGCCTCGGGTGCGGAGTTTTTTACGTCATCGCCCATAGCCAAATTGCGAGCACACTTGTGCGCCGTTTTTACAAAGTTTTCAGATTGCCTCTCGGGTTTGCATTTCCAGCTGAATTGGTCATAGAATCAATTGTGTCGAGAAATTTTTTGAATTTGAGGCCTCGGGTGCGGAGTTTTTTACGTCGTCGCCCATAGCCAAATTGCGCGCACGCTTGTACGCCGTTTTTACAAAGTTTTCAGATTGCCTCTCGGGTTTGCATTCCTAGTTAAATTGGCCATAGAATCAATTGTGTCGTGACGGTTTTTGAATTTGAGGCCTCAGGTGCGGAGTTTTTGACGTCATCGCCCATGGCAAAATTGCGCGCACACTTGTGCGCCGTTTTTACAAAGTTTTCAGATTGGCTCTCGGGTTTGCACTTCCAGCTGAATTGGCCATAGAATCAATTGTGTCGAGAAAATTTTTGAATTTGAGGCCTCGGGTGCGGAGTTTTTGACGTCGTCGCCCATAGCCAAATTGCGCGCACGCTTGTGCACCGTTTTTACAAAGTTTTCAGATTGCCTCTCGGGTTTGCATTTCCAGCTGAATTGGCCATATAATCAATTCTGTCGAGAATGTTTTTGAATTTGAGGCCTCGGGTGCGGAGTTTTTGACGTCGTCGCCCATAGCCAAACTTGCGCGCATGGTTGTGTCGCGTTTTTACAAAGTTTTCAGATTGCCTCCCAGGTTTGCATCCCCCACTAAATTGGCCATAGAATCAATTGTGTCGAGAAATTTTTTGAATTTGAGGCCTTGGGTGCGGAGTTTTTGACGTCGTCGCCCATAGCCAAATTGCGCGCACGCTTGTGCGCCGTTTTTACAAAGTTTTCAGATTGCCTCCCGGGTATGAATTTCCCACTGAATTGGCCATAGAATCAATTGTGTCCAAAAATTTTTTGAATTTGAGGCCTCGGGTGCGGAGTTTTTGACGTCGTCGCCCATAGCCAAATTGCGCGCACACTTGTGCGCCGTTTTTACAAAGTTTTCAGATTGCCTCTCGGGTTTGCATATCCAGCTGAATTGGCCATAGAATCAATTGTGTCGAGAAATTTTTTGAATTTGAGGCCTCGGGTGCGGAGTTTTTGACGTCGTCGCCCATAGCCAAATTGCGCGCACGCTTGTGCGCCGTTTTTACAAAGTTTTCAGATTGCCTCTCGGGTTTGCATCTCCAGCTGAATTGGCCATATAATCAATTGTGTCGAGACGGTTTTTGAATTTGAGGCCTCGGGTGCGGATTTTTTGACGTCATCGCCCATAGCCAAATTGCGCGCACACTTATGCGCCGTTTTTACAAAGTTTTCAGATTGCCTCTCGGGTTTGCATTTCCATCTGAATTGGCCATAGAATCAATTGTGTCGAGAAATTTTTTGAATTTGAGGCCTTGGGTGCGGAGTTTTTGACGTCGTCGCCCATAGCCAAATTGCGCGCACGCTTGTGCGCCGTTTTTACAAAGTTTTCAGATTGCCTCCCAGGTTTGCATCCCCCACTAAATTGGCCATAGAATCAATTGTGTCGAGACGGTTTTTGAATTTGAGGCCTCGGGTGCGGAGTTTTTGACGTCGTCGCCCATAGCCAAATTGCGCGCACACTTGTGCGCCGTTTTTACAAAGTTTTCAGATTGCCTCTCGGGTTTGCACTTCCAGCTGAATTGGCCATAGAATCAATTGTGTCGAGAAAATTTTTGAATTTGAGGCCTCGGGTGCGGAGTTTTTGACGTCATCGCCCATAGCCAAATTGCGCGCACACTTGTGCGCCGTTTTTACAAAGTTTTCAGATTGCCTCTCGGGTTTGCACTTCCAGCTGAATTGGTCATAGAATCAATTGTGTCGAGAAATTTTTTGAATTTGAGGCCTCGGGTGCGGAGTTTTTGACGTCGTCGCCCATAGCCAAATTGCGCGCACACTTGTGCGCCATTTTTACAAAGTTTTCAGATTGCCTCTCGGGTTTGCATTACCAGCTGAATTGGCCATAGAATCAATTGTGTCGAGAAATTTTTTGAATTTGAGGCCTCGGGTGCCGAGTTTTTGACGTCGTCGCCCAAAGCCAAATTGCGCGCACGCTTGTGCGCCGTTTTTACAAAGTTTTCAGATTGCCTCTCGGGTTTGCATTCCCAGTTGAATTGGCCATAGAATCAATTGTGTCGAGACGGTTTTTGAATTTGAGGCCTCGAGTGCGGTGTTTTTGACGTCATCGCCCATAGCAAAATTGCGCGCACACTTGTGCGCCGTTTTTACAAAGTTTTCAGATTGCCTCTCGGGTTTGCACTTCCAGCTGAATTGGCCATAGAATCAATTGTGTCGAGAAAGTTTTTGAATTTGAGGCCTCGGGTGCGGAGTTTTTGACGTCGTCGCCCATAGCCAAACTTGCGCGCATGGTTGTGTGCCATTTTACAAAGTTTTCAGATTGCCTCCCAGGTTTGCATCCCTCACTGAATTGGCCATGGAATCAATTGTGTCGAGACGGTTTTTGAATTTGAGGCCTCGGGTGCGGAGTTTTTGACGTCGTCGCCCATAGCCAAATTACGCGCACGCTTGTGCGCCGTTTTTACAAAGTTTTCAGATTGCCTCTCGGGTTTGCATTTCCAGCTGAATTGGCCATAAAATCAATTGTGTCGAGAAAGTTTTTGAATTTGAGGCCTCGGGTGCGGAGTTTTTGACGTCATCGCCCATAGTCAAACTTGCGCGCATGGTTGTGTGTCGTTTTTACAAAGTTTTCAGATTGCCTCCCAGGTTTGCATCCCCCACTAAATTGGCCATAGAATCAATTGTGTCGAGACGGTTTTTGAATTTGAGGCCTCGGGTGCGAAGTTTTTGACGTCGTCGCCCATAGCCAAACTTGCGCGCATGGTTGTGTGTCGTTTTTACAAAGTTTTCAGATTGCCTCCCGGGTATGAATTTCCCACTGAATTGGCCATAGAATCAATTGTGTCGAGAAATTTTTTGAATTTGAGGCCTCGGGTGCGGAGTTTTTGACGTCGTCGCCCATAGCCAAATTGAGCGCACGCTTGTGCACCGTTTTTACAAAGTTTTCAGATTTCCTCTCGGGTTTTCATTTCCAGCTGAATTGACCATATAATCAATTGTGTCGAGAAATTTTTTGAATTTGAGGCCTCGGGTGCGGAGTTTTTACCGTCGTCGCCCATAGCCAAATTGCGCGCACGCTTGTGCGCCGTTTTTACAAAGTTTTCAGATTGCCTCTCGGGTTTGCATTTCCAGCTGAATTGGCCAGAGAATCAATTGTGTCGAGACGGTTTTTGAATTTGAGGCCTCGGGTGCGGAGTTTTTGACGTCATCGCCCATAGCAAAATTGCGCGCACACTTGTGCGCCGTTTTTACAAAGTTTTCAGATTGGCTCTCGGGTTTGCATTTCCATCTGAATTGGCCATATAATCAATTGTGTCGAGAAAATTTTTTGAATTTGAGGCCTTGGGTGCGGAGTTTTTGACGTCGTCGCCCATAGCCAAATTGCGCGCACGCTTGTGCGCCGTTTTTACAAAGTTTTCAGATTGCCTCTCGGGTTTGCATTTCCAGCTGAATTGGCCATAGAATCAATTGTGTCGAGACGGTTTTTGAATTTGAGGCCTCGGGTGCGGAGTTTTTGACGTCATCGCCCATAGCAAAATTGCGCGCACACTTGTGCGCCGTTTTTACAAAGTTTTCAGATTGCCTCTCGGGTTTGCACTTCTAGCTGAATTGGCCATAGAATCAATTGTGTCCAGAAATTTTTTGAATTTGAGGCCTCGGGTGCGGAGTTTTTGACGTCGTCGCCCATAGCCAAATTGCGCGCACACTTGTGCGCCGTTTTTACAAAGTTTTCAGATTGCCTCTCGGGTTTGCATATCCAGCTGAATTGGCCATAGAATCAATTGTGTCGAGAAAATTTTTGAATTTGAGGCCTCGGGTGCGGAGTTTTTGACGTCGTCGCCCATAGCCAAATTGCGCGCACGCTTGTGCGCCGTTTTTACAAAGTTTTCAGATTGCCTCTCGGGTTTGCATCTCCAGCTGAATTGGCCATATAATCAATTGTGTCGAGACGGTTTTTGAATTTGAGGCCTCGGGTGCGGATTTTTTGACGTCATCGCCCATAGCCAAATTGCGCGCACACTTGTGCGCCGTTTTTACAAAGTTTTCAGATTGCCTCTCGGGTTTGCATTTCCATCTGAATTGGCCATAGAATCAATTGTGTCGAGAAATTTTTTGAATTTGAGGCCTTGGGTGCGGAGTTTTTGACGTCGTCGCCCATAGCCAAATTGCGCGCACGCTTGTGCGCCGTTTTTACAAAGTTTTCAGATTGCCTCCCAGGTTTGCATCCCCCACTAAATTGGCCATAGAATCAATTGTGTCGAGACGGTTTTTGAATTTGAGGCCTCGGGTGCGGAGTTTTTGACGTCGTCGCCCATAGCCAAATTGCGCGCACACTTGTGCGCCGTTTTTACAAAGTTTTCAGATTGCCTCTCGGGTTTGCATTTCCATCTGAATTGGCCATAGAATCAATTGTGTCGAGAAATTTTTTGAATTTGAGGCCTTGGGTGCGGAGTTTTTGACGTCGTCGCCCATAGCCAAATTGCGCGCACGCTTGTGCGCCGTTTTTACAAAGTTTTCAGATTGCCTCCCAGGTTTGCATCCCCCACTAAATTGGCCATAGAATCAATTGTGTCGAGACGGTTTTTGAATTTGAGGCCTCGGGTGCGGAGTTTTTGACGTCGTCGCCCATAGCCAAATTGCGCGCACACTTGTGCGCCGTTTTTACAAAGTTTTCAGATTGCCTCTCGGGTTTGCACTTCCAGCTGAATTGGCCATAGAATCAATTGTGTCGAGAAAATTTTTGAATTTGAGGCCTCGGGTGCGGAGTTTTTGACGTCATCGCCCATAGCCAAATTGCGCGCACACTTGTGCGCCGTTTTTACAAAGTTTTCAGATTGCCTCTCGGGTTTGCACTTCCAGCTGAATTGGTCATAGAATCAATTGTGTCGAGAAATTTTTTGAATTTGAGGCCTCGGGTGCGGAGTTTTTGACGTCGTCGCCCATAGCCAAATTGCGCGCACACTTGTGCGCCATTTTTACAAAGTTTTCAGATTGCCTCTCGGGTTTGCATTACCAGCTGAATTGGCCATAGAATCAATTGTGTCGAGAAATTTTTTGAATTTGAGGCCTCGGGTGCCGAGTTTTTGACGTCGTCGCCCAAAGCCAAATTGCGCGCACGCTTGTGCGCCGTTTTTACAAAGTTTTCAGATTGCCTCTCGGGTTTGCATTCCCAGTTGAATTGGCCATAGAATCAATTGTGTCGAGACGGTTTTTGAATTTGAGGCCTCGAGTGCGGTGTTTTTGACGTCATCGCCCATAGTCAAACTTGCGCGCATGGTTGTGTGTCGTTTTTACAAAGTTTTCAGATTGCCTCCCAGGTTTGCATCCCCCACTAAATTGGCCATAGAATCAATTGTGTCGAGACGGTTTTTGAATTTGAGGCCTCGGGTGCGAAGTTTTTGACGTCGTCGCCCATAGCCAAACTTGCGCGCATGGTTGTGTGTCGTTTTTACAAAGTTTTCAGATTGCCTCCCGGGTATGAATTTCCCACTGAATTGGCCATAGAATCAATTGTGTCGAGAAATTTTTTGAATTTGAGGCCTCGGGTGCGGAGTTTTTGACGTCGTCGCCCATAGCCAAATTGAGCGCACGCTTGTGCACCGTTTTTACAAAGTTTTCAGATTTCCTCTCGGGTTTTCATTTCCAGCTGAATTGACCATATAATCAATTGTGTCGAGAAATTTTTTGAATTTGAGGCCTCGGGTGCGGAGTTTTTACCGTCGTCGCCCATAGCCAAATTGCGCGCACGCTTGTGCGCCGTTTTTACAAAGTTTTCAGATTGCCTCTCGGGTTTGCATTTCCAGCTGAATTGGCCAGAGAATCAATTGTGTCGAGACGGTTTTTGAATTTGAGGCCTCGGGTGCGGAGTTTTTGACGTCATCGCCCATAGCAAAATTGCGCGCACACTTGTGCGCCGTTTTTACAAAGTTTTCAGATTGGCTCTCGGGTTTGCATTTCCATCTGAATTGGCCATATAATCAATTGTGTCGAGAAAATTTTTTGAATTTGAGGCCTTGGGTGCGGAGTTTTTGACGTCGTCGCCCATAGCCAAATTGCGCGCACGCTTGTGCGCCGTTTTTACAAAGTTTTCAGATTGCCTCTCGGGTTTGCATTTCCAGCTGAATTGGCCATAGAATCAATTGTGTCGAGACGGTTTTTGAATTTGAGGCCTCGGGTGCGGAGTTTTTGACGTCATCGCCCATAGCAAAATTGCGCGCACACTTGTGCGCCGTTTTTACAAAGTTTTCAGATTGCCTCTCGGGTTTGCACTTCTAGCTGAATTGGCCATAGAATCAATTGTGTCCAGAAATTTTTTGAATTTGAGGCCTCGGGTGCGGAGTTTTTGACGTCGTCGCCCATAGCCAAATTGCGCGCACACTTGTGCGCCGTTTTTACAAAGTTTTCAGATTGCCTCTCGGGTTTGCATATCCAGCTGAATTGGCCATAGAATCAATTGTGTCGAGAAAATTTTTGAATTTGAGGCCTCGGGTGCGGAGTTTTTGACGTCGTCGCCCATAGCCAAATTGCGCGCACGCTTGTGCGCCGTTTTTACAAAGTTTTCAGATTGCCTCTCGGGTTTGCATCTCCAGCTGAATTGGCCATATAATCAATTGTGTCGAGACGGTTTTTGAATTTGAGGCCTCGGGTGCGGATTTTTTGACGTCATCGCCCATAGCCAAATTGCGCGCACACTTGTGCGCCGTTTTTACAAAGTTTTCAGATTGCCTCTCGGGTTTGCATTTCCATCTGAATTGGCCATAGAATCAATTGTGTCGAGAAATTTTTTGAATTTGAGGCCTTGGGTGCGGAGTTTTTGACGTCGTCGCCCATAGCCAAATTGCGCGCACGCTTGTGCGCCGTTTTTACAAAGTTTTCAGATTGCCTCCCAGGTTTGCATCCCCCACTAAATTGGCCATAGAATCAATTGTGTCGAGACGGTTTTTGAATTTGAGGCCTCGGGTGCGGAGTTTTTGACGTCGTCGCCCATAGCCAAATTGCGCGCACACTTGTGCGCCGTTTTTACAAAGTTTTCAGATTGCCTCTCGGGTTTGCATTTCCATCTGAATTGGCCATAGAATCAATTGTGTCGAGAAATTTTTTGAATTTGAGGCCTTGGGTGCGGAGTTTTTGACGTCGTCGCCCATAGCCAAATTGCGCGCACGCTTGTGCGCCGTTTTTACAAAGTTTTCAGATTGCCTCCCAGGTTTGCATCCCCCACTAAATTGGCCATAGAATCAATTGTGTCGAGACGGTTTTTGAATTTGAGGCCTCGGGTGCGGAGTTTTTGACGTCGTCGCCCATAGCCAAATTGCGCGCACACTTGTGCGCCGTTTTTACAAAGTTTTCAGATTGCCTCTCGGGTTTGCACTTCCAGCTGAATTGGCCATAGAATCAATTGTGTCGAGAAAATTTTTGAATTTGAGGCCTCGGGTGCGGAGTTTTTGACGTCATCGCCCATAGCCAAATTGCGCGCACACTTGTGCGCCGTTTTTACAAAGTTTTCAGATTGCCTCTCGGGTTTGCACTTCCAGCTGAATTGGTCATAGAATCAATTGTGTCGAGAAATTTTTTGAATTTGAGGCCTCGGGTGCGGAGTTTTTGACGTCGTCGCCCATAGCCAAATTGCGCGCACACTTGTGCGCCATTTTTACAAAGTTTTCAGATTGCCTCTCGGGTTTGCATTACCAGCTGAATTGGCCATAGAATCAATTGTGTCGAGAAATTTTTTGAATTTGAGGCCTCGGGTGCCGAGTTTTTGACGTCGTCGCCCAAAGCCAAATTGCGCGCACGCTTGTGCGCCGTTTTTACAAAGTTTTCAGATTGCCTCTCGGGTTTGCATTCCCAGTTGAATTGGCCATAGAATCAATTGTGTCGAGACGGTTTTTGAATTTGAGGCCTCGAGTGCGGTGTTTTTGACGTCATCGCCCATAGCAAAATTGCGCGCACACTTGTGCGCCGTTTTTACAAAGTTTTCAGATTGCCTCTCGGGTTTGCACTTCCAACTGAATTGGCCATAGAATCAATTGTGTCGAGAAAGTTTTTGAATTTGAGGCCTCGGGTGCGGAGTTTTTGACGTCGTCGCCCATAGCCAAACTTGCGCGCATGGTTGTGTGCCATTTTACAAAGTTTTCAGATTGCCTCCCAGGTTTGCATCCCTCACTGAATTGGCCATGGAATCAATTGTGTCGAGACGGTTTTTGAATTTGAGGCCTCGGGTGCGGAGTTTTTGACGTCGTCGCCCATAGCCAAATTACGCGCACGCTTGTGCGCCGTTTTTACAAAGTTTTCAGATTGCCTCTCGGGTTTGCATTTCCAGCTGAATTGGCCATAAAATCAATTGTGTCGAGAAAGTTTTTGAATTTGAGGCCTCGGGTGCGGAGTTTTTGACGTCATCGCCCATAGTCAAACTTGCGCGCATGGTTGTGTGTCGTTTTTACAAAGTATTCAGATTGCCTCCCAGGTTTGCATCCCTCACTGAATTGGCCATATAATCAATTATGTCGAGACGGTTTTTGAATTTTAGTCCTTGGGTGCGGAGTTTTTAACGTCGTTGCCCATAGCCAAATTGCGCGCACTTTTATGCGTCGTTTTTACAAAGTTTTCAGATTGCCTCCCGGGTTTGAATTTCCCACTGAATTGGCCATAGAATCGATTGTGTCGATGAAGTTTTTGACTTTGAGGCCTCGGGTGCGGAGTTTTTGACGTCGTCGCCCATAGCCAAACTTGCGCGCATGGTTGTGTGCCGTTTTTACAAAGTTTTCAGATTGCCTCCCAGGTTTGCATCCCTCACTGAATTGGCCATACAATCAATTGTGTCGAGACGGTTTTTGAATTTGAGGCCTCGGGTGCGGAGTTCTTGACGTCGTCGCCCATAGCCAAATTGCGCGCACACTTGTGCGGCGTTTTTACAAAGTTTTCAGATTGCCTCTCGGGTTTTCATGTCCAGCTGAATTGATCATAGAATCAATTATGTCGAGAAATTTTTTGAATTTGAGGCCTCGGGTGCGGAGTTTTTGACGTCATCGCCCATAGCCAAATTGCGCGCATGCTTGTGTGCCGTTTTTACAAAGTTTTCAGATTGCCTCTCGGGTTTCCATCCCCAGCTGAATTGGCCATATAATCAATTGTGTTGAGAAAGTTTTTGAATTTGAGGCCTCGGGTGCGGAGTTTTTGACGTCGTCGCCCATAGCCAAACTTGCGCGCATGGTTGTGTGCCATTTTTACAAAGTTTTCAGATTGCCTCCCAGGTTTGCATCCCTCACTGAATTGGCTATAGAATCAATTGTGTCGAGACGGTTTTTGAATTTGAGGCCTCGGGTGCGGAGTTTTTGACGTCGTCGCCCATAGCCAAATTGCGCGCACTCTTGTGTGCCGTTTTTACAAAGTTTTCAGATTGGCTCTCGGGTTTGCACTTCCATCTGAATTGGCCATATAATCAATTGTGTCGAGAAAATTTTTTGAATTTGAGGCCTTGGGTGCGGAGTTTTTGACGTCGTCGCCCATAGCCAAATTGCGCGCACGCTTGTGCGCCGTTTTTACAAAGTTTTCAGATTGCCTCTCGGGTTTGCATTTCCAGCTGAATTGGCCATAGAATCAATTGTGTCGAGACGGTTTTTGAATTTGAGGCCTCGGGTGCGGAGTTTTTGACGTCATCGCCCATAGCAAAATTGCGCGCACACTTGTGCGCCGTTTTTACAAAGTTTTCAGATTGGCTCTCGGGTTTGCACTTCTAGCTGAATTGGCCATAGAATCAATTGTGTCCAGAAATTTTTTGAATTTGAGGCCTCGGGTGCGGAGTTTTTAACGTCGTCGCCCATAGCCAAATTGCGCGCACACTTGTGCGCCGTTTTTACAAAGTTTTCAGATTGCCTCTCGGGTTTGCATATCCAGCTGAATTGGCCATAGAATCAATTGTGTCGAGAAATTTTTTGAATTTGAGGCCTCGGGTGCGGAGTTTTTGACGTCGTCGCCCATAGCCAAATTGCGCGCACGCTTGTGCGCCGTTTTTACAAAGTTTTCAGATTGCCTCTCGGGTTTGCATCTCCAGCTGAATTGGCCATATAATCAATTGTGTCGAGACGGTTTTTGAATTTGAGGCCTCGGGTGCGGATTTTTTGACGTCATCGCCCATAGCCAAATTGCGCGCACACTTGTGCGCCGTTTTTACAAAGTTTTCAGATTGCCTCTCGGGTTTGCATTTCCATCTGAATTGGCCATAGAATCAATTGTGTCGAGAAATTTTTTGAATTTGAGGCCTTGGGTGCGGAGTTTTTGACGTCGTCGCCCATAGCCAAATTGCGCGCACGCTTGTGCGCCATTTTTACAAAGTTTTCAGATTGCCTCCCAGGTTTGCATCCCCCACTAAATTGGCCATAGAATCAATTGTGTCGAGACGGTTTTTGAATTTGAGGCCTCGGGTGCGGAGTTTTTGACGTCGTCGCCCATAGCCAAATTGCGCGCACACTTGTGCGCCGTTTTTACAAAGTTTTCAGATTGCCTCTCGGGTTTGCATTTCCATCTGAATTGGCCATAGAATCAATTGTGTCGAGAAATTTTTTGAATTTGAGGCCTTGGGTGCGGAGTTTTTGACGTCGTCGCCCATAGCCAAATTGCGCGCACGCTTGTGCGCCGTTTTTACAAAGTTTTCAGATTGCCTCCCAGGTTTGCATCCCCCACTAAATTGGCCATAGAATCAATTGTGTCGAGACGGTTTTTGAATTTGAGGCCTCGGGTGCGGAGTTTTTGACGTCGTCGCCCATAGCCAAATTGCGCGCACACTTGTGCGCCGTTTTTACAAAGTTTTCAGATTGCCTCTCGGGTTTGCACTTCCAGCTGAATTGGCCATAGAATCAATTGTGTCGAGAAAATTTTTGAATTTGAGGCCTCGGGTGCGGAGTTTTTGACGTCATCGCCCATAGCCAAATTGCGCGCACACTTGTGCGCCGTTTTTACAAAGTTTTCAGATTGCCTCTCGGGTTTGCACTTCCAGCTGAATTGGTCATAGAATCAATTGTGTCGAGAAATTTTTTGAATTTGAGGCCTCGGGTGCGGAGTTTTTGACGTCGTCGCCCATAGCCAAATTGCGCGCACACTTGTGCGCCATTTTTACAAAGTTTTCAGATTGCCTCTCGGGTTTGCATTACCAGCTGAATTGGCCATAGAATCAATTGTGTCGAGAAATTTTTTGAATTTGAGGCCTCGGGTGCCGAGTTTTTGACGTCGTCGCCCAAAGCCAAATTGCGCGCACGCTTGTGCGCCGTTTTTACAAAGTTTTCAGATTGCCTCTCGGGTTTGCATTCCCAGTTGAATTGGCCATAGAATCAATTGTGTCGAGACGGTTTTTGAATTTGAGGCCTCGAGTGCGGTGTTTTTGACGTCATCGCCCATAGCAAAATTGCGCGCACACTTGTGCGCCGTTTTTACAAAGTTTTCAGATTGCCTCTCGGGTTTGCACTTCCAGCTGAATTGGCCATAGAATCAATTGTGTCGAGAAAGTTTTTGAATTTGAGGCCTCGGGTGCGGAGTTTTTGACGTCGTCGCCCATAGCCAAACTTGCGCGCATGGTTGTGTGCCATTTTACAAAGTTTTCAGATTGCCTCCCAGGTTTGCATCCCTCACTGAATTGGCCATGGAATCAATTGTGTCGAGACGGTTTTTGAATTTGAGGCCTCGGGTGCGAAGTTTTTGACGTCGTCGCCCATAGCCAAATTACGCGCACGCTTGTGCGCCGTTTTTACAAAGTTTTCAGATTGCCTCTCGGGTTTGCATTTCCAGCTGAATTGGCCATAAAATCAATTGTGTCGAGAAAGTTTTTGAATTTGAGGCCTCGGGTGCGGAGTTTTTGACGTCATCGCCCATAGTCAAACTTGCGCGCATGGTTGTGTGTCGTTTTTACAAAGTATTCAGATTGCCTCCCAGGTTTGCATCCCTCACTGAATTGGCCATAGAATCAATTATGTCGAGACGGTTTTTGAATTTTAGTCCTTGGGTGCGGAGTTTTTAACGTCGTTGCCCATAGCCAAATTGCGCGCACTTTTATGCGCCGTTTTTACAAAGTTTTCAGATTGCCTCCCGGGTTTGAATTTCCCACTGAATTGGCCATAGAATCGATTGTGTCGATGAAGTTTTTGACTTTGAGGCCTCGGGTGCGGAGTTTTTGACGTCGTCGCCCATAGCCAAACTTGCGCGCATGGTTGTGTGCCGTTTTTACAAAGTTTTCAGATTGCCTCCCAGGTTTGCATCCCTCACTGAATTGGCCATACAATCAATTGTGTCGAGACGGTTTTTGAATTTGAGGCCTCGGGTGCGGAGTTCTTGACGTCGTCGCCCATAGCCAAATTGCGCGCACACTTGTGCGGCGTTTTTACAAAGTTTTCAGATTGCCTCTCGGGTTTTCATGTCCAGCTGAATTGATCATAGAATCAATTATGTCGAGAAATTTTTTGAATTTGAGGCCTCGGGTGCGGAGTTTTTGACGTCATCGCCCATAGCCAAATTGCGCGCATGCTTGTGTGCCGTTTTTACAAAGTTTTCAGATTGCCTCTCGGGTTTCCATCCCCAGCTGAATTGGCCATATAATCAATTGTGTTGAGAAAGTTTTTGAATTTGAGGCCTCGGGTGCGGAGTTTTTGACGTCGTCGCCCATAGCCAAACTTGCGCGCATGGTTGTGTGCCATTTTTACAAAGTTTTCAGATTGCCTCCCAGGTTTGCATCCCTCACTGAATTGGCTATAGAATCAATTGTGTCGAGACGGTTTTTGAATTTGAGGCCTCGGGTGCGGAGTTTTTGACGTCGTCGCCCATAGCCAAATTGCGCGCACTCTTGTGTGCCGTTTTTACAAAGTTTTCAGATTGCCTCCCGGGTTTCAATTCCCCACTGAATTGGCCATATAATCAATTGTGTCGATGAAGTTTTTGAATTTGAGGCCTCGGGTGCGGAGTTTTTGACGTCGTCGCCCATAACCAAACTTGCGCGCATGGTTGTGTGCCGTTTTTACAAAGTTTTCAGATTGCCTCCCAGGTTTGCATCCTTCGCTGAATTGGCCATAGAATCAATTGTGTCGAGAAAGTTTTTGAATTTGAGGCCTCGGGTGCGGAGTTTTTTACGTCGTCGCCCATAGCCAAACTTGCGCGCATGGTTGTGTGCCGTTTTTACAAAGATTTCAGATTGCGTCCCAGGTTTGCATCCCTCACTAAATTGGCCATAGAATCAATTGTGTCGAGACGGTTTTTGAATTTAAGGCCTCTGGTGCGGAGTTTTTGACGTCGTCGCCCGTAGCCAAATTGCGCGCACGCTTGTGTGCCGTTTTTACAAAAGTTTTCAGATTGCCTCTCGGGTTTGCATTTCCAGCTGAATTGGCCATAGAATCAATTGTGTCGAGAAAGTTTTTGAATTTGACGCCTCGGGTGCGGAGTTTTTGACGTCGTCGCCCATAGCCAAACTTGCGCGCATGGTTGTGTGCCGTTTCTACAAAGTTTTCAGATTGCCTCCCAGGTTTGCATCCCTCACTGAATTGGCCATAGAATCAATTGTGTCGAGACGGTTTTTGAATTTGAGGCCTCGGGTGCGGAGTTTTTGACGTCGTCGCCCATAGCCAAACTTGCGCGCATGGTTGTGTGCCGTTTTTACAAAGTTTTCAGATTGCCTCCCAGGTTTGCATCCCTCACTGAATTGGTCATAGAATCAATTGTGTCGAGACGGTTTTTGAATTTGAGGCCTCGGGTGCGGAGTTTTTGACGTCGTCGCCCATAGCCAAATTGCGCGCACACTTGTGCGCCGTTTTTACAAAGTTTTCAGATTGCCTCTCGGGTTTGCACTTCTAGCTGAATTGGCCATAGAATCAATTGTGTCGAGAAAGTTTTTGAATTTGAGGCCTCGGGTGCGAGGTTTTTTACGTCGTCGCCCATAGCCAAACTTGCGCGCATGGTTGTGTGCCGTTTTTACAAAGTTTTCAGATTGCCTCCCAGGTTTGCATCCCTCACTGAATTGGCCATAGAATCAATTGTGTCGAGAAATTTTTTGAATTTGAGGCCTTGGGTGCGGAGTTTTTGACGTCGTCGCCCATAACCAAATTGCGCGCACGCTTGTGTGCCGTTTTTACAAAGTTTTCAGATTGCCTCTCGAGTTTGCATTTCCAGCTGAATTGGCCATAGAATCAATTGTGTCGAGAAAGTTTTTGAATTTGAGGCCTCGGGTGCGGAGTTTTTGACGTCCTCGCCCATAGCCAAATTGCGCGCACACTTGTGCGCCGTTTTTACAAAGATTTTAGATTGCCTCCCAGGTTTGCATCCCCCACTGAATTGGCCATAGAATCAATTGTGTCGAGACGGTTTTTGAATTTGAGGCCTCGGGTGCGGAGTTTTTGACGTCGTCGCCCATAACCAAACTTGCGCGCATGGTTGTGTGCCGTTTTTACAATGTTTTCAGATTGCCTCCCAGGTTTGCATCCGTCACTGAATTGGCCATAGAATCAATTGTGTCGAGACGGTTTTTGAATTTGAGGCCTCGGGTGCGGAGTTTTTGACGTCGTCGCCCATAGCCAAACTTGGCGCATGGTTGTGTGCCGTTTTTACAAAGTTTTCAGATTGCCTCCCAGGTTTGCATCCCTCACTGAATTGGTCATAGAATCAATTGTGTCGAGACGGTTTTTGAATTTGAGGCCTCGGGTGCGGAGTTTTTGACGTCGTCGCCCATAGCCAAATTGCGCGCACACTTGTGCGCCGTTTTTATAAAGTTTTCAGATTGCCTCTCGGGTTTGCACTTCTAGCTGAATTGGCCATAAAATCAATTGTGTCGAGAAAGTTTTTGAATTTGAGGCCTCGGGTGCGAAGTTTTTTACGTCGTCGCCCATAGCCAAACTTGCGCGCATGGTTGTGTGCCATTTTTACAAAGTTTTCAGATTGCCTCCCAGGTTTGCATCCCTCACTGAATTGGCCATAGAATCAATTGTGTCGAGAAATTTTTTGAATTTGAGGCCTTGGGTGCGGAGTTTTTGACGTCGTCGCCCATAGCCAAATTGCGCGCACGCTTGTGTGCCGTTTTTACAAAGTTTTCAGATTGCCTCTCGGGTTTGCATTTCCAGCTGAATTGGCCATAGAATCAATTGTGTCGAGAAAGTTTTTGAATTTGAGGCCTCGGGTGCGGAGTTTTTGACGTCCTCGCCCATAGCCAAATTGCGCGCACACTTGTGCGCCGTTTTTACAAAGTTTTTAGATTGCCTCCCAGGTTTGCATCCCCCACTGAATTGGCCATAGAATCAATTGTGTCGAGACGGTTTTTGAATTTGAGGCCTCAAGTGCGGAGTTTTTGACGTCGTCGCCCATAACCAAACTTGCGCGCACGGTTGTGTGCCGTTTTTACAAAGTTTTCAGATTGCCTCCCAGGTTTGCATCCCTCACTGAATTGGCCATAGAATCAATTGTGTCGAGACGGTTTTTGAATTTGAGGCCTCGGGTGCGGAGTTTTTGACGTCGTCGCCCATAGCCAAATTGCGCGCACGCTTGTGCGCCGTTTTTACAAAGTTTTCAGATTGCCTCTCGGGTTTGCATTTCCAGCTGAATTGGCCATATAATCAATTCTGTCGAGAAAGTTTTTGAATTTGAGGCCTCGGGTGCGGAGTTTTTGACGTCGTCGCCCATAGCCAAACTTGCGCGCATGGTTGTGTCGTGTTTTTACAAAGTTTTCAGATTGCCTCCCAGGTTTGCATCCCTCACTAAATTGGCCATAGAATGAATTGTGTCGAGACGGTTTGAATTTGAGGCCTCGGGTGCGAAGTTTTTGACGTCGTCGCCCATAGCCAAACTTGCGCGCATAGTTGTGTGCCGTTTTTACAAAGTTTTCAGATTGCCTCCCGGGTTTGAATTTCCCACTGAATTGGCCATAGAATCAATTGTGTCGAGAAATTTTTTGAATTTGAGGCCTCGGGTGCGGAGTTTTTGACGTCGTCGCCCATAGCCAAATTGCGCGCACGCTTGTGCACCGTTTTTACAAAGTTTTCAGATTGCCTCTCGGGTTTTCATCTCCAGCTGAATTGACCATAGAATCAATTGTGTCGAGAAATTTTTTGAATTTGAGGCCTCGGGTGCGGAGTTTTTACCGTCGTCGCCCATAGCCAAATTGCGCGCACGCTTGTGCGCCGTTTTTACAAAGTTTTCAGATTGCCTCTCGGGTTTGCATTTCCAGCTGAATTGGCCATAGAATCAATTGTGTCGAGACGGTTTTTGAATTTGAGGCGTCGGGTGCGGATTTTTTTACGTCCTCGCCCATAGCCAAATTGCGCGCACACTTGTGCGCCGTTTTTACAAAGTTTTCAGATTGCCTCTCGGGTTTGCACTTCTAGCTGAATTGGCCATAGAATCAATTGTGTCGAGAAATTTTTTGAATTTGAGGCCTCGGGTGCGGAGTTTTTGACGTCGTCGCCCATAGTCAAACTTGCGCGCATGGTTGTGTGTCGTTTTTACAAAGTTTTCAGATTGCCTCCCAGGTTTGCATCCCTCACTGAATTGGCCATAGAATCAATTATGTCGAGACGGTTTTTGAATTTTAGTCCTCGGGTGCGGAGTTTTTAACGTCTTCGCCCATAGCCAAATTGCGCGCACTTTTATGCGCCGTTTTTACAAAGTTTTCAGATTGCCTCCCGGGTTTGAATTTCCCACTGAATTGGCCATAGAATCGATTGTGTCGATGAAGTTTTTGACTTTGAGGCCTCGGGTGCGGAGTTTTTGACGTCGTCGCCCATAGCCAAACTTGCGCGCATGGTTGTGTGCCGTTTTTACAAAGTTTTCAGATTGCCTCCCAGGTTTGCATCATTCACTGAATTAGCCATAGAATCAATTGTGTCGAGAAAGTTTTTGAATTTGAGGCCTCGGGTGCAGAGTTTTTTACGTCGTCGCCCATAGCCAAACTTGCGCGCATGGTTGTGTGCCGTTTTTACAAAGTTTTCAGATTGCCTCCCAGGTTTGCATCCCTCACTGAATTGGCCATATAATATATTGTGTCGAGACGGTTTTTGAATTTGAGGCCTCGGGTGCGGAGTTCTTGACGTCGTCGCCCATAGCCAAATTGCGCGCACGCTTGTGCGCCGTTTTTACAAAGTTTTCAGATTGCCTCTCGGGTTTGCATTTCCAGCTGAATTGGCCATATAATCAATTCTGTCGAGAAAGTTTTTGAATTTGAGGCCTCGGGTGCGGAGTTTTTGACGTCGTCGCCCATAGCCAAACTTGCGCGCATGGTTGTGTCGTGTTTTTACAAAGTTTTCAGATTGCCTCTCGGGTTTGCATTTCCAGCTGAATTGGCCATATAATCAATTCTGTCGAGAAAGTTTTTGAATTTGAGGCCTCGGGTGCGGAGTTTTTGACGTCGTCGCCCATAACCAAACTTGCGCGCATGGTTGTGTGCCGTTTTTACAAAGTTTTCAGATTGCCTCCCAGGTTTGCATCCGTCACTGAATTGGCCATAGAATCAATTGTGTCGAGACGGTTTTTGAATTTGAGGCCTCGGGTGCGGAGTTTTTGACGTCGTCGCCCATAGCCAAACTTGCGCGCATGGTTGTGTGCCGTTTTTACAAAGTTTTCAGATTGCCTCCCAGGTTTGCATCATTCACTGAATTAGCCATAGAATCAATTGTGTCGAGAAAGTTTTTGAATTTGAGGCCTCGGGTGCAGAGTTTTTTACGTCGTCGCCCATAGCCAAACTTGCGCGCATGGTTGTGTGCCGTTTTTACAAAGTTTTCAGATTGCCTCCCAGGTTTGCACCCCTCACTGAATTGGCCATATAATATATTGTGTCGAGACGGTTTTTGAATTTGAGGCCTCGGGTGCGGAGTTCTTGACGTCGTCGCCCATAGCCAAATTGCGCGCACGCTTGTGCGCCGTTTTTACAAAGTTTTCAAAATTGTCTCTCGGGTTTGCATTTCCAGCTGAATTGGTCATAGAATCAATTGTGTCGAGAAAGTTTTTGAATTTGACGCCTCGGGTGCGGAGTTTTTGACGTCGTCGCGCATAGCCAAACTTGCGCGCATGGTTGTGTGCCGTTTCTACAAAGTTTTCAGATTGCCTCCCAGGTTTGCATCCCTCACTGAATTGGCCATAGAATCAATTGTGTCGAGACGGTTTTTGAATTTGAGGCCTCGGGTGCGGAGTTTTTGACGTCGTCGCCCATAGCCAAACTTGCGCGCATGGTTGTGTGCCGTTTTTACAAAGTTTTCAGATTGCCTCCCAGGTTTGCATCCCTCACTGAATTGGTCATATAATCAATTGTGTCGAGACGGTTTTTGAATTTGAGGCCTCGAGTGCGGAGTTTTTGACGTCGTCGCCCATAGCCAAATTGCGCGCACACTTGTGCGCCGTTTTTACAAAGTTTTCAGATTGCCTCTCGGTTTTGCACTTCTAGCTGAATTGGCCATAGAATCAATTGTGTCTAGAAAGTTTTTGAATTTGAGGCCTCGGGTGCGAAGTTTTTTACGTCGTCGCCCATAGCCAAACTTGCGCGCATGGTTGTGTGCCGTTTTTACAAAGTTTTCAGATTGCCTCCCAGGTTTGCATCCCTCACTGAATTGGCCATAGAATCAATTGTGTCGAGAAATTTTTTGAATTTGAGGCCTTGGGTGCGGAGTTTTTTACGTCGTCGCCCATAGCCAAATTGCGCGCACGCTTGTGTGCCGTTTTTACAAAGTTTTCAGACTGCCTCTCGGGTTTGAATTTCCAGCTGAATTGGCCATAGAATCAATTGTGTCGAGAAAGTTTTTGAATTTGAGGCCTCGGGTGCGGAGTTTTTGACGTCGTCGCCCATAGCCAAACTTGCGCGCATGGTTGTGTGCCGTTTTTACAAAGTTTTTAGATTGCCTCCCAGGTTTGCATCCCTCACTGAATTGGCCATAGAATCAATTGTGTCGAGACGGTTTTTGAATTTGAGGCCTCGGGTGCGGAGTTTTTGACGTCGTCGCCCATAGCCAAACTTGCGCGCATGGTTATGTGCCGTTTTTACAAAGTTTTCAGATTGCCTCCCAGGTTTGCATCCCTCACTGAATTGGCCATAGAATCAATTGTGTCGAGACGGTTTTTGAATTTGAGGCCTCGGGTGCGGAGTTTTTGACGTCGTCGCCCATAGCCAAATTGCGCGCACGCTTGTGCGCCGTTTTTACAAAGTTTTCAGATTGCCTCTCGGGTTTGCATTTCCAGCTGAATTGGCCATATAATCAATTCTGTCGAGAAAGTTTTTGAATTTGAGGCCTCGGGTGCGGAGTTTTTGACGTCGTCGCCCATAGCCAAACTTGCGCGCATGGTTGTGTCGCGTTTTTACAAAGTTTTCAAATTGCCTCCCAGGTTTGCATCCCTCACTAAATTGGCCATAGAATGAATTGTGTCGAGACGGTTTTTGAATTTGAGGCCTCGAGTGCGAAGTTTTTGACGTCGTCGCCCATAGCCAAACTTGCGCGCATGGTTGTGTGCCGTTTTTACAAAGTTTTCAGATTGCCTCCCGGGTTTGAATTCCCCACTGAATTGGCCATAGAATCAATTGTGTCGAGAAATTTTTTGAATTTGAGGCCTCGGGTGCGGAGTTTTTGACGTCGTCGCCCATAGCCAAATTGCGCGCACGCTTGTGCACCGTTTTTACAAAGTGTTCAGATTGCCTCTCGGGTTTTAATCTCCAGCTGAATTGACCATAGAAACAATTGTGTCGAGAAATTTTTTGAATTTGAGGCCTCGGGTGCGGAGTTTTTACCGTCGTCGCCCATAGCCAAATTGCGCGCACGCTTGTGCGCCGTTTTTACAAAGTTTTCAGATTGCCTCTCGGGTTTGCATTTCCAGCTGAATTGGCCATAGAATCAATTGTGTCGAGACGGTTTTGGAATTTGAGGCGTCGGGTGCGGATTTTTTTACGTCCTCGTCCATAGCCAAATTGCGCGCACACTTGTGCGCCGTTTTTACAAAGTTTTCAGATTGCCTCTCGGGTTTGCACTTCTAGCTGAATTGGCCATAGAATCAATTGTGTCGAGAAATTTTTTGAATTTGAGGCCTTGGGTGCGGAGTTTTTACCGTCGTCGCCCATAGCCAAATTGCGCGCACACTTGTGCGCCGTTTTTACAAAGTTTTCAGATTGCCTCTCGGGTTTGCACTTCTAGCTGAATTGGCCATAGAATCAATTGTGTCGAGAAAGTTTATGAATTTGAGGCCTCGGGTGCGAAGTTTTTTACGTCGTCGCCCATAGCCAAACTTGCGCGCATGGTTGTGTGCCGTTTTTACAAAGTTTTCAGATTGCCTCCCAGGTTTGCATCCCTCACTGAATTGGCCATAGAATCAATTGTGTCGAGAAAATTTTTGAATTTGAGGCCTTGGGTGCGGAGTTTTTGACGTCGTCGCCCATAGCCAAATTGCGCGCACGCTTGTGTGCCGTTTTTACAAAGTTTTCAGATTGCCTCTCGGGTTTGAATTTCCAGCTGAATTGGCCATAGAATCAATTGTGTCGAGAAAGTTTTTGAATTTGAGGCCTCGGGTGCGGAGTTTTTGACGTCGTCGCCCATAGCCAAATTGCGCGCACGCTTGTGCGCCGTTTTTACAAAGTTTTCAGATTGCCTCTCGGGTTTGCATTTCCAGCTGAATTGGCCATATAATCAATTCTGTCGAGAAAGTTTTTGAATTTGAGGCCTCGGGTGCGGAGTTTTTGACGTCGTCGCCCATAGCCAAACTTGCGCGCATGGTTGTGTCGCGTTTTTACAAAGTTTTCAGATTGCCTCCCAGGTTTGCATCCCCCACTAAATTGGCCATAGAATGAATTGTGTCGAGACGGTTTTTGAATTTGAGGCCTCGGGTGCGGAGTTTTTGACGTCGTCGCCCATAGCCAAATTGCGCGCACGCTTGTGCGCCGTTTTTACAAAGTTTTCATATTGCCTCTCGGGTTTGCAATTCCAGCTGAATTGGCCATATAATCAATTCTGTCGAGAAAGTTTTTGAATTTGAGGCCTCGGGTGCGGACTTTTTGACGTCGTCGCCCATAGCCAAACTTGCGCGCATGGTTGTGTCGCGTTTTTACAAAGTTTTCAGATTGCCTCCCAGGTTTGCATCCCTCACTAAATTGGCCATAGAATGAATTGTGTCGAGACGGTTTTTGAATTTGAGGCCTCGGGTGCGAAGTTTTTGACGTCGTCGCCCATAGCCAAACTTGCGCGCATGGTTGTGTGCCATTTTTACAAAGTTTTCAGATTGCCTCCCGGGTTTGAATTTCCCACTGAATTGGCCATAGAATCAATTGTGTCGAGAAATTTTTTGAATTTGAGGCCTTGGATGCGGAGTTTTTGACGTCGTCGCCCATAGCCAAATTGCGCGCACGCTTGTGTGCCGTTTTTACAAAAGTTTTCAGATTGCCTCTCGGGTTTGCATTTCCAGCTGAATTGGCCATAGAATCAATTGTGTCGAGAAAGTTTTTGAATTTGACGCCTCGGGTGCGGAGTTTTTGACGTCGTCGCGCATAGCCAAACTTGCGCGCATGGTTGTGTGCCGTTTCTACAAAGTTTTCAGATTGCCTCCCAGGTTTGCATCCCTCACTGAATTGGCCATAGAATCAATTGTGTCGAGACGGTTTTTGAATTTGAGGCCTCGGGTGCGGAGTTTTTGACGTCGTCGCCCATAGCCAAACTTGCGCGCATGGTTGTGTGCCGTTTTTACAAAGTTTTCAGATTGCCTCCCAGGTTTCCATCCCTCACTGAATTGGTCATATAATCAATTGTGTCGAGACGGTTTTTGAATTTGAGGCCTCGGGTGCGGAGTTTTTGACGTCGTCGCCCATAGCCAAATTGCGCGCACACTTGTGCGCCGTTTTTACAAAGTTTTCAGATTGCCTCTCGGGTTTGCACTTCTAGCTGAATTGGCCATAGAATCAATTGTGTCTAGAAAGTTTTTGAATTTGAGGCCTCGGGTGCGAAGTTTTTTACGTCGTCGCCCATAGCCAAACTTGCGCGCATGGTTATGTGCCGTTTTTACAAAGTTTTCAGATTGCCTCCCAGGTTTGCATCCCTCACTGAATTGGCCATAGAATCAATTGTGTCGAGACGGTTTTTGAATTTGAGGCCTCGGGTGCGGAGTTTTTGACGTCGTCGCCCATAGCCAAATTGCGCGCACGCTTGTGCGCCGTTTTTACAAAGTTTTCAGATTGCCTCTCGGGTTTGCATTTCCAGCTGAATTGGCCATATAATCAATTCTGTCGAGAAAGTTTTTGAATTTCAGGCCTCGGGTGCGGAGTTTTTGACGTCGTCGCCCATAGCCAAACTTGCGCGCATGGTTGTGTCGCGGTTTTACAAAGTTTTCAAATTGCCTCCCAGGTTTGCATCCCTCACTAAATTGGCCATAGAATGAATTGTGTCGAGACGGTTTTTGAATTTGAGGCCTCGGGTGCGAAGTTTTTGACGTCGTCGCCCATAGCCAAACTTGCGCGCATGGTTGTGTGCCGTTTTTACAAAGTTTTCAGATTGCCTCCCGGGTTTGAATTCCCCACTGAATTGGCCATAGAATCAATTGTGTCGAGAAATTTTTTGAATTTGAGGCCTCGGGTGCGGAGTTTTTGACGTCGTCGCCCATAGCCAAATTGCGCGCACGCTTGTGCACCGTTTTTACAAAGTGTTCAGATTGCCTCTCGGGTTTTCATTTCCAGCTGAATTGACCATAGAAACAATTGTGTCGAGAAATTTTTTGAATTTGAGGCCTCGGGTGCGGAGTTTTTACCGTCGTCGCCCATAGCCAAATTGCGCGCACGCTTGTGCGCCGTTTTTACAAAGTTTTCAGATTGCCTCTCGGGTTTGCATTTCCAGCTGAATTGGCCATAGAATCAATTGTGTCGAGACGGTTTTGGAATTTGAGGCGTCGGGTGCGGATTTTTTTACGTCCTCGTCCATAGCCAAATTGCGCGCACACTTGTGCGCCGTTTTTACAAAGTTTTCAGATTGCCTCTCGGGTTTGCACTTCTAGCTGAATTGGCCATAGAATCAATTGTGTCGAGAAAGTTTATGAATTTGAGGCCTCGGGTGCGAAGTTTTTTACGTCGTCGCCCATAGCCAAACTTGCGCGCATGGTTGTGTGCCGTTTTTACAAAGTTTTCAGATTGCCTCCCAGGTTTGCATCCCTCACTGAATTGGCCATAGAATCAATTGTGTCGAGAAAATTTTTGAATTTGAGGCCTTGGGTGCGGAGTTTTTGACGTCGTCGCCCATAGCCAAATTGCGCGCACGCTTGTGTGCCGTTTTTACAAAGTTTTCAGATTGCCTCTCGGGTTTGAATTTCCAGCTGAATTGGCCATAGAATCAATTGTGTCGAGAAAGTTTTTGAATTTGAGGCCTCGGGTGCGGAGTTTTTGACGTCGTCGCCCATAGCCAAATTGCGCGCACGCTTGTGCGCCGTTTTTACAAAGTTTTCAGATTGCCTCTCGGGTTTGCATTTCCAGCTGAATTGGCCATATAATCAATTCTGTCGAGAAAGTTTTTGAATTTGAGGCCTCGGGTGCGGAGTTTTTGACGTCGTCGCCCATAGCCAAACTTGCGCGCATGGTTGTGTCGCGTTTTTACAAAGTTTTCAGATTGCCTCCCAGGTTTGCATCCCTCACTAAATTGGCCATAGAATGAATTGTGTCGAGACGGTTTTTGAATTTGAGGCCTCGGGTGCGGAGTTTTTGACGTCGTCGCCCATAGCCAAATTGCGCGCACGCTTGTGCGCCGTTTTTACAAAGTTTTCATATTGCCTCTCGGGTTTGCAATTCCAGCTGAATTGGCCATATAATCAATTCTGTCGAGAAAGTTTTTGAATTTGAGGCCTCGGGTGCGGACTTTTTGACGTCGTCGCCCATAGCCAAACTTGCGCGCATGGTTGTGTCGCGTTTTTACAAAGTTTTCAGATTGCCTCCCAGGTTTGCATCCCTCACTAAATTGGCCATAGAATGAATTGTGTCGAGACGGTTTTTGAATTTGAGGCCTCGGGTGCGAAGTTTTTGACGTCGTCGCCCATAGCCAAACTTGCGCGCATGGTTGTGTGCCATTTTTACAAAGTTTTCAGATTGCCTCCCGGGTTTGAATTTCCCACTGAATTGGCCATAGAATCAATTGTGTCGAGAAATTTTTTGAATTTGAGGCCTTGGATGCGGAGTTTTTGACGTCGTCGCCCATAGCCAAATTGCGCGCACGCTTGTGTGCCGTTTTTACAAAAGTTTTCAGATTGCCTCTCGGGTTTGCATTTCCAGCTGAATTGGCCATAGAATCAATTGTGTCGAGAAAGTTTTTGAATTTGACGCCTCGGGTGCGGAGTTTTTGACGTCGTCACGCATAGCCAAACTTGCGCGCATGGTTGTGTGCCGTTTCTACAAAGTTTTCAGATTGCCTCCCAGGTTTGCATCCCTCACTGAATTGGCCATAGAATCAATTGTGTCGAGACGGTTTTTGAATTTGAGGCCTCGGGTGCGGAGTTTTTGACGTCGTCGCCCATAGCCAAACTTGCGCGCATGGTTGTGTGCCGTTTTTACAAAGTTTTCAGATTGCCTCCCAGGTTTCCATCCCTCACTGAATTGGTCATATAATCAATTGTGTCGAGACGGTTTTTGAATTTGAGGCCTCGGGTGCGGAGTTTTTGACGTCGTCGCCCATAGCCAAATTGCACGCACACTTGTGCGCCGTTTTTACAAAGTTTTCAGATTGCCTCTCGGGTTTGCACTTCTAGCTGAATTGGCCATAGAATCAATTGTGTCTAGAAAGTTTTTGAATTTGAGGCCTCGGGTGCGAAGTTTTTTACGTCGTCGCCCATAGCCAAACTTGCGCGCATGGTTATGTGCCGTTTTTACAAAGTTTTCAGATTGCCTCCCAGGTTTGCATCCCTCACTGAATTGGCCATAGAATCAATTGTGTCGAGACGGTTTTTGAATTTGAGGCCTCGGGTGCGGAGTTTTTGACGTCGTCGCCCATAGCCAAATTGCGCGCACGCTTGTGCGCCGTTTTTACAAAGTTTTCAGATTGCCTCTCGGGTTTGCATTTCCAGCTGAATTGGCCATATACTCAATTCTGTCGAGAAAGTTTTTGAATTTGAGGCCTCGGGTGCGGAGTTTTTGACGTCGTCGCCCATAGCCAAACTTGCGCGCATGGTTGTGTCGCGGTTTTACAAAGTTTTCAAATTGCCTCCCAGGTTTGCATCCCTCACTAAATTGGCCATAGAATGAATTGTGTCGAGACGGTTTTTGAATTTGAGGCCTCGGGTGCGAAGTTTTTGACGTCGTCGCCCATAGCCAAACTTGCGCGCATGGTTGTGTGCCGTTTTTACAAAGTTTTCAGATTGCCTCCCGGGTTTGAATTCCCCACTGAATTGGCCATAGAATCAATTGTGTCGAGAAATTTTTTGAATTTGAGGCCTCGGGTGCGGAGTTTTTGACGTCGTCGCCCATAGCCAAATTGCGCGCACGCTTGTGCACCGTTTTTACAAAGTGTTCAGATTGCCTCTCGGGTTTTCATTTCCAGCTGAATTGACCATAGAAACAATTGTGTCGAGAAATTTTTTGAATTTGAGGCCTCGGGTGCGGAGTTTTTACCGTCGTCGCCCATAGCCAAATTGCGCGCACGCTTGTGCGCCGTTTTTACAAAGTTTTCAGATTGCCTCTCGGGTTTGCATTTCCAGCTGAATTGGCCATAGAATCAATTGTGTCGAGACGGTTTTGGAATTTGAGGCGTCGGGTGCGGATTTTTTTACGTCCTCGTCCATAGCCAAATTGCGCGCACACTTGTGCGCCGTTTTTACAAAGTTTTCAGATTGCCTCTCGGGTTTGCACTTCTAGCTGAATTGGCCATAGAATCAATTGTGTCGAGAAATTTTTTGAATTTGAGGCCTTGGGTGCGGAGTTTTTACCGTCGTCGCCCATAGCCAAATTGCGCGCACACTTGTGCGCCGTTTTTACAAAGTTTTCAGATTGCCTCTCGGGTTTGCACTTCTAGCTGAATTGGCCATAGAATCAATTGTGTCGAGAAAGTTTTTGAATTTGAGGCCTTGGGTGCGGAGTTTTTGACGTCGTCGCCCATAGCCAAATTGCGCGCACGCTTGTGTGCCGTTTTTACAAAGTTTTCAGATTGCCTCTCGGGTTTGCATTTCCAGCTGAATTGGCCATATAATCAATTCTGTCGAGAAAGTTTTTGAATTTGAGGCCTCGGGTGCGGAGTTTTTGACGTCGTCGCCCATAGCCAAACTTGCGCGCATGGTTGTGTCGCATTTTTACAAAGTTTTCAGATTGCCTCCCAGGTTTGCATCCCTCACTAAATTGGCCATAGAATGAATTGTGTCGAGACGGTTTTTGAATTTGAGGCCTCGGGTGCGGAGTTTTTGACGTCGTCGCCCATAGCCAAATTGCGCGCACGCTTGTGCGCCGTTTTTACAAAGTTTTCATATTGCCTCTCGGGTTTGCAATTCCAGCTGAATTGGCCATATAATCAATTCTGTCGAGAAAGTTTTTGAATTTGAGGCCTCGGGTGCGGACTTTTTGACGTCGTCGCCCATAGTCAAACTTGCGCGCATGGTTGTGTGCCGTTTTTACAAAGTTTTCAGATTGCCTCCCAGGTTTGCATCCCTCACTGAATTGGCCATAGAATCAATTGTGTCGAGAAAATTTTTGAATTTGAGGCCTTGGGTGCGGAGTTTTTGACGTCGTCGCCCATAGCCAAATTGCGCGCACGCTTGTGTGCCGTTTTTACAAAGTTTTCAGATTGCCTCTCGGGTTTGAATTTCCAGCTGAATTGGCCATAGAATCAATTGTGTCGAGAAAGTTTTTGAATTTGAGGCCTCGGGTGCGGAGTTTTTGACGTCGTCGCCCATAGCCAAACTTGCGCGCATGGTTGTGTGCCGTTTTTACAAAGTTTTTAGATTGCCTCCCAGGTTTGCATCCCTCACTGAATTGGCCATAGAATCAATTGTGTCGAGACGGTTTTTGAATTTGAGGCCTCGGGTGCGGAGTTTTTGACGTCGTCGCCCATAGCCAAACTTGCGCGCATGGTTATATGCCGTTTTTACAAAGTTTTCAGATTGCCTCCCAGGTTTGCATCCCTCACTGAATTGGCCATAGAATCAATTGTGTCGAGACGGTTTTTGAATTTGAGGCCTCGGGTGCGGAGTTTTTGACGTCGTCGCCCATAGCCAAATTGCGCGCACGCTTGTGCGCCGTTTTTACAAAGTTTTCAGATTGCCTCTCGGGTTTGCATTTCCAGCTGAATTGGCCATATAATCAATTCTGTCGAGAAAGTTTTTGAATTTGAGGCCTCGGGTGCGGAGTTTTTGACGTCGTCGCCCATAGCCAAACTTGCGCGCATGGTTGTGTCGCGTTTTTACAAAGTTTTCAAATTGCCTCCCAGGTTTGCATCCCTCACTAAATTGGCCATAGAATGAATTGTGTCGAGACGGTTTTTGAATTTGAGGCCTCGGGTGCGAAGTTTTTGACGTCGTCGCCCATAGCCAAACTTGCGCGCATGGTTGTGTGCCATTTTTACAAAGTTTTCAGATTGCCTCCCGGGTTTGAATTTCCCATTGAATTGGCCATAGAATCAATTGTGTCGAGAATTTTTTTGAATTTGAGGCCTTGGATGCGGAGTTTTTGACGTCGTCGCCCATAGCCAAATTGCGCGCACGCTTGTGTGCCGTTTTTACAAATGTTTTCAGATTGCCTCTCGGGTTTGCATTTCCAGCTGAATTGGCCATAGAATCAATTGTGTCGAGAAAGTTTTTGAATTTGACGCCTCGGGTGCGGAGTTTTTGACGTCGTCGCGCATAGCCAAACTTGCGCGCATGGTTGTGTGCCGTTTCTACAAAGTTTTCAGATTGCCTCCCAGGTTTGCATCCCTCACTGAATTGGCCATAGAATCAATTGTGTCGAGACGGTTTTTGAATTTGAGGCCTCGGGTGCGGAGTTTTTGACGTCGTCGCCCATAGCCAAACTTGCGCGCATGGTTGTGTGCCGTTTTTACAAAGTTTTCAGATTGCCTCCCAGGTTTGCATCCCTCACTGAATTGGTCATATAATCAATTGTGTCGAGACGGTTTTTGAATTTGAGGCCTCGGGTGCGGAGTTTTTGACGTCGTCGCCCATAGCCAAATTGCGCGCACACTTGTGCGCCGTTTTTACAAAGTTTTCAGATTGCCTCTCGGGTTTGCACTTCTAGCTGAATTGGCCATAGAATCAATTGTGTCTAGAAAGTTTTTGAATTTGAGGCCTCGGGTGCGAAGTTTTTTACGTCGTCGCCCATAGCCAAACTTGCGCGCATGGTTGTGTGCCGTTTTTACAAAGTTTTCAGATTGCCTCTCGGGTTTGCACTTCTAGCTGAATTGGCCATAGAATCAATTGTGTCTAGAAAGTTTTTGAATTTGAGGCCTCGGGTGCGAAGTTTTTTACGTCGTCGCCCATAGCCAAACTTGCGCGCATGGTTATGTGCCGTTTTTACAAAGTTTTCAGATTGCCTCCCAGGTTTGCATCCCTCACTGAATTGGCCATAGAATCAATTGTGTCGAGAAAATTTTTGAATTTGAGGCCTTGGGTGCGGAGTTTTTTACGTCGTCGCCCATAGCCAAATTGCGCGCACGCTTGTGTGCCGTTTTTACAAAGTTTTCAGATTGCCTCTCGGGTTTGAATTTCCAGCTGAATTGGCCATAGAATCAATTGTGTCGAGAAAGTTTTTGAATTTGAGGCCTCGGGTGCGGAGTTTTTGACGTCGTCGCCCATAGCCAAACTTGCGCGCATGGTTGTGTGCCGTTTTTACAAAGTTTTTAGATTGCCTCCCAGGTTTGCATCCCTCACTGAATTGGCCATAGAATCAATTGTGTCGAGACGGTTTTTGAATTTGAGGCCTCGGGTGCGGAGTTTTTGACGTCGTCGCCCATAGCCAAACTTGCGCGCATGGTTATGTGCCGTTTTTACAAAGTTTTCAGATTGCCTCCCAGGTTTGCATCCCTCACTGAATTGGCCATAGAATCAATTGTGTCGAGACGGTTTTTGAATTTGAGGCCTCGGGTGCGGAGTTTTTGACGTCGTCGCCCATAGCCAAATTGCGCGCACGCTTGTGCGCCGTTTTTACAAAGTTTTCAGATTGCCTCTCGGGTTTGCATTTCCAGCTGAATTGGCCATATAATCAATTCTGTCGAGAAAGTTTTTGAATTTGAGGCCTCGGGTGCGGAGTTTTTGACGTCGTCGCCCATAGCCAAACTTGCGCGCATGGTTGTGTCGCGTTTTTACAAAGTTTTCAAATTGCCTCCCAGGTTTGCATCCCTCACTAAATTGGCCATAGAATGAATTGTGTCGAGACGGTTTTTGAATTTGAGGCCTCGGGTGCGAAGTTTTTGACGTCGTCGCCCATAGCCAAACTTGCGCGCATGGTTGTGTGCCGTTTTTACAAAGTTTTCAGATTGCCTCCCGGGTTTGAATTCCCCACTGAATTGGCCATAGAATCAATTGTGTCGAGAAATTTTTTGAATTTGAGGCCTCGGGTGCGGAGTTTTTGACGTCGTCGCCCATAGCCAAATTGCGCGCACGCTTGTGCACCGTTTTTACAAAGTGTTCAGATTGCCTCTCGGGTTTTCATTTCCAGCTGAATTGACCATAGAAACAATTGTGTCGAGAAATTTTTTGAATTTGAGGCCTCGGGTGCGGAGTTTTTACCGTCGTCGCCCATAGCCAAATTGCGCGCACGCTTGTGCGCCATTTTTACAAAGTTTTCAGATTGCCTCTCGGGTTTGCATTTCCAGCTGAATTGGCCATAGAATCAATTGTGTCGAGACGGTTTTGGAATTTGAGGCGTCGGGTGCGGATTTTTTTACGTCCTCGTCCATAGCCAAATTGCGCGCACACTTGTGCGCCGTTTTTACAAAGTTTTCAGATTGCCTCTCGGGTTTGCACTTCTAGCTGAATTGGCCATAGAATCAATTGTGTCGAGAAATTTTTTGAATTTGAGGCCTTGGGTGCGGAGTTTTTACCGTCGTCGCCCATAGCCAAATTGCGCGCACACTTGTGCGCCGTTTTTACAAAGTTTTCAGATTGCCTCTCGGGTTTGCACTTCTAGCTGAATTGGCCATAGAATCAATTGTGTCGAGAAAGTTTATGAATTTGAGGCCTCGGGTGCGAAGTTTTTTACGTCGTCGCCCATAGCCAAACTTGCGCGCATGGTTGTGTGCCGTTTTTACAAAGTTTTCAGATTGCCTCCCAGGTTTGCATCCCTCACTGAATTGGCCATAGAATCAATTGTGTCGAGAAAATTTTTGAATTTGAGGCCTTGGGTGCGGAGTTTTTGACGTCGTCGCCCATAGCCAAATTGCGCGCACGCTTGTGTGCCGTTTTTACAAAGTTTTCAGATTGCCTCTCGGGTTTGAATTTCCAGCTGAATTGGCCATAGAATCAATTGTGTCGAGATAGTTTTTGAATTTGAGGCCTCGGGTGCGGAGTTTTTGACGTCGTCGCCCATAGCCAAACTTGCGCGCATGGTTGTGTGCCGTTTTTACAAAGTTTTTAGATTGCCTCCCAGGTTTGCATCCCTCACTGAATTGGCCATAGAATCAATTGTGTCGAGACGGTTTTTGAATTTGAGGCCTCGGGTGCGGAGTTTTTGACGTCGTCGCCCATAGCCAAACTTGCGCGCATGGTTATATGCCGTTTTTACAAAGTTTTCAGATTGCCTCCCAGGTTTGCATCCCTCACTGAATTGGCCATAGAATCAATTGTGTCGAGACGGTTTTTGAATTTGAGGCCTCGGGTGCGGAGTTTTTGACGTCGTCGCCCATAGCCAAATTGCGCGCACGCTTGTGCGCCGTTTTTACAAAGTTTTCAGATTGCCTCTCGGGTTTGCATTTCCAGCTGAATTGGCCATATAATCAATTCTGTCGAGAAAGTTTTTGAATTTGAGGCCTCGGGTGTGGAGTTTTTGACGTCGTCGCCCATAGCCAAACTTGCGCGCATGGTTGTGTCGCGTTTTTACAAAGTTTTCAAATTGCCTCCCAGGTTTGCATCCCTCACTAAATTGGCCATAGAATGAATTGTGTCGAGACGGTTTTTGAATTTGAGGCCTCGGGTGCGGAGTTTTTGACGTCGTCGCCCATAGCCAAACTTGCGCGCATGGTTATATGCCGTTTTTACAAAGTTTTCAGATTGCCTCCCAGGTTTGCATCCCTCACTGAATTGGCCATAGAATCAATTGTGTCGAGACGGTTTTTGAATTTGAGGCCTCGGGTGCGGAGTTTTTGACGTCGTCGCCCATAGCCAAATTGCGCGCACGCTTGTGCGCCGTTTTTACAAAGTTTTCAGATTGCCTCTCGGGTTTGCATTTCCAGCTGAATTGGCCATATAATCAATTCTGTCGAGAAAGTTTTTGAATTTGAGGCCTCGGGTGCGGAGTTTTTGACGTCGTCGCCCATAGCCAAACTTGCGCGCATGGTTGTGTCGCGTTTTTACAAAGTTTTCAAATTGCCTCCCAGGTTTGCATCCCTCACTAAATTGGCCATAGAATGAATTGTGTCGAGACGGTTTTTGAATTTGAGGCCTCGGGTGCGAAGTTTTTGACGTCGTCGCCCATAGCCAAACTTGCGCGCATGGTTGTGTGCCGTTTTTACAAAGTTTTCAGATTGCCTCCCGGGTTTGAATTCCCCACTGAATTGGCCATAGAATCAATTGTGTCGAGAAATTTTTTGAATTTGAGGCCTCGGGTGCGGAGTTTTTGACGTCGTCGCCCATAGCCAAATTGCGCGCACGCTTGTGCACCGTTTTTACAAAGTGTTCAGATTGCCTCTCGGGTTTTCATTTCCAGCTGAATTGACCATAGAAACAATTGTGTCGAGAAATTTTTTGAATTTGAGGCCTCGGGTGCGGAGTTTTTACCGTCGTCGCCCATAGCCAAATTGCGCGCACGCTTGTGCGCCATTTTTACAAAGTTTTCAGATTGCCTCTCGGGTTTGCATTTCCAGCTGAATTGGCCATAGAATCAATTGTGTCGAGACGGTTTTGGAATTTGAGGCGTCGGGTGCGGATTTTTTTACGTCCTCGTCCATAGCCAAATTGCGCGCACACTTGTGCGCCGTTTTTACAAAGTTTTCAGATTGCCTCTCGGGTTTGCACTTCTAGCTGAATTGGCCATAGAATCAATTGTGTCGAGAAATTTTTTGAATTTGAGGCCTTGGGTGCGGAGTTTTTACCGTCGTCGCCCATAGCCAAATTGCGCGCACACTTGTGCGCCGTTTTTACAAAGTTTTCAGATTGCCTCTCGGGTTTGCACTTCTAGCTGAATTGGCCATAGAATCAATTGTGTCGAGAAAGTTTATGAATTTGAGGCCTCGGGTGCGAAGTTTTTTACGTCGTCGCCCATAGCCAAACTTGCGCGCATGGTTGTGTGCCGTTTTTACAAAGTTTTCAGATTGCCTCCCAGGTTTGCATCCCTCACTGAATTGGCCATAGAATCAATTGTGTCGAGAAAATTTTTGAATTTGAGGCCTTGGGTGCGGAGTTTTTGACGTCGTCGCCCATAGCCAAATTGCGCGCACGCTTGTGTGCCGTTTTTACAAAGTTTTCAGATTGCCTCTCGGGTTTGAATTTCCAGCTGAATTGGCCATAGAATCAATTGTGTCGAGATAGTTTTTGAATTTGAGGCCTCGGGTGCGGAGTTTTTGACGTCGTCGCCCATAGCCAAACTTGCGCGCATGGTTGTGTGCCGTTTTTACAAAGTTTTTAGATTGCCTCCCAGGTTTGCATCCCTCACTGAATTGGCCATAGAATCAATTGTGTCGAGACGGTTTTTGAATTTGAGGCCTCGGGTGCGGAGTTTTTGACGTCGTCGCCCATAGCCAAACTTGCGCGCATGGTTATATGCCGTTTTTACAAAGTTTTCAGATTGCCTCCCAGGTTTGCATCCCTCACTGAATTGGCCATAGAATCAATTGTGTCGAGACGGTTTTTGAATTTGAGGCCTCGGGTGCGGAGTTTTTGACGTCGTCGCCCATAGCCAAATTGCGCGCACGCTTGTGCGCCGTTTTTACAAAGTTTTCAGATTGCCTCTCGGGTTTGCATTTCCAGCTGAATTGGCCATATAATCAATTCTGTCGAGAAAGTTTTTGAATTTGAGGCCTCGGGTGTGGAGTTTTTGACGTCGTCGCCCATAGCCAAACTTGCGCGCATGGTTGTGTCGCGTTTTTACAAAGTTTTCAAATTGCCTCCCAGGTTTGCATCCCTCACTAAATTGGCCATAGAATGAATTGTGTCGAGACGGTTTTTGAATTTGAGGCCTCGGGTGCGGAGTTTTTGACGTCGTCGCCCATAGCCAAACTTGCGCGCATGGTTATATGCCGTTTTTACAAAGTTTTCAGATTGCCTCCCAGGTTTGCATCCCTCACTGAATTGGCCATAGAATCAATTGTGTCGAGACGGTTTTTGAATTTGAGGCCTCGGGTGCGGAGTTTTTGACGTCGTCGCCCATAGCCAAATTGCGCGCACGCTTGTGCGCCGTTTTTACAAAGTTTTCAGATTGCCTCTCGGGTTTGCATTTCCAGCTGAATTGGCCATATAATCAATTCTGTCGAGAAAGTTTTTGAATTTGAGGCCTCGGGTGTGGAGTTTTTGACGTCGTCGCCCATAGCCAAACTTGCGCGCATGGTTGTGTCGCGTTTTTACAAAGTTTTCAAATTGCCTCCCAGGTTTGCATCCCTCACTAAATTGGCCATAGAATGAATTGTGTCGAGACGGTTTTTGAATTTGAGGCCTCGGGTGCGAAGTTTTTGACGTCGTCGCCCATAGCCAAACTTGCGCGCATGGTTGTGTGCCGTTTTTACAAAGTTTTCAGATTGCCTCCCGGGTTTGAATTCCCCACTGAATTGGCCATAGAATCAATTGTGTCGAGAAATTTTTTGAATTTGAGGCCTCGGGTGCGGAGTTTTTGACGTCGTCGCCCATAGCCAAATTGCGCGCACGCTTGTGCACCGTTTTTACAAAGTGTTCAGATTGCCTCTCGGGTTTTCATTTCCAGCTGAATTGACCATAGAAACAATTGTGTCGAGAAATTTTTTGAATTTGAGGCCTCGGGTGCGGAGTTTTTACCGTCGTCGCCCATAGCCAAATTGCGCGCACGCTTGTGCGCCGTTTTTACAAAGTTTTCAGATTGCCTCTCGGGTTTGCATTTCCAGCTGAATTGGCCATAGAATCAATTGTGTCGAGACGGTTTTGGAATTTGAGGCGTCGGGTGCGGATTTTTTTACGTCCTCGTCCATAGCCAAATTGCGCGCACACTTGTGCGCCGTTTTTACAAAGTTTTCAGATTGCCTCTCGGGTTTGCACTTCTAGCTGAATTGGCCATAGAATCAATTGTGTCGAGAAATTTTTTGAATTTGAGGCCTTGGGTGCGGAGTTTTTACCGTCGTCGCCCATAGCCAAATTGCGCACACACTTGTGCGCCGTTTTTACAAAGTTTTCAGATTGCCTCTCGGGTTTGCACTTCTAGCTGAATTGGCCATAGAATCAATTGTGTCGAGAAAGTTTATGAATTTGAGGCCTCGGGTGCGAAGTTTTTTACGTCGTCGCCCATAGCCAAACTTGCGCGCATGGTTGTGTGCCGTTTTTACAAAGTTTTCAGATTGCCTCCCAGGTTTGCATCCCTCACTGAATTGGCCATAGAATCAATTGTGTCGAGAAAATTTTTGAATTTGAGGCCTTGGGTGCGGAGTTTTTGACGTCGTCGCCCATAGCCAAATTGCGCGCACGCTTGTGTGCCGTTTTTACAAAGTTTTCAGATTGCCTCTCGGGTTTGAATTTCCTGCTGAATTGGCCATAGAATCAATTGTGTCGAGATAGTTTTTGAATTTGAGGCCTCGGGTGCGGAGTTTTTGACGTCGTCGCCCATAGCCAAACTTGCGCGCATGGTTGTGTGCCGTTTTTACAAAGTTTTTAGATTGCCTCCCAGGTTTGCATCCCTCACTGAATTGGCCATAGAATCAATTGTGTCGAGACGGTTTTTGAATTTGAGGCCTCGGGTGCGGAGTTTTTGACGTCGTCGCCCATAGCCAAACTTGCGCGCATGGTTATATGCCGTTTTTACAAAGTTTTCAGATTGCCTCCCAGGTTTGCATCCCTCACTGAATTGGCCATAGAATCAATTGTGTCGAGACGGTTTTTGAATTTGAGGCCTCGGGTGCGGAGTTTTTGACGTCGTCGCCCATAGCCAAATTGCGCGCACGCTTGTGCGCCGTTTTTACAAAGTTTTCAGATTGCCTCTCGGGTTTGCATTTCCAGCTGAATTGGCCATATAATCAATTCTGTCGAGAAAGTTTTTGAATTTGAGGCCTCGGGTGTGGAGTTTTTGACGTCGTCGCCCATAGCCAAACTTGCGCGCATGGTTGTGTCGCGTTTTTACAAAGTTTTCAAATTGCCTCCCAGGTTTGCATCCCTCACTAAATTGGCCATAGAATGAATTGTGTCGAGACGGTTTTTGAATTTGAGGCCTCGGGTGCGAAGTTTTTGACGTCGTCGCCCATAGCCAAACTTGCGCGCATGGTTGTGTGCCGTTTTTACAAAGTTTTCAGATTGCCTCCCGGGTTTGAATTCCCCACTGAATTGGCCATAGAATCAATTGTGTCGAGAAATTTTTTGAATTTGAGGCCTCGGGTGCGGAGTTTTTGACGTCGTCGCCCATAGCCAAATTGCGCGCACGCTTGTGCACCGTTTTTACAAAGTGTTCAGATTGCCTCTCGGGTTTTCATTTCCAGCTGAATTGACCATAGAAACAATTGTGTCGAGAAATTTTTTGAATTTGAGGCCTCGGGTGCGGAGTTTTTACCGTCGTCGCCCATAGCCAAATTGCGCGCACGCTTGTGCGCCGTTTTTACAAAGTTTTCAGATTGCCTCTCGGGTTTGCATTTCCAGCTGAATTGGCCATAGAATCAATTGTGTCGAGACGGTTTTGGAATTTGAGGCGTCGGGTGCGGATTTTTTTACGTCCTCGTCCATAGCCAAATTGCGCGCACACTTGTGCGCCGTTTTTACAAAGTTTTCAGATTGCCTCTCGGGTTTGCACTTCTAGCTGAATTGGCCATAGAATCAATTGTGTCGAGAAATTTTTTGAATTTGAGGCCTTGGGTGCGGAGTTTTTACCGTCGTCGCCCATAGCCAAATTGCGCGCACACTTGTGCGCCGTTTTTACAAAGTTTTCAGATTGCCTCTCGGGTTTGCACTTCTAGCTGAATTGGCCATAGAATCAATTGTGTCGAGAAAGTTTATGAATTTGAGGCCTCGGGTGCGAAGTTTTTTACGTCGTCGCCCATAGCCAAACTTGCGCGCATGGTTGTGTGCCATTTTTACAAAGTTTTCAGATTGCCTCCCAGGTTTGCATCCCTCACTGAATTGGCCATAGAATCAATTGTGTCGAGAAAATTTTTGAATTTGAGGCCTTGGGTGCGGAGTTTTTGACGTCGTCGCCCATAGCCAAATTGCGCGCACGCTTGTGTGCCGTTTTTACAAAGTTTTCAGATTGCCTCTCGGGTTTGAATTTCCAGCTGAATTGGCCATAGAATCAATTGTGTCGAGAAAGTTTTTGAATTTGAGGCCTCGGGTGCGGAGTTTTTGACGTCGTCGCCCATAGCCAAACTTGCGCGCATGGTTGTGTGCCGTTTTTACAAAGTTTTTAGATTGCCTCCCAGGTTTGCATCCCTCACTGAATTGGCCATAGAATCAATTGTGTCGAGACGGTTTTTGAATTTGAGGCCTCGGGTGCGGAGTTTTTGACGTCGTCGCCCATAGCCAAACTTGCGCGCATGGTTATATGCCGTTTTTACAAAGTTTTCAGATTGCCTCCCAGGTTTGCATCCCTCACTGAATTGGCCATAGAATCAATTGTGTCGAGACGGTTTTTGAATTTGAGGCCTCGGGTGCGGAGTTTTTGACGTCGTCGCCCATAGCCAAATTGCGCGCACGCTTGTGCGCCGTTTTTACAAAGTTTTCAGATTGCCTATCGGGTTTGCATTTCCAGCTGAATTGGCCATATAATCAATTCTGTCGAGAAAGTTTTTGAATTTGAGGCCTCGGGTGCGGAGTTTTTGACGTCGTCGCCCATAGCCAAACTTGCGCGCATGGTTGTGTCGCGTTTTTACAAAGTTTTCAAATTGCCTCCCAGGTTTGCATCCCTCACTAAATTGGCCATAGAATGAATTGTGTCGAGACGGTTTTTGAATTTGAGGCCTCGGGTGCGAAGTTTTTGACGTCGTCGCCCATAGCCAAACTTGCGCGCATGGTTGTGTGCCGTTTTTACAAAGTTTTCAGATTGCCTCCCGGGTTTGAATTCCCCACTGAATTGGCCATAGAATCAATTGTGTCGAGAAATTTTTTGAATTTGAGGCCTCGGGTGCGGAGTTTTTGACGTCGTCGCCCATAGCCAAATTGCGCGCACGCTTGTGCACCGTTTTTACAAAGTTTTCAGATTGCCTCTCGGGTTTTCATTTCCAGCTGAATTGACCATAGAATCAATTGTGTCGAGAAATTTTTTGAATTTGAGGCCTCGGGTGCGGAGTTTTTACCGTCGTCGCCCATAGCCAAATTGCGCGCACGCTTGTGCGCCGTTTTTACAAAGTTTTCAGATTGCCTCTCGGGTTTGCATTTCCAGCTGAATTGGCCATAGAATCAATTGTGTCGAGACGGATTTTGAATTTGAGGCGTCGGGTGCGGATTTTTTTACGTCCTCGTCCCAAGCCAAATTGCGCGCACACTTGTGCGCCGTTTTTACAAAGTTTTCAGATTGCCTCTCGGGTTTGCACTTCTAGCTGAATTGGCCATAGAATCAATTGTGTCGAGAAATTTTTTGAATTTGAGGCCTCGGGTGCGGAGTTTTTACCGTCGTCGCCCATAGCCAAATTGCGCGCACACTTGTGCGCCGTTTTTACAAAGTTTTCAGATTGCCTCTCGGGTTTGCACTTCTAGCTGAATTGGCCAAAAAATCAATTGTGTCGAGAAAGTTTTTGAATTTGAGGCCTCGGGTGCGAAGTTTTTTACGTCGTCGCCCATAGCCAAACTTTCGCGCATGGTTGTGTGCCGTTTTTACAAAGTTTTCAGATTGCCTCCCAGGTTTGCATCCCTCACTGAATTGGCCATAGAATCAATTGTGTCGAGAAAATTTTTGAATTTGAGGCCTTGGGTGCGGAGT
Organism: Galeopsis tetrahit; assembly: GCA_963675135.1. NCBI lineage: Eukaryota > Viridiplantae > Streptophyta > Magnoliopsida > Lamiales > Lamiaceae > Galeopsis > Galeopsis tetrahit. The sequence goes on from OY776126.1 coordinate 70,554,384, forward strand.
TTTTGACGTCGTCGCCCATAGCCAAATTTCGCGCACGCTTGTGTGCCGTTTTTACAAAGTTTTCAGATTGCCTCTCGGGTTTGCATTACCAGCTGAATTGGCCATAGAATCAATTGTGTCGAGAAAGTTTTTGAATTTGAGGCCTCGGGTGCGGAGTTTTTGACGTCGTCGCCCATAGCCAAACTTGCGCGCATGGTTGTGTGCCGTTTTTACAAAGTTTTTAGATTGCCTCCCAGGTTTGCATCCCTCACTGAATTGGCCATAGAATCAATTGTGTCGAGATGGTTTTTGAATTTGAGGCCTCGGGTGCGGAGTTTTTGACGTCGTCGCCCATAGCCAAACTTGCGCGCATGGTTATGTGCCGTTTTTACAAAGTTTTCAGATTGCCTCCCAGGTTTGCATCCCTCACTGAATTGGCCATAGAATCAATTGTGTCGAGACGGTTTTTGAATTTGAGGCCTCGGGTGCGGAGTTTTTGACGTCGTCGCCCATAGCCAAATTGCGCGCACGCTTGTGCGCCGTTTTTACAAAGTTTTCTGATTGCCTCTCGGGTTTGCATTTCCAGCTGAATTGGCCATATAATCAATTCTGTCGAGAAAGTTTTTGAATTTGAGGCCTCGGGTGCGGAGTTTTTGACGTCGTCGCCCATAGCCAAACTTGCGCGCATGGTTGTGTCGCGTTTTTACAAAGTTTTCAAATTGCCTCCCAGGTTTGCATCCCTCACTAAATTGGCCATAGAATGAATTGTGTCGAGACGGTTTTTGAATTTGAGGCCTCGGGTGCGAAGTTTTTGACGTCGTCGCCCATAGCCAAACTTGCGCGCATGGTTGTGTGCCGTTTTTACAAAGTTTTCAGATTGCCTCCCGGGTTTGAATTCCCCACTGAATTGGCCATAGAATCAATTGTGTCGAGAAATTTTTTGAATTTGAGGCCTCGGGTGCGGAGTTTTTGACGTCGTCGCCCATAGCCAAATTGCGCGCACGCTTGTGCACCGTTTTTACAAAGTTTTCAGATTGCCTCTCGGGTTTTCATTTCCAGCTGAATTGACCATAGAATCAATTGTGTCGAGAAATTTTTTGAATTTGAGGCCTCGGGTGCGGAGTTTTTACCGTCGTCGCCCATAGCCAAATTGCGCGCACGCTTGTGCGCCGTTTTTACAAAGTTTTCAGATTGCCTCTCGGGTTTGCATTTCCAGCTGAATTGGCCATAGAATCAATTGTGTCGAGACGGATTTTGAATTTGAGGCGTCGGGTGCGGATTTTTTTACGTCCTCGTCCCAAGCCAAATTGCGCGCACACTTGTGCGCCGTTTTTACAAAGTTTTCAGATTGCCTCTCGGGTTTGCACTTCTAGCTGAATTGGCCATAGAATCAATTGTGTCGAGAAATTTTTTGAATTTGAGGCCTCGGGTGCGGAGTTTTTACCGTCGTCGCCCATAGCCAAATTGCGCGCACACTTGTGCGCCGTTTTTACAAAGTTTTCAGATTGCCTCTCGGGTTTGCACTTCTAGCTGAATTGGCCAAAAAATCAATTGTGTCGAGAAAGTTTTTGAATTTGAGGCCTCGGGTGCGAAGTTTTTTACGTCGTCGCCCATAGCCAAACTTTCGCGCATGGTTGTGTGCCGTTTTTACAAAGTTTTCAGATTGCCTCCCAGGTTTGCATCCCTCACTGAATTGGCCATAGAATCAATTGTGTCGAGAAAATTTTTGAATTTGAGGCCTTGGGTGCGGAGTTTTTGACGTCGTCGCCCATAGCCAAATTTCGCGCACGCTTGTGTGCCGTTTTTACAAAGTTTTCAGATTGCCTCTCGGGTTTGCATTACCAGCTGAATTGGCCATATAATCAATTGTGTCGAGAAAGTTTTTGAATTTGAGGCCTCGGGTGCGGAGTTTTTGACGTCGTCGCCCATAGCCAAACTTGCGCGCATGGTTGTGTGCCGTTTTTACAAAGTTTTTAGATTGCCTCCCAGGTTTGCATCCCTCACTGAATTGGCCATAGAATCAATTGTGTCGAGACGGTTTTTGAATTTGAGGCCTCGGGTGCGGAGTTTTTGACGTCGTCGCCCATAGCCAAACTTGCGCGCATGGTTATGTGCCGTTTTTACAAAGTTTTCAGATTGCCTCCCAGGTTTGCATCCCTCACTGAATTGGCCATAGAATCAATTGTGTCGAGACGGTTTTTGAATTTGAGGCCTCGGGTGCGGAGTTTTTGACGTCGTCGCCCATAGCCAAATTGCGCGCACGCTTGTGCGCCGTTTTTACAAAGTTTTCTGATTGCCTCTCGGGTTTGCATTTCCAGCTGAATTGGCCATATAATCAATTCTGTCGAGAAAGTTTTTGAATTTGAGGCCTCGGGTGCGGAGTTTTTGACGTCGTCGCCCATAGCCAAACTTGCGCGCATGGTTGTGTCGCGTTTTTACAAAGTTTTCAAATTGCCTCCCAGGTTTGCATCCCTCACTAAATTGGCCATAGAATGAATTGTGTCGAGACGGTTTTTGAATTTGAGGCCTCGGGTGCGAAGTTTTTGACGTCGTCGCCCATAGCCAAACTTGCGCGCATGGTTGTGTGCCGTTTTTACAAAGTTTTCAGATTGCCTCCCGGGTTTGAATTCCCCACTGAATTGGCCATAGAATCAATTGTGTCGAGAAATTTTTTGAATTTGAGGCCTCGGGTGCGGAGTTTTTGACGTCGTCGCCCATAGCCAAATTGCGCGCACGCTTGTGCACCGTTTTTACAAAGTTTTCAGATTGCCTCTCGGGTTTTCATTTCCAGCTGAATTGACCATAGAATCAATTGTGTCGAGAAATTTTTTGAATTTGAGGCCTCGGGTGCGGAGTTTTTACCGTCGTCGCCCATAGCCAAATTGCGCGCACGCTTGTGCGCCGTTTTTACAAAGTTTTCAGATTGCCTCTCGGGTTTGCATTTCCAGCTGAATTCGCCATAGAATCAATTGTGTCGAGACGGTTTTTGAATTTGAGGCGTCGGGTATGGATTTTTTTACGTCCTCGTCCATAGCCAAATTGCGCGCACACTTGTGCGCCGTTTTTACAAAGTTTTCAGATTGCCTCTCGGGTTTGCACTTCTAGCTGAATTGGCCATAGAATCAATTGTGTCGAGAAATTTTTTGAATTTGAGGCCTCGGGTGCGGAGTTTTTGACCTCGTCGCCCATAGCCAAATTGCGCGCACACTTGTGCGCCGTTTTTACAAAGTTTTCAGATTGCCTCTCGGGTTTGCATATCCAGCTGAATTGGCCATAGAATCAATTGTGTCGAGAAAATTTTTGAATTTGAGGCCTCGGGTGCGGAGTTTTTGACGTCGTCGCCCATAGCCAAATTGCGCGCACGCTTGTGCGCCGTTTTTACAAAGTTTTCAGATTGCCTCTGGGTTTGCATTTCCAGCTGAGAATTGACCATAGAATCAATTGTGTCGAGACGGTTTTTGAATTTGAGGCCTTGGGTGCGGAGGTTTTGACGTCGTCGCCCAGAGCCAAATTGCGCGCACGCTTGTGCGCCGTTTTTACAAAGTTTTCAGATTGCCTCCCAGGTTTACATCCCTCACTAAATTGGCCATAGAATCAATTGTGTCGAGACGGTTTTTGAATTTGAGGCCTCGGGTGCGGAGTTTTTGACGTCGTCGCCCATAGCCAAATTGCGCGCACACTTGTGCGCCGTTTTTACAAAGTTTTCAGATTGCCTCTCGGGTTTGCACTTCCAGCTGAATTGGCCATAGAATCAATTGTGTCGAGAAATTTTTTGAATTTGAGGCCTCGGGTGCGGAGTTTTTGACGTCGTCGCCCATAGCCAAATTGCACGCTCACTTGTGCGCCGTTTTTACAAAGTTTTCAGATTGCCTCTCGGGTTTGCACTTCCAGCTGAATTGGTCATAGAATCAATTGTGTCGAGAAATTTTTTGAATTTGAGGCCTCGGGTGCGGAGTTTTTACCGTCGTCGCCCATAGCCAAATTGCGCGCACGCTTGTGCGCCGTTTTTACAAAGTTTTCAGATTGCCTCTCGGGTTTGCATTTCCAGCTGAATTGGCCATAGAATCAATTGTGTCGAGACGGTTTTTGAATTTGAGGCGTCGGGTGCGGATTTTTTTACGTCCTCGTCCATAGCCAAATTGCGCGCACACTTGTGCGCCGTTTTTACAAAGTTTTCAGATTGCCTCTCGGGTTTGCACTTCTAGCTGAATTGGCCATAGAATCAATTGTGTCGAGAAATTTTTTGAATTTGAGGCCTCGGGTGCGGAGTTTTTACCGTCGTCGCCCATAGCCAAATTGCGCGCACACTTGTGCGCCGTTTTTACAAAGTTTTCAGATTGCCTCTCGGGTTTGCACTTCTAGCTGAATTGGCCATAGAATCAATTGTGTTGAGAAAGTTTTTGAATTTGAGGCCTCGGGTGCGAAGTTTTTTACGCCGTCGCCCATAGCCAAACTTGCGCGCATGGTTGTGTGCCGTTTTTACAAAGTTTTCAGATTGCCTCCCAGGTTTGCATCCCTCACTGAATTGGCCATAGAATCAATTGTGTCGAGAAAATTTTTGAATTTGAGGCCTTGGGTGCGGAGTTTTTGACGTCGTCGGCCATAGCCAAATTGCGCGCACGCTTGTGTGCCGTTTTTACAAAGTTTTCAGATTGCCTCTCGGGTTTGCATTTCCAGCTGAATTGGCCATAGAATCAATTGTGTCGAGAAAGTTTTTGAATTTGAGGCCTCGGGTGCGGAGTTTTTGACGTCGTCGCCCATAGCCAAACTTGCGCGCATGGTTGTGTGCCGTTTTTACAAAGTTTTTAGATTGCCTCCCAGGTTTGCATCCCTCACTGAATTGGCCATAGAATCAATTGTGTCGAGACGGTTTTTGAATTTGAGGCCTCGGGTGCGGAGTTTTTGACGTCGTCGCCCATAGCCAAACTTGCGCGCATGGTTATGTGCCGTTTTTACAAAGTTTTCAGATTGCCTCCCAGGTTTGCATCCCTCACTGAATTGGCCATAGAATCAATTGTGTCGAGACGGTTTTTGAATTTGAGGCCTCGGGTGCGGAGTTTTTGACGTCGTCGCCCATAGCCAAATTGCGCGCACGCTTGTGCGCCGTTTTTACAAATTTTTCAGATTGCCTCTCGGGTTTGCATTTCCAGCTGAATTGGCCATATAATCAATTCTGTCGAGAAAGTTTTTGAATTTGAGGCCTCGGGTGCGAAGTTTTTGACGTCGTCGCCCATAGCCAAACTTGCGCGCATGGTTGTGTGCCGTTTTTACAAAGTTTTCAGATTGCCTTCCGGGTTTGAATTCCCCACTGAATTGGCCATAGAATCAATTGTGTCGAGAAATTTTTTGAATTTGAGGCCTCGGGTGCGGAGTTTTTGACGTCGTCGCCCATAGCCAAATTGCGCGCACGCTTGTGCACCGTTTTTAGAAAGTTTTCAGATTGCCTCTCGGGTTTTCATTTCCAGCTGAATTGACCATAGAATCAATTGTGTCGAGAAATTTTTTGAATTTGAGGCCTCGGGTGCGGAGTTTTTACCGTCGTCGCCCATAGCCAAATTGCGCGCACGCTTGTGCGCCGTTTTTACAAAGTTTTCAGATTGCCTCTCGGGTTTGCATTTCCAGCTGAATTCGCCATAGAATCAATTGTGTCGAGACGGTTTTTGAATTTGAGGCGTCGGGTGCGGATTTTTTTACGTCCTCGTCCATAGCCAAATTGCGCGCACACTTGTGCGCCGTTTTTCAAAGTTTTCAGATTGCCTCTCGGGTTTGCACTTCTAGCTGAATTGGCCATAGAATCAATTGTGTCGAGAAATTTTTTGAATTTGAGGCCTCGGGTGCGGAGTTTTTGACGTCGTCGCCCATAGCCAAATTGCGCGCACACTTGTGCGCCGTTTTTACAAAGTTTTCAGATTGCCTCTCGGGTTTGCATATCCAGGTGAATTGGCCATAGAATCAATTGTGTCGAGAAAATTTTTGAATTTGAGGCCTCGGGTGCGGAGTTTTTGACGTCGTCGCCCATAGCCAAATTGCGCGCACGCTTGTGCGCCGTTTTTACAAAGTTTTCAGATTGCCTCTGGGTTTGCATTTCCAGCTGAGAATTGACCATAGAATCAATTGTGTCGAGACGGTTTTTGAATTTGAGGCCTTGGGTGCGGAGTTTTTGACGTCGTCGCCCATAGGCAAATTGCGCGCACGCTTGTGCGCCGTTTTTACAAAGTTTTCAGATTGCCTCCCAGGTTTACATCCCTCACTAAATTGGCCATAGAATCAATTGTGTCGAGACGGTTTTTGAATTTGAGGCCTCGGGTGCGGAGTTTTTTACGTCGTCACCCATAGCCAAATTGCGCGCACACTTGTGCGCCGTTTTTACAAAGTTTTCAGATTGCCTCTCGGGTTTGCACTTCCAGCTGAATTGGCCATAGAATCAATTGTGTCGAGAAATTTTTTGAATTTGAGGCCTCGGGTGCGGAGTTTTTTACGTCGTCGCCCATAGCCAAATTGCACGCTCACTTGGGCGCCGTTTTTACAAAGTTTTCAGATTGCCTCTCGGGTTTGCACTTCCAGCTGAATTGGTCATAGAATCAATTGTGTCGAGAATTTTTTTGAATTTGAGGCCTCGGGTGCGGAGTTTTTTACGTCGTCGCCCATAGCCAAATTGCGCGCACACTTGTGCGCCATTTTTACAAAGTTTTCAGATTGCCTGTCGGGTTTGCATTTCCAGCTGAATTGGCCATAGAATCAATTGTGTCGAGAAATTTTTTGAATTTGAGGCCTCGGGTGCCGAGTTTTTGACGTCGTCGCCCATAGCCAAACTTGCGCGCATGGTTGTGTGCCATTTTACAAAGTTTTCAGATTGCCTCCCAGGTTTGCATCCCTCACTGAATTGGCCATAGAATCAATTGTGTCGAGACGGTTTTTGAATTTGAGGCCTCGGGTGCGGAGTTTTTGACGTCGTCGCCCATAGCCAAATTGCGCGCACGCTTGTGCGCCGTTTTTACAAAGTTTTCAGATTGCCTCTCGGGTTTGCATTTCCAGCTGAATTGGCCATAGAATCAATTGTGTCGAGAAATTTTTTGAATTTGAGACCTCGGGTGTGGAGTTTTTGACGTCGTCGCTCATAGCCAAACTTGCGCGCATGGTTGGGTGCCGTTTTTACAAAGTTTTCAGATTGCCTCCCAGGTTTGCATCCCTCACTGAATTGGCCATAGAATCAATTGTGTCGAGACGGTTTTTGAATTTGAGGCCTCGGGTGCGGAGTTTTTGACGTCGTCGCCCATAGCCAAATTGCGCGCACACTTGTGCGGCGTTTTTACAAAGTTTTCAGATTGTCTCCCGGGTTTGCATTTCCAGCTGAATTGGCCATAAAATCAATTGTGTCGAGAAAGTTTTTGAATTTGAGGCCTCGGGTGCGGAGTTCTTGACGTCGTCGCCCATAGCCAAATTGTGCGCACGCTTGTACGCCGTTTTTACAAAGTTTTCAGATTGCCTCTCGGGTTTGCATTCCCAGTTGAATTGGCCATAGAATCAATTGTGTTGAGACGGTTTTTAAATTTGAGGCCTCGAGTGCGGAGTTTTTGACGTCATCGCCCATAGCAAAATTGCGCGCACACTTGTGCGCCGTTTTTACAAAGTTTTCAGATTGGCTCTCGGGTTTGCACTTCCAGCTGAATTGGCCATAGAATCAATTGTGTCGAGAAATTTTTTGAATTTGAGGCCTCGGGTGCGGAGTTTTTTACGTCGTCGCCCATATCCAAATTGCGCGCACGCTTGTGCGCCATTTTTACAAAGTTTTCAGATTGCCTCTCGGGTTTGCATCTCCAGCTGAATTGGCCATAGAATCAATTGTGTCGAGAAAGTTTTTGAATTTGAGGCCTCGGGTGCGGAGTTTTTGACGTCGTCGCCCATAGCCAAACTTGCGCGCATGGTTGTGTGCCATTTTACAAAGTTTTCAGATTGCCTCCCAGGTTTGCATCCCTCACTGAATTGGCCATAGAATCAATTGTGTCGAGACGGTTTTTTAATTTGAGGCCTCGGGTGCAGATTTTTTGACGTCGTCGCCCATAGCCAAATTGCGCGCACACTTGTGCGCCGTTTTTACAAAGTTTTCAGATTGCCTCTCGGGTTTGCACTTCCAGTTGAATTGGCCATAGAATCAATTGTGTCGAGAAATTTTTTGAATTTAAGGCCTCGGGTGCGGAGTTTTTGACGTCGTCGCCCATAGCCAAATTGCGCGCACACTTGTGCGCCGTTTTTACAAAGTTTTCAGATTGCCTCTCGGGTTTGATTTTCCAGCTGAATTGGCCATAGAATCAATTGTGTCGAGAAAGTTTTTGAATTTGAGGCCTCGGGTGCGGAGTTTTTGACGTTGTCGCCCATAGCCAAACTTGCGCGCATGGTTGTGTGCCGTTTTTACAAAGTTTTTAGATTGCCTCCCAGGTTTGCATCCCTCACTGAATTGGCCATAGAATCAATTGTGTCGTGACGGTTTTTGAATTTGAGGCCTCGGGTGCGGAGTTTTTGACGTCGTCGCCCATAGCCAAACTTGCGCGCATGGTTATATGCCGTTTTTACAAAGTTTTCAGATTGCCTCCCAGGTTTGCATCCCTCACTGAATTGGCCATAGAATCAATTGTGTCGAGACGGTTTTTGAATTTGAGGCCTCGGGTGCGGAGTTTTTGACGTCGTCGCCCATAGCCAAATTGCGCGCACGCTTGTGCGCCGTTTTTACAAAGTTTTCAGATTGCCTCTCGGGTTTGCATTTCCAGCTGAATTGGCCATATAATCAATTCTGTCGAGAAAGTTTTTGAATTTGAGGCCTCGGGTGCGGAGTTTTTGACGTCGTCGCCCATAGCCAAACTTGCGCGCATGGTTGTGTCGCGTTTTTACAAAGTTTTCAAATTGCCTCCCAGGTTTGCATCCCTCACTAAATTGGCCATAGAATGAATTGTGTCGAGACGGTTTTTGAATTTGAGGCCTCGGGTGCGAAGTTTTTGACGTCGTCGCCCATAGCCAAACTTGCGCGCATGGTTGTGTGCCGTTTTTACAAAGTTTTCAGATTGCCTCCCGGGTTTGAATTCCCCACTGAATTGGCCATAGAATCAATTGTGTCGAGAATTTTTTTGAATTTGAGGCCTCGGGTGCGGAGTTTTTGACGTCGTCGCCCATAGCCAAATTGCGCGCACGCTTGTGCACCGTTTTTACAAAGTTTTCAGATTGCCTCTCGGGTTTTCATTTCCAGCTGAATTGACCATAGAATCAATTGTGTCGAGAAATTTTTTGAATTTGAGGCCTCGGGTGCGGAGTTTTTACCGTCGTCGCCCATAGCCAAATTGCGCGCACGCTTGTGCGCCGTTTTTACAAAGTTTTCAGATTGCCTCTCGGGTTTGCATTTCCAGCTGAATTGGCCATAGAATCAATTGTGTCGAGACGGTTTTTGAATTTGAGGCGTCGGGTGCGGATTTTTTTACGTCCTCGTCCATAGCCAAATTGCGCGCACACTTGTGCGCCGTTTTTACAAAGTTTTCAGATTGCCTCTCGGGTTTGCACTTCTAGCTGAATTGGCCATAGAATCAATTGTGTCGAGAAATTTTTTGAATTTGAGGCCTCGGGTGCGGAGTTTTTACCGTCGTCGCCCATAGCCAAATTGCGCGCACACTTGTGCGCCGTTTTTACAAAGTTTTCAGATTGCCTCTCGGGTTTGCACTTCTAGCTGAATTGGCCATAGAATCAATTGTGTCGAGAAAGTTTTTGAATTTGAGGCCTCGGGTGCGAAGTTTTTTACGTCGTCGCCCATAGCCAAACTTGCGCGCATGGTTGTGTGCCGTTTTTACAAAGTTTTCAGATTGCCTCCCAGGTTTGCATCCCTCACTGAATTGGCCATAGAATCAATTGTGTCGAGAAATTTTTTGAATTTGAGGCCTTGGGTGCGGAGTTTTTGACGTCGTCGCCCATAGCCAAATTGCGCGCACGCTTGTGTGCCGTTTTTACAAAGTTTTCAGATTGCCTCTCGGGTTTGCATTTCCAGCTGAATTGGCCATAGAATCAATTGTGTCGAGAAAGTTTTTGAATTTGAGGCCTCGGGTGCGGAGTTTTTGACGTCGTCGCCCATAGCCAAACTTGCGCGCATGGTTGTGTGCCGTTTTTACAAAGTTTTTAGATTGCCTCCCAGGTTTGCATCCCTCACTGAATTGGCCATAGAATCAATTGTGTCGAGACGGTTTTTGAATTTGAGGCCTCGGGTGCGGAGTTTTTGACGTCGTCGCCCATAGCCAAACTTGCGCGCATGGTTATGTGCCGTTTTTACAAAGTTTTCAGATTGCCTCCCAGGTTTGCATCCCTCACTGAATTGGCCATAGAATCAATTGTGTCGAGACGGTTTTTGAATTTGAGGCCTCGGGTGCGGAGTTTTTGACGTCGTAGCCCATAGCCAAATTGCGCGCACGCTTGTGCGCCGTTTTTACAAAGTTTTCAGATTGCCTCTCGGGTTTGCATTTCCAGCTGAATTGGCCATATAATCAATTCTGTCGAGAAAGTTTTTGAATTTGAGGCCTCGGGTGCGGAGTTTTTGACGTCGTCGCCCATAGCCAAACTTGCGCGCATGGTTGTGTCGCGTTTTTACAAAGTTTTCAAATTGCCTCCCAGGTTTGCATCCCTCACTAAATTGGCCATAGAATGAATTGTGTCGAGACGGTTTTTGAATTTGAGGCCTCGGGTGCGAAGTTTTTGACGTCGTCGCCCATAGCCAAACTTGCGCGCATGGTTGTGTGCCGTTTTTACAAAGTTTTCAGATTGCCTCCCGGGTTTGAATTCCCCACTGAATTGGCCATAGAATCAATTGTGTCGAGAAATTTTTTGAATTTGAGGCCTCGGGTGCGGAGTTTTTGACGTCGTCGCCCATAGCCAAATTGCGCGCACGCTTGTGCACCGTTTTTACAAAGTTTTCAGATTGCCTCTCGGGTTTTCATTTCCAGCTGAATTGACCATAGAATCAATTTTGTCGAGAAATTTTTTGAATTTGAGGCCTCGGGTGCGGAGTTTTTACCGTCGTCGCCCATAGCCAAATTGCGCGCACGCTTGTGCGCCGTTTTTACAAAGTTTTCAGATTGCCTCTCGGGTTTGCATTTCCAGCTGAATTCGCCATAGAATCAATTGTGTCGAGACGGTTTTTGAATTTGAGGCGTCGGGTGCGGATTTTTTTACGTCCTCGTCCATAGCTAAATTGCGCGCACACTTGTGCGCCGTTTTTACAAAGTTTTCAGATTGCCTCTCGGGTTTGCACTTCTAGCTGAATTGGCCATAGAATCAATTGTGTCGAGAAATTTTTTGAATTTGAGGCCTCGGGTGCGGAGTTTTTGACGTCGTCGCCCATAGCCAAATTGCGCGCACACTTGTGCGCCGTTTTTACAAAGTTTTCAGATTGCCTCTCGGGTTTGCATATCCAGCTGAATTGGCCATAGAATCAATTGTGTCGAGAAAATTTTTGAATTTGAGGCCTCGGGTGCGGAGTTTTTGACGTCGTCGCCCATAGCTAAATTGCGCGCACGCTTGTGCGCCGTTTTTACAAAGTTTTCAGATTGCCTCTGGGTTTGCATTTCCAGCTGAGAATTGACCATAGAATCAATTGTGTCGAGACGGTTTTTGAATTTGAGGCCTTGGGTGCGGAGTTTTTGACGTCGTCGCCCATAGCCAAATTGCGCGCACGCTTGTGCGCCGTTTTTACAAAGTTTTCAGATTGCCTCCCATGTTTACATCCCTCACTAAATTGGCCATAGAATCAATTGTGTCGAGACGGTTTTTGAATTTGAGGCCTCGGGTGCGGAGTTTTTGACGTCGTCGCCCATAGCCAAATTGCGCGCACACTTGTGCGCCGTTTTTACAAAGTTTTCAGATTGCCTCTCGGGTTTGCACTTCCAGCTGAATTGGCCATAGAATCAATTGTGTCGAGAAATTTTTTGAATTTGAGGCCTCGGGTGCGGAGTTTTTGACGTCGTCGCCCATAGCCAAATTGCACGCTCACTTGTGCGCCGTTTTTACAAAGTTTTCAGATTGCCTCTCGGGTTTGCACTTCCAGCTGAATTGGTCATAGAATCAATTGTGTCGAGAAATTTTTTGAATTTGAGGCCTCGGGTGCGTAGTTTTTTACGTCGTCGCCCATAGCCAAATTGCGCGCACACTTGTGCGCCGTTTTTACAAAGTTTTCAGATTGCCTGTCGGGTTTGCATCTCCAGCTGAATTGGCCATAGAATCAATTGTGTCGAGAAATTTTTTGAATTTGAGGCCTCGGGTGCGGAGTTTTTGACGTCGTCGCCCATAGCAAAACTTGCGCGCATGGTTGTGTGCCATTTTACAAAGTTTTCAGATTGCCTCCCAGGTTTGCATCCCTCACTGAATTGGCCATAGAATCAATTGTGTCGAGACGGTTTTTGAATTTGAGGCCTCGGGTGCGGAGTTTTTGACGTCGTCGCCCATAGCCAAATTGCGCGCACGCTTGTGCGCCGTTTTTACAAAGTTTTCAGATTGCCTCTCGGGTTTGCATTTCCAGCTGAATTGGCAATAGAATCAATTGTGTCGAGAAAGTTTTTGAATTTGAGACCTCGGGTGTGGAGTTTTTGACGTCGTCGCTCATAGCCAAACTTGCGCGCATGGTTGGGTGCCGTTTTTACAAAGTTTTCAGATTGCCTCCCAGGTTTGCATCCCTCACTGAATTGGCCATAGAATCAATTGTGTCGAGACCGTTTTTGAATTTGAGGCCTCGGGTGCGGAGTTTTTGACGTCGTCGCCCATAGCCAAATTGCGCGCACACTTGTGCGGCGTTTTTACAAAGTTTTCAGATTGTCTCTCGGGTTTGCATATCCAGCTGAATTGGCCATAGAATCAATTGTGTCGAGAAATTTTTTGAATTTGAGGCCTCGGGTGCGGAGTTTTTTACGTCGTCGCCCATATCCAAATTGCGCGCACGCTTGTGCGCCATTTTTACAAAGTTTTCAGATTGCCTCTCGGGTTTGCATCTCCAGCTGAATTGGCCATAGAATCAATTGTGTCGAGAAAGTTTTTGAATTTGAGGCCTCGGGTGCGGAGTTTTTGACGTCGTCGCCCATAGCCAAACTTGCGCGCATGGTTGTGTGCCATTTTACAAAGTTTTCAGATTGCCTCCCAGGTTTGCATCCCTCACTGAATTGGCCATAGAATCAATTGTGTCGAGACGGTTTTTGAATTTGAGGCCTCGGGTGCAGATTTTTTGACGTCGTCGCCCATAGCCAAATTGCGCGCACACTTGTGCGCCGTTTTTACAAAGTTTTCAGATTGCCTCTCGGGTTTGCACTTCCAGTTGAATTGGCCATAGAATCAATTGTGTCGAGAAATTTTTTGAATTTAAGGCCTCGGGTGCGGAGTTTTTGACGTCGTCGCCCATAGCCAAATTGCGCGCACACTTGTGCGCCGTTTTTACAAAGTTTTCAGATTGCCTCTCGGGTTTTCATTTCCAGCTGAATTGGCCATAGAATCAATTGTGTCGAGACGGTTTTTGAATTTGAGGCCTCGGGTGCGGAGTTTTTGACGTCGTCGCCCATAGCCAAACTTGCGCGCATGGTTGTGTGCCGTTTTTACAAAGTTTTCAGATTGCCTCCCAGGTTTGCATCCCTCACTGAATTGGCCATAAAATCAATTGTGTCGAGAAATTTTTTGAATTTGAGGCCTCGGGTGCGGAGTTTTTGACGTCGTCGCCCATAGCCAAATTGCGCGCACACTTGTGCGCCGTTTTTACAAAGTTTTCAGATTGCCTCTCGGGTTTGCATTTCCAGCTGAATTGGCCATAAAATCAATTGTGTCGAGACAGTTTTTTGAATTTGAGGCCTCGGGTGCAGAGTTTTTGACGTCGTCGCCCATAGCCAAATTGCGCGCACACTTGTACGCCGTTTTTACAAAGTTTTCAGATTGCCTCTCGGGTTTGCACTTCTAGCTGAATTGGCCATAGAATCAATTGTGTCGAGAAATTTTTTGAATTTGAGGCCTCGGGTGCGGAGTTTTTGACGTCGTCGCCCATAGCCAAATTGCGCGCACACTTGTGCGCCGTTTTTACAAAGTATTCAGATTGCCTCTCGGGTTTGCACTTCCAGTTGAATTGGCCATAGAATCAATTGTGTCGAGAATTTTTTTGAATTTGAGGCCTCGGGTGCGGAGTTTTTGACGTCGTCGCCCATAGCCAAATTGCGTGCACACTTGTGCGCCGTTTTTACAAAGTTTTCAGATTGCCTCTCGGGTTTGCATTTCCAGCTGAATTGGCCATAGAATCAATTGTGTCGAGACGGTTTTTGAATTTGAGGCCTCGGGTGCGGAGTTTTTGACGTCGTCGCCCATAACCAAATTGCGCACACACTTGTGCGCCGTTTTTACAAAGTTTTCAGATTGCCTCTCGGGTTTTCATTTCCAGTTGAATTGGCCATAGAATCAATTGTGTCGAGACGGTTTTTGAATTTGAGGCCTCGGGTGCGGAGTTTTTGACGTCGTCGCCCATAGCCAAACTTGCGCGCATGGTTGTGTGCCGTTTTTACAAAGTTTTCAGATTGCCTCCCAGGTTTGCATCCCTCACTGAATTGGCCATAGAATCAATTGTGTCGAGACGGTTTTTGAATTTGAGGCCTCGGGTGCAGATTTTTTGACGTCGTCGCCCATAGCCAAATTGCGCGCACACTTGTGCGCCGTTTTTACAATGTTTTCAGATTGCCTCTCGGGTTTGCACTTCCAGTTGAATTGGCCATAGAATCAATTGTGTCGAGAAATTTTTTGAATTTAAGGCCTCGGGTGCGGAGTTTTTGACGTCGTCGCCCATAGCCAAATTGCGAGCACACTTGTGCGCCGTTTTTACAAAGTTTTCAGATTGCCTCTCGGGTTTTCATTTCCAGCTGAATTGGCCATAGAATCAATTGTGTCGAGACGGTTTTTGAATTTGAGGCCTCGGGTGCGGAGTTTTTGACGTCGTCGCCCATAGCCAAACTTGCGCGCATGGTTGTGTGCCGTTTTTATAAAGTTTTCAGATTGCCTCCCAGGTTTGCATCCCTCACTGAATTGGCCATAAAATCAATTGTGTCGAGAATTTTTTTGAATTTGAGGCCTCGGGTGCGGAGTTTTTGACGTCGTCGCCCATAGCCAAATTGCGCGCACACTTGTGCGCCGTTTTTACAAAGTTTTCAGATTGCCTCTCGGGTTTGCATTTCCAGCTGAATTGGCCATAAAATCAATTGTGTCGAGACGGTTTTTTGAATTTGAGGCCTCGGGTGCAGAGTTTTTGACGTCGTCGCCCATAGCCAAATTGCGCGCACACTTGTGCGCCGTTTTTACAAAGTTTTCAGATTGCCTCTCGGGTTTGCACTTCTAGCTGAATTGGCCATAGAATCAATTGTGTCGAGAAATTTTTTGAATTTGAGGCCTCGGGTGCGGAGTTTTTGACGTCGTCGCCCATAGCCAAATTGCGCGCACACTTGTGCGCCGTTTTTACAAAGTATTCAGATTGCCTCTCGGGTTTGCACTTCCAGTTGAATTGGCCATAGAATCAATTGTGTCGAGAAATTTTTTGAATTTGAGGCCTCGGGTGCGGAGTTTTTGACGTCGTCGCCCATAGCCAAATTGCGCGCACACTTGTGCGCCGTTTTTACAAAGTTTTCAGATTGCCTCTCGGGTTTGCATTTCCAGCTGAATTGGCCATAGAATCAATTGTGTCGAGACAGTTTTTGAATTTGAGGCCTCGGGTGCGGAGTTTTTGACGTCGTCGCCCATAACCAAATTGCGCACACACTTGTGCGCCGTTTTTACAAAGTTTTCAGATTGCCTCTCGGGTTTTCATTTCCAGCTGAATTGGCCATAGAATCAATTGTGTGGAGACGGTTTTTGAATTTGAGGCCTCGGGTGCGGAGTTTTTGACGTCGTCGCCCATAGCCAAACTTGCGCGCATGGTTGTGTGCCGTTTTTACAAAGTTTTCAGATTGCCTCCCAGGTTTGCATCCCTCACTGAATTGGCCATAAAATCAATTGTGTCGAGAAATTTTTTGAATTTGAGGCCTCGGGTGCGGAGTTTTTGACGTCGTCACCCATAGCCAAATTGCGCGCACACTTGTGCGCCGTTTTTACAAAGTTTTCATATTGCCTCTCGGGTTTGCATTTCCAACTGAATTGGCCATAAAATCAATTGTGTCGAGACGGTTTTTTGAATTTGAGGCCTCGGGTGCAGAGTTTTTTACGTCGTCGCCCATAGCCAAATTGCGCGCACACTTGTGCGCCGTTTTTACAAAGTTTTCAGATTGCCTCTCGGGTTTGCACTTCTAGTTGAATTGGCCATAGAATCAATTGTGTTGAGAAATGTTTTGAATTTGAGGCCTGGGGTGCGGAGTTTTTGACGTCATCGCCCAGAGCCAAATTGCGCGCACACTTGTGCGCCGTTTTTACAAAGTATTCAGATTGCCTCTCGGGTTTGCACCTCCAGTTGAATTAGCCATAGAATCAATTGTGTCGAGAAATTTTTTGAATTTGAGGCCTCGGGTGCGGAGTTTTTGACGTCGTCGCCCATAGCTAAATTGCGCGCACACTTGTGCGCCGTTTTTACAAAGTTTTCAGATTGCCTCTCGGGTTTGCATTTCCAGCTGAATTGGCCATAGAATCAATTGTGTCGAGACGGTTTTTGAATTTGAGGCCTCGGGTGCGGAGTTTTTGACGTCGTCGCCCATAGCCAAATTGCGCGCACACTTGTGCGCTGTTTTTACAAAGTTTTCAGATTGCCTCTCGGGTTTTCATTTCCAACTGAATTGGCCATAGAATCAATTGTGTCGAGATGGTTTTTGAATTTGAGGCCTCGGGTGCGGAGTTTTTGACGTCGTCGCCCATAGCCAAACTTGCGCGCATGGTTGTGTGCCGTTTTTACAAAGTTTTCATATTGCCTCCCAGGTTTGCATCCCTCACTGAATTGGCCATAAAATCAATTGTGTCGAGAAATTTTTTGAATTTGAGGCCTCGGGTGCGGAGTTTTTGACGTCGTCGCCCATAGCCAAATTGCGCGCACACTTGTGCACCGTTTTTACAAAGTTTTCAGATTGCCTCTCGGGTTTGCATTTCCAGCTGAATTGGCCATAAAATCAATTGTGTCGAGACGGTTTTTTGAATTTGAGGCCTCGGGTGCAGAGTTTTTTACGTCGTCGCCCATAGCCAAATTACGCGCACACTTGTGCGCCGTTTTTACAAAGTTTTCAGATTGCCTCTCGGGTTTGCACTTCTAGCTGAATTGGCCATAGAATCAATTGTGTCGAGAAATTTTTTGAATTTGAGGCCTCGGGTGCGGAGTTTTTGACGTCGTCGCCCATAGCCAAATTGCGCGCACACTTGTGCGCCGTTTTTACAAAGTTTTCAGATTGCCTCTCGGGTTTGCACTCCCAGTTGAATTGGCCATAGAATCAATTGTATCGAGAAATTTTTTGAATTTGAGGCCTCGGGTGCGGAGTTTTTGACATCGTCGCCCATAGCCAAATTGCGCGCACACATGTGCGCCATTTTTACAAAGTTTTCAGATTGCCTCTCGGGTTTGCATTCCTAGCTGAATTGGCCTTAGAATCAATTGTGTCGAGA
The DNA here is from genome assembly GCA_963675135.1 of Galeopsis tetrahit. NCBI lineage: Eukaryota > Viridiplantae > Streptophyta > Magnoliopsida > Lamiales > Lamiaceae > Galeopsis > Galeopsis tetrahit. Next base: position 70,571,970 of record OY776126.1, read on the forward strand.
CGGTTTTTGAATTTGAGGCCTCGGGTGCGGAGTTTTTGACGTCGTCGCCCATAGCCAAATTGCGCGCACACTTGTGCGCCGTTTTTACAAAGTTATCAGATTGCCTCTCGGGTTTTCATTTCCAGCTGAATTGGCCATAGAATCAATTGTGTCGAGACGGTTTTTGAATTTGAGGCCTCGGGTGCGGAGTTATTGACGTCGTCGTCCATAGCCAAACTTGTGCGCATGGTTGTGTGCCGTTTTTACAAAGTTTTCAGATTGCCTCTCGGGTTTGCATTGCCAGCAGAATTGGCCATAAAATCAATTGTGTCGAGACGGTTTTTGAATTTGAGGCCTCGGGTGCGGAGTTTTTGACGTCGTCGCCCATAGCCAAATTGGGCGCACACTTGTGCGCCCTTTTTACAAAGTTTTCAGATTGCCTCTCGGGTTTTCTTTTCCAGCTGAATTGGCCATAAAATCAATTGTGTTGAGACGGTTTTTGAATTTGAGGCCTCGGGTGAGGAGTTTTTAACGTCGTCGCCCATAGCCAAACTTGCGCGCATGGTTGTGTGCCGTTTTTACAAAGTTTTCAGATTGCCTCCCAAGTTTGCATCCCTCACTGAATTGGCCATAAAATCAATTGTGTCGAGAAATTTTTTGAATTTGAGGCCTCGGGTGCGGAGTTTTTGACGTCGTCGCCCATAGCCAAATTGCGCGCACACTTGTGCGCCGTTTTTACAAAGTTTTCAGATTGCCTCTCGGGTTTGCATTTCCAGCTGAATTGGCCATAGAATCAATTGTGTCGAGACGGTTTTTGAATTTGAGGCCTCGGGTGCGTAGTTTTTGTTGTGCGCCGTTTTTACAAAGTTTTCAGATTGCCTCTCGGGTTTGCACTTCCAGTTGAATTGGCCATAAAATCAATTGTGTCGAGAAATTTTTTGAATTTGAGGCCTCGGGTGCGGAGTTTTTGACGTCGTCGCCCATAGACAAATTGCGCGCACACTTGTGCGCCGTTTTTACAAAGTTTTCAGATTGCCTCTCGGGTTTGCATTGCCAGCAGAATTGGCCATAAAATCAATTGTGTCGAGACGGTTTTTGAATTTGAGGCCTCGGGTGTGGAGTTTTTGACGTCGTCGCCCATAGCCAAATTGCGCGCACACTTGTGCGCCGTTTTTACAAAGTTTTCAGATTGCCTCTCGGGTTTTCTTTTCCAGCTGAATTGGCCATAAAATCAATTGTGTTGAGACGGTTTTTGAATTTGAGGCCTCGGGTGAGGAGTTTTTAACGTCGTCGCCCATAGCCAAACTTGCGCGCATGGTTGTGTGCCGTTTTTACAAAGTTTTCAGATTGCCTCCCAGGTTTGCATCCCTCACTGAATTGGCCATAAAATCAATTGTGTCGAGAAATTTTTTGAATTTGAGGCCTCGGGTGCGGAGTTTTTGACGTCGTCGCCCATAGCCAAATTGCGCGCACACTTGTGCGCCGTTTTTACAAAGTTTTCAGATTGCCTCTCGGGTTTGCATTTCCAGCTGAATTGGCCATAGAATCAATTGTGTCGAGACGGTTTTTGAATTTGAGGCCTCGGGTGCGTAGTTTTTGTTGTGCGCCGTTTTTACAAAGTTTTCAGATTTCCTCTCGGGTTTGCACTTCCAGTTGAATTGGCCATAAAATCAATTGTGTCGAGAAATTTTTTGAATTTGAGGCCTCGGGTGCGGAGTTTTTGACGTCGTCGCCCATAGACAAATTGCGCGCACACTTGTGCGCCGTTTTTACAAAGTTTTCAGATTGCCTCTCGGGTTTGCATTGCCAGCAGAATTGGCCATAAAATCAATTGTGTCGAGACGGTTTTTGAATTTGAGGCCTCGGGTGTGGAGTTTTTGACGTCGTCGCCCATAGCCAAATTGCGCGCACACTTGTGCGCCGTTTTTACAAAGTTTTCAGATTGCCTCTCGGGTTTTCTTTTCCAGCTGAATTGGCCATAAAATCAATTGTGTTGAGACGGTTTTTGAATTTGAGGCCTCGGGTGAGGAGTTTTTAACGTCGTCGCCCATAGCCAAACTTGCGCGCATGGTTGTGTGCCGTTTTTACAAAGTTTTCAGATTGCCTCCCAGGTTTGCATCCCTCACTGAATTGGCCATAAAATCAATTGTGTCGAGAAATTTTTTGAATTTGAGGCCTCGGGTGCGGAGTTTTTGACGTCGTCGCCCATAGCCAAATTGCGCGCACACTTGTGCGCCGTTTTTACAAAGTTTTCAGATTGCCTCTCGGGTTTGCATTTCCAGCTGAATTGGCCATAGAATCAATTGTGTCGAGACGGGTTTTGAATTTGAGGCCTCGGGTGCGTAGTTTTTGTTGTGCGCCGTTTTTACAAAGTTTTCAGATTGCCTCTCGGGTTTGCACTTCCAGTTGAATTGGCCATAAAATCAATTGTGTCGAGAAATTTTTTGAATTTGAGGCCTCGGGTGCGGAGTTTTTGACGTCGTCGCCCATAGCCAAATTGCGCGCACACTTGTGCGCCGTTTTTACAAAGTTTTCAGATTGCCTCTCGGGTTTGCATTGCCAGCAGAATTGGCCATAAAATCAATTGTGTCGAGACGGTTTTTGAATTTGAGGCCTCGGGTGTGGAGTTTTTGACGTCGTCGCCCATAGCCAAATTGGGCGCACACTTGTGCGCCGTTTTTACAAAGTTTTCAGATTGCCTATCGGGTTTTCTTTTCCAACTGAATTGGCCATAAAATCAATTGTGTTGAGACGGTTTTTGAATTTGAGGCCTCGGGTGAGTAGTTTTTAACGTCGTCGCCCATAGCCAAACTTGCGCGCATGGTTGTGTGCCGTTTTTACAAAGTTTTCAGATTGCCTCCCAGGTTTGCATCCCTCACTGAATTGGCCATAAAATCAATTGTGTCGAGAAATTTTTTGAATTTGAGGCCTTGGGTGCGGAGTTTTTGACGTCCTCGCCTATAGCCAAATTGCGCGCATACTTGTGCGCCGTTTTTACAAAGTTTTCAGATTGCCTCTCGGGTTTGCATTCCCAACTGAATTGGCCATAGAATCAATTGTGTCGAGACGGTTTTTGAATTTGAGGCCTCGGGTGCGTAGTTTTTGACGTCGTCGCCCATAGCCAAATTGCGCGTACACTTGTGCGCCGTTTTTACAAAGTTTTTAGATTGCCTCTCAGGTTTTCACTTCCAGCTGAATTGGCCATAGAATCAATTGTGTCGAGACGGTTTTTGAATTTGAGGCCTCGGGTGCGGAGTTTTTGACGTCGTCGCCCATAGCCAAACTTGCGCGCATGGTTGTGTGCCGTTTTTACAAAGTTTTCAGATTGCCTCCCAGGTTTGCATCCCTCACTGAATTGGCCATAGAATCAATTGTGTTGAGGCGGTTTTTGAATTTGAGGCCCCGGGTGCGGAGTTTTTGACGTCGTCGCCCATAGCCAAACTTGCGCGCATGGTTGTGTGCCGTTTTTACAAAGTTTTCAGATTGCTTCCCAGGTTTGCATCCCTTACTGAATTGGCCATAGAATCAATTGTGTCGAGAAGGTTTTTGAATTTGAGGCCTCGGTTGCGGAGTTTTTGACGTCGTCGCCCATAGCCAAATTGCGCGCACACTTGTGCGCCGTTTTTACAAAGTTTTCAGATTGCCTCTCGGGTTTTCATTCCCAGCTGAACTGGCCATAGAATCAATTGTGTTGAGACGGTTTTTGACTTTGAGGCCTCGGGTGCGGAGTTTTTGACGTCGTCGCCCATAGCCAAACTTGCGCGCATGGTTGTGTGCCGTTTTTACAAAGTTTTCAGATTGCCTCCCAGGTTTGCATCCCTCACTGAATTGGCTATAAAATCAATTGTGTCGAGAAATTTTTTGAATTTGAGGCCTCGGGTGCGGAGTTTTTGACGTCGTCGCCCATAGCCAAATTGCGCGCACACTTGTGCGCCGTTTTTACAAAGTTTTCAGATTGCCTCTCGGGTTTGCACTTCCAGCTGAATTGGCCATAGAATCAATTGTGTCGAGACGGTTTTTGAATTTGAGGCCTCGGGTGCGGAGTTTTTGACGTCGTCGCCCATAGCCAAATTGCGCGCACACTTGTGCGCCGTATTTACAAAGTTTTCAGATTGCCTCTCGGGTTTGCATTTCCAGCTGAATTGGCCATAGAATCAATTGTGTCGAGACGGTTTTTGAATTTGAGGCCTCGGGTGCGTAGTTTTTGTTGTGCGCCGTTTTTACAAAGTTTTCAGATTGCCTCTCGGGTTTGCACTTCCAGTTGAATTGGCCATAAAATCAATTGTGTCGAGAAATTTTTTGAATTTGAGGCCTCGGGTGCGGAGTTTTTGACGTCGTCGCCCATAGCCAAATTGCGCGCACACTTGTGCGCCGTTTTTACAAAGTTTTCAGATTGCCTCTCGGGTTTGCATTGCCAGCAGAATTGGCCATAAAATCAATTGTGTCGAGACGGTTTTTGAATTTGAGGCCTCGGGTGTGGAGTTTTTGACGTCGTCGCCCATAGCCAAATTGGGCGCACACTTGTGCGCCGTTTTTACAAAGTTTTCAGATTGCCTATCGGGTTTTCTTTTCCAACTGAATTGGCCATAAAATCAATTGTGTTGAGACGGTTTTTGAATTTGAGGCCTCGGGTGAGTAGTTTTTAACGTTGTCGCCCATAGCCAAACTTGCGCGCATGGTTGTGTGCCGTTTTTACAAAGTTTTCAGATTGCCTCCCAGGTTTGCATCCCTCACTGAATTGGCCATAAAATCAATTGTGTCGAGAAATTTTTTGAATTTGAGGCCTTGGGTGCGGAGTTTTTGACGTCCTCGCCTATAGCCAAATTGCGCGCACACTTGTGCGCCGTTTTTACAAAGTTTTCAGATTGCCTCTCGGGTTTGCATTCCCAGCTGAATTGGCCATAAAATCAATTGTGTCGAGACGGTTTTTGAATTTGAGGCCTCGGGTGCGTAGTTTTTGACGTCGTCGCCCATAGCTAAATTGCGCGTACACTTGTGCGCCGTTTTTACAAAGTTTTTAGATTGCCTCTCAGGTTTTCACTTCCAGCTGAATTGGCCATAGAATCAATTGTGTCGAGACGGTTTTTGAATTTGAGGCCTCGGGTGCGGAGTTTTTGACGTCGTCGCCCATAGCCAAACTTGCGCGCATGGTTGTGTGCCGTTTTTACAAAGTTTTCAGATTGCCTCCCAGGTTTGCATCCCTCACTGAATTGGCCATAGAATAAATTGTGTTGAGGCGGTTTTTGAATTTGAGGCCTCGGGTGCGGAATTTTTGACGTCGTCGCCCATAGCCAAACTTGCGCGCATGGTTGTGTGCCGTTTTTACAAAGTTTTCAGATTGCTTCCCAGGTTTGCATCCCTCACTGAATTGGCCATAGAATCAATTGTGTCGAGACGGTTTTTGAATTTGAGGCCTCGGTTGCGGAGTTTTTGACGTCGTCGCCCATAGCCAAATTGCGTGCACACTTGTGCGCCGTTTTTACAAAGTTTTCAGATTGCCTCTCGGGTTTTCATTCCCAGCTGAACTGGCCATAGAATCAATTGTGTTGAGACGGTTTTTGAATTTGAGGCCTCGGGTGCGGAGTTTTTGACGTCGTCGCCCATAGCCAAACTTGCGCGCATGGTTGTGTGCCGTTTTTACAAAGTTTTCAGATTGCCTCCCAGGTTTGCATCCCTCACTGAATTGGCTATAAAATCAATTGTGTCGAGAAATTTTTTGAATTTGAGGCCTCGGGTGCGGAGTTTTTGACGTCGTCGCCCATAGCCAAATTGCGCGCACACTTGTGCGCCGTTTTTACAAAGTTTTCAGATTGCCTCTCGGGTTTGCACTTCCAGCTGAATTGGCCATAGAATCAATTATGTCGAGACGGTTTTTGAATTTGAGGCCTCGGGTGCGGAGTTTTTGACGTCGTCGCCCATAGCCAAATTGCGCACACACTTGTGCGCCGTTTTTACAAAGTTTTCAGATTGCCTCTCGGGTTTGCATTTCCAGCTGAATTGGCCATAGAATCAATTGTGTCGAGACGGTTTTTGAATTTGAGGCCTCGGGTGCGTAGTTTTTGTTGTGCGCCGTTTTTACAAAGTTTTCAGATTGCCTCTCGGGTTTGCACTTCCAGTTGAATTGGCCATAAAATCAATTGTGTCGAGAAATTTTTTGAATTTGAGGCCTCGGGTGCGGAGTTTTTGACGTCGTCGCCCATAGCCAAATTGCGCGCACACTTGTGCGCCGTTTTTACAAAGTTTTCAGATTGCCTCTCGGGTTTGCATTGCCAGCAGAATTGGCCATAAAATCAATTGTGTCGAGACGGTTTTTGAATTTGAGGCCTCGGGTGTGGAGTTTTTGACGTCGTCGCCCATAGCCAAATTGGGCGCACACTTGTGCGCCGTTTTTACAAAGTTTTCAGATTGCCTATCGGGTTTTCTTTTCCAACTGAATTGGCCATAAAATCAATTGTGTTGAGACGGTTTTTGAATTTGAGGCCTCGGGTGAGTAGTTTTTAACGTCGTCGCCCATAGCCAAACTTGCGCGCATGGTTGTGTGCCGTTTTTACAAAGTTTTCAGATTGCCTCCCAGGTTTGCATCCCTCACTGAATTGGCCATAAAATCAATTGTGTCGAGAAATTTTTTGAATTTGAGGCCTTGGGTGCGGAGTTTTTGACGTCCTCGCCTATAGCCAAATTGCGCGCACACTTGTGCGCCGTTTTTACAAAGTTTTCAGATTGCCTCTCGGGTTTGCATTCCCAGCTGAATTGGCCATAAAATCAATTGTGTCGAGACGGTTTTTGAATTTGAGGCCTCGGGTGCGTAGTTTTTGACGTCGTCGCCCATAGCCAAATTGCGCGTACACTTGTGCGCCGTTTTTACAAAGTTTTTAGATTGCCTCTCAGGTTTTCACTTCCAGCTGAATTGGCCATAGAATCAATTGTGTTGAGACGGTTTTTGAATTTGAGGCCTCGGGTGCGGAGTTTTTGACGTCGTCGCCCATAGCCAAACTTGCGCGCATGGTTGTGTGCCGTTTTTACAAAGTTTTCAGATTGCCTCCCAGGTTTGCATCCCTCACTGAATTGGCCATAGAATCAATTGTGTTGAGGCGGTTTTTGAATTTGAGGCCTCGGGTGCGGAGTTTTTGACGTCGTCGCCCATAGCCAAACTTGCGCGCATGGTTGTGTGCCGTTTTTACAAAGTTTTCAGATTGCTTCCCAGGTTTGCATCCCTCACTGAATTGGCCATAGAATCAATTGTGTCGAGACGGTTTTTGAATTTGAGGCCTCGGTTGCGGAGTTTTTGACGTCGTCGCCCATAGCCAAATTGCGCGCACACTTGTGCGCCATTTTTACAAAGTTTTCAGATTGCCTCTCGGGTTTTCATTCCCAGCTGAACTGGCCATAGAATCAATTGTGTTGAGACGGTTTTTGAATTTGAGGCCTCGGGTGCGGAGTTTTTGACGTCGTCGCCCATAGCCAAACTTGCGCGCATGGTTGTGTGCCGTTTTTACAAAGTTTTCAGATTGCCTCCCAGGTTTGCATCCCTCACTGAATTGGCTATAAAATCAATTGTGTCGAGAAATTTTTTGAATTTGAGGCCTCGGGTGCGGAGTTTTTGACGTCGTCGCCCATAGCCAAATTGCGCGCACACTTGTGCGCCGTTTTTACAAAGTTTTCAGATTGCCTCTCGGGTTTGCACTTCCAGCTGAATTGGCCATAGAATCAATTGTGTCGTGACGGTTTTTGAATTTGAGGCCTCGGGTGCGGAGTTTTTGACGTCGTCGCCCATAGCCAAATTGCGCGCACACTTGTGCGCCGTTTTTACAAAGTTTTCAGATTGCCTCTCGGGTTTGCACTTCCAGTTGAATTGGCCATAGAATCAATTGTGTCGAGAAATTTTTTGAATTTGAGGCCTCGGGTGCGGAGTTTTTGACGTCGTCGCCCATAGCCAAATTGCGCGCACACTTGTGCGCCGTTTTTACAAAGTTTTCAAATTGCCTCTCGGGTTTGCACTTCCAGCTGAATTGGCCATAGAATCAATTGTGTCAAAACGTTTTTTGAATTTGAGGCCTCGGGTGCGGAGTTTTTGACGTCGTCGCCCATAGCCAAATTGCGCGCACAGTTGTACGCCGTTTTTACAAAGTTTTCAGATTGCCTCTCGGGTTTGCACTTCCAACTGAATTGGCCATGGAATCAATTGTGTCGAGAATTTTTTTGAATTTGAGGCCTCGGGTGCGGAGTTTTTGACGTCGTCGCTCATAGCCAAATTGCGCGCACACTTGTGCGCCGTTTTTACAAAGTTTTCAGATTGCCTCTCGGGTTTGCACTTCCAGTTGAATTGGCCATAGAATCAATTGTGTCGAGAAATGTTTTGAATTTGAGGCTTCGGGTGCGGAGTTTTTGACGTCGTCGCCCATAGCCAAATTGCGCGCACACTTGTGCGCCGTTTTTACAAAGTTTTCAGATTGCCTCTCGGGTTTGCACTTCCAGTTGAATTGGCCATAAAATCAATTGTGTCGAGAAATTTTTTAAATTTGAGGCCTCGGGTGCGGAGTTTTTGACGTCGTCGCCCATAGCCAAATTGCGCGCACACTTGTGCGCCGTTTTTACAAAGTTTTCAGATTGCCTCTCGGGTTTGCATTTCCAGCTGAATTGGCCATAGAATCATTTGTGTCGAGACGGTTTTTGAATTTGAGGCCTCGGGTGTGGAGTTTTTGACGTCGTCGCCCATAGCCAAATTGCGCGCACACTTGTGCGCCGTTTTTACAAAGTTTTCAGATTGCCTCTCGGGTTTTCATTTCCAGCTGAATTGGCCATAGAATCATTTGTGTCGAGACGGTTTTTGAATTTGAGGCCTCGGGTGCAGAGTTTTTGACATCGTCGCCCATAGCCAAACTTGCGCGCATGGTTGTGTGCCGTTTTTACAAAGTTTTCAGATTGCCTCCCAGGTTTGCATCCCTCACTGAATTGGCCATAGAATCAATTGTGTCGAGAAATTTTTTGAATTTGAGGCCTCGGGTGCGGAGTTTTTAACGTCGTCGCCCGTAGCCAAATTGCGCGCACACTTGTGCGCCGTTTTTACAAAGTTTTCAGATTGCCTCTCGGGTTTGCACTTCCAGTTGAATTGCCAAAGAATCAATTGTGTCGAGAAATTTTTTGAATTTGAGGCCTCGGGTGCGGAGTTTTTGACGTCGTCGCCCATAGCCAAATTGCGCGCACACTTGTGCGCCGTTTTTACAAAGTTTTCAGATTGCCTCTCGGGTTTGCATTTCCAGCTGAATTGGCCATAGAATTAATTATGTCGAGACGGTTTTTGAATTTGAGGCCTCGGGTGCGGAGTTTTTGACGTCGTAGCCCATAGCCAAATTGCGCGCACACTTGTGCGCCGTTTTTACAAAGTTTTCAGATTGCCTCTCGGGTTTTCATTTCCAGCTGAATTGGCCATAGAATCATTTGTGTCGAGACGGTTTTTGAATTTGAGGCCTCGGGTGCAGAGTTTTTGACATCGTCGCCCATAGCCAAACTTGCGCGCATGGTTGTGTGCCGTTTTTACAAAGTTTTCAGATTGCCTCCCAGGTTTGCATCCCTCACTGAATTGGCCATAGAATCAATTGTGTCGAGAAATTTTTTGAATTTGAGGCCTCGGGTGCGGAGTTTTTAACGTCGTCGCCCGTAGCCAAATTGCGCGCACACTTGTGCGCCGTTTTTACAAAGTTTTCAGATTGCCTCTCGGGTTTGCACTTCCAGTTGAATTGGCCATAAAATCAATTGTGTCGAGAAATTTTTTAAATTTGAGGCCTCGGGTGCGGAGTTTTTGACGTCGTCGCCCATAGCCAAATTGCGCGCACACTTGTGCGCCGTTTTTACAAAGTTTTCAGATTGCCTCTCGGGTTTGCATTTCCAGCTGAATTGGCCATAGAATCATTTGTGTCGAGACGGTTTTTGAATTTGAGGCCTCGGGTGTGGAGTTTTTGACGTCGTCGCCCATAGCCAAATTGCGCGCACACTTGTGCGCCGTTTTTACAAAGTTTTCAGATTGCCTCTCGGGTTTTCATTTCCAGCTGAATTGGCCATAGAATCATTTGTGTCGAGACGGTTTTTGAATTTGAGGCCTCGGGTGCAGAGTTTTTGACATCGTCGCCCATAGCCAAACTTGCGCGCATGGTTGTGTGCCGTTTTTACAAAGTTTTCAGATTGCCTCCCAGGTTTGCATCCCTCACTGAATTGGCCATAGAATCAATTGTGTCGAGAAATTTTTTGAATTTGAGGCCTCGGGTGCGGAGTTTTTAACGTCGTCGCCCGTAGCCAAATTGCGCGCACACTTGTGCGCCGTTTTTACAAAGTTTTCAGATTGCCTCTCGGGTTTGCACTTCCAGTTGAATTGCCAAAGAATCAATTGTGTCGAGAAATTTTTTGAATTTGAGGCCTCGGGTGCGGAGTTTTTGACGTCGTCGCCCATAGCCAAATTGCGCGCACACTTGTGCGCCGTTTTTACAAAGTTTTCAGATTGCCTCTCGGGTTTGCATTTCCAGCTGAATTGGCCATAGAATTAATTATGTCGAGACGGTTTTTGAATTTGAGGCCTCGGGTGCGGAGTTTTTGACGTCGTAGCCCATAGCCAAATTGCGCGCACACTTGTGCGCCGTTTTTACAAAGTTTTCAGATTGCCTCTCGGGTTTGCACTTCTAGCTGTATTGGCCATAGAATCAATTGTGTCGAGAAATTTTTTGAATTTGAGGCCTCGGGTGCGGAGTTTTTGACGTCGTCGCCCATAGCCAAATTGCGCGCACACTCGTGCGCCGTTTTTACAAAGTTTTCAGATTGCCTCTCGGGTTTGCACTTCCAGTTGAATTGGCCATAGAATCAATTGTGTCGAGAAAATTTTTGAATTTGAGGCCCCGGGTGCGGAGTTTTCGACGTCGTCGCCCATAGCCAAATTGCGCGCACACTTGTGCGCCGTTTTTACAAATTTTCAGATTGCCTCTCGGGTTTGCATTTCCAGCTGAATATGCCATAGAATCAATTGTGTCGAGACGGTTTTTGAATTTGAGGCCTCGGGTGCGGGGTTTTTTACGTCGTCGCCCATAGCCAAATTGCGCGCACACTTGTGCGACCTTTTTACAAAGTTTTCAGATTGCCTCTCGGGTTTTTACTTCCAGCTGAATTGGCCATAGAATCAATTGTGTCGAGACGGTTTTTGAATTTGAGGCCTCGGGTGCGGAGTTTTTGACGTCGTCGCCCATAGCCAAACTTGCGCGCATGGTTGTGTGCCGGTTTTACAAAGTTTTCAGATTGTCTCCCAGGTTTGCATCCCTCACTGAATTGGCCATAGAATCAATTGTGTCGAGGCGGTTTTTGAATTTGAGGCCTCGTGTGCGGAGTTTTTGACGTCGTCGCCCATAACCAAACTTGCGCGCATGGTTGTGTGCCGTTTTTACAAGGTTTTCAGATTGCCTCCCAGGTTTGCATCCCTCACTGAATTGGCCATAGAATCAATTGTGTCGAGGCGGTTTTTGAATTTGAGGCCTCGGGTGCGGAGTTTTTGACGTCGTCGCCCATAGCCAAACTTGCGCGCATGGTTGTGTGCCGTTTTTACAATGTTTTTAGATTGCCTCCCAGGTTTGCATCCCTCACTGAATTGGCCATAGAATCAATTGTGTCGAGACGGTTTTTGAATTTGAGGCCTCGGGTGCGGAGTTTTTGACGTCGTCGCCCATAGCCAAATTGCACGCACACTTGTGCGCCGTTTTTACAAAGTTTTCAGATTGCCTCTCGGGTTTGCACTTCCAGTTGAATTGGCCATAGAATCAATTGTGTCGAGAAAATTTTTGAATTTGAGGCCTCGGGTGCGGAGTTTTTGACGTCGTCGCCCATAGCCAAATTGCGCGCACACTTGTGCGCCGTTTTTACAAAGTTTTCAGATTGCCTCTCGGGTTTGCACTTCCAGTTGAATTGGCCATAGAATCAATTGTGTCGAGAAAATTTTTGAATTTGAGGCCTCGGGTGCAGAGTTTTTGACGTCGTCGCCCATAGCCAAATTGCGCGCACACTTGTGCGCCGTTTTTACAAAGTTTTCAGATTGCCTCTCGGGTTTGCACTTCCAGCTGAATTGGCCATAGAATCAATTGTGTCAAAACGGTTTTTGAATTTGAGGCCTCGGGTGCGGAGTTTTTGACGTCGTAGCCCATAGCCAAATTGTGCGCACACTTGTGCGCCGTTTTTACAAAGTTTTCAGATTGCCTCTCGGGTTTGCACTTCTAGCTGTATTGGCCATAGAATCAATTGTGTTGAGAAAATTTTTGAATTTGAGGCGTCGGGTGCGGAGTTTTTGACGTCGTCGCCCATAGCCAAATTGCGCGCACACTTGTGCGCCGTTTTTACAAAGTTTTCAGATTGCCTCTCGGGTTTGCACTTCCAGTTGAATTGGCCATAGAATCAATTGTGTCGAGAAAATTTTTGAATTTGAGGCCTCGGGTGCAGAGTTTTTGACGTCGTCGCCCATAGCCAAATTGCGCGCACACTTGTGCGCCGTTTTTACAAAGTTTTCAGATTGCCTCTCGGGTTTGCACTTCCAGCTGAATTGGCCATAGAATCAATTGTGTCAAAACGGTTTTTGAATTTGAGGCCTCGGGTGCGGAGTTTTTGACGTCGTAGCCCATAGCCAAATTGTGCGCACACTTGTGCGCCGTTTTTACAAAGTTTTCAGATTGCCTCTCGGGTTTGCACTTCTAGCTGTATTGGCCATAGAATCAATTGTGTTGAGAAACTTTTTGAATTTGAGGCGTCGGGTGCGGAGTTTTTGACGTCGTCGCCCATAGCCAAATTGCGCGCACACTCATGCGCCGTTTTTACAAAGTTTTCAGATTGCCTCTCGGGTTTGCACTTCCAGTTGAATTGGGCATAGAATCAATTGTGTCGAGAACATTTTTGAATTTGAGGCCTCGGGTGCGGAGTTTTTGACGTCGTCGCCCATAGCCAAATTGCGCGCACACTTGTGCGCCGTTTTTACAAAGTTTTCAGATTGCCTCTCGGGTTTGCATTTCCAGCTGAATATGCCATAGAATCAATTGTGTCGAGACGGTTTTTGAATTTGAGGCCTCGGGTGCGGGGTTTTTTACGTCGTCGCCCATAGCCAAATTGCGCACACACTTGTGCGACCTTTTTACAAAGTTTTCAGATTGCCTCTCGGGTTTTCACTTCCAGCTGAATTGGCCATAGAATCAATTGTGTCCAGACGGTTTTTGAATTTGAGGCCTCGGGTGCGGAGTTTTTGACGTCGTCGCCCATAGCCAAACTTGCGCGCATGGTTGTGTGCCGTTTTTACAAAGTTTTCAGATTGCCTCCCAGGTTTGCATCCCTCACTGAATTGGCCATAGAATCAATTGTGTCGAGGCGGTTTTTGAATTTGAGGCCTCGTGTGCGGAGTTTTTGACGTTGTCGCCCATAGCCAAACTTGCGCGCATGGTTGTGTGCCGTTTTTACAAAGTTTTCAGATTGCCTCCCAGGTTTGCATCCCTCACTGAATTGGCCATAGAATCAATTGAGTCGAGACGGTTTTTGAATTTGAGGCCTCGGGTGCGGAGTTTTTGACGTCGTCGCCCATAGCCAAATTGCGCGCACACTTGTGCGCCGTATTTACAAAGTTTTCAGATTGCCTCTCGGGTTTTCACTTCCAGCTGAATTGGCCATAGAATCAATTGTGTCGAGACGGTTTTTGAATTTGAGGCCTCGGGTGCGGAGTTTTTGACGTCGTCGCCCATAGCCAAACTTGCGCGCATGGTTGTGTGCCGTTTTTACAAAGTTTTCAGATTGCCTCCCAGGTTTGCATCCCTCACTGAATTGGCCATAGAATCAATTGCGTCGAGACGGTTTTTGAATTTGAGGCCTCGGGTGCGGAGTTTTTTACGTCGTCGCCCATAGCCAAATTGCGCGCACACTTGTGCGCCGTTTTTACAAAGTTATCAGATTGCCTCTCGGGTTTTCATTTCCAGCTGAATTTGCCATAGAATCAATTGTGTCGAGACGGTTTTTGAATTTGAGGCCTCGGGTGCGGAGTTTTTTACGTCGCCGCCCATAGCCAAACTTGCGCGCATGGTTGTGTGCCGTTTTTACAAAGTTTTCAGATTACCTCCCAGGTTTGCATCCCTCACTGAATTGGCCATAAAATCAATTGTGTCGAGAAATTTTTTGAATTTGAGGCCTCGGGTGCGGAGTTTTTGACGTCGTCGCCCATAGCCAAATTGCGCGCACACTTGTGCGCCGTTTTTACAAAGTTTTCAGATCGCCTCTCGGGTTTGCACTTCCAGCTGAATTGGCCATAGAATCAATTGTGTCGAGACGGTTTTTGAATTTGAGGCCTCGGGTGCGGAGTTTTTGACGTCGTCGCCCATAGCCAAATTGCGCGCACACTTGTGCGCCGTTTTTACAAAGTTTTCAGATTGCCTCTCGGGTTTGCACTTCCAGTTGAATTGGCCATAGAATCAATTGTGTCGAGAAAATTTTTGAATTTGAGGCCTCGGGTGCGGAGTTTTTGACGTCGTCGCCCATAGCCAAATTGCGCGCACACTTGTGCGCCGTTTTTACAAAGTTTTCAGATTGCCTCTTGGGTTTGCACTTCCAGCTGAATTGGCCATAGAATCAATTGTGTCAAGACGGTTTTTGAATTTGAGGCCTCGGGTGCGGAGTTTTTGACGTCGTCGCCCATAGCCAAATTGCGCGCACACTTGTGCGCCGTTTTTACAAAGTTTTCAGATCGCCTCTCGGGTTTGCACTTCCAGCTGAATTGGCCATAAAATCAATTGTGTCGAGACGGTTTTTTAATTTGAGGCCTCGGGTGCGGAGTTTTTGACGTCGTCGCCCATAGCCAAATTGCGCGCACACTTGTGCGCCGTTTTTACAAAGTTTTCAGATTGCCTCTCGGGTTTGCACTTCCAGTTGAATTGGCCATAGAATCAATTGTGTCGAGAAAATTTTTGAATTTGAGGCCTCGGGTGCGGAGTTTTTGACGTCGTCGCCCATAGCCAAATTGCGCGCACACTTGTGCGCCGTTTTTACAAAGTTTTCAGATTGCCTCTTGGGTTTGCACTTCCAGCTGAATTGGCCATAGAATCAATTGTGTCAAGACGGTTTTTGAATTTGAGGCCTCGGGTGCGGAGTTTTTGACGTCGTCGCCCATAGCCAAATTGCGCGCACACTTGTACGCCGTTTTTACAAAGTTTTCAGATTGCCTCTCGGGTTTGCATTTCCAGCTGAATTGGCCATAGAATCAATTGTGTCGAGAAATTTTTTGAATTTGAGGCCTCGGGTGCGGAGTGTTTGACGTCGTCGCCCATAGCCAAATTGCGCGCACACTTGTGCGCCGTTTTTACAAAGTTTTCAGATTGCCTCTCGGGTTTGCACTTCCAGCTGAATTGGCCATAGAATCAATTGTGTCGAGAAATTTTTTGAATTTGAGGCCTCGGGTGCGGAGTTTTTGACGTCGTCGCCCATAGCCAAATTGCGGGCACACTTGTGCGCCATTTTTACAAAGTTTTCAGATTGCCTCTCGGGTTTGCACTTCCAGTTGAATTGGCCATAGACTCAATTGTGTCGAGAAATTTTTTGAATTTGAGGCTTCGGGTGCGGAGTTTTTGACGTCGTCGCCCATAGCCAAATTGCGCGCACACTTGTGCGCCGTTTTTACAAAGTTTTCAGATTGCCTCTCGGGTTTGCACTTCCAGTTGAATTGGCCATAAAATCAATTGTGTCGAGAAATTTTTTGAATTTGAGGCCTCGGGTGCGGAGTTTTTGACGTCGTCGCCCATAGCCAAATTGCGCGCACACTTATGCGCCGGTTTTTACAAAGTTTTCAGATTGCCTCTCGGGTTTGCATTTCCAGCTGAATTGGCCATAGAATCAATTGTGTCGAGAAATTTTTTGAATTTGAGGCCTTGGGTGCGGAGTTTTTGACGTCGTCGCCCATAGCCAAATTGCGCGCACGCTTGTGCGCCGTTTTTACAAAGTTTTCAGATTGCCTCTCGGGTTCGCATTTCCATCTGAATTGGCCATAGAATCAATTGTGTCGAGAAATTTTTTGAATTTGAGGCCTTGGGTGCGGAGTTTTTGACGTCGTCGCCCATAGCCAAATTACGCGCACGCTTGTGCGCCGTTTTTACAAAGTTTTCAGATTGCCTCCCAGGTTTGCATCCCTCACTAAATTGGCCATAGAATCAATTGTGTCGAGACGGTTTTTGAATTTGAGGCCTCGGGTGCGGAGTTTTTGACGTCGTCGCCCATAGCCAAATTGCGCGTACACTAGTGCGCCGTTTTTACAAAGTTTTCAGATTGCCTCTCGGGTTTTCACTTCCAGCTGAATTGGCCATAGAATCAATTGTGTCGAGACGGTTTTTGAATTTGAGGCCTCGGGTGCGGAGTTTTTGACGTCGTCGCCCATAGCCAAACTTGCGCGCATGGTTGTGAGCCGTTTTTACAAAGTTTTCAGATTGCCTCCCAGGTTTGCATCCCTCACTGAATTGGCCATATAATCAATTGTGTTGAGGCAGTTTTTGAATTTGAGGCCTCGGGTGCGGAGTTTTTGACGTCGTCGCCCATAGCCAAACTTGCGCGCATGGTTGTGTGCCGTTTTTACAAAGTTTTCAGATTGCCTCCCAGGTTTGCATCCCTCACTGAATTGGCCATAGAATCAATTGTGTCGAGACGGTTTTTGAATTTGAGGCCTCGGTTGCGGAGTTTTTGACGTCGTCGCCCATAGCCAAATTGCGCGCCGTTTTTACAAAGTTTTCAGATTGCCTCTCGGGTTTTCATCTCTACCTGAATTGGACATAGAATCAATTGTGTCGAGACGGTTTTTGAATTTGAGGCCTCGGGTGCGGAGTTTTTGACGTCGTCGCCCATAGCCAAACTTGCGCGCATGGTTGTGTGCCGTTTTTACAAAGTTTTCAGATTGCCTCCCAGGTTTGCATCCCTCACAGAATTGGCCATAGAATCAATTGTGTCGAGAAATTTTTTGAATTTGAGGCCTCAGGTGCGGAGTTTTTGACGTCGTCGCCCATAGCCAAATTGCGCGCACACTTGTGCGCCGTTTTTACAAAGTTTTCAGATTGCCTCTCGGGTTTGCACTTCCAGTTGAATTGCCATAGAATCAATTGTGTCGAGAAATTTTTTGAATTTGAGGCCTCGGGTGCGGAGTTTTTGACGTCGTCGCCCATAGCCAAATTGCGCGCACACTTGTGCGCCGTTTTTACAAAGTTTTCAGATTGCCTCTCGGGTTTGCACTTCCAGTTGAATTGCCATAGAATCAATTGTGTCGAGAAATTTTTTGAATTTGAGGCCTCGGGTGCGGAGTTTTTGACGTCGTCGCCCATAGCCAAATTGCGCGCACACTTGTGCGCCGTTTTTACAAAGTTTTCAGATTGCCTCTCGGGTTTGCATTCCCAGCTGAATTGGCCATAGAATCAATTGTGTCGAGACGGTTTTTGAATTTGAGGCCTTGGGTGCGGAGTTTTTGACGTCGTCGCCCATAGCCAAATTGCGCGCACGCTTGTGCGCCGTTTTTACAAAGTTTTCAGATTGCCTCCCAGGTTTGCATCCCTCACTAAATTGGCCATAGAATCAATTGTGTCGAGACGGTTTTTGAATTTGAGGCCTCGGGTGCGGAGTTTTTGACGTCGTCGCCCATAGCCAAATTGCGCGTACACTAGTGCGCCGTTTTTACAAAGTTTTCAGATTGCCTCTCGGGTTTTCACTTCCAGCTGAATTGGCCATAGAATCAATTGTGTCGAGACGGTTTTTGAATTTGAGGCCTCGGGTGCGGAGTTTTTGACGTCGTCGCCCATAGCCAAACTTGCGCGCATGGTTGTGAGCCGTTTTTACAAAGTTTTCAGATTGCCTCCCAGGTTTGCATCCCTCACTGAATTGGCCATATAATCAATTGTGTTGAGGCGGTTTTTGAATTTGAGGCCTCGGGTGCGGAGTTTTTGACGTCGTCGCCCATAGCCAAACTTGCGCGCATGGTTGTGTGCCGTTTTTACAAAGTTTTCAGATTGCCTCCCAGGTTTGCATCCCTCACTGAATTGGCCATAGAATCAATTGTGTCGAGACGGTTTTTGAATTTGAGGCCTCGGTTGCGGAGTTTTTGACGTCGTCGCCCATAGCCAAATTGCGCGCCGTTTTTACAAAGTTTTCAGATTGCCTCTCGGGTTTTCATCTCTACCTGAATTGGACATAGAATCAATTGTGTCGAGACGGTTTTTGAATTTGAGGCCTCGGGTGCGGAGTTTTTGACGTCGTCGCCCATAGCCAAACTTGCGCGCATGGTTGTGTGCCGTTTTTACAAAGTTTTCAGATTGCCTCCCAGGTTTGCATCCCTCACAGAATTGGCCATAGAATCAATTGTGTCGAGAAATTTTTTGAATTTGAGGCCTCAGGTGCGGAGTTTTTGACGTCGTCGCCCATAGCCAAATTGCGCGCACACTTGTGCGCCGTTTTTACAAAGTTTTCAGATTGCCTCTCGGGTTTGCACTTCCAGTTGAATTGCCATAGAATCAATTGTGTCGAGAAATTTTTTGAATTTGAGGCCTCGGGTGCGGAGTTTTTGACGTCGTCGCCCATAGCCAAATTGCGCGCACACTTGTGCGCCGTTTTTACAAAGTTTTCAGATTGCCTCTCGGGTTTGCACTTCCAGTTGAATTGCCATAGAATCAATTGTGTCGAGAAATTTTTTGAATTTGAGGCCTCGGGTGCGGAGTTTTTGACGTCGTCGCCCATAGCCAAATTGCGCGCACACTTGTGCGCCGTTTTTACAAAGTTTTCAGATTGCCTCTCGGGTTTGCATTCCCAGCTGAATTGGCCATAGAATCAATTGTGTCGAGACGGTTTTTGAATTTGAGGCCTCGGGTGCGGAGTTTTTGTTGTGTGCCGTTTTTACAAAGTTTTCAGATTGCCTCTCGGGTTTGCACTTCTAGCTGAATTGGCCATATAATCAATTGTGTCGAGAAATTTTTTGAATTTGAGGCCTCGGGTGCGGAGTTTTTGACGTCGTCGCCCATAGCCAAATTGCGCGCACACTTGTGCGCCGTTTTTACAAAGTTTTCAGGTTGCCTTTCGGGTTTGCACTTCCAGTTGAATTGCCATAGAATCAATTGTGTCGAGAAATTTTTTGAATTTGAGGCCTCGGGTGCGGAGTTTTTGACGTCGTCGCCCATAGCCAAATTGCGCGCACACTTGTGCGCCGTTTTTACAAAGTTTTCAGATTGCCTCTCAGGTTTGCACTTCCAGTTGAATTGCCATAGAATCAATTGTGTCGCGAAATTTTTTGAATTTGAGGCCTCGGGTGCGGAGTTTTTGACGTCGTCGCCCATAGCCAAATTGCGCGCACACTTGTGCGCCGTTTTTATAAAGTTTTCAGATTGCCTCTCGGGTTTGCATTCCCAGCTGAATTGGCCATAGAATCAATTGTGTCGAGACGGTTTTTGAATTTGAGGCCTCGGGTGCGGAGTTTTTGTTGTGCGCCGTTTTTACAAAGTTTTCAGATTGCCTCTCGGGTTTGCACTTCTAGCTGAATTGGCCATAGAATCAATTGTGTCGAGAAATTTTTTGAATTTGAGGCCTCGGGTGCGGAGTTTTTAACGTCGTCGCCCATAGCCAAATTGCGCGCACACTTGTGCGCCGTTTTTACAAAGTTTTTAGATTGCCTCTCAGGTTTGCACTTCCAGTTGAATTGGCCATAAAATCAATTGTGTCGAGAAATTTTTTGAATTTGAGGCCTCGGGTGCGGAGTTTTTGACGTCGTCGCCCATAGCCAAATTGCGCGCACACTTGTGCGCCGTTTTTACAAAGTTTTCAGATTGCCTCTCGGGTTTGCACTTCCAGTTGAATTGCCATAGAATCAATTGTGTCGAGAAATTTTTTGAATTTGAGGCCTCGGGTGCGGAGTTTTTGACGTCGTCGCCCATAGCCAAATTGCGCGCACACTTGTGCGCCGTTTTTACAAAGTTTTCAGATTGCCTCTCGGGTTTGCATTCCCAGCTGAATTGGCCATAGAATCAATTGTGTCGAGACGGTTTTTGAATTTGAGGCCTCGGGTGCGGAGTTTTTGTTGTGTGCCGTTTTTACAAAGTTTTCAGATTGCCTCTCGGGTTTGCACTTCTAGCTGAATTGGCCATATAATCAATTGTGTCGAGAAATTTTTTGAATTTGAGGCCTCGGGTGCGGAGTTTTTGACGTCGTCGCCCATAGCCAAATTGCGCGCACACTTGTGCGCCGTTTTTACAAAGTTTTCAGGTTGCCTCTCGGGTTTGCACTTCCAGTTGAATTGCCATAGAATCAATTGTGTCGAGAAATTTTTTGAATTTGAGGCCTCGGGTGCGGAGTTTTTGACGTCGTCGCCCATAGCCAAATTGCGCGCACACTTGTGCGCCGTTTTTACAAAGTTTTCAGATTGCCTCTCAGGTTTGCACTTCCAGTTGAATTGCCATAGAATCAATTGTGTCGCGAAATTTTTTGAATTTGAGGCCTCGGGTGCGGAGTTTTTGACGTCGTCGCCCATAGCCAAATTGCGCGCACACTTGTGCGCCGTTTTTATAAAGTTTTCAGATTGCCTCTCGGGTTTGCATTCCCAGCTGAATTGGCCATAGAATCAATTGTGTCGAGACGGTTTTTGAATTTGAGGCCTCGGGTGCGGAGTTTTTGTTGTGCGCCGTTTTTACAAAGTTTTCAGATTGCCTCTCGGGTTTGCACTTCTAGCTGAATTGGCCATAGAATCAATTGTGTCGAGAAATTTTTTGAATTTGAGGCCTCGGGTGCGGAGTTTTTGACGTCGTCGCCCATAGCCAAATTGCGCGCACACTTGTGCGCCGTTTTTACAAAGTTTTCAGGTTGCCTCTCGGGTTTGCACTTCCAGTTGAATTGCCATAGAATCAATTGTGTCGAGAAATTTTTTGAATTTGAGGCCTCGGGTGCGGAGTTTTTGACGTCGTCGCCCATAGCCAAATTGCGCGCACACTTGTGCGCCGTTTTTACAAAGTTTTCAGATTGCCTCTCAGGTTTGCACTTCCAGTTGAATTGCCATAGAATCAATTGTGTCGCGAAATTTTTTGAATTTGAGGCCTCGGGTGCGGAGTTTTTGACGTCGTCGCCCATAGCCAAATTGCGCGCACACTTGTGCGCCGTTTTTATAAAGTTTTCAGATTGCCTCTCGGGTTTGCATTCCCAGCTGAATTGGCCATAGAATCAATTGTGTCGAGACGGTTTTTGAATTTGAGGCCTCGGGTGCGGAGTTTTTGTTGTGCGCCGTTTTTACAAAGTTTTCAGATTGCCTCTCGGGTTTGCACTTCTAGCTGAATTGGCCATAGAATCAATTGTGTCGAGAAATTTTTTGAATTTGAGGCCTCGGGTGCGGAGTTTTTGACGTCGTCGCCCATAGCCAAATTGCGCGCACACTTGTGCGCCGTTTTTACAAAGTTTTTAGATTGCCTCTCAGGTTTGCACTTCCAGTTGAATTGGCCATAAAATCAATTGTGTCGAGAAATTTTTTGAATTTGAGGCCTCGGGTGCGGAGTTTTTGACGTCGTCGCCCATAGCCAAATTGCGCGCACACTTGTGCGCCGTTTTTACAAAGTTTTCAGATTGCCTCTCGGGTTTGCACTTCCAGTTGAATTGCCATAGAATCAATTGTGTCGAGAAATTTTTTGAATTTGAGGCCTCGGGTGCGGAGTTTTTGACGTCGTCGCCCATAGCCAAATTGCGCGCACACTTGTGCGCCGTTTTTACAAAGTTTTCAGATTGCCTCTCGGGTTTGCATTCCCAGCTGAATTGGCCATAGAATCAATTGTGTCGAGACGGTTTTTGAATTTGAGGCCTCGGGTGCGGAGTTTTTGTTGTGTGCCGTTTTTACAAAGTTTTCAGATTGCCTCTCGGGTTTGCACTTCTAGCTGAATTGGCCATATAATCAATTGTGTCGAGAAATTTTTTGAATTTGAGGCCTCGGGTGCGGAGTTTTTGACGTCGTCGCCCATAGCCAAATTGCGCGCACACTTGTGCGCCGTTTTTACAAAGTTTTCAGGTTGCCTCTCGGGTTTGCACTTCCAGTTGAATTGCCATAGAATCAATTGTGTCGAGAAATTTTTTGAATTTGAGGCCTCGGGTGCGGAGTTTTTGACGTCGTCGCCCATAGCCAAATTGCGCGCACACTTGTGCGCCGTTTTTACAAAGTTTTCAGATTGCCTCTCAGGTTTGCACTTCCAGTTGAATTGCCATAGAATCAATTGTGTCGCGAAATTTTTTGAATTTGAGGCCTCGGGTGCGGAGTTTTTGACGTCGTCGCCCATAGCCAAATTGCGCGCACACTTGTGCGCCGTTTTTATAAAGTTTTCAGATTGCCTCTCGGGTTTGCATTCCCAGCTGAATTGGCCATAGAATCAATTGTGTCGAGACGGTTTTTGAATTTGAGGCCTCGGGTGCGGAGTTTTTGTTGTGCGCCGTTTTTACAAAGTTTTCAGATTGCCTCTCGGGTTTGCACTTCTAGCTGAATTGGCCATAGAATCAATTGTGTCGAGAAATTTTTTGAATTTGAGGCCTCGGGTGCGGAGTTTTTGACGTCGTCGCCCATAGCCAAATTGCGCGCACACTTGTGCGCCGTTTTTACAAAGTTTTTAGATTGCCTCTCAGGTTTGCACTTCCAGTTGAATTGGCCATAAAATCAATTGTGTCGAGAAATTTTTTGAATTTGAGGCCTCGGGTGCGGAGTTTTTGACGTCGTCGCCCATAGCCAAATTGCGCGCACACTTGTGCGCCGTTTTTACAAAGTTTTCAGATTGCCTCTCGGGTTTGCATTCCCAGCTGAATTGGCCATAGAATCAATTGTGTCGAGACGGTTTTTGAATTTGAGGCCTCGGGTGCGGAGTTTTTGTTGTGTGCCGTTTTTACAAAGTTTTCAGATTGCCTCTCGGGTTTGCACTACTAGCTGAATTGGCCATAGAATCAATTGTGTCGAGAAATTTTTTGAATTTGAGGCCTCGGGTGCGGAGTTTTTGATTTCGTCGCCCATAGCCAAATTGCGCGCACACTTGTGCGCCGTTTTTACAAAGTTTTCAGGTTGCCTCTCGGGTTTGCACTTCCAGTTGAATTGCCATAGAATCAATTGTGTCGAGAAATTTTTTGAATTTGAGGCCTCGGGTGCGGACTTTTTGACGTCGTCGCCCATAGCCAAATTGCGCGCACACTTGTGCGCCGTTTTTACAAAGTTTTCAGATTGCCTCTCGGGTTTGCACTTCCAGTTGAATTGCCATAGAATCAATTGTGTCGAGAAATTTTTTGAATTTGAGGCCTCGGGTGCAGAGTTTTTGACGTCGTCGCCCATAGCCAAATTGCGCGCACACTTGTGCGCCGTTTTTACAAAGTTTTCAGATTACCTCTCGGGTTTGCATTCCCAGCTGAATTGGCCATAGAATCAATTGTGTCGAGACGGTTTTTGAATTTGAGGGCTCGGGTGCGGAGTTTTTGTTGTGCGCCGTTTTTACAAAGTTTTCAGATTGCCTCTCGGGTTTGCACTTCTAGCTGAATTGGCCATATAATCAATTGTGTCGAGAATTTTTTTGAATTTGAGGCCTCGGGTGCGGAGTTTTTGACGTCGTCGCCCATAGCCAAATTGCGCGCACACTTGTGCGCCGTTTTTACAAAGTTTTTAGATTGCCTCTCGGGTTTGCACTTCCAGTTGAATTGGCCATAAAATCAATTGTGTCGAGAAATTTTTTGAATTTGAGGCCTCGGGTGCGGAGTTTTTGACATCGTCGCCCATAGCCAAATTGCGCGCACACTTGTGCGCCGTTTTTACAAAGTTTTCAGATTGCCTCTCGGGTTGGATTGTCAGCAGAATTGGCCATAAAATCAATTGTGTCGAGACGGTTTTTGAATTTGAGGCCTCGGGTGTGGAGTTTTTGACGTCGTCGCCCATAGCCAAATTGGGCGCACACTTGTGCGCCGTTTTTACAAAGTTTTCAGATTGCCTATCGGGTTTTCTTTTCCAGCTGAATTGGCCATAAAATCAATTGTGTTGAGACGGTTTTTGAATTTGAGGCCTCGGGTGAGGAGTTTTTAACGTCGTCGCCCATAGCCAAACTTGCGCGCATGGTTGTGTGCCGTTTTTACAAAGTTTTCAGATTGCCTCCCAGGTTTGCATCCCTCACTGAATTGGCCATAAAATCAATTGTGTTGAGAATTTTTTTGAATTTGAGGCCTTGGGTGCGGAGTTTTTGACGTCCTCGCCTATAGCCAAATTGCGCGCACACTTGTGCGCCGTTTTTACAAAGTTTTCAGATTGCCTCTCGGGTTTGCATTCCCAGCTGAATTGGCCATAGAATCAATTGTGTCGAGACGGTTTTTGAATTTGAGGCCTCGGGTGCGTAGTTTTTGACGTCGTCGCCCATAGCCAAATTGCGCGTACACTTGTGCGCCGTTTTTACAAAGTTTTCAGATTGCCTCTCAGGTTTTCACTTCCAGCTGAGTTGGCCATAGAATCAATTGTGTCGAGACGGTTTTTGAATTTGAGGCCTCGGGTGCGGAGTTTTTGACGTCGTCGCCCATAGCCAAACTTGCGCGCATGGTTGTGTGCCGTTTTTACAAAGTTTTCAGATTGCCCCCCAGGTTTGCATCCCTCACTGAATTGGCCATAGAATCAATTGTGTTGAGGCGGTTTTTGAATTTGAGGCCTCGGGTGCGGAGTTTTTGACGTCGTCGCCCATAGCCAAACTTGCGCGCATGGTTGTGTGCCGTTTTTACAAAGTTTTCAGATTGCTTCCCAGGTTTGCATCCCTCACTGAATTGGCCATAGAATCAATTGTGTCGAGACGGTTTTTGAATTTGAGGCCTCGGTTGCGGAGTTTTTGACGTCGTCGCCCATAGCCAAATTGCGCGCACACTTGTGCGCCGTTTTTACAAAGTTTTCAGATTGCCTCTCGGGTTTTCATTCCCAGCTGAACTGGCCATAGAATCAATTGTGTTGAGACGGTTTTTGAATTTGAGGCCTCGGGTGCGGAGTTTTTGACGTCGTCGCCCATAGCCAAACTTGCGCGCATGGTTGTGTGCCGTTTTTACAAAGTTTTCAGATTGCCTCCCAGGTTTGCATCCCTCACTGAATTGGCTATAAAATCAATTGTGTCGAGAAATTTTTTGAATTTGAGGCCTCGGGTGCGGAGTTTTTGACGTCGTCGCCCATAGCCAAATTGCGCGCACACTTGTGCGCCGTTTTTACAAAGTTTTCAGATGGCGTCTCGGGTTTGCACTTCCAGCTGAATTGGCCATAGAATCAATTGTGTCG
The DNA here is from genome assembly GCA_963675135.1 of Galeopsis tetrahit. Lineage (NCBI taxonomy): Eukaryota > Viridiplantae > Streptophyta > Magnoliopsida > Lamiales > Lamiaceae > Galeopsis > Galeopsis tetrahit. The sequence goes on from OY776126.1 coordinate 70,597,246, forward strand.
AGACGGTTTTTTGAATTTGAGGCCTCGGGTGCGGAGTTTTTGACGTCGTCGCCCATAGCCAAATTGCGCGCACACTTGTGCGCCGTTTTTACAAAGTTTTCAGATTGCCTCTCGGGTTTGCACTTCCAGTTGAATTGGCCATAGAATCAATTGTGTCGAGAAAATTTTTGAAATTGAGGCCTCGGGTGCGGAGTTTTTGACGTCGTCGCCCATAGCCAAATTGCGCGCACACTTGTGCGCCGTTTTTACAAAGTTTTCAAATTGCCTCTCGGGTTTGCACTTCCAGCTGAATTGGCCATAAAATCAATTGTGTCAAAACGTTTTTTGAATTTGAGGCCTCGGGTGCGGAGTTTTTGACGTCGTCGCCCATAGCCAAATTGCGCGCACACTTGTACGCCGTTTTTACAAAGTTTTCAGATTGCCTCTCGGGTTTGCACTTCCAGCTGAATTGGCCATGGAATCAATTGTGTCGAGAAATTTTTTGAATTTGAGGCCTCGGGTGCGGAGTTTTTGACGTCGTCGCCCATAGCCAAATTGCGCGCACACTTGTGCGCCGTTTTTACAAAGTTTTCAGATTGCCTCTCGGGTTTGCACTTCCAGTTGAATTGGCCATAGAATCAATTGTGTCGAGAAATTTTTTGAATTTGAGGCTTCGGGTGCGGAGTTTTTGACGTCGTCGCCCATAGCCAAATTGCGCGCACACTTGTGCGCCGTTTTTACAAAGTTTTCAGATTGCCTCTCGGGTTTGCACTTCCAGTTGAATTGGCCATAAAATCAATTGTGTCGAGAATTTTTTTGAATTTGAGGCCTCGGGTGCGGAGTTTTTGACGTCGTCGCCCATAGCTAAATTGCGCGCACACTTGTGCGCCGTTTTTACAAAGTTTTCAGATTGCCTCTCGGGTTTGCATTTCCAGCTGAATTGGCCATAGAATCATTTGTGTCGAGACGGTTTTTGAATTTGAGGCATCGGGTGCGGAGTTTTTGACGTCGTCGCCCATAGCCAAATTGCGCGCACACTTGTGCGCCATTTTTACAAAGTTTTCAGATTGCCTCTCGGGTTTTCATTTCCAGCTGAATTGGCCATAGAATCATTTGTGTCGAGATGGTTTTTGAATTTGAGGCCTCAGGTGCGGAGTTTTTGACGTCGTCGCCCATAGCCAAACTTGCGCGCATGGTTGTGTGCCGTTTTTACAAAGTTTTCAGATTGCCTCCCAGGTTTGCATCCCTCACTGAATTGGCCATAGAATCAATTGTGTCGAGAAATTTTTTGAATTTGAGGCCTCGGGTGCGGAGTTTTTGACGTCGTCGCCCATAGCCAAATTGCGCGCACACTTGTGCGCCGTTTTTACAAAGTTTTCAGATTGCCTCTCGGGTTTGCACTTCCAGTTGAATTGCCAAAGAATCAATTGTGTCGAGAAATTTTTTGAATTTGAGGCCTCGGGTGCGGAGTTTTTGACGTCGTCGCCCATAGCCAAATTGCGCGCACACTTGTGCGCCGTTTTTACAAAGTTTTCAGATTGCCTCTCGGGTTTGCATTTCCAGCTGAATTGGCCATAGAATTAATTATGTCGAGACGGTTTTTGAATTTGAGGCCCCGGGTGCGGAGTTTTTGACGTCATAGCCCATAGCCAAATTGCGCGCACACTTGTGCGCCGTTTTTACAAAGTTTTCAGATTGCCTCTCGGGTTTGCACTTCTAGCTGTATTGGCCATAGAATCAATTGTGTCGAGAAATTTTTTGAATTTGAGGCCTCGGGTGCGGAGTTTTTGACGTCGTCGCCCATAGCCAAATTGCGCGCACACTCGTGCGCCGTTTTTACAAATTTTCAGATTGCCTCTCGGGTTTGCATTTCCAGCTGAATATGCCATAGAATCAATTGTGTCGAGACGGTTTTTGAATTTGAGGCCTCGGGTGCGGGGTTTTTTACGTCGTCGCCCATAGCCAAATTGCGCGCACACTTGTGCGACCTTTTTACAAAGTTTTCAGATTGCCTCTCGGGTTTTTACTTCCAGCTGAATTGGCCATAGAATCAATTGTGTCGAGACGGTTTTTGAATTTGAGGCCTCGGGTGCGGAGTTTTTGACGTCGTCGCCCATAGCCAAACTTGCGCGCATGGTTGTGAGCCGTTTTTACAAAGTTTTCAGATTGCCTCCCAGGTTTGCATCCCTCACTGAAATGGCCATATAATCAATTGTGTTGAGGCGGTTTTTGAATTTGAGGCCACGGGTGCGGAGTTTTTGACGTCGTCGCCCATAGCCAAACTTGCGCGCATGGTTGTGTGCCCTTTTTACAAAGTTTTCAGATTGCCTCCCAGGTTTGCATCCCTCACTGAATTGGCCATAGAATCAATTGTGTCGAGACGGTTTTTGAATTTGAGGCCTCGGTTGCGGAGTTTTTGACGTCGTCGCCCATAGCCAAATTGCGCGCCGTTTTTACAAAGTTTTCAGATTGCCTCTCGGGTTTTCATCTCTACCTGAATTGGACATAGAATCAATTGTGTCGAGACGGTTTTTGAATTTGAGGCCTCGGGTGCGGAGTTTTTGACGTCGTCGCCCATAGCCAAACTTGCGCGCATGGTTGTGTGCCGTTTTTACAAAGTTTTCAGATTGCCTCCCAGGTTTGCATCCCTCACAGAATTGGCCATAGAATCAATTGTGTCGAGAAATTTTTTGAATTTGAGGCCTCGGGTGCGGAGTTTTTGACGTCGTCGCCCATAGCCAAATTGCGCGCACACTTGTGCGCCGTTTTTACAAAGTTTTCAGATTGCCTCTCGGGTTTGCATTCCCAGCTGAATTGGCCATAGAATCAATTGTGTCGAGACGGTTTTTGAATTTGAGGCCTCGGGTGCGGAGTTTTTGTTGTGTGCCGTTTTTACAAAGTTTTCAGATTGCCTCTCGGGTTTGCACTTCTAGCTGAATTGGCCATATAATCAATTGTGTCGAGAAATTTTTTGAATTTGAGGCCTCGGGTGCGGAGTTTTTGACGTCGTCGCCCATAGCCAAATTGCACGCACACTTGTGCGCCGTTTTTACAAAGTTTTCAGGTTGCCTCTCGGGTTTGCACTTCCAGTTGAATTGCCATAGAATCAATTGTGTCGAGAAATTTTTTGAATTTGAGGCCTCGGGTGCGGAGTTTTTGACGTCGTCGCCCATAGCCAAATTGCGCGCACACTTGTGCGCCGTTTTTACAAAGTTTTCAGATTGCCTCTCAGGTTTGCACTTCCAGTTGAATTGCCATAGAATCAATTGTGTCGAGAAATTTTTTGAATTTGAGGCCTCGGGTGCGGAGTTTTTGACGTCGTCGCCCATAGCCAAATTGCGCGCACACTTGTGCGCCGTTTTTACAAAGTTTTCAGATTGCCTCTCGGGTTTGCATTCCCAGCTGAATTGGCCATAGAATCAATTGTGTCGAGACGGTTTTTGAATTTGAGGCCTCGGGTGCGGAGTTTTTGTTGTGCGCCGTTTTTACAAAGTTTTCAGATTGCCTCTCGGGTTTGCACTTCTAGCTGAATTGGCCATAGAATCAATTGTGTCGAGAAATTTTTTGAATTTGAGGCCTCGGGTGCGGAGTTTTTGACGTCGTCGCCCATAGCCAAATTGCGCGCACACTTGTGCGCCGTTTTTACAAAGTTTTCAGATTGCCTCTCGGGTTTGCACTTCCAGTTGAATTGGCCATAGAATCAATTGTGTCGAGAAAATTTTTGAATTTGAGGCCTCGGGTGCGGAGTTTTCGACGTCGTCGCCCATAGCCAAATTGCGCGCACACTTGTGCGCCGTTTTTACAAATTTTCAGATTGCCTCTCGGGTTTGCATTTCCAGCTGAATATGCCATAGAATCAATTGTGTCGAGACGGTTTTTGAATTTGAGGCCTCGGGTGCGGGGTTTTTTACGTCGTCGCCCATAGCCAAATTGCGCGCACACTTGTGCGACCTTTTTACAAAGTTTTCAGATTGCCTCTCGGGTTTTTACTTCCAGCTGAATTGGCCATAGAATTAATTGTGTCGAGACGGTTTTTGAATTTGAGGCCTCGGGTGCGGAGTTTTTGACGTCGTCGCCCATAGCCAAACTTGCGCGCATGGTTGTGAGCCGTTTTTACAAAGTTTTCAGATTGCCTCCCAGGTTTGCATCCCTCACTGAATTGGCCATATAATCAATTGTGTTGAGGCGGTTTTTGAATTTGAGGCCTCGGGTGCGGAGTTTTTGACGTCGTCGCCCATAGCCAAACTTGCGCGCATGGTTGTGTGCCGTTTTTACAAAGTTTTCAGATTGCCTCCCAGGTTTGCATCCCTCACTGAATTGGCCATAGAATCAATTGTGTCGAGACGGTTTTTGAATTTGAGGCCTCGGTTGCGGAGTTTTTGACGTCGTCGCCCATAGCCAAATTGCGCGCCGTTTTTACAAAGTTTTCAGATTGCCTCTCGGGTTTTCATCTCTACCTGAATTGGACATAGAATCAATTGTGTCGAGACGGTTTTTGAATTTGAGGCCTCGGGTGCGGAGTTTTTGACGTCGTCGCCCATAGCCAAACTTGCGCGCATGGTTGTGTGCCGTTTTTACAAAGTTTTCAGATTGCCTCCCAGGTTTGCATCCCTCACAGAATTGGCCATAGAATCAATTGTGTCGAGAAATTTTTTGAATTTGAGGCCTCGGGTGCGGAGTTTTTGACGTCGTCGCCCATAGCCAAATTGCGCGCACACTTGTGCGCCGTTTTTACAAAGTTTTCAGATTGCCTCTCGGGTTTGCATACCCAGCTGAATTGGCCATAGAATCAATTGTGTCGAGACGGTTTTTGAATTTGAGGCCTCGGGTGCGGAGTTTTTGTTGTGTGCCGTTTTTACAAAGTTTTCAGATTGCCTCTCGGGTTTGCACTTCTAGCTGAATTGGCCATATAATCAATTGTGTCGAGAAATTTTTTGAATTTGAGGCCTCGGGTGCGAAGTTTTTGACGTCGTCGCCCATAGCCAAATTGCACGCACACTTGTGCGCCGTTTTTACAAAGTTTTCAGGTTGCCTCTCGGGTTTGCACTTCCAGTTGAATTGCCATAGAATCAATTGTGTCGAGAATTTTTTTGAATTTGAGGCCTCGGGTGCGGAGTTTTTGACGTCGTCGCCCATAGCCAAATTGCGCGCACACTTGTGCGCCGTTTTTACAAAGTTTTCAGATTGCCTCTCAGGTTTGCACTTCCAGTTGAATTGCCATAGAATCAATTGTGTCGAGAAATTTTTTGAATTTGAGGCCTCGGGTGCGGAGTTTTTGACGTCGTCGCCCATAGCCAAATTGCGCGCACACTTGTGCGCCGTTTTTACAAAGTTTTCAGATTGCCTCTCGGGTTTGCATTCCCAGCTGAATTGGCCATAGAATCAATTGTGTCGAGACGGTTTTTGAATTTGAGGCCTCGGGTGCGGAGTTTTTGTTGTGCGCCGTTTTTACAAAGTTTTCAGATTGCCTCTCGGGTTTGCACTTCTAGCTGAATTGGCCATAGAATCAATTGTGTCGAGAAATTTTTTGAATTTGAGGCCTCGGGTGCGGAGTTTTTGACGTCGTCGCCCATAGCCAAATTGCGCGCACACTTGTGCGCCGTTTTTACAAAGTTTTTAGATTGCCTCTAAGGTTTGCACTTCCAGTTGAATTGGCCATAAAATCAATTGTGTCGAGAAATTTTTTGAATTTGAGGCCTCGGGTGCGGAGTTTTTGACGTCGTCGCCCATAGCCAAATTGCGCGCACACTTGTGCGCCGTTTTTACAAAGTTTTCAGATTGCCTCTCGGGTTTGCATTCCCAGCTGAATTGGCCATAGAATCAATTGTGTCGAGATGGTTTTTGAATTTGAGGCCTCGGGTGCGGAGTTTTTGTTGTGTGCCGTTTTTACAAAGTTTTCAGATTGCCTCTCGGGTTTGCACTACTAGCTGAATTGGCCATAGAATCAATTGTGTCGAGAAATTTTTTGAATTTGAGGCCTCGGGTGCGGAGTTTTTGACGTCGTCGCCCATAGCCAAATTGCGCGCACACTTGTGCGCCGTTTTTACAAAGTTTTCAGGTTGCCTCTCGGGTTTGCACTTCCAGTTGAATTGCCATAGAATCAATTGTGTCGAGAAATTTTTTGAATTTGAGGCCTCGGGTGCGGACTTTTTGACGTCGTCGCCCATAGCCAAATTGCGCGCACACTTGTGCGCCGTTTTTACAAAGTTTTCAGATTGCCTCTCGGGTTTGCACTTCCAGTTGAATTGCCATAGAATCAATTGTGTCGAGAAATTTTTTGAATTTGAGGCCTCGGGTGCGGAGTTTTTGACGTCGTCGCCCATAGCCAAATTGCGCGCACACTTGTGCGCCGTTTTTACAAAGTTTTCAGATTGCCTCTCGGGTTTGCATTCCCAGCTGAATTGGCCATAGAATCAATTGTGTCGAGACGGTTTTTGAATTTGAGGCCTCGGGTGCGGAGTTTTTGTTGTGCGCCGTTTTTACAAAGTTTTCAGATTGCCTCTCGGGTTTGCACTTCTAGCTGAATTGGCCATAGAATCAATTGTGTCGAGAAATTTTTTGAATTTGAGGCCTCGGGCGCGGAGTTTTTGACGTCGTCGCCCATAGCCAAATTGCGCGCACACTTGTGCGCCGTTTTTACAAAGTTTTTAGATTGCCTCTCGGGTTTGCACTTCCAGTTGAATTGGCCATAAAATCAATTGTGTCGAGAAATTTTTTGAATTTGAGGCCTCGGGTGCGGAGTTTTTGACGTCGTCGCCCATAGCCAAATTGCGCGCACACTTGTGCGCCGTTTTTACAAAGTTTTTAGATTGCCTCTCGGGTTTGCACTTCCAGTTGAATTGGCCATAAAATCAATTGTGTCGAGAAATTTTTTGAATTTGAGGCCTCGGGTGCGGAGTTTTTGACGTCGTCGCCCATAGCCAAATTGCGCGCACACTTGTGCGCCGTTTTTACAAAGTTTTCAGATTGCCTCTCGGGTTTGCATTGTCAGCAGAATTGGCCATAAAATCAATTGTGTCGAGACGGTTTTTGAATTTGAGGCCTCGGGTGTGGAGTTTTTGACGTCGTCGCCCATAGCGAAATTGGGCGCATACTTGTGCGCCGTTTTTACAAAGTTTTCAGATTGCCTATCGGGTTTTCTTTTCCAGCTGAATTGGCCATAAAATCAATTGTGTTGAGACGGTTTTTGAATTTGAGGCCTCGGGTGAGGAGTTTTTAACGTCGTCGCCCATAGCCAAACTTGCGCGCATGGTTGTGTGCCGTTTTTACAAAGTTTTCAGATTGCCTCCCAGGTTTGCATCCCTCACTGAATTGGCCATAAAATCAATTGTGTTGAGAATTTTTTTGAATTTGAGGCCTTGGGTGCAGAGTTTTTGACGTCCTCGCCTATAGCCAAATTGCGCGCACACTTGTGCGCCGTTTTTACAAAGTTTTCAGATTGCCTCTCGGGTTTGCATTCCCAGCTGAATTGGCCATAGAATCAATTGTGTCGAGACGGTTTTTGAATTTGAGGCATCGGGTGCGTAGTTTTTGACGTCGTCGCCCATAGCCAAATTGCGCGTACACTTGTGCGCCGTTTTTACAAAGTTTTCAGATTGCCTCTCAGGTTTTCACTTCCAACTGAATTGGCCATAGAATCAATTGTGTTGAGGCGGTTTTTGAATTTGAGGCCTCGGGTGCGGAGTTTTTGACGTCGTCGCCCATAGCCAAACTTGCGCGCATGGTTGTGTGCCGTTTTTACAAAGTTTTCACATTGCTTCCCAGGTTTGCATCCCTCACTGAATTGGCCATAGAATCAATTGTGTCGAGACGGTTTTTGAATTTGAGGCCTCGGTTGCGGAGTTTTTGACGTCGTCGCCCATAGCCAAATTGCGCGCACACTTGTGCGCCGTTTTTACAAAGTTTTCAGATTGCCTCTCGGGTTTTCATTCCCAGCTGAACTGGCCATAGAATCAATTGTGTTGAGACGGTTTTTGAATTTGAGGCCTCGGGTGCGGAGTTTTTGACGTCGTCGCCCATAGCCAAACTTGCGCGCATGGTTGTGTGCCGTTTTTACAAAGTTTTCAGATTGCCTCCCAGGTTTGCATCCCTCACTGAATTGGCTATAAAATCAATTGTGTCGAGAAATTTTTTGAATTTGAGGCCTCGGGTGCGGAGTTTTTGACGTCGTCGCCCATAGCCAAATTGCGCGCACACTTGTGCGCCGTTTTTACAAAGTTTTCAGATGGCGTCTCGGGTTTGCACTTCCAGCTGAATTGGCCATAGAATCAATTGTGTCGAGACGGTTTTTGAATTTGAGGCCTCGGGTGCGGAGTTTTTGACGTCGTCGCCCATAGCCAAATTGCGCGCACACTTGTGCGCCGTTTTTACAAAGTTTTCAGATTGCCTCTCGGGTTTGCACTTCCAGTTGAATTGGACATAGAATCAATTGTGTCGAGAAATTTTTTGAAATTGAGGCCTCGGGTGCGGAGTTTTTGACGTCGTCGCCCATAGCCAAATTGCGCGCACACTTGTGCGCCGTTTTTACAAAGTTTTCAAATTGCCTCTCGGGTTTGCACTTCCAGCTGAATTGGCCATAAAATCAATTGTGTCAAAACCTTTTTTGAATTTGAGGCCTCGGGTGCGGAGTTTTTGACGTCGTCGCCCATAGCCAAATTGCGCGCACACTTGTACGCCGTTTTTACAAAGTTTTCAGATTGCCTCTCGGGTTTACACTTCCAGCTGAATTGGCCATGGAATCAATTGTGTCGAGAAATTTTTTGAATTTGAGGCCTCGGGTGCGGAGTTTTTGACGTCGTCGCCCATAGCCAAATTGCGCGCACACTTGTGCGCCGTTTTTACAAAGTTTTCAGATTGCCTCTCGGGTTTGCACTTCCAGTTGAATTGGCCATAGAATCAATTGTGTCGAGAAATTTTTTGAATTTGAGGCTTCGGGTGCGGAGTTTTTGACGTCGTCGCCCATAGCCAAATTGCGCGCACACTTGTGCGCCGTTTTTACAAAGTTTTCAGATTGCCTCTCGGGTTTGCACTTCCAGTTGAATTGGCCATAAAATCAATTGTGTCGAGAAATTTTTTGAATTTGAGGCCTCGGGTGCGGAGTTTTTGACGTCGTCGCCCATAGCCAAATTGCGCGCACACTTGTGCGCCGTTTTTACAAAGTTTTCAGAGTGCCTCTCGGGTTTGCATTTCCAGCTGAATTGGCCATAGAATCATTTGTGTCGAGACGGTTTTTGAATTTGAGGCCTCGGGTGCGGAGTTTTTGACGTCGTCGCCCATAGCCAAATTGCGCGCACACTTGTGCGCCGTTTTTACAAAGTTTTCAGATTGCCTCTCGGGTTTTCATTTCCAGCTGAATTGGCCATAGAATCATTTGTGTCGAGACGGTTTTTGAATTTGAGGCCTCAGGTGCGGAGTTTTTGACGTCGTCGCCCATAGCCAAACTTGCGCGCATGGTTGTGTGCCATTTTTACAAAGTTTTCAGATTGCCTCCCAGGTTTGCATCCCTCACTGAATTGGCCATAGAATCAATTGTGTCGAGAAATTTTTTGAATTTGAGGCCTCGGGTGCGGAGTTTTTGACGTCGTCGCCCATAGCCAAATTGCGCGCACACTTGTGCGCCGTTTTTACAAAGTTTTCAGATTGCCTCTCGGGTTTGCACTTCCAGTTGAATTGCCAAAGAATCAATTGTGTCGAGAAATTTTTTGAATTTGAGGCCTCGGGTGCGGAGTTTTTGACGTCGTCGCCCATAGCCAAATTGCGCGCACACTTGTGCGCCGTTTTTACAAAGTTTTCAGATTGCCTCTCGGGTTTGCATCTCCAGCTGAATTGGCCATAGAATTAATTATGTCGAGACGGTTTTTGAATTTGAGGCCTCGGGTGCGGAGTTTTTGACGTCGTCGCCCATAGCCAAATTGCGCGCACACTTGTGCGCCGTTTTTACAAAGTTTTCAGATTGCCTCTCGGGTTTGCACTTCTAGCTGTATTGGCCATAGAATCAATTGTGTCGAGAAATTTTTTGAATTTGAGGCCTCGGGTGCGGAGTTTTTTACGTCGTCACCCATAGCCAAATTGCGCGCACACTCGTGCGCCGTTTTTACAAAGTTTTCAGATTGCCTCTCGGGTTTGCACTTCCAGTTGAATTGGCCATAGAATCAATTGTGTCGAGAAAATTTTTGAATTTGAGGCCTCGGGTGCGGAGTTTTCGACGTCGTCGCCCATAGCCAAATTGCGCGCACACTTGTGCGCCGTTTTTACAAATTTTCAGATTGCCTCTCGGGTTTGCATTTCCAGCTGAATATGCCATAGAATCAATTGTGTCGAGACGGTTTTTGAATTTGAGGCCTCGGGTGCGGGGTTTTTTACGTCGTCGCCCATAGCCAAATTGCGCGCACACTTGTGCGACCTTTTTACAAAGTTTTCAGATTGCCTCTCGGGTTTTTACTTCCAGCTGAATTGGCCATAGAATCAATTATGTCGAGACGGTTTTTGAATTTGAGGCCTCGGGTGCGGAGTTTTTGACGTCGTCGCCCATAGCCAAACTTGCGCGCATGGTTGTGTGCCGTTTTTACAAAGTTTTCAGATTGCCTCCCAGGTTTGCATCCCTCACTGAATTGGCCATAGAATCAATTGTGTCGAGAAATTTTTTGAATTTGAGGCCTCGGGTGCGGAGTTTTTGACGTCGTCGCCCATAGCCAAATTGCGCGCACACTTGTGCGCCGTTTTTACAAAGTTTTCAGATTGCCTCTCGGGTTTGCACTTCCAGTTGAATTGCCAAAGAATCAATTGTGTCGAGAAATTTTTTGAATTTGAGGCCTCGGGTGCGGAGTTTTTGACGTCGTCGCCCATAGCCAAATTGCGCGCACACTTGTGCGCCGTTTTTACAAAGTTTTCAGATTGCCTCTCGGGTTTGCATTACCAGCTGAATTGGCCATAGAATTAATTATGTCGAGACGGTTTTTGAATTTGAGGCCTCGGGTGCGGAGTTTTTGACGTCGTAGCCCATAGCCAAATTGCGCGCACACTTGTGCGCCGTTTTTACAAAGTTTTCAGATTGCCTCTCGGGTTTGCACTTCTAGCTGTATTGGCCATAGAATCAATTGTGTCGAGAAATTTTTTGAATTTGAGGCCTCGGGTGCGGAGTTTTTGACGTCGTCGCCCATAGCCAAATTGCGCGCACACTCGTGCGCCGTTTTTACAAAGTTTTCAGATTGCCTCTCGGGTTTGCACTTCCAGTTGAATTGGCCATAGAATCAATTGTGTCGAGAAAATTTTTGAATTTGAGGCCTCGGGTGCGGAGTTTTCGACGTCGTCGCCCATAGCCAAATTGCGCGCACACTTGTGCGCTGTTTTTACAAAGTTTTCAGATTGCCTCTCGGATTTGCACTTCTAGCTGAATTGGCCATAAAATCAATTGTGTCGAGAAATTTTTTGAATTTGAGGCCTCGGGTGCGGAGTTTTTGACGTCGTCGCCCATAGCCAAATTGCGCGCACACTTGTGCGCCGTTTTTACAAAGTTTTCAGATTGCCTCTCGGGTTTGCACTTCCACCTGAATTGGCCATAGAATCAATTGTGTCAAAACGGTTTTTGAATTTGAGGCCTCGGGTGCGGAGTTTTTGACGTCGTCGCCCATAGCCAAATTGCGCGCACACTTGTACGCCGTTTTTACAAAGTTTTCAGATTGCCTCTCGGATTTGCACTTCTAGCTGAATTGGCCATAAAATCAATTGTGTCGAGAAATTTTTTGAAGTTGAGGCCTCGGGTGCGGAGTTTTTGACGTCATCGCCCATAGCCAAATTGCGCGCACACTTGTGCGCCGTTTTTACAAAGTTTTCAGATTGCCTCTCGGGTTTGCACTTCCACCTGAATTGGACATAGAATCAATTGTGTCAAAACGGTTTTTGAATTTGAGGCCTCGGGTGCGGAGTTTTTGACGTCGTCGCCCATAGCCAAATTGCGCGCACACTTGTACGCCGTTTTTACAAAGTTTTCAGATTGCCTCTCGGGTTTGCACTTCCAGCTGAATTGGCCATGGAATCAATTGTGTCGAGAAATTTTTTGAATTTGAGGCCTCGGGTGCGGAGTTTTTGACGTCGTCGCCCATAGCCAAATTGCGCGCACACTTGTACGCCGTTTTTACAAAGTTTTCAGATTGCCTCTCGGGTTTGCACTTCCAGCTGAATTGGCCATGGAATCAATTGTGTCGAGAAATTTTTTGAATTTGAGGCCTCGGGTGCGGAGTTTTTGACGTCGTCGCCCATAGCCAAATTGCGCGCACACTTGTACGCCGTTTTTACAAAGTTTTCAGATTGCCTCTCGGATTTGCACTTCTAGCTGAATTGGCCATAAAATCAATTGTGTCGAGAAAATTTTTGAATTTGAGGCCTCGGGTGCGGAGTTTTTGACGTCGTCGCCCATAGCCAAATTGCGCGCACACTTGTGCGCCGTTTTTACAAAGTTTTCAGATTGCCTCTCGGGTTTGCACTTCCAGCTGAATTGGCCATAGAATCAATTGTGTTAAGACGGTTTTTAAATTTGAGGCCTCGGGTGCGGAGTTTTTGACGTCGTCGCCCATAGCCAAATTGCGCGCACACTTGTACGCCGTTTTTACAAAGTTTTCAGATTGCCTCTCGGGTTTGCATTTCCAGCTGAATTGGCCATAGAATAAATTGTGTCGAGACAGTTTTTGAATTTGAGGCCTCGGGTGCGGAGTTTTTGACGTCGTCGCCCATAGCCAAATTGCGCGTACACTTGTGCGCCGTTTTTACAAAGTTTTCAGATTGCCTCTCGAGTTTTCACTTCTAGCTGAATTGGTCATAGAATCAATTGTGTCGAGACGGTTTTTGAATTTGAGGCCTCGGGTGCAGAGTTTTTGACGTCGTCGCCCATAGCCAAACTTGCGGGCATGGTTGTGTGCCGATTTTACAAAGTTTTCAGATTGCCTCCCAGGTTTGCATCCCTCACTGAATTGGCCATAGAATCAATTGTGTCGAGGCGGTGTTTGGATTTGAGGCCTCGGGTGCGGAGTTTTTTACGTCGTCGCCCATAGCCAAACTTGCGCGCATGGTTGTGTGCCATTTTTACAAAGTTTTCAGATTGCCTCTCGGGTTTGCATTTCCAGCTGAATTGGCCATAGAATCAATTGTGTCGAGATGGTTTTTGAATTTGAGGCCTCGGGTGCGGAGTTTTTGACGTCGTCGCCCATAGCCAAACTTGCGCGCATGGTTGTGTGCCGTTTTTACAAAGTTTTCAGATTGCCTCCCAGGTTTGCATCCCTCACTGAATTGGCCATAAAATCAATTGTGTCGAGAAATTTTTTGAAATTGAGGCCTCGGGTGCGGAGTTTTTGACGTCGTCGCCCATAGCCAAATTGCGCGCACACTTGTGCGCCGTTTTTACAAAGTTTTCAGATTGCCTCTCGGATTTGCACTTCTAGCTGAATTGGCCATAAAATCAATTGTGTCGAGAAATTTTTTGAATTTGAGGCCTCGGGTGCGGAGTTTTTGACGTCGTCGCCCATAGCTAAATTGCGCGCACACTTGTGCGCCGTTTTTACAAAGTTTTCAGATTGCCTCTCGGGTTTGCACTTCCACCTGAATTGGCCATAGAATCAATTGTGTCAAAACGGTTTTTGAATTTGAGGCCTCGGGTGCGGAGTTTTTGACGTCGTCGCCCATAGCCAAATTGCGCGCACACTTGTACGCCGTTTTTACAAAGTTTTCAGATTGCCTCTCGGATTTGCACTTCTAGCTGAATTGGCCATAAAATCAATTGTGTCGAGAAATTTTTTGAATTTGAGGCCTCGGGTGCGGAGTTTTTGACGTCGTCGCCCATAGCCAAATTGCGCGCACACTTGTGCGCCGTTTTTACAAAGTTTTCAGATTGCCTCTCGGGTTTGCACTTCCACCTGAATTGGCCATAGAATCAATTGTGTCAAAACGGTTTTTGAATTTGAGGCCTCGGGTGCGGAGTTTTTGACGTCGTCGCCCATAGCCAAATTGCGCGCACACTTGTACGCCGTTTTTACAAAGTTTTCAGATTGCCTCTCGGGTTTGCACTTCCAGCTGAATTGGCCATGGAATCAATTGTGTCGAGAAATTTTTTGAATTTGAGGCCTCGGGTGCGGAGTTTTTGACGTCGTCGCCCATAGCCAAATTGCGCGCACACTTGTACGCCGTTTTTACAAAGTTTTCAGATTGCCTCTCGGGTTTGCACTTCCAGCTGAATTGGCCATGGAATCAATTGTGTCGAGAAATTTTTTGAATTTGAGGCCTCGGGTGCGGAGTTGTGTGCCGTTTTTACAAAGTTTTCAAATTGCCTCCCAGGTTTGCATCCCTCACTGAATTGGCCATAGAATCAATTGTGTCGAGACGGTTTTTGAATTTGAGGCCTCGGGTGCGGAGTTTTTGACGTCGTCGCCCATAGCCAAATTACGCGCACACTTGTGCGCCGTTTTTACAAAGTTTTCAGATTGCCTCTCGGGTTTGCACTTCTAGCTGAGTTGGCCATAGAATCAATTGTGTCGAGACGGTTTTTGAATTTGAGGCCTCGGGTGCGGAGTTTTTGACGTCGTCGCCCATAGCCAAACACTACTACATATTTGGCCTTGGAGAGCTTTTAGAAGAGCTCTCCAAGTGGGAGCTATCCAAGCTAAATTGCACTTGGAGAGCCTTTTAAGGGCTCTCCAAGTGCAAAAAGGGCTCTCCAAGTGCAATTTAGCTTGGACAGCTCCCACTTGGAGAGCTCTTCTAAAAGCTCTCCAAAGCCAAATATGTAGTAGTGAAACTTGCGCGAATGGTTGTGTGCCGTTTTTACAAAGTTTTCAGATTGCCTCCCAGGTTTGCATCCCTCACTGAATTGGCCATAAAATCAATTGTGTCGAGACGGTTTTTGAATTTGAGGCCTCGGGTGCAGAGTTTTTTACGTCGTCGCCCATAGCCAAACTTGCGCGCATGGTTGTGTAACGTTTTTACAAAGTTTTCAGATTACCTCCCAGGTTTGCATCCCTCACTGAATTGGCCATAGAATCAATTGTGTCGAGACGGTTTTTGAATTTGAGGCCTCGGGTGCGGAGTTTTTGACGTCGTCGCCCATAGCCAAACTTGCGCGCATGTTTGTTTGCCGTTTTTACAATGTTTTGAGATTGCCTCCTAGGTTTGCATCCCTCACTGAATTGGCCATAGAATCAATTGTGTCGAGACGGTTTTTGAATTTGAGGCCTCGGGTGCGGAGTTTTTTACGTCGTCGCCCATAGCCAAACTTGCGCGCATGGTTGTGTGCCGTTTTTACAAAGTTTTCAGATTACCTCCCAGGTTTGCATCCCTCACTGAATTGGCCACAGAATCAATTGTGTCGAGACGGTTTTTGAATTTGAGGCCTCGGGTGCGGAGTTTTTGACGTCGTCGCCCATAGCCAAATTGCGCGCACACTTCTGCGCCGTTTTTACAAAGTTTTCAGATTGCCTCCCGGGTTTGCATGTCCAGCTGAATTGGCCATAGAATCAATTGTGTCGAGAAAATTTTTGAATTTGAGGCCTCGGGTGCAGAGTTTTTGACGTCGTCACCCATAGCCAAATTGCGCGCACGCTTGTGCGCCGTTTTTACAAAGTTTTCAGATTGCCTCTCGGGTTTGCATTTCCAGCTGAATTGGCCATAGAATCAATTGTGTCGAGAAAGTTTTTGAATTTGAGGCTTCGGGTGCGGAGTTTTTAACGTCGTCGCCCATAGCTAAACTTGCGCGCATGGTTGTGTGCCGTTTTTTAAAAGTTTTCAGATTGCCTCCCAGGTTTGCATCCCTCACTGAATTGGCCATAGGATCAATTGTGTCGAGACGGTTTTTGAATTTGAGGCCTCGGGTGCGGAGTTTTTGACGTCGTCGCCCTAGCCAAATTGCGCGCACGCTTGTGCGCCGTTTTTACAAAGTTTTCAGATTACCTCTCGGATTTGCATTTCCAACTGAATTGGCCATAGAATCAATTGTGTCGAGAAAGTTTTTGAATTTGAGGCCTCGGGTGCGGAGTTTTTGACGTCGTCGCCCATAGCCAAACATGCGCGCATGGTTGTGTGCCGTTTTTACAAAGTTTTCAGATTGCCTCCCAGGTTTGCATCCCTCACTGAATTGGCCATAGAATCAATTGTGTCGAGACGGTTTTTGAATTTGAGGCCTCGGGTGCGGAGTTTTTGACGTCGTCGCCCATAGCCAAATTGCGCGCACGCTTGTGCGCCGTTTTTACAAAGTTTTCAGATTGCCTCTCGGGTTTGCATTCCCAGCTGAATTGGCCATAGAATCAATTATGTCGGAAAAGTTTTTGAATTTGAGGCCTCGGGTGCGGAGTTTTTGACGTCGTCGCCCATAGCCAAATTGCGCGCACGCTTGTGCGCCGTTTTTACAAAGTTTTCAGATTGCCTCCCATGCTTGCATCCCTTACTGAATTAGCCATAGAATCAATTGTGTCGAGACGGTTTTTGAATTTGAGGCCTCGGGTGCGGAGTTTTTGACGTCGTCGCCCATAGCCAAACTGCGTGCACACTTGTGCGCCGTTTTTACAAATTTTCAGATTGCCTCTCGGGTTTGCATTTCCAGCTGAATTTGCCATAGAATCAATTGTGTCGAGACGGTTTTTGAATTTGAGGCATTGGGTGCGGAGTTTTTGACGTCGTCGCCCATAGCCAAATTGCGCGCACGCTTGTGCGCCTTTTTACAAAGTTTTCAGATTGCCTCTCAGGTTTGCATTCCCAGCTGAATTGGCCATAGAATCAATTGTGTCGAGAAAGTTTTTGAATTTGAGGCCTCGGGTGCGGAGTTTTTGACGTCGTCGCCCATAGCCAAACATGCGCGCATGGTTGTGTGCCGTTTTTACAAAGTTTTCAGATTGCCTCCCAGGTTTGCATCCATCACTGAATTTGCCATAGAATCAATTGTGTCGAGACGGTTTTTGAATTTGAGGCCTCGGGTGCGGAGTTTTTGACGTCGTCGCCCATAGCCAAATTGCGCGCACGCTTGTGCTCCGTTTTTACAAAGTTTTCAGATTGCCTCACGGGTTTGAATTTCCCACTGAATTGGCCATAGAATCAATTGTGTCGATGAAGTTTTTGAATTTGAGGCCTCGGGTGCGGAGTTTTTGACGTCGTCGCCCATAGCCAAACTTGCGCGCATGGTTGTGTGCCGTTTTTACAATGTTTTCAGATTACCTCCCAGGTTTGCATCCTTCACTGAATTGGCCATAGAATCAATTGTGTCTAGAAAGTTTTTAAATTTGAGGCCTCGGGTGCGGAGTTTTTGACGTCGTCGCCCATAGCCAAACTTGCGCGCATGGTTGTGTGCCATTTTTACAATGTTTTCAGATTGCCTCCCAGGTTTACATCCTTCATTGAATTGGCCATATAATCAATTGTGTCTAGAAAGTTTTTGAATTTGAGCCCTCGGGTGCGGAGTTTTTTACGTCGTCGCCCATAGCCAAATTGCGCGCACACTTGTGCGCCGTTTTTACAATGTTTTCAGATTGCCTCCCGGGTTTGCATTTCCAGCTGAATTGGCCATATAATCAATTGTGTCGAGAAAATTTTTTGAATTTGAGGCCTCGGGTGCGGAGTTTTTAACGTCGTCGCCCTAGCCAAATTGCGCGCACGCTTGTGCGCCGTTTTTACAAAGTTTTCAGATTGCCTCTCGGGTTTTCACTTCCAGCTGAATTGGCCATAGAATCAATTGTGTCGAGACGGTTTTTGAATTTGAGGCCTCGGGTGCGGAGTTTTTGACGTCGTCGCCCATAGCCAAACTTGCGCGCATGGTTGTTTGCCGTTTTTACAAAGTTTTCAGATTGCCTCCCAGGTTTGCATCCCTCACTGAATTGGCCATAGAATCAATTGTGTCGAGACGGTTTTTGAATTTGAGGCCTCGGGTGCGGAGTTTTTGACGTCGTCGCCCATAGCCAAACTGCGCGCACACTTGTGCGCCGTTTTTACAAAGTTTTCAGATTGCCTCTCGGGTTTGCATTTCCAGCTGAATTGGCCATAGAATCAATTGTGTCGAGATGGTTTTTGAATTTGAGGCATTGGGTGCGGAGTTGTTGACGTCGTCGCCCATATCCAAATTGCGCGCACGCTTGTGCGCCATTTTTACAAAGTTTTCAGATTGCCTCTCAGGTTTGCATTCCCAGCTGAATTGGCCATAGAATCAATTGTGTCGAGAAACTTTTTGAATTTGAGGCCTCGGGTGCGGAGTTTTTGACGTCGTCGCCCATAGCCAAATTGCGCGCACGCTTGTGCGCCGTTTTTACAAAGTTTTCAGATTGCCTCCCGGGTTTTAATTTCCCACTGAATTGGCCATAGAATCAATTGTGTCGATGAAGTTTCTGAATTTGAGGCCTCGGGTGCGGAGTTTTTGACGTCGTCGCCCATAGCCAAACATGCACGCATGGTTGTGTGCCGTTTTTACAAAGTTTTCGGATTGCCTCCCAGGTTTGCATCCCCCACTGAATTGGTCATATAATCAATTGTGTCGAGACGGTTTTTGAATTTGAGGCCTCGGGTGTGGAGTTTTGACGTCGTCGCCCATAGCCAAATTGCGCGCACGCTTGTGCGCCGTTTTTACAAAGTTTTTAGATAGCCTCTCGGGTTTGCATTCCCAGCTGAATTGGCCATAGAATCAATTGTGTCGAGCAAGTTTTTGAATTTGAGGCCTCGGGTGCGGAGTTTTTGACGTCGTCGCCCATAGCCAAATTGCGCGCACGCTTGTGCGCCGTTTTTACAAAGTTTTCAGATTGCCTCCCAGGCTTGAATCCCTCACTGAATTGGCCATAGAATCGATTGTGTCGAGACGGTTTTTGAATTTGAGGCCTCGGGTGTGGAGTTTTTGACGTCGTCGCCCATAGCCAAACTGCGTGCACACTTGTGCGCCGTTTTTACAAAGTTTTCAGATTGCCTCTCGGGTTTGCATTTCCAGCTGAATTGGCCATAGAATTAATTGTGTCGAGACGGTTTTTGAATTTGAGGCCTTGGGTGCGGAGTTTTTGACGTCGTCGCCCATAGCCAAATTGCGCGCACGCTTGTGCGCCGTTTTTACAAAGTTTTCAGATTGCCTCTCAGGTTTGCATTCCCATCTGAATTGGCCATAGAATCAATTGTGTCGAGAAAGTTTTTGAATTTGAGGCCTCGGGTGCGGAGTTTTTGACGTCGTCGCCCATAGCCAAACATGCGCGCATGGTTGTGTGCCGTTTTTACAAAGTTTTCAGATTGCCTCCCAGGTTTGCATCCCTCACTGAATTGGCCAGAGAATCAATTGTGTCGAGACGGTTTTTGAATTTGAGGCCTCGGGTGCGGAGTTTTTGACGTCGTCGCCCATAGCCAAATTGCGCGCACGCTTGTGCGCCGTTTTTACAAAGTTTTCAGATTGCCTCACGGGTTTGAATTTCCCACTGAATTGGCCATATAATCAATTGTGTCGATGAAGTTTTTGAATTTGAGGCCTCGGGTGCGGAGTTTTTGACGTCGTCGCCCATAGCCAAACTTGCGAGCATGGTTGTGTGCCGTTTTTACAATGTTTTCAGATTGCCTCCCAGGTTTGCATCCTTCACTGAATTGGCCATAGAATCAATTGTGTCTAGAAAGTTTTTAAATTTGAGGCCTCGGGTTCGGAGTTTTTGACGTCGTCGCCCATAGCCAAACTTGCGCGCGTGGTTGTGTGCCGTTTTTACAATGTTTTCAGATTGCCTCCCAGGTTTACATCCTTCACTGAATTGGCCATAGAATCAATTGTGTCTAGAAAGTTTTTGAATTTGAGGCCTCGGGTGCGGAGTTTTTGACGTCGTCGCCCATAGCCAAATTGCGCGCACACTTGTGCGCCGTTTTTACAAAGTTTTCAGATTGCCTCTCGAGTTTGCATTTCCAGCTGAATTGGCCATAGAATCAATTGTGTTGAGAAAGTTTTTGAATTTGAGGCCTCGGGTGCGGAGTTTTTGACGTCGTCGCCCATAACCAAACTTGCGCGCATGGTTGTTTGCCGTTTTTACAAAGTTTTCAGATTGCCTCCCAGGTTTGCATCCCTCACTGAATTGGCCATAGAATCAATTGTGTCGAGACGGTTTTTGAATTTGAGGCCTCGGGTGCGGAGTTTTTGACGTCGTCGCCCATAGCCAAACTGCGCGCACACTTGTGCGCCGTTTTTACAAAATTTTCAGATTGCCTCTCGGGTTTGCATTTCCAGCTGAATTGGCCATAGAATCAATTGTGTCGAGAAACTTTTTGAATTTGAGGCCTCGGGTGCGGAGTTTTTTACGTCGTCGCCCATAGCCAAATTGCGCGCACACTTGTGCGCCGTTTTTACAAAGTTTTCAGATTGCCTCCCAGGTTTGCATCCCTCACTGAATTGGCCATAGAATCAATTGTGTCGAGACAGTTTTTGAATTTGAGGCCTCGGGTGCGGAGTTTTTGACGTCGTCGCCCATAGCCAAATTGCGCGCACGCTTGTGCGCCGTTTTTACAAAGTTTTCAGATTGCCTCTCGGGTTTGCACTTCCAGCTGAATTGGTCATAGAATCAATTGTGTCGAGAAATTTTTTGAATTTGAGGCCTCGGGTGCGGAGCTTTTTACGTCGTCGCCCATAGCCAAATTGCGCGCACACTTGTGCGCCGTTTTTACAAAGTTTTCAGATTGCCTCTCGGGTTTGCATTTCTAGCTGAATTGGCCATAGAATCAATTGTGTCGAGAAATTTTTTGAATTTGAGGCCTCGGGTGCCGAGTTTTTGACGTCGTCGCCCATAGCCAAATTGCGCGCACGCTTGTACGCCGTTTTTACAAAGTTTTCAGATTGCCTCTCGGGTTTGCATTCCCAGTTGAATTGGCTATAGAATCAATTGTGTCGAGACGGTTTTTGAATTTGAGGCCTCGGGTGCGGAGTTTTTGACGTCATCGCCAATAGCAAAATTGCGCGCACACTTGTGCGCCGTTTTTACAAAGTTTTCAGATTGGCTCTCGGGTTTGCATTTCCAGCTGAATTGGCTATAGAATCAATTGTGTCGAGAAAATTTTTGAATTTGAGGCCTCGGGTGCGGAGTTTTTGACGTCGTCGCCCATAGCCAAATTGCGCGCACGCTTGTGCGCCGTTTTTACAAAGTTTTCAGATTGCCTCTCGGGTTTGCACTCCCAGCTGAATTGGCCATATAATCAATTCTGTCGAGAAAATTTTTGAATTTGAGGCCTCGGGTGCGGAGTTTTTGACGTCGTCGCCCATAGCCAAACTTACGCGCATGGTTGTGTCGCGTTTTTACATAGTTTTCAGATTGCCTCCCAGGTTTGCATCCCTCACTAAATTGGCCATAGAATCAATTGTGTCGAGACGGTTTTTGAATTTGAGGCCTCGGGTGCGAAGTTTTTGACGTCGTCGCCCATAGCCAAACTTGCGCGCATGGTTGTGTGCCGTTTTTACAAAGTTTTCAGATTGCCTCCCGGGTTTGAATTACCCACTGAATTGGCCATAGAATCAATTGTGTCGAGAAATTTTTTGAATTTGAGGCCTCGGGTGCGGAGTTTTTGACGTCGTCGCCCATAGCCAAATTACACGCACGCTTGTGCACCGTTTTTACAAAGTTTTCAGACTGCCTCTCGGGTTTTCATTTCCAGCTGAATTGACCATAGAATCAATTGTGTCGAGAAATTTTTTGAATTTGAGGCCTCGGGTGCGGAGTTTTTACCGTCGTCGCCCATAGACAAATTGCGCGCACGCTTGTGCGCCGTTTTTACAAAGTTTTCAGATTGCCTCTCGGGTTTGCATTTCCAGCTGAATTGGCCATAGAATCAATTGTGTCGAGACGGTTTTTGAATTTGAGGCCTCGGGTGCGGAGTTTTTACCGTCGTCGCCCATAGCCAAATTGCGCGCACGCTTGTGCGCCGTTTTTACAAAGTTTTCTGATTGCCTCTCGGGTTTGCATTTCCAGCTGAATTGGCCATAGAATCAATTCTGTCGAGAAAGTTTTTGAATTTGAGGCCTCGGGTGCGGAGTTTTTGACGTCGTCGCCCATAGCCAAATTGCGCGCACGCTTGTGCGCCGTTTTTACAAAGTTTTCAGATTGCCTCTCGGGTTTGCATTTCCATCTGAATTGGCCATAGAATCAATTGTGTCGAGAAAATTTTTGAATTTGAGGCCTTGGGTGCGGAGTTTTTAACGTCGTCGCCCATAGCCAAATTGCGCGCACGCTTGTGCGCCGTTTTTACAAAGTTTTCAGATTGCCTCTCGGGTTTGCATTTCCAGCTGAATTGGCCATAGAATCAATTGTGTCGAGAAATTTTTTGAATTTGAGGCCTCGGGTGCGGAGTTTTTGACGTCGTCGCCCATAGCCAAATTGCGCGCACGCTTGTGCGCCGTTTTTACAAAGTTTTCAGATTGCCTCTCGGGTTTGCATATCCAGCTGAATTGGCCATAGAATCAATTGTGTCGAGAATTTTTTTGAATTTGAGGCCTCGGGTGCGGAGTTTTTGACGTCGTCGCCCATAGCCAAATTGCGCGCACGCTTGTGCGCCGTTTTTACAAAGTTTTCAGATTGCCTCTCGGGTTTGCATTTCCATCTGAATTGGCCATAGAATCAATTGTGTCGAGAAATTTTTTGAATTTGAGGCCTTGGGTGCGGAGTTTTTGACGTCGTCGCCCATAGCCAAATTGCGCGCACGCTTGTGCGCCGTTTTTACAAAGTTTTCAGATTGCCTCTCGGGTTCGCATTTCCATCTGAATTGGCCATAGAATCAATTGTGTCGAGAAATTTTTTGAATTTGAGGCCTTGGGTGCGGAGTTTTTGACGTCGTCGCCCATAGCCAAATTGCGCGCACGCTTGTGCGCCGTTTTTACAAAGTTTTCATATTGCCTCTCGGGTTTGCATATCCAGCTGAATTGGCCATAGAATCAATTGTGTCGAGAAATTTTTTGAATTTGAGGCCTCGGGTGCGGAGTTTATGACGTCGTCGCCCATAGCCAAATTGCGCGCACGCTTGTGCGCCGTTTTTACAAAGTTTTCAGATTGCCTCTCGGGTTTGCATTTCCAGCTGAATTGGCCATAGAATCAATTGTGTCGAGACGGTTTTTGAATTTGAGGCCTTGGGTGCGGAGTTCTTGACGTCGTCGCCCATAGCCAAATTGCGCGCACGCTTGTGCGCCGTTTTTACAAAGTTTTCAGATTGCCTCCCAGGTTTGCATCCCTCACTAAATTGGCCATAGAATCAATTGTGTCGAGACGGTTTTTTAATTTGAGGCCTCGGGTGCGGAGTTTTTGACGTCGTCGCCCATAGCCAAATTGCGCGCACGCTTGTGCGCCGTTTTTACAAAGTTTTCAGATTGCCTCTCGGGTTTGCATTTCCATCTGAATTGGCCATAGAATCAATTGTGTCGAGAAAATTTTTGAATTTGAGGCCTTGGGTGCGGAGTTTTTAACGTCGTCGCCCATAGCCAAATTGCGCGCACGCTTGTGCGCCGTTTTTACAAAGTTTTCAGATTGCCTCTCGGGTTTGCATTTCCAGCTGAATTGGCCATAGAATCAATTGTGTCGAGAAATTTTTTGAATTTGAGGCCTCGGGTGCGGAGTTTTTGACGTCGTCGCCCATAGCCAAATTGCGCGCACGCTTGTGCGCCGTTTTTACAAAGTTTTCAGATTGCCTCTCGGGTTTGCATATCCAGCTGAATTGGCCATAGAATCAATTGTGTCGAGAATTTTTTTGAATTTGAGGCCTCGGGTGCGGAGTTTTTGACGTCGTCGCCCATAGCCAAATTGCGCGCACGCTTGTGCGCCGTTTTTACAAAGTTTTCAGATTGCCTCTCGGGTTTGCACTTCCAGCTGAATTGGCCATAGAATCAATTGTGTCGAGAAAATTTTTGAATTTGAGGTCTCGGGTGCGGAGTTTTTTACGTCGTCGCCCATAGCCAAATTGCGCGCACACTTGTGCGCCGTTTTTACAAAGTTTTCAGATTGCCTCTCGGGTTTGCACTTCCAACTGAATTGGTCATAGAATCTATTGTGTCGAGAATTTTTTTGAATTTGAGGCCTCGGGTGCGGAGTTTTTTACGTCGTCGCCCATAGCCAAATTGCGAGCACACTTGTGCGCCGTTTTTACAAAGTTTTCAGATTGCCTCTCGGGTTTGCATTTCCAGCTGAATTGGCCATAGAATCAATTGTGTCGAGAAATTTTTTGAATTTGAGGCCTCGGGTGCCGAGTTTTTGACGTCGTCGCCCATAGCCAAATTGCGCGCACGCTTGTACGCCGTTTTTACAAAGTTTTCAGATTGCCTTTCGGGTTTGCATTCCTAGTTAAATTGGCCATAGAATCAATTGTGTCGAGACGGTTTTTGAATTTGAGGCCTCAGGTGCGGAGTTTTTGACGTCATCGCCCATGGCAAAATTGCGCGCACACTTGTGCGCCGTTTTTACAAAGTTTTCGGATTGGCTCTCGGGTTTGCACTTCCAGCTGAATTGGCCATAGAATCAATTGTGTCGAGAAAATTTTTGAATTTGAGGCCTCGGGTGCGGAGTTTTTGACGTCGTCGCCCATAGCCAAATTGCGCGCACGCTTGTGCGCCGTTTTTACAAAGTTTTCAGATTGCCTCTCGGGTTTGCATTTCCAGCTGAATTGGCCATATAATCAATTCTGTCGAGAATGTTTTTGAATTTGAGGCCTCGGGTGCGGAGTTTTTGACGTCGTCGCCCATAGCCAAACTTGCGCGCATGGTTGTGTCGCGTTTTTACAAAGTTTTCAGATTGCCTCCCAGGTTTGCATCCCCCACTAAATTGGCCATAGAATCAATTGTGTCGAGACGGTTTTTGAATTTGAGGCCTCGGGTGCGAAGTTTTTGACGTCGTCGCCCATAGCCAAACTTGCGCGCATGGTTGTGTGCCGTTTTTACAAAGTTTTCAGATTGCCTCCCGGGTATGAATTTCCCACTGAATTGGCCATATAATCAATTGTGTCGAGAAATATTTTGAATTTGAGGCCGCGGGTGCGGAGTTTTTGACGTCGTCGCCCATAGCCAAATTGCGCGCACACTTGTGCGCCGTTTTTACAAAGTTTTCAGATTGCCTCTCGGGTTTGCATTTCCAGCTGAATTGGCCATAGAATCAATTGTGTTGAGAAATTTTTTGAATTTGAGGCCTCGGGTGCCGAGTTTTTGACGTCGTCGCCCAAAGCCAAATTGCGCGCACGCTTGTGCGCCGTTTTACAAAGTTTTCAGATTGCCTCTCGGGTTTGTATTCCCAGTTGAATTGGCCATAGAATCAATTGTGTCGAGACGGTTTTTGAATTTGAGGCCTCGAGTGCGGTGTTTTTGACGTCATCGCCCATAGCAAAATTGCGCTCACACTTGTGCGCCGTTTTTACAAAGTTTTCAGATTGCCTCTCGGGTTTGTACTTCCAGCTGAATTGGCCATAGAATCAATTGTGTCGAGAAAGTTTTTGAATTTGAGGCCTCGGGTGCGGAGTTTTTGACGTCGTCGCCCATAGCCAAACTTGCGCGCATGGTTGTGTGCCATTTTACAAAGTTTTCAGATTGCCTCCCAGGTTTGCATCCCTCACTGAATTGGCCATGGAATCAATTGTGTCGAGACGGTTTTTGAATTTGAGGCCTCGGGTGCGGAGTTTTTGACGTCGTCGCCCATAGCCAAATTGCGCGCACGCTTGTGCGCCGTTTTTACAAAGTTTTCAGATTGCCTCTCGGGTTTGCATTTCCAGCTGAATTGGCCATAAAATCAATTGTGTCGAGAAAGTTTTTGAATTTGAGGCCTCGGGTGCGGAGTTTTTGACGTCATCGCCCATAGTCAAACTTGCGCGCATGGTTGTGTGTCGTTTTTACAAAGTTTTCAGATTGCCTCCCAGGTTTGCATCCCTCACTGAATTAGCCATAGAATCAATTATGTCGAGACGGTTTTTGAATTTTAGTCCTTGGGTGCGGAGTTTTTAACGTCGTCGCCCATAGCCAAATTGCGCGCACTTTTATGCGCCGTTTTTACAAAGTTTTCAGATTGCCTCCCGGGTTTGAATTTCCCACTGAATTGGCCATAGAATCGATTGTGTCGATGATGTTTTTGACTTTGAGGCCTCGGGTGCGGAGTTTTTGACGTCGTCGCCCATAGCCAAACTTGCGCGCATGGTTGTGTGCCGTTTTTACAAAGTTTTCAGATTGCCTCCCAGGTTTGCATCCTTCACTGAATTAGCCATAGAATCAATTGTGTCGAGAAAGTTTTTGAATTTGAGGCCTCGGGTGCAGAGTTTTTTACGTCGTCGCCCATAGCCAAACTTGCGCGCATGGTTGGGTGCCGTTTTTACAAAGTTTTCAGATTGCCTCCCAGGTTTGCATCCCTCACTGAATTGGCCATATAATCAATTGTGTCGAGACGGTTTTTGAATTTGAGGCCTCGGGTGCGGAGTTCTTGACGTCGTCGCCCATAGCCAAATTGCGCGCACACTTGTGCGGCGTTTTTACAAAGTTTTCAGATTGCCTCTCGGGTTTTCATGTCCAGCTGAATTGATCATAGAATCAATTATGTCGAGAAAATTTTTGAATTTGAGGCCTCGGGTGCGGGGTTTTTGACGTCATCGCCCATAGCCAAATTGCGCGCATGCTTGTGTGCCGTTTTTACAAAGTTTTCAGATTGCCTCTCGGGTTTCCATTCCCAGCTGAATTGGCCATATAATCAATTGTGTTGAGAAAGTTTTTGAATTTAAGGCCTCGGGTGCGGAGTTTTTGACGTCGTCGCCCATAGCCAAACTTCGCGCATGGTTGTGTGCCATTTTTACAAAGTTTTCAGATTGCCTCCCAGGTTTGCATCCCTCACTGAATTGGCTATAGAATCAATTGTGTCGAGACGGTTTTTGAATTTGAGGCCTCGGGTGCGGAGTTTTTGACGTTGTCGCCCATAGCCAAATTGCGCGCACGCTTGTGCGCCGTTTTTACAAAGTTTTCAGATTGCCTCCCGGGTTTCAATTCCCCACTGAATTGGCCATATAATCAATTGTGTCGATGAAGTTTTTGAATTTGAGGCCTCGGGTGCGGAGTTTTTGACGTCGTCGCCCATAGCCAAACTTGCGCGCATGGTTGTGTGTCGTTTTTACAAAGTTTTTAGATTGCCTCCCAGGTTTGCATCCTTCGCTGAATTGGCCATAGAATCAATTGTGTCGAGAAAGTTTTTGAATTTGAGGCCTCGGGTGCGGAGTTTTTTACGTCGTCGCCCATAGCCAAACTTGCGCGCATGGTTGTGTGCCGTTTTTACAAAGATTTCAGATTGCGTCCCAGGATTGCATCCCTCACTAAATTGGCCATAGAATCAATTGTGTCGAGACGGTTTTTGAATTTAAGGCCTCTGGTGCGGAGTTTTTGACGTCGTCGCCCATAGCCAAATTGCGCGCACACTTGTGCGCCGTTTTTACAAAGTTTTTAGATTGCCTCTCGGGTTTTCATTTCTAGCTGAATTGACCATAGAATCAATTGTGTCGAGAATTTTTTTGAATTTGAGGCCTTGGGTGCGGAGTTTTTGACGTCGTCGCCCATAGCCAAATTGCGCGCACGCTTGTGTGCCGTTTTTACAAAAGTTTTCAGATTGCCTCTCGGGTTTGCATTTCCAGCTGAATTGGCCATAGAATCAATTGTGTCGAGAAAGTTTTTGAATTTGACGCCTCGGGTGCGGAGTTTTTGACGTCGTCGCCCATAGCCAAACTTGCGCGCATGGTTGTGTGCCGTTTCTACAAAGTTTTCAGATTGCCTCCCAGGTTTGCATCCCTCACTGAATTGGCCATATAATCAATTGTGTCGAGACGGTTTTTGAATTTGAGGCCTCGGGTGCGGAGTTTTTGACGTCGTCGCCCATAGCCAAACTTGCGCGCATGGTTGTGTGCCGTTTTTACAAAGTTTTCAGATTGCCTCCCAGGTTTGCATCCCTCACTGAATTGGTCATAGAATCAATTGTGTCGAGACGGTTTTTGAATTTGAGGCCTCGGGTG
Source organism: Galeopsis tetrahit (assembly GCA_963675135.1). NCBI lineage: Eukaryota > Viridiplantae > Streptophyta > Magnoliopsida > Lamiales > Lamiaceae > Galeopsis > Galeopsis tetrahit. The sequence continues at coordinate 70,625,185 of OY776126.1, forward strand.
CGGAGTTTTTGACGTCGTCGCCCATAGCCAAATTGCGCGCACACTTGTGCGCCGTTTTTACAAAGTTTTCAGATTGCCTCTCGGGTTTGCACTTCTAGCTGAATTGGCCATAGAATCAATTGTGTCGAGAAAGTTTTTGAATTTGAGGCCTCGGGTGCGAAGTTTTTTACGTCGTCGCCCATAGCCAAACTTGCGCGCATGGTTGTGTGCCGTTTTTACAAAGTTTTCAGATTGCCTCCCAGGTTTGCATCCCTCACTGAATTGGCCATAGAATCAATTGTGTCGAGAAATTTTTTGAATTTGAGGCCTTGGGTGCGGAGTTTTTGACGTCGTCGCCCATAGCCAAATTGCGCGCACGCTTGTGTGCCGTTTTTACAAAGTTTTCAGATTGCCTCTCGGGTTTGCATTTCCAGCTGAATTGGCCATAGAATCAATTGTGTCGAGAAAGTTTTTGAATTTGAGGCCTCGGGTGTGGAGTTTTTGACGTCCTCGCCCATAGCCAAATTGCGCGCACACTTGTGCGCCGTTTTTACAAAGTTTTTAGATTGCCTCCCAGGTTTGCATCCCCCACTGAATTGGCCATAGAATCAATTGTGTCGAGACGGTTTTTGAATTTGAGGCCTCGGGTGCGGAGTTTTTGACGTCGTCGCCCATAACCAAACTTGCGCGCATGGTTGTGTGCCGTTTTTACAAAGTTTTCAGATTGCCTCCCAGGTTTGCATCCCTCACTGAATTGGCCATAGAATCAATTGTGTCGAGAAATTTTTTGAATTTGAGGCCTTGGGTGCGGAGTTTTTGACGTCGTCGCCCATAGCCAAATTGCGAGCACGCTTGTGTGCCGTTTTTACAAAAGTTTTCAGATTGCCTCTCGGGTTTGCATTTCCAGCTGAATTGGCCATAGAATCAATTGTGTCGAGAAAGTTTTTGAATTTGACGCCTCGGGTGCGGAGTTTTTGACGTCGTCGCCCATAGCCAAACTTGCGCGCATGGTTGTGTGCCGTTTTTACAAAGTTTTCAGATTGCCTCCCAGGTTTGCATCCCTCACTGAATTGGCCATAGAATCAATTGTGTCGAGACGGTTTTTGAATTTGAGGCCTCGGGTGCGGAGTTTTTGACGTCGTCGCCCATAGCCAAATTGCGCGCACGCTTGTGCGCCATTTTTACAAAGTTTTCAGATTGCCTCTCGGGTTTGCATTTCCAGCTGAATTGGCCATATAATCAATTCTGTCGAGAAAGTTTTTGAATTTGAGGCCTCGGGTGCTGAGTTTTTGACGTCGTCGCCCATAGCCAAATTTGCGCGCATGGTTGTGTCGCGTTTTTACAAAGTTTTCAGATTGCCTCCCAGGTTTGCATCCCTCACTAAATTGGCCATAGAATGAATTGTGTCGAGACGGTTTTTGAATTTGAGGCCTCGGGTGCGAAGTTTTTGACGTCGTCGCCCATAGCCAAATTGCGCGCACACTTGTGCGCCGTTTTTACAAAGTTTTTAGATTGCCTCTCGGGTTTTCATTTCTAGCTGAATTGACCATAGAATCAATTGTGTCGAGAAATTTTTTGAATTTGAGGCCTTGGGTGCGGAGTTTTTGACGTCGTCGCCCATAGCCAAATTGCGCGCACGCTTGTGTGCCGTTTTTACAAAAGTTTTCAGATTGCCTCTCGGGTTTGCATTTCCAGCTGAATTGGCCATAGAATCAATTGTGTCGAGAAAGTTTTTGAATTTGACGCCTCGGGTGCGGAGTTTTTGACGTCGTCGCCCATAGCCAAACTTGCGCGCATGGTTGTGTGTCGTTTCTACAAAGTTTTCAGATTGCCTCCCAGGTTTGCATCCCTCACTGAATTGGCCATATAATCAATTGTGTCGAGACGGTTTTTGAATTTGAGGCCTCGGGTGCGGAGTTTTTGACGTTGTCGCCCATAGCCAAACTTGCGCGCATGGTTGTGTGCCGTTTTTACAAAGTTTTCAGATTGCCTCCCAGGTTTGCATCCCTCACTGAATTGGTCATAGAATCAATTGTGTCGAGACGGTTTTTGAATTTGAGGCCTCGGGTGCGGAGTTTTTGACGTCGTCGCCCATAGCCAAATTGCGCGCACACTTGTGCGCCGTTTTTACAAAGTTTTCAGATTGCCTCTCGGGTTTGCACTTCTAGCTGAATTGGCCATAGAATCAATTGTGTCGAGAAAGTTTTTGAATTTGAGGCCTCGGGTGCGAAGTTTTTTACGTCGTCGCCCATAGCCAAACTTGCGCGCATGGTTGTGTGCCGTTTTTACAAAGTTTTCAGATTGCCTCCCAGGTTTGCATCCCTCACTGAATTGGCCATAGAATCAATTGTGTCGAGAAAGTTTTTGAATTTGAGGCCTCGGGTGCGAAGTTTTTTACGTCGTCGCCCATAGCCAAACTTGCGCGCATGGTTGTGTGCCGTTTTTACAAAGTTTTCAGATTGCCTCCTAGGTTTGCATCCCTCACTGAATTGGCCATAGAATCAATTGTGTCGAGAATTTTTTTGAATTTGAGGCCTTGGGTGCGGAGTTTTTGACGTCGTCGCCCATAGCCAAATTGCGCGCACGCTTGTGTGCCGTTTTTACAAAAGTTTTCAGATTGCCTCTCGGGTTTGCATTTCCAGCTGAATTGGCCATAGAATCAATTGTGTCGAGAAAGTTTTTGAATTTGACGCCTCGGGTGCGGAGTTTTTGACGTCGTCGCCCATAGCCAAACTTGCGCGCATGGTTGTGTGCCGTTTCTACAAAGTTTTCAGATTGCCTCCCAGGTTTGCATCCCTCACTGAATTGGCCATATAATCAATTGTGTCGAGACGGTTTTTGAATTTGAGGCCTCGGGTGCGGAGTTTTTGACGTCGTCGCCCATAGCCAAACTTGCGCGCATGGTTGTGTGCCGTTTTTACAAAGTTTTCAGATTGCCTCCCAGGTTTGCATCCCTCACTGAATTGGTCATAGAATCAATTGTGTCGAGACGGTTTTTGAATTTGAGGCCTCGGGTGCGGAGTTTTTGACGTCGTCGCCCATAGCCAAATTGCGCGCACACTTGTGCACCGTTTTTACAAAGTTTTCAGATTGCCTCTCGGGTTTGCACTTCTAGCTGAATTGGCCATAGAATCAATTGTGTCGAGAAAGTTTTTGAATTTGAGGCCTCGGGTGCGAAGTTTTTTACGTCGTCGCCCATAGCCAAACTTGCGCGCATGGTTGTGTGCCGTTTTTACAAAGTTTTCAGATTGCCTCCCAGGTTTGCATCCCTCACTGAATTGGCCATAGAATCAATTGTGTCGAGAAATTTTTTGAATTTGAGGCCTTGGGTGCGGAGTTTTTGACGTCGTCGCCCATAGCCAAATTGCGCGCACGCTTGTGTGCCGTTTTTACAAAGTTTTCAGATTGCCTCTCGGGTTTGCATTTCCAGCTGAATTGGCCATAGAATCAATTGTGTCGAGAAAGTTTTTGAATTTGAGGCCTCGGGTGTGGAGTTTTTGACATCCTCGCCCATAGCCAAATTGCGCGCACACTTGTGCGCCGTTTTTACAAAGTTTTTAGATTGCCTCCCAGGTTTGCATCCCCCACTGAATTGGCCATAGAATCAATTGTGTCGAGACGGTTTTTGAATTTGAGGCCTCGGGTGCGGAGTTTTTGACGTCGTCGCCCATAGCCAAATTGCGCGCACGCTTGTGCGCCGTTTTTACAAAGTTTTCAGATTGCCTCTCGGGTTTGCATTTCCAGCTGAATTGGCCATATAATCAATTCTGTCGAGAAAGTTTTTGAATTTGAGGCCTCGGGTGCTGAGTTTTTGACGTCGTCGCCCATAGCCAAATTTGTGCGCATGGTTGTGTCGCGTTTTTACAAAGTTTTCAGATTGCCTCCCAGGTTTGCATCCCTCACTAAATTGGCCATAGAATGAATTGTGTCGAGACGGTTTTTGAATTTGAGGCCTCGGGTGCGAAGTTTTTTACGTCGTCGCCCATAGCCAAATTGCGCGCACACTTGTGCGCCGTTTTTACAAAGTTTTTAGATTGCCTCTCGGGTTTTCATTTCTAGCTGAATTGACCATAGAATCAATTGTGTCGAGAAATTTTTTGAATTTGAGGCCTTGGGTGCGGAGTTTTTGACGTCGTCGCCCATAGCCAAATTGCGCGCACGCTTGTGTGCCGTTTTTACAAAAGTTTTCAGATTGCCTCTCGGGTTTGCATTTCCAGCTGAATTGGCCATAGAATCAATTGTGTCGAGAAAGTTTTTGAATTTGACGCCTCGGGTGCGGAGTTTTTGACGTCGTCGCCCATAGCCAAACTTGCGCGCATGGTTGTGTGCCGTTTCTACAAAGTTTTCAGATTGCCTCCCAGGTTTGCATCCCTCACTGAATTGTCCATATAATCAATTGTGTCGAGACGGTTTTTGAATTTGAGGCCTCAGGTGCGGAGTTTTTGACGTCGTCGCCCATAGCCAAACTTGCGCGCATGGTTGTGTGCCGTTTTTACAAAGTTTTCAGATTGCCTCCCAGGTTTGCATCCCTCACTGAATTGGTCATAGAATCAATTGTGTCGAGACGGTTTTTGAATTTGAGGCCTCGGGTGCGGAGTTTTTGACGTCGTCGCCCATAGCCAAATTGCGCGCACACTTGTGCGCCGTTTTTACAAAGTTTTCAGATTGCCTCTCGGGTTTGCACTTCTAGCTGAATTGGCCATAGAATCAATTGTGTCGAGAAAGTTTTTGAATTTGAGGCCTCGGGTGCGAAGTTTTTTACGTCGTCGCCCATAGCCAAACTTGCGCGCATGGTTGTGTGCCGTTTTTACAAAGTTTTCAGATTGCCTCCCAGGTTTGCATCCCTCACTGAATTGGCCATAGAATCAATTGTGTCGAGAATTTTTTTGAATTTGAGGCCTTGGGTGCGGAGTTTTTGACGTCGTCGCCCATAGCCAAATTGCGCGCACGCTTGTGTGCCGTTTTTACAAAGTTTTCAGATTGCCTCTCGGGTTTGCATTTCCAGCTGAATTGGCCATAGAATCAATTGTGTCGAGAAAGTTTTTGAATTTGAGGCCTCGGGTGTGGAGTTTTTGACGTCCTCGCCCATAGCCAAATTGCGCGCACACTTGTGCGCCGTTTTTACAAAGTTTTTAGATTGCCTCCCAGGTTTGCATCCCCCACTGAATTGGCCATAGAATCAATTGTGTCGAGACGGTTTTTGAATTTGAGGCCTCGGGTGCGGAGTTTTTGACGTCGTCGCCCATAACCAAACTTGCGCGCATGGTTGTGTGCCGTTTTTACAAAGTTTTCAGATTGCCTCCCAGGTTTGCATCCCTCACTGAATTGGCCATAGAATCAATTGTGTCGAGACGGTTTTTGAATTTGAGGCCTCGGGTGCAGAGTTTTTGACGTCGTCGCCCATAGCCAAATTGCGCGCACGCTTGTGCGCCGTTTTTACAAAGTTTTCAGATTGCCTCTCGGGTTTGCATTTCCAGCTGAATTGGCCATATAATCAATTCTGTCGAGAAAGTTTTTGAATTTGAGGCCTCGGGTGCTGAGTTTTTGACGTCGTCGCCCATAGCCAAATTTGCGCGCATGGTTGTGTCGCGTTTTTACAAAGTTTTCAGATTGCCACCCAGGTTTGCATCCCTCACTAAATTGGCCATAGAATGAATTGTGTCGAGACGGTTTTTGAATTTGAGGCCTCGGGTGCGAAGTTTTTGACGTCGTCGCCCATAGCCAAACTTGCGCGCATGGTTGTGTGCCGTTTTTACAAAGTTTTCAGATTGCCTCCCGGGTTTGAATTTCCCACTGAATTGGCCATAGAATCAATTGTGTCGAGAAATTTTTTGAATTTGAGGCCTCGGGTGCGGAATTTTTGACGTCGTCGCCCATAGCCAAATTGCGCGCACGCTTGTGCACCGTTTTTACAAAGTTTTCAGATTGCCTCTCGGGTTTTCATTTCCAGCTGAATTGACCATAGAATCAATTGTGTCGAGAAATTTTTTGAATTTGAGGCCTCGGGTGCGGAGTTTTTACCGTCGTCGCCCATAGCCAAATTGCGCGCACGCTTGTGCGCCGTTTTTACAAAGTTTTCAGATTGCCTCTCGGGTTTGCATTTCCAGCTGAATTGGCCATAGAATCAATTGTGTCGAGACGGTTTTTGAATTTGAGGCGTCGGGTGCGGATTTTTTTACGTCCTCGCCCATAGCCAAATTGCGCGCACACTTGTGCGCCGTTTTTACAAAGTTTTCAGATTGCCTCTCGGGTTTGCACTTCTAGCTGAATTGGCCATAGAATCAATTGTGTCGAGAAATTTTTTGAATTTGAGGCCTCAAGTGCGGAGTTTTTGACGTCGTCGCCCATAGTCAAACTTGCGCGCATGGTTGTGTGTCGTTTTTACAAAGTTTTCAGATTGCCTCCCAGGTTTGCATCCCTCACTGAATTGGCCATAGACTCAATTATGTCGAGGCGGTTTTTGAATTTTAGTCCTCGGGTGCGGAGTTTTTAACGTCTTTGCCCATAGCCAAATTGCGCGCACTTTTATGCGCCGTTTTTACAAAGTTTTCAGATTGCCTCCCGGGTTTGAATTTCCCACTGAATTGGCCATAGAATCGATTGTGTCGATGAAGTTTTTGACTTTGAGGCCTCGGGTGCGGAGTTTTTGACGTCGTCGCCCATAGCCAAACTTGCGCGCATGGTTGTGTGCCGTTTTTACAAAGTTTTCAGATTGCCTCCCAGGTTTGCATCATTCACTGAATTAGCCATAGAATCAATTGTGTCGAGAAAGTTTTTGAATTTGAGGCCTCGGGTGCAGAGTTTTTTACGTCGTCGCCCATAGCCAAACTTGCGCGCATGGTTGTGTGCCGTTTTTACAAAGTTTTCAGATTGCCTCCCAGGTTTGCATCCCTCACTGAATTGGTCATATAATCAATTGTGTCGAGACGGTTTTTGAATTTGAGGCCTCGGGTGCGGAGTTCTTGACGTCGTCGCCCATAGCCAAATTGCGCGCACGCTTGTGCGCCGTTTTTACCAAGTTTTCAGATTGCCTCTCGGGTTTGCATTTCCAGCTGAATTGGCCATAAAATCAATTGTGTCGAGAAAGTTTTTGAATTTGAGGCCTCGGGTGCGGAGTTTTTGACGTCGTCGCCCATAGTCAAACTTGCGCGCATGGTTGTGTGTCGTTTTTACAAAGTTTTCAGATTGCCTCCCAGGTTTGCATCCCTCACTGAATTGGCCATAGAATCAATTATGTCGAGACGGTTTTTGAATTTTAGTCCTCGGGAGCGGAGTTTTTAACGTCGTCGCCCATAGCCAAATTGCGCGCACTTTTATGCGCCGTTTTTACAAAGTTTTCAGATTGCCTCCCGGGTTTGAATTTCCCACTGAATTGGCCATAGAATCGATTGTGTCGATGAAGTTTTTGACTTTGAGGCCTCGGGTGCGGAGTTTTTGACGTCGTCGCCCATAGCCAAACTTGCGCGCATGGTTGTGTGCCGTTTTTACAAAGTTTTCAGATTGCCTCCCAGGTTTGCATCCTTCACTGAATTAGCCATAGAATCAATTGTGTCGAGAAAGTTTTTGAATTTGAGGCCTCGGGTGAAGAGTTTTTTACGTCGTCGCCCATAGCCAAACTTGCGCGCATGGTTGTGTGCCGTTTTTACAAAGTTTTCAGATTGCCTCCCAGGTTTGCATCCCTCACTGAATTGGCCATATAATCAATTGTGTCGAGACGGTTTTTGAATTTGAGGCCTCGGGTGCGGAGTTCTTGACGTCGTCGCCCATAGCCAAATTGCGCGCACACTTGTGCGGCGTTTTTACAAAGTTTTCAGATTGCCTCTCGGGTTTTCATGTCCAGCTGAATTGATCATAGAATCAATTATGTCGAGAAAATTTTTGAATTTGAGGCCTCGGGTGCGGAGTTTTTAACGTCATCGCCCATAGCCAAATTGCGCGCATGCTTGTGTGCCGTTTTTACAAAGTTTTCAGATTGCCTCTCGGGTTTCCATTCCCAGCTGAATTGGCCATATAATCAATTGTGTTGAGAAAGTTTTTGAATTTGAGGCCTCGGGTGCGGAGTTTTTGACGTCGTCGCCCATAGCCAAACTTGCACGCATGGTTGTGTGCCATTTTTACAAAGTTTTCAGATTGCCTCCCAGGTTTGCATCCCTCACTGAATTGGCTATAGAATCAATTGTGTCGAGACGGTTTTTGAATTTGAGGCCTCGGGTGCGGAGTTTTTGACGTCGTCGCCCATAGCCAAATTGCGCGCACGCTTGTGCGCCGTTTTTACAAAGTTTTCAGATTGCCTCCCGGGTTTCAATTCCCCACTGAATTGGCCATATAATCAATTGTGTCGATGAAGTTTTTGAATTTGAGGCCTCGGGTGCGGAGTTTTTGACGTCGTCGCCCATAGCCAAATTGCGCGCACGCTTGTGCACCGTTTTTACAAAGTTTTCAGATTGCCTCTCGGGTTTTCATTTCCAGCTGAATTGACCATAGAATCAATTGTGTCGAGAAATTATTTGAATTTGAGGCCTCGGGTGCGGAGTTTTTACCGTCGTCGCCCATAGCCAAATTGCGCGCACGCTTGTGCGCCGTTTTTACAAAGTTTTCAGATTGCCTCTCGGGTTTGCATTTCCAGCTGAATTGGCCATAGAATCAATTGTGTCGAGACGGTTTTTGAATTTGAGGCGTCGAGTGCGGATTTTTTTACGTCCTCGCCCATAGCCAAATTGCGCGCACACTTGTGCGCCGTTTTTACAAAGTTTTCAGATTGCCTCTCGGGTTTGCACTTCTAGCTGAATTGGCCATAGAATCAATTGTGTCGAGAAATTTTTTGAATTTGAGGCCTCAAGTGCGGAGTTTTTGACGTCGTCGCCCATAGTCAAACTTGCGCGCATGGTTGTGTGTCGTTTTTACAAAGTTTTCAGATTGCCTCCCAGGTTTGCATCCCTCACTGAATTGGCCATAGACTCAATTATGTCGAGGCGGTTTTTGAATTTTAGTCCTCGGGTGCGGAGTTTTTAACGTCTTTGCCCATAGCCAAATTGCGCGCACTTTTATGCGCCGTTTTTACAAAGTTTTCAGATTGCCTCCCGGGTTTGAATTTCCCACTGAATTGGCCATAGAATCGATTGTGTCGATGAAGTTTTTGACTTTGAGGCCTCGGGTGCGGAGTTTTTGACGTCGTCGCCCATAGCCAAACTTGCGCGCATGGTTGTGTGCCGTTTTTACAAAGTTTTCAGATTGCCTCCCAGGTTTGCATCATTCACTGAATTAGCCATAGAATCAATTGTGTCGAGAAAGTTTTTGAATTTGAGGCCTCGGGTGCAGAGTTTTTTACGTCGTCGCCCATAGCCAAACTTGCGCGCATGGTTGTGTGCCGTTTTTACAAAGTTTTCAGATTGCCTCCCAGGTTTGCATCCCTCACTGAATTGGTCATATAATCAATTGTGTGGAGACGGTTTTTGAATTTGAGGCCTCGGGTGCGGAGTTCTTGACGTCGTCGCCCATAGCCAAATTGCGCGCACGCTTGTGCGCCGTTTTTACCAAGTTTTCAGATTGCCTCTCGGGTTTGCATTTCCAGCTGAATTGGCCATAAAATCAATTGTGTCGAGAAAGTTTTTGAATTTGAGGCCTCGGGTGCGGAGTTTTTGACGTCGTCGCCCATAGTCAAACTTGCGCGCATGGTTGTGTGTCGTTTTTACAAAGTTTTCAGATTGCCTCCCAGGTTTGCATCCCTCACTGAATTGGCCATAGAATCAATTATGTCGAGACGGTTTTTGAATTTTAGTCCTCGGGAGCGGAGTTTTTAACGTCGTCGCCCATAGCCAAATTGCGCGCACTTTTATGCGCCGTTTTTACAAAGTTTTCAGATTGCCTCCCGGGTTTGAATTTCCCACTGAATTGGCCATAGAATCGATTGTGTCGATGAAGTTTTTGACTTTGAGGCCTCGGGTGCGGAGTTTTTGACGTCGTCGCCCATAGCCAAACTTGCGCGCATGGTTGTGTGCCGTTTTTACAAAGTTTTCAGATTGCCTCCCAGGTTTGCATCCTTCACTGAATTAGCCATAGAATCAATTGTGTCGAGAAAGTTTTTGAATTTGAGGCCTCGGGTGAAGAGTTTTTTACGTCGTCGCCCATAGCCAAACTTGCGCGCATGGTTGTGTGCCGTTTTTACAAAGTTTTCAGATTGCCTCCCAGGTTTGCATCCCTCACTGAATTGGCCATATAATCAATTGTGACGAGACGGTTTTTGAATTTGAGGCCTCGGGTGCGGAGTTCTTGACGTCGTCGCCCATAGCCAAATTGCGCGCACACTTGTGCGGCGTTTTTACAAAGTTTTCAGATTGCCTCTCGGGTTTTCATGTCCAGCTGAATTGATCATAGAATCAATTATGTCGAGAAAATTTTTGAATTTGAGGCCTCGGGTGCGGAGTTTTTGACGTCATCGCCCATAGCCAAATTGCGCGCATGCTTGTGTGCCGTTTTTACAAAGTTTTCAGATTGCCTCTCGGGTTTCCATTCCCAGCTGAATTGGCCATATAATCAATTGTGTTGAGAAAGTTTTTGAATTTGAGGCCTCGGGTGCGGAGTTTTTGACGTCGTCGCCCATAGCCAAACTTGCACGCATGGTTGTGTGCCATTTTTACAAAGTTTTCAGATTGCCTCCCAGGTTTGCATCCCTCACTGAATTGGCTATAGAATCAATTGTGTCGAGACGGTTTTTGAATTTGAGGCCTCGGGTGCGGAGTTTTTGACGTCGTCGCCCATAGCCAAATTGCGCGCACGCTTGTGCGCCGTTTTTACAAAGTTTTCAGATTGCCTCCCGGGTTTCAATTCCCCACTGAATTGGCCATATAATCAATTGTGTCGATGAAGTTTTTGAATTTGAGGCCTCGGGTGCGGAGTTTTTGACGTCGTCGCCCATAGCCAAACTTGCGCGCATGGTTGTGTGCCGTTTTTACAAAGTTTTCAGATTGCGTCCCAGGTTTGCATCCCTCACTAAATTGGCCATAGAATCAATTGTGTCGAGACGGTTTTTGAATTTATGGCCTCTGGTGCGGAGTTTTTGACGTCGTCGCCCATAGCCAAATTGCGCGCACACTTGTGCGCCGTTTTTACAAAGTTTTTAGATTGCCTCTCGGGTTTTCATTTCCAGCTGAATTGACCATTGAATCAATTGTGTCGAGAAATTTTTTGAATTTGAGGCCTTGGGTGCGGAGTTTTTGACGTCGTCGCCCATAGCCAAATTGCGCGCACGCTTGTGTGCCGTTTTTACAAAAGTTTTCAGATTGCCTCTCGGGTTTGCATTTCCAGTTGAATTGGCCATAGAATCAATTGTGTCGAGAAAGTTTTTGAATTTGACGCCTCGGGTGCGGAGTTTTTGACGTCGTCGCCCATAGCCAAACTTGCGCGCATGGTTGTGTGCCGTTTCTACAAAGTTTTCAGATTGCCTCCCAGGTTTGCATCCCTCACTGAATTGGCCATAGAATCAATTGTGTCGAGACGGTTTTTGAATTTGAGGCCTCGGGTGCGGAGTTTTTGACGTCGTCGCCCATAGCCAAACTTGCGCGCATGGTTGTGTGCCGTTTTTACAAAGTTTTCAGATTGCCTCCCAGGTTTGCATCCCTCACTGAATTGGTCATAGAATCAATTGTGTCGAGACGGTTTTTGAATTTGAGACCTCGGGTGCGGAGTTTTTGACGTCGTCGCCCATAGCCAAATTGCGCGCACACTTGTGCGCCGTTTTTACAAATTTTCAGATTGCCTCTCGGGTTTGCACTTCTAGCTGAATTGGCCATAGAATCAATTGTGTCGAAAAAGTTTTTGAATTTGAGGCCTCGGGTGCGAAGTTTTTTACGTCGTCGCCCATAGCCAACTTGCGCGCATGGTTGTGTGCCGTTTTTACAAAGCTTTCAGATTGCCTCCCAGGTTTGCATTTCCAGCTGAATTGGCCATAGAATCAATTGTGTCGAGAAAGTTTTTGAATTTGAGGCATCGGGTGCGAAGTTTTTGACGTCGTCGCCCATAGCCAAATTGCGCGCACACTTGTGCGCCGTTTTTACAAAGTTTTTAGATTGCCTCTCGGGTTTTCATTTCCAGCTGAATTGACCATAGAATCAATTGTGTCGAGAAATTTTTTGAATTTGAGGCCTTGGGTGCGGAGTTTTTGACGTCGTCGCCCATAGCCAAATTGCGCGCACGCTTGTGTGCCGTTTTTACAAAAGTTTTCAGATTGCCTCTCGGGTTTGCATTTCCAGTTGAATTGGCCATAGAATCAATTGTGTCGAGAAAGTTTTTGAATTTGACGCCTCGGGTGCGGAGTTTTTGACGTCGTCGCCCATAGCCAAACTTGCGCGCACACTTGTGCGCCGTTTTTACAAAGTTTTCAGATTGCCTCTCGGGTTTGCATTTCCAGCTGAATTGGCCATAAAATCAATTGTGTCGAGACGGTTTTTTGAATTTGAGGCCTCGGGTGCAGAGTTTTTTACGTCGTCGCCCATAGCCAAATTGCGCGCACACTTGTGCGCCGTTTTTACAAAGTTTTCAGATTGCCTCTCGGGTTTGCACTTCTAGTTGAATTGGCCATAGAATCAATTGTGTCGAGAAATGTTTTGAATTTGAGGCCTCGGGTGCGGAGTTTTTGACGTCATCGCCCAGAGCCAAATTGCGCGCACACTTGTGCGCCGTTTTTACAAAGTATTCAGATTGCCTCTCGGGTTTGCACCTCCAGTTGAATTGGCCATAGAATCAATTGTGTCGAGAAATTTTTTGAATTTGAGGCCTCGGGTGCGGAGTTTTTGAAGTCGTCGCCCATAGCCAAATTGCGCGCACACTTGTGCGCCGTTTTTACAAAGTTTTCAGATTGCCTCTCGGGTTTGCATTTCCAGCTGAATTGGCCATAGAATCAATTGTGTCGAGACGGTTTTTGAATTTGAGGCCTCGGGTGCGGAGTTTTTGACGTCGTCGCCCATAGCCAAATTGCGCGCACACTTGTGCGCTGTTTTTACAAAGTTTTCAGATTGCCTCTCGGGTTTTCATTACCAGCTGAATTGGCCATAGAATCAATTGTGTCGAGACGGTTTTTGAATTTGAGGCCTCGGGTGCGGAGTTTTTGACGTCGTCGCCCATAGCCAAACTTGCGCGCATGGTTGTGTGCCGTTTTTACAAAGTTTTCAGATTGCCTCCCAGGTTTGCTTCCCTCACTGAATTGGCCATAAAATCAATTGTGTCGAGAAATTTTTTGAATTTGAGGCCTCGGGTGCGGAGTTTTTGACGTCGTCGCCCATAGCCAAATTGCGCGCACACTTGTGCACCGTTTTTACAAAGTTTTCAGATTGCCTCTCGGGTTTGCATTTCCAGCTTAATTGGCCATATAATCAATTGTGTCGAGAATTTTTTTGAATTCGAGGCCTCGGGTGCGGAGTTTTTGACGTCGTCGCCCATAGCCAAATTGCGCGCACACTTGTGCGCCGTTTTTACAAAGTTTTCAGATTGCCTCTCGGGTTTGCACTTCCAGCTGAATTGGCCATAGAATCAATTGTGTGGAGAAATTTTTTGAATTGGAGGCCTCGGGTGCAGAGTTTTTGACGTCGTCGCCCATAGCCAAATTGCGCGCACACTTGTGCGCCGTTTTTACAAAGTTTTCAGATTGCCTCTCGGGTTTGCACTTCCAGTTGAATTGGCCATAGAATCAATTGTGTCGAGAAATTTTTTGAATTTGAGGCCTCGGGTGCGGAGTTTTTGACGTCGTCGCCCATAGCCAAATTGCGCGCACACTTGTGCGCCGTTTTTACAAAGTTTTCAGATTGCCTCTCGGGTTTGCACTTCCAGTTGAATTGGCCATAAAATCAATTGTGTCGAGAAATTTTTTGCATTTGAGGCCTCGGGTGCGGAGTTTTTGACGTCGTCGCCCATAGCCAAATTGCGCGCACACTTGTGCGCCGTTTTTACAAAGTTTTCAGATTGCCTCGGGTTTGCATTTCCAGCAGAATTGGCCATAGAATCAATTGTGTCGAGACGGTTTTTGAATTTGAGGTCTCGGGTGCGGAGTTTTTGACGTCCTCGCTCATAGCCAAATTGCGCGCACACTTGTGCGCCGTTTTTACAAAGTTTTCAGATTGCCTTTCGGGTTTTCATTTCCAGCTAAATTGGCCATATAATCAATTGTGTCGAGACGGTTTTTGAATTTGAGGCCTCGGGTGCGGAGTTTTTTACGACGTCGCCCATAGCCAAACTTGCGCGCATGGTTGTGTGCCGTTTTTACAAAGTTTTCAGATTGCCTTCCAGGTTTGCATCCCTCACTGAATTGGCCATAAAATCAATTGTGTCGAGAAATTTTTTGAATTTGAGGCCTCGGGTGTGGAGTTTTTTACGTCGTCGCCCATAGCCAAATTGCACGCACACTTGTGCGCCGTTTTTACAAAGTTTTCAGATTGCCTCTCGGGTTTGCATTTCCAGCTGAATTGGCCATAGAATCAATTGTGTCGAGACGGTTTTTGAATTTGAGGCCTCGGGTGCGGAGTTTTTGACGTCGTCGCCCAAAGCCAAACTTGCGCGCATGGTTGTGTGCCGTTTTTACAAAGTTTTCAGATTGCCTCCCGGGTTTTCACTTCCAGCTGAATTGGCCATAGAATCAATTGTGTCGAGAAATTTTTTGAATTTGAGGCCTCGGGTGTGGAGTTTTTTACGTCGTCGCCCATAGCCAAATTGCACGCACACTTGTGCGCCGTTTTTACAAAGTTTTCAGATTGCCTCTCGGGTTTGCATTCCCAGCTGAATTGGCCATAGAATCAATTGTGTCGAGACGGTTTTTGAATTTGAGGCCTCGGGTGCGGAGTTTTTGACGTCGTCGCCCATAGCCAAATTGCGCGTACACTTGTGCGCCGTTTTTACAAAGTTTTCAGATTGCCTCTCGGGTTTTCACTTCCAGCTGAATTGGCCATAGAATCAATTGTGTCGAGACGGTTTTTGAATTCGAGGCCTCGGGTGCGGAGTTTTTGACGTCGTCGCCCATAGCCAAATTGCGCGCACACTTGTGCGCCGTTTTTACAAAGTTTTCAGATTGCCTCTCGGGTTTGCACTTCCAGCTGAATTGGCCATAGAGTCAATTGTGTCGAGAAATTTTTTGAATTGGAGGCCTCGGGTGCAGAGTTTTTGACGTCGTCGCCCATAGCCAAATTGCGCGCACACTTGTGCGCCGTTTTTACAAAGTTTTCAGATTGCCTCTCGGGTTTGCACTTCCAGTTGAATTGGCCATAGAATCAATTGTGTCGAGAAATTTTTTGAATTTGAGGCCTCGGGTGCGGAGTTTTTGACGTCGTCGCCCATAGCCAAATTGCGCGCACACTTGTGCGCCGTTTTTACAAAGTTTTCAGATTGCCTCTCGGGTTTGCACTTCCAGTTGAATTGGCCATAAAATCAATTGTGTCGAGAAATTTTTTGCATTTGAGGCCTCGGGTGCGGAGTTTTTGACGTCGTCGCCCATAGCCAAATTGCGCGCACACTTGTGCGCCGTTTTTACAAAGTTTTCAGATTGCCTCGGGTTTGCATTTCCAGCAGAATTGGCCATAGAATCAATTGTGTCGAGACGGTTTTTGAATTTGAGGTCTCGGGTGCGGAGTTTTTGACGTCCTCGCTCATAGCCAAATTGCGCGCACACTTGTGCGCCGTTTTTACAAAGTTTTCAGATTGCCTTTCGGGTTTTCATTTCCAGCTAAATTGGCCATATAATCAATTGTGTCGAGACGGTTTTTGAATTTGAGGCCTCGGGTGCGGAGTTTTTTACGACGTCGCCCATAGCCAAACTTGCGCGCATGGTTGTGTGCCGTTTTTACAAAGTTTTCAGATTGCCTTCCAGGTTTGCATCCCTCACTGAATTGGCCATAAAATCAATTGTGTCGAGAAATTTTTTGAATTTGAGGCCTCGGGTGTGGAGTTTTTTACGTCGTCGCCCATAGCCAAATTGCACGCACACTTGTGCGCCGTTTTTACAAAGTTTTCAGATTGCCTCTCGGGTTTGCATTTCCAGCTGAATTGGCCATAGAATCAATTGTGTCGAGACGGTTTTTGAATTTGAGGCCTCGGGTGCGGAGTTTTTGACGTCGTCGCCCAAAGCCAAACTTGCGCGCATGGTTGTGTGCCGTTTTTACAAAGTTTTCAGATTGCCTCCCGGGTTTTCACTTCCAGCTGAATTGGCCATAGAATCAATTGTGTCGAGAAATTTTTTAAATTTGAGGCCTCGGGTGTGGAGTTTTTTACGTCGTCGCCCATAGCCAAATTGCACGCACACTTGTGCGCCGTTTTTACAAAGTTTTCAGATTGCCTCTCGGGTTTGCATTCCCAGCTGAATTGGCCATAGAATCAATTGTGTCGAGACGGTTTTTGAATTTGAGGCCTCGGGTGCGGAGTTTTTGACGTCGTCGCCCATAGCCAAATTGCGCGTACACTTGTGCGCCGTTTTTACAAAGTTTTCAGATTGCCTCTCGGGTTTTCACTTCCAGCTGAATTGGCCATAGAATCAATTGTGTCGAGACGGTTTTTGAATTTGAGGCCTCGGGTGCGGAGTTTTTGACGTCGTCGCCCAAAGCCAAACTTGCGCGCATGGTTGTGTGCCGTTTTTACAAAGTTTTCAGATTGCCTCCCGGGTTTTCACTTCCAGCTGAATTGGCCATAGAATCAATTGTGTCGAGAAATTTTTTGAATTTGAGGCCTCGGGTGTGGAGTTTTTTACGTCGTCGCCCATAGCCAAATTGCACGCACACTTGTGCGCCGTTTTTACAAAGTTTTCAGATTGCCTCTCGGGTTTGCATTCCCAGCTGAATTGGCCATAGAATCAATTGTGTCGAGACGGTTTTTGAATTTGAGGCTTCGGGTGCGGAGTTTTTGACGTCGTCGCCCATAGCCAAATTGCGCGTACACTTGTGCGCCGTTTTTACAAAGTTTTCAGATTGCCTCTCGGGTTTTCACTTCCAGCTGAATTGCCCATAGAATCAATTGTGTCGAGACGGTTTTTGAATTTGAGGCCTCAGGTGCGGAGTTTTTGACGTCGTCGCCCATAGCCAAACTTGCGCGCATGGTTGTGTGCCGTTTTTACAAAGTTTTCAGATTGCCTCCCAGGTTTGCATCCCTCACTGAATTGGCCATAGAATCAATTGTGTCGAGACGGTTTTTGAATTTGAGGCCTCGGTTGCGGAGTTTTTGACGTCGTCGCCCATAGCCAAATTGCGCGCCGTTTTTACAAAGTTTTCAGATTGCCTCTCGGGTTTTCATCTCCAGTTGAATTGGCTATAGAATCAATTGTGTCGAGACGGTTTTTGAATTTGAGGCCTCGGGTGCGGAGTTTTTGACGTCGTCGCCCATAGCCAAACTTGCGCGCATGGTTGTGTGCCGTTTTTACAAAGTTTTCAGATTGCCTCCCAGGTTTGCTTCCCTCACTGAATTGGCCATAAAATCAATTGTGTCGAGAAATTTTTTGAATTTGAGGCCTCGGGTGCGGAGTTTTTGACGTCGTCGCCCATAGCCAAATTGCGCGCACACTTGTGCACCGTTTTTACAAAGTTTTCAGATTGCCTCTCGGGTTTGCATTTCCAGCTTAATTGGCCATAGAATCAATTGTGTCGAGAAATTTTTTGAATTCGAGGCCTCGGGTGCGGAGTTTTTCACGTCGTCGCCCATAGCCAAATTGCGCGCACACTTGTGCGCCGTTTTTACAAAGTTTTCAGATTGCCTCTTGGGTTTGCACTTCCAGCTGAATTGGCCATAGAATCAATTGTGTCTAGAAATTTTTTGAATTTGAGGCCTCGGGTGCAGAGTTTTTGACGTCGTCGCCCATAACCAAATTGCGCGCATACTTGTGCGCCGTTTTTACAAAGTTTTCAGATTGCCTCTCGGGTTTGAACTTCCAGTTGAATTGGCCATAGAATCAATTGTGTCGAGAAATTTTTTTAATTTGAGGCCTAGGGTGCGGAGTTTTTGACGTCGTCGCCCATAGCCAAATTGCGCGCACACTTGTGCGCCGTTTTTACAAAGTTTTCAGATTGCCTCTCGGGTTTGCACTTCCAGTTGAATTGGCCATAAAATCAATTGTGTCGAGAAATTTTTTGCATTTGAGGCCTCGGGTGCGGAGTTTTTGACGTCGTCGCCCATAGCCAAATTGCGCGCACACTTGTGCGCCGTTTTTACAAAGTTTTCAGATTGCCTCTCGGGTTTGCATTCCCAGCAGAATTGGCCATAGAATCAATTGTGTCGAGACGGTTTTTGAATTTGAGGCCTCGGGTGCGGAGTTTTTGACGTCCTCGCTCATAGCCAAATTGCGCGTACACTTGTGCGCCGTTTTTACAAAGTTTTCAGATTGCCTCTCGGGTTTTCACTTCCAGCTGAATTGGCCATAGAATCAATTGTGTCGAGACGGTTTTTGAATTTGAGGCCTCGGGTGCGGAGTTTTTGACATCGTCGCCCATAGCCAAACTTGCGCGCATGGTTGTGTGCCGTTTTTACAAAGTTTTCAGATTGCCTCCCAGGTTTGCATCCCTCACTGAATTGGCCATAGAATCAATTGTGTCGAGACGGTTTTTGAATTTGAGGCCTCGGTTGCGGAGTTTTTGACGTCGTCGCCCATAGCCAAATTGCGCGCCGTTTTTACAAAGTTTTCAGATTGCCTCTCGGGTTTTCATCTCCAGTTGAATTGGCTATAGAATCAATTGTGTCGAGACGGTTTTTGAATTTGAGGCCTCGGGTGTGGAGTTTTTGACGTCGTCGCCCATAGCCAAACTTGCGCGCATGGTTGTGTGCCGTTTTTACAAAGTTTTCAGATTGCCTCTCGGGTTTGCATTTCCAGCTGAATTGGCCATAGAATCAATTGTGTCGAGAAATTTTTTGAATTTGAGGCCTTAGGTGCGGAGTTTTTGACGTCATCGCCCATAGCCAAATTGCGCGCACACTTGTGCGCCGTTTTTACAAAGTTTTCAGATTGCCTCTCGGGTTTGCACTTCCAGCTGAATTGGCCATAGAATCAATTGTGTCGAGAAATTTTTTGAATTTGAGGCCTCGGGTGCGGAGTTTTTGACGTCGTCGCCCATAGCCAAATTGCGCGCACACTTGTGCGCCGTTTGTACAAAGTTTTCAGATTGCCTCTCGGGTTTGCACTTCCAGTTGAATTGCCATAGAATCAATTGTGTCGAGAAATTTTTTGAATTTGAGGCTTCGGGTGCGGAGTTTTTGACGTCGTCGCCCATAGCCAAATTGCGCGCACACTTGTGCGCCATTTTTACAAAGTTTTCAGATTGCCTCTCGGGTTTGCATTTCCAGCTGAATTGGCCATAGAATCAATTGTGTCGAGACGGTTTTTGAATTTGAGGCCTCGGGTGCGGAGTTTTTGACGTCGTCGCCCATAGCCAAATTGCGCGCACACTTGTGCGCCGGTTTTTACAAAGTTTTCAGATTGCCTCTCGGGTTTGCATTTCCAGCTGAATTGGCCATAGAATCAATTGTGTCGAGACGGTTTTTGAATTTGAGGCCTCGGGTGCGGAGTTTTTGACGTCGTCGCCCATAGCCAAATTGCGCGTACACTAGTGCGCCGTTTTTACAAAGTTTTCAGATTGCCTCTCGGGTTTTCACTTCCAGCTGAATTGGCCATAGAATCAATTGTGTCGAGACGGTTTTTGAATTTAGGGCCTCGGGTGCGGAGTTTTTGACGTCGTCGCCCATAGCCAAATTGCGCGCACACTTGTGCGCCGGTTTTTACAAAGTTTTCAGATTGCCTCTCGGGTTTGCATTTCCAGCTGAATTGGCCATAGAATCAATTGTGTCGAGACGGTTTTTGAATTTGAGGCCTCGGGTGCGGAGTTTTTGACGTCGTCGCCCATAGCCAAATTGCGCGTACACTAGTGCGCCGTTTTTACAAAGTTTTCAGATTGCCTCTCGGGTTTTCACTTCCAGCTGAATTGGCTATAGAATCAATTGTGTCGAGACGGTTTTTGAATTTGAGGCCTCGGGTGCGGAGTTTTTGACGTCGTCGCCCATAGCCAAATTGCGCGCACACTTGTGCGCCGTTTTTACAAAGTTTTCAGATTGCCTCTCGGGTTTGCATTGCCAGCAGAATTGGCCATAAAATCAATTGTGTCGAGACGGTTTTTGAATTTGAGGCCTCGGGTGCGGAGTTTTTTACGTCGTCGCCCATAGCCAAATTGCGCGCACACTTGTGCGCCGTTTTTACAAAGTTATCAGATTGCCTCTCGGGTTTTCATTTCCAGCTGAATTTGCCATAGATTCAATTGTGTCGAGACGGTTTTTGAATTTGAGGCCTCGGGTGCGGAGTTTTTTACGTCGCCGCCCATAGCCAAACTTGCGCGAATGGTTGTGTGCCGTTTTTACAAAGTTTTCAGATTACCTCCCAGGTTTGCATCCCTCACTGAATTGGCCATAAAATCAATTGTGTCGAGAAATTTTTTGAATTTGAGGCCTCGGGTGCGGAGTTTTTGACGTCGTCGCCCATAGCCAAATTGCGCGCACACTTGTGCGCCGTTTTTACAAAGTTTTCAGATTGCCTCTCGGGTTTGCACTTCCAGCTGAATTGGCCATAGAATCAATTGTGTCGAGACGGTTTTTGAATTTGAGGCCTCGGGTGCGGAGTTTTTCACGTCGTCGCCCATAGCCAAATTGCGCGCACACTTGTGCGCCGTTTTTACAAAGTTTTCAGATTGCCTCTCGGGTTTGCACTTCCAGTTGAATTGGCCATAGAATCAATTGTGTCGAGAAAATTTTTGAATTTGAGGCCTCGGGTGCGGAGTTTTTGACGTCGTCGCCCATAGCCAAATTGCGCGCACACTTGTGCGCCGTTTTTACAAAGTTTTCAGATTGCCTCTTGGGTTTGCACTTCCAGCTGAATTGGCCATAGAATCAATTGTGTCAAGACGGTTTTTGAATTTGAGGCCTCGGGTGCTGAGTTTTTGACGTCGTCGCCCATAGCCAAATTGCGCGCACACTTGTACGCCGTTTTTACAAAGTTTTCAGATTGCCTCTCGGGTTTGCATTTCCAGCTGAATTGGCCATAGAATCAATTGTGTCGAGAAATTTTTTGAATTTGAGGCCTTGGGTGCGGAGTGTTTGACGTCGTCGCCCATAGCCAAATTGCGCGCACACTTGTGCGCCGTTTTTACAAAGTTTTCAGATTGCCTCTCGGGTTTGCACTTCCAGCTGAATTGGCCATAGAATCAATTGTGTCGAGAATTTTTTTGAATTTGAGGCCTCGGGTGCGGAGTTTTTGACGTCGTCGCCCATAGCCAAATTGCGCGCACACTTGTGCGCCGTTTTTACAAAGTTTTCAGATTGCCTCTCGGGTTTGCACTTCCAGTTGAATTGGCCATAGAATCAATTGTGTCGAGAAAGTTTTTAAATTTGAGGCTTCGGGTACGGAGTTTTTGACGTCGTCGCCCATAGCCAAATTGCGCGCACACTTGTGCGCCGTTTTTACAAAGTTTTCAGATTGCCTCTCGGGTTTGCACTTCCAGTTGAATTGGCCATAAAATCAATTGTGTCGAGAAATTTTTTGAATTTGAGGCCTCGGGTGCGGAGTTTTTGACGTCGTCGCCCATAGCCAAATTGCGCGCACACTTGTGCGCCGGTTTTTACAAAGTTTTCAGATTGCCTCTCGGGTTTGCATTTCCAGCTGAATTGGCCATAGAATCAATTGTGTCGAGACGGTTTTTGAATTTGAGGCCTCGGGTACGGAGTTTTTGACGTCGTCGCCCATAGCCAAATTGCGCGTACACTAGTGCGCCGTTTTTACAAAGTTTTCAGATTGCCTCTCGGGTTTTCACTTCCAGCTGAATTGGCCATAGAATCAATTGTGTCGAGACGGTTTTTGAATTTGAGGCCTCGGGTGCGGAGTTTTTGACGTCGTCGCCCATAGCCAAACTTGCGCGCATGGTTGTGAGCCGTTTTTACAAAGTTTTCAGATTGCCTCTCGGGTTTGCATTTCCAGCTGAATTGGCCATAGAATCAATTGTGTCGAGAAATTTTTTGAATTTGAGGCCTTGGGTGCGGAGTGTTTGACGTCGTCGCCCATAGCCAAATTGCGCGCACACTTGTGCGCCGTTTTTACAAAGTTTTCAGATTGCCTCTCGGGTTTGCACTTCCAGCTGAATTGGCCATAGAATCAATTGTGTCGAGAAATTTTTTGAATTTGAGGCCTCGGGTGCGGAGTTTTTGACGTCGTCGCCCATAGCCAAATTGCGCGCACACTTGTGCGCCGTTTTTACAAAGTTTTCAGATTGCCTCTCGGGTTTGCACTTCCAGTTGAATTGGCCATAGAATCAATTGTGTCGAGAAAGTTTTTAAATTTGAGGCTTCGGGTGCGGAGTTTTTGACGTCGTCGCCCATAGCCAAATTGCGCGCACACTTGTGCGCCGTTTTTACAAAGTTTTCAGATTGCCTCTCGGGTTTGCACTTCCTGTTGAATTGGCCATAAAATCAATTGTGTCGAGAATTTTTTTGAATTTGAGGCCTCGGGTGCGGAGTTTTTGACGTCGTCGCCCATAGCCAAATTGCGCGCACACTTGTGCGCCGGTTTTTACAAAGTTTTCAGATTGCCTCTCGGGTTTGCATTCCCAGCTGAATTGGCCATAGAATCAATTGTGTCGAGACGGTTTTTGAATTTGAGGCCTCGGGTGCGGAGTTTTTGACGTCGTCGCCCATAGCCAAATTGCGCGTACACTAGTGCGCCGTTTTTACAAAGTTTTCAGATTGCCTCTCGGGTTTTCACTTCCAGCTGAATTGGCCATAGAATCAATTGTGTCGAGACGGTTTTTGAATTTGAGGCCTCGGGTGCGGAGTTTTTGACGTCGTCGCCCATAGCCAAACTTGCGCGCATGGTTGTGAGCCGTTTTTACAAAGTTTTCAGATTGCCTCTCGGGTTTGCATTTCCAGCTGAATTGGCCATAGAATCAATTGTGTCGAGAAATTTTTTGAATTTGAGGCCTTGGGTGCGGAGTGTTTGACGTCGTCGCCCATAGCCAAATTGCGCGCACACTTGTGCGCCGTTTTTACAAAGTTTTCAGATTGCCTCTCGGGTTTGCACTTCCAGCTGAATTGGCCATAGAATCAATTGTGTCGAGAAATTTTTTGAATTTGAGGCCTCGGGTGCGGAGTTTTTGACGTCGTCGCCCATAGCCAAATTGCGCGCACACTTGTGCGCCATTTTTACAAAGTTTTCAGATTGCCTCTCGGGTTTGCACTTCCAGTTGAATTGGCCATAGAATCAATTGTGTCGAGAAAGTTTTTAAATTTGAGGCTTCGGGTGCGGAGTTTTTGACGTCGTCGCCCATAGCCAAATTGCGCGCACACTTGTGCGCCGTTTTTACAAAGTTTTCAGATTGCCTCTCGGGTTTGCACTTCCAGTTGAATTGGCCATAAAATCAATTGTGTCGAGAAATTTTTTGAATTTGAGGCCTCGGGTGCGGAGTTTTTGACGTCGTCGCCCATAGCCAAATTGCGCGCACACTTGTGCGCCGGTTTTTACAAAGTTTTCAGATTGCCTCTCGGGTTTGCATTTCCAGCTGAATTGGCCATAGAATCAATTGTGTCGAGACGGTTTTTGAATTTGAGGCCTCGGGTGCGGAGTTTTTGACGTCGTCGCCCATAGCCAAATTGCGCGTACACTAGTGCGCCGTTTTTACAAAGTTTTCAGATTGCCTCTCGGGTTTTCACTTCCAGCTGAATTGGCCATAGAATCAATTGTGTCGAGACGGTTTTTGAATTTGAGGCCTCGGGTGCGGAGTTTTTGACGTCGTCGCCCATAGCCAAATTGCGCGCACACTTGTGCGCCGGTTTTTACAAAGTTTTCAGATTGCCTCTCGGGTTTGCATTTCCAGCTGAATTGGCCATAGAATCAATTGTGTCGAGACGGTTTTTGAATTTGAGGCCTCGGGTGCGGAGTTTTTGACGTCGTCGCCCATAGCCAAATTGCGCGTACACTAGTGCGCCGTTTTTACAAAGTTTTCAGATTGCCTCTCGGGTTTTCACTTCCAGCTGAATTGGCCATAGAATCAATTGTGTCGAGACGGTTTTTGAATTTGAGGCCTCGGGTGCGGAGTTTTTGACGTCGTCGCCCATAGCCAAACTTGCGCGCATGGTTGTGAGCCGTTTTTACAAAGTTTTCAGATTGCCTCTCGGGTTTGCATTTCCAGCTGAATTGGCCATAGAACCAATTGTGTCGAGAAATTTTTTGAATTTGAGGCCTTGGGTGCGGAGTGTTTGACGTCGTCGCCCATAGCCAAATTGCGCGCACACTTGTGCGCCGTTTTTACAAAGTTTTCAGATTGCCTCTCGGGTTTGCACTTCCAGCTGAATTGGCCATAGAATCAATTGTGTCGAGAAATTTTTTGAATTTGAGGCCTCGGGTGCGGAGTTTTTGACGTCGTCGCCCATAGCCAAATTGCGCGCACACTTGTGCGCCGTTTTTACAAAGTTTTCAGATTGCCTCTCGGGTTTGCACTTCCAGTTGAATTGGCCATAGAATCAATTGTGTCGAGAAAGTTTTTAAATTTGAGGCTTCGGGTGCGGAGTTTTTGACGTCGTCGCCCATAGCCAAATTGCGCGCACACTTGTGCGCCGTTTTTACAAAGTTTTCAGATTGCCTCTCGGGTTTGCACTTCCAGTTGAATTGGCCATAAAATCAATTGTGTCGAGAAATTTTTTGAATTTGAGGCCTCGGGTGCGGAGTTTTTGACGTCGTCGCCCATAGCCAAATTGCGCGCACACTTGTGCGCCGGTTTTTACAAAGTTTTCAGATTGCCTCTCGGGTTTGCATTTCCAGCTGAATTGGCCATAGAATCAATTGTGTCGAGACGGTTTTTGAATTTGAGGCCTCGGGTACGGAGTTTTTGACGTTGTCGCCCATAGCCAAATTGCGCGTACACTAGTGCGCCGTTTTTACAAAGTTTTCAGATTGCCTCTCGGGTTTTCACTTCCAGCTGAATTGGCCATAGAATCAATTGTGTCGAGACGGTTTTTGAATTTGAGGCCTCGGGTGCGGAGTTTTTGACGTCGTCGCCCATAGCCAAACTTGCGCGCATGGTTGTGAGCCGTTTTTACAAAGTTTTCAGATTGCCTCTCGGGTTTGCATTTCCAGCTGAATTGGCCATAGAATCAATTGTGTCGAGAAATTTTTTGAATTTGAGGCCTTGGGTGCGGAGTGTTTGACGTCGTCGCCCATAGCCAAATTGCGCGCACACTTGTGCGCCGTTTTTACAAAGTTTTCAGATTGCCTCTCGGGTTTGCACTTCCAGCTGAATTGGCCATAGAATCAATTGTGTCGAGAAATTTTTTGAATTTGAGGCCTCGGGTGCGGAGTTTTTGACGTCGTCGCCCATAGCCAAATTGCGCGCACACTTGTGCGCCGTTTTTACAAAGTTTTCAGATTGCCTCTCGGGTTTGCACTTCCAGTTGAATTGGCCATAGAATCAATTGTGTCGAGACGGTTTTTGAATTTGAGGCCTCGGGTGCGGAGTTTTTGACGTCGTCGCCCATAGCCAAATTGCGCGTACACTAGTGCGCCGTTTTTACAAAGTTTTCAGATTGCCTCTCGGGTTTTCACTTCCAGCTGAATTGGCCATAGAATCAATTGTGTCGAGACGGTTTTTGAATTTGAGGCCTCGGGTGCGGAGTTTTTGACGTCGTCGCCCATAGCCAAACTTGCGCGCATGGTTGTGAGCCGTTTTTACAAAGTTTTCAGATTGCCTCCCAGGTTTGCATCCCTCACTGAATTGGCCATATAATCAATTGTGTTGAGGCGGTTTTTGAATTTGAGGCCTCGGGTGCGGAGTTTTTGACGTCGTCGCCCATAGCCAAACTTGCGCGCATGGTTGTGTGCCGTTTTTACAAAGTTTTCAGATTGCCTCCCAGGTTTGCATCCCTCACTGAATTGGCCATAGAATCAATTGTGTCGAGACGGTTTTTGAATTTGAGGCCTCGGTTGCGGAGTTTTTGACGTCGTCGCCCATAGCCAAATTGCGCGCCGTTTTTACAAAGTTTTCAGATTGCCTCTCGGGTTTTCATCTCCAGCTGAATTGGACATAGAATCAATTGTGTCGAGGCGGTTTTTGAATTTGAGGCCTCGGGTGCGGAGTTTTTGACGTCGTCGCCCATAGCCAAACTTGCGCGCATGGTTGTGTGCCGTTTTTACAAAGTTTTCAGATTGCCTCCCAGGTTTGCATGCCTCACAGAATTGGCCATAGAATCAATTGTGTCGAGAAATTTTTTGAATTTGAGGCCTCGGGTGCGGAGTTTTTGACGTCGTCGCCCATAGCCAAATTGTGCGCACACTTGTGCGCCGTTTTTACAAAGTTTTCAGATTGCCTCTCGGGTTTGCACTTCCAGTTGAATTGCCATAGAATCAATTGTGTCGAGAATTTTTTTGAATTTGAGGCCTCGGGTGTGGAGTTTTTGACGTCGTCGCCCATAGCCAAATTGCGCGCACACTTGTGCGCCGTTTTTACAAAGTTTTCAGATTGCCTCTCGGGTTTGCACTTCTAGTTGAATTGCCATAGAATCAATTGTGTCGAGAATTTTTTTGAATTTGAGGCCTCGGGTGCGGAGTTTTTGACGTCGTCGCCCATAGCCAAATTGCGCGCACACTTGTGCGCCGTTTTTACAAAGTTTTCAGATTGCCTCTCGGGTTTGCATTCCCAGCTGAATTGGCCATAGAATCAATTGTGTCGAGACGGTTTTTGAATTTGAGGCCTCGGGTGCGGAGTTTTTGTTGTGTGCCGTTTTTACAAAGTTTTCAGATTGCCTCTCGGGTTTGCACTTCTAGCTGAATTGGCCATAGAATCAATTGTGTCGAGAAATTTTTTGAATTTGAGGCCTCGGGTGCGGAGTTTTTGACGTCGTCGCCCATAGCCAAATTGCGCGCACACTTGTGCGCCGTTTTTACAAAGTTTTCAGGTTGCCTCTCGGGTTTGCACTTCCAGTTGAATTGCCATAGAATCAATTGTTTCGAGAAATTTTTTGAATTTGAGGCCTCGGGTGCGGAGTTTTTGACGTCGTCGCCCATAGCCAAATTGCGCGCACACTTGTGCGACGTTTTTACAAAGTTTTCAGATTGCCTCTCAGGTTTGCACTTCCAGTTGAATTGCCATAGAATCAATTGTGTCGAGAAATTTTTTGAATTTGAGGCCTCGGGTGCGGTGTTTTTGACGTCGTCGCCCATAGCCAAATTGCGCGCACACTTATGCGCCGTTTTTACAAAGTTTTCAGATTGCCTCTCGGGTTTGCATTCCCAGCTGAATTGGCCATAGAATCAATTGTGTCGAGACGGTTTTTGAATTTGAGGCCTCGGGTGCGGAGTTTTTGTTGTGCGCCGTTTTTACAAAGTTTTCAGATTGCCTCTCGGGTTTGCACTTCTAGCTGAATTGGCCATAGAATCAATTGTGTCGAGAAATTTTTTGAATTTGAGGCCTCGGGTGCGGAGTTTTTGACGTCGTCGCCCATAGCCAAATTGCGCGCACACTTGTGCGCCGTTTTTACAAAGTTTTTAGATTGCCTCTCGGGTTTGCACTTCCAGTTGAATTGGCCATAAAATCAATTGTGTCGAGAAATTTTTTGAATTTGAGGCCTCGGGTGCGGAGTTTTTGACGTCGTCGCCCATAGCCAAATTGCGCGCACACTTGTGCGCCGTTTTTACAAAGTTTTCAGGTTGCCTCTCGGGTTTGCACTTCCAGTTGAATTGCCATAGAATCAATTGTGTCGAGAAATTTTTTGAATTTGAGGCCTCGGGTGCGGAGTTTTTGACGTCGTCGCCCATAGCCAAATTGCGCGCACACTTGTGCGCCGTTTTTACAAAGTTTTCAGATTGCCTCTCGGGTTTGCACTTCCAGTTGAATTGCCATAGAATCAATTGTGTCGAGAAATTTTTTGAATTTGAGGCCTCGGGTGCGGAGTTTTTGACGTCGTCGCCCATAGCCAAATTGCGCGCACACTTGTGCGCCGTTTTTACAAAGTTTTCAGATTGCCTCTCGGGTTTGCATTCCCAGCTGAATTGGCCATAGAATCAATTGTGTCGAGACGGTTTTTGAATTTGAGGCCTCGGGTGCGGAGTTTTTGTTGTGCGCCGTTTTTACAAAGTTTTCAGATTGCCTCTCGGGTTTGCACTTCTAGCTGAATTGGCCATATAATCAATTGTGTCGAGAAATTTTTTGAATTTGAGGCCTCGGGTGCGGAGTTTTTGACGTCGTCGCCCATAGCCAAATTGCGCGCACACTTGTGCGCCGTTTTTACAAAGTTTTCAGGTTGCCTCTCGGGTTTGCACTTCCAGTTGAATTGCCATAGAATCAATTGTTTCGAGAAATTTTTTGAATTTGAGGCCTCGGGTGCGGAGTTTTTGACGTCGTCGCCCATAGCCAAATTGCGCGCACACTTGTGCGACGTTTTTACAAAGTTTTCAGATTGCCTCTCAGGTTTGCACTTCCAGTTGAATTGCCATAGAATCAATTGTGTCGAGAAATTTTTTGAATTTGAGGCCTCGGGTGCGGTGTTTTTGACTTCGTCGCCCATAGCCAAATTGCGCGCACACTTATGCGCCGTTTTTACAAAGTTTTCAGATTGCCTCTCGGGTTTGCATTCCCAGCTGAATTGGCCATAGAATCAATTGTGTCGAGACGGTTTTTAAATTTGAGGCCTCGGGTGCGGAGTTTTTGTTGTGCGCCGTTTTTACAAAGTTTTCAGATTGTCTCTCGGGTTTGCACTTCTAGCTGAATTGGCCATAGAATCAATTGTGTCGAGAAATTTTTTGAATTTGAGGCCTCGGGTGCGGAGTTTTTGACGTCGTCGCCCATAGCCAAATTGCGCGCACACTTGTGCGCCGTTTTTACAAAGTTTTTAGATTGCCTCTCGGGTTTGCACTTCCAGTTGAATTGGCCATAAAATCAATTGTGTCGAGAAATTTTTTGAATTTGAGGCCTCGGGTGCGGAGTTTTTGACGTCGTCGCCCATAGCCAAATTGCGCGCACACTTGTGCGCCGTTTTTACAAAGTTTTCAGGTTGCCTCTCGGGTTTGCACTTCCAGTTGAATTGCCATAGAATCAATTGTGTCGAGAAATTTTTTGAATTTGAGGCCTCGGGTGCGGAGTTTTTGACGTCGTCGCCCATAGCCAAATTGCGCGCACACTTGTGCGCCGTTTTTACAAAGTTTTCAGATTGCCTCTCGGGTTTGCACTTCCAGTTGAATTGCCATAGAATCAATTGTGTCGAGAAATTTTTTGAATTTGAGGCCTCGGGTGCGGAGTTTTTGACGTCGTCGCCCATAGCCAAATTGCGCGCACACTTGTGCGCCGTTTTTACAAAGTTTTCAGATTGCCTCTCGGGTTTGCATTCCCAGCTGAATTGGCCATAGAATCAATTGTGTCGAGACGGTTTTTGAATTTGAGGCCTCGGGTGCGGAGTTTTTGTTGTGCGCCGTTTTTACAAAGTTTTCAGATTGCCTCTCGGGTTTGCACTTCTAGCTGAATTGGCCATATAATCAATTGTGTCGAGAAATTTTTTGAATTTGAGGCCTCGGGTGCGGAGTTTTTGACGTCGTCGCCCATAGCCAAATTGCGCGCACACTTGTGCGCCGTTTTTACAAAGTTTTCAGGTTGCCTCTCGGGTTTGCACTTCCAGTTGAATTGCCATAGAATCAATTGTTTCGAGAATTT
Organism: Galeopsis tetrahit; assembly: GCA_963675135.1. NCBI lineage: Eukaryota > Viridiplantae > Streptophyta > Magnoliopsida > Lamiales > Lamiaceae > Galeopsis > Galeopsis tetrahit. Next base: position 70,654,842 of record OY776126.1, read on the forward strand.
TTTTGAATTTGAGGCCTCGGGTGCGGAGTTTTTGACGTCGTCGCCCATAGCCAAATTGCGCGCACACTTGTTCGACGTTTTTACAAAGTTTTCAGATTGCCTCTCAGGTTTGCACTTCCAGTTGAATTGCCATAGAATCAATTGTGTCGAGAAATTTTTTGAATTTGAGGCCTCGGGTGCGGTGTTTTTGACGTCGTCGCCCATAGCCAAATTGCGCGCACACTTATGCGCCGTTTTTACAAAGTTTTCAGATTGCCTCTCGGGTTTGCATCCCCAGCTGAATTGGCCATAGAATCAATTGTGTCGAGACGGTTTTTAAATTTGAGGCCTCGGGTGCGGAGTTTTTGTTGTGCGCCGTTTTTACAAAGTTTTCAGATTGCCTCTCGGGTTTGCACTTCTAGCTGAATTGGCCATAGAATCAATTGTGTCGAGAAATTTTTTGAATTTGAGGCCTCGGGTGCGGAGTTTTTGACGTCGTCGCCCATAGCCAAATTGCGCGCACACTTGTGCGCCGTTTTTACAAAGTTTTTAGATTGCCTCTCGGGTTTGCACTTCCAGTTGAATTGGCCATAAAATCAATTGTGTCGAGAAATTTTTTGAATTTGAGGCCTCGGGTGCGGAGTTTTTGACGTCGTCGCCCATAGCCAAATTGCGCGCACACTTGTGCGCCGTTTTTACAAAGTTTTCAGGTTGCCTCTCGGGTTTGCACTTCCAGTTGAATTGCCATAGAATCAATTGTGTCGAGAAATTTTTTGAATTTGAGGCCTCGGGTGCGGAGTTTTTGACGTCGTCGCCCATAGCCAAATTGCGCGCACACTTGTGCGCCGTTTTTACAAAGTTTTCAGATTGCCTCTCGGGTTTGCACTTCCAGTTGAATTGCCATAGAATCAATTGTGTCGAGAAATTTTTTGAATTTGAGGCCTCGGGTGCGGAGTTTTTGACGTCGTCGCCCATAGCCAAATTGCGCGCACACTTGTGCGCCGTTTTTACAAAGTTTTCAGATTGCCTCTCGGGTTTGCATTCCCAGCTGAATTGGCCATAGAATCAATTGTGTCGAGACGGTTTTTGAATTTGAGGCCTCGGGTGCGGAGTTTTTGTTGTGCGCCGTTTTTACAAAGTTTTCAGATTGCCTCTCGGGTTTGCACTTCTAGCTGAATTGGCCATATAATCAATTGTGTCGAGAAATTTTTTGAATTTGAGGCCTCGGGTGCGGAGTTTTTGACGTCGTCGCCCGTAGCCAAATTGCGCGCACACTTGTGCGCCGTTTTTACAAAGTTTTCAGATTGCCTCTCGGGTTTGCATTGCCAGCAGAATTGGCCATAAAATCAATTGTGTCGAGGCAGTTTTTGAATTTGAGGCCTCGGGTGTGGAGTTTTTGACGTCGTCGCCCATAGCCAAATTGGGCGCACACTTGTGCGCCGTTTTTACAAAGTTTTCAGATTGCCTATCGGGTTTTCTTTTCCAGCTGAATTGGCCATAAAATCAATTGTGTTGAGACGGTTTTTGAATTTGAGGCCTCGGGTGAGGAGTTTTTAACGTCGTCGCCCATAGCCAAACTTGCGCGCATGGTTGTGTGCCATTTTTACAAAGTTTTCAGATTGCCTCCCAGGTTTGCATCCCTCACTGAATTGGCCATAAAATCAATTGTGTCGAGAAATTTTTTGAATTTGAGGCCTTGGGTGCGGAGTTTTTGACGTCCTCGCCTATAGCCAAATTGCGCGCACACTTGTGCGCCGTTTTTACAAAGTTTTCAGATTGCCTCTCGGGTTTGCATTCCCAGCTGAATTGGCCATAGAATCAATTGTGTCGAGACGGTTTTTGAATTTGAGGCCTCGGGTGCGTAGTTTTTGACGTCGTCGCCCATAGCCAAATTGCGCGTACACTTGTGCGCCGTTTTTACAAAGTTTTCAGATTGCCTCTCAGGTTTTCACTTCCAGCTGAATTGGCCATAGAATCAATTGTGTCGAGACGGTTTTTGAATTTGAGGCCTCGGGTGTGGAGTTTTTGACGTCGTCGCCCATAGCCAAACTTGCGCGCATGGTTGTGTGCCGTTTTTACAAAGTTTTCAGATTGCCTCCCAGGTTTGCATCCCCCACTGAATTGGCCATAGAATCAATTGTGTTGAGGCGGTTTTTGAATTTGAAGCCTCGGGTGCGGAGTTTTTGACGTCGTCGCCCATAGCCAAACTTGCGCGCATGGTTGTGTGCCGTTTTTACAAAGTTTTCAGATTGCTTCCCAGGTTTGCATCCCTCACTGAATTGGCCATAGAATCAATTGTGTCGAGACGGTTTTTGAATTTGAGGCCTCGGTTGCGGAGTATTTGACGTCGTCGCCCATAGCCAAATTGCGCGCACACTTGTGCGCCGTTTTTACAAAGTTTTCAGATTGCCTCTCGGGTTTTCATTCCCAGCTGAACTGGCCATAGAATCAATTGTGTTGAGACGGTTTTTGAATTTGAGGCCTCGGGTGCGGAGTTTTTGACGTCGTCGCCCATAGCCAAACTTGCGCGCATGGTTGTGTGCCGTTTTTACAAAGTTTTCAGATTGCCTCCCAGGTTTGCATCCCTCACTGAATTGGCTATAAAATCAATTGTGTCGAGAAATTTTTTGAATTTGAGGCCTCGGGTGCGGAGTTTTTGACGTCGTCGCCCATAGCCAAATTGCGCGCACACTTGTGCGCCGTTTTTACAAAGTTTTCAGATTGCCTCTCGGGTTTGCACTTCCAGCTGAATTGGCTATAGAATCAATTGTGTCGAGACGGTTTTTGAATTTGAGGCCTCGGGTGCGGAGTTTTTGACGTCGTCGCCCATAGCCAAATTGCGCGCACACTTGTGCGCCGTTTTTACAAAGTTTTCAGATTGCCTCTCGGGTTTGCACTTCCAGTTGAATTGGCCATAGAATCAATTGTGTCGAGAAATTTTTTGAATTTGAGGCCTCGGGTGCGGAGTTTTTGACGTCGTCGCCCATAGCCAAATTGCGCGCACACTTGTGCGCCGTTTTTACAAAGTTTTCAGATTGCCTCTCGGGTTTGCACTTCCAGTTGAATTGGCCATAGAATCAATTGTGTCGAGAAAATTTTTGAATTTGAGGCCTCGGGTGCGGAGTTTTTGACGTCGTCGCCCATAGCCAAATTGCGCGCACACTTGTGCGCCGTTTTTACAAAGTTTTCAGATTGCCTCTCGGGTTTGCACTTCCAGCTGAATTGGCTATAGAATCAATTGTGTCGAGACGGTTTTTGAATTTGAGGCCTCGGGTGCGGAGTTTTTGACGTCGTCGCCCATAGCCAAATTGCGCGCACACTTGTGCGCCGTTTTTACAAAGTTTTCAGATTGCCTCTCGGGTTTGCACTTCCAGCTGAATTGGCTATAGAATCAATTGTGTCGAGACGGTTTTTGAATTTGAGGCCTCGGGTGCGGAGTTTTTGACGTCGTCGCCCATAGCCAAATTGCGCGCACACTTGTGCGCCGTTTTTACAAAGTTTTCAGATTGCCTCTCGGGTTTGCACTTCCAGTTGAATTGGCAATAGAATCAATTGTGTCGAGAAAATTTTTGAATTTGAGGCCTCGGGTGCGGAGTTTTTGACGTCGTCGCCCATAGCCAAATTGCGCGCACACTTGTGCGCCGTTTTTACAAAGTTTTCAAATTGCCTCTCGGGTTTGCATTTCCAGCTGAATTGGCCATAGAATCAATTGTGTCGAGACGGTTTTTGAATTTGAGGCCTTGGGTGCGGAGTTTTTGACGTCGTCGCCCATAGCCAAATTGCGCGCACACTTGTGCGCCGTTTTTACAAAGTTTTCAGGTTGCCTCTCGGGTTTGCACTTCCAGTTGAATTGCCATAGAATCAATTGTGTCGAGAAATTTTTTGAATTTGAGGCCTCGGGTGCGGAGTTTTTGACGTCGTCGCCCATAGCCAAATTGCGCGCACACTTGTGCGCCGTTTTTACAAAGTTTTCAGATTGCCTCTCGGGTTTGCACTTCCAGTTGAATTGCCATAGAATCAATTGTGTCGAGAAATTTTTTGAATTTGAGGCCTCGGGTGCGGAGTTTTTGACGTCGTCGCCCATAGCCAAATTGCGCGCACACTTGTGCGCCGTTTTTACAAAGTTTTCAGATTGCCTCTCGGGTTTGCATTCCCAGCTGAATTGGCCATAGAATCAATTGTGTCGAGACGGTTTTTGAATTTGAGGCCTCGGGTGCGGAGTTTTTGTTGTGCGCCGTTTTTACAAAGTTTTCAGATTGCCTCTCGGGTTTGCACTTCTAGCTGAATTGGCCATATAATCAATTGTGTCGAGAAATTTTTTGAATTTGAGGCCTCGGGTGCGGAGTTTTTGACGTCGTCGCCCATAGCCAAATTGCGCGCACACTTGTGCGCCGTTTTTACAAAGTTTTCAGGTTGCCTCTCGGGTTTGCACTTCCAGTTGAATTGCCATAGAATCAATTGTTTCGAGAAATTTTTTGAATTTGAGGCCTCGGGTGCGGAGTTTTTGACGTCGTCGCCCATAGCCAAATTGCGCGCACACTTGTGCGACGTTTTTACAAAGTTTTCAGATTGCCTCTCAGGTTTGCACTTCCAGTTGAATTGCCATAGAATCAATTGTGTCGAGAAATTTTTTGAATTTGAGGCCTCGGGTGCGGTGTTTTTGACGTCGTCGCCCATAGCCAAATTGCGCGCACACTTATGCGCCGTTTTTACAAAGTTTTCAGATTGCCTCTCGGGTTTGCATTCCCAGCTGAATTGGCCATAGAATCAATTGTGTCGAGACGGTTTTTAAATTTGAGGCCTCGGGTGCGGAGTTTTTGTTGTGCGCCGTTTTTACAAAGTTTTCAGATTGCCTCTCGGGTTTGCACTTCTAGCTGAATTGGCCATAGAATCAATTGTGTCGAGAAATTTTTTGAATTTGAGGCCTCGGGTGCGGAGTTTTTGACGTCGTCGCCCATAGCCAAATTGCGCGCACATTTGTGCGCCGTTTTTACAAAGTTTTCAGGTTGCCTCTCGGGTTTGCACTTCCAGTTGAATTGCCATAGAATCAATTGTGTCGAGAAATTTTTTGAATTTGAGGCCTCGGGTGCGGAGTTTTTGACGTCGTCGCCCATAGCCAAATTGCGCGCACACTTGTGCGCCGTTTTTACAAAGTTTTCAGGTTGCCTCTCGGGTTTGCACTTCCAGTTGAATTGCCATAGAATCAATTGTGTCGAGAAATTTTTTGAATTTGAGGCCTCGGGTGCGGAGTTTTTGACGTCGTCGCCCATAGCCAAATTGCGCGCACACTTGTGCGCCGTTTTTACAAAGTTTTCAGATTGCCTCTCGGGTTTGCACTTCCAGTTGAATTGCCATAGAATCAATTGTGTCGAGAAATTTTTTGAATTTGAGGCCTCGGGTGCGGAGTTTTTGACGTCGTCGCCCATAGCCAAATTGCGCGCACACTTGTGCGCCGTTTTTACAAAGTTTTCAGATTGCCTCTCGGGTTTGCATTCCCAGCTGAATTGGCCATAGAATCAATTGTGTCGAGACGGTTTTTGAATTTGAGGCCTCGGGTGCGGAGTTTTTGTTGTGCGCCGTTTTTACAAAGTTTTCAGATTGCCTCTCGGGTTTGCACTTCTAGCTGAATTGGCCATATAATCAATTGTGTCGAGAAATTTTTTGAATTTGAGGCCTCGGGTGCGGAGTTTTTGACGTCGTCGCCCATAGCCAAATTGCGCGCACACTTGTGCGCCGTTTTTACAAAGTTTTCAGGTTGCCTCTCGGGTTTGCACTTCCAGTTGAATTGCCATAGAATCAATTGTTTCGAGAAATTTTTTGAATTTGAGGCCTCGGGTGCGGAGTTTTTGACGTCGTCGCCCATAGCCAAATTGCGCGCACACTTGTGCGACGTTTTTACAAAGTTTTCAGATTGCCTCTCAGGTTTGCACTTCCAGTTGAATTGCCATAGAATCAATTGTGTCGAGAAATTTTTTGAATTTGAGGCCTCGGGTGCGGTGTTTTTGACGTCGTCGCCCATAGCCAAATTGCGCGCACACTTATGCGCCGTTTTTACAAAGTTTTCAGATTGCCTCTCGGGTTTGCATTCCCAGCTGAATTGGCCATAGAATCAATTGTGTCGAGACGGTTTTTAAATTTGAGGCCTCGGGTGCGGAGTTTTTGTTGTGCGCCGTTTTTACAAAGTTTTCAGATTGCCTCTCGGGTTTGCACTTCTAGCTGAATTGGCCATAGAATCAATTGTGTCGAGAAATTTTTTGAATTTGAGGCCTCGGGTGCGGAGTTTTTGACGTCGTCGCCCATAGCCAAATTGCGCGCACACTTGTGCGCCGTTTTTACAAAGTTTTTAGATTGCCTCTCGGGTTTGCACTTCCAGTTGAATTGGCCATAAAATCAATTGTGTCGAGAATTTTTTTGAATTTGAGGCCTCGGGTGCGGAGTTTTTGACGTCGTCGCCCATAGCCAAATTGCGCGCACACTTGTGCGCCGTTTTTACAAAGTTTTCAGGTTGCCTCTCGGGTTTGCACTTCCAGTTGAATTGCCATAGAATCAATTGTGTCGAGAAATTTTTTGAATTTGAGGCCTCGGGTGCGGAGTTTTTGACGTCGTCGCCCATAGCCAAATTGCGCGCACACTTGTGCGCCGTTTTTACAAAGTTTTCAGATTGCCTCTCGGGTTTGCACTTCCAGTTGAATTGCCATAGAATCAATTGTGTCGAGAAATTTTTTGAATTTGAGGCCTCGGGTGCGGAGTTTTTGACGTCGTCGCCCATAGCCAAATTGCGCGCACACTTGTGCGCCGTTTTTACAAAGTTTTCAGATTGCCTCTCGGGTTTGCATTCCCAGCTGAATTGGCCATAGAATCAATTGTGTCGAGACGGTTTTTGAATTTGAGGCCTCGGGTGCGGAGTTTTTGTTGTGCGCCGTTTTTACAAAGTTTTCAGATTGCCTCTCGGGTTTGCACTTCTAGCTGAATTGGCCATATAATCAATTGTGTCGAGAAATTTTTTGAATTTGAGGCCTCGGGTGCGGAGTTTTTGACGTCGTCGCCCGTAGCCAAATTGCGCGCACACTTGTGCGCCGTTTTTACAAAGTTTTTAGATTGCCTCTCGGGTTTGCACTTCCAGTTGAATTGGCCATAAAATCAATTGTGTCGAGAAATTTTTTGAATTTGAGGCCTCGGGTGCGGAGTTTTTGATGTCGTCGCCCATAGCCAAATTGCGCGCACACTTGTGCGCCGTTTTTACAAAGTTTTCAGATTGCCTCTCGGGTTTGCATTGCCAGCAGAATTGGCCATAAAATCAATTGTGTCGAGGCGGTTTTTGAATTTGAGGCCTCGGGTGTGGAGTTTTTGACGTCGTCGCCCATAGCCAAATTGGGCGCACACTTGTGCGCCGTTTTTACAAAGTTTTCAGATTGCCTATCGGGTTTTCTTTTCCAGCTGAATTGGCCATAAAATCAATTGTGTTGAGACGGTTTTTGAATTTGAGGCCTCGGGTGAGGAGTTTTTAACGTCGTCGCCCATAGCCAAACTTGCGCGCATGGTTGTGTGCCATTTTTACAAAGTTTTCAGATTGCCTCCCAGGTTTGCATCCCTCACTGAATTGGCCATAAAATCAATTGTGTCGAGAAATTTTTTGAATTTGAGGCCTTGGGTGCGGAGTTTTTGACGTCCTCGCCTATAGCCAAATTGCGCGCACACTTGTGCGCCGTTTTTACAAAGTTTTCAGATTGCCTCTCGGGTTTGCATTCCCAGCTGAATTGGCCATAGAATCAATTGTGTCGAGACGGTTTTTGAATTTGAGGCCTCGGGTGCGTAGTTTTTGACGTCGTCGCCCATAGCCAAATTGCGCGTACACTTGTGCGCCGTTTTTACAAAGTTTTCAGATTGCCTCTCAGGTTTTCACTTCCAGCTGAATTGGCCATAGAATCAATTGTGTCGAGACGGTTTTTGAATTTGAGGCCTCGGGTGCGGAGTTTTTGACGTCGTCGCCCATAGCCAAACTTGCGCGCATGGTTGTGTGCCGTTTTTACAAAGTTTACAGATTGCCTCCCAGGTTTGCATCCCTCACTGAATTGGCCATAGAATCAATTGTGTTGAGGCGGTTTTTGAATTTGAAGCCTCGGGTGCGGAGTTTTTGACGTCGTCGCCCATAGCCAAACTTGCGCGCATGGTTGTGTGCCGTTTTTACAAAGTTTTCAGATTGCTTCCCAGGTTTGCATCCCTCACTGAATTGGCCATAGAATCAATTGTGTCGAGACGGTTTTTGAATTTGAGGCCTCGGTTGCGGAGTATTTGACGTCGTCGCCCATAGCCAAATTGCGCGCACACTTGTGCGCCGTTTTTACAAAGTTTTCAGATTGCCTCTCGGGTTTTCATTCCCAGCTGAACTGGCCATAGAATCAATTGTGTTGAGACGGTTTTTGAATTTGAGGCCTCGGGTGCGGAGTTTTTGACGTCGTCGCCCATAGCCAAACTTGCGCGCATGGTTGTGTGCCGTTTTTACAAAGTTTTCAGATTGCCTCCCAGGTTTGCATCCCTCACTGAATTGGCTATAAAATCAATTGTGTCGAGAAATTTTTTGAATTTGAGGCCTCGGGTGCGGAGTTTTTGACGTCGTCGCCCATAGCCAAATTGCGCGCACACTTGTGCGCCGTTTTTACAAAGTTTTCAGATTGCCTCTCGGGTTTGCACTTCCAGCTGAATTGGCTATAGAATCAATTGTGTCGAGACGGTTTTTGAATTTGAGGCCTCGGGTGCGGAGTTTTTGACGTCGTCGCCCATAGCCAAATTGCGCGCACACTTGTGCGCCGTTTTTACAAAGTTTTCAGATTGCCTCTCGGGTTTGCACTTCCAGTTGAATTGGCCATAGAATCAATTGTGTCGAGAAAATTTTTGAATTTGAGGCCTCGGGTGCGGAGTTTTTGACGTCGTCGCCCATAGCCAAATTGCGCGCACACTTGTGCGCCGTTTTTACAAAGTTTTCAGATTGCCTCTCGGGTTTGCACTTCCAGTTGAATTGGCCATAGAATCAATTGTGTCGAGAAAATTTTTGAATTTGAGGCCTCGGGTGCGGAGTTTTTGACGTCGTCGCCCATAGCCAAATTGCGCGCACACTTGTGCGCCGTTTTTACAAAGTTTTCAGATTGCCTCTCAGGTTTTCACTTCCAGCTGAATTGGCCATAGAATCAATTGTGTCGAGACGGTTTTTGAATTTGAGGCCTCGGGTGCGGAGTTTTTGACGTCGTCGCCCATAGCCAAACTTGCGCGCATGGTTGTGTGCCGTTTTTACAAAGTTTACAGATTGCCTCCCAGGTTTGCATCCCTCACTGAATTGGCCATAGAATCAATTGTGTTGAGGCGGTTTTTGAATTTGAAGCCTCGGGTGCGGAGTTTTTGACGTCGTCGCCCATAGCCAAACTTGCGCGCATGGTTGTGTGCCGTTTTTACAAAGTTTTCAGATTGCTTCCCAGGTTTGCATCCCTCACTGAATTGGCCATAGAATCAATTGTGTCGAGACGGTTTTTGAATTTGAGGCCTCGGTTGCGGAGTATTTGACGTCGTCGCCCATAGCCAAATTGCGCGCACACTTGTGCGCCGTTTTTACAAAGTTTTCAGATTGCCTCTCGGGTTTTCATTCCCAGCTGAACTGGCCATAGAATCAATTGTGTTGAGACGGTTTTTGAATTTGAGGCCTCGGGTGCGGAGTTTTTGACGTCGTCGCCCATAGCCAAACTTGCGCGCATGGTTGTGTGCCGTTTTTACAAAGTTTTCAGATTGCCTCCCAGGTTTGCATCCCTCACTGAATTGGCTATAAAATCAATTGTGTCGAGAAATTTTTTGAATTTGAGGCCTCGGGTGCGGAGTTTTTGACGTCGTCGCCCATAGCCAAATTGCGCGCACACTTGTGCGCCGTTTTTACAAAGTTTTCAGATTGCCTCTCGGGTTTGCACTTCCAGCTGAATTGGCTATAGAATCAATTGTGTCGAGACGGTTTTTGAATTTGAGGCCTCGGGTGCGGAGTTTTTGACGTCGTCGCCCATAGCCAAATTGCGCGCACACTTGTGCGCCGTTTTTACAAAGTTTTCAGATTGCCTCTCGGGTTTGCACTTCCAGTTGAATTGGCCATAGAATCAATTGTGTCGAGAAAATTTTTGAATTTGAGGCCTCGGGTGCGGAGTTTTTGACGTCGTCGCCCATAGCCAAATTGCGCGCACACTTGTGCGCCGTTTTTACAAAGTTTTCAGATTGCCTCTCGGGTTTGCACTTCCAGTTGAATTGGCCATAGAATCAATTGTGTCGAGAAAATTTTTGAATTTGAGGCCTCGGGTGCGGAGTTTTTGACGTCGTCGCCCATAGCCAAATTGCGCGCACACTTGTGCGCCGTTTTTACAAAGTTTTCAGATTGCCTCTCGGGTTTGCACTTCCAGCTGAATTGGCTATAGAATCAATTGTGTCGAGACGGTTTTTGAATTTGAGGCCTCGGGTGCGGAGTTTTTGACGTCGTCGCCCATAGCCAAATTGCGCGCACACTTGTGCGCCGTTTTTACAAAGTTTTCAGATTGCCTCTCGGGTTTGCACTTCCAGCTGAATTGGCTATAGAATCAATTGTGTCGAGACGGTTTTTGAATTTGAGGCCTCGGGTGCGGAGTTTTTGACGTCGTCGCCCATAGCCAAATTGCGCGCACACTTGTGCGCCGTTTTTACAAAGTTTTCAGATTGCCTCTCGGGTTTGCACTTCCAGTTGAATTGGCCATAGAATCAATTGTGTCGAGAAAATTTTTGAATTTGAGGCCTCGGGTGCGGAGTTTTTGACGTCGTCGCCCATAGCCAAATTGCGCGCACACTTGTGCGCCGTTTTTACAAAGTTTTCAAATTGCCTCTCGGGTTTGCATTTCCAGCTGAATTGGCCATAGAATCAATTGTGTCGAGACGGTTTTTGAATTTGAGGCCTTGGGTGCGGAGTTTTTGACGTCGTCGCCCATAGCCAAATTGCGCGCACGCTTGTGCGCCGTTTTTACAAAGTTTTCAGATTGCCTCCCAGGTTTGCATCCCTCACTAAATTGGCCATAGAATCAATTGTGTCGAGACGGTTTTTTAATTTGAGACCTCGGGTGCGGAGTTTTTGACGTCGTCGCCCATAGCCAAATTGCGCGCACACTTGTGCGCCGTTTTTACAAAGTTTTCAGATTGCCTCTCGGGTTTGCACTTCTAGCTGAATTGGCCATAGAATCAATTGTGTCGAGAAAATTTTTGAATTTGAGGCCTCGGGTGCGGATTTTTTTACGTCGTCGCCCATAGCCAAATTGCGCGCACACTTGTGCGCCGTTTTTACAAAGTTTTCAGATTGCCTCTCGGGTTTGCACTTCCAACTGAATTGGTCATAGAATCAATTGTGTCGAGAAATTTTTTGAATTTGAGGCCTCGGGTGCGGAGTTTTTTACGTCGTCGCCCATAGCCAAATTGCGAGCACACTTGTGCGCCGTTTTTACAAAGTTTTCAGATTGCCTCTCGGGTTTGCATTTCCAGCTGAATTGGTCATAGAATCAATTGTGTCGAGAAATTTTTTGAATTTGAGGCCTCGGGTGCGGAGTTTTTTACGTCGTCGCCCATAGCCAAATTGCGCGCACGCTTGTACGCCGTTTTTACAAAGTTTTCAGATTGCCTCTCGGGTTTGCATCCCTAGTTAAATTGGCCATAGAATCAATTGTGTCGAGACGGTTTTTGAATTTGAGGCCTCAGGTGCGGAGTTTTTGACGTCATCGCCCATGGCAAAATTGCGCGCACACTTGTGCGCCGTTTTTACAAAGTTTTCAGATTGGCTCTCGGGTTTGCACTTCCAGCTGAATTGGCCATAGAATCAATTGTGTCGAGAAAATTTTTGAATTTGAGGCCTCGGGTGCGGAGTTTTTGACGTCGTCGCCCATAGCCAAATTGCGCGCACGCTTGTGCGCCGTTTTTACAAAGTTTTCAGATTGCCTCTCGGGTTTGCACTTCCAGCTGAATTGGCCATAGAATCAATTCTGTCGAGAATGTTTTTGAATTTGAGGCCTCGGGTGCGGAGTTTTTGACGTCGTCGCCCATAGCCAAACTTGCGCGCATGGTTGTGTCGCGTTTTTACAAAGTTTTCAGATTGCCTCCCAGGTTTGCATCCCCCACTAAATTGGCCATAGAATCAATTGTGTCGAGACGGTTTTTGAATTTGAGGCCTCGGGTGCGAAGTTTTTGACGTCGTCGCCCATAGCCAAACTTGCGCGCATGGTTGTGTGCCGTTTTTACAAAGTTTTCAGATTGCCTCCCGGGTATGAATTTCCCACTGAATTGGCCATAGAATCAATTGTGTCGAGAAATTTTTTGAATTTGAGGCCTCGGGTGCGGAGTTTTTGACGTCGTCGCCCATAGCCAAATTGAGCGCACGCTTGTGCACCGTTTTTACAAAGTTTTCAGATTGCCTCTCGGGTTTTCATTTCCAGCTGAATTGACCATATAATCAATTGTGTCGAGAAATTTTTTGAGTTTGAGGCCTCGGGTCCGGAGTTTTTACCGTCGTCGCCCATAGCCAAATTGCGCGCACGCTTGTGCGCCGTTTTTACAAAGTTTTCAGATTGCCTCTCGGGTTTGCATTTCCAGCTGAATTGGCCAGAGAATCAATTGTGTCGAGACGGTTTTTGAATTTGAGGCCTCGGGTGCGGAGTTTTTGACGTCATCGCCCATAGCAAAATTGCGCGCACACTTGTGCGCCGTTTTTACAAAGTTTTCAGATTGGCTCTCGGGTTTGCATTTCCATCTGAATTGGCCATAGAATCAATTGTGTCGAGAAAATTTTTTGAATTTGAGGCCTTGGGTGCGGAGTTTTTGACGTCGTCGCCCATAGCCAAATTGCGCGCACGCTTGTGCGCCGTTTTTACAAAGTTTTCAGATTGCCTCTCGGGTTTGCATTTCCAGCTGAATTGGCCATAGAATCAATTGTGTCGAGACGGTTTTTGAATTTGAGGCCTCGGGTGCGGAGTTTTTGACGTCATCGCCCATAGCAAAATTGCGCGCACACTTGTGCGCCGTTTTTACAAAGTTTTCAGATTAGCTCTCGGGTTTGCACTTCTAGCTTAATTGGCCATAGAATCAATTGTGTCCAGAAATTTTTTGAATTTGAGGCCTCGGGTGCGGAGTTTTTGACGTCGTCGCCCATAGCCAAATTGCGCGCACACTTGTGCGCCGTTTTTACAAAGTTTTCAGATTGCCTCTCGGGTTTGCATATCCAGCTGAATTGGCCATAGAATCAATTGTGTCGAGAAAATTTTTGAATTTGAGGCCTCGGGTGCGGAGTTTTTGACGTCGTCGCCCATAGCCAAATTGCGCGCACGCTTGTGCGCCGTTTTTACAAAGTTTTCAGATTGCCTCTCGGGTTTGCATTTCCAGCTGAATTGGCCATATAATCAATTGTGTCGAGACGGTTTTTGAATTTGAGGCCTCGGGTGCGGATTTTTTGACGTCATCGCCCATAGCCAAATTGCGCGCACACTTGTGCGCCGTTTTTACAAAGTTTTCAGATTGCCTCTCGGGTTTGCATTTCCATCTGAATTGGCCATAGAATCAATTGTGTCGAGAAATTTTTTGAATTTGAGGCCTTGGGTGCGGAGTTTTTGACGTCGTCGCCCATAGCCAAATTGCGCGCACGCTTGTGCGCCGTTTTTAAAAAGTTTTTAGATTGCCTCCCAGGTTTGCATCCCTCACTAAATTGGCCATAGAATCAATTGTGTCGAGACGGTTTTTGAATTTGAGGCCTCGGGTGCGGAGTTTTTGACGTCGTCGCCCATAGCCAAATTGCGCGCACACTTGTGCGCCGTTTTTACAAAGTTTTCAGATTGCCTCTCGGGTTTGCACTTCTAGCTGAATTGGCCATAGAATCAATTGTGTCGAGAAAATTTTTGAATTTGAGGCCTCGGATGCGGAGTTTTTTACGTCGTCGCCCATAGCCAAATTGCGCGCACACTTGTGCGCCGTTTTTACAAAGTTTTCAGATTGCCTCTCGTGTTTGCACTTCCAACTGAATTGGTCATAGAATCAATTGTGTCGAGAATTTTTTTGAATTTGAGGCCTCGGGTGCGGAGTTTTTTACGTCGTCGCCCATAGCCAAATTGCGAGCACACTTGTGCGCCGTTTTTACAAAGTTTTCAGATTGCCTCTCGGGTTTGCATTTCCAGCTGAATTGGTCATAGAATCAATTGTGTCGAGAAATTTTTTGAATTTGAGGCCTCGGGTGCGGAGTTTTTTACGTCGTCGCCCATAGCCAAATTGCGCGCACGCTTGTACGCCGTTTTTACAAAGTTTTCAGATTGCCTCTCGGGTTTGCATTCCTAGTTAAATTGGCCATAGAATCAATTGTGTCGAAACGGTTTTTGAATTTGAGGCCTCAGGTGCGGAGTTTTTGACGTCATCGCCCATGGCAAAATTGCGCGCACACTTGTGCGCCGTTTTTACAAAGTTTTCAGATTGGCTCTCGGGTTTGCACTTCCAGCTGAATTGGCCATAGAATCAATTGTGTCGAGAAAATTTTTGAATTTGAGGCCTCGGGTGCGGAGTTTTTGACGTCGTCGCCCATAGCCAAATTGCGCGCACGCTTGTGCGCCGTTTTTACAAAGTTTTCAGATTGCCTCTCGGGTTTGCATTTCCAGCTGAATTGGCCATATAATCAATTCTGTCGAGAATGTTTTTGAATTTGAGGCCTCGGGTGCGGAGTTTTTGACGTCGTCGCCCATAGCCAAACTTGCGCGCATGGTTGTGTCGCGTTTTTACAAAGTTTTCAGATTGCCTCCCAGGTTTGCATCCCCCACTAAATTGGCCATAGAATCAATTGTGTCGAGACGGTTTTTGAATTTGAGGCCTCGGGTGCGAAGTTTTTGACGTCGTCGCCCATAGCCAAACTTGCGCGCATGGTTGTGTGCCGTTTTTACAAAGTTTTCAGATTGACTCCCGGGTATGAATTTCCCACTGAATTGGCCATAGAATCAATTGTGTCGAGAAATTTTTTGAATTTGAGGCCTCGGGTGCGGAGTTTTTGACGTCGTCGCCCATAGCCAAATTGAGCGCACGCTTGTGCACCGTTTTTACAAAGTTTTCAGATTGCCTCTCGGGTTTTCATTTCCAGCTGAATTGACCATATAATCAATTGTGTCGAGAAATTTTTTGAATTTGAGGCCTCGGGTGCGGAGTTTTTACCGTCGTCGCCCATAGCCAAATTGCGCGCACGCTTGTGCGCCGTTTTTACAAAGTTTTCAGATTGCCTCTCGGGTTTGCATTTCCAGCTGAATTGGCCATAGAATCAATTGTGTCGAGACGGTTTTTGAATTTGAGGCCTCGGGTGCGGAGTTTTTGACGTCATCGCCCATAGCAAAATTGCGCGCACACTTGTGCGCCGTTTTTACAAAGTTTTCAGATTGCCTCTCGGGTTTGCATATCCAGCTGAATTGGCCATAGAATCAATTGTGTCGAGAAAATTTTTGAATTTGAGGCCTCGGGTGCGGAGTTTTTGACGTCGTCGCCCATAGCCAAATTGCGCGCACACTTGTGCGCCGTTTTTACAAAGTTTTCAGATTGGCTCTCGGGTTTGCACTTCTAGCTGAATTGGCCAGAGAATCAATTGTGTCCAGAAATTTTTTGAATTTGAGGCCTCGGGTGCGGAGTTTTTGACGTCGTCGCCCATAGCCAAATTGCGCGCACACTTGTGCGCCGTTTTTACAAAGTTTTCAGATTGCCTCTCGGGTTTGCATATCCAGCTGAATTGGCCATAGAATCAATTGTGTCGAGAAAATTTTTGAATTTGAGGCCTCGGGTGCGGAGTTTTTGACGTCGTCGCCCATAGCCAAATTGCGCGCACGCTTGTGCGCCGTTTTTACAAAGTATTCAGATTGCCTCTCGGGTTTGCATTTCCAGCTGAATTGGCCATATAATCAATTGTGTCGAGACGGTTTTTGAATTTGAGGCCTCGGGTGCGGATTTTTTGACGTCATCGCCCATAGCCAAATTGCGCGCACACTTGTGCGCCGTTTTTACAAAGTTTTCAGATTGCCTCTCGGGTTTGCATTTCCATCTGAATTGGCCATAGAATCAATTGTGTCGAGAAATTTTTTGAATTTGAGGCCTTGGGTGCGGAGTTTTTGACGTCGTCGCCCATAGCCAAATTGCGCGCACGCTTGTGCGCCGTTTTTACAAAGTTTTCAGATTGCCTCCCAGGTTTGCATCCCTCACTAAATTGGCCATAGAATCAATTGTGTCGAGACGGTTTTTGAATTTGAGGCCTCGGGTGCGGAGTTTTTGACGTCGTCGCCCATAGCCAAATTGCGTGCACACTTGTGCGCCGTTTTTACAAAGTTTTCAGATTGCCTCTCGGGTTTGCACTTCCAGCTGAATTGGCCATAGAATCAATTGTGTCGAGAAAATTTTTGAATTTGAGGCCTCGGGTGCGGAGTTTTTGACGTCATCGCCCATAGCCAAATTGCGCGCACACTTGTGCGCCGTTTTTACAAAGTTTTCAGATTGCCTCTCGGGTTTGCACTTCCAGCTGAATTGGTCATAGAATCAATTGTGTCGAGAAATTTTTTGAATTTGAGGCCTCGGGTGCGGAGTTTTTGACGTCGTCGCCCATAGCCAAATTGCGCGCACACTTGTGCGCCATTTTTACAAAGTTTTCAGATTGCCTCTCGGGTTTGCATTACCAGCTGAATTGGCCATAGAATCAATTGTGTCGAGAAATTTTTTGAATTTGAGGCCTCGGGTGCCGAGTTTTTGACGTCGTCGCCCAAAGCCAAATTGCGCGCACGCTTGTGCGCCGTTTTTACAAAGTTTTCAGATTGCCTCTCGGGTTTGCATTCCCAGTTGAATTGGCCATAGAATCAATTGTGTCGAGACGGTTTTTGAATTTGAGGCCTCGAGTGCGGTGTTTTTGACGTCATCGCCCATAGCAAAATTGCGCGCACACTTGTGCGCCGTTTTTACAAAGTTTTCAGATTGCCTCTCGGGTTTGCACTTCCAGCTGAATTGGCCATAGAATCAATTGTGTCGAGAAAGTTTTTGAATTTGAGGCCTCGGGTGCGGAGTTTTTGACGTCGTCGCCCATAGCCAAATTGCGCGCACACTTGTGCGCCATTTTTACAAAGTTTTCAGATTGCCTCTCGGGTTTGCATTACCAGCTGAATTGGCCATAGAATCAATTGTGTCGAGAAATTTTTTGAATTTGAGGCCTCGGGTGCCGAGTTTTTGACGTCGTCGCCCAAAGCCAAATTGCGCGCACGCTTGTGCGCCGTTTTTACAAAGTTTTCAGATTGCCTCTCGGGTTTGCATTCCCAGTTGAATTGGCCATAGAATCAATTGTGTCGAGACGGTTTTTGAATTTGAGGCCTCGAGTGCGGTGTTTTTGACGTCATCGCCCATAGCAAAATTGCGCGCACACTTGTGCGCCGTTTTTACAAAGTTTTCAGATTGCCTCTCGGGTTTGCACTTCCAGCTGAATTGGCCATAGAATCAATTGTGTCGAGAAAGTTTTTGAATTTGAGGCCTCGGGTGCGGAGTTTTTGACGTCGTCGCCCATAGCCAAACTTGCGCGCATGGTTGTGTGCCATTTTACAAAGTTTTCAGATTGCCTCCCAGGTTTGCATCCCTCACTGAATTGGCCATGGAATCAATTGTGTCGAGACGGTTTTTGAATTTGAGGCCTCGGGTGCGGAGTTTTTGACGTCGTCGCCCATAGCCAAATTACGCGCACGCTTGTGCGCCGTTTTTACAAAGTTTTCAGATTGCCTCTCGGGTTTGCATTTCCAGCTGAATTGGCCATAAAATCAATTGTGTCGAGAAAGTTTTTGAATTTGAGGCCTCGGGTGCGGAGTTTTTGACGTCATCGCCCATAGTCAAACTTGCGCGCATGGTTGTGTG
Organism: Galeopsis tetrahit; assembly: GCA_963675135.1. Classification (NCBI taxonomy): domain Eukaryota; kingdom Viridiplantae; phylum Streptophyta; class Magnoliopsida; order Lamiales; family Lamiaceae; genus Galeopsis; species Galeopsis tetrahit. The sequence goes on from OY776126.1 coordinate 70,672,743, forward strand.
TCGTTTTTACAAAGTATTCAGATTGCCTCCCAGGTTTGCATCCCTCACTGAATTGGCCATAGAATCAATTATGTCGAGACGGTTTTTGAATTTTAGTCCTTGGGTGCGGAATTTTTAACGTCGTCGCCCATAGCCAAATTGCGCGCACTTTATGCGCCGTTTTTACAAAGTTTTCAGATTGCCTCCCGGGTTTGAATTTCCCACTGAATTGGCCATAGAATCGATTGTGTCGATGAAGTTTTTGACTTTGAGGCCTCGGGTGCGGAGTTTTTGACGTCGTCGCCCATAGCCAAACTTGCGCGCATGGTTGTGTGCCGTTTTTACAAAGTTTTCAGATTGCCTCCCAGGTTTGCATCCTTCACTGAATTAGCCATAGAATCAATTGTGTCGAGAAAGTTTTTGAATTTGAGGCCTCGGGTGCAGAGTTTTTTACGTCGTCGCCCATAGCCAAACTTGCGCGCATGGTTGTGTGCCGTTTTTACAAAGTTTTCAGATTGCCTCCCAGGTTTGCATCCCTCACTGAATTGGCCATATAATCAATTGTGTCGAGACGGTTTTTGAATTTGAGGCCTCGGGTGCGGAGTTCTTGACGTCGTCGCCCATAGCCAAATTGCGCGCACACTTGTGCGGCGTTTTTACAAAGTTTTCAGATTGCCTCTCGGGTTTTCATGTCCAGCTGAATTGATCATAGAATCAATTATGTCGAGAAATTTTTTGAATTTGAGGCCTCGGGTGCGGAGTTTTTGACGTCATCGCCCATAGCCAAATTGCGCGCATGCTTGTGTGCCGTTTTTACAAAGTTTTCAGATTGCCTCTCGGGTTTCCATTCCCAGCTGAATTGGCCATATAATCAATTGTGTTGAGAAAGTTTTTGAATTTGAGGCCTCGGGTGCGGAGTTTTTGACGTCGTCGCCCATAGCCAAACTTGCGCGCATGGTTGTGTGCCATTTTTACAAAGTTTTCAGATTGCCTCCCAGGTTTGCATCCCTCACTGAATTGGCTATAGAATCAATTGTGTCGAGACGGTTTTTGAATTTGAGGCCTCGGGTGCGGAGTTTTTGATGTCGTCGCCCATAGCCAAATTGCGCGCACGCTTGTGCGCCGTTTTTACAAAGTTTTCAGATTGCCTCCCGGGTTTCAATTCCCCACTGAATTGGCCATATAATCAATTGTGTCGATGAAGTTTTTGAATTTGAGGCCTCGGGTGCGGAGTTTTTGACGTCGTCGCCCATAACCAAACTTGCGCGCATGGTTGTGTGCCGTTTTTACAAAGTTTTCAGATTGCCTCCCAGGTTTGCATCCTTCGCTGAATTGGCCATAGAATCAATTGTGTCGAGAAAGTTTTTGAATTTGAGGCCTCGGGTGCGGAGTTTTTTACGTCGTCGCCCATAGCCAAACTTGCGCGCATGGTTGTGTGCCGTTTTTACAAAGATTTCAGATTGCGTCCCAGGTTTGCATCCCTCACTAAATTGGCCATAGAATCAATTGTGTCGAGACGGTTTTTGAATTTAAGGCCTCTGGTGCGGAGTTTTTGACGTCGTCGCCCGTAGCCAAATTGCGCGCACGCTTGTGTGCCGTTTTTACAAAAGTTTTCAGATTGCCTCTCGGGTTTGCATTTCCAGCTGAATTGGCCATAGAATCAATTGTGTCGAGAAAGTTTTTGAATTTGAGGCCTCGGGTGCGAGGTTTTTTACGTCGTCGCCCATAGCCAAACTTGCGCGCATGGTTGTCTGCCGTTTTTACAAAGTTTTCAGATTGCCTCCCAGGTTTGCATCCCTCACTGAATTGGCCATAGAATCAATTGTGTCGAGAAATTTTTTGAATTTGAGGCCTTGGGTGCGGAGTTTTTGACGTCGTCGCCCATAGCCAAATTGCGCGCACGCTTGTGTGCCGTTTTTACAAAGTTTTCAGATTGCCTCTCGGGTTTGCATTTCCAGCTGAATTGGCCATAGAATCAATTGTGTCGAGAAAGTTTTTGAATTTGAGGCCTCGGGTGCGGAGTTTTTGACGTCCTCGCCCATAGCCAAATTGCGCGCACACTTGTGCGCCGTTTTTACAAAGTTTTTAGATTGCCTCCCAGGTTTGCATCCCCCACTGAATTGGCCATAGAATCAATTGTGTCGAGAGGGTTTTTGAATTTGAGGCCTCGGGTGCGGAGTTTTTGACGTCGTCGCCCATAACCAAACTTGCGCGCATGGTTGTGTGCCGTTTTTACAAAGTTTTCAGATTGCCTCCCAGGTTTGCATCCGTCACTGAATTGGCCATAGAATCAATTGTGTCGAGACGGTTTTTGAATTTGAGGCCTCGGGTGCGGAGTTTTTGACGTCGTCGCCCATAGCCAAATTGCGCGCACGCTTGTGCGCCGTTTTTACAAAGTTTTCAGATTGCCTCTAGGGTTTGCATTTCCAGCTGAATTGGCCATATAATCAATTCTGTCGAGAAAGTTTTTGAATTTGAGGCCTCGGGTGCGGAGTTTTTGACGTCGTCGCCCATAGCCAAACTTGCGCGCATGGTTGTGTCGCGTTTTTACAAAGTTTTCAGATTGCCTCCCAGGTTTGCATCCCTCACTAAATTGGCCATAGAATGAATTGTGTCGAGACGGTTTTTGAATTTGAGGCCTCGGGTGCGAAGTTTTTGACGTCGTCGCCCATAGGCAAACTTGCGCGCATGGTTGTGTGCCGTTTCTACAAAGTTTTCAGATTGCCTCCCAGGTTTGCATCCCTCTCTGAATTGGCCATAGAATCAATTGTGTCGAGACGGTTTTTGAATTTGAGGCCTCGGGTGCGGAGTTTTTGACGTCGTCGCCCATAGCCAAATTGCGCGCACACTTGTGCGCCGTTTTTATAAAGTTTTCAGATTGCCTCTCGGGTTTGCACTTCTAGCTGAATTGGCCATAAAATCAATTGTGTCGAGAAAGTTTTTGAATTTGAGGCCTCGGGTGCGAAGTTTTTTACGTCGTCGCCCATAGCCAAACTTGCGCGCATGGTTGTGTGCCATTTTTACAAAGTTTTCAGATTGCCTCCCAGGTTTGCATCCCTCACTGAATTGGCCATAGAATCAATTGTGTCGAGAAATTTTTTGAATTTGAGGCCTTGGGTGCGGAGTTTTTGACGTCGTCGCCCATAGCCAAATTGCGCGCACGCTTGTGTGCCGTTTTTACAAAGTTTTCAGATTGCCTCTCGGGTTTGCATTTCCAGCTGAATTGGCCATAGAATCAATTGTGTCGAGAAAGTTTTTGAATTTGAGGCCTCGGGTGCGGAGTTTTTGACGTCCTCGCCCATAGCCAAATTGCGCCCACACTTGTGCGCCGTTTTTACAAAGTTTTTAGATTGCCTCCCAGGTTTGCATCCCCCACTGAATTGGCCATAGAATCAATTGTGTTGAGACGGTTTTTGAATTTGAGGCCTCAAGTGCGGAGTTTTTGACGTCGTCGCCCATAACCAAACTTGCGCGCACGGTTGTGTGCCGTTTTTACAAAGTTTTCAGATTGCCTCCCAGGTTTGCATCCCTCACTGAATTGGCCATATAATCAATTGTGTCGAGACGGTTTTTGAATTTGAGGCCTCGGGTGCGGAGTTTTTGACGTCGTCGCCCATAGCCAAATTGCGCGCACGCTTGTGCGCCGTTTTTACAAAGTTTTCAGATTGCCTCTCGGGTTTGCATTTCCAGCTGAATTGGCCATATAATCAATTCTGTCGAGAAAGTTTTTGAATTTGAGGCCTCGGGTGCGGAGTTTTTGACGTCGTCGCCCATAGCCAAACTTGCGCGCATGGTTGTGTCGTGTTTTTACAAAGTTTTCAGATTGCCTCCCAGGTTTGCATCCCTCACTAAATTGGCCATAGAATGAATTGTGTCGAGACGGTTTGAATTTGAGGCCTCGGGTGCGAAGTTTTTGACGTCGTCGCCCATAGCCAAACTTGCGCGCATAGTTGTGTGCCGTTTTTACAAAGTTTTCAGATTGCCTCCCGGGTTTGAATTTCCCACTGAATTGGCCATAGAATCAATTATGTCGAGAAATTTTTTGAATTTGAGGCCTCGGGTGCGGAGTTTTTGACGTCGTCGCCCATAGCAAAATTGCGCGCACGCTTGTGCACCGTTTTTACAAAGTTTTCAGATTGCCTCTCGGGTTTTCATTTCCAGCTGAATTGACCATAGAATCAATTGTGTCGAGAAATTTTTTGAATTTGAGGCCTCGGGTGCGGAGTTTTTACCGTCGTCGCCCATAGCCAAATTGCGCGCACGCTTGTGCGCCGTTTTTACAAAGTTTTCAGATTGCCTCTCGGGTTTGCATTTCCAGCTGAATTGGCCATAGAATCAATTGTGTCGAGACGGTTTTTGAATTTGAGGCCTCGGGTGCGGAGTTTTTGACGTCGTCGCCCATAGCCAAACTTGCGCGCATGGTTGTGTGCCATTTTACAAAGTTTTCAGATTGCCTCCCAGGTTTGCATCCCTCACTGAATTGGCCATGGAATCAATTGTGTCGAGACGGTTTTTGAATTTGAGGCCTCGGGTGCGGAGTTTTTGACGTCGTCGCCCATAGCCAAATTACGCGCACGCTTGTGCGCCGTTTTTACAAAGTTTTCAGATTGCCTCTCGGGTTTGCATTTCCAGCTGAATTGGCCATAAAATCAATTGTGTCGAGAAAGTTTTTGAATTTGAGGCCTCGGGTGCGGAGTTTTTGACGTCATCGCCCATAGTCAAACTTGCGCGCATGGTTGTGTGTCGTTTTTACAAAGTATTCAAATTGCCTCCCAGGTTTGCATCCCTCACTGAATTGGCCATAGAATCAATTATGTCGAGACGGTTTTTGAATTTTAGTCCTTGGGTGCGGAATTTTTAACGTCGTCGCCCATAGCCAAATTGCGCGCACTTTATGCGCCGTTTTTACAAAGTTTTCAGATTGCCTCCCGGGTTTGAATTTCCCACTGAATTGGCCATAGAATCGATTGTGTCGATGAAGTTTTTGACTTTGAGGCCTCGGGTGCGGAGTTTTTGACGTCGTCGCCCATAGCCAAACTTGCGCGCATGGTTGTGTGCCGTTTTTACAAAGTTTTCAGATTGCCTCCCAGGTTTGCATCCTTCACTGAATTAGCCATAGAATCAATTGTGTCGAGAAAGTTTTTGAATTTGAGGCCTCGGGTGCAGAGTTTTTTACGTCGTCGCCCATAGCCAAACTTGCGCGCATGGTTGTGTGCCGTTTTTACAAAGTTTTCAGATTGCCTCCCAGGTTTGCATCCCTCACTGAATTGGCCATATAATCAATTGTGTCGAGACGGTTTTTGAATTTGAGGCCTCGGGTGCGGAGTTCTTGACGTCGTCGCCCATAGCCAAATTGCGCGCACACTTGTGCGGCGTTTTTACAAAGTTTTCAGATTGCCTCTCGGGTTTTCATGTCCAGCTGAATTGATCATAGAATCAATTATGTCGAGAAATTTTTTGAATTTGAGGCCTCGGGTGCGGAGTTTTTGACGTCATCGCCCATAGCCAAATTGCGCGCATGCTTGTGTGCCGTTTTTACAAAGTTTTCAGATTGCCTCTCGGGTTTCCATTCCCAGCTGAATTGGCCATATAATCAATTGTGTTGAGAAAGTTTTTGAATTTGAGGCCTCGGGTGCGGAGTTTTTGACGTCGTCGCCCATAGCCAAACTTGCGCGCATGGTTGTGTGCCATTTTTACAAAGTTTTCAGATTGCCTCCCAGGTTTGCATCCCTCACTGAATTGGCTATAGAATCAATTGTGTCGAGACGGTTTTTGAATTTGAGGCCTCGGGTGCGGAGTTTTTGACGTCGTCGCCCATAGCCAAATTGCGCGCACGCTTGTGCGCCGTTTTTACAAAGTTTTCAGATTGCCTCCCGGGTTTCAATTCCCCACTGAATTGGCCATATAATCAATTGTGTCGATGAAGTTTTTGAATTTGAGGCCTCGGGTGCGGAGTTTTTGACGTCGTCGCCCATAACCAAACTTGCGCGCATGGTTGTGTGCCGTTTTTACAAAGTTTTCAGATTGCCTCCCAGGTTTGCATCCTTCGCTGAATTGGCCATAGAATCAATTGTGTCGAGAAAGTTTTTGAATTTGAGGCCTCGGGTGCGGAGTTTTTTACGTCGTCGCCCATAGCCAAACTTGCGCGCATGGTTGTGTGCCGTTTTTACAAAGATTTCAGATTGCGTCCCAGGTTTGCATCCCTCACTAAATTGGCCATAGAATCAATTGTGTCGAGACGGTTTTTGAATTTAAGGCCTCTGGTGCGGAGTTTTTGACGTCGTCGCCCGTAGCCAAATTGCGCGCACGCTTGTGTGCCGTTTTTACAAAAGTTTTCAGATTGCCTCTCGGGTTTGCATTTCCAGCTGAATTGGCCATAGAATCAATTGTGTCGAGAAAGTTTTTGAATTTGAGGCCTCGGGTGCGAGGTTTTTTACGTCGTCGCCCATAGCCAAACTTGCGCGCATGGTTGTCTGCCGTTTTTACAAAGTTTTCAGATTGCCTCCCAGGTTTGCATCCCTCACTGAATTGGCCATAGAATCAATTGTGTCGAGAAATTTTTTGAATTTGAGGCCTTGGGTGCGGAGTTTTTGACGTCGTCGCCCATAGCCAAATTGCGCGCACGCTTGTGTGCCGTTTTTACAAAGTTTTCAGATTGCCTCTCGGGTTTGCATTTCCAGCTGAATTGGCCATAGAATCAATTGTGTCGAGAAAGTTTTTGAATTTGAGGCCTCGGGTGCGGAGTTTTTGACGTCCTCGCCCATAGCCAAATTGCGCGCACACTTGTGCGCCGTTTTTACAAAGTTTTTAGATTGCCTCCCAGGTTTGCATCCCCCACTGAATTGGCCATAGAATCAATTGTGTCGAGAGGGTTTTTGAATTTGAGGCCTCGGGTGCGGAGTTTTTGACGTCGTCGCCCATAACCAAACTTGCGCGCATGGTTGTGTGCCGTTTTTACAAAGTTTTCAGATTGCCTCCCAGGTTTGCATCCGTCACTGAATTGGCCATAGAATCAATTGTGTCGAGACGGTTTTTGAATTTGAGGCCTCGGGTGCGGAGTTTTTGACGTCGTCGCCCATAGCCAAATTGCGCGCACGCTTGTGCGCCGTTTTTACAAAGTTTTCAGATTGCCTCTAGGGTTTGCATTTCCAGCTGAATTGGCCATATAATCAATTCTGTCGAGAAAGTTTTTGAATTTGAGGCTTCGGGTGCGGAGTTTTTGACGTCGTCGCCCATAGCCAAACTTGCGCGCATGGTTGTGTCGCGTTTTTACAAAGTTTTCAGATTGCCTCCCAGGTTTGCATCCCTCACTAAATTGGCCATAGAATGAATTGTGTCGAGACGGTTTTTGAATTTGAGGCCTCGGGTGCGAAGTTTTTGACGTCGTCGCCCATAGGCAAACTTGCGCGCATGGTTGTGTGCCGTTTCTACAAAGTTTTCAGATTGCCTCCCAGGTTTGCATCCCTCACTGAATTGGCCATAGAATCAATTGTGTCGAGACGGTTTTTGAATTTGAGGCCTCGGGTGCGGAGTTTTTGACGTCGTCTCCCATAGCCAAACTTGCGCGCATGGTTGTGTGCCGTTTTTACAAAGTTTTCAGATTGCCTCCCAGGTTTGCATCCCTCACTGAATTGGTCATAGAATCAATTGTGTCGAGACGGTTTTTGAATTTGAGGCCTCGGGTGCGGAGTTTTTGACGTCGTCGCCCATAGCCAAATTGCGCGCACACTTGTGCGCCGTTTTTATAAAGTTTTCAGATTGCCTCTCGGGTTTGCACTTCTAGCTGAATTGGCCATAAAATCAATTGTGTCGAGAAAGTTTTTGAATTTGAGGCCTCGGGTGCGAAGTTTTTTACGTCGTCGCCCATAGCCAAACTTGCGCGCATGGTTGTGTGCCATTTTTACAAAGTTTTCAGATTGCCTCCCAGGTTTGCATCCCTCACTGAATTGGCCATAGAATCAATTGTGTCGAGAAATTTTTTGAATTTGAGGCCTTGGGTGCGGAGTTTTTGACGTCGTCGCCCATAGCCAAATTGCGCGCACGCTTGTGTGCCGTTTTTACAAAGTTTTCAGATTGCCTATCGGGTTTGCATTTCCAGCTGAATTGGCCATAGAATCAATTGTGTCGAGAAAGTTTTTGAATTTGAGGCCTCGGGTGCGGAGTTTTTGACGTCCTCGCCCATAGCCAAATTGCGCGCACACTTGTGCGCCGTTTTTACAAAGTTTTTAGATTGCCTCCCAGGTTTGCATCCCCCACTGAATTGGCCATAGAATCAATTGTGTCGAGACGGTTTTTGAATTTGAGGCCTCAAGTGCGGAGTTTTTGACGTCGTCGCCCATAACCAAACTTGCGCGCACGGTTGTGTGCCGTTTTTACAAAGTTTTCAGATTGCCTCCCAGGTTTGCATCCCTCACTGAATTGGCCATAGAATCAATTGTGTCGAGACGGTTTTTGAATTTGAGGCCTCGGGTGCGGAGTTTTTGACGTCGTCGCCCATAGCCAAATTGCGCGCACGCTTGTGCGCCGTTTTTACAAAGTTTTCAGATTGCCTCTCGGGTTTGCATTTCCAGCTGAATTGGCCATATAATCAATTCTGTCGAGAAAGTTTTTGAATTTGAGGCCTCGGGTGCGGAGTTTTTTACGTCGTCGCCCATAGCCAAACTTGCGCGCATGGTTGTGTCGTGTTTTTACAAAGTTTTCAGATTGCCTCCCAGGTTTGCATCCCTCACTAAATTGGCCATAGAATGAATTGTGTCGAGACGGTTTGAATTTGAGGCCTCGGGTGCGAAGTTTTTGACGTCGTCGCCCATAGCCAAACTTGCGCGCATAGTTGTGTGCCGTTTTTACAAAGTTTTCAGATTGCCTCCCGGGTTTGAATTTCCCACTGAATTGGCCATATAATCAATTGTGTCGAGAAATTTTTTGAATTTGAGGCCTCGGGTGCGGAGTTTTTGACGTCGTCGCCCATAGCAAAATTGCGCGCACGCTTGTGCACCGTTTTTACAAAGTTTTCAGATTGCCTCTCGGGTTTTCATTTCCAGCTGAATTGACCATAGAATCAATTGTGTCGAGAAATTTTTTGAATTTGAGGCCTCGGGTGCGGAGTTTTTACCGTCGTCGCCCATAGCCAAATTGCGCGCACGCTTGTGCGCCGTTTTTACAAAGTTTTCAGATTGCCTCTCGGGTTTGCATTTCCAGCTGAATTGGCCATAGAATCAATTGTGTCGAGACGGTTTTTGAATTTGAGGCGTCGGGTGCGGATTTTTTTACGTCCTCGCCCATAGCCAAATTGCGCGCACACTTGTGCGCCGTTTTTACAAAGTTTTCAGATTGCCTCTCGGGTTTGCACTTCTAGCTGAATTGGCCATAGAATCAATTGTGTCGAGAAATTTTTTGAATTTGAGGCCTCGGGTGCGGAGTTTTTGACGTCGTCGCCCATAGTCAAACTTGCGCGCATGGTTGTATGTCGTTTTTACAAAGTTTTCAGATTGCCTCCCAGGTTTGCATCCCTCACTGAATTGGCCATAGAATCAATTATGTCGAGACGGTTTTTGAATTTTAGTCCTCGGGTGCGGAGTTTTTAACGTCTTCGCCCATAGCCAAATTGCGCGCACTTTTATGCGCCGTTTTTACAAAGTTTTCAGATTGCCTCCCGGGTTTGAATTTCCCACTGAATTGGCCATAGAATCGATTGTGTCGATGAAGTTTTTGACTTTGAGGCCTCGGGTGCGGAGTTTTTGACGTCGTCGCCCATAGCCAAACTTGCGCGCATGGTTGTGTGCCGTTTTTACAAAGTTTTCAGATTGCCTCCCAGGTTTGCATCATTCACTGAATTAGCCATAGAATCAATTGTGTCGAGAAAGTTTTTGAATTTGAGGCCTCGGGTGCAGAGTTTTTTACGTCGTCGCCCATAGCCAAACTTGCGCGCATGGTTGTGTGCCGTTTTTACAAAGTTTTCAGATTGCCTCCCAGGTTTGCATCCCTCACTGAATTGGCCATATAATATATTGTGTCGAGACGGTTTTTGAATTTGAGGCCTCGGGTGCGGAGTTCTTGACGTCGTCGCCCATAGCCAAATTGCGCGCACGCTTGTGCGCCGTTTTTACCAAGTTTTCAGATTGCCTCTCGGGTTTGCATTTCCAGCTGAATTGGCCATAAAATCAATTGTGTCGAGAAAGTTTTTGAATTTTAGTCCTCGGGAGCGGAGTTTTTAACGTCGTCGCCCATAGCCAAATTGCGCGCACTTTTATGCGCCGTTTTTACAAAGTTTTCAGATTGCCTCCCGGGTTTGAATTTCCCACTGAATTGGCCATAGAATCGATTATGTCGATGAAGTTTTTGACTTTGAGGCCTCGGGTGCGGAGTTTTTGACGTCGTCACCCATAGCCAAACTTGCGCGCATGGTTGTGTGCCGTTTTTACAAAGTTTTCAGATTGCCTCCCAGGTTTGCATCCCTCACTGAATTGGCCATAGAATCAATTATGTCGAGACGGTTTTTGAATTTTAGTCCTCGGGAGCGGAGTTTTTAACGTCGTCGCCCATAGCCAAATTGCGCGCATGGTTGTGTGCCGTTTTTACAAAGTTTTCAGATTGCCTCCCAGGTTTGCATCCCTCACTGAATTGGCCATATAATCAATTGTGTCGAGACGGTTTTTGAATTTGAGGCCTCGGGTGCGGAGTTCTTGACGTCGTCGCCCATAGCCAAATTGCGCGCACACTTATGCGGCGTTTTTACAAAGTTTTCAGATTGCCTCTCGGGTTTCCATTCCCAGCTGAATTGGCCATATAATCAATTGTGTTGAGAAAGTTTTTGAATTTGAGGCCTCGGGTGCGGAGTTTTTGACGTCGTCGCCCATAGCCAAACTTGCGCGCATGGTTGTGTGCCATTTTTACAAAGTTTTCAGATTGCCTCCCAGGTTTGCATCCCTCACTGAATTGGCTATAGAATAAATTGTGTCGAGACGGTTTTTGAATTTGAGGCCTCGGGTGCGGAGTTTTTGACGTCGTCGCCCATAGCCAAATTGCGCGCACGCTTGTGCGCCGTTTTTACAAAGTTTTCAGATTGCCTCCCGGGTTTCAATTCCCCACTGAATTGGCCATATAATCAATTGTGTCGATGAAGTTTTTGAATTTGAGGCCTCGGGTGCGGAGTTTTTGACGTCGTTGCCCATAGCCAAACTTGCGCGCATGGTTGTGTGCCGTTTTTACAAAGTTTTCAGATTGCCTCCCAGGTTTGCATCCTTCGCTGAATTGGCCATAGAATCAATTGTGTCGAGAAAGTTTTTGAATTTGAGGCCTCGGGTGCAGAGTTTTTTACGTCGTCGCCCATAGCCAAACTTGCGCGCATGGTTGTGTGCCGTTTTTACAAAGATTTCAGATTGCGTCCCAGGTTTGCATCCCTCACTAAATTGGCCATAGAATCAATTGTGTCGAGACGGTTTTTGAATTTATGGCCTCTGGTGCGGAGTTTTTGACGTCGTCGCCCATAGCCAAATTGCGCGCACACTTGTGCGCCGTTTTTACAAAGTTTTTAGATTGCCTCTCGGGTTTTCATTTCCAGCTGAATTGACCATAGAATCAATTGTGTCGAGAAATTTTTTGAATTTGAGGCCTTGGGTGCGGAGTTTTTGACGTCGTCGCCCATAGCCAAATTGCGCGCACGCTTGTGTGCCGTTTTTACAAAAGTTTTCAGATTGCCTCTCGGGTTTGCATTTCCAGCTGAATTGGCCATAGAATCAATTGTGTCGAGAAAGTTTTTGAATTTGACGCCTCGGGTGCGGAGTTTTTGACGTCGTCGCCCATAGCCAAACTTGCGCGCATGGTTGTGTGCCGTTTCTACAAAGTTTTCAGATTGCCTCCCAGGTTTGCATCCCTCACTGAATTGGCCATAGAATCAATTGTGTCGAGACGGTTTTTGAATTTAAGGCCTCGGGTGCAGAGTTTTTGACGTCGTCGCCCATAGCCAAACTTGCGCGCATGGTTGTGTGCCGTTTTTACAAAGTTTTCAGATTGCCTCCCAGGTTTGCATCCCTCACTGAATTGGTCATAGAATCAATTGTGTCGAGACGGTTTTTGAATTTGAGGCCTCGGGTGCAGAGTTTTTGACGTCGTCGCCCATAGCCAAATTGCGCGCACACTTGTGCGCCGTTTTTACAAAGTTTTCAGATTGCCTCTCGGGTTTGCACTTCTAGCTGAATTGGCCATAGAATCAATTGTGTCGAGAAAGTTTTTGAATTTGAGGCCTCGGGTGCGAAGTTTTTTACGTCGTCGCCCATAGCAAACTTGCGCGCATGGTTGTGTGCCGTTTTTACAAAGTTTTCAGATTGCCTCCCAGGTTTGCATCCCTCACTGAATTGGCCATAGAATCAATTGTGTCGAGAAATTTTTTGAATTTGAGGCCTTGGGTGCGGAGTTTTTGACGTCGTCGCCCATAGCCAAATTGCGCGCACGCTTGTGTGCCGTTTTTACAAAGTTTTCAGATTGCCTCTCGGGTTTGCATTTCCAGCTGAATTGGCCATAGAATCAATTGTGTCGAGAAAGTTTTTGAATTTGAGGCCTCGGGTGCGGAGTTTTTGACGTCGTCGCCCATAGCCAAACTTGCGCGCATGGTTGTGTGCCGTTTTTACAAAGTTTTTAGATTGCCTCCCAGGTTTGCATCCCTCACTGAATTGGCCATAGAATCAATTGTGTCGAGACGGTTTTTGAATTTGAGGCCTCGGGTGCGGAGTTTTTGACGTCGTCGCCCATAGCCAAACTTGCGCGCATGGTTATGTGCCGTTTTTACAAAGTTTTCAGATTGCCTCCCAGGTTTGCATCCCTCACTGAATTGGCCATAGAATCAATTATGTCGAGACGGTTTTTGAATTTGAGGCCTCGGGTGCGGAGTTTTTGACGTCGTCGCCCATAGCCAAATTGCGCGCACGCTTGTGCGCCGTTTTTACAAAGTTTTCAGATTGCCTCTCGGGTTTGCATTTCCAGCTGAATTGGCCATATAATCAATTCTGTCGAGAAAGTTTTTGAATTTGAGGCCTCGGGTGCGGACTTTTTGACGTCGTCGCCCATAGCCAAACTTGCGCGCATGGTTGTGTCGCGTTTTTACAAAGTTTTCAGATTGCCTCCCAGGTTTGCATCCCTCACTAAATTGGCCATAGAATGAATTGTGTCGAGACGGTTTTTGAATTTGAGGCCTCGGGTGCGAAGTTTTTGACGTCGTCGCCCATAGCCAAACTTGCGCGCATGGTTGTGTGCCATTTTTACAAAGTTTTCAGATTGCCTCCCGGGTTTGAATTTCCCACTGAATTGGCCATAGAATCAATTGTGTCGAGAAATTTTTTGAATTTGAGGCCTTGGATGCGGAGTTTTTGACGTCGTCGCCCATAGCCAAATTGCGCGCACGCTTGTGTGCCGTTTTTACAAAAGTTTTCAGATTGCCTCTCGGGTTTGCATTTCCAGCTGAATTGGCCATAGAATCAATTGTGTCGAGAAAGTTTTTGAATTTGACGCCTCGGGTGCGGAGTTTTTGACGTCGTCGCGCATAGCCAAACTTGCGCGCATGGTTGTGTGCCGTTTCTACAAAGTTTTCAGATTGCCTCCCAGGTTTGCATCCCTCACTGAATTGGCCATAGAATCAATTGTGTCGAGACGGTTTTTGAATTTGAGGCCTCGGGTGCGGAGTTTTTGACGTCGTCGCCCATAGCCAAACTTGCGCGCATGGTTGTGTGCCGTTTTTACAAAGTTTTCAGATTGCCTCCCAGGTTTGCATCCCTCACTGAATTGGTCATATAATCAATTGTGTCGAGACGGTTTTTGAATTTGAGGCCTCGGGTGCGGAGTTTTTGACGTCGTCGCCCATAGCCAAATTGCGCGCACACTTGTGCGCCGTTTTTACAAAGTTTTCAGATTGCCTCTCGGGTTTGCACTTCTAGCTGAATTGGCCATAGAATCAATTGTGTCGAGAAAGTTTTTGAATTTGAGGCCTCGGGTGCGAAGTTTTTTACGTCGTCGCCCATAGCCAAACTTGCGCGCATGGTTGTGTGCCGTTTTTACAAAGTTTTCAGATTGCCTCCCAGGTTTGCATCCCTCACTGAATTGGCCATAGAATCAATTGTGTCGAGAAAATTTTTGAATTTGAGGCCTTGGGTGCGGAGTTTTTTACGTCGTCGCCCATAGCCAAATTGCGCGCACGCTTGTGTGCCGTTTTTACAAAGTTTTCAGATTGCCTCTCGGGTTTGAATTTCCAGCTGAATTGGCCATAGAATCAATTGTGTCGAGAAAGTTTTTGAATTTGAGGCCTCGGGTGCGGAGTTTTTGACGTCGTCGCCCATAGCCAAACTTGCGCGCATGGTTGTGTGCCGTTTTTACAAAGTTTTTAGATTGCCTCCCAGGTTTGCATCCCTCACTGAATTGGCCATAGAATCAATTGTGTCGAGACGGTTTTTTAATTTGAGGCCTCGGGTGCGGAGTTTTTGACGTCGTCGCCCATAGCCAAACTTGCGCGCATGGTTATGTGCCGTTTTTACAAAGTTTTCAGATTGCCTCCCAGGTTTGCATCCCTCACTGAATTGGCCATAGAATCAATTGTGTCGAGACGGTTTTTGAATTTGAGGCCTCGGGTGCGGAGTTTTTGACGTCGTCGCCCATAGCCAAATTGCGCGCACGCTTGTGCGCCGTTTTTACAAAGTTTTCAGATTGCCTCTCGGGTTTGCATTTCCAGCTGAATTGGCCATATAATCAATTCTGTCGAGAAAGTTTTTGAATTTGAGGCCTCGGGTGCGGAGTTTTTGACGTCGTCGCCCATAGCCAAACTTGCGCGCATGGTTGTGTCGCGTTTTTACAAAGTTTTCAAATTGCCTCCCAGGTTTGCATCCCTCACTAAATTGGCCATAGAATGAATTGTGTCGAGACGGTTTTTTAATTTGAGGCCTCGGGTGCGAAGTTTTTGACGTCGTCGCCCATAGCCAAACTTGCGCGCATGGTTGTGTGCCGTTTTTACAAAGTTTTCAGATTGCCTCCCGGGTTTGAACTCCCCACTGAATTGGCCATAAAATCAATTGTGTCGAGAAATTTTTTGAATTTGAGGCCTCGGGTGCGGAGTTTTTGACGTCGTCGCCCATAGCCAAATTGCGCGCACGCTTGTGCACCGTTTTTACAAAGTTTTCAGATTGCCTCTCGGGTTTTCATTTCCAGCTGAATTGACCATAGAATCAATTGTGTCGAGAAATTTTTTGAATTTGAGGCCTCGGGTGCGGAGTTTTTACCGTCGTCGCCCATAGCCAAATTGCGCGCACGCTTGTGCGCCGTTTTTACAAAGTTTTCAGATTGCCTCTCGGGTTTGCATTTCCAGCTGAATTGGCCATAGAATCAATTATGTCGAGACGGTTTTTGAATTTGAGGCGTCGGGTGCGGATTTTTTTACGTCCTCATCCATAGCCAAATTGCGCGCACACTTGTGCGCCGTTTTTACAAAGTTTTCAGATTGCCTCTCGGGTTTGCACTTCTAGCTGAATTGGCCATAGAATCAATTGTGTCGAGAAATTTTTTGAATTTGAGGCCTCGGGTGCGGAGTTTTTACCGTCGTCGCCCATAGCCAAATTGCGCGCACACTTGTGCGCCGTTTTTACAAAGTTTTCAGATTGCCTCTCGGGTTTGCACTTCTAGCTGAATTGGCCATAGAATCAATTGTGTCGAGAAAGTTTATGAATTTGAGGCCTCGGGTGCGAAGTTTTTTACGTCGTCGCCCATAGCCAAACTTGCGCGCATGGTTGTGTGCCGTTTTTACAAAGTTTTCAGATTGCCTCCCAGGTTTGCATCCCTCACTGAATTGGCCATAGAATCAATTGTGTCGAGAAAATTTTTGAATTTGAGGCCTTGGGTGCGGAGTTTTTGACGTCGTCGCCCATAGCCAAATTGCGCGCACGCTTGTGTGCCGTTTTTACAAAGTTTTCAGATTGCCTCTCGGGTTTGAATTTCCAGCTGAATTGGCCATAGAATCAATTGTGTCGAGAAAGTTTTTGAATTTGAGGCCTCGGGTGCGGAGTTTTTGACGTCGTCGCCCATAGCCAAACTTGCGCGCATGGTTGTGTGCCGTTTTTACAAAGTTTTTAGATTGCCTCCTAGGTTTGCATCCCTCACTGAATTGGCCATAGAATCAATTGTGTCGAGACGGTTTTTGAATTTGAGGCCTCGGGTGCGGAGTTTTTGACGTCGTCGCCCATAGCCAAACTTGCGCGCATGGTTATATGCCGTTTTTACAAAGTTTTCAGATTGCCTCCCGGGTTTGAATTTCCCACTGAATTGGCCATAGAATCAATTGTGTCGAGAAATTTTTTGAATTTGAGGCCTTGGATGCGGAGTTTTTGACGTCGTCGCCCATAGCCAAATTGCGCGCACGCTTGTGTGCCGTTTTTACAAAAGTTTTCAGATTGCCTCTCGGGTTTGCATTTCCAGCTGAATTGGCCATAGAATCAATTGTGTCGAGAAAGTTTTTGAATTTGACGCCTCGGGTGCGGAGTTTTTGACGTCGTCGCGCATAGCCAAACTTGCGCGCATGGTTGTGTGCCGTTTCTACAAAGTTTTCAGATTGCCTCCCAGGTTTGCATCCCTCACTGAATTGGCCATAGAATCAATTGTGTCGAGACGGTTTTTGAATTTGAGGCCTCGGGTGCGGAGTTTTTGACGTCGTCGCCCATAGCCAAACTTGCGCGCATGGTTGTGTGCCGTTTTTACAAAGTTTTCAGATTGCCTCCCAGGTTTGCATCCCTCACTGAATTGGTCATATAATCAATTGTGTCGAGACGGTTTTTGAATTTGAGGCCTCGGGTGCGGAGTTTTTGACGTCGTCGCCCATAGCCAAATTGCGCGCACACTTGTGCGCCGTTTTTACAAAGTTTTCAGATTGCCTCTCGGGTTTGCACTTCTAGCTGAATTGGCCATAGAATCAATTGTGTCGAGAAAGTTTTTGAATTTGAGGCCTCGGGTGCGAAGTTTTTTACGTCGTCGCCCATAGCCAAACTTGCGCGCATGGTTGTGTGCCGTTTTTACAAAGTTTTCAGATTGCCTCCCAGGTTTGCATCCCTCACTGAATTGGCCATAGAATCAATTGTGTCGAGAAAATTTTTGAATTTGAGGCCTTGGGTGCGGAGTTTTTTACGTCGTCGCCCATAGCCAAATTGCGCGCACGCTTGTGTGCCGTTTTTACAAAGTTTTCAGATTGCCTCTCGGGTTTGAA
Organism: Galeopsis tetrahit; assembly: GCA_963675135.1. Taxonomy (NCBI): domain Eukaryota; kingdom Viridiplantae; phylum Streptophyta; class Magnoliopsida; order Lamiales; family Lamiaceae; genus Galeopsis; species Galeopsis tetrahit. The sequence goes on from OY776126.1 coordinate 70,689,949, forward strand.
TTTCCAGCTGAATTGGCCATAGAATCAATTGTGTCGAGAAAGTTTTTGAATTTGAGGCCTCGGGTGCGGAGTTTTTGACGTCGTCGCCCATAGCCAAACTTGCGCGCATGGTTGTGTGCCGTTTTTACAAAGTTTTTAGATTGCCTCCCAGGTTTGCATCCCTCACTGAATTGGCCATAGAATCAATTGTGTCGAGACGATTTTTGAATTTGAGGCCTCGGGTGCGGAGTTTTTGACGTCGTCGCCCATAGCCAAACTTGCGCGCATGGTTATGTGCCGTTTTTACAAAGTTTTCAGATTGCCTCCCAGGTTTGCATCCCTCACTGAATTGGCCATAGAATCAATTGTGTCGAGACGGTTTTTGAATTTGAGGCCTCGGGTGCGGAGTTTTTGACGTCGTCGCCCATAGCCAAATTGCGCGCACGCTTGTGCGCCGTTTTTACAAAGTTTTCAGATTGCCTCTCGGGTTTGCATTTCCAGCTGAATTGGCCATATAATCAATTCTGTCGAGAAAGTTTTTGAATTTGAGGCCTCTGGTGCGGAGTTTTTGACGTCGTCGCCCATAGCCAAACTTGCGCGCATGGTTGTGTCGCGTTTTTACAAAGTTTTCAAATTGCCTCCCAGGTTTGCATCCCTCACTAAATTGGCCATAGAATGAATTGTGTCGAGACGGTTTTTTAATTTGAGGCCTCGGGTACGAAGTTTTTGACGTCGTCGCCCATAGCCAAACTTGCGCGCATGGTTGTGTGCCGTTTTTACAAAGTTTTCAGATTGCCTCCCGGGTTTGAACTCCCCACTGAATTGGCCATAGAATCAATTGTGTCGAGAAATTTTTTGAATTTGAGGCCTCGGGTGCGGAGTTTTTGACGTCGTCGCCCATAGCCAAATTGCGCGCACGCTTGTGCACCGTTTTTACAAAGTTTTCAGATTGCCTCTCGGGTTTTCATTTCCAGCTGAATTGACCATAGAATCAATTGTGTCGAGAAATTTTTTGAATTTGAGGCCTCGGGTGCGAAGTTTTTACCGTCGTCGCCCATAGCCAAATTGCGCGCACGCTTGTGCGCCGTTTTTACAAAGTTTTCAGATTGCCTCTCGGGTTTGCATTTCCAGCTGAATTGGCCATAGAATCAATTATGTCGAGACGGTTTTTGAATTTGAGGCGTCGGGTGCGGATTTTTTTACGTCCTCATCCATAGCCAAATTGCGCGCACACTTGTGCGCCGTTTTTACAAAGTTTTCAGATTGCCTCTCGGGTTTGCACTTCTAGCTGAATTGGCCATAGAATCAATTGTGTCGAGAAATTTTTTGAATTTGAGGCCTCGGGTGCGGAGTTTTTACCGTCGTCGCCCATAGCCAAATTGCGCGCACACTTGTGCGCCGTTTTTACAAAGTTTTCAGATTGCCTCTCGGGTTTGCACTTCTAGCTGAATTGGCCATAGAATCAATTGTGTCGAGAAAGTTTATGAATTTGAGGCCTCGGGTGCGAAGTTTTTTACGTCGTCGCCCATAGCCAAACTTGCGCGCATGGTTGTGTGCCGTTTTTACAAAGTTTTCAGATTGCCTCCCAGGTTTGCATCCCTCACTGAATTGGCCATAGAATCAATTGTGTCGAGAAAATTTTTGAATTTGAGGCCTTGGGTGCGGAGTTTTTGACGTCGTCGCCCATAGCCAAATTGCGCGCACGCTTGTGTGCCGTTTTTACAAAGTTTTCAGATTGCCTCTCGGGTTTGAATTTCCAGCTGAATTGGCCATAGAATCAATTGTGTCGAGAAAGTTTTTGAATTTGAGGCCTCGGGTGCGGAGTTTTTGACGTCGTCGCCCATAGCCAAACTTGCGCGCATGGTTGTGTGCCGTTTTTACAAAGTTTTTAGATTGCCTCCTAGGTTTGCATCCCTCACTGAATTGGCCATAGAATCAATTGTGTCGAGACGGTTTTTGAATTTGAGGCCTCGGGTGCGGAGTTTTTGACGTCGTCGCCCATAGCCAAACTTGCGCGCATGGTTATATGCCGTTTTTACAAAGTTTTCAGATTGCCTCCCAGGTTTGCATCCCTCACTGAATTGGCCATAGAATCAATTGTGTCGAGACGGTTTTTGAATTTGAGGCCTCGGGTGCGGAGTTTTTGACGTCGTCGCCCATAGCCAAATTGCGCGCACGCTTGTGCGCCGTTTTTACAAAGTTTTCAGATTGCCTCTCGGGTTTGCATTTCCAGCTGAATTGGCCATATAATCAATTCTGTCGAGAAAGTTTTTGAATTTGAGGCCTCGGGTGCGGAGTTTTTGACGTCGTCGCCCATAGCCAAACTTGCGCGCATGGTTGTGTCGCGTTTTTACAAAGTTTTCAAATTGCCTCCCAGGTTTGCATCCCTCACTAAATTGGCCATAGAATGAATTGTGTCGAGGCGGTTTTTGAATTTGAGGCCTCGGGTGCGAAGTTTTTGACGTCGTCGCCCATAGCCAAACTTGCGCGCATGGTTGTGTGCCGTTTTTACAAAGTTTTCAGATTGCCTCCCGGGTTTGAATTCCCCACTGAATTGGCCATAGAATCAATTGTGTCGAGAAATTTTTTGAATTTGAGGCCTCGGGTGCGGAGTTTTTGACGTCGTCGCCCATAGCCAAATTGCGCGCACGCTTGTGCACCGTTTTTACAAAGTTTTCAGATTGCCTCTCGGGTTTTCATTTCCTGCTGAATTGACCATAGAATCAATTGTGTCGAGAAATTTTTTGAATTTGAGGCCTCGGGTGCGGAGTTTTTACCGTCGTCGCCCATAGCCAAATTGCGCGCACGCTTGTGCGCCGTATTTACAAAGTTTTCAGATTGCCTCTCGGGTTTGCATTTCCAGCTGAATTGGCCATAGAATCAATTGTGTCGAGACGGTTTTTGAATTTGAGGCGTCAGGTGCGGATTTTTTTACGTCCTCGTCCATAGCCAAATTGCGCGCACACTTGTGCGCCGTTTTTACAAAGTTTTCAGATTGCCTCTCGGGTTTGCACTTCTAGCTGAATTGGCCATAGAATCAATTGTGTCGAGAAATTTTTTGAATTTGAGGCCTCGGGTGCGGAGTTTTTACCGTCGTCGCCCATAGCCAAATTGCGCGCACACTTGTGCGCCGTTTTTACAAAGTTTTCAGATTGCCTCTCGGGTTTGCACTTCTAGCTGAATTGGCCATAGAATCAATTGTGTCGATAAAGTTTTTGAATTTGAGGCCTCGGGTGTGAAGTTTCTTACGTCGTCGCCCATAGCCAAACTTGCGCGCATGGTTGTGTGCCGTTTTTACAAAGTTTTCAGATTGCCTCCCAGGTTTGCATCCCTCACTGAATTGGCCATAGAATCAATTGTGTCGAGAAAATTTTTGAATTTGAGGCCTTGGGTGCGGAGTTTTTGACGTCGTCGCCCATAGCCAAATTGCGCGCACGCTTGTGTGCCGTTTTTACAAAGTTTTCAGATTGCCTCTCGGGTTTGCACTTCCAGCTGAATTGGCCATAGAATCAATTGTGTCGAGAAAGTTTTTGAATTTGAGGCCTCGGGTGCGGAGTTTTTGACGTCGTCGCCCATAGCCAATCTTGCGCGCATGGTTGTGTGCCGTTTTTACAAAGTTTTTAGATTGCCTCCCAGGTTTGCATCCCTCACTGAATTGGCCATAGAATCAATTGTGTCGAGACGGTTTTTGAATTTGAGGCCTCGGGTGCGGAGTTTTTGACGTCGTCGCCCATAGCCAAACTTGCGCGCATGGTTATGTGCCGTTTTTACAAAGTTTTCAGATTGCCTCCCAGGTTTGCATCCCTCACTGAATTGGCCATAGAATCAATTGTGTCGAGACGGTTTTTGAATTTGAGGCCTCGGGTGCGGAGTTTTTGACGTCGTCGCCCATAGCCAAATTGCGCGCACGCTTGTGCGCCGTTTTTACAAAGTTTTCAGATTGCCTCTCGGGTTTGCATTTCCAGCTGAATTGGCCATATAATCAATTCTGTCGAGAAAGTTTTTGAATTTGAGGCCTCGGGTGCGGAGTTTTTGACGTCGTCGCCCATAGCCAAACTTGCGCGCATGGTTGTGTCGCATTTTTACAAAGTTTTCAAATTGCCTCCCAGGTTTGCATCCCTCACTAAATTGGCCATAGAATGAATTGTGTCGAGACGGTTTTTGAATTTGAGGCCTCGGGTGCGAAGTTTTTGACGTCGTCGCCCATAGCCAAACTTGCGCGCATGGTTGTGTGCCGTTTTTACAAAGTTTTCAGATTGCCTCCTGGGTTTGAATTCCCCACTGAATTGGCCATAGAATCAATTGTGTCGAGAAATTTTTTGAATTTGAGGCCTCGGGTGCGGAGTTTTTGACGTCGTCGCCCATAGCCAAACTTGCGGGCATGGTTGTGTGCCGTTTTTACAAAGTTTTCAGATTACCTCTCAGGTTTGCATCCCTCACTGAATTGGCCATAGAATCAATTGTGTCGCGACGGTTTTTGAATTTGAGGCCTCGGGTGCGGAGTTTTTGACGTCGTCGCCCATAGCCAAATTGCGCGCACGCTTGTGCGCCGTTTTTACAAAGTTTTCAGATTGCCTCTCGGGTTTGCATTTCCAGCTGAATTCGCCATAGAATCAATTGTGTCGAGACGGTTTTTGAATTTGAGGCGTCGGGTGCGGATTTTTTTACGTCCTCGTCCATAGCCAAATTGCGCGCACACTTGTGCGCCGTTTTTACAAAGTTTTCAGATTGCCTCTCGGGTTTGCACTTCTAGCTGAATTGGCCATAGAATCAATTGTGTCGAGAAATTTTTTGAATTTGAGGCCTCGGGTGCGGAGTTTTTGACGTCGTCGCCCATAGCCAAATTGCGCGCACACTTGTGCGCCGTTTTTACAAAGTTTTCAGATTGCCTCTCGGGTTTGCATATCCAGCTGAATTGGCCATAGAATCAATTGTGTCGAGAAAATTTTTGAATTTGAGGCCTCGGGTGCGGAGTTTTTGACGTCGTCGCCCATAGCCAAATTGCGCGCACGCTTGTGTGCCGTTTTTACAAAGTTTTCAGATTGCCTCTCGGGTTTGCATTTCCAGCTGAATTGGCCATAGAATCAATTGTGTCGAGAAAGTTTTTGAATTTGAGGCCTCGGGTGCGGAGTTTTTGACGTCGTCGCCCATAGCCAAACTTGCGCGCATGGTTGTGTGCCGTTTTTACAAAGTTTTTAGATTGCCTCCCAGGTTTGCATCCCTCACTGAATTGGCTATAGAATCAATTGTGTCGAGACGGTTTTTGAATTTGAGGCCTCGGGTGCGGTGTTTTTGACGTCGTCGCCCATAGCCAAACTTGCGCGCATGGTTATGTGCCGTTTTTACAAAGTTTTCAGATTGCCTCCCAGGTTTGCATCCCTCACTGAATTGGCCATAGAATCAATTGTGTCGAGACGGTTTTTGAATTTGAGGCCTCGGGTGCGGAGTTTTTGACGTCGTCGCCCATAGCCAAATTGCGCGCACGCTTGTGCGCCGTTTTTACAAAGTTTTCAGATTGCCTCTCGGGTTTGCATTTCCAGCTGAATTGGCCATATAATCAATTCTGTCGAGAAAGTTTTTGAATTTGAGGCCTCGGGTGCGGAGTTTTTGACGTCGTCGCCCATAGCCAAACTTGCGCGCATGGTTGTGTCGCATTTTTACAAAGTTTTCAAATTGCCTCCCAGGTTTGCATCCCTCACTAAATTGGCCATAGAATGAATTGTGTCGAGACGGTTTTTGAATTTGAGGCCTCGGGTGCGAAGTTTTTGACGTCGTCGCCCATAGCCAAACTTGCGCGCATGGTTGTGTGCCGTTTTTACAAAGTTTTCAGATTGCCTCCCGGGTTTGAATTCCCCACTGAATTGGCCATAGAATCAATTGTGTCGAGAAATTTTTTGAATTTGAGGCCTCGGGTGCGGAGTTTTTGACGTCGTCGCCCATAGCCAAACTTGCGGGCATGGTTGTGTGCCGTTTTTACAAAGTTTTCAGATTACCTCTCAGGTTTGCATCCCTCACTGAATTGGCCATAGAATCAATTGTGTCGCGACGGTTTTTGAATTTGAGGCCTCGGGTGCGGAGTTTTTGACGTCGTCGCCCATAGCCAAATTGCGCGCACACTTGTGCGCCGTTTTTACAAAGTTTTCAGATTGCCTCTCGGGTTTTCATTTCCAGCTGAATTGACCATAGAATCAATTGTGTCGAGAAATTTTTTGAATTTGAGGCCTCGGGTGCGGAGTTTTTACCGTCGTCGCCCATAGCCAAATTGCGCGCACGCTTGTGCGCCGTTTTTACAAAGTTTTCAGATTGCCTCTCGGGTTTGCATTTCCAGCTGAATTCGCCATAGAATCAATTGTGTCGAGACGGTTTTTGAATTTGAGGCGTCGGGTGCGGATTTTTTTACGTCCTCGTCCATAGCCAAATTGCGCGCACACTTGTGCGCCGTTTTTACAAAGTTTTCAGATTGCCTCTCGGGTTTGCACTTCTAGCTGAATTGGCCATAGAATCAATTGTGTCGAGAAATTTTTTGAATTTGAGGCCTCGGGTGCGGAGTTTTTGACGTCGTCGCCCATAGCCAAATTGCGCGCACACTTGTGCGCCGTTTTTACAAAGTTTTCAGATTGCCTCTCGGGTTTGCATATCCAGCTGAATTGGCCATAGAATCAATTGTGTCGAGAAAATTTTTGAATTTGAGGCCTCGGGTGCGGAGTTTTTGACGTCGTCGCCCATAGCCAAATTGCGCGCACGCTTGTGTGCCGTTTTTACAAAGTTTTCAGATTGCCTCTCGGGTTTGCATTTCCAGCTGAATTGGCCATAGAATCAATTGTGTCGAGAAAGTTTTTGAATTTGAGGCCTCGGGTGCGGAGTTTTTGACGTCGTCGCCCATAGCCAAACTTGCGCGCATGGTTGTGTGCCGTTTTTACAAAGTTTTTAGATTGCCTCCCAGGTTTGCATCCCTCACTGAATTGGCCATAGAATCAATTGTGTCGAGACGGTTTTTGAATTTGAGGCCTCGGGTGCGGTGTTTTTGACGTCGTCGCCCATAGCCAAACTTGCGCGCATGGTTATGTGCCGTTTTTACAAAGTTTTCAGATTGCCTCCCAGGTTTGCATCCCTCACTGAATTGGCCATAGAATCAATTGTGTCGAGACGGTTTTTGAATTTGAGGCCTCGGGTGCGGAGTTTTTGACGTCGTCGCCCATAGCCAAATTGCGCGCACGCTTGTGCGCCGTTTTTACAAAGTTTTCAGATTGCCTCTCGGGTTTGCATTTCCAGCTGAATTGGCCATATAATCAATTCTGTCGAGACGGTTTTTGAATTTGAGGCCTCGGGTGCGGAGTTTTTGACGTCGTCGCCCATAGCCAAATTGCGCGCACGCTTGTGCGCCGTTTTTACAAAGTTTTCAGATTGCCTCTCGGGTTTGCATTTCCAGCTGAATTCGCCATAGAATCAATTGTGTCGAGACGGTTTTTGAATTTGAGGCCTCGGGTGCGGAGTTTTTGACGTCGTCGCCCATAGCCAAATTGCGCGCACGCTTGTGCGCCGTTTTTACAAAGTTTTCAGATTGCCTCTCGGGTTTGCATTTCCAGCTGAATTGGCCATATAATCAATTCTGTCGAGAAAGTTTTTGAATTTGAGGCCTCGGGTGCGGAGTTTTTGACGTCGTCGCCCATAGCCAAACTTGCGCGCATGGTTGTGTCGCATTTTTACAAAGTTTTCAAATTGCCTCCCAGGTTTGCATCCCTCACTAAATTGGCCATAGAATGAATTGTGTCGAGACGGTTTTTGAATTTGAGGCCTCGGGTGCGAAGTTTTTGACGTCGTCGCCCATAGCCAAACTTGCGCGCATGGTTGTGTGCCGTTTTTACAAAGTTTTCAGATTGCCTCCCGGGTTTGAATTTCCCACTGAATTGGCCATAGAATCAATTGTGTCGAGAAATTTTTTGAATTTGAGGCCTCGGGTGCGGTGTTTTTGACGTCGTCGCCCATAGCCAAACTTGCGCGCATGGTTATGTGCCGTTTTTACAAAGTTTTCAGATTGCCTCCCAGGTTTGCATCCCTCACTGAATTGGCCATAGAATCAATTGTGTCGAGACGGTTTTTGAATTTGAGGCCTCGGGTGCGGAGTTTTTGACGTCGTCGCCCATAGCCAAATTGCGCGCACGCTTGTGCGCCGTTTTTACAAAGTTTTCAGATTGCCTCTCGGGTTTGCATTTCCAGCTGAATTGGCCATATAATCAATTCTGTCGAGACGGTTTTTGAATTTGAGGCCTCGGGTGCGGAGTTTTTGACGTCGTCGCCCATAGCCAAATTGCGCGCACGCTTGTGCGCCGTTTTTACAAAGTTTTCAGATTGCCTCTCGGGTTTGCATTTCCAGCTGAATTGGCCATATAATCAATTCTGTCGAGAAAGTTTTTGAATTTGAGGCCTCGGGTGCGGAGTTTTTGACGTCGTCGCCCATAGCCAAACTTGCGCGCATGGTTGTGTCGCATTTTTACAAAGTTTTCAAATTGCCTCCCAGGTTTGCATCCCTCACTAAATTGGCCATAGAATGAATTGTGTCGAGACGGTTTTTGAATTTGAGGCCTCGGGTGCGAAGTTTTTGACGTCGTCGCCCATAGCCAAACTTGCGCGCATGGTTGTGTGCCGTTTTTACAAAGTTTTCAGATTGCCTCCCGGGTTTGAATTCCCCACTGAATTGGCCATAGAATCAATTGTGTCGAGAAATTTTTTGAATTTGAGGCCTCGGGTGCGGTGTTTTTGACGTCGTCGCCCATAGCCAAACTTGCGCGCATGGTTATGTGCCGTTTTTACAAAGTTTTCAGATTGCCTCCCAGGTTTGCATCCCTCACTGAATTGGCCATAGAATCAATTGTGTCGAGACGGTTTTTGAATTTGAGGCCTCGGGTGCGGTGTTTTTGACGTCGTCGCCCATAGCCAAATTGCGCGCACGCTTGTGCGCCGTTTTTACAAAGTTTTCAGATTGCCTCTCGGGTTTGCATTTCCAGCTGAATTCGCCATAGAATCAATTGTGTCGAGACGGTTTTTGAATTTGAGGCCTCGGGTGCGGAGTTTTTGACGTCGTCGCCCATAGCCAAATTGCGCGCACGCTTGTGCGCCGTTTTTACAAAGTTTTCAGATTGCCTCTCGGGTTTGCATTCCCAGCTGAATTGGCCATATAATCAATTCTGTCGAGAAAGTTTTTGAATTTGAGGCCTCGGGTGCGGAGTTTTTGACGTCGTCGCCCATAGCCAAACTTGCGCGCATGGTTGTGTCGCATTTTTACAAAGTTTTCAAATTGCCTCCCAGGTTTGCATCCCTCACTAAATTGGCCATAGAATGAATTGTGTCGAGACGGTTTTTGAATTTGAGGCCTCGGGTGCGAAGTTTTTGACGTCGTCGCCCATAGCCAAACTTGCGCGCATGGTTGTGTGCCGTTTTTACAAAGTTTTCAGATTGCCTCCCGGGTTTGAATTCCCCACTGAATTGGCCATAGAATCAATTGTGTCGAGAAATTTTTTGAATTTGAGGCCTCGGGTGCGGAGTTTTTGACGTCGTCGCCCATAGCCAAACTTGCGGGCATGGTTGTGTGCCGTTTTTACAAAGTTTTCAGATTACCTCTCAGGTTTGCATCCCTCACTGAATTGGCCATAGAATCAATTGTGTCGCGACGGTTTTTGAATTTGAGGCCTCGGGTGCGGAGTTTTTGACGTCGTCGCCCATAGCCAAATTGCGCGCACACTTGTGCGCCGTTTTTACAAAGTTTTCAGATTGCCTCTCGGGTTTTCATTTCCAGCTGAATTGACCATAGAATCAATTGTGTCGAGAAATTTTTTGAATTTGAGGCCTCGGGTGCGGAGTTTTTACCGTCGTCGCCCATAGCCAAATTGCGCGCACGCTTGTGCGCCGTTTTTACAAAGTTTTCAGATTGCCTCTCGGGTTTGCATTTCCAGCTGAATTCGCCATAGAATCAATTGTGTCGAGACGGTTTTTGAATTTGAGGCGTCGGGTGCGGATTTTTTTACGTCCTCGTCCATAGCCAAATTGCGCGCACACTTGTGCGCCGTTTTTACAAAGTTTTCAGATTGCCTCTCGGGTTTGCACTTCTAGCTGAATTGGCCATAGAATCAATTGTGTCGAGAAATTTTTTGAATTTGAGGCCTCGGGTGCGGAGTTTTTGACGTCGTCGCCCATAGCCAAATTGCGCGCACACTTGTGCGCCGTTTTTACAAAGTTTTCAGATTGCCTCTCGGGTTTGCATATCCAGCTGAATTGGCCATAGAATCAATTGTGTCGAGAAAATTTTTGAATTTGAGGCCTCGGGTGCGGAGTTTTTACCGTCGTCGCCCATAGCCAAATTGCGCGCACACTTGTGCGCCGTTTTTACAAAGTTTTCAGATTGCCTCTCGGGTTTGCACTTCTAGCTGAATTGGCCATAGAATCAATTGTGTCGATAAAGTTTTTGAATTTGAGGCCTCGGGTGCGAAGTTTTTTACGTCGTCGCCCATAGCCAAACTTGCGCGCATGGTTGTGTGCCGTTTTTACAAAGTTTTCAGATTGCCTCCCAGGTTTGCATCCCTCACTGAATTGGCCATAGAATCAATTGTGTCGAGAAATTTTTTGAATTTGAGGCCTTGGGTGCGGAGTTTTTGACGTCGTCGCCCATAGCCAAATTGCGCGCACGCTTGTGTGCCGTTTTTACAAAGTTTTCAGATTGCCTCTCGGGTTTGCATTTCCAGCTGAATTGGCCATAGAATCAATTGTGTCGAGAAAGTTTTTGAATTTGAGGCCTCGGGTGCGGAGTTTTTGACGTCGTCGCCCATAGCCAAACTTGCGCGCATGGTTGTGTGCCGTTTTTACAAAGTTTTTAGATTGCCTCCCAGGTTTGCATCCCTCACTGAATTGGCCATAGAATCAATTGTGTCGAGACGGTTTTTGAATTTGAGGCCTCGGGTGTGGAGTTTTTGACGTCGTCGCCCATAGCCAAACTTGCGCGCATGGTTATGTGCCGTTTTTACAAAGTTTTCAGATTGCCTCCCAGGTTTGCATCCCTCACTGAATTGGCCATAGAATCAATTGTGTCGAGACGGTTTTTGAATTTGAGGCCTCGGGTGCGGAGTTTTTGACGTCGTCGCCCATAGCCAAATTGCGCGCACGCTTGTGCGCCGTTTTTACAAAGTTTTCAGATTGCCTCTCGGGTTTGCATTTCCAGCTGAATTGGCCATATAATCAATTCTGTCGAGAAAGTTTTTGAATTTGAGGCCTCGGGTGCGGAGTTTTTGACGTCGTCGCCCATAGCCAAACTTGCGCGCATGGTTGTGTCGCATTTTTACAAAGTTTTCAAATTGCCTCCCAGGTTTGCATCCCTCACTAAATTGGCCATAGAATGAATTGTGTCGAGACGGTTTTTGAATTTGAGGCCTCGGGTGCGAAGTTTTTGACGTCGTCGCCCATAGCCAAACTTGCGCGCATGGTTGTGTGCCGTTTTTACAAAGTTTTCAGATTGCCTCCCGGGTTTGAATTCCCCACTGAATTGGCCATAGAATCAATTGTGTCGAGAAATTTTTTGAATTTGAGGCCTCGGGTGCGGAGTTTTTGACGTCGTCGCCCATAGCCAAACTTGCGGGCATGGTTGTGTGCCGTTTTTACAAAGTTTTCAGATTACCTCTCAGGTTTGCATCCCTCACTGAATTGGCCATAGAATCAATTGTGTCGCGACGGTTTTTGAATTTGAGGCCTCGGGTGCGGAGTTTTTGACGTCGTCGCCCATAGCCAAATTGCGCGCACACTTGTGCGCCGTTTTTACAAAGTTTTCAGATTGCCTCTCGGGTTTTCATTTCCAGCTGAATTGACCATAGAATCAATTGTGTCGAGAAATTTTTTGAATTTGAGGCCTCGGGTGCGGAGTTTTTACCGTCGTCGCCCATAGCCAAATTGCGCGCACGCTTGTGCGCCGTTTTTACAAAGTTTTCAGATTGCCTCTCGGGTTTGCATTTCCAGCTGAATTCGCCATAGAATCAATTGTGTCGAGACAGTTTTTGAATTTGAGGCGTCGGGTGCGGATTTTTTTACGTCCTCGTCCATAGCCAAATTGCGCGCACACTTGTGCGCCGTTTTTACAAAGTTTTCAGATTGCCTCTCGGGTTTGCACTTCTAGCTGAATTGGCCATAGAATCAATTGTGTCGAGAAATTTTTTGAATTTGAGGCCTCGGGTGCGGAGTTTTTGACGTCGTCGCCCATAGCCAAATTGCGCGCACGCTTGTGCGCCGTTTTTACAAAGTTTTCAGATTGCCTCTCGGGTTTGCATTTCCAGCTGAATTGGCCATATAATCAATTCTGTCGAGAAAGTTTTTGAATTTGAGGCCTCGGGTGCGGAGTTTTTGACGTCGTCGCCCATAGCCAAACTTGCGCGCATGGTTGTGTCGCATTTTTACAAAGTTTTCAAATTGCCTCCCAGGTTTGCATCCCTCACTAAATTGGCCATAGAATGAATTGTGTCGAGACGGTTTTTGAATTTGAGGCCTCGGGTGCGAAGTTTTTGACGTCGTCGCCCATAGCCAAACTTGCGCGCATGGTTGTGTGCCGTTTTTACAAAGTTTTCAGATTGCCTCCCGGGTTTGAATTCCCCACTGAATTGGCCATAGAATCAATTGTGTCGAGAAATTTTTTGAATTTGAGGCCTCGGGTGCGGAGTTTTTGACGTCGTCGCCCATAGCCAAACTTGCGGGCATGGTTGTGTGCCGTTTTTACAAAGTTTTCAGATTACCTCTCAGGTTTGCATCCCTCACTGAATTGGCCATAGAATCAATTGTGTCGCGACGGTTTTTGAATTTGAGGCCTCGGGTGCGGAGTTTTTGACGTCGTCGCCCATAGCCAAATTGCGCGCACACTTGTGCGCCGTTTTTACAAAGTTTTCAGATTGCCTCTCGGGTTTTCATTTCCAGCTGAATTGACCATAGAATCAATTGTGTCGAGAAATTTTTTGAATTTGAGGCCTCGGGTGCGGAGTTTTTACCGTCGTCGCCCATAGCCAAATTGCGCGCACGCTTGTGCGCCGTTTTTACAAAGTTTTCAGATTGCCTCTCGGGTTTGCATTTCCAGCTGAATTCGCCATAGAATCAATTGTGTCGAGACGGTTTTTGAATTTGAGGCGTCGGGTGCGGATTTTTTTACGTCCTCGTCCATAGCCAAATTGCGCGCACACTTGTGCGCCGTTTTTACAAAGTTTTCAGATTGCCTCTCGGGTTTGCACTTCTAGCTGAATTGGCCATAGAATCAACTGTGTCGAGAAATTTTTTGAATTTGAGGCCTCGGGTGCGGAGTTTTTGACGTCGTCGCCCATAGCCAAATTGCGCGCATGGTTGTGTGCCGTTTTTACAAAGTTTTTAGATTGCCTCCCAGGTTTGCATCCCTCACTGAATTGGCCATAGAATCAATTGTGTCGAGACGGTTTTTGAATTTGAGGCCTCGGGTGTGGAGTTTTTGACGTCGTCGCCCATAGCCAAACTTGCGCGCATGGTTATGTGCCGTTTTTACAAAGTTTTCAGATTGCCTCCCAGGTTTGCATCCCTCACTGAATTGGCCATAGAATCAATTGTGTCGAGACGGTTTTTGAATTTGAGGCCTCGGGTGCGGAGTTTTTGACGTCGTCGCCCATAGCCAAATTGCGCGCACGCTTGTGCGCCGTTTTTACAAAGTTTTCAGATTGCCTCTCGGGTTTGCATTTCCAGCTGAATTGGCCATATAATCAATTCTGTCGAGAAAGTTTTTGAATTTGAGGCCTCGGGTGCGGAGTTTTTGACGTCGTCGCCCATAGCCAAACTTGCGCGCATGGTTGTGTCGCATTTTTACAAAGTTTTCAAATTGCCTCCCAGGTTTGCATCCCTCACTAAATTGGCCATAGAATGAATTGTGTCGAGACGGTTTTTGAATTTGAGGCCTCGGGTGCGAAGTTTTTGACGTCGTCGCCCATAGCCAAACTTGCGCGCATGGTTGTGTGCCGTTTTTACAAAGTTTTCAGATTGCCTCCCGGGTTTGAATTCCCCACTGAATTGGCCATAGAATCAATTGTGTCGAGAAATTTTTTGAATTTGAGGCCTCGGGTGCGGAGTTTTTGACGTCGTCGCCCATAGCCAAACTTGCGGGCATGGTTGTGTGCCGTTTTTACAAAGTTTTCAGATTACCTCTCAGGTTTGCATCCCTCACTGAATTGGCCATAGAATCAATTGTGTCGCGACGGTTTTTGAATTTGAGGCCTCGGGTGCGGAGTTTTTGACGTCGTCGCCCATAGCCAAATTGCGCGCACACTTGTGCGCCGTTTTTACAAAGTTTTCAGATTGCCTCTCGGGTTTTCATTTCCAGCTGAATTGACCATAGAATCAATTGTGTCGAGAAATTTTTTGAATTTGAGGCCTCGGGTGCGGAGTTTTTACCGTCGTCGCCCATAGCCAAATTGCGCGCACGCTTGTGCGCCGTTTTTACAAAGTTTTCAGATTGCCTCTCGGGTTTGCATTTCCAGCTGAATTCGCCATAGAATCAATTGTGTCGAGACAGTTTTTGAATTTGAGGCGTCGGGTGCGGATTTTTTTACGTCCTCGTCCATAGCCAAATTGCGCGCACACTTGTGCGCCGTTTTTACAAAGTTTTCAGATTGCCTCTCGGGTTTGCACTTCTAGCTGAATTGGCCATAGAATCAATTGTGTCGAGAAATTTTTTGAATTTGAGGCCTCGGGTGCGGAGTTTTTGACGTCGTCGCCCATAGCCAAATTGCGCGCACGCTTGTGCGCCGTTTTTACAAAGTTTTCAGATTGCCTCTCGGGTTTGCATTTCCAGCTGAATTGGCCATATAATCAATTCTGTCGAGAAAGTTTTTGAATTTGAGGCCTCGGGTGCGGAGTTTTTGACGTCGTCGCCCATAGCCAAACTTGCGCGCATGGTTGTGTCGCATTTTTACAAAGTTTTCAAATTGCCTCCCAGGTTTGCATCCCTCACTAAATTGGCCATAGAATGAATTGTGTCGAGACGGTTTTTGAATTTGAGGCCTCGGGTGCGAAGTTTTTGACGTCGTCGCCCATAGCCAAACTTGCGCGCATGGTTGTGTGCCGTTTTTACAAAGTTTTCAGATTGCCTCCCGGGTTTGAATTCCCCACTGAATTGGCCATAGAATCAATTGTGTCGAGAAATTTTTTGAATTTGAGGCCTCGGGTGCGGAGTTTTTGACGTCGTCGCCCATAGCCAAACTTGCGGGCATGGTTGTGTGCCGTTTTTACAAAGTTTTCAGATTACCTCTCAGGTTTGCATCCCTCACTGAATTGGCCATAGAATCAATTGTGTCGCGACGGTTTTTGAATTTGAGGCCTCGGGTGCGGAGTTTTTGACGTCGTCGCCCATAGCCAAATTGCGCGCACACTTGTGCGCCGTTTTTACAAAGTTTTCAGATTGCCTCTCGGGTTTTCATTTCCAGCTGAATTGACCATAGAATCAATTGTGTCGAGAAATTTTTTGAATTTGAGGCCTCGGGTGCGGAGTTTTTACCGTCGTCGCCCATAGCCAAATTGCGCGCACGCTTGTGCGCCGTTTTTACAAAGTTTTCAGATTGCCTCTCGGGTTTGCATTTCCAGCTGAATTCGCCATAGAATCAATTGTGTCGAGACGGTTTTTGAATTTGAGGCGTCGGGTGCGGATTTTTTTACGTCCTCGTCCATAGCCAAATTGCGCGCACACTTGTGCGCCGTTTTTACAAAGTTTTCAGATTGCCTCTCGGGTTTGCACTTCTAGCTGAATTGGCCATAGAATCAACTGTGTCGAGAAATTTTTTGAATTTGAGGCCTCGGGTGCGGAGTTTTTGACGTCGTCGCCCATAGCCAAATTGCGCGCACACTTGTGCGCCGTTTTTACAAAGTTTTCAGATTGCCTCTCGGGTTTGCATATCCAGCTGAATTGGCCATAGAATCAATTGTGTCGAGAAATTTTTTGAATTTGAGGCCTCGGGTGCGGAGTTTTTGACGTCGTCGCCCATAGCCAAATTGCGCGCACGCTTGTGTGCCGTTTTTACAAAGTTTTCAGATTGCCTCTCGGGTTTGCATTTCCAGCTGAATTGGCCATAGAATCAATTGTGTCGAGAAAGTTTTTGAATTTGAGGCCTCGGGTGCGGAGTTTTTGACGTCGTCGCCCATAGCCAAACTTGCGCGCATGGTTGTGTGCCGTTTTTACAAAGTTTTTAGATTGCCTCCCAGGTTTGCATCCCTCACTGAATTGGCCATAGAATCAATTGTGTCGAGACGGTTTTTGAATTTGAGGCCTCGGGTGCGGTGTTTTTGACGTCGTCGCCCATAGCCAAACTTGCGCGCATGGTTGTGTGCCGTTTTTACAAAGTTTTTAGATTGCCTCCCAGGTTTGCATCCCTCACTGAATTGGCCATAGAATCAATTGTGTCGAGACGGTTTTTGAATTTGAGGCCTCGGGTGCGGTGTTTTTGACGTCGTCGCCCATAGCCAAACTTGCGCGCATGGTTATGTGCCGTTTTTACAAAGTTTTCAGATTGCCTCTCGGGTTTGCATTTCCAGCTGAATTCGCCATAGAATCAATTGTGTCGAGACGGTTTTTGAATTTGAGGCGTCGGGTGCGGATTTTTTTACGTCCTCGTCCATAGCCAAATTGCGCGCACACTTGTGCGCCGTTTTTACAAAGTTTTCAGATTGCCTCTCGGGTTTGCACTTCTAGCTGAATTGGCCATAGAATCAACTGTGTCGAGAAATTTTTTGAATTTGAGGCCTCGGGTGCGGAGTTTTTGACGTCGTCGCCCATAGCCAAATTGCGCGCACACTTGTGCGCCGTTTTTACAAAGTTTTCAGATTGCCTCTCGGGTTTGCATATCCAGCTGAATTGGCCATAGAATCAATTGTGTCGAGAAATTTTTTGAATTTGAGGCCTCGGGTGCGGAGTTTTTGACGTCGTCGCCCATAGCCAAATTGCGCGCACGCTTGTGTGCCGTTTTTACAAAGTTTTCAGATTGCCTCTCGGGTTTGCATTTCCAGCTGAATTGGCCATAGAATCAATTGTGTCGAGAAAGTTTTTGAATTTGAGGCCTCGGGTGCGGAGTTTTTGACGTCGTCGCCCATAGCCAAACTTGCGCGCATGGTTGTGTGCCGTTTTTACAAAGTTTTTAGATTGCCTCCCAGGTTTGCATCCCTCACTGAATTGGCCATAGAATCAATTGTGTCGAGACGGTTTTTGAATTTGAGGCCTCGGGTGCGGTGTTTTTGACGTCGTCGCCCATAGCCAAACTTGCGCGCATGGTTATGTGCCGTTTTTACAAAGTTTTCAGATTGCCTCCCAGGTTTGCATCCCTCACTGAATTGGCCATAGAATCAATTGTGTCGAGACGGTTTTTGAATTTGAGGCCTCGGGTGCGAAGTTTTTGACGTCGTCGCCCATAGCCAAATTGCGCGCACGCTTGTGCGCCGTTTTTACAAAGTTTTCAGATTGCCTCTCGGGTTTGCATTTCCAGCTGAATTGGCCATATAATCAATTCTGTCGAGAAAGTTTTTGAATTTGAGGCCTCGGGTGCGGAGTTTTTGACGTCGTCGCCCATAGCCAAACTTGCGCGCATGGTTGTGTCGCATTTTTACAAAGTTTTCAAATTGCCTCCCAGGTTTGCATCCCTCACTAAATTGGCCATAGAATGAATTGTGTCGAGACGGTTTTTGAATTTGAGGCCTCGGGTGCGAAGTTTTTGACGTCGTCGCCCATAGCCAAACTTGCGCGCATGGTTGTGTGCCGTTTTTACAAAGTTTTCAGATTGCCTCCCGGGTTTGAATTCCCCACTGAATTGGCCATAGAATCAATTGTGTCGAGAAATTTTTTGAATTTGAGGCCTCGGGTGCGGAGTTTTTGACGTCGTCGCCCATAGCCAAACTTGCGGGCATGGTTGTGTGCCGTTTTTACAAAGTTTTCAGATTACCTCTCAGGTTTGCATCCCTCACTGAATTGGCCATAGAATCAATTGTGTCGCGACGGTTTTTGAATTTGAGGCCTCGGGTGCGGAGTTTTTGACGTCGTCGCCCATAGCCAAATTGCGCGCACACTTGTGCGCCGTTTTTACAAAGTTTTCAGATTGCCTCTCGGGTTTTCATTTCCAGCTGAATTGACCATAGAATCAATTGTGTCGAGAAATTTTTTGAATTTGAGGCCTCGGGTGCGGAGTTTTTACCGTCGTCGCCCATAGCCAAATTGCGCGCACGCTTGTGCGCCGTTTTTACAAAGTTTTCAGATTGCCTCTCGGGTTTGCATTTCCAGCTGAATTCGCCATAGAATCAATTGTGTCGAGACGGTTTTTGAATTTGAGGCGTCGGGTGCGGATTTTTTTACGTCCTCGTCCATAGCCAAATTGCGCGCACACTTGTGCGCCGTTTTTACAAAGTTTTCAGATTGCCTCTCGGGTTTGCACTTCTAGCTGAATTGGCCATAGAATCAATTGTGTCGAGAAATTTTTTGAATTTGAGGCCTCGGGTGCGGAGTTTTTGACGTCGTCGCCCATAGCCAAATTGCGCGCACACTTGTGCGCCGTTTTTACAAAGTTTTCAGATTGCCTCTCGGGTTTGCATATCCAGCTGAATTGGCCATAGAATCAATTGTGTCGAGAAATTTTTTGAATTTGAGGCCTCGGGTGCGGAGTTTTTGACGTCGTCGCCCATAGCCAAATTGCGCGCACGCTTGTGTGCCGTTTTTACAAAGTTTTCAGATTGCCTCTCGGGTTTGCATTTCCAGCTGAATTGGCCATAGAATCAATTGTGTCGAGAAAGTTTTTGAATTTGAGGCCTCGGGTGCGGAGTTTTTGACGTCGTCGCCCATAGCCAAACTTGCGCGCATGGTTGTGTGCCGTTTTTACAAAGTTTTTAGATTGCCTCCCAGGTTTGCATCCCTCACTGAATTGGCCATAGAATCAATTGTGTCGAGACGGTTTTTGAATTTGAGGCCTCGGGTGCGGTGTTTTTGACGTCGTCGCCCATAGCCAAACTTGCGCGCATGGTTATGTGCCGTTTTTACAAAGTTTTCAGATTGCCACCCAGGTTTGCATCCCTCACTGAATTGGCCATAGAATCAATTGTGTCGAGACGGTTTTTGAATTTGAGGCCTCGGGTGCGAAGTTTTTGACGTCGTCGCCCATAGCCAAATTGCGCGCACGCTTGTGCGCCGTTTTTACAAAGTTTTCAGATTGCCTCTCGGGTTTGCATTTCCAGCTGAATTGGCCATATAATCAATTCTGTCGAGAAAGTTTTTGAATTTGAGGCCTCGGGTGCGGAGTTTTTGACGTCGTCGCCCATAGCCAAACTTGCGCGCATGGTTGTGTCGCATTTTTACAAAGTTTTCAAATTGCCTCCCAGGTTTGCATCCCTCACTAAATTGGCCATAGAATGAATTGTGTCGAGACGGTTTTTGAATTTGAGGCCTCGGGTGCGAAGTTTTTGACGTCGTCGCCCATAGCCAAACTTGCGCGCATGGTTGTGTGCCGTTTTTACAAAGTTTTCAGATTGCCTCCCGGGTTTGAATTCCCCACTGAATTGGCCATAGAATCAATTGTGTCGAGAAATTTTTTGAATTTGAGGCCTCGGGTGCGGAGTTTTTGACGTCGTCGCCCATAGCCAAACTTGCGGGCATGGTTGTGTGCCGTTTTTACAAAGTTTTCAGATTACCTCTCAGGTTTGCATCCCTCACTGAATTGGCCATAGAATCAATTGTGTCGCGACGGTTTTTGAATTTGAGGCCTCGGGTGCGGAGTTTTTGACGTCGTCGCCCATAGCCAAATTGCGCGCACACTTGTGCGCCGTTTTTACAAAGTTTTCAGATTGCCTCTCGGGTTTTCATTTCCAGCTGAATTGACCATAGAATCAATTGTGTCGAGAAATTTTTTGAATTTGAGGCCTCGGGTGCGGAGTTTTTACCGTCGTCGCCCATAGCCAAATTGCGCGCACGCTTGTGCGCCGTTTTTACAAAGTTTTCAGATTGCCTCTCGGGTTTGCATTTCCAGCTGAATTCGCCATAGAATCAATTGTGTCGAGACGGTTTTTGAATTTGAGGCGTCGGGTGCGGATTTTTTTACGTCCTCGTCCATAGCCAAATTGCGCGCACACTTGTGCGCCGTTTTTACAAAGTTTTCAGATTGCCTCTCGGGTTTGCACTTCTAGCTGAATTGGCCATAGAATCAATTGTGTCGAGAAATTTTTTGAATTTGAGGCCTCGGGTGCGGAGTTTTTGACGTCGTCGCCCATAGCCAAATTGCGCGCACACTTGTGCGCCGTTTTTACAAAGTTTTCAGATTGCCTCTCGGGTTTGCATATCCAGCTGAATTGGCCATAGAATCAATTGTGTCGAGAAAATTTTTGAATTTGAGGCCTCGGGTGCGGAGTTTTTGACGTCGTCGCCCATAGCCAAATTGCGCGCACGCTTGTGTGCCGTTTTTACAAAGTTTTCAGATTGCCTCTCGGGTTTGCATTTCCAGCTGAATTGGCCATAGAATCAATTGTGTCGAGAAAGTTTTTGAATTTGAGGCCTCGGGTGCGGAGTTTTTGACGTCGTCGCCCATAGCCAAACTTGCGCGCATGGTTGTGTGCCGTTTTTACAAAGTTTTTAGATTGCCTCCCAGGTTTGCATCCCTCACTGAATTGGCCATAGAATCAATTGTGTCGAGACGGTTTTTGAATTTGAGGCCTCGGGTGCGGAGTTTTTGACGTCGTCGCCCATAGCCAAACTTGCGCGCATGGTTATGTGCCGTTTTTACAAAGTTTTCAGATTGCCTCCCAGGTTTGCATCCCTCACTGAATTGGCCATAGAATCAATTGTGTCTAGACGGTTTTTGAATTTGAGGCCTCGGGTGCGGAGTTTTTGACGTCGTCGCCCATAGCCAAATTGCGCGCACGCTTGTGCGCCGTTTTTACAAAGTTTTCAGATTGCCTCTCGGGTTTGCATTTCCAGCTGAATTGGCCATATAATCAATTCTGTCGAGAAAGTTTTTGAATTTGAGGCCTCGGGTGCGGAGTTTTTGACGTCGTCGCCCATAGCCAAACTTGCGCGCATGGTTGTGTCGCATTTTTACAAAGTTTTCAAATTGCCTCCCAGGTTTGCATCCCTCACTAAATTGGCCATAGAATGAATTGTGTCGAGACGGTTTTTGAATTTGAGGCCTCGGGTGCGAAGTTTTTGACGTCGTCGCCCATAGCCAAACTTGCGCGCATGGTTGTGTGCCGTTTTTACAAAGTTTTCAGATTGCCTCCCGGGTTTGAATTCCCCACTGAATTGGCCATAGAATCAATTGTGTCGAGAAATTTTTTGAATTTGAGGCCTCGGGTGCGGAGTTTTTGACGTCGTCGCCCATAGCCAAACTTGCGGGCATGGTTGTGTGCCGTTTTTACAAAGTTTTCAGATTACCTCTCAAGTTTGCATCCCTCACTGAATTGGCCATAGAATCAATTGTGTCGCGACGGTTTTTGAATTTGAGGCCTCGGGTGCGGAGTTTTTGACGTCGTCGCCCATAGCCAAATTGCGCGCACACTTGTGCGCCGTTTTTACAAAGTTTTCAGATTGCCTCTCGGGTTTTCATTTCCAGCTGAATTGACCATAGAATCAATTGTGTCGAGAAATTTTTTGAATTTGAGGCCTCGGGTGCGGAGTTTTTACCGTCGTCGCCCATAGCCAAATTGCGCGCACGCTTGTGCGCCGTTTTTACAAAGTTTTCAGATTGCCTCTCGGGTTTGCATTTCCAGCTGAATTCGCCATAGAATCAATTGTGTCGAGACAGTTTTTGAATTTGAGGCGTCGGGTGCGGATTTTTTTACGTCCTCGTCCATAGCCAAATTGCGCGCACACTTGTGCGCCGTTTTTACAAAGTTTTCAGATTGCCTCTCGGGTTTGCACTTCTAGCTGAATTGGCCATAGAATCAATTGTGTCGAGAAATTTTTTGAATTTGAGGCCTCGGGTGCGGAGTTTTTGACGTCGTCGCCCATAGCCAAATTGCGCGCACACTTGTGCGCCGTTTTTACAAAGTTTTCAGATTGCCTCTCGGGTTTGCATATCCAGCTGAATTGGCCATAGAATCAATTGTGTCGAGAAAATTTTTGAATTTGAGGCCTCGGGTGCGGAGTTTTTGACGTCGTCGCCCATAGCCAAATTGCGCGCACGCTTGTGCGCCGTTTTTACAAAGTTTTCAGATTGCCTCTGGGTTTGCATTTCCAGCTGAGAATTGACCATAGAATCAATTGTGTCGAGACGGTTTTTGAATTTGAGGCCTTGGGTGCGGAGTTTTTGACGTCGTCGCCCAGAGCCAAATTGCGCGCACGCTTGTGCGACGTTTTTACAAAGTTTTCAGATTGCCTCCCTGGTTTACATCCCTCACTAAATTGGCCATAGAATCAATTGTGTCGAGACGGTTTTTGAATTTGAGGCCTCGGGTGCGGAGTTTTTGACGTCGTCGCCCATAGCCAAATTGCGCGCACACTTGTGCGCCGTTTTTACAAAGTTTTCAGATTGCCTCTCGGGTTTGCACTTCCAGCTGAATTGGCCATAGAATCAATTGTGTCGAGAAATTTTTTGAATTTGAGGCCTCGGGTGCGGATTTTTTGACGTCGTCGCCCATAGCCAAATTGCACGCTCACTTGTGCGCCGTTTTTACAAAGTTTTCAGATTGCCTCTCGGGTTTACACTTCCAGCTGAATTGGTCATAGAATCAATTGTGTCGAGAAATTTTTTGAATTTGAGGCCTCGGGTGCGGAGTTTTTTACGTCGTCGCCCATAGCCAAATTGCGCGCACACTTGTGCGCCGTTTTTACAAAGTTTTCAGATTGCCTGTCGGGTTTGCATTTCCAGCTGAATTGGCCATAGAATCAATTGTGTCGAGAAATTTTTTGAATTTGAGGCCTCGGGTGCGGAGTTTTTACCGTCGTCGCCCATAGCCAAATTGCGCGCACGCTTGTGCGCCGTTTTTACAAAGTTTTCAGATTGCCTCTCGGGTTTGCATTTCCAGCTGAATTGGCCATAGAATCAATTGTGTCGAGACGGTTTTTGAATTTGAGGCGTTGGGTGCGGATTTTTTTACGTCCTCGTCCATAGCCAAATTGCGCGCACACTTGTGCGCCGTTTTTACAAAGTTTTCAGATTGCCTCTCGGGTTTGCACTTCTAGCTGAATTGGCCATAGAATCAATTGTGTCGAGAAATTTTTTGAATTTGAGGCCTCGGGTGCGGAGTTTTTACCGTCGTCGCCCATAGCCAAATTGCGCGCACACTTGTGCGCCGTTTTTACAAAGTTTTCAGATTGCCTCTCGGGTTTGCACTTCTAGCTGAATTGGCCATAGAATCAATTGTGTCGAGAAAGTTTTTGAATTTGAGGCCTCGGGTGCGAAGTTTTTTACGTCGTCGCCCATAGCCAAACTTGCGCGCATGGTTGTGTGCCGTTTTTACAAAGTTTTCAGATTGCCTCCCAGGTTTGCATCCCTCACTGAATTGGCCATAGAATCAATTGTGTCGAGAAAATTTTTGAATTTGAGGCCTTGGGTGCGGAGTTTTTGACGTCGTCGCCCATAGCCAAATTGCGCGCACGCTTGTGTGCCGTTTTTACAAAGTTTTCAGATTGCCTCTCGGGTTTGCATTTCCAGCTGAATTGGCCATAGAATCAATTGTGTCGAGAAAGTTTTTGAATTTGAGGCCTCGGGTGCGGAGTTTTTGACGTCGTCGCCCATAGCCAAACTTGCGCGCATGGTTGTGTGCCGTTTTTACAAAGTTTTTAGATTGCCTCCCAGGTTTGCATCCCTCACTGAATTGGCCATAGAATCAATTGTGTCGAGACGGTTTTTGAATTTGAGGCCTCGGGTGCGGAGTTTTTGACGTCGTCGCCCATAGCCAAACTTGCGCGGATGGTTATGTGCCGTTTTTACAAAGTTTTCAGATTGCCTCCCAGGTTTGCATCCCTCACTGAATTGGCCATAGAATCAATTGTGTCGAGACGGTTTTTGAATTTGAGGCCTCGGGTGCGGAGTTTTTGACGTCGTCGCCCATAGCCAAATTGCGCGCACGCTTGTGCGTCGTTTTTACAAAGTTTTCAGATTGCCTCTCGGGTTTGCATTTCCAGCTGAATTGGCCATATAATCAATTCTGTCGAGAAAGTTTTTGAATTTGAGGCCTCGGGTGCGGAGTTTTTGACGTCGTCGCCCATAGCCAAACTTGCGCGCATGGTTGTGTCGCGTTTTTACAAAGTTTTCAAATTGCCTCCCAGGTTTGCATCCCTCACTAAATTGGCCATAGAATGAATTGTGTCGAGACGGTTTTTGAATTTGAGGCCTCGAGTGCGAAGTTTTTGACGTCGTCGCCCATAGCCAAACTTGCGCGCATGGTTGTGTGCCGTTTTTACAATGTTTTCAAATTGCCTTCCGGGTTTGAATTCTCCACTGAATTGGCCATAGAATCAATTGTGTCGAGAAATTTTTTGAATTTGAGGCCTCGGGTGCGGAGTTTTTGACGTCGTCGCCCATAGCCAAATTGCGCGCACGCTTGTGCACCGTTTTTACAAAGTTTTCAGATTGCCTCTCGGGTTTTCATTTCCAGCTGAATTGACCATAGAATCAATTGTGTCGAGAAATTTTTTGAATTTGAGGCCTCGGGTGCGGAGTTTTTACCGTCGTCGCCCATAGCCAAATTGCGCGCACGCTTGTGCGCCGTTTTTACAAAGTTTTCAGATTGCCTCTCGGGTTTGCATTTCCAGCTGAATTCGCCATAGAATCAATTGTGTCGAGACGGTTTTTGAATTTGAGGCGTCGGGTGCGGATTTTTTTACGTCCTCGTCCATAGCCAAATTGCGCGCACACTTGTGCGCCGTTTTTACAAAGTTTTCAGATTGCCTCTCGGGTTTGCACTTCTAGCTGAATTGGCCATAGAATCAATTGTGTCGAGAAATTTTTTGAATTTGAGGCCTCGGGTGCGGAGTTTTTGACGTCGTCGCCCATAGCCAAATTGCGCGCACACTTGTGCGCCGTTTTTACAAAGTTTTCAGATTGCCTCTCGGGTTTGCATATCCAGGTGAATTGGCCATAGAATCAATTGTGTCGAGAAAATTTTTGAATTTGAGGCCTCGGGTGCGGAGTTTTTGACGTCGTCGCCCATAGCCAAATTGCGCGCACGCTTGTGCGCCGTTTTTACAAAGTTTTCAGATTGCCTCTGGGTTTGCATTTCCAGCTGAGAATTGACCATAGAATCAATTGTGTCGAGACGGTTTTTGAATTTGAGGCCTTGGGTGCGGAGTTTTTGACGTCGTCGCCCATAGCCAAATTGCGCGCACGCTTGTGCGCCGTTTTTACAAAGTTTTCAGATTGCCTCCCAGGTTTACATCCCTCACTAAATTGGCCATAGAATCAATTGTGTCGAGACGGTTTTTGAATTTGA
Source organism: Galeopsis tetrahit (assembly GCA_963675135.1). Lineage (NCBI taxonomy): Eukaryota > Viridiplantae > Streptophyta > Magnoliopsida > Lamiales > Lamiaceae > Galeopsis > Galeopsis tetrahit. The sequence goes on from OY776126.1 coordinate 70,715,353, forward strand.
GGCCTCGGGTGCGGAGTTTTTGACGTCGTCGCCCATAGCCAAATTGCGCGCACACTTGTGCGCCGTTTTTACAAAGTTTTCAGATTGCCTCTCGGGTTTGCACTACCAGCTGAATTGGCCATAGAATCAATTGTGTCGAGAAATTTTTTGAATTTGAGGCCTCGGGTGCGGAGTTTTTTACGTCGTCGCCCATAGCCAAATTGCGCGCACACTTGTGCGCCGTTTTTACAAAGTTTTCAGATTGCCTGTCGGGTTTGCATTTCCAGCTGAATTGGCCATAGAATCAATTGTGTCGAGAAATTTTTTGAATTTGAGGCCTCGGGTGCCGAGTTTTTGACGTCGTCGCCCATAGCCAAACTTGCGCGCATGGTTGTGTGCCATTTTACAAAGTTTTCAGATTGCCTCCCAGGTTTGCATCCCTCACTGAATTGGCCATAGAATCAATTGTGTCGAGACGGTTTTTGAATTTGAGGCCTCGGGTGCGGAGTTTTTGACGTCGTCGCCCATAGCCAAATTGCGCGCGCGCTTGTGCGCCGTTTTTATAAAGTTTTCAGATTGCCTCTCGGGTTTGCATTTCCAGCTGAATTGGCCATAGAATCAATTGTGTCGAGAAAGTTTTTGAATTTGAGACCTCGGGTGTGGAGTTTTTGACGTCGTCGCTCATAGCCAAACTTGCGCGCATGGTTGGGTGCCGTTTTTACAAAGTTTTCAGATTGCCTCCCAGGTTTGCATCCCTCACTGAATTGGCCATAGAATCAATTGTGTCGAGACGGTTTTTGAATTTGAGGCCTCGGGTGCGGAGTTTTTGACGTCGTCGCCCATTGCCAAATTGCGCGCACACTTGTGCGGCGTTTTTACAATGTTTTCAGATTGTCTCCCGGGTTTGCATTTCCAGCTGAATTGGCCATAAAATCAATTGTGTCGAGAAAGTTTTTGAATTTGAGGCCTCGGGTGCGGAGTTCTTGACGTCGTCGCCCATAGCCAAATTGCGCGCACGCTTGTACGCCGTTTTTACAAAGTTTTCAGATTGCCTCTCGGGTTTGCATTCCCAGTTGAATTGGCCATAGAATCAATTGTGTTGAGACGGTTTTTAAATTTGAGGCCTCGAGTGCGGAGTTTTTGACGTCATCGCCCATAGCAAAATTGCGCGCACACTTGTGCGCCGTTTTTACAAAGTTTTCAGATTGGCTCTCGGGTTTGCACTTCCAGCTGAATTGGCCATAGAATCAATTGTGTCTAGACGGTTTTTGAATTTGAGGCCTCGGGTGCGGAGTTTTTGACGTCGTCGCCCATAGCCAAATTGCGCGCACGCTTGTGCGCCGTTTTTACAAAGTTTTCAGATTGCCTCTCGGGTTTGCATTTCCAGCTGAATTGGCCATATAATCAATTCTGTCGAGAAAGTTTTTGAATTTGAGGCCTCGGGTGCGGAGTTTTTGACGTCGTCGCCCATAGCCAAACTTGCGCGCATGGTTGTGTCGCATTTTTACAAAGTTTTCAAATTGCCTCCCAGGTTTGCATCCCTCACTAAATTGGCCATAGAATGAATTGTGTCGAGACGGTTTTTGAATTTGAGGCCTCGGGTGCGAAGTTTTTGACGTCGTCGCCCATAGCCAAACTTGCGCGCATGGTTGTGTGCCGTTTTTACAAAGTTTTCAGATTGCCTCCCGGGTTTGAATTCCCCACTGAATTGGCCATAGAATCAATTGTGTCGAGAAATTTTTTGAATTTGAGGCCTCGGGTGCGGAGTTTTTGACGTCGTCGCCCATAGCCAAACTTGCGGGCATGGTTGTGTGCCGATTTTACAAAGTTTTCAGATTACCTCTCAAGTTTGCATCCCTCACTGAATTGGCCATAGAATCAATTGTGTCGCGACGGTTTTTGAATTTGAGGCCTCGGGTGCGGAGTTTTTGACGTCGTCGCCCATAGCCAAATTGCGCGCACACTTGTGCGCCGTTTTTACAAAGTTTTCAGATTGCCTCTCGGGTTTTCATTTCCAGCTGAATTGACCATAGAATCAATTGTGTCGAGAAATTTTTTGAATTTGAGGCCTCGGGTGCGGAGTTTTTACCGTCGTCGCCCATAGCCAAATTGCGCGCACGCTTGTGCGCCGTTTTTACAAAGTTTTCAGATTGCCTCTCGGGTTTGCATTTCCAGCTGAATTCGCCATAGAATCAATTGTGTCGAGACAGTTTTTGAATTTGAGGCGTCGGGTGCGGATTTTTTTACGTCCTCGTCCATAGCCAAATTGCGCGCACACTTGTGCGCCGTTTTTACAAAGTTTTCAGATTGCCTCTCGGGTTTGCACTTCTAGCTGAATTGGCCATAGAATCAATTGTGTCGAGAAATTTTTTGAATTTGAGGCCTCGGGTGCGGAGTTTTTGACGTCGTCGCCCATAGCCAAATTGCGCGCACACTTGTGCGCCGTTTTTACAAAGTTTTCAGATTGCCTCTCGGGTTTGCATATCCAGCTGAATTGGCCATAGAATCAATTGTGTCGAGAAAATTTTTGAATTTGAGGCCTCGGGTGCGGAGTTTTTGACGTCGTCGCCCATAGCCAAATTGCGCGCACGCTTGTGCGCCGTTTTTACAAAGTTTTCAGATTGCCTCTGGGTTTGCATTTCCAGCTGAGAATTGACCATAGAATCAATTGTGTCGAGACGGTTTTTGAATTTGAGGCCTTGGGTGCGGAGTTTTTGACGTCGTCGCCCAGAGCCAAATTGCGCGCACGCTTGTGCGACGTTTTTACAAAGTTTTCAGATTGCCTCCCTGGTTTACATCCCTCACTAAATTGGCCATAGAATCAATTGTGTCGAGACGGTTTTTGAATTTGAGGCCTCGGGTGCGGAGTTTTTGACGTCGTCGCCCATAGCCAAATTGCGCGCACACTTGTGCGCCGTTTTTACAAAGTTTTCAGATTGCCTCTCGGGTTTGCACTTCCAGCTGAATTGGCCATAGAATCAATTGTGTCGAGAAATTTTTTGAATTTGAGGCCTCGGGTGCGGATTTTTTGACGTCGTCGCCCATAGCCAAATTGCACGCTCACTTGTGCGCCGTTTTTACAAAGTTTTCAGATTGCCTCTCGGGTTTACACTTCCAGCTGAATTGGTCATAGAATCAATTGTGTCGAGAAATTTTTTGAATTTGAGGCCTCGGGTGCGGAGTTTTTTACGTCGTCGCCCATAGCCAAATTGCGCGCACACTTGTGCGCCGTTTTTACAAAGTTTTCAGATTGCCTGTCGGGTTTGCATTTCCAGCTGAATTGGCCATAGAATCAATTGTGTCGAGAAATTTTTTGAATTTGAGGCCTCGGGTGCGGAGTTTTTACCGTCGTCGCCCATAGCCAAATTGCGCGCACGCTTGTGCGCCGTTTTTACAAAGTTTTCAGATTGCCTCTCGGGTTTGCATTTCCAGCTGAATTGGCCATAGAATCAATTGTGTCGAGACGGTTTTTGAATTTGAGGCGTTGGGTGCGGATTTTTTTACGTCCTCGTCCATAGCCAAATTGCGCGCACACTTGTGCGCCGTTTTTACAAAGTTTTCAGATTGCCTCTCGGGTTTGCACTTCTAGCTGAATTGGCCATAGAATCAATTGTGTCGAGAAATTTTTTGAATTTGAGGCCTCGGGTGCGGAGTTTTTACCGTCGTCGCCCATAGCCAAATTGCGCGCACACTTGTGCGCCGTTTTTACAAAGTTTTCAGATTGCCTCTCGGGTTTGCACTTCTAGCTGAATTGGCCATAGAATCAATTGTGTCGAGAAAGTTTTTGAATTTGAGGCCTCGGGTGCGAAGTTTTTTACGTCGTCGCCCATAGCCAAACTTGCGCGCATGGTTGTGTGCCGTTTTTACAAAGTTTTCAGATTGCCTCCCAGGTTTGCATCCCTCACTGAATTGGCCATAGAATCAATTGTGTCGAGAAAATTTTTGAATTTGAGGCCTTGGGTGCGGAGTTTTTGACGTCGTCGCCCATAGCCAAATTGCGCGCACGCTTGTGTGCCGTTTTTACAAAGTTTTCAGATTGCCTCTCGGGTTTGCATTTCCAGCTGAATTGGCCATAGAATCAATTGTGTCGAGAAAGTTTTTGAATTTGAGGCCTCGGGTGCGGAGTTTTTGACGTCGTCGCCCATAGCCAAACTTGCGCGCATGGTTGTGTGCCGTTTTTACAAAGTTTTTAGATTGCCTCCCAGGTTTGCATCCCTCACTGAATTGGCCATAGAATCAATTGTGTCGAGACGGTTTTTGAATTTGAGGCCTCGGGTGCGGAGTTTTTGACGTCGTCGCCCATAGCCAAACTTGCGCGGATGGTTATGTGCCGTTTTTACAAAGTTTTCAGATTGCCTCCCAGGTTTGCATCCCTCACTGAATTGGCCATAGAATCAATTGTGTCGAGACGGTTTTTGAATTTGAGGCCTCGGGTGCGGAGTTTTTGACGTCGTCGCCCATAGCCAAATTGCGCGCACGCTTGTGCGTCGTTTTTACAAAGTTTTCAGATTGCCTCTCGGGTTTTCATTTCCAGCTGAATTGACCATAGAATCAATTGTGTCGAGAAATTTTTTGAATTTGAGGCCTCGGGTGCGGAGTTTTTACCGTCGTCGCCCATAGCCAAATTGCGCGCACGCTTGTGCGCCGTTTTTACAAAGTTTTCAGATTGCCTCTCGGGTTTGCATTTCCAGCTGAATTCGCCATAGAATCAATTGTGTCGAGACGGTTTTTGAATTTGAGGCGTCGGGTGCGGATTTTTTTACGTCCTCGTCCATAGCCAAATTGCGCGCACACTTGTGCGCCGTTTTTACAAAGTTTTCAGATTGCCTCTCGGGTTTGCACTTCTAGCTGAATTGGCCATAGAATCAATTGTGTCGAGAAATTTTTTGAATTTGAGGCCTCGGGTGCGGAGTTTTTGACGTCGTCGCCCATAGCCAAATTGCGCGCACACTTGTGCGCCGTTTTTACAAAGTTTTCAGATTGCCTCTCGGGTTTGCATATCCAGGTGAATTGGCCATAGAATCAATTGTGTCGAGAAAATTTTTGAATTTGAGGCCTCGGGTGCGGAGTTTTTGACGTCGTCGCCCATAGCCAAATTGCGCGCACGCTTGTGCGCCGTTTTTACAAAGTTTTCAGATTGCCTCTGGGTTTGCATTTCCAGCTGAGAATTGACCATAGAATCAATTGTGTCGAGACGGTTTTTGAATTTGAGGCCTTGGGTGCGGAGTTTTTGACGTCGTCGCCCATAGCCAAATTGCGCGCACGCTTGTGCGCCGTTTTTACAAAGTTTTCAGATTGCCTCCCAGGTTTACATCCCTCACTAAATTGGCCATAGAATCAATTGTGTCGAGACGGTTTTTGAATTTGAGGCCTCGGGTGCGGAGTTTTTGACGTCGTCGCCCATAGCCAAATTGCGCGCACACTTGTGCGCCGTTTTTACAAAGTTTTCAGATTGCCTCTCGGGTTTGCACTACCAGCTGAATTGGCCATAGAATCAATTGTGTCGAGAAATTTTTTGAATTTGAGGCCTCGGGTGCGGAGTTTTTTACGTCGTCGCCCATAGCCAAATTGCGCGCACACTTGTGCGCCGTTTTTACAAAGTTTTCAGATTGCCTGTCGGGTTTGCATTTCCAGCTGAATTGGCCATAGAATCAATTGTGTCGAGAAATTTTTTGAATTTGAGGCCTCGGGTGCCGAGTTTTTGACGTCGTCGCCCATAGCCAAACTTGCGCGCATGGTTGTGTGCCATTTTACAAAGTTTTCAGATTGCCTCCCAGGTTTGCATCCCTCACTGAATTGGCCATAGAATCAATTGTGTCGAGACGGTTTTTGAATTTGAGGCCTCGGGTGCGGAGTTTTTGACGTCGTCGCCCATAGCCAAATTGCGCGCGCGCTTGTGCGCCGTTTTTACAAAGTTTTCAGATTGCCTCTCGGGTTTGCATTTCCAGCTGAATTGGCCATAGAATCAATTGTGTCGAGAAAGTTTTTGAATTTGAGACCTCGGGTGTGGAGTTTTTGACGTCGTCGCTCATAGCCAAACTTGCGCGCATGGTTGGGTGCCGTTTTTACAAAGTTTTCAGATTGCCTCCCAGGTTTGCATCCCTCACTGAATTGGCCATAGAATCAATTGTGTCGAGACGGTTTTTGAATTTGAGGCCTCGGGTGCGGAGTTTTTGACGTCGTCGCCCATAGCCAAATTGCGCGCACACTTGTGCGGCGTTTTTACAATGTTTTCAGATTGTCTCCCGGGTTTGCATTTCCAGCTGAATTGGCCATAAAATCAATTGTGTCGAGAAAGTTTTTGAATTTGAGGCCTCGGGTGCGGAGTTCTTGACGTCGTCGCCCATAGCCAAATTGCGCGCACGCTTGTACGCCGTTTTTACAAAGTTTTCAGATTGCCTCTCGGGTTTGCATTCCCAGTTGAATTGGCCATAGAATCAATTGTGTTGAGACGGTTTTTAAATTTGAGGCCTCGAGTGCGGAGTTTTTGACGTCATCGCCCATAGCAAAATTGCGCGCACACTTGTGCGCCGTTTTTACAAAGTTTTCAGATTGGCTCTCGGGTTTGCACTTCCAGCTGAATTGGCCATAGAATCAATTGTGTCGAGAAATTTTTTGAATTTGAGGCCTCGGGTGCGGAGTTTTTTACGTCGTCGCCCATATCCAAATTGCGCGCACGCTTGTGCGCCATTTTTACAAAGTTTTCAGATTGCCTCTCGGGTTTGCATCTCCAGCTGAATTGGCCATAGAATCAATTGTGTCGAGAAAGTTTTTGAATTTGAGGCCTCGGGTGCCGAGTTTTTGACGTCGTCGCCCATAGCCAAACTTGCGCGCATGGTTGTGTGCCATTTTACAAAGTTTTCAGATTGCCTCCCAGGTTTGCATCCCTCACTGAATTGGCCATAGAATCAATTGTGTCGAGACGGTTTTTGAATTTGAGGCCTCGGGTGCGGAGTTTTTGACGTCGTCGCCCATAGCCAAATTGCGCGCACGCTTGTGCGCCGTTTTTACAAAGTTTTTAGATTGCCTCTCGGGTTTGCATTTCCAGCTGAATTGGCCATAGAATCAATTGTGTCGAGAAAGTTTTTGAATTTGAGACCTCGGGTGTGGAGTTTTTGACGTCGTCGCTCATAGCCAAACTTGCGCGCATGGTTGGGTGCCGTTTTTACAAAGTTTTCAGATTGCCTCCCAGGTTTGCATCCCTCACTGAATTGGCCATAGAATCAATTGTGTCGAGACGGTTTTTGAATTTGAGGCCTCGGGTGCGGAGTTTTTGACGTCGTCGCCCATAGCCAAATTGCGCGCACACTTGTGCGGCGTTTTTACAATGTTTTCAGATTGTCTCCCGGGTTTGCACTTCCAGCTGAATTGGCCATAAAATCAATTGTGTCGAGAAATTTTTGAATTTGAGGCCTCGGGTGCGGAGTTCTTGACGTCGTCGCCCATAGCCAAATTGCGCGCACGCTTGTACGCCGTTTTTACAAAGTTTTCAGATTGCCTCTCGGGTTTGCATTCCCAGTTGAATTGGCCATAGAATCAATTGTGTTGAGACGGTTTTTAAATTTGAGGCCTCGAGTGCGGAGTTTTTGACGTCATCGCCCATAGCAAAATTGCGCGCACACTTGTGCGCCGTTTTTACAAAGTTTTCAGATTGGCTCTCGGGTTTGCACTTCCAGCTGAATTGGCCATAGAATCAATTGTGTCGAGAAATTTTTTGAATTTGAGGCCTCGGGTGCGGAGTTTTTTACGTCGTCGCCCATATCCAAATTGCGCGCACGCTTGTGCGCCATTTTTACAAAGTTTTCAGATTGCCTCTCGGGTTTGCATCTCCAGCTGAATTGGCCATAGAATCAATTGTGTCGAGAAAGTTTTTGAATTTGAGGCCTCGGGTGCGGAGTTTTTGACGTCGTCGCCCATAGCCAAACTTGCGCGCATGGTTGTGTGCCATTTTACAAAGTTTTCAGATTGCCTCCCAGGTTTGCATCCCTCACTGAATTGGCCATAGAATCAATTGTGTCGAGACGGTTTTTGAATTTGAGGCCTCGGGTGTAGATTTTTTGACGTCGTCGCCCATAGCCAAATTGCGCGCACACTTGTGCGCCGTTTTTACAAAGTTTTCAGATTGCCTCTCGGGTTTGCACTTCCAGTTGAATTGGCCATAGAATCAATTGTGTCGAGAAATTTTTTGAATTTAAGGCCTCGGGTGCGGAGTTTTTTACGTCGTCGCCCATAGCCAAATTGCGCGCACACTTGTGCGCCGTTTTTACAAAGTTTTCAGATTGCCTCTCGGGTTTGAATTTCTAGCTGAATTGGCCAAAGAATCAATTGTGTCGAGAAAGTTTTTGAATTTGAGGCCTCGGGTGCGGAGTTTTTGACGTCGTCGCCCATAGCCAAACTTGCGCGCATGGTTGTGTGCCGTTTTTACAAAGTTTTTAGATTGCCTCCCAGGTTTGCATCCCTCACTGAATTGGCCATAGAATCAATTGTGTCGTGACGGTTTTTGAATTTGAGGCCTCGGGTGCGGAGTTTTTGACGTCGTCGCCCATAGCCAAACTTGCGCGCATGGTTATATGCCGTTTTTACAAAGTTTTCAGATTGCCTCCCAGGTTTGCATCCCTCACTGAATTGGCCATAGAATCAATTGTGTCGAGACGGTTTTTGAATTTGAGGCCTCGGGTGCGGAGTTTTTGACGTCGTCGCCCATAGCCAAATTGCGCGCACGCTTGTGCGCCGTTTTTACAAAGTTTTCAGATTGCCTCTCGGGTTTGCATTTCCAGCTGAATTGGCCATATAATCAATTTTGTCGAGAAAGTTTTTGAATTTGAGGCCTCGGGTGCGGAGTTTTTGACGTCGTCACCCATAGCCAAACTTGCGCGCATGGTTGTGTCGCGTTTTTACAAAGTTTTCAAATTGCCTCCCAGGTTTGCATCCCTCACTAAATTGGCCATAGAATGAATTGTGTCGAGACGGTTTTTGAATTTGAGGCCTCGGGTGCGAAGTTTTTGACGTCGTCGCCCATAGCCAAACTTGCGCGCATGGTTGTGTGCCGTTTTTACAAAGTTTTCAGATTGCCTCCCGGGTTTGAATTCCCCACTGAATTGGCCATAGAATCAATTGTGTCGAGAAATTTTTTGAATTTGAGGCCTCGGGTGCGGAGTTTTTGACGTCGTCGCCCATAGCCAAACTTGCGCGCATGGTTGTGTGCCGTTTTTACAAAGTTTTTAGATTGCCTCCCAGGTTTGCATCCCTCACTGAATTGGCCATATAATCAATTGTGTCGAGACGGTTTTTGAATTTGAGGCCTCGGGTGCGGAGTTTTTGACGTCGTCGCCCATAGCCAAACTTGCGCGCATGGTTATGTGCCGTTTTTACAAAGTTTTCAGATTGCCTCCCAGGTTTGCATCCCTCACTGAATTGGCCATAGAATCAATTGTGTCGAGACGGTTTTTGAATTTGAGGCCTCGGGTGCGGAGTTTTTGACGTCGTCGCCCATAGCCAAATTGCGCGCACGCTTGTGCGCCGTTTTTACAAAGTTTTCAGATTGCCTCTCGGGTTTGCATTTCCAGCTGAATTGGCCATATAATCAATTCTGTCGAGAAAGTTTTTGAATTTGAGGCCTCGGGTGCGGAGTTTTTGACGTCGTCGCCCATAGCCAAACTTGCGCGCATGGTTGTGTCGCGTTTTTACAAAGTTTTCAAATTGCCTCCCAGGTTTGCATCCCTCACTAAATTGGCCATAGAATGAATTGTGTCGAGACGGTTTTTGAATTTGAGGCCTCGGGTGCGAAGTTTTTGACGTCGTCGCCCATAGCCAAACTTGCGCGCATGGTTGTGTGCCGTTTTTACAAAGTTTTCAGATTGCCTCCCGGGTTTGAATTCCCCACTGAATTGGCCATAGAATCAATTGTGTCGAGAAATTTTTTGAATTTGAGGCCTCGGGTGCGGACTTTTTGACGTCGTCGCCCATAGCCAAATTGCGCGCACGCTTGTGCACCGTTTTTACAAAGTTTTCAGATTGCCTCTCGGGTTTTCATTTCCAGCTGAATTGACCATAGAATCAATTGTGTCGAGAATTTTTTTGAATTTGAGGCCTCGGGTGCGGAGTTTTTACCGTCGTCGCCCATAGCCAAATTGCGCGCACGCTTGTGCGCCGTTTTTACAAAGTTTTCAGATTGCCTCTCGGGTTTGCATTTCCAGCTGAATTGGCCATAGAATCAATTGTGTCGAGACGGTTTTTGAATTTGAGGCGTCGGGTGCGGATTTTTTTACGTCCTCGTCCATAGCCAAATTGCGCGCACACTTGTGCGCCGTTTTTACAAAGTTTTCAGATTGCCTCTCGGGTTTGCACTTCTAGCTGAATTGGCCATAGAATCAATTGTGTCGAGAAATTTTTTGAATTTGAGGCCTCGGGTGCGGAGTTTTTACCGTCGTCGCCCATAGCCAAATTGCGCGCACACTTGTGCGCCGTTTTTACAAAGTTTTCAGATTGCCTCTCGGGTTTGCACTTCTAGCTGAATTGGCCATAGAATCAATTGTGTCGAGAAAGTTTTTGAATTTGAGGCCTCGGGTGCGAAGTTTTTTACGTCGTCGCCCATAGCCAAACTTGCGCGCATGGTTGTGTGCCGTTTTTACAAAGTTTTCAGATTGCCTCCCAGGTTTGCATCCCTCACTGAATTGGCCATAGAATCAATTGTGTCGAGAAAATTTTTGAATTTGAGGCCTTGGGTGCGGAGTTTTTGACGTCGTCGCCCATAGCCAAATTGCGCGCACGCTTGTGTGCCGTTTTTACAAAGTTTTCAGATTGCCTCTCGGGTTTGCATTTCCAGCTGAATTGGCCATAGAATCAATTGTGTCGAGAAAGTTTTTGAATTTGAGGCCTCGGGTGCGGAGTTTTTGACGTCGTCGCCCATAGCCAAACTTGCGCGCATGGTTGTGTGCCGTTTTTACAAAGTTTTTAGATTGCCTCCCAGGTTTGCATCCCTCACTGAATTGGCCATATAATCAATTGTGTCGAGACGGTTTTTGAATTTGAGGCCTCGGGTGCGGAGTTTTTGACGTCGTCGCCCATAGCCAAACTTGCGCGCATGGTTATGTGCCGTTTTTACAAAGTTTTCAGATTGCCTCCCAGGTTTGCATCCCTCACTGAATTGGCCATAGAATCAATTGTGTCGAGACGGTTTTTGAATTTGAGGCCTCGGGTGCGGAGTTTTTGACGTCGTCGCCCATAGCCAAATTGCGCGCACGCTTGTGCGCCGTTTTTACAAAGTTTTCAGATTGCCTCTCGGGTTTGCATTTCCAGCTGAATTGGCCATATAATCAATTCTGTCGAGAAAGTTTTTGAATTTGAGGCCTCGGGTGCGGAGTTTTTGACGTCGTCGCCCATAGCCAAACTTGCGCGCATGGTTGTGTCGCGTTTTTACAAAGTTTTCAAATTGCCTCCCAGGTTTGCATCCCTCACTAAATTGGCCATAGAATGAATTGTGTCGAGACGGTTTTTGAATTTGAGGCCTCGGGTGCGAAGTTTTTGACGTCGTCGCCCATAGCCAAACTTGCGCGCATGGTTGTGTGCCGTTTTTACAAAGTTTTCAGATTGCCTCCCGGGTTTGAATTCCCCACTGAATTGGCCATAGAATCAATTGTGTCGAGAAATTTTTTGAATTTGAGGCCTCGGGTGCGGACTTTTTGACGTCGTCGCCCATAGCCAAATTGCGCGCACGCTTGTGCACCGTTTTTACAAAGTTTTCAGATTGCCTCTCGGGTTTTCATTTCCAGCTGAATTGACCATAGAATCAATTGTGTCGAGAAATTTTTTGAATTTGAGGCCTCGGGTGCGGAGTTTTTACCGTCGTCGCCCATAGCCAAATTGCGCGCACGCTTGTGCGCCGTTTTTACAAAGTTTTCAGATTGCCTCTCGGGTTTGCATTTCCAGCTGAATTGGCCATAGAATCAATTGTGTCGAGACGGTTTTTGAATTTGAGGCGTCGGGTGCGGATTTTTTTACGTCCTCGTCCATAGCCAAATTGCGCGCACACTTGTGCGCCGTTTTTACAAAGTTTTCAGATTGCCTCTCGGGTTTGCACTTCTAGCTCAATTGGCCATAGAATCAATTGTGTCGAGAAATTTTTTGAATTTGAGGCCTCGGGTGCGGAGTTTTTACCGTCGTCGCCCATAGCCAAATTGCGCGCACACTTGTGCGCCGTTTTTACAAAGTTTTCAGATTGCCTCTCGGGTTTGCACTTCTAGCTGAATTGGCCATAGAATCAATTGTGTCGAGAAAGTTTTTGAATTTGAGGCCTCGGGTGCGAAGTTTTTTACGTCGTCGCCCATAGCCAAACTTGCGCGCATGGTTGTGTGCCGTTTTTACAAAGTTTTCAGATTGCCTCCCAGGTTTGCATCCCTCACTGAATTGGCCATAGAATCAATTGTGTCGAGAAAATTTTTGAATTTGAGGCCTTGGGTGCGGAGTTTTTGACGTCGTCGCCCATAGCCAAATTGCGCGCACGCTTGTGTGCCGTTTTTACAAAGTTTTCAGATTGCCTCTCGGGTTTGCATTTCCAGCTGAATTGGCCATAGAATCAATTGTGTCGAGAAAGTTTTTGAATTTGAGGCCTCGGGTGCGGAGTTTTTGACGTCGTCGCCCATAGCCAAACTTGCGCGCATGGTTGTGTGCCGTTTTTACAAAGTTTTTAGATTGCCTCCCAGGTTTGCATCCCTCACTGAATTGGCCATATAATCAATTGTGTCGAGACGGTTTTTGAATTTGAGGCCTCGGGTGCGGAGTTTTTGACGTCGTCGCCCATAGCCAAACTTGCGCGCATGGTTATGTGCCGTTTTTACAAAGTTTTCAGATTGCCTCCCAGGTTTGCATCCCTCACTGAATTGGCCATAGAATCAATTGTGTCGAGACGGTTTTTGAATTTGAGGCCTCGGGTGCGGAGTTTTTGACGTCGTCGCCCATAGCCAAATTGCGCGCACGCTTGTGCGCCGTTTTTACAAAGTTTTCAGATTGCCTCTCGGGTTTGCATTTCCAGCTGAATTGGCCATATAATCAATTCTGTCGAGAAAGTTTTTGAATTTGAGGCCTCGGGTGCGGAGTTTTTGACGTCGTCGCCCATAGCCAAACTTGCGCGCATGGTTGTGTCGCGTTTTTACAAAGTTTTCAAATTGCCTCCCAGGTTTGCATCCCTCACTAAATTGGCCATAGAATGAATTGTGTCGAGACGGTTTTTGAATTTGAGGCCTCGGGTGCGAAGTTTTTGACGTCGTCGCCCATAGCCAAACTTGCGCGCATGGTTGTGTGCCGTTTTTACAAAGTTTTCAGATTGCCTCACGGGTTTGAACTCCCCACTGAATTGGCCATAGAATCAATTGTGTCGAGAAATTTTTTGAATTTGAGGCCTCGGGTGCGGAGTTTTTGACATCGTCGCCCATAGCCAAATTGCGCGCACGCTTGTGCACCGTTTTTACAAAGTTTTCAGATTGCCTCTCGGGTTTTCATTTCCAGCTGAATTGACCATAGAATCAATTGTGTCGAGAAATTTTTTGAATTTGAGGCCTCGGGTGCGGAGTTTTTACCGTCGTCGCCCATAGCCAAATTGCGCGCACGCTTGTGCGCCGTTTTTACAAAGTTTTCAGATTGCCTCTCGGGTTTGCATTTCCAGCTGAATTCGCCATAGAATCAATTGTGTCGAGACGGTTTTTGAATTTGAGGCGTCGGGTGCGGATTTTTTTACGTCCTCGTCCATAGCCAAATTGCGCGCACACTTGTGCGCCGTTTTTACAAAGTTTTCAGATTGCCTCTCGGGTTTGCACTTCTAGCTGAATTGGCCATAGAATCAATTGTGTCGAGAAATTTTTTGAATTTGAGGCCTCGGGTGCGGAGTTTTTGACGTCGTCGCCCATAGCCAAATTGCGCGCACACTTGTGCGCCGTTTTTACAAAGTTTTCAGATTGCCTCTCGGGTTTGCATATCCAGCTGAATTGGCCATAGAATCAATTGTGTCGAGAAAATTTTTGAATTTGAGGCCTCGGGTGCGGAGTTTTTGACGTCGTCGCCCATAGCCAAATTGCGCGCACGCTTGTGCGCCGTTTTTACAAAGTTTTCAGATTGCCTCTGGGTTTGCATTTCCAGCTGAGAATTGACCATAGAATCAATTGTGTCGAGACGGTTTTTGAATTTGAGGCCTTGGGTGCGGAGTTTTTGACGTCGTCGCCCATAGCCAAATTGCGCGCACGCTTGTGCGCCGTTTTTACAAAGTTTTCAGATTGCCTCCCAGGTTTACATCCCTCACTAAATTGGCCATAGAATCAATTGTGTCGAGACGGTTTTTGAATTTGAGGCCTCGTGTGCGGAGTTTTTGACGTCGTCGCCCATAGCCAAATTGCGCGCACACTTGTGCGCCGTTTTTACAAAGTTTTCAGATTGCCTCTCGGGTTTGCACTTCCAGCTGAATTGGCCATAGAATCAATTGTGTCGAGAAATTTTTTGAATTTGAGGCCTCGGGTGCGGAGTTTTTGACGTCGTCGCCCATAGCCAAATTGCACGCTCACTTGTGCGCCGTTTTTACAAAGTTTTCAGATTGCCTCTCGGGTTTGCACTTCCAGCTGAATTGGTCATAGAATCAATTGTGTCGAGAAATTTTTTGAATTTGAGGCCTCGGGTGCGGAGTTTTTTACGTCGTCGCCCATAGCCAAATTGCGCGCACACTTGTGCGCCGTTTTTACAAAGTTTTCAGATTGCCTGTCGGGTTTGCATTTCCAGCTGAATTGGCCATAGAATCAATTGTGTCGAGAAATTTTTTGAATTTGAGGCCTCGGGTGCGGAGTTTTTGACGTCGTCGCCCATAGCCAAACTTGCGCGCATGGTTGTGTGCCATTTTACAAAGTTTTCAGATTGCCTCCCAGGTTTGCATCCCTCACTGAATTGGCCATAGAATCAATTGTGTCGAGACGGTTTTTGAATTTGAGGCCTCGGGTGCGGAGTTTTTTACGTCGTCGCCCATAGCCAAATTGTGCGCACGCTTGTGCGCCGATTTTACAAAGTTTTCAGATTGCCTCTCGGGTTTGCATTTCCAGCTGAATTGGCAATAGAATCAATTGTGTCGAGAAAGTTTTTGAATTTGAGACCTCGGGTGTGGAGTTTTTGACGTCGTCGCTCATAGCCAAACTTGCGCGCATGGTTGGGTGCCGTTTTTACAAAGTTTTCAGATTGCCTCCCAGGTTTGCATCCCTCACTGAATTGGCCATAGAATCAATTGTGTCGAGACGGTTTTTGAATTTGAGGCCTCGGGTGCGGAGTTTTTGACGTCGTCGCCCATAGCCAAATTGCGCGCACGCTTGTACGCCGTTTTTACAAAGTTTTCAGATTGCCTCTCGGGTTTGCATTCCCAGTTGAATTGGCCATAGAATCAATTGTGTTGAGACGGTTTTTAAATTTGAGGCCTCGAGTGCGGAGTTTTTGACGTCATCGCCCATAGCCAAATTGCACGCTCACTTGTGCGCCGTTTTTACAAAGTTTTCAGATTGCCTCTCGGGTTTGCACTTCCAGCTGAATTGGTCATAGAATCAATTGTGTCGAGAAATTTTTTGAATTTGAGGCCTCGGGTGCGGAGTTTTTTACGTCGTCGCCCATAGCCAAATTGCGCGCACACTTGTGCGCCATTTTTACAAAGTTTTCAGATTGCCTCTCGGGTTTGCATTTCCAGCTGAATTGGCCATAGAATCAATTGTGTCGAGAAAGTTTTTGAATTTGAGGCCTCGGGTGCGGAGTTTTTGACGTCGTCGCCCATAGCCAAACTTGTGCGCATGGTTGTGTGCCGTTTTTACAAAGTTTTCAGATTGCCTCCCAGGTTTGCATCCCTCACTGAATTGGCCATAAAATCAATTGTGTCGAGAATTTTTTTGAATTTGAGGCCTCGGGTGCGGAGTTTTTGACGTCGTCGCCCATAGCCAAATTGCGCGCACACTTGTGCGCCGTTTTTACAAAGTTTTCAGATTGCCTCTCGGGTTTGCATTTCCAGCTGAATTGGCCATAAAATCAATTGTGTCGAGACGGTTTTTTGAATTTGAGGCCTCGGGTGCAGAGTTTTTTACGTCGTCGCCCATAGCCAAATTGCGCGCACACTTGTGCGCCGTTTTTACAAAGTTTTCAGATTGCCTCTCGGGTTTGCACTTCTAGTTGAATTGGCCATAGAATCAATTGTGTCGAGAAATGTTTTGAATTTGAGGCCTCGGGTGCGGAGTTTTTGACGTCATCGCCCAGAGCCAAATTGCGCGCACACTTGTGCGCCGTTTTTACAAAGTATTCAGATTGCCTCTCGGGTTTGCACCTCCAGTTGAATTGGCCATAGAATCAATTGTGTCGAGAAATTTTTTGAATTTGAGGCCTCGGGTGCGGAGTTTTTGACGTCGTCGCCCATAGCCAAATTGCGCGCACACTTGTGCGCCGTTTTTACAAAGTTTTCAGATTGCCTCTCGGGTTTGCATTTCCAGCTGAATTGGCCATAGAATCAATTGGGTCGAGACGGTTTTTGAATTTTAGGCCTCGGGTGCGGAGTTTTTGACGTCGTCGCCCATAGCCAAATTGCGCGCACACTTGTGCGCTGTTTTTACAAAGTTTTCAGATTGCCTCTCGGGTTTTCATTTCCAGCTGAATTGGCCATAGAATCAATTGTGTCGAGACGGTTTTTGAATTTGAGGCCTCGGGTGCGGAGTTTTTGACGTCGTCGCCCATAGCCAAACTTGCGCGCATGGTTGTGTGCCGTTTTTACAAAGTTTTCAGATTGCCTCCCAGGTTTGCTTCCCTCACTGAATTGGCCATAAAATCAATTGTGTCGAGAAATTTTTTGAATTTGAGGCCTCGGGTGCGGAGTTTTTGACGTCGTCGCCCATAGCCAAATTGCGCGCACACTTGTGCACCGTTTTTACAAAGTTTTCAGATTGCCTCTCGGGTTTGCATTTCCAGCTTAATTGGCCATAGAATCAATTGTGTCGAGAATTTTTTTGAATTCGAGGCCTCGGGTGCGTTGTTTTTGACGTCGTCGCCCATAGCCAAATTGCGCGCACACTTGTGCGCCGTTTTTACAAAGTTTTCAGATTGCCTCTCGGGTTTGCACTTCCAGCTGAATTGGCCATAGAATCAATTATGTCGAGAAATTTTTTGAATTTGAGGTCTCGGGTGCAGAGTTTTTGACGTCGTCGCCCATAGCCAAATTGCGCGCACACTTGTGCGCCGTTTTTACAAAGTTTTCAGATTGCCTCTCGGGTTTGCACTTCCAGTTGAATTGGCCATAGAATCAATTGTGTCGAGAAATTTTTTGAATTTGAGGCCTCGGGTGCGGAGTTTTTGACGTCGTCGCCCATAGCCAAATTGCGCGCACACTTGTGCGCCGTTTTTACAAAGTTTTTAGATTGCCTCTCGGGTTTGCACTTCCAGTTGAATTGGCCATAAAATCAATTGTGTCGAGAAATTTTTTGCATTTGAGGCCTCGGGTGCGGAGTTTTTGAAGTCGTCGCCCATAGCCAAATTGCGCGCACACTTGTGCGCCGTTTTTACAAAGTTTTCAGATTGCCTCTCGGGTTTGCATTTCCAGCAGAATTGGCCATAGAATCAATTGTGTCGAGACGGTTTTTGAATTTGAGGCCTCGGGTGCGGAGTTTTTGACGTCCTCGCTCATAGCCAAATTGCGCGCACACTTGTGCGCCGTTTTTACAAAGTTTTCAGATTGCCTCTCGGGTTTTCACTTCCAGCTGAATTGGCCATAGAATCAATTGTGTCGAGACGGTTTTTGAATTTGAGGCCTCGGGTGCGGAGTTTTTGACGTCGTCGCCCATAGCCAAACTTGCGCGCATGGTTGTGTGCCGTTTTTACAAAGTTTTCAGATTGCCTCCCAGGTTTGCATCCCTCACTGAATTGGCCATAGAATCAATTGTGTCGAGACGGTTTTTGAATTTGAGGCCTCGGTTGCGGAGTTTTTGACGTCGTCGGCCATAGCCAAATTGCGCGCCGTTTTTACAAAGTTTTCAGATTGCCTCTCGGGTTTGCATTTCCAGCTGAATTGGCCATAGAATCAATTGTGTCGAGACGGTTTTTGAATTTGAGGCCTCGGGTGCAGAGTTTTTGTCGTCGTCGCCCATAGCCAAATTGCGCGCACACTTGTGCGCCGTTTTTACAAAGTTTTCAGATTGCCTCTCGGGTTTGCACTTCCAGTTGAATTGGCCATAGAATCAATTGTGTCGAGAAATTTTTTGAATTTGAGGCCTCGGGTGCGGAGTTTTTGACGTCGTCGCCCATAGCCAAATTGCGCGCACACTTGTGCGCCGTTTTTACAAAGTTTTCAGATTGCCTCTCGGGTTTAAACTTCCAGTTGAATTGGCCATAAAATCAATTGTGTCGAGAAATTTTTTGCATTTGAGGCCTCGGGTGCGGAGTTTTTGACGTCGTCGCCCATAGCCAAATTGCGCGCACACTTGTGCGCCGTTTTTACAAAGTTTTCAGATTGCCTCTCGGGTTTGCATTTCCAGCAGAATTGGCCATAGAATCAATTGTGTCGAGACGGTTTTTGAATTTGAGGCCTCGGGTGCGGAGTTTTTGACGTCCTCGCTCATAGCCAAATTGCGCGCACACTTGTGCGCCGTTTTTACAAAGTTTTCAGATTGCCTCTCGGGTTTTCATTTCCAGCTAAATTGGCCATATAATCAATTGTGTCGAGACGGTTTTTGAATTTGAGGCCTCGGGTGCGGAGTTTTTTACGACGTCGCCCATAGCCAAACTTGCGCGCATGGTTGTGTGCCGTTTTTACAAAGTTTTCAGATTGCCTTCCAGGTTTGCATCCCTCACTGAATTGGCCATAAAATCAATTGTGTCGAGAATTTTTTTGAATTTGAGGCCTCGGGTGTGGAGTTTTTTACGTCGTCGCCCATAGCCAAATTGCACGCACACTTGTGCGCCGTTTTTACAAAGTTTTCAGATTGCCTCTCGGGTTTGCATTTCCAGCTGAATTGGCCATAGAATCAATTGTGTCGAGACGGTTTTTGAATTTGAGGCCTCGGGTGCGGAGTTTTTGACGTCGTCGCCCAAAGCCAAACTTGCGCGCATGGTTGTGTGCCGTTTTTACAAAGTTTTCAGATTGCCTCCCGGGTTTTCACTTCCAGCTGAATTGGCCATAGAATCAATTGTGTCGAGAATTTTTTTGAATTTGAGGCCTCGGGTGTGGAGTTTTTTACGTCGTCGCCCATAGCCAAATTGCACGCACACTTGTGCGCCGTTTTTACAAAGTTTTCAGATTGCCTCTCGGGTTTGCATCCCCAGCTGAATTGGCCATAAAATCAATTGTGTCGAGACGGTTTTTGAATTTGAGGCCTCGGGTGCGGAGTTTTTGACGTCGTCGCCCATAGCCAAATTGCGCGTACACTTGTGCGCCGTTTTTACAAAGTTTTCAGATTGCCTCTCGGGTTTTCACTTCCAGCTGAATTGGCCATAGAATCAATTGTGTCGAGACGGTTTTTGAATTTGAGGCCTCGGGTGCGGAGTTTTTGACGTCGTCGCCCATAGCCAAACTTGCGCGCATGGTTGTGTGCCGTTTTTACAAAGTTTTCAGATTGCCTCCCAGGTTTGCATCCCTCACTGAATTGGCCATAGAATCAATTGTGTTGAGACGGTTTTTGAATTTGAGGCCTCGGTTGCGGAGTTTTTGACGTCGTCGGCCATAGCCAAATTGCGCGCCGTTTTTACAAAGTTTTCAGATTGCCTCTCGGGTTTTCATCTCCAGTTGAATTAGCTATAGAATCAATTGTGTCGAGACGGTTTTTGAATTTGAGGCCGCGGGTGCGGAGTTTTTGACGTCGTCGCCCATAGCCAAACTTGCGCGCATGGTTGTGTGCCGTTTTTACAAAGTTTTCAGATTGCCTCCCAGGTTTGCATCCCTCACAAAATTGGCCATAGAATCAATTGTGTCGAGAAATTTTTTGAATTTGAGGCCTCGGGTGCGGAGTTTTTGACGTCATCGCCCATAGCCAAATTACGCGCACACTTGTGCGCCGTTTTTACAAAGTTTTTAGATTGCCTCTCGGGTTTGCACTTCCAGTTGAATTGCCATAGAATCAATTGTGTCGAGAAATTTTTTGAATTTGAGGCCTCGGGTGCGGAGTTTTTGACGTCGTCGCCCATAGCCAAATTGCGCGCACACTTGTGCGCCGTTTTTACAAAGTTTTCAGATTGCCTCTCGGGTTTGCACTTCCAGTTGAATTGCCATAGAATCAATTGTGTCGAGAAATTTTTTGAATTTGAGGCCTCGGGTGCGGAGTTTTTGACGTCGTCGCCCATAGCCAAATTGCGCGCACACTTGTGCGCCATTTTTACAAAGTTTTCAGATTGCCTCTTGGGTTTGCATTTCCAGCTGAATTGGCCATAGAATCAATTGTGTCGAGACGGTTTTTGAATTTGAGGCCTCGGGTGCGGAGTTTTTGTTGTGCGCCGTTTTTACAAAGTTTTCAGATTGCCTCTCGGGTTTGCACTTCTAGCTGAATTGGCCATAGAATCAATTGTGTCGAGAAATTTTTTGAATTTGAGGCCTCGGGTGCAGAGTTTTTGACGTCGTCGCCCATAGCCAAATTGCGCGCACACTTGTGCGCCGTTTTTACAAAGTTTTTAGATTGCCTCTCGGGTTTGCACTTCCAGTTGAATTGGCCATAAAATCAATTGTGTCGAGAAATTTTTTGAATTTGAGGCCTCGGGTGCGGAGTTTTTGACGTCGTCGCCCATAGCCAAATTGCGCGCACACTTGTGCGCCATTTTTACAAAGTTTTCAAATTGCCTCTCGGGTTTGCATTGCCAGCAGAATTGGCCATAAAATCAATTGTGTCGAGACGGTTTTTGAATTTGAGGCCTCGGGTGCGGAGTTTTTGACGTCGTCGCCCATAGCCAAATTGGGCGCACACTTGTGCGCCGTTTTTACAAAGTTTTCAGATTGCCTCTCGGGTTTTCTTTTCCAGCTGAATTGGCCATAAAATCAATTGTGTTGAGACGGTTTTTGAATTTGAGGCCTCGGGTGAGGAGTTTTTAACGTCGTCGCCCATAGCCAAACTTGCGCGCATGGTTGTGTGCCGTTTTTACAAAGTTTTCAGATTGCCTCCCAGGTTTGCATCCCTCACTGAATTGGCCATAAAATCAATTGTGTCGAGAAATTTTTTGAATTTGAGGCCTCGGGTGCGGAGTTTTTGACGTCGTCGCCCATAGCCAAATTGCGCGCACACTTGTGCGCCGTTTTCACAAAGTTTTCAGATTGCCTCTCGGGTTTGCATTTCCAGCTGAATTGGCCATAGAATCAATTGTGTCGAGACGGTTTTTGAATTTGAGGCCTCGGGTGCGTAGTTTTTGTTGTGCGCCGTTTTTACAAAGTTTTCAGATTGCCTCTCGGGTTTGCACTTCCAGTTGAATTGGCCATAAAATCAATTGTGTCGAGAAATTTTTTGAATTTGAGGCCTCGGGTGCGGAGTTTTTGACGTCGTCGCCCATAGCCAAATTGCGCGCACACTTGTGCGCCGTTTTTACAAAGTTTTCAGATTGCCTCTCAGGTTTGCATTGCCAGCAGAATTGGCCATAAAATCAATTGTGTCGAGACTGTTTTTGAATTTGAGGCCTCGGGTGTGGAGTTTTTGACGTCGTCGCCCATAGCCAAATTGCGCGCACACTTGTGCGCCGTTTTTACAAAGTTTTCAGATTGCCTCTCGGGTTTTCTTTTCCAGCTGAATTGGCCATAAAATCAATTGTGTTGAGACGGTTTTTGAATTTGAGGCCTCGGGTGAGGAGTTTTTAACGTCGTCGCCCATAGCCAAACTTGCGCGCATGGTTGTGTGCCGTTTTTACAAAGTTTTCAGATTGCCTCCCAGGTTTGCATCCCTCACTGAATTGGCCATAAAATCAATTGTGTCGAGAAATTTTTTGAATTTGAGGCCTCGGGTGCGGAGTTTTTGACGTCGTCGCCCATAGCCAAATTGCGCGCACACTTGTGCGCCGTTTTTACAAAGTTTTCAGATTGCCTCTCGGGTTTGCATTTCCAGCTGAATTGGCCATAGAATCAATTGTGTTGAGACGGTTTTTGAATTTGAGGCCTCGGGTGCGTAGTTTTTGTTGTGCGCCGTTTTTACAAAGTTTTCAGATTGCCTCTCGGGTTTGCACTTCCAGTTGAATTGGCCATAAAATCAATTGTGTCTAGAAATTTTTTGAATTTGAGGCCTCGGGTGCGGAGTTTTTGACGTCGTCGCCCATAGCCAAATTGCGCGCACACTTGTGCGCCGTTTTTACAAAGTTTTCAGATTGCCTCTCGGGTTTGCATTGCCAGCAGAATTGGCCATAAAATCAATTGTGTCGAGACGGTTTTTGAATTTGAGGCCTCGGGTGTGGAGTTTTTGACGTCGTCGCCCATAGCCAAATTGGGCGCACACTTGTGCGCCGTTTTTACAAAGTTTTCAGATTGCCTATCGGGTTTTCTTTTCCAACTGAATTGGCCATAAAATCAATTGTGTTGAGACGGTTTTTGAATTTGAGGCCTCGGGTGAGTAGTTTTTAACGTCGTCGCCCATAGCCAAACTTGCGCGCATGGTTGTGTGCCGTTTTTACAAAGTTTTCAGATTGCCTCCCAGGTTTGCATCCCTCACTGAATTGGCCATAAAATCAATTGTGTCGAGAAATTTTTTGAATTTGAGGCCTTGGGTGCGGAGTTTTTGACGTCCTCGCCTATAGCCAAATTGCGCGCACATTTGTGCGCACATTTGTGCGCCGTTTTTACAAAGTTTTCAGATTGCCTCTCAGGTTTGCATTCCCAGCTGAATTGGCCATAGAATCAATTGTGTCGAGACGGTTTTTGAATTTGAGGCCTCGGGTGCGTAGTTTTTGACGTCGTCGCCCATAGCCAAATTGCGCGTACACTTGTGCGCCGTTTTTACAAAGTTTTTAGATTGCCTCTCAGGTTTTCACTTCCAGCTGAATTGGCCATAGAATCAATTGTGTCGAGACGGTTTTTGAATTTGAGGCCTCGGGTGCGGAGTTTTTGACGTCGTCGCCCATAGCCAAACTTGCGCGCATGGTTGTGTGCCGTTTTTACAAAGTTTTCAGATTGCCTCCCAGGTTTGCATCCCTCACTGAATTGGCCATAGAATCAATTGTGTTGAGGCGGTTTTTGAATTTGAGGCCTCGGGTGCGGAGTTTTTGACGTCGTCGCCCATAGCCAAACTTGCGCGCATGGTTGTGTGCCGTTTTTACAAAGTTTTCAGATTGCTTCCCAGGTTTGCATCCCTCACTGAATTGGCCATAGAATCAATTGTGTCGAGACGGTTTTTGAATTTGAGGCCTCGGTTGCGGAGTTTTTGACGTCGTCGCCCATAGCCAAATTGCGCGCACACTTGTGCGCCGTTTTTACAAAGTTTTCAGATTGCCTCTCGGGTTTTCATTCCCAGCTGAACTGGCCATAGAATCAATTGTGTTGAGACGGTTTTTGAATTTGAGGCCTCGGGTGCGGAGTTTTTGACGTCGTCGCCCATAGCCAAACTTGCGCGCATGGTTGTGTGCCGTTTTTACAAAGTTTTCAGATTGCCTCCCAGGTTTGCATCCCTCACTGAATTGGCTATAAAATCAATTGTGTCGAGAAAATTTTTGAATTTGAGGCCTCGGGTGCGGAGTTTTTGACGTCGTCGCCCATAGCCAAATTGCGCGCACACTTGTGCGCCGTTTTTACAAAGTTTTCAGATTGCCTCTCGGGTTTGCACTTCCAGCTGAATTGGCCATAGAATCAATTGTGTCGAGACGGTTTTTGAATTTGAGGCCTCGGGTGCGGAGTTTTTGACGTCGTCGCCCATAGCCAAATTGCGCGCACACTTGTGCGCCGTTTTTACAAAGTTTTCAGATTGCCTCTCGAGTTTGCATTTCCAGCTGAATTGGCCATAGAATCAATTGTGTCGAGACGGTTTTTGAATTTGAGGCCTCGGGTGCGTAGTTTTTGTTGTGCGCCGTTTTTACAAAGTTTTCAGATTGCCTCTCGGGTTTGCACTTCCAGTTGAATTGGCCATAAAATCAATTGTGTCGAGAAATTTTTTGAATTTGAGGCCTCGGGTGCGGAGTTTTTGACGTCGTCGCCCATAGCCAAATTGCGCGCACACTTGTGTGCCGTTTTTACAAAGTTTTCAGATTGCCTCTCGGGTTTGCATTGCCAGCAGAATTGGCCATAAAATCAATTGTGTCGAGACGGTTTTTGAATTTGAGGCCTCGGGTGTGGAGTTTTTGACGTCGTCGCCCATAGCCAAATTGGGCGCACACTTGTGCGCCGTTTTTACAAAGTTTTCAGATTGCCTATCGGGTTTTCTTTTCCAACTGAATTGGCCATAAAATCAATTGTGTTGAGACGGTTTTTGAATTTGAGGCCTCGGGTGAGTAGTATTTAACGTTGTCGCCCATAGCCAAACTTGCGCGCATGGTTGTGTGCCGTTTTTACAAAGTTTTCAGATTGCCTCCCAGGTTTGCATCCCTCACTGAATTGGCCATAAAATCAATTGTGTCGAGAAATTTTTTGAATTTGAGGCCTTGGGTGCGGAGTTTTTGACGTCCTCGCCTATAGCCAAATTGCGCGCACACTTGTGCGCCGTTTTTACAAAGTTTTCAGATTGCCTCTCGGGTTTGCATTCCCAGCTGAATTGGCCATAAAATCAATTGTGTCGAGACGGTTTTTGAATTTGAGGCCTCGGGTGCGTAGTTTTTGACGTCGTCGCCCATAGCCAAATTGCGCGTACACTTGTGCGCCGTTTTTACAAAGTTTTTAGATTGCCTCTCAGGTTTTCACTTCCAGCTGAATTGGCCATAGAATCAATTGTGTCGAGACGGTTTTTGAATTTGAGGCCTCGGGTGCGGAGTTTTTGACGTCGTCGCCCATAGCCAAACTTGCGCGCATGGTTGTGTGCCGTTTTTACAAAGTTTTCAGATTGCCTCCCAGGTTTGCATCCCTCACTGAATTGGCCATAGAATCAATTGTGTTGAGGCGGTTTTTGAATTTGAGGCCTCGGGTGCGGAGTTTTTGACGTCGTCGCCCATAGCCAAACTTGCGCGCATGGTTGTGTGCCGTTTTTACAAAGTTTTCAGATTGCTTCCCAGGTTTGCATCCCTCACTGAATTGGCCATAGAATCAATTGTGTCGAGACGGTTTTTGAATTTGAGGCCTCGGTTGCGGAGTTTTTGACGTCGTCGCCCATAGCCAAATTGCGTGCACACTTGTGCGCCGTTTTTACAAAGTTTTCAGATTGCCTCTCGGGTTTTCATTCCCAGCTGAACTGGCCATAGAATCAATTTTGTTGAGACGGTTTTTGAATTTGAGGCCTCGGGTGCGGAGTTTTTGACGTCGTCGCCCATAGCCAAACTTGCGCGCATGGTTGTGTGCCGTTTTTACAAAGTTTTCAGATTGCCTCCCAGGTTTGCATCCCTCACTGAATTGGCTATAAAATCAATTGTGTCGAGAAATTTTTTGAATTTGAGGCCTCGGGAGCGGAGTTTTTGACGTCGTCGCCCATAGCCAAATTGCGCGCACACTTGTGCGCCGCTTTTACAAAGTTTTCAGATTGCCTCTCGGGTTTGCACTTCCAGCTGAATTGGCCATAGAATCAATTGTGTCGAGACGGTTTTTGAATTTGAGGCCTCGGGTGCGGAGTTTTTGACGTCGTCGCCCATAGCCAAATTGCGCACACACTTGTGCGCCGTTTTTACAAAGTTTTCAGATTGCCTCTCGGGTTTGCATTTCCAGCTGAATTGGCCATAGAATCAATTGTGTCGAGACGGTTTTTGAATTTGAGGCCTCGGGTGCGTAGTTTTTGTTGTGCGCCGTTTTTACAAAGTTTTCAGATTGCCTCTCGGGTTTGCACTTCCAGTTGAATTGGCCATAAAATCAATTGTGTCGAGAAATTTTTTGAATTTGAGGCCTCGGGTGCGGAGTTTTTGACGTCGTCGCCCATAGCCAAATTGCGCGCACACTTGTGCGCCGTTTTTACAAAGTTTTCAGATTGCCTCTCGGGTTTGCATTTCCAGCTGAATTGGCCATAGAATCAATTGTGTCGAGACGGTTTTTGAATTTGAGGCCTCGGGTGCGTAGTTTTTGTTGTGCGCCGTTTTTACAAAGTTTTCAGATTGCCTCTCGGGTTTGCACTTCCAGTTGAATTGGCCATAAAATCAATTGTGTCGAGAAATTTTTTGAATTTGAGGCCTCAGGTGCGGAGTTTTTGACGTCGTCGCCCATAGCCAAATTGCGCGCACACTTGTGCGCCGTTTTTACAAAGTTTTCAGATTGCCTCTCGGGTTTGCATTGCCAGCAGAATTGGCCATAAAATCAATTGTGTCGAGACGGTTTTTGAATTTGAGGCCTCGGGTGTGGAGTTTTTGACGTCGTCGCCCATAGCCAAATTGGGCGCACACTTGTGCGCCGTTTTTACAAAGTTTTCAGATTGCCTATCGGGTTTTCTTTTCCAACTTAATTGGCCATAAAATCAATTGTGTTGAGACGGTTTTTGAATTTGAGGCCTCGGGTGAGTAGTATTTAACGTTGTCGCCCATAGCCAAACTTGCGCGCATGGTTGTGTGCCGTTTTTACAAAGTTTTCAGATTGCCTCCCAGGTTTGCATCCCTCACTGAATTGGCCATAAAATCAATTGTGTCGAGAAATTTTTTGAATTTGAGGCCTTGGGTGCGGAGTTTTTGACGTCCTCGCCTATAGCCAAATTGCGCGCACACTTGTGCGCCGTTTTTACAAAGTTTTCAGATTGCCTCTCGGGTTTGCATTCCCAGCTGAATTGGCCATAAAATCAATTGTGTCGAGACGGTTTTTGAATTTGAGGCCTCGGGTGCGTAGTTTTTGACGTCGTCGCCCATAGCCAAATTGCGCGTACACTTGTGCGCCGTTTTTACAAAGTTTTTAGATTGCCTCTCAGGTTTTCACTTCCAGCTGAATTGGCCATAGAATCAATTGTGTCGAGACGGTTTTTGAATTTGAGGCCTCGGGTGCGGAGTTTTTGACGTCGTCGCCCATAGCCAAACTTGCGCGCACACTTGTGCGCCATTTTTACAAAGTTTTCAGATTGCCTCTCGGGTTTGCATTTCCAGCTGAATTTGCCATAGAATCAATTGTGTCGAGAAAGTTTTTGAATTTGAGGCCTCGGGTGCGGAGTTTTTAACGTCGTCGCCCATAGCCAAACTTACGGGCATGGTTGTGTGCCGTTTTTACAAAGTTTTCAGATTGCCTCCCAGGTTTGCATCCCTCACTGAATTGGCCATAGAATCAATTGTGTTGAGGCAGTTTTTGAATTTGAGGCCTCGGGTGCGGAGTTTTTGACGTCGTCGCCCATAGCCAAACTTGCGCTTTGTTGTGTGCCGTTTTTACAAAGTTTTCAGATTGCTTCCCAGGTTTGCATCCCTCACTGAATTGGCCATAGAATCAATTGTGTCGAGACGGTTTTTGAATTTGAGGCCTCGGTTGCGGAGTTTTTGACGTCGTCGCCCATAGCCAAATTGCGTGCACACTTGTGCGCCGTTTTTACAAAGTTTTCAGATTGCCTCTCGGGTTTTCATTCCCAGCTGAACTGGCCATAGAATCAATTGTGTTGAGACGGTTTTTGAATTTGAGGCCTCGGGTGCGGAGTTTATGACGTCGTCGCCCATAGCCAAACTTGCGCGCATGGTTGTGTGCCGTTTTTACAAAGTTTTCAGATTGCCTCCCAGGTTTGCATCCCTCACTGAATTGGCTATAAAATCAATTGTGTCGAGAAATTTTTTGAATTTGAGGCCTCGGGTGCGGAGTTTTTAACGTCGTCGCCCATAGCCAAATTGCGCGCACACTTGTGCGCCGTTTTTACAAAGTTTTCAGATTGCCTCTCGGGTTTGCACTTCCAGCTGAATTGGCCATAGAATCAATTGTGTCGAGACGGTTTTTGAATTTGAGGCCTCGGGTGCGGAGTTTTTGACGTCGTCGCCCATAGCCAAATTGCGCACACACTTGTGCGCCGTTTTTACAAAGTTTTCAGATTGCCTCTCGGGTTTGCATTTCCAGCTGAATTGGCCATAGAATCAATTGTGTCGAGACGGTTTTTGAATTTGAGGCCTCGGGTGCGTAGTTTTTGTTGTGCGCCGTTTTTACAAAGTTTTCAGATTACCTCTCGGGTTTGCACTTCCAGTTGAATTGGCCATAAAATCAATTGTGTTGAGAAATTTTTTGAATTTGAGGCCTCGGGTGCGGAGTTTTTGACGTCGTCGCCCATAGCCAAATTGCGCGCACACTTGTGCGCCGTTTTTACAAAGTTTTCAGATTGCCTCTCGGGTTTGCATTGCCAGCAGAATTGGCCATAAAATCAATTGTGTCGAGACGGTTTTTGAATTTGAGGCCTCGGGTGTGGAGTTTTTGACGTCGTCGCCCATAGCCAAATTGGGCGCACACTTGTGCGCCGTTTTTACAAAGTTTTCAGTTTGCCTATCGGGTTTTCTTTTCCAACTGAATTGGCCATAAAATCAATTGTGTTGAGACGGTTTTTGAATTTGAGGCCTCGGGTGAGTAGTTTTTAACGTCGTCGCCCATAGCCAAACTTGCGCGCATGGTTGTGTGCCGTTTTTACAAAGTTTTCAGATTGCCTCCCAGGTTTGCATCCCTCACTGAATTGGCCATAAAATCAATTGTGTCGAGAAATTTTTTGAATTTGAGGCCTTGGGTGCGGAGTTTTTGACGTCCTCGCCTATAGCCAAATTGCGCGCACACTTGTGCGCCATTTTTACAAAGTTTTCAGATTGCCTCTCGGGTTTGCATTCCCAGCTGAATTGGCCATAAAATCAATTGTGTCGAGACGGTTTTTGAATTTGAGGCCTCGGGTGCGTAGTTTTTGACGTCGTCGCCCATAGCCAAATTGCGCGTACACTTGTGCGCCGTTTTTACAAAGTTTTTAGATTGCCTCTCAGGTTTTCACTTCCAGCTGAATTGGCCATAGAATCAATTGTGTCGAGACGGTTTTTGAATTTGAGGCCTCGGGTGCGGAGTTTTTGACGTCGTCGCCCATAGCCAAACTTGCGCGCATGGTTGTGTGCCGTTTTTACAAAGTTTTCAGATTGCTTCCCAGGTTTGCATCCCTCACTGAATTGGCCATAGAATCAATTGTGTCGAGACGGTTTTTGAATTTGAGGCGTCGGTTGCGGAGTTTTTGACGTCGTCGCCCATAGCCAAATTGCGCGCACACTTGTGCGCCATTTTTACAAAGTTTTCAGACTGCCTCTCGGGTTTTCATTCCCAGCTGAACTGGCCATAGAATCAATTGTGTTGAGACGGTTTTTGAATTTGAGGCCTCGGGTGCGGAGTTTTTGACGTCGTCGCCCATAGCCAAACTTGCGCGCATGGTTGTGTGCCGTTTTTACAAAGTTTTCAGATTGCCTCCCAGGTTTGCATCCCTCACTGAATTGGCTATAAAATCAATTGTGTCGAGAAATTTTTTGAATTTGAGGCCTCGGGTGCGGAGTTTTTAACGTCGTCGCCCATAGCCAAATTGCGCGCACACTTGTGCGCCGTTTTTACAAAGTTTTCAGATTGCCTCTCGGGTTTGCACTTCCAGCTGAATTGGCCATAGAATCAATTGTGTCGAGACGGTTTTTGAATTTGAGGCCTCGGGTGCGGAGTTTTTGACGTCGTCGCCCATAGCCAAATTGCGCACACACTTGTGCGCCGTTTTTACAAAGTTTTCAGATTGCCTCTCGGGTTTGCATTTCCAGCTGAATTGGCCATAGAATCAATTGTGTCGAGACGGTTTTTGAATTTGAGGCCTCGGGTGCGTAGTTTTTGTTGTGCGCCGTTTTTACAAAGTTTTCAGATTACCTCTCGGGTTTGCACTTCCAGTTGAATTGGCCATAAAATCAATTGTGTTGAGAAATTTTTTGAATTTGAGGCCTCGGGTGCGGAGTTTTTGACGTCGTCGCCCATAGCCAAATTGCGCGCACACTTGTGCGCCGTTTTTACAAAGTTTTCAGATTGCCTCTCGGGTTTGCATTGCCAGCAGAATTGGCCATAAAATCAATTGTGTCGAGACGGTTTTTGAATTTGAGGCCTCGGGTGTGGAGTTTTTGACGTCGTCGCCCATAGCCAAATTGGGCGCACACTTGTGCGCCGTTTTTACAAAGTTTTCAGTTTGCCTATCGGGTTTTCTTTTCCAACTGAATTGGCCATAAAATCAATTGTGTTGAGACGGTTTTTGAATTTGAGGCCTCGGGTGAGTAGTTTTTAACGTCGTCGCCCATAGCCAAACTTGCGCGCATGGTTGTGTGCCGTTTTTACAAAGTTTTCAGATTGCCTCCCAGGTTTGCATCCCTCACTGAATTGGCCATAAAATCAATTGTGTCGAGAAATTTTTTGAATTTGAGGCCTTGGGTGCGGAGTTTTTGACGTCCTCGCCTATAGCCAAATTGCGCGCACACTTGTGCGCCATTTTTACAAAGTTTTCAGATTGCCTCTCGGGTTTGCATTCCCAGCTGAATTGGCCATAAAATCAATTGTGTCGAGACGGTTTTTGAATTTGAGGCCTCGGGTGCGTAGTTTTTGACGTCGTCGCCCATAGCCAAATTGCGCGTACACTTGTGCGCCGTTTTTACAAAGTTTTTAGATTGCCTCTCAGGTTTTCACTTCCAGCTGAATTGGCCATAGAATCAATTGTGTCGAGACGGTTTTTGAATTTGAGGCCTCGGGTGCGGAGTTTTTGACGTCGTCGCCCATAGCCAAACTTGCGCGCATGGTTGTGTGCCGTTTTTACAAAGTTTTCAGATTGCTTCCCAGGTTTGCATCCCTCACTGAATTGGCCATAGAATCAATTGTGTCGAGACGGTTTTTGAATTTGAGGCGTCGGTTGCGGAGTTTTTGACGTCGTCGCCCATAGCCAAATTGCGCGCACACTTGTGCGCCATTTTTACAAAGTTTTCAGACTGCCTCTCGGGTTTTCATTCCCAGCTGAACTGGCCATAGAATCAATTGTGTTGAGACGGTTTTTGAATTTGAGGCCTCGGGTGCGGAGTTTTTGACGTCGTCGCCCATAGCCAAACTTGCGCGCATGGTTGTGTGCCGTTTTTACAAAGTTTTCAGATTGCCTCCCAGGTTTGCATCCCTCACTGAATTGGCTATAAAATCAATTATGTCGAGAAATTTTTTGAATTTGAGGCCTCGGGTGCGGAGTTTTTGACGTCGTCGCCCATAGCCAAATTGCGCGCACACTTGTGCGCCGTTTTTACAAAGTTTTCAGATTGCCTCTCGGGTTTGCACTTCCAGCTGAATTGGCCATAGAATCAATTGTGTCATGACGGTTTTTGAATTTGAGGCCTCGGGTGCGGAGTTTTTGACGTCGTCGCCCATAGCCAAATTGCGCGCACACTTGTGCGCCGTTTTTACAAAGTTTTCAGATTGCCTCTCGGGTTTGCACTTCCAGTTGAATTGGCCATAGAATCAATTGTGTCGAGAAATTTTTTGAATTTGAGGCCTCGGGTGCGGAGTTTTTGACGTCGTCGCCCATAGCCAAATTGCGCGCACACTTGTGCGCCGTTTTTACAAAGTTTTCAAATTGCCTCTCGGGTTTGCACTTCCAGCTGAATTGGCCATAGAATCAATTGTGTCAAAACGTTTTTTGAATTTGAGGCCTCGGGTGCGGACTTTTTGACGTCGTCGCCCATAGCCAAATTGCGCGCACACTTGTACGCCGTTTTTACAAAGTTTTCAGATTGCCTCTCGGGTTTGCACTTCCAACTGAATTGGCCATGGAATCAATTGTGTCGAGAATTTTTTTGAATTTGAGGCCTCGGGTGCGGAGTTTTTGACGTCGTCGCTCATAGCCAAATTGCGCGCACACTTGTGCGCCGTTTTTACAAAGTTTTCAGATTGCCTCTCGGGTTTGCACTTCCAGTTGAATTGGCCATAGAATCAATTGTGTCGAGAAATGTTTTGAATTTGAGGCTTCGGGTGCGGAGTTTTTGACGTCGTCGCCCATAGCCAAATTGCGCGCACACTTGTGCACCGTTTTTACAAAGTTTTCAGATTGCCTCTCGGGTTTGCACTTCCAGTTGAATTGGCCATAAAATCAATTGTGTCGAGAAATTTTTTAAATTTGAGGCCTCGGGTGCGGAGTTTTTGACGTCGTCGCCCATAGCCAAATTGCACGCACACTTGTGCGCCGTTTTTACAAAGTTTTCAGATTGCCTCTCGGGTTTGCACTTCCAGCTGAATTGGCCATAGAATCATTTGTGTCGAGACGGTTTTTGAATTTGAGGCCTCGGGTGCGGAGTTTTTGACGTCGTCGCCCATAGCCAAATTGCGCGCACACTTGTGCGCCGTTTTTACAAAGTTTTCAGATTGCCTCTCGGGTTTTCATTTCCAGCTGAATTGGCCATAGAATCATTTGTGTCGAGACGGTTTTTGAATTTGAGGCCTCGGGTGCGGAGTTTTTGACGTCGTCGCCCATAGCCAAACTTGCGCGCATGGTTGTGTGCCGTTTTTACAAAGTTTTCAGATTGCCTCCCAGGTTTGCATCCCTCACTGAATTGGCCATAGAATCAATTGTGTCGAGAAATTTTTTGAATTTGAGGCCTCGGGTGCGGAGTTTTTGACGTCGTCGCCCATAGCCAAATTGCGCGCACACTTGTGCGCCGTTTTTACAAAGTTTTCAGATTGCCTCTCGGGTTTGCACTTCCAGTTGAATTGCCAAAGAATCAATTGTGTCGAGAAATTTTTTGAATTTGAGGCCTCGGGTGCGGAGTTTTTGACGTCGTCGCCCATAGCCAAATTGCGCGCACACTTGTGCGCCGTTTTTACAAAGTTTTCAGATTGCCTCTCGGGTTTGCATTTCCAGCTGAATTGGCCATAGAATTAATTATGTCGAGACGGTTTTTGAATTTGAGGCCTCGGGTGCGGAGTTTTTGACGTCGTAGCCCATAGCCAAATTGCGCGCACACTTGTGCGCCGTTTTTACAAAGTTTTCAGATTGCCTCTCGGGTTTGCACTTCTAGCTGTATTGGCCATAGAATCAATTGTGTCGAGAAATTTTTTGAATTTGAGGCCTCGGGTGCGGAGTTTTTGACGTCGTCGCCCATAGCCAAATTGCGCGCACACTCGTGCGCCGTTTTTACAAAGTTTTCAGATTGCCTCTCTGGTTTGCACTTCCAGTTGAATTGGCCATAGAATCAATTGTGTCGAGAAAATTTTTGAATTTGAGGCCCCGGGTGCGGAGTTTTCGACGTCGTCGCCCATAGCCAAATTGCGCGCACACTTGTGCGCCGTTTTTACAAATTTTCAGATTGCCTCTCGGGTTTGCATTTCCAGCTGAATATGCCATAGAATCAATTGTGTCGAGACGGTTTTTGAATTTGAGGCCTCGGGTGCGGGGTTTTTTACGTCGTCGCCCATAGCCAAATTGCGCGCACACTTGTGCGACCTTTTTACAAAGTTTTCAGATTGCCTCTCGGGTTTTTACTTCCAGCTGAATTGGCCATAGAATCAATTGTGTCGAGACAGTTTTTGAATTTGAGGCCTCGGGTGCGGAGTTTTTGACGTCGTCGCCCATAGCCAAACTTGCGCGCATGGTTGTGTGCCGGTTTTACAAAGTTTTCAGATTGCCTCCCAGGTTTGCATCCCTCACTGAATTGGCCATAGAATCAATTGTGTCGAGGCGGTTTTTGAATTTGAGGCCTCGTGTGCGGAGTTTTTGACGTCGTCGCCCATAACCAAACTTGCGCGCATGGTTGTGTGCCGTTTTTACAAGGTTTTCAGATTGCCTCCCAGGTTTGCATCCCTCACTGAATTGGCCATAGAATCAATTGTGTCGAGGCGGTTTTTGAATTTGAGGCCTCGGGTGCGGAGTTTTTGACGTCGTCGCCCATAGCCAAACTTGCGCGCATGGTTGTGTGCCGTTTTTACAATGTTTTTAGATTGCCTCCCAGGTTTGCATCCCTCACTGAATTGGCCATAGAATCAATTGTGTCGAGACGGTTTTTGAATTTGAGGCCTCGGGTGCGGAGTTTTTGACGTCGTCGCCCATAGCCAAATTGCACGCACACTTGTGCGCCGTTTTTACAAAGTTTTCAGATTGCCTCTCGGGTTTGCACTTCCAGTTGAATTGGCCATAGAATCAATTGTGTCGAGAAAATTTTTGAATTTGAGGCCTCGGGTGCGGAGTTTTTGACGTCGTCGCCCATAGCCAAATTGCGCGCACACTTGTGCGCCGTTTTTACAAAGTTTTCAGATTGCCTCTCGGGTTTGCACTTCCAGCTGAATTGGCCATAGAATCAATTGTGTTAAGACGGTTTTTAAATTTGAGGCCTCGGGTGCGGAGTTTTTGACGTCGTCGCCCATAGCCAAATTGCGCGCACACTTGTACGCCGTTTTTACAAAGTTTTCAGATTGCCTCTCGGGTTTGCATTTCTAGCTGAATTGGCCATAGAATCAATTGCGTCGAGACGGTTTTTGAATTTGAGGCCTCGGGTGCGGAGTTTTTTACGTCGTCGCCCATAGCCAAATTGCGCGCACACTTGTGAGCCGTTTTTACAAAGTTATCAGATTGCCTCTCGGGTTTTCATTTCCTGCTGAATTGGCCATAGAATCAATTGTGTCGAGACGGTTTTTGAATTTGAGGCCTCGGGTGCGGAGTTTTTTACGTCGCCGCCCATAGCCAAACTTGCGCGCATGGTTGTGTGCCGTTTTTACAAAGTTTTCAGATTACCTCCCAGGTTTGCATCCCTCACTGAATTGGCTATAAAATCAATTGTGTCGAGAAATTTTTTGAATTTGAGGCCTCGGGTGCGGAGTTTTTGACGTCGTCGCACATAGCCAAATTGCGCGCACACTTGTGCGCCGTTTTTACAAAGTTTTCAGATTGCCTCTCGGGTTTGCACTTCTAGCTGAATTGGCCATAGAATCAATTGTGTCGAGACGGTTTTTGAATTTGAGGCCTCGGGTGCGGAGTTTTTGACGTCGTCGCCCATAGCCAAATTGCGCGCACACTTGTGCGCCGTTTTTACAAAGTTTTCAGATTGCCTCTCGGGTTTGCACTTCCAGCTGAATTGGCCATAGAATCAATTGTGTCAAAACGGTTTTTGAATTTGAGGCCTCGGTTGCGGAGTTTTCGACGTCGTAGCCCATAGCCAAATTGTGCGCACACTTGTGCGCCGTTTTTACAAAGTTTTCAGATTGCCTCTCGGGTTTGCACTTCTAGCTGTATTGGCCATAGAATCAATTGTGTTGAGAAACTTTTTGAATTTGAGGCGTCGGGTGCGGAGTTTTTGACGTCGTCGCCCATAGCCAAATTGCGCGCACACTTGTGCGCCGTTTTTACAAAGTTTTCAGATTGCCTCTCGGGTTTGCACTTCCAGTTGAATTGGCCATAGAATCAATTGTGTCGAGAAAATTTTTGAATTTGAGGCCTCGGGTGCAGAGTTTTTGACGTCGTCGCCCATAGCCAAATTGCGCGCACACTTGTGCGCCGTTTTTACAAAGTTTTCAGATTGCCTCTCGGGTTTGCACTTCCAGCTGAATTGGCCATAGAATCAATTGTGTCAAAACGGTTTTTGAATTTGAGGCCTCGGGTGCGGAGTTTTTGACGTCGTAGCCCATAGCCAAATTGCGCGCACACTTGTGCGCCGTTTTTACAAAGTTTTCAGATTGCCTCTCGGGTTTGCACTTCTAGCTGAATTGGCCATAGAATCAATTGTGTCGAGACGGTTTTTGAATTTGAGGCCTCGGGTGCGGAGTTTTTGACGTCATCGCCCATAGCCAAATTGCGCGCACACTTGTGCGCCATTTTTACAAAGTTTTCAGATTGCCTCTCGGGTTTGCACTTCCAGCTGAATTGGCCATAGAATCAATTGTGTCAAAACGGTTTTTGAATTTGAGGCCTCGGGTTTGGAGTTTTTGACGTCGTAGCCCATAGCCAAATTGTGCGCACACTTGTGCGCCGTTTTTACAAAGTTTTCAGATTGCCTCTCGGGTTTGCACTTCTAGCTGTATTGGCCATAGAATCAATTGTGTTGAGAAACTTTTTGAATTTGAGGCGTCGGGTGCGGAGTTTTTGACGTCGTCGCCCATAGCCAAATTGCGCGCACACTCATGCGCCGTTTTTACAAAGTTTTCAGATTGCCTCTCGGGTTTGCACTTCCAGTTGAATTGGCCATAGAATCAATTGTGTCGAGAACATTTTTGAATTTGAGGCCTCGGGTGCGGAGTTTTTGACGTCGTCGCCCATAGCCAAATTGCGCGCACACTCATGCGCCGTTTTTACAAAGTTTTCAGATTGC
This sequence comes from Galeopsis tetrahit, assembly GCA_963675135.1. Taxonomy (NCBI): domain Eukaryota; kingdom Viridiplantae; phylum Streptophyta; class Magnoliopsida; order Lamiales; family Lamiaceae; genus Galeopsis; species Galeopsis tetrahit. The sequence continues at coordinate 70,751,647 of OY776126.1, forward strand.
CTCTCGGGTTTGCATTTCCAGCTGAATATGCCATAGAATCAATTGTGTCGAGACGGTTTTTGAATTTGAGGCCTCGGGTGCGGGGTTTTTTACGTCGTCGCCCATAGCCAAATTGCGCACACACTTGTGCGACCTTTTTACAAAGTTTTCAGATTGCCTCTCGGGTTTTCACTTCCAGCTGAATTGGCCATAGAATCAATTGTGTCCAGACGGTTTTTGAATTTGAGGCCTCGGGTGCGGAGTTTTTGACGTCGTCGCCCATAGCCAAACTTGCGCGCATGGTTGTGTGCCGTTTTTACAAAGTTTTCAGATTGCCTCCCAGGTTTGCATCCCTCACTGAATTGGCCATAGAATCAATTGTGTCGAGGCGGTTTTTGAATTTGAGGCCTCGTGTGCGGAGTTTTTGACGTTGTCGCCCATAGCCAAACTTGCGCGCATGGTTGTGTGCCGTTTTTACAAAGTTTTCAGATTGCCTCCCAGGTTTGCATCCCTCACTGAATTGGCCATAGAATCAATTGTGTCGAGACGGTTTTTGAATTTGAGGCCTCGGGTGCGGAGTTTTTGACGTCGTCGCCCATAGCCAAATTGCGCGCACACTTGTGCGCCGTATTTACAAAGTTTTCAGATTGCCTCTCGGGTTTTCACTTCCAGCTGAATTGGCCATAGAATCAATTGTGTCGAGACGGTTTTTGAATTTGAGGCCTCGGGTGCGGAGTTTTTGACGTCGTCGCCCATAGCCAAACTTGCGCGCATGGTTGTGTGCCGTTTTTACAAAGTTTTCAGATTGCCTCCCAGGTTTGCATCCCTCACTGAATTGGCCATAGAATCAATTGCGTCGAGACGGTTTTTGAATTTGAGGCCTCGGGTGCGGAGTTTTTTACGTCGTCGCCCATAGCCAAATTGCGCGCACACTTGTGCGCCGTTTTTACAAAGTTATCAGATTGCCTCTCGGGTTTTCATTTCCAGCTGAATTTGCCATAGAATCAATTGTGTCGAGACGGTTTTTGAATTTGAGGCCTCGGGTGCGGAGTTTTTTACGTCGCCGCCCATAGCCAAACTTGCGCGCATGGTTGTGTGCCGTTTTTACAAAGTTTTCAGATTACCTCCCAGGTTTGCATCCCTCACTGAATTGGCCATAGAATCAATTGTGTCGAGAAATTTTTTGAATTTGAGGCCTCGGGTGCGGAGTTTTTGACGTCGTCGCCCATAGCCAAATTGCGCGCACACTTGTGCGCCGTTTTTACAAAGTTTTCAGATCGCCTCTCGGGTTTGCACTTCCAGCTGAATTGGCCATAGAATCAATTGTGTCGAGACGGTTTTTGAATTTGAGGCCTCGGGTGCGGAGTTTTTGACGTCGTCGCCCATAGCCAAATTGCGCGCACACTTGTGCGCCGTTTTTACAAAGTTTTCAGATTGCCTCTCGGGTTTGCACTTCCAGTTGAATTGGCCATAGAATCAATTGTGTCGAGAAAATTTTTGAATTTGAGGCCTCGGGTGCGGAGTTTTTGACGTCGTCGCCCATAGCCAAATTGCGCGCACACTTGTGCGCCGTTTTTACAAAGTTTTCAGATTGCCTCTTGGGTTTGCACTTCCAGCTGAATTGGCCATAGAATCAATTGTGTCAAGACGGTTTTTGAATTTGAGGCCTCGGGTGCGGAGTTTTTGACGTCGTCGCCCATAGCCAAATTGCGCGCACACTTGTACGCCGTTTTTACAAAGTTTTCAGATTGCCTCTCGGGTTTGCATTTCCAGCTGAATTGGCCATAGAATCAATTGTGTCGAGAAATTTTTTGAATTTGAGGCCTCGGGTGCGGAGTGTTTGACGTCGTCGCCCATAGCCAAATTGCGCGCACACTTGTGCGCCGTTTTTACAAAGTTTTCAGATTGCCTCTCGGGTTTGCACTTCCAGCTGAATTGGCCATAGAATCAATTGTGTCGAGAAATTTTTTGAATTTGAGGCCTCGGGTGCGGAGTTTTTGACGTCGTCGCCCATAGCCAAATTGCGCGCACACTTGTGCGCCGTTTTTACAAAGTTTTCAGATTGCCTCCCGGGTTTGCACTTCCAGTTGAATTGGCCATAGAATCAATTGTGTCGAGAAAATTTTTGAATTTGAGGCCTCGGGTGCGGAGTTTTTGACGTCGTCGCCCATAGCCAAATTGCGCGCACACTTGTGCGCCGTTTTTACAAAGTTTTCAGATTGCCTCTTGGGTTTGCACTTCCAGCTGAATTGGCCATAGAATCAATTGTGTCAAGACGGTTTTTGAATTTGAGGCCTCGGGTGCGGAGTTTTTGACGTCGTCGCCCATAGCCAAATTGCGCGCACACTTGTACGCCGTTTTTACAAAGTTTTCAGATTGCCTCTCGGGTTTGCATTTCCAGCTGAATTGGCCATAGAATCAATTGTGTCGAGAATTTTTTTGAATTTGAGGCCTCGGGTGCGGAGTGTTTGACGTCGTCGCCCATAGCCAAATTGCGCGCACACTTGTGCGCCGTTTTTACAAAGTTTTCAGATTGCCTCTCGGGTTTGCACTTCCAGCTGAATTGGCCATAGAATCAATTGTGTCGAGAAATTTTTTGAATTTGAGGCCTCGGGTGCGGAGTTTTTGACGTCGTCGCCCATAGCCAAATTGCGCGCACACTTGTGCGCCGTTTTTACAAAGTTTTCAGATTGCCTCTCGGGTTTGCACTTCCAGTTGAATTGGCCATAGAATCAATTGTGTCGAGAAATTTTTTGAATTTGAGGCTTCGGGTGCGGAGTTTTTGACGTCGTCGCCCATAGCCAAATTGCGCGCACACTTGTGCGCCGTTTTTACAAAGTTTTCAGATTGCCTCTCGGGTTTGCACTTCCAGTTGAATTGGCCATAAAATCAATTGTGTCGAGAAATTTTTTGAATTTGAGGCCTCGGGTGCGGAGTTTTTGACGTCGTCGCCCATAGCCAAATTGCGCGCACACTTATGCGCCGGTTTTTACAAAGTTTTCAGATTGCCTCTCGGGTTTGCATTTCCAGCTGAATTGGCCATAGAATCAATTGTGTCGAGACGGTTTTTGAATTTGAGGCCTCGGGTGCGGAGTTTTTGACGTCGTCGCCCATAGCCAAATTGCGCGTACACTAGTGCGCCGTTTTTACAAAGTTTTCAGATTGCCTCTCGGGTTTTCACTTCCAGCTGAATTGGCCATAGAATCAATTGTGTCGAGACGGTTTTTGAATTTGAGGCCTCGGGTGCGGAGTTTTTGACGTCGTCGCCCATAGCCAAACTTGCGCGCATGGTTGTGAGCCGTTTTTACAAAGTTTTCAGATTGCCTCCCAGGTTTGCATCCCTCACTGAATTGGCCATATAATCAATTGTGTTGAGGCGGTTTTTGAATTTGAGGCCTCGGGTGCGGAGTTTTTGACGTCGTCGCCCATAGCCAAACTTGCGCGCATGGTTGTGTGCCGTTTTTACAAAGTTTTCAGATTGCCTCCCAGGTTTGCATCCCTCACTGAATTGGCCATAGAATCAATTGTGTCGAGACGGTTTTTGAATTTGAGGCCTCGGTTGCGGAGTTTTTGACGTCGTCGCCCATAGCCAAATTGCGCGCCGTTTTTACAAAGTTTTCAGATTGCCTCTCGGGTTTTCATCTCTACCTGAATTGGACATAGAATCAATTGTGTCGAGACGGTTTTTGAATTTGAGGCCTCGGGTGCGGTGTTTTTGACGTCGTCGCCCATAGCCAAACTTGCGCGCATGGTTGTGTGCCGTTTTTACAAAGTTTTCAGATTGCCTCCCAGGTTTGCATCCCTCACAGAATTGGCCATAGAATCAATTGTGTCGAGAAATTTTTTGAATTTGAGGCCTCGGGTGCGGAGTTTTTGACGTCGTCGCCCATAGCCAAATTGCGCGCACACTTGTACGCCGTTTTTACAAAGTTTTCAGATTGCCTCTCGGGTTTGCATTTCCAGCTGAATTGGCCATAGAATCAATTGTGTCGAGAAATTTTTTGAATTTGAGGCCTCGGGTGCGGAGTGTTTGACGTCGTCGCCCATAGCCAAATTGCGCGCACACTTGTGCGCCGTTTTTACAAAGTTTTCAGATTGCCTCTCGGGTTTGCACTTCCAGCTGAATTGGCCATAGAATCAATTGTGTCGAGAAATTTTTTGAATTTGAGGCCTCGGGTGCGGAGTTTTTGACGTCGTCGCCCATAGCCAAATTGCGCGCACACTTGTGCGCCGTTTTTACAAAGTTTTCAGATTGCCTCCCGGGTTTGCACTTCCAGTTGAATTGGCCATAGAATCAATTGTGTCGAGAAAATTTTTGAATTTGAGGCCTCGGGTGCGGAGTTTTTGACGTCGTCGCCCATAGCCAAATTGCGCGCACACTTGTGCGCCGTTTTTACAAAGTTTTCAGATTGCCTCTTGGGTTTGCACTTCCAGCTGAATTGGCCATAGAATCAATTGTGTCAAGACGGTTTTTGAATTTGAGGCCTCGGGTGCGGAGTTTTTGACGTCGTCGCCCATAGCCAAATTGCGCGCACACTTGTACGCCGTTTTTACAAAGTTTTCAGATTGCCTCTCGGGTTTGCATTTCCAGCTGAATTGGCCATAGAATCAATTGTGTCGAGAATTTTTTTGAATTTGAGGCCTCGGGTGCGGAGTGTTTGACGTCGTCGCCCATAGCCAAATTGCGCGCACACTTGTGCGCCGTTTTTACAAAGTTTTCAGATTGCCTCTCGGGTTTGCACTTCCAGCTGAATTGGCCATAGAATCAATTGTGTCGAGAAATTTTTTGAATTTGAGGCCTCGGGTGCGGAGTTTTTGACGTCGTCGCCCATAGCCAAATTGCGCGCACACTTGTGCGCCGTTTTTACAAAGTTTTCAGATTGCCTCTCGGGTTTGCACTTCCAGTTGAATTGGCCATAGAATCAATTGTGTCGAGAAATTTTTTGAATTTGAGGCTTCGGGTGCGGAGTTTTTGACGTCGTCGCCCATAGCCAAATTGCGCGCACACTTGTGCGCCGTTTTTACAAAGTTTTCAGATTGCCTCTCGGGTTTGCACTTCCAGTTGAATTGGCCATAAAATCAATTGTGTCGAGAAATTTTTTGAATTTGAGGCCTCGGGTGCGGAGTTTTTGACGTCGTCGCCCATAGCCAAATTGCGCGCACACTTATGCGCCGGTTTTTACAAAGTTTTCAGATTGCCTCTCGGGTTTGCATTTCCAGCTGAATTGGCCATAGAATCAATTGTGTCGAGACGGTTTTTGAATTTGAGGCCTCGGGTGCGGAGTTTTTGACGTCGTCGCCCATAGCCAAATTGCGCGTACACTAGTGCGCCGTTTTTACAAAGTTTTCAGATTGCCTCTCGGGTTTTCACTTCCAGCTGAATTGGCCATAGAATCAATTGTGTCGAGACGGTTTTTGAATTTGAGGCCTCGGGTGCGGAGTTTTTGACGTCGTCGCCCATAGCCAAACTTGCGCGCATGGTTGTGAGCCGTTTTTACAAAGTTTTCAGATTGCCTCCCAGGTTTGCATCCCTCACTGAATTGGCCATATAATCAATTGTGTTGAGGCGGTTTTTGAATTTGAGGCCTCGGGTGCGGAGTTTTTGACGTCGTCGCCCATAGCCAAACTTGCGCGCATGGTTGTGTGCCGTTTTTACAAAGTTTTCAGATTGCCTCCCAGGTTTGCATCCCTCACTGAATTGGCCATAGAATCAATTGTGTCGAGACGGTTTTTGAATTTGAGGCCTCGGTTGCGGAGTTTTTGACGTCGTCGCCCATAGCCAAATTGCGCGCCGTTTTTACAAAGTTTTCAGATTGCCTCTCGGGTTTTCATCTCTACCTGAATTGGACATAGAATCAATTGTGTCGAGACGGTTTTTGAATTTGAGGCCTCGGGTGCGGTGTTTTTGACGTCGTCGCCCATAGCCAAACTTGCGCGCATGGTTGTGTGCCGTTTTTACAAAGTTTTCAGATTGCCTCCCAGGTTTGCATCCCTCACAGAATTGGCCATAGAATCAATTGTGTCGAGAAATTTTTTGAATTTGAGGCCTCGGGTGCGGAGTTTTTGACGTCGTCGCCCATAGCCAAATTGCGCGCACACTTGTGCGCCATTTTTACAAAGTTTTCAGATTGCCTCTCGGGTTTGCACTTCCAGTTGAATTGCCATAGAATCAATTGTGTCGAGAAATTTTTTGAATTTGAGGCCTCGGGTGCGGAGTTTTTGACGTCGTCGCCCATAGCCAAATTGCGCGCACACTTGTGCGCCGTTTTTACAAAGTTTTCAGATTGCCTCTCGGGTTTGCACTTCCAGTTGAATTGCCATAGAATCAATTGTGTCGAGAAATTTTTTGAATTTGAGGCCTCGGGTGCGGAGTTTTTGACGTCGTCGCCCATAGCCAAATTGCGCGCACACTTGTGCGCCGTTTTTACAAAGTTTTCAGATTGCCTCTCGGGTTTGCATTCCCAGCTGAATTGGCCATAGAATCAATTGTGTCGAGACGGTTTTTGAATTTGAGGCCTCGGGTGCGGAGTTTTTGTTGTGTGCCATTTTTACAAAGTTTTCAGATTGCCTCTCGGGTTTGCACTTCTAGCTGAATTGGCCATATAATCAATTGTGTCGAGAAATTTTTTGAATTTGAGGCCTCGGGTGCGGAGTTTTTGACGTCGTCGCCCATAGCCAAATTGCGCGCACACTTGTGCGCCGTTTTTACAAAGTTTTCAGGTTGCCTCTCGGGTTTGCACTTCCAGTTAAATTGCCATAGAATCAATTGTGTCGAGAAATTTTTTGAGTTTGAGGCCTCGGGTGCGGAGTTTTTGACGTCGTCGCCCATAGCCAAATTGCGCGCACACTTGTGCGCCGTTTTTACAAAGTTTTCAGATTGCCTCTCAGGTTTGCACTTCCAGTTGAATTGCCATAGAATCAATTGTGTCGCGAAATTTTTTGAATTTGAGGCCTCGGGTGCGGAGTTTTTGACGTCGTCGCCCATAGCCAAATTGCGCGCACACTTGTGCGCCGTTTTTACAAAGTTTTCAGATTGCCTCTCGGGTTTGCATTCCCAGCTGAATTGGCCATAGAATCAATTGTGTCGAGACGGTTTTTGAATTTGAGGCCTCGGGTGCGGAGTTTTTGTTGTGCGCCGTTTTTACAAAGTTTTCAGATTGCCTCTCGGGTTTGCACTTCTAGCTGAATTGGCCATAGAATCAATTGTGTCGAGAAATTTTTTGAATTTGAGGCCTCGGGTGCGGAGTTTTTGACGTCGTCGCCCATAGCCAAATTGCGCGCACACTTGTGCGCCGTTTTTACAAAGTTTTTAGGTTGCCTCTCAGGTTTGCACTTCCAGTTGAATTGGCCATAAAATCAATTGTGTCGAGAAATTTTTTGAATTTGAGGCCTCGGGTGCGGAGTTTTTGACGTCGTCGCCCATAGCCAAATTGCGCGCACACTTGTGCGCCGTTTTTACAAAGTTTTCAGATTGCCTCTCGGGTTTGCATTCCCAGCTGAATTGGCCATAGAATCAATTGTGTCGAGACGGTTTTTGAATTTGAGGCCTCGGGTGCGGAGTTTTTGTTGTGTGCCGTTTTTACAAAGTTTTCAGATTGCCTCTCGGGTTTGCACTTCTAGCTGAATTGGCCATATAATCAATTGTGTCGAGAAATTTTTTGAATTTGAGGCCTCGGGTTCGGAGTTTTTGACGTCGTCGCCCATAGCCAAATTGCGCGCACACTTGTGCGCCGTTTTTACAAAGTTTTCAGGTTGCCTCTCGGGTTTGCACTTCCAGTTGAATTGCCATAGAATCAATTGTGTCGAGAAATTTTTTGAGTTTGAGGCCTCGGGTGCGGAGTTTTTGACGTCGTCGCCCATAGCCAAATTGCGCGCACACTTGTGCGCCGTTTTTACAAAGTTTTCAGATTGCCTCTCAGGTTTGCACTTCCAGTTGAATTGCCATAGAATCAATTGTGTCGCGAAATTTTTTGAATTTGAGGCCTCGGGTGCGGAGTTTTTGACGTCGTCGCCCATAGCCAAATTGCGCGCACACTTGTGCGCCGTTTTTACAAAGTTTTCAGATTGCCTCTCGGGTTTGCATTCCCAGCTGAATTGGCCATAGAATCAATTGTGTCGAGACGGTTTTTGAATTTGAGGCCTCGGGTGCGGAGTTTTTGTTGTGCGCCGTTTTTACAAAGTTTTCAGATTGCCTCTCGGGTTTGCACTTCTAGCTGAATTGGCCATAGAATCAATTGTGTCGAGAAATTTTTTGAATTTGAGGCCTCGGGTGCGGAGTTTTTGACGTCGTCGCCCATAGCCAAATTGCGCGCACACTTGTGCGCCGTTTTTACAAAGTTTTTAGGTTGCCTCTCAGGTTTGCACTTCCAGTTGAATTGGCCATAAAATCAATTGTGTCGAGAAATTTTTTGAATTTGAGGCCTCGGGTGCGGAGTTTTTGACGTCGTCGCCCATAGCCAAATTGCGCGCACACTTGTGCGCCGTTTTTACAAAGTTTTCAGATTGCCTCTCGGGTTTGCATTCCCAGCTGAATTGGCCATATAATCAATTGTGTCGAGACGGTTTTTGAATTTGAGGCCTCGGGTGCGGAGTTTTTGTTGTGTGCCGTTTTTACAAAGTTTTCAGATTGCCTCTCGGGTTTGCACTACTAGCTGAATTGGCCATAGAATCAATTGTGTCGAGAAATTTTTTGAATTTGAGGCCTCGGGTGCGGAGTTTTTGACGTCGTCGCCCATAGCCAAATTGCGCGCACACTTGTGCGCCGTTTTTACAAAGTTTTCAGGTTGCCTCTCGGGTTTGCACTTCCAGTTGAATTGCCATAGAATCAATTGTGTCGAGAAATTTTTTGAATTTGAGGCCTCGGGTGCGGACTTTTTGACGTCGTCGCCCATAGCCAAATTGCGCGCACACTTGTGCGCCGTTTTTACAAAGTTTTCAGATTGCCTCTCGGGTTTGCACTTCCAGTTGAATTGCCATAGAATCAATTGTGTCGAGAAATTTTTTGAATTTGAGGCCTCGGGTATGGAGTTTTTGACGTCGTCGCCCATAGCCAAATTGCGCGCACACTTGTGCGCCGTTTTTACAAAGTTTTCAGATTGCCTCTCGGGTTTGCATTCCCAGCTGAATTGGCCATAGAATCAATTGTGTCGAGACGGTTTTTGAATTTGAGGCCTCGGGTGCGGAGTTTTTGTTGTGCGCCGTTTTTACAAAGTTTTCAGATTGCCTCTCGGGTTTGCACTTCTAGCTGAATTGGCCATAGAATCAATTGTGTCGAGAAATTTTTTGAATTTGAGGCCGCGGGTGCGGAGTTTTTGACGTCGTCGCCCATAGCCAAATTGCGCGCACACTTGTGCGCCGTTTTTACAAAGTTTTTAGATTGCCTCTCGGGTTTGCACTTCCAGTTGAATTGGCCATAAAATCAATTGTGTCGAGAAATTTTTTGAATTTGAGGCCTCGGGTGCGGAGTTTTTGACGTCGTCGCCCATAGCCAAATTGCGCGCACACTTGTGCGCCGTTTTTACAAAGTTTTCAGATTGCCTCTCGGGTTGGATTGTCAGCAGAATTGGCCATAAAATCAATTGTGTCGAGACGGTTTTTGAATTTGAGGCCTCGGGTGTGGAGTTTTTGACGTCGTCGCCCATAGCCAAATTGGGCGCACACTTGTGCGCCGTTTTTACAAAGTTTTCAGATTGCCTATCGGGTTTTCTTTTCCAGCTGAATTGGCCATAAAATCAATTGTGTTGAGACGGTTTTTGAATTTGAGGCCTCGGGTGAGGAGTTTTTAACGTCGTCGCCCATAGCCAAACTTGCGCGCATGGTTGTGTGCCGTTTTTACAAAGTTTTCAGATTGCCTCCCAGGTTTGCATCCCTCACTGAATTGGCCATAAAATCAATTGTGTTGAGAATTTTTTTGAATTTGAGGACTTGGGTGCGGAGTTTTTGACGTCCTCGCCTATAGCCAAATTGCGCGCACACTTGTGCGCCGTTTTTACAAAGTTTTCAGATTGCCTCTCGGGTTTGCATTCCCAGCTGAATTGGCCATAGAATCAATTGTGTCGAGACGGTTTTTGAATTTGAGGCCTCGGGTGCGTAGTTTTTGACGTCGCCGCCCATAGCCAAATTGCGCGTACACTTGTGCGCCGTTTTTACAAAGTTTTCAGATTGCCTCTCAGGTTTTCACTTCCAGCTGAGTTGGCCATAGAATCAATTGTGTCGAGACGGTTTTTGAATTTGAGGCCTCGGGTGCGGAGTTTTTGACGTCGTCGCCCATAGCCAAACTTGCGCGCATGGTTGTGTGCCGTTTTTACAAAGTTTTCAGATTGCCTCCCAGGTTTGCATCCCTCACTGAATTGGCCATAGAATCAATTGTGTTGAGGCGGTTTTTGAATTTGAGGCCTCGGGTGCGGAGTTTTTGACGTCGTCGCCCAGAGCCAAACTTGCGCGCATGGTTGTGTGCCGTTTTTACAAAGTTTTCAGATTGCTTCCCAGGTTTGCATCCCTCACTGAATTGGCCATAGAATCAATTGTGTCGAGACGGTTTTTGAATTTGAGGCCTCGGTTGCGGAGTTTTTGACGTCGTCGCCCATAGCCAAATTGCGCGCACACTTGTGCGCCGTTTTTACAAAGTTTTCAGATTGCCTCTCGGGTTTTCATTCCCAGCTGAACTGGCCATAGAATCAATTGTGTTGAGACGGTTTTTGAATTTGAGGCCTCGGGTGCGGAGTTTTTGACGTCGTCGCCCATAGCCAAACTTGCGCGCATGGTTGTGTGCCGTTTTTACAAAGTTTTCAGATTGCCTCCCAGGTTTGCATCCCTCACTGAATTGGCTATAAAATCAATTGTGTCGAGAAATTTTTTGAATTTGAGGCCTCGGGTGCGGAGTTTTTGACGTCGTCGCCCATAGCCAAATTGCGCGCACACTTGTGCGCCGTTTTTACAAAGTTTTCAGATGGCGTCTCGGGTTTGCACTCCCAGCTGAATTGGCCATAGAATCAATTGTGTCGAGACGGTTTTTGAATTTGAGGCCTCGGGTGCGGAGTTTTTGACGTCGTCGCCCATAGCCAAATTGCGCGCACACTTGTGCGCCGTTTTTACAAAGTTTTCAAATTGCCTCTCGGGTTTGCACTTCCAGCTGAATTGGCCATAAAATCAATTGTGTCAAAACGTTTTTTGAATTTGAGGCCTCGGGTGCGGAGTTTTTGACGTCGTCGCCCATAGCCAAATTGCGCGCACACTTGTACGCCGTTTTTACAAAGTTTTCAGATTGTCTCTCGGGTTTGCACTTCCAGCTGAATTGGCCATGGAATCAATTGTGTCGAGAAATTTTTTGAATTTGAGGCCTCGGGTGCGGAGTTTTTGACGTCGTCGCCCATAGCCAAATTGCGCGCACACTTGTGCGCCGTTTTTACAAAGTTTTCAGATTGCCTCTCGGGTTTGCACTTCCAGTTGAATTGGCCATAGAATCAATTGTGTCGAGAAATTTTTTGAATTTGAGGCTTCGGGTGCGGAGTTTTTGACGTCGTTGCCCATAGCCAAATTGCGCGCACACTTGTGCGCCGTTTTTACAAAGTTTTCAGATTGCCTCTCGGGTTTGCACTTCCAGTTGAATTGGCCATAAAATCAATTGTGTCGAGAAATTTTTTGAATTTGAGGCCTCGGGTGCGGAGTTTTTGACGTCGTCGCCCATAGCCAAATTGCGCGCACACTTGTGCGCCGTTTTTACAAAGTTTTCAGATTGCCTCTCGGGTTTGCATTTCCAGCTGAATTGGCCATAGAATCATTTGTGTCGAGACGGTTTTTGAATTTGAGGCCTCGGGTGCGGAGTTTTTGACGTCGTCGCCCATAGCCAAATTGCGCGCACACTTGTGCGCCGTTTTTACAAAGTTTTCAGATTGCCTCTCGGGTTTTCATTTCCAGCTGAATTGGCCATAGAATCATTTGTGTCGAGACGGTTTTTGAATTTGAGGCCTCAGGTGCGGAGTTTTTGACGTCGTCGCCCATAGCCAAACTTGCGCGCATGGTTGTGTGCCGTTTTTACAAAGTTTTCAGATTGCCTCCCAGGTTTGCATCCCTCACTGAATTGGCCATAGAATCAATTGTGTCGAGAAATTTTTTGAATTTGAGGCCTCGGGTGCGGAGTTTTTGACGTCGTCGCCCATAGCCAAATTGCGCGCACACTTGTGCGCCGTTTTTACAAAGTTTTCAGATTGCCTCTCGGGTTTGCATTTCCAGCTGAATTGGCCATAGAATCATTTGTGTCGAGACGGTTTTTGAATTTGAGGCCTCGGGTGCGGAGTTTTTGACGTCGTCGCCCATAGCCAAATTGCGCGCACACTTGTGCGCCGTTTTTACAAAGTTTTCAGATTGCCTCTCGGGTTTTCATTTCCAGCTGAATTGGCCATAGAATCATTTGTGTCGAGACGGTTTTTGAATTTGAGGCCTCAGGTGCGGAGTTTTTGACGTCGTCGCCCATAGCCAAACTTGCGCGCATGGTTGTGTGCCGTTTTTACAAAGTTTTCAGATTGCCTCCCAGGTTTGCATCCCTCACTGAATTGGCCATAGAATCAATTGTGTCGAGAAATTTTTTGAATTTGAGGCCTCGGGTGCGGAGTTTTTGACGTCGTCGCCCATAGCCAAATTGCGCGCACACTTGTGCGCCGTTTTTACAAAGTTTTCAGATTGCCTCTCGGGTTTGCACTTCCAGTTGAATTGCCAAAGAATCAATTGTGTCGAGAAATTTTTTGAATTTGAGGCCTCGGGTGCGGAGTTTTTGACGTCGTCGCCCATAGCCAAATTGCGCGCACACTTGTGCGCCGTTTTTACAAAGTTTTCAGATTGCCTCTCGGGTTTGCATTTCCAGCTGAATTGGCCATAGAATTAATTATGTCGAGACGGTTTTTGAATTTGAGGCCTCGGGTGCGGAGTTTTTGACGTCGTAGCCCATAGCCAAATTGCGCGCACACTTGTGCGCCGTTTTTACAAAGTTTTCAGATTGCCTCTCGGGTTTGCACTTCTAGCTGTATTGGCCATAGAATCAATTGTGTCGAGAAATTTTTTGAATTTGAGGCCTCGGGTGCGGAGTTTTTGACGTCGTCGCCCATAGCCAAATTGCGCGCACACTCGTGCGCCGTTTTTACAAAGTTTTCAGATTGCCTCTCGGGTTTGCATTTCCAGCTGAATATGCGATAGAATCAATTGTGTCGAGACAGTTTTTGAATTTGAGGCCTCGGGTGCGGGGTTTTTTACGTCGTCGCCCATAGCCAAATTGCGCGCACACTTGTGCGACCTTTTTACAAAGTTTTCAGATTGCCTCTCGGGTTTTTACTTCCAGCTGAATTGGCCATAGAATCAATTGTGTCGAGACGGTTTTTGAATTTGAGGCCTCGGGTGCGGAGTTTTTGACGTCGTCGCCCATAGCCAAACTTGCGCGCATGGTTGTGAGCCGTTTTTACAAAGTTTTCAGATTGCCTCCCAGGTTTGCATCCCTCACTGAATTGGCCATATAATCAATTGTGTTGAGGCGGTTTTTGAATTTGAGGCCTCGGGTGCGGAGTTTTTGACGTCGTCGCCCATAGCCAAACTTGCGCGCATGGTTGTGTGCCGTTTTTACAAAGTTTTCAGATTGCCTCCCAGGTTTGCATCCCTCACTGAATTGGCCATAGAATCAATTGTGTCGAGACGGTTTTTGAATTTGAGGCCTCGGTTGCGGAGTTTTTGACGTCGTCGCCCATAGCCAAATTGCGCGCCGTTTTTACAAAGTTTTCAGATTGCCTCTCGGGTTTTCATCTCTACCTGAATTGGACATAGAATCAATTGTGTCGAGACGGTTTTTGAATTTGAGGCCTCGGGTGCGGAGTTTTTGACGTCGTCGCCCATAGCCAAACTTGCGCGCATGGTTGTGTGCCGTTTTTACAAAGTTTTCAGATTGCCTCCCAGGTTTGCATCCCTCACAGAATTGGCCATAGAATCAATTGTGTCGAGAAATTTTTTGAATTTGAGGCCTCGGGTGCGGAGTTTTTGACGTCGTCGCCCATAGCCAAATTGCGCGCACACTTGTGCGCCGTTTTTACAAAGTTTTCAGATTGCCTCTCGGGTTTGCACTTCCAGTTGAATTGCCATAGAATCAATTGTGTCGAGAAATTTTTTGAATTTGAGGCCTCGGGTGCGGAGTTTTTGACGTCGTCGCCCATAGCCAAATTGCGCGCACACTTGTGCGCCGTTTTTACAAAGTTTTCAGATTGCCTCTCGGGTTTGCACTTCCAGTTGAATTGCCATAGAATCAATTGTGTCGAGAAATTTTTTGAATTTGAGGCCTCGGGTGCGGAGTTTTTGACGTCGTCGCCCATAGCCAAATTGCGCGCACACTTGTGCGCCGTTTTTACAAAGTTTTCAGATTGCCTCTCGGGTTTGCATTCCCAGCTGAATTGGCCATAGAATCAATTGTGTCGAGACGGTTTTTGAATTTGAGGCCTCGGGTGCGGAGTTTTTGTTGTGTGCCGTTTTTACAAAGTTTTCAGATTGCCTCTCGGGTTTGCACTTCTAGCTGAATTGGCCATATAATCAATTGTGTCGAGAAATTTTTTGAATTTGAGGCCTCGGGTGCGGAGTTTTTGACGTCGTCGCCCATAACCAAATTGCGCGCACACTTGTGCGCCGTTTTTACAAAGTTTTCAGGTTGCCTCTCGGGTTTGCACTTCCAGTTGAATTGCCATAGAATCAATTGTGTCGAGAAATTTTTTGAATTTGAGGCCTCGGGTGCGGAGTTTTTGACGTCGTCGCCCATAGCCAAATTGCGCGCACACTTGTGCGCCGTTTTTACAAAGTTTTCAGATTGCCTCTCAGGTTTGCACTTCCAGTTGAATTGCCATAGAATCAATTGTGTCGAGAAATTTTTTGAATTTGAGGCCTCGGGTGCGGAGTTTTTGACGTCGTCGCCCATAGCCAAATTGCGCGCACACTTGTGCGCCGTTTTTACAAAGTTTTCAGATTGCCTCTCGGGTTTGCATTCCCAGCTGAATTGGCCATAGAATCAATTGTGTCGAGACGGTTTTTGAATTTGAGGCCTCGGGTGCGGAGTTTTTGTTGTGCGCCGTTTTTACAAAGTTTTCAGATTGCCTCTCGGGTTTGCACT
Source organism: Galeopsis tetrahit (assembly GCA_963675135.1). Classification (NCBI taxonomy): domain Eukaryota; kingdom Viridiplantae; phylum Streptophyta; class Magnoliopsida; order Lamiales; family Lamiaceae; genus Galeopsis; species Galeopsis tetrahit. Next base: position 70,766,756 of record OY776126.1, read on the forward strand.
TCTAGCTGAATTGGCCATAGAATCAATTGTGTCGAGAAATTATTTGAATTTGAGGCCTCGGGTGCGGAGTTTTTGACGTCGTCGCCCATAGCCAAATTGCGCGCACACTTGTGCGCCGTTTTTACAAAGTTTTTAGATTGCCTCTCAGGTTTGCACTTCCAGTTGAATTGGCCATAAAATCAATTGTGTCGAGAAATTTTTTGAATTTGAGGCCTCGGGTGCGGAGTTTTTGACGTCGTCGCCCATAGCCAAATTGCGCGCACACTTGTGCGCCGTTTTTACAAAGTTTTCAGATTGCCTCTCGGGTTTGCATTCCCAGCTGAATTGGCCATAGAATCAATTGTGTCGAGATGGTTTTTGAATTTGAGGCCTCGGGTGCGGAGTTTTTGTTGTGTGCCGTTTTTACAAAGTTTTCAGATTGCCTCTCGGGTTTGCACTACTAGCTGAATTGGCCATAGAATCAATTGTGTCGAGAAATTTTTTGAATTTGAGGCCTCGGGTGCGGAGTTTTTGACGTCGTCGCCCATAGCCAAATTGCGCGCACACTTGTGCGCCGTTTTTACAAAGTTTTCAGGTTGCCTCTCGGGTTTGCACTTCCAGTTGAATTGCCATAGAATCAATTGTGTCGAGAAATTTTTTGAATTTGAGGCCTCGGGTGCGGACTTTTTGACGTCGTCGCCCATAGCCAAATTGCGCGCACACTTGTGCGCCGTTTTTACAAAGTTTTCAGATTGCCTCTCGGGTTTGCACTTCCAGTTGAATTGCCATAGAATCAATTGTGTCGAGAAATTTTTTGAATTTGAGGCCTCGGGTGCGGAGTTTTTGACGTCGTCGCCCATAGCCAAATTGTGCGCACACTTGTGCGCCGTTTTTACAAAGTTTTCAGATTGCCTCTCGGGTTTGCATTCCCAGCTGAATTGGCCATAGAATCAATTGTGTCGAGACGGTTTTTGAATTTGAGGCCTCGGGTGCGGAGTTTTTGTTGTGCGCCGTTTTTACAAAGTTTTCAGATTGCCTCTCGGGTTTGCACTTCTAGCTGAATTGGCCATAGAATCAATTGTGTCGAGAAATTTTTTGAATTTGAGGCCTCGGGTGCGGAGTTTTTGACGTCGTCGCCCATAGCCAAATTGCGCGCACACTTGTGCGCCGTTTTTACAAAGTTTTTAGATTGCCTCTCGGGTTTGCACTTCCAGTTGAATTGGCCATAAAATCAATTGTGTCGAGAAATTTTTTGAATTTGAGGCCTCGGGTGCGGAGTTTTTGACGTCGTCGCCCATAGCCAAATTGCGCGCACACTTGTGCGCCGTTTTTACAAAGTTTTCAGATTGCCTCTCGGGTTTGCATTGTCAGCAGAATTGGCCATAAAATCAATTGTGTCGAGACGGTTTTTGAATTTGAGGCCTCGGGTGTGGAGTTTTTGACGTCGTCGCCCATAGCGAAATTGGGCGCACACTTGTGCGCCGTTTTTACAAAGTTTTCAGATTGCCTATCGGGTTTTCTTTTCCAGCTGAATTGGCCATAAAATCAATTGTGTTGAGACGGTTTTTGAATTTGAGGCCTCGGGTGAGGAGTTTTTAACGTCGTCGCCCATAGCCAAACTTGCGCGCATGGTTGTGTGCCGTTTTTACAAAGTTTTCAGATTGCCTCCCAGGTTTGCATCCCTCACTGAATTGGCCATAAAATCAATTGTGTTGAGAATTTTTTTGAATTTGAGGCCTTGGGTGCGGAGTTTTTGACGTCCTCGCCTATAGCCAAATTGCGCGCACACTTGTGCGCCGTTTTTACAAAGTTTTCAGATTGCCTCTCGGGTTTGCATTCCCAGCTGAATTGGCCATAGAATCAATTGTGTCGAGACGGTTTTTGAATTTGAGGCCTCGGGTGCGTAGTTTTTGACGTCGTCGCCCATAGCCAAATTGCGCGTACACTTGTGCGCCGTTTTTACAAAGTTTTCAGATTGCCTCTCAGGTTTTCACTTCCAGCTGAGTTGGCCATAGAATCAATTGTGTCGAGACGGTTTTTGAATTTGAGGCCTCGGGTGCGGAGTTTTTGACGTCGTCGCCCATAGCCAAACTTGCGCGCATGGTTGTGTGCCGTTTTTACAAAGTTTTCAGATTGCCTCCCAGGTTTGCATCCCTCACTGAATTGGCCATAGAATCAATTGTGTTGAGGCGGTTTTTGAATTTGAGGCCTCGGGTGCGAAGTTTTTGACGTCGTCGCCCATAGCCAAACTTGCGCGCATGGTTGTGTGCCGTTTTTACAAAGTTTTCAGATTGCTTCCCAGGTTTGCATCCCTCACTGAATTGGCCATAGAATCAATTGTGTCGAGACGGTTTTTGAATTTGAGGCCTCGGTTGCGGAGTTTTTGACGTCGTCGCCCATAGCCAAATTGCGCGCACACTTGTGCGCCGTTTTTACAAAGTTTTCAGATTGCCTCTCGGGTTTTCATTCCCAGCTGAACTGGCCATAGAATCAATTGTGTTGAGACGGTTTTTGAATTTGAGGCCTCGGGTGCGGAGTTTTTGACGTCGTCGCCCATAGCCAAACTTGCGCGCATGGTTGTGTGCCGTTTTTACAAAGTTTTCAGATTGCCTCCCAGGTTTGCATCCCTCACTGAATTGGCTATAAAATCAATTGTGTCGAGAAATTTTTTGAATTTGAGGCCTCGGGTGCGGAGTTTTTGACGTCGTCGCCCATAGCCAAATTGCGCGCACACTTGTGCGCCGTTTTTACAAAGTTTTCAGATGGCGTCTCGGGTTTACACTTCCAGCTGAATCGGCCATAGAATCAATTGTGTCGAGACGGTTTTTGAATTTGAGGCCTCGGGTGCGGAGTTTTTGACGTCGTCGCCCATAGCCAAATTGCGCGCACACTTGTGCGCCGTTTTTACAAAGTTTTCAGATTGCCTCTCGGGTTTGCACTTCCAGTTGAAGTGGCCATAGAATCAATTGTGTCGAGAAATTTTTTGAAATTGAGGCCTCGGGTGCGGAGTTTTTGACGTCGTCGCCCATAGCCAAATTGCGCGCACACTTGTGCGCCGTTTTTACAAAGTTTTCAAATTGCCTCTCGGGTTTGCACTTCCAGCTGAATTGGCCATAAAATCAATTGTGTCAAAACGTTTTTTGAATTTGAGGCCTCGGGTGCGGAGTTTTTGACGTCGTCGCCCATAGCCAAATTGCGCGCACACTTGTACGCCGTTTTTACAAAGTTTTCAGATTGCCTCTCGGGTTTGCACTTCCAGCTGAATTGGCCATGGAATCAATTGTGTCGAGAAATTTTTTGAATTTGAGGCCTCGGGTGCGGAGTTTTTGACGTCGTCGCCCATAGCCAAATTGCGCGCACACTTGTGCGCCATTTTTACAAAGTTTTCAGATTGCCTCTCGGGTTTGCACTTCCAGTTGAATTGGCCATAGAATCAATTGTGTCGAGAAATTTTTTGAATTTGAGGCTTCGGGTGCGGAGTTTTTGACGTCGTCGCCCATAGCCAAATTGCGCGCACACTTGTGCGCCGTTTTTACAAAGTTTTCAGATTGCCTCTCGGGTTTGCACTTCCAGTTGAATTGGCCATAAAATCAATTGTGTCGAGAATTTTTTTGAATTTGAGGCCTCGGGTGCGGAGTTTTTGACGTCGTCGCCCATAGCCAAATTGCGCGCACACTTGTGCGCCGTTTTTACAAAGTTTTCAGATTGCCTCTCGGGTTTGCATTTCCAGCTGAATTGGCCATAGAATCATTTGTGTCGAGACGGTTTTTGAATTTGAGGCCTCGGGTGCGGAGTTTTTGACGTCGTCGCCCATAGCCAAATTGCGCGCACACTTGTGCGCCGTTTTTACAAAGTTTTCAGATTGCCTCTCGGGTTTTCATTTCCAGCTGAATTGGCCATAGAATCATTTGTGTCGAGACGGTTTTTGAATTTGAGGCCTCGGGTGCGGAGTTTTTGACGTCGTCGCCCATAGCCAAACTTGCGCGCATGGTTGTGTGCCGTTTTTACAAAGTTTTTAGATTGCCTCCCAGGTTTGCATCCCTCACTAAATTGGCTATAGAATCAATTGTGTCGAGAAATTTTTTGAATTTGAGGCCTCGGGTGCGGAGTTTTTGACGTCGTCGCCCATAGCCAAATTGCACGCACACTTGTGCGCCGTTTTTACAAAGTTTTCAGATTGCCTCTCGGGTTTGCACTTCCAGTTGAATTGGCCATAGAATCAATTGTGTCGAGAAAATTTTTGAATTTGAGGCCTCGGGTGCGGAATTTTTGACGTCGTCGCCCATAGCCAAATTGCGCGCACACTTGTGCGCCGTTTTTACAAAGTTTTCAGATTGCCTCTCGGGTTTGCACTTCCAGCTGAATTGGCCATAGAATCAATTGTGTTAAGACGGTTTTTAAATTTGAGGCCTCGGGTGCGGAGTTTTTGACGTCGTCGCCCATAGCCAAATTGCGCACACACTTGTACGCCGTTTTTACAAAGTTTTCAGATTGCCTCTCGGGTTTGCATTTCCAGCTGAATTGGCCATAGAATAAATTGTGTCGAGACAGTTTTTGAATTTGAGGCCTCGGGTGCGGAGTTTTTGACGTCGTCGCCCATAGCCAAATTGCGCGTACACTTGTGCGCCGTTTTTACAAAGTTTTCAGATTGCCTCTCGAGTTTTCACTTCTAGCTGAATTGGCCATAGAATCAATTGTGTCGAGACGGTTTTTGAATTTGAGGCCTCGGGTGCGGAGTTTTTGACGTCGTCGCCCATAGCCAAACTTGCGGGCATGGTTGTGTGCCGATTTTACAAAGTTTTCAGATTGCCTCCCAGGTTTGCATCCCTCACTGAATTGGCCATAGAATCAATTGTGTCGAGGCGGTGTTTGGATTTGAGGCCTCGGGTGCGGAGTTTTTTACGTCGTCGCCCATAGCCAAACTTGCGCGCATGGTTGTGTGCCATTTTTACAAAGTTTTAAGATTGCCTCTCGGGTTTGCATTTCCAGCTGAATTGGCCATAGAATCAATTGTGTCGAGATGGTTTTTGAATTTGAGGCCTCGGGTGCGGAGTTTTTGACGTCGTCGCCCATAGCCAAACTTGCGCGCATGGTTGTGTGCCGTTTTTACAAAGTTTTCAGATTGCCTCCCAGGTTTGCATCCCTCACTGAATTGGCCATAAAATCAATTGTGTCGAGAAATTTTTTGAAATTGAGGCCTCGGGTGCGGAGTTTTTGACGTCGTCGCCCATAGCCAAATTGCGCGCACACTTGTGCGCCGTTTTTACAAAGTTTTCAGATTGCCTCTCGGATTTGCACTTCTAGCTGAATTGGCCATAAAATCAATTGTGTCGAGAAATTTTTTGAATTTGAGGCCTCGGGTGCGGAGTTTTTGACGTCGTCGCCCATAGCCAAATTGCGCGCACACTTGTGCGCCGTTTTTACAAAGTTTTCAGATTGCCTCTCGGGTTTGCACTTCCACCTGAATTGGCCATAGAATCAATTGTGTCAAAACGGTTTTTGAATTTGAGGCCTCGGGTGCGGAGTTTTTGACGTCGTCGCCCATAGCCAAATTGCGCGCACACTTGTACGCCGTTTTTACAAAGTTTTCAGATTGCCTCTCGGGTTTGCACTTCCAGCTGAATTGGCCATGGAATCAATTGTGTCGAGAAATTTTTTGAATTTGAGGCCTCGGGTGCGGAGTTTTTGACGTCGTCGCCCATAGCCAAATTACGCGCACACTTGTGCGCCATTTTTACAAAGTTTTCAGATTGCCTCTCGGGTTTGCACTTCCAGCTGAATTGGCCATAGAATCAATTGTGTAGAGAAATTTTTTGAATTTTAGGCCTCGGGTGCGGAGTTGTGTGCCGTTTTTACAAAGTTTTCAAATTGCCTCCCAGGTTTGCATCCCTCACTGAATTGGCCATAGAATCAATTGTGTCGAGACGGTTTTTGAATTTGAGGCCTCGGGTGCGGAGTTTTTGACGTCGTCGCCCATAGCCAAATTGCGCGCACACTTGTGCGCCGTTTTTACAAAGTTTTCAGATTGCCTCTCGGGTTTGCACTTCTAGCTGAGTTGGCCATAGAATCAATTGTGTCGAGACGGTTTTTGAATTTGAGGCCTCGGGTGCGGAGTTTTTGACGTCGTCGCCCATAGCCAAACTTGCGCGAATGGTTGTGTGCCGTTTTTACAAAGTTTTCAGATTGCCTCCCAGGTTTGCATCCCTCACTGAATTGGCCATAAAATCAATTGTGTCGAGACGGTTTTTGAATTTGAGGCCTCGGGTGCAGAGTTTTTTACGTCGTCGCCCATAGCCAAACTTGCGCGCATGGTTGTGTGCCGTTTTTACAAAGTTTTCAGATTACCTCCCAGGTTTGCATCCCTCACTGAATTGGCCATAGAATCAATTGTGTCGAGACGGTTTTTGAATTTGAGGCCTCGGGTGCGGAGTTTTTGACGTCGTCGCCCATAGCCAAACTTGCGCGCATGTTTGTTTGCCGTTTTTACAATGTTTTGAGATTGCCTCCTAGGTTTGCATCCCTCACTGAATTGGCCATAGAATCAATTGTGTCGAGACGGTTTTTGAATTTGAGGCCTCGGGTGCGGAGTTTTTTACGTCGTCGCCCATAGCCAAACTTGCGCGCATGGTTGTGTGCCGTTTTTACAAAGTTTTCAGATTACCTCCCAGGTTTGCATCCCTCACTGAATTGGCCACAGAATCAATTGTGTCGAGACGGTTTTTGAATTTGAGGCCTCGGGTGCGGAGTTTTTGACGTCGTCGCCCATAGCCAAATTGCGCGCACACTTCTGCGCCGTTTTTACAAAGTTTTCAGATTGCCTCCCGGGTTTGCATTTCCAGCTGAATTGGCCATAGAATCAATTGTGTCGAGAAAGTTTTTGAATTTGAGGCTTCGGGTGCGGAGTTTTTAACGTCGTCGCCCATAGCTAAACTTGCGCGCATGGTTGTGTGCCGTTTTTTAAAAGTTTTCAGATTGCCTCCCAGGTTTGCATCCCTCACTGAATTGGCCATAGGATCAATTGTGTCGAGACGGTTTTTGAATTTGAGGCCTCGGGTGCGGAGTTTTTGACGTCGTCGCCCTAGCCAAATTGCGCGCACGCTTGTGCGCCGTTTTTACAAAGTTTTCAGATTGCCTCTCGGATTTGCATTTCCAACTGAATTGGCCATAGAATCAATTGTGTCGAAAAAGTTTTTGAATTTGAGGCCTCGGGTGCGGAGTTTTTGACGTCGTCGCCCATAGCCAAACATGCGCGCATGGTTGTGTGCCGTTTTTACAAAGTTTTCAGATTGCCTCCCAGGTTTGCATCCCTCACTGAATTGGCCATAGAATCAATTGTGTCGAGACGGTTTTTGAATTTGAGGCCTCGGGTGCGGAGTTTTTGACGTCGTCGCCCATAGCCAAATTGCGCGCACGCTTGTGCGCCGTTTTTACAAAGTTTTCAGATTGCCTCTCGGGTTTGCATTCCCAGCTGAATTGGCCATAGAATCAATTATGTCGGAAAAGTTTTTGAATTTGAGGCCTCGGGTGCGGAGTTTTTGACGTCGTCGCCCATAGCCAAATTGCGCGCACGCTTGTGCGCCGTTTTTACAAAGTTTTCAGATTGCCTCCCAGGCTTGCATCCCTCACTGAATTGGCCATAGAATCAATTGTGTCGAGACGGTTTTTGAATTTGAGGCCTCGGGTGCGGAGTTTTTGACGTCGTCGCCCATAGCCAAACTGCGTGCACACTTGTGCGCCGTTTTTACAAATTTTCAGATTGCCTCTCGGGTTTGCATTTCCAGCTGAATTGGCCATAGAATCAATTGTGTCGAGACGGTTTTTGAATTTGAGGCATTAGGTGCGGAGTTTTTGACGTCGTCGCCCATAGCCAAATTGCGCGCACGCTTGTGCGCCTTTTTACAAAGTTTTCAGATTGCCTCTCAGGTTTGCATTCCCAGCTGAATTGGCCATAGAATCAATTGTGTCGAGAAAGTTTTTGAATTTGAGGCCTCGGGTGCGGAGTTTTTGACGTCGTCGCCCATAGCCAAACATGCGCGCATGGTTGTGTGCCGTTTTTACAAAGTTTTCAGATTGCCTCCCAGGTTTGCATCCATCACTGAATTTGCCATAGAATCAATTGTGTCGAGACGGTTTTTGAATTTGAGGCCTCGGGTGCGGAGTTTTTGACGTCGTCGCCCATAGCCAAATTGCGCGCACGCTTGTGCTCCGTTTTTACAAAGTTTTCAGATTGCCTCACGGGTTTGAATTTCCCACTGAATTGGCCATAGATTCAATTGTGTCAATGAAGTTTTTGAATTTGAGGCCTCGGGTGCGGAGTTTTTGACGTCATCGCCCATAGCCAAACTTGCGCGCATGGTTGTGTGCCGTTTTTACAATGTTTTCAGATTACCTCCCAGGTTTGCATCCTTCACTGAATTGGCCATAGAATCAATTGTGTCTAGAAAGTTTTTAAATTTGAGGCCTCGGGTGCGGAGTTTTTGACGTCGTCGCCCATAGCCAAACTTGCGCGCATGGTTGTGTGCCATTTTTACAATGTTTTCAGATTGCCTCCCAGGTTTACATCCTTCATTGAATTGGCCATATAATCAATTGTGTCTAGAAAGTTTTTGAATTTGAGCCCTCGGGTGCGGAGTTTTTTACGTCGTCGCCCATAGCCAAATTGCGCGCACACTTGTGCGCCGTTTTTACAATGTTTTCAGATTGCCTCCCGGGTTTGCATTTCCAGCTGAATTGGCCATATAATCAATTGTGTCGAGAAAAATTGTTGAATTTGAGGCCTCGGGTGCGGAGTTTTTAACGTCGTCGCCCTAGCCAAATTGCGCGCATGCTTGTGCGCCGTTTTTACAAAGTTTTCAGATTGCCTCTCGGGTTTTCACTTCCAGCTGAATTGGCCATAGAATCAATTGTGTCGAGACGGTTTTTGAATTTGAGGCCTCGGGTGCGGAGTTTTTGACGTCGTCGCCCATAGCCAAACTTGCGCGCATGGTTGTTTGCCGTTTTTACAAAGTTTTCAGATTGCCTCCCAGGTTTGCATCCCTCACTGAATTGGCCATAGAATCAATTGTGTCGAGACGGTTTTTGAATTTGAGGCCTCGGGTGCGGAGTTTTTGACGTCGTCGCCCATAGCCAAACTGCGCGCACACTTGTGCGCCGTTTTTACAAAGTTTTCAGATTGCCTCTCGGGTTTGAATTCCCCACTGAATTGGCCATAGAATCAATTGTGTCGAGAAATTTTTTGAATTTGAGGCCTCGGGTGCGGAGTTTTTGACGTCGTCGCCCATAGCCAAATTGCGCGCACGCTTGTGCACCGTTTTTACAAAGTTTTCAGATTGCCTCCCAGGTTTGCATCCCTCACTGAATTGGCCATAGGATCAATTGTGTCGAGACGGTTTTTGAATTTGAGGCCTCGGGTGCGGAGTTTTTGACGTCGTCGCCCTAGCCAAATTGCGCGCACGCTTGTGCGCCGTTTTTACAAAGTTTTCAGATTGCCTCTCGGATTTGCATTTCCAACTGAATTGGCCATAGAATCAATTGTGTCGAAAAAGTTTTTGAATTTGAGGCCTCGGGTGCGGAGTTTTTGACGTCGTCGCCCATAGCCAAACATGCGCGCATGGTTGTGTGCCGTTTTTACAAAGTTTTCAGATTGCCTCCCAGGTTTGCATCCCTCACTGAATTGGCCATAGAATCAATTGTGTCGAGACGGTTTTTGAATTTGAGGCCTCGGGTGCGGAGTTTTTGACGTCGTCGCCCATAGCCAAATTGCGCGCACGCTTGTGCGCCGTTTTTACAAAGTTTTCAGATTGCCTCTCGGGTTTGCATTCCCAGCTGAATTGGCCATAGAATCAATTATGTCGGAAAAGTTTTTGAATTTGAGGCCTCGGGTGCGGAGTTTTTGACGTCGTCGCCCATAGCCAAATTGCGCGCACGCTTGTGCGCCGTTTTTACAAAGTTTTCAGATTGCCTCCCAGGCTTGCATCCCTCACTGAATTGGCCATAGAATCAATTGTGTCGAGACGGTTTTTGAATTTGAGGCCTCGGGTGCGGAGTTTTTGACGTCGTCGCCCATAGCCAAACTGCGTGCACACTTGTGCGCCGTTTTTACAAATTTTCAGATTGCCTCTCGGGTTTGCATTTCCAGCTGAATTGGCCATAGAATCAATTGTGTCGAGAAAGTTTTTGAATTTGAGGCCTCGGGTGCGGAGTTTTTGACGTCGTCGCCCATAGCCAAACATGCGCGCATGGTTGTGTGCCGTTTTTACAAAGTTTTCAGATTGCCTCCCAGGTTTGCATCCATCACTGAATTTGCCATAGAATCAATTGTGTCGAGACGGTTTTTGAATTTGAGGCCTCGGGTGCGGAGTTTTTGACGTCGTCGCCCATAGCCAAATTGCGCGCACGCTTGTGCTCCGTTTTTACAAAGTTTTCAGATTGCCTCACGGGTTTGAATTTCCCACTGAATTGGCCATAGAATCAATTGTGTCGATGAAGTTTTTGAATTTGAGGCCTCGGGTGCGGAGTTTTTGACGTCGTCGCCCATAGCCAAACTTGCGCGCATGGTTGTGTGCCATTTTTACAATGTTTTCAGATTACCTCCCAGGTTTGCATCCTTCACTGAATTGGCCATAGAATCAATTGTGTCTAGAAAGTTTTTAAATTTGAGGCCTTGGGTGCGGAGTTTTTGACGTCGTCGCCCATAGCCAAACTTGCGCGCATGGTTGTGTGCCATTTTTACAATGTTTTCAGATTGCCTCCCAGGTTTACATCCTTCATTGAATTGGCCATATAATCAATTGTGTCTAGAAAGTTTTTGAATTTGAGCCCTCGGGTGCGGAGTTTTTTACGTCGTCGCCCATAGCCAAATTGCGCGCACACTTGTGCGCCGTTTTTACAATGTTTTCAGATTGCCTCCCGGGTTTGCATTTCCAGCTGAATTGGCCATATAATCAATTGTGTCGAGAAAAATTTTTGAATTTGAGGCCTCGGGTGCGGAGTTTTTAACGTCGTCGCCCTAGCCAAATTGCGCGCACGCTTGTGCGCCGTTTTTACAAAGTTTTCAGATTGCCTCTCGGGTTTTCACTTCCAGCTGAATTGGCCATAGAATCAATTGTGTCGAGACGGTTTTTGAATTTGAGGCCTCGGGTGCGGAGTTTTTGACGTCGTCGCCCATAGCCAAACTTGCGCGCATGGTTGTTTGCCGTTTTTACAAAGTTTTCAGATTGCCTCCCAGGTTTGCATCCCTCACTGAATTGGCCATAGAATCAATTGTGTCGAGACGGTTTTTGAATTTGAGGCCTCGGGTGCGGAGTTGTTGACGTCGTCGCCCATATCCAAATTGCGCGCACGCTTGTGCGCCGTTTTTACAAAGTTTTCAGATTGCCTCTCAGGTTTGCATTCCCAGCTGAATTGGCCATAGAATCAATTGTGTCGAGAAACTTTTTGAATTTGAGGCCTCGGGTGCGGAGTTTTTGACGTCGTCGCCCATAGCCAAATTGCGCGCATGGTTGTGTGCCGTTTTTACAAAGTTTTCAGATTACCTCCCAGGTTTGCATCCCTCACTGAATTGGCCATAGAATCAATTGTGTCGAGACGGTTTTTGAATTTGAGGCCTCGGGTGCGGAGTTTTTGACGTCGTCGCCCATAGCCAAACTTGCGCGCAAGTTTGTTTGCCGTTTTTACAATGTTTTGAGATTGCCTCCTAGGTTTGCATCCCTCACTGAATTGGCCATAGAATCAATTGTGTCGAGACGGTTTTTGAATTTGAGGCCTCGGGTGCGGAGTTTTTGACGTCGTCGCCCATAGCCAAATTGCGCGCACACTTCTGCGCCGTTTTTACAAAGTTTTCAGATTGCCTCCCGGGTTTGCATTTCCAGCTGAATTGGCCATAGAATCAATTGTGTCGAGAAACTTTTTGAATTTGAGGCCTCGGGTGCGGAGTTTTTTACGTCGTCGCCCATAGCCAAACTTGCGCGCATGGTTGTGTGCCGTTTTTACAAAGTTTTCAGATTACCTCCCAGGTTTGCATCCCTCACTGAATTGGCCACAGAATCAATTGTGTCGAGACGGTTTTTGAATTTGAGGCCTCGGGTGCGGAGTTTTTGACGTCGTCGCCCATAGCCAAATTGCGCGCACACTTCTGCGCCGTTTTTACAAAGTTTTCAGATTGCCTCCCGGGTTTGCATTTCCAGCTGAATTGGCCATAGAATCAATTGTGTCGAGAAAGTTTTTGAATTTGAGGCTTCGGGTGCGGAGTTTTTAACGTCGTCGCCCATAGCTAAACTTGCGCGCATGGTTGTGTGCCGTTTTTTAAAAGTTTTCAGATTGCCTCCCAGGTTTGCATCCCTCACTGAATTGGCCATAGGATCAATTGTGTCGAGACGGTTTTTGAATTTAAGGCCTCGGGTGCGGAGTTTTTGACGTCGTCGCCCTAGCCAAATTGCGCGCACGCTTGTGCGCCGTTTTTACAAAGTTTTCAGATTGCCTCTCGGATTTGCATTTCCAACTGAATTGGCCATAGAATCAATTGTGTCGAAAAAGTTTTTGAATTTGAGGCCTCGGGTGCGGAGTTTTTGACGTCGTCGCCCATAGCCAAACATGCGCGCATGGTTGTGTGCCGTTTTTACAAAGTTTTCAGATTGCCTCCCAGGTTTGCATCCCTCACTGAATTGGCCATAGAATCAATTGTGTCGAGACGGTTTTTGAATTTGAGGCCTCGGGTGCGGAGTTTTTGACGTCGTCGCCCATAGCCAAATTGCGCGCACGCTTGTGCTCCGTTTTTACAAAGTTTTCAGATTGCCTCACGGGTTTGAATTTCCCACTGAATTGGCCATAGAATCAATTGTGTCGATGAAGTTTTTGAATTTGAGGCCTCGGGTGCGGAGTTTTTGACGTCGTCGCCCATAGCCAAACTTGCGCGCATGGTTGTGTGCCATTTTTACAATGTTTTCAGATTACCTCCCAGGTTTGCATCCTTCACTGAATTGGCCATAGAATCAATTGTGTCTAGAAAGTTTTTAAATTTGAGGCCTTGGGTGCGGAGTTTTTGACGTCGTCGCCCATAGCCAAACTTGCGCGCATGGTTGTGTGCCATTTTTACAATGTTTTCAGATTGCCTCCCAGGTTTACATCCTTCATTGAATTGGCCATATAATCAATTGTGTCTAGAAAGTTTTTGAATTTGAGCCCTCGGGTGCGGAGTTTTTTACGTCGTCGCCCATAGCCAAATTGCGCGCACACTTGTGCGCCGTTTTTACAATGTTTTCAGATTGCCTCCCGGGTTTGCATTTCCAGCTGAATTGGCCATATAATCAATTGTGTCGAGAAAATTTTTTGAATTTGAGGCCTCGGGTGCGGAGTTTTTAACGTCGTCGCCCTAGCCAAATTGCGCGCACGCTTGTGCGCCGTTTTTACAAAGTTTTCAGATTGCCTCTCGGGTTTTCACTTCCAGCTGAATTGGCCATAGAATCAATTGTGTCGAGACGGTTTTTGAATTTGAGGCCTCGGGTGCGGAGTTTTTGACGTCGTCGCCCATAGCCAAACTTGCGCGCATGGTTGTTTGCCGTTTTTACAAAGTTTTCAGATTGCCTCCCAGGTTTGCATCCCTCACTGAATTGGCCATAGAATCAATTGTGTCGAGACGGTTTTTGAATTTGAGGCCTCGGGTGCGGAGTTGTTGACGTCGTCGCCCATATCCAAATTGCGCGCACGCTTGTGCGCCGTTTTTACAAAGTTTTCAGATTGCCTCTCAGGTTTGCATTCCCAGCTGAATTGGCCATAGAATCAATTGTGTCGAGAAACTTTTTGAATTTGAGGCCTCGGGTGCGGAGTTTTTGACGTCGTCGCCCATAGCCAAATTGCGCGCATGGTTGTGTGCCGTTTTTACAAAGTTTTCAGATTACCTCCCAGGTTTGCATCCCTCACTGAATTGGCCATAGAATCAATTGTGTCGAGACGGTTTTTGAATTTGAGGCCTCGGGTGCGGAGTTTTTGACGTCGTCGCCCATAGCCAAACTTGCGCGCAAGTTTGTTTGCCGTTTTTACAATGTTTTGAGATTGCCTCCTAGGTTTGCATCCCTCACTGAATTGGCCATAGAATCAATTGTGTCGAGACGGTTTTTGAATTTGAGGCCTCGGGTGCGGAGTTTTTTACGTCGTCGCCCATAGCCAAACTTGCGCGCATGGTTGTGTGCCGTTTTTACAAAGTTTTCAGATTACCTCCCAGGTTTGCATCCCTCACTGAATTGGCCACAGAATCAATTGTGTCGAGACGGTTTTTGAATTTGAGGCCTCGGGTGCGGAGTTTTTGACGTCGTCGCCCATAGCCAAATTGCGCGCACACTTCTGCGCCGTTTTTACAAAGTTTTCAGATTGCCTCCCGGGTTTGCATTTCCAGCTGAATTGGCCATATAATCAATTGTGTCGAGAAAGTTTTTGAATTTGAGGCTTCGGGTGCGGAGTTTTTAACGTCGTCGCCCATAGCTAAACTTGCGCGCATGGTTGTGTGCCGTTTTTTAAAAGTTTTCAGATTGCCTCCCAGGTTTGCATCCCTCACTGAATTGGCCATAGGATCAATTGTGTCGAGACGGTTTTTGAATTTAAGGCCTCGGGTGCGGAGTTTTTGACGTCGTCGCCCTAGCCAAATTGCGCGCACGCTTGTGCGCCGTTTTTACAAAGTTTTCAGATTGCCTCTCGGATTTGCATTTCCAACTGAATTGGCCATAGAATCAATTGTGTCGAAAAAGTTTTTGAATTTGAGGCCTCGGGTGCGGAGTTTTTGACGTCGTCGCCCATAGCCAAACATGCGCGCATGGTTGTGTGCCGTTTTTACAAAGTTTTCAGATTGCCTCCCAGGTTTGCATCCCTCACTGAATTGGCCATAGAATCAATTGTGTCGAGACGGTTTTTGAATTTGAGGCCTCGGGTGCGGAGTTTTTGACGTCGTCGCCCATAGCCAAATTGCGCGCACGCTTGTGCGCCGTTTTTACAAAGTTTTCAGATTGCCTCTCGGGTTTGCATTCCCAGCTGAATTGGCCATAGAATCAATTATGTCGGAAAAGTTTTTGAATTTGAGGCCTCGGGTGCGGAGTTTTTGACGTCGTCGCCCATAGCCAAATTGCGCGCACGCTTGTGCGCCGTTTTTACAAAGTTTTCAGATTGCCTCCCAGGCTTGCATCCCTCACTGAATTGGCCATAGAATCAATTGTGTCGAGACGGTTTTTGAATTTGAGGCCTCGGGTGCGGAGTTTTTGACGTCGTCGCCCATAGCCAAACTGCGTGCACACTTGTGCGCCGTTTTTACAAATTTTCAGATTGCCTCTCGGGTTTGCATTTCCAGCTGAATTGGCCATAGAATCAATTGTGTCGAGACGGTTTTTGAATTTGAGGCATTGGGTGCGGAGTTTTTGACGTCGTCGCCCATAGCCAAATTGCGCGCACGCTTGTGCGCCTTTTTACAAAGTTTTCAGATTGCCTCTCAGGTTTGCATTCCCAGCTGAATTGGCCATAGAATCAATTGTGTCGAGAAAGTTTTTGAATTTGAGGCCTCGGGTGCGGAGTTTTTGACGTCGTCGCCCATAGCCAAACATGCGCGCATGGTTGTGTGCCGTTTTTACAAAGTTTTCAGATTGCCTCCCAGGTTTGCATCCATCACTGAATTTGCCATAGAATCAATTGTGTCGAGACGGTTTTTGAATTTGAGGCCTCGGGTGCGGAGTTTTTGACGTCGTCGCCCATAGCCAAATTGCGCGCACGCTTGTGCTCCGTTTTTACAAAGTTTTCAGATTGCCTCACGGGTTTGAATTTCCCACTGAATTGGCCATAGAATCAATTGTGTCGATGAAGTTTTTGAATTTGAGGCCTCGGGTGCGGAGTTTTTAACGTCGTCGCCCATAGCCAAACTTGCGCGCATGGTTGTGTGCCGTTTTTACAATGTTTTCAGATTACCTCCCAGGTTTGCATCCTTCACTGAATTGGCCATAGAATCAATTGTGTCTAGAAAGTTTTTAAAATTGAGGCCTCGGGTGCGGAGTTTTTGACGTCGTCGCCCATAGCCAAACTTGCGCGCATGGTTGTGTGCCATTTTTACAATGTTTTCAGATTGCCTCCCAGGTTTACATCCTTCATTGAATTGGCCATATAATCAATTGTGTCTAGAAAGTTTTTGAATTTGAGCCCTCGGGTGCGGAGTTTTTTACGTCGTCGCCCATAGCCAAATTGCGCGCACACTTGTGCGCCGTTTTTACAATGTTTTCAGATTGCCTCCCGGGTTTGCATTTCCAGCTGAATTGGCCATATAATCAATTGTGTCGAGAAAATTTTTTGAATTTGAGGCCTCGGGTGCGGAGTTTTTAACGTCGTCGCCCTAGCCAAATTGCGCGCACGCTTGTGCGCCGTTTTTACAAAGTTTTCAGATTGCCTCTCGGGTTTTCACTTCCAGCTGAATTGGCCATAGAATCAATTGTGTCGAGACAGTTTTTGAATTTGAGGCCTCGGGTGCGGAGTTTTTGACGTCGTCGCCCATAGCCAAACTTGCGCGCATGGTTGTTTGCCGTTTTTACAAAGTTTTCAGATTGCCTCCCAGGTTTGCATCCCTCACTGAATTGGCCATAGAATCAATTGTGTCGAGACGGTTTTTGAATTTGAGGCCTCGGGTGCGGAGTTTTTGACGTCGTCGCCCATAGCCAAACTGCGCGCACACTTGTGCGCCGTTTTTACAAAGTTTTCAGATTGCCTCTCGGGTTTGCATTTCCAGCTGAATTGGCCATAGAATCAATTGTGTCGAGATGGTTTTTGAATTTGAGGCATTGGGTGCGGAGTTGTTGACGTCGTCGCCCATATCCAAATTGCGCGCACGCTTGTGCGCCGTTTTTACAAAGTTTTCAGATTGCCTCTCAGGTTTGCATTCCCAGCTGAATTGGCCATAGAATCAATTGTGTCGAGAAACTTTTTGAATTTGAGGCCTCGGGTGCGGAGTTTTTGACGTCGTCGCCCATAGCCAAATTGCGCGCACGATTGTGCGCCGTTTTTACAAAGTTTTCAGATTGCCTCCCGGATTTGAATTTCCCACTGAATTGGCCATAGAATCAATTGTGTCGATGAAGTTTTTGAATTTGAGGCCTCGGGTGCGGAGTTTTTGACGTCGTCGCCCATAGCCAAACATGCACGCATGGTTGTGTGCCGTTTTTACAAAGTTTTCGGATTGCCTCCCAGGTTTGCATCCCCCACTGAATTGGTCATATAATCAATTGTGTCGAGACGGTTTTTGAATTTGAGGCCTCGGGTGTGGAGTTTTGACGTCGTCGCCCATAGCCAAATTGCGCGCACGCTTGTGCGCCGTTTTTACAAAGTTTTTAGATAGCCTCTCGGGTTTGCATTCCCAGCTGAATTGGCCATAGAATCAATTGTGTCGAGCAAGTTTTTGAATTTGAGGCCTCGGGTGCGGAGTTTTTGACGTCGTCGCCCATAGCCAAATTGCGCGCACGCTTGTGCGCCGTTTTTACAAAGTTTTCAGATTGCCTCCCAGGCTTGCATCCCTCACTGAATTGGCCATAGAATCGATTGTGTCGAGACGGTTTTTGAATTTGAGGCCTCGGTGCGGAGTTTTTGACGTCGTCGCCCATAGCCAAACTGCGTGCACACTTGTGCGCCGTTTTTACAAAGTTTTCAGATTGCCTCTCGGGTTTGCATTTCCAGCTGAATTGGCCATAGAATTAATTGTGTCGAGACGGTTTTTGAATTTGAGGCATTGGGTGCGGAGTTTTTGACGTCGTCGCCCATAGCCAAATTGCGCGCACGCTTGTGCGCCGTTTTTACAAAGTTTTCAGATTGCCTCTCAGGTTTGCATTCCCATCTGAATTGGCCATAGAATCAATTGTGTCGAGAAAGTTTTTGAATTTGAGGCCTCGGGTGCGGAGTTTTTGACGTCGTCGCCCATAGCCAAACATGCGCGCATGGTTGTGTGCCGTTTTTACAAAGTTTTCAGATTGCCTCCCAGGTTTGCATCCCTCACTGAATTGGCCAGAGAATCAATTGTGTCGAGACGGTTTTTGAATTTGAGGCCTCGGGTGCGGAGTTTTTGACGTCGTCGCCCATATCCAAATTGCGCGCACGCTTGTGCGCCGTTTTTACAAAGTTTTCAGATTGCCTCACGGGTTTGAATTTCCCACTGAATTGGCCATAGAATCAATTGTGTCGATGAAGTTTTTGAATTTGAGGCCTCGGGTGCGGAGTTTTTGACGTCGTCGCCCATAGCCAAACTTGCGAGCATGGTTGTGTGCCGTTTTTACAATGTTTTCAGATTGCCTCCCAGGTTTGCATCCTTCACTGAATTGGCCATAGAATCAATTGTGTCTAGAATGTTTTTAAATTTGAGGCCTCGGGTTCGGAGTTTTTGACGTCGTCGCCCATAGCCAAACTTGCGCGCGTGGTTGTGTGCCGTTTTTACAATGTTTTCAGATTGCCTCCCAGGTTTACATCCTTCACTGAATTGGCCATAGAATCAATTGTGTCTAGAAAGTTTTTGAATTTGAGCCCTCGGGTGCGGAGTTTTTGACGTCGTCGCCCATAGCCAAATTGCGCGCACACTTGTGCGCCGTTTTTACAAAGTTTTCAGATTGCCTCTCGAGTTTGCATTTCCAGCTGAATTGGCCATAGAATCAATTGTGTTGAGAAAGTTTTTGAATTTGAGGCCTCGGGTGCGGAGTTTTTGACGTCGTCGCCCATAACCAAACTTGCGCGCATGGTTGTTTGCCGTTTTTACAAAGTTTTCAGATTGCCTCCCAGGTTTGCATCCCTCACTGAATTGGCCATAGAATCAATTGTGTCGAGACGGTTTTTGAATTTGAGGCCTCGGGTGCGGAGTTTTTGACGTCGTCGCCCATACCCAAACTGCGCGCACACTTGTGCGCCGTTTTTACAAAATTTTCAGATTGCCTCTCGGGTTTGCATTTCCAGCTGAATTGGCCATAGAATCAATTGTGTCGAGAAACTTTTTGAATTTGAGGCCTCGGGTGCGGAGTTTTTTACGTCGTCGCCCATAGCCAAATTGCGCGCACACTTGTGCGCCGTTTTTACAAAGTTTTCAGATTGCCTCCCAGGTTTGCATCCCTCACTGAATTGGCCATAGAATCAATTGTGTCGAGACAGTTTTTGAATTTGAGGCCTCGGGTGCGGAGTTTTTGACGTCGTCGCCCATAGCCAAATTGCGCGCACGCTTGTGCGCCGTTTTTACAAAGTTTTCAGATTGCCTCTCGGGTTTGCACTTCCAGCTGAATTGGTCATAGAATCAATTGTGTCTAGAAATTTTTTGAATTTGAGGCCTCGGGTGCGGAGCTTTTTACGTCGTCGCCCATAGCCAAATTGCGCGCACACTTGTGCGCCGTTTTTACAAAGTTTTCAGATTGCCTCTCGGGTTTGCATTTCTAGCTGAATTGGCCATAGAATCAATTGTGTCGAGAAATTTTTTGAATTTGAGGCCTCGGGTGCCGAGTTTTTGACGTCGTCGCCCATAGCCAAATTGCGCGCACGCTTGTACGCCGTTTTTACAAAGTTTTCAGATTGCCTCTCGGGTTTGCATTCCTAGTTGAATTGGCTATAGAATCAATTGTGTCGAGACGGTTTTTGAATTTGAGGCCTCTGGTGCGGAGTTTTTGACGTCATCGCCAATAGCAAAATTGCGCGCACACTTGTGCGCCGTTTTTACAAAGTTTTCAGATTGGCTCTCGGGTTTGCACTTCCAGCTGAATTGGCTATAGAATCAATTGTGTCGAGAAATTTTTTGAATTTGAGGCCTCGGGTGCGGAGTTTTTGACGTCGTCGCCCATAGCCAAATTGCGCGCACGCTTGTGCGCCGTTTTTACAAAGTTTTCAGATTGCCTCTCGGGTTTGCACTCCCAGCTGAATTGGCCATATAATCAATTCTGTCGAGAAAGTTTTTGAATTTGAGGCCTCGGGTGCGGAGTTTTTGACGTCGTCGCCCATAGCCAAACTTACGCGCATGGTTGTGTCGCGTTTTTACATAGTTTTCAGATTGGCTCCCAGGTTTGCATCCCTCACTAAATTGGCCATAGAATCAATTGTGTCGAGACGGTTTTTGAATTTGAGGCCTCGGGTGCGAAGTTTTTGACGTCGTCGCCCATAGCCAAACTTGCGCGCACGCTTGTGCGCCGTTTTTACAAAGTTTTCTGATTGCCTCTCGGGTTTGCATTTCCAGCTGAATTGGCCATAGAATCAATTCTGTCGAGAAAGTTTTTGAATTTGAGGCCTCGGGTGCGGAGTTTTTGACGTCGTCGCCCATAGCCAAATTGCGCGCACGCTTGTGCGCCGTTTTTACAAAGTTTTCAGATTGCCTCTCGGGTTTGCATTTCCATCTGAATTGGCCATAGAATCAATTGTGTCGAGAAAATTTTTGAATTTGAGGCCTTGGGTGCGGAGTTTTTAACGTCGTCGCCCATAGCCAAATTGCGCGCACGCTTGTGCGCCGTTTTTACAAAGTTTTCAGATTGCCTCTCGGGTTTGCATTTCCAGCTGAATTGGCCATAGAATCAATTCTGTCGAGAAAGTTTTTGAATTTGAGGCCTCGGGTGCGGAGTTTTTGACGTCGTCGCCCATAGCCAAATTGCGCGCACGCTTGTGCGCCGTTTTTACAAAGTTTTCAGATTGCCTCTCGGGTTTGCATTTCCATCTGAATTGGCCATAGAATCAATTGTGTCGAGAAAATTTTTGAATTTGAGGCCTTGGGTGCGGAGTTTTTAACGTCGTCGCCCATAGCCAAATTGCGCGCACGCTTGTGCGCCGTTTTTACAAAGTTTTCAGATTGCCTCTCGGGTTTGCATTTCCAGCTGAATTGGCCATAGAATCAATTGTGTCAAGACGGTTTTTGAATTTGAGGCCTCGGGTGCGGAGTTTTTACCGTCGTCGCCCATAGCCAAATTGCGCGCACGCTTGTGCGCCGTTTTTACAAAGTTTTCTGATTGCCTCTCGGGTTTGCATTTCCAGCTGAATTGGCCATAGAATCAATTCTGTCGAGAAAGTTTTTGAATTTGAGGCCTCGGGTGCGGAGTTTTTGACGTCGTCGCCCATAGCCAAATTGCGCGCACGCTTGTGCGCCGTTTTTACAAAGTTTTCAGATTGCCTCTCGGGTTTGCATTTCCATCTGAATTGGCCATAGAATCAATTGTGTCGAGAAAATTTTTGAATTTGAGGCCTTGGGTGCGGAGTTTTTAACGTCGTCGCCCATAGCCAAATTGCGCGCACGCTTGTGCGCCGTTTTTACAAAGTTTTCAGATTGCCTCTCGGGTTTGCATTTCCAGCTGAATTGGCCATAGAATCAATTGTGTCGAGAAAATTTTTGAATTTGAGGTCTCGGGTGCGGAGTTTTTTACGTCGTCGCCCATAGCCAAATTGCGCGCACATTTGTGCGCCGTTTTTACAAAGTTTTCAGATTGCCTCTCGGGTTTGCACTTCCAACTGAATTGGTCATAGAATCAATTGTGTCGAGAAATTTTTTGAATTTGAGGCCTCGGGTGCGGAGTTTTTTACGTCGTCGCCCATAGCCAAATTGCGAGCACACTTGTGCGCCGTTTTTACAAAGTTTTCAGATTGCCTCTCGGGTTTGCATTTCCAGCTGAATTGGCCATAGAATCAATTGTGTCGAGAAATTTTTTGAATTTGAGGCCTCGGGTGCCGAGTTTTTGACGTCGTCGCCCATAGCCAAATTGCGCGCACGCTTGTACGCCGTTTTTACAAAGTTTTCAGATTGCCTTTCGGGTTTGCATTCCTAGTTAAATTGGCCATAGAATCAATTGTGTCGAGACGGTTTTTGAATTTGAGGCCTCAGGTGCGGAGTTTTTGACGTCATCGCCCATGGCAAAATTGCGCGCCCACTTGTGCGCCGTTTTTACAAAGTTTTCAGATTGGCTCTCGGGTTTGCACTTCCAGCTGAATTGGCCATAGAATCAATTGTGTTGAGAAAATTTTTGAATTTGAGGCCTCGGGTGCGGAGTTTTTGACGTCGTCGCCCATAGCCAAATTGCGCGCACGCTTGTGCGCCGTTTTTACAAAGTTTTCAGATTGCCTCTCGGGTTTGCATTTCCAGCTGAATTGGCCATATAATCAATTCTGTCGAGAATGTTTTTGAATTTGAGGCCTCGGGTGCGGAGTTTTTGACGTCGTCGCCCATAGCCAAACTTGCGCGCATGGTTGTGTCGCGTTTTTACAAAGTTTTCAGATTGCCTCCCAGGTTTGCATCCCCCACTAAATTGGCCATAAAATCAATTGTGTCGAGACGGTTTTTGAATTTGAGGCCTCGGGTGCGAAGTTTTTGACGTCGTCGCCCATAGCCAAACTTGCGCGCATGGTTGTGTGCCGTTTTTACAAAGTTTTCAGATTGCCTCCCGGGTATGAATTTCCCACTGAATTGGCCATATAATCAATTGTGTCGAGAAATTTTTTGAATTTGAGGCCGCGGGTGCGGAGTTTTTGACGTCGTCGCCCATAGCCAAATTGCGCGCACACTTGTGCGCCGTTTTTACAAAGTTTTCAGATTGCCTCTCGGGTTTGCATTTCCAGCTGAATTGGCCATAGAATCAATTGTGTCGAGAAATTTTTTGAATTTGAGGCCTCGGGTGCCGAGTTTTTGACGTCGTCGCCCAAAGCCAAATTGCGCGCACGCTTGTGCGCCGTTTTACAAAGTTTTCAGATTGCCTCTCGGGTTTGTATTCCCAGTTGAATTGGCCATAGAATCAATTGTGTCGAGACGGTTTTTGAATTTGAGGCCTCGAGTGCGGTGTTTTTGACGTCATCGCCCATAGCAAAATTGCGCGCACACTTGTGCGCCGTTTTTACAAAGTTTTCAGATTGCCTCTCGGGTTTGCACTTCCAGCTGAATTGGCCATAGAATCAATTGTGTCGAGAAAGTTTTTGAATTTGAGGCCTCGGGTGCGGAGTTTTTGACGTCGTCGCCAATAGCCAAACTTGCGCGCATGGTTGTGTGCCATTTTACAAAGTTTTCAGATTGCCTCCCAGGTTTGCATCCCTCACTGAATTGGCCATGGAATCAATTGTGTCGAGACGGTTTTTGAATTTGAGGCCTCGGGTGCGGAGTTTTTGACGTCGTCGCCCATAGCCAAATTGCGCGCACGCTTGTGCGCCGTTTTTACAAAGTTTTCAGATTGCCTCTCGGGTTTGCATTTCCAGCTGAATTGGCCATAAAATCAATTGTGTCGAGAAAGTTTTTGAATTTGAGGCCTCGGGTGCGGAGTTTTTGACGTCATCGCCCATAGTCAAACTTGCGCGCATGGTTGTGTGTCGTTTTTACAAAGTTTTCAGATTGCCTCCCAGGTTTGCATCCCTCACTGAATTGGCCATAGAATCAATTATGTCGAGACGGTTTTTGAATTTTAGTCCTTGGGTGCGGAGTTTTTAACGTCGTCGCCCATAGCCAAATTGCGCGCACTTTTATGCGCCGTTTTTACAAAGTTTTCAGATTGCCTCCCGGGTTTGAATTTCCCACTGAATTGGCCATAGAATCGATTGTGTCGATGATCTTTTTGACTTTGAGGCCTCGGGTGCGGAGTTTTTGACGTCGTCGCCCATAGCCAAACTTGCGCGCATGGTTGTGTGCCGTTTTTACAAAGTTTTCAGATTGCCTCCCAGGTTTGCATCCTTCACTGAATTAGCCATAGAATCAATTGTGTCGAGAAAGTTTTTGAATTTGAGGCCTCGGGTGCAGAGTTTTTTACGTCGTCGCCCATAGCCAAACTTGCGCGCATGGTTGTGTGCCGTTTTTACAAAGTTTTCAGATTGCCTCCCAGGTTTGCATCCCTCACTGAATTGGCCATATAATCAATTGTGTCGAGACGGTTTTTGAATTTGAGGCCTCGGGTGCGGAATTCTTGACGTCGTCGCCCATAGCCAAATTGCGCGCACACTTGTGCGGCGTTTTTACAAAGTTTTCAGATTGCCTCTCGGGTTTTCATGTCCAGCTGAATTGATCATAGAATCAATTATGTCGAGAAAATTTTTGAATTTGAGGCCTCGGGTGCGGAGTTTTTGACGTCATCGCCCATAGCCAAATTGCGCGCATGCTTGTGTGCCGTTTTTACAAAGTTTTCAGATTGCCTCTCGGGTTTCCATTCCCAGCTGAATTGGCCATATAATCAATTGTGTTGAGAAAGTTTTTGAATTTAAGGCCTCGGGTGCGGAGTTTTTGACGTCGTCGCCCATAGCCAAACTTGCGCGCATGGTTGTGTGCCATTTTTACAAAGTTTTCAGATTGCCTCCCAGGTTTGCATCCCTCACTGAATTGGCTATAGAATCAATTGTGTCGAGACGGTTTTTGAATTTGAGGCCTCGGGTGCGGAGTTTTTGACGTCGTCGCCCATAGCCAAATTGCGCGCACGCTTGTGCGCCGTTTTTACAAAGTTTTCAGATTGCCTCCCGGGTTTCAATTCCCCACTGAATTGGCCATATGATCAATTGTGTCGATGAAGTTTTTGAATTTGAGGCCTCGGGTGCGGAGTTTTTGACGTCGTCGCCCATAGCCAAACTTGCGCGCATGGTTGTGTGTCGTTTTTACAAAGTTTTCAGATTGCCTCCCAGGTTTGCATCCTTCGCTGAATTGGCCATAGAATCAATTGTGTCGAGAAAGTTTTTGAATTTGAGGCCTCGGGTGCGGAGTTTTTTACGTCGTCGCCCATAGCCAAACTTGCGCGCATGGTTGTGTGCCGTTTTTACAAAGATTTCAGATTGCGTCCCAGGTTTGCATCCCTCACTAAATTGGCCATAGAATCAATTGTGTCGAGACGGTTTTTGAATTTAAGGCCTCTGGTGCGGAGTTTTTGACGTCGTCGCCCATAGCCAAATTGCGCGCACACTTGTGCGCCGTTTTTACAAAGTTTTTAGATTGCCTCTCGGGTTTTCATTTCTAGCTGAATTGACCATAGAATCAATTGTGTCGAGAAATTTTTTGAATTTGAGGCCTTGGGTGCGGAGTTTTTGACGTCGTCGCCCATAGCCAAATTGCGCGCACGCTTGTGTGCCGTTTTTACAAAAGTTTTCAGATTGCCTCTCGGGTTTGCATTTCCAGCTGAATTGGCCATAGAATCAATTGTGTCGAGAAAGTTTTTGAATTTGACGCCTCGGGTGCGGAGTTTTTGACGTCGTCGCCCATAGCCAAACTTGCGCGCATGGTTGTGTGCCGTTTCTACAAAGTTTTCAGATTGCCTCCCAGGTATGCATCCCTCACTGAATTGGCCATATAATCAATTGTGTCGAGACGGTTTTTGAATTTGAGGCCTCGGGTGCGGAGTTTTTGACGTCGTCGCCCATAGCCAAACTTGCGCGCATGGTTGTGTGCCGTTTTTACAAAGTTTTCAGATTGCCTCCCAGGTTTGCATCCCTCACTGAATTGGTCATAGAATCAATTGTGTCGAGACGGTTTTTGAATTTGAGGCCTCGGGTGCGGAGTTTTTGACGTCGTCGCCCATAGCCAAATTGCGCGCACACTTGTGCGCCGTTTTTACAAAGTTTTCAGATTGCCTCTCGGGTTTGCACTTCCAGTTGAATTGGCCATAGAATCAATTGTGTTAAGACGGTTTTTAAATTTGAGGCCTCGGGTGCGGAGTTTTTGACGTCGTCGCCCATAGCCAAATTGCGCGCACACTTGTACGCCGTTTTTACAAAGTTTTCAGATTGCCTCTCGGGTTTGCATTTCTAGCTGAATTGGCCATATAATCAATTGTGTCGAGAAATTTTTTGAATTTGAGGCCTCGGGTGCGGAGTTTTTGACGTCGTCGCCCATAGCCAAATTGCACGCACACTTGTGCGCCGTTTTTACAAAGTTTTCAGATTGCCTCTCGGGTTTGCACTTCTAGTTGAATTGGCCATAGAATCAATTGTGTCGAGAAAATTTTTGAATTTGAGGCCTCGGGTGCGGAGTTTTTGACGTCGTCGCCCATAGCCAAATTGCGCGCACACTTGTGCGCCGTTTTTACAAAGTTTTCAGATTGCCTCTCGGGTTTGCACTTCCAGTTGAATTGGCCATAGAATCAATTGTGTTAAGACGGTTTTTAAATTTGAGGCCTCGGGTGCGGAGTTTTTGACGTCGTCGCCCATAGCTAAATTGCGCGCACACTTGTACGCCGTTTTTACAAAGTTTTCAGATTGCCTCTCGGGTTTGCATTTCTAGCTGAATTGGCCATATAATCAATTGTGTCGAGAAATTTTTTGAATTTGAGGCCTCGGGTGCGGAGTTTTTGACGTCGTCGCCCATAGCCAAATTGCACGCACACTTGTGCGCCGTTTTTACAAAGTTTTCAGATTGCCTCTCGGGTTTGCACTTCCAGTTGAATTGGCCATAGAATCAATTGTGTCGAGAAAATTTTTGAATTTGAGGCCTCGGGTGCGGAGTTTTTGACGTCGTCGCCCATAGCCAAATTGCGCGCACACTTGTGCGCCGTTTTTACAAAGTTTTCAGATTGCCTCTCGGGTTTGCACTTCCAGTTGAATTGGCCATAGAATCAATTGTGTTAAGACGGTTTTTAAATTTGAGGCCTCGGGTGCGGAGTTTTTGACGTCGTCGCCCATAGCCAAATTGCGCGCACACTTGTACGCCGTTTTTACAAAGTTTTCAGATTGCCTCTCGGGTTTGCATTTCTAGCTGAATTGGCCATATAATCAATTGTGTCGAGAAATTTTTTGAATTTGAGGCCTCGGGTGCGGAGTTTTTGACGTCGTCGCCCATAGCCAAATTGCACGCACACTTGTGCGCCGTTTTTACAAAGTTTTCAGATTGCCTCTCGGGTTTGCACTTCCAGTTGAATTGGCCATAGAATCAATTGTGTCGAGAAAATTTTTGAATTTGAGGCCTCGGGTGCGGAGTTTTTGACGTCGTCGCCCATAGCCAAATTGCGCGCACACTTGTGCGCCGTTTTTACAAAGTTTTCAGATTGCCTCTCGGGTTTGCACTTCCAGTTGAATTGGCCATAGAATCAATTGTGTTAAGACGGTTTTTAAATTTGAGGCCTCGGGTGCGGAGTTTTTGACGTCGTCGCCCATAGCCAAATTGCGCGCACACTTGTACGCCGTTTTTACAAAGTTTTCAGATTGCCTCTCGGGTTTGCATTTCTAGCTGAATTGGCCATATAATCAATTGTGTCGAGAAATTTTTTGAATTTGAGGCCTCGGGTGCGGAGTTTTTGACGTCGTCGCCCATAGCCAAATTGCGCGCACACTTGTGCGCCGTTTTTACAAAGTTTTCAGATTGCCTCTCGGGTTTGCACTTCCAGCTGAATTGGCCATAGAATCAATTGTGTCGAGACGGTTTTTGAATTTGAGGCCTCGGGTGTGTAGTTTTTGACGTAGTCGCCCATAGCCAAATTGCGCGTACATTTGTGCGCCGTTTTTACAAAGTTTTCAGATTGCCTCTCAGGTGTTCACTTCTGCTGAATTGGCCATAGAATCAATTGTGTCGAGACGGTTTTTGAATTTGAGGCCTCGGGTGCGGAGTTTTTGACGTCGTCGCCCAAAGCCAAACTTGCGCGCATGGTTGTGTGCCGTTTTTACAAAGTTTTCAGATTACCTCCCAGGTTTGCATCCCTCACTGAATTGGCTATAAAATCAATTGTGTCCAGAAATTTTTTGAATTTGAGGCCTCGGGTGCGGAGTTTTTGACGTCGTCGCCCATAGCCAAATTGCGCGCACACTTGTGCGCCGTTTTTACAAAGTTTTCAGATTGCCTCTCGGGTTTGCACTTCCAGCTGAATTGGCCATAGAATCAATTGTGTCGAGACGGTTTTTGAATTTGAGGCCTCGGGTGCGGAGTTTTTGACGTCGTCGCCCATAGCCAAATTGCGCGCACACTTGTGCGCCGTTTTTACAAAGTTTTCAGATTGCCTCTCGGGTTTGCACTTCCAGTTGAATTGGCCATAGAATCAATTGTGTCGAGAAAATTTTTGAATTTGAGGCCTCGGGTGCAGAGTTTTTGACGTTGTCGCCCATAGCCAAATTGCGCGCACACTTGTGCGCCGTTTTTACAAAGTTTTCAGATTGCCTCTCGGGTTTGCACTTCCAGCTGAATTGGCCATAGAATCAATTGTGTCAAAACGGTTTTTGAATTTGAGGCCTCGGGTGCGGAGTTTTTGACGTCGTCGCCCATAGCCAAATTGCGCGCACACTTGTACGCCGTTTTTACAAAGTTTTCAGATTGCCTCTCGGGTTTGCACTTCCAGCTGAATTGGCCATGAAATCAATTGTGTCGAGAAATTTTTTGAATTTGAGGCCTCGGGTGCGGAGTTTTTGACGTCGTCGCCCATAGCCAAATTGCGCGCACACTTGTGCGCCGTTTTTACAAAGGTTTCAGATTGCCTCTCGGGTTTGCACTTCCAGTTGAATTTGCCATTGAATCAATTGTGTCGAGAAATTTTTTGAATTTGAGGCTTCGGGTGCGGAGTTTTTGACGTCGTCGCCCATAGCCAAATTGCGCGCACACTTGTGCGCCGTTTTTACAAAGTTTTCAGATTGCCTCTCGGGTTTGCACTTCCAGTTGAATTGGCCATAAAATCAATTGTGTCGAGAAATTTTTTGAATTTGAGGCCTCGGGTGCGGAGATTTTGACGTCGTCGCCCATAGCCAAATTGCGCGCACACTTGTGCGCCGTTTTTACAAAGTTTTCAGATTGCCTCTCGGGTTTGCATTTCCAGCTGAATTGGCCATAGAATCATTTGTGTCGAGACGGTTTTTGAATTTGAGGCCTAGGGTGCGGAGTTTTTGACGTCGTCGCCCATAGCCAAATTGCGCGCACACTTGTGCGCCGTTTTTACAAAGTTTTCAGATTGCCTCTCGGGTTTGCACTTCCAGTTGAATTTGCCATAGAATCAATTGTGTCGAGAAATTTTTTGAATTTGAGGCTTCGGGTGCGGAGTTTTTGACGTCGTCGCCCATAGCCAAATTGCGCGCACACTTGTGCGCCGTTTTTACAAAGTTTTCAGATTGCCTCTCGGGTTTGCACTTCCAGTTGAATTGGCCATAAAATCAATTGTGTCGAGAAATTTTTTGAATTTGAGGCCTCGGGTGCGGAGATTTTGACGTCGTCGCCCATAGCCAAATTGCGCGCACATTTGTGCGCCGTTTTTACAAAGTTTTCAGATTGCCTCTCGGGTTTGCATTCCCAGCTGAATTGGCCATAGAATCATTTGTGTCGAGACGGTTTTTGAATTTGAGGCCTCGGGTGCGGAGTTTTTGACGTCGTCGCCCATAGCCAAATTGCGCGCACACTTGTTTGCCGTTTTTACAAAGTTTTCAGATTGCCTCTCGGGTTTTCATTTCCAGCTGAATTGGCCATAGAATCATTTGTGTCGAGACGGTTTTTGAATTTGAGGCCTCGGGTGCGGAGTTTTTGACGTCGTCGCCCATAGCCAAATTGCGCGCACACTTGTGCGCCGTTTTTACAAAGTTTTCAGATTGCCTCTCGGGTTTTCATTTCCAGCTGAATTGGCCATAGAATCATTTGTGTCGAGACGGTTTTTGAATTTGAGGCCTCGGGTGCGGAGTTTTTGACGTCGTCGCCCATAGCCAAATTGCGCGCACACTTGTGCGCCGTTTTTACAAAGTTTTCAGATTGCCTCTCGAGTTTTCACTTCTAGCTGAATTGGCCATAGAATCAATTGTGTCGAGGCGGTTTTTGGATTTGAGGCCTCGGGTGCGGAGTTTTTGACGTCGTCGCCCATAGCCAAACTTGCGCGCATGGTTGTGTGCCATTTTTACAAAGTTTTCAGATTGCCTCTCGGGTTTGCATTTCCAGCTGAATTGGCCATAGAATCAATTGTGTCGAGATGGTTTTTGAATTTGAGGCCTCGGGTGCGGAGTTTTTGACGTCGTCGCCCATAGCCAAACTTGCGCGCATGGTTGTGTGCCGTTTTTACAAAGTTTTCAGATTGCCTCCCAGGTTTGCATCCCTCACTGAATTGGCCATAAAATCAATTGTGTCGAGAAATTTTTTGAAATTGAGGCCTCGGGTGCGGAGTTTTTGACGTCGTCGCCCATAGCCAAATTGCGCGCACACTTGTGCGCCGTTTTTACAAAGTTTTCAGATTGCCTCTCGGATTTGCACTTCTAGCTGAATTGGCCATACAATCAATTGTGTCGAGAAATTTTTTAAATTTGAGGCCTCGGGTGCGGAGTTTTTGACGTCGTCGCCCATAGCCAAATTGCGCGCACACTTGTGCGCCGTTTTTACAAAGTTTTCAGATTGCCTCTCGGGTTTGCACTTCCACCTGAATTGGCCATAGAATCAATTGTGTCAAAACGGTTTTTGAATTTGAGGCCTCGGGTGCGGAGTTTTTGACGTCGTCGCCCATAGCCAAATTGCGCGCACACTTGTGCGCCGTTTTTACAAAGTTTTCAGATTGCCTCTCGGGTTTGCACTTCCAGTTGAATTGGCCATAAAATCAATTGTGTCGAGAAATTTTTTGAATTTGAGGCCTCGGGTGCGGAGATTTTGACGTCGTCGCCCATAGCCAAATTGCGCGCACACTTGTGCGCCGTTTTTACAAAGTTTTCAGATTGCCTCTCGGGTTTGCATTCCCAGCTGAATTGGCCATAGAATCATTTGTGTCGAGACGGTTTTTGAATTTGAGGCCTCGGGTGCGGAGTTTTTGACGTCGTCGCCCATAGCCAAATTGCGCGCACACTTGTTTGCCGTTTTTACAAAGTTTTCAGATTGCCTCTCGGGTTTTCATTTCCAGCTGAATTGGCCATAGAATCATTTGTGTCGAGACGGTTTTTGAATTTGAGGCCTCGGGTGCGGAGTTTTTGACGTCGTCGCCCATAGCCAAATTGCGCGCACACTTGTGCGCCGTTTTTACAAAGTTTTCAGATTGCCTCTCGGGTTTTCATTTCCAGCTGAATTGGCCATAGAATCATTTGTGTCGAGACGGTTTTTGAATTTGAGGCCTCGGGTGCGGAGTTTTTGACGTCGTCGCCCATAGCCAAATTGCGCGCACACTTGTGCGCCGTTTTTACAAAGTTTTCAGATTGCCTCTCGAGTTTTCACTTCTAGCTGAATTGGCCATAGAATCAATTGTGTCGAGGCGGTTTTTGGATTTGAGGCCTCGGGTGCGGAGTTTTTGACGTCGTCGCCCATAGCCAAACTTGCGCGCATGGTTGTGTGCCATTTTTACAAAGTTTTCAGATTGCCTCTCGGGTTTGCATTTCCAGCTGAATTGGCCATAGAATCAATTGTGTCGAGATGGTTTTTGAATTTGAGGCCTCGGGTGCGGAGTTTTTGACGTCGTCGCCCATAGCCAAACTTGCGCGCATGGTTGTGTGCCGTTTTTACAAAGTTTTCAGATTGCCTCCCAGGTTTGCATCCCTCACTGAATTGGCCATAAAATCAATTGTGTCGAGAAATTTTTTGAAATTGAGGCCTCGGGTGCGGAGTTTTTGACGTCGTCGCCCATAGCCAAATTGCGCGCACACTTGTGCGCCGTTTTTACAAAGTTTTCAGATTGCCTCTCGGATTTGCACTTCTAGCTGAATTGGCCATACAATCAATTGTGTCGAGAAATTTTTTAAATTTGAGGCCTCGGGTGCGGAGTTTTTGACGTCGTCGCCCATAGCCAAATTGCGCGCACACTTGTGCGCCGTTTTTACAAAGTTTTCAGATTGCCTCTCGGGTTTGCACTTCCACCTGAATTGGCCATAGAATCAATTGTGTCAAAACGGTTTTTGAATTTGAAGCCTCGGGTGCGGAGTTTTTGACGTCGTCGCCCATAGCCAAATTGCGCGCACACTTGTACGCCGTTTTTACAAAGTTTTCAGATTGCCTCTCGGGTTTGCACTTCCAGCTGAATTGGCCATGGAATCAATTGTGTCGAGAAATTTTTTGAATTTGAGGCCTCGGGTGCGGAGTTTTTGACGTCGTCGCCCATAGCCAAATTGCGCGCACACTTGTGCGCCGTTTTTACAAAGTTTTCAGATTGCCTCTCGGGTTTGCACTTCCAGCTGAATTGGCCATAGAATCAATTGTGTAGAGAAATTTTTTGAATTTGAGGCCTCGGGTGCGGAGTTGTGTGCCGTTTTTACAAAGTTTTCAAATTGCCTCCCAGGTTTGCATCCCTCACTGAATTGGCCATAGAATCAATTGTGTCGAGACGGTTTTTGAATTTGAGGCATCGGGTGCGGAGTTTTTGACGTCGTCGCCCATAGCCAAATTGCGCGCACACTTGTGCGCCATTTTTACAAAGTTTTCAGATTGCCTCTCGGGTTTGCACTTCTAGCTGAGTTGGCCATAAAATCAATTGTGTCGAGACGGTTTTTGAATTTGAGGCCTCGGGTGCGGAGTTTTTGACGTCGTCGCCCATAGCCAAACTTGCGCGAATGGTTGTGTGCCGTTTTTACAAAGTTTTCAGATTGCCTCCCAGGTTTGCATCCCTCACTGAATTGGCCATAAAATCAATTGTGTCGAGACAATTTTTGAATTTGAGGCCTCGGGTGCAGAGTTTTTTACGTCGTCGCCCATAGCCAAACTTGCGCGCATGGTTGTGTGCCGTTTTTACAAAGTTTTCAGATTACCTTCCAAGTTTGCATCCCTCACTGAATTGGCCATAGAATCAATTGTGTCGAGACGGTTTTTGAATTTGAGGCCTCGGGTGCGGAGTTTTTGACGTCGTCGCCCATATCCAAACTTGCGCGCATGTTTTTGCCGTTTTTACAAAGTTTTCAGATTGCCTCCTAGGTTTGCATCCCTCACTGAATTGGCCATAGAATCAATTGTGTCGAGACGGTTTTTGAATTTGAGGCCTCGGGTGTGGAGTTTTTTACGTCGTCGCCCATAGCCAAACTTGCGCGCATGGTTGTGTGCCGTTTTTACAAAGTTTTCAGATTCCCTCCCAGGTTTGCATCCCTCACTGAATTGGCCATAGAATCAATTGTGTCGAGACGGTTTTTGAATTTGAGGCCTCGGGTGCGGAGTTTTTGACGTCGTCGCCCATAGCCAAATTGCGCGCACGCTTGTGCGCTGTTTTTACAAAGTTTTCAGATTGCCTCTCGGGTTTGCATTTCCAGCTGAATTGGCCATAGAATCAATTGTGTCGAGAAAGTTTTTGAATTTGAGGCTTCGGGTGCGGAGTTTTTAACGTCGTCGCCCATAGCTAAACTTGCGCGCATGGTTGTGTGCCGTTTTTAAAAAGTTTTCAGATTGCCTCCCAGGTTTGCATCCCTCACTGAATTGGCCATAGGATCAATTGTGTCGAGACGGTTTTTGAATTTGAGGCCTCGGGTGCGGAGTTTTTGACGTCGTCGCCCTAGCCAAATTGCGCGCACGCTTGTGCGCCGTTTTTACAAAGTTTTCAGATTGCCTCTCGGGTTTGCATTTCCAACTGAATTGGCCATAGAATCAATTGTGTCGAGAAAGTTTTTGAATTTGAGGCCTCGGGTGCGGAGTTTTTGACGTCGTCGCCCATAGCCAAACATGCGCGCATGGTTGTGTGCCGTTTTTACAAAGTTTTCAGATTGCCTCCCAGGTTTGCATCCCTCACTGAATTGGCCATAGAATCAATTGTGTCGAGACGGTTTTTGAATTTGAGGCCTCGGGTGCGGAGTTTTTGACGTCGTCGCCCATAGCCAAATTGCGCGCACGCTTGTGCGCCGTTTTTACAAAGTTTTCAGATTGCCTCTCGGGTTTGCATTCCCAGCTGAATTGGCCATAGAATCAATTATGTCGGAAAAGTTTTTGAATTTGAGGCCTCGGGTGCGGAGTTTTTGACGTCGTCGCCCATAGCCAAATTGCGCGCACACTTGTACGCCGTTTTTACAAAGTTTTCAGATTGCCTCTCGGGTTTGCACTTCCAGCTGAATTGGCCATGGAATCAATTGTGTCGAGAAATTTTTTGAATTTGAGGCCTCGGGTGCGGAGTTTTTGACGTCGTCGCCCATAGCCAAATTGCGCGCACACTTGTGCGCCGTTTTTACAAAGTTTTCAGATTGCCTCTCGGGTTTGCACTTCCACCTGAATTGGCCATAGAATCAATTGTGTCAAAACGGTTTTTGAATTTGAAGCCTCGGGTGCGGAGTTTTTGACGTCGTCGCCCATAGCCAAATTGCGCGCACACTTGTACGCCGTTTTTACAAAGTTTTCAGATTGCCTCTCGGGTTTGCACTTCCAGCTGAATTGGCCATGGAATCAATTGTGTCGAGAAATTTTTTGAATTTGAGGCCTCGGGTGCGGAGTTTTTGACGTCGTCGCCCATAGCCAAATTGCGCGCACACTTGTGCGCCGTTTTTACAAAGTTTTCAGATTGCCTCTCGGGTTTGCACTTCCAGCTGAATTGGCCATAGAATCAATTGTGTAGAGAAATTTTTTGAATTTGAGGCCTCGGGTGCGGAGTTGTGTGCCGTTTTTACAAAGTTTTCAAATTGCCTCCCAGGTTTGCATCCCTCACTGAATTGGCCATAGAATCAATTGTGTCGAGACGGTTTTTGAATTTGAGGCATCGGGTGCGGAGTTTTTGACGTCGTCGCCCATAGCCAAATTGCGCGCACACTTGTGCGCCATTTTTACAAAGTTTTCAGATTGCCTCTCGGGTTTGCACTTCTAGCTGAGTTGGCCATAAAATCAATTGTGTCGAGACGGTTTTTGAATTTGAGGCCTCGGGTGCGGAGTTTTTGACGTCGTCGCCCATAGCCAAACTTGCGCGAATGGTTGTGTGCCGTTTTTACAAAGTTTTCAGATTGCCTCCCAGGTTTGCATCCCTCACTGAATTGGCCATAAAATCAATTGTGTCGAGACAATTTTTGAATTTGAGGCCTCGGGTGCAGAGTTTTTTACGTCGTCGCCCATAGCCAAACTTGCGCGCATGGTTGTGTGCCGTTTTTACAAAGTTTTCAGATTACCTTCCAAGTTTGCATCCCTCACTGAATTGGCCATAGAATCAATTGTGTCGAGACGGTTTTTGAATTTGAGGCCTCGGGTGCGGAGTTTTTGACGTCGTCGCCCATATCCAAACTTGCGCGCATGTTTTTGCCGTTTTTACAAAGTTTTCAGATTGCCTCCTAGGTTTGCATCCCTCACTGAATTGGCCATAGAATCAATTGTGTCGAGACGGTTTTTGAATTTGAGGCCTCGGGTGTGGAGTTTTTTACGTCGTCGCCCATAGCCAAACTTGCGCGCATGGTTGTGTGCCGTTTTTACAAAGTTTTCAGATTCCCTCCCAGGTTTGCATCCCTCACTGAATTGGCCATAGAATCAATTGTGTCGAGACGGTTTTTGAATTTGAGGCCTCGGGTGCGGAGTTTTTGACGTCGTCGCCCATAGCCAAATTGCGCGCACGCTTGTGCGCTGTTTTTACAAAGTTTTCAGATTGCCTCTCGGGTTTGCATTTCCAGCTGAATTGGCCATAGAATCAATTGTGTCGAGAAAGTTTTTGAATTTGAGGCTTCGGGTGCGGAGTTTTTAACGTCGTCGCCCATAGCTAAACTTGCGCGCATGGTTGTGTGCCGTTTTTAAAAAGTTTTCAGATTGCCTCCCAGGTTTGCATCCCTCACTGAATTGGCCATAGGATCAATTGTGTCGAGACGGTTTTTGAATTTGAGGCCTCGGGTGCGGAGTTTTTGACGTCGTCGCCCTAGCCAAATTGCGCGCACGCTTGTGCGCCGTTTTTACAAAGTTTTCAGATTGCCTCTCGGGTTTGCATTTCCAACTGAATTGGCCATAGAATCAATTGTGTCGAGAAAGTTTTTGAATTTGAGGCCTCGGGTGCGGAGTTTTTGACGTCGTCGCCCATAGCCAAACATGCGCGCATGGTTGTGTGCCGTTTTTACAAAGTTTTCAGATTGCCTCCCAGGTTTGCATCCCTCACTGAATTGGCCATAGAATCAATTGTGTCGAGACGGTTTTTGAATTTGAGGCCTCGGGTGCGGAGTTTTTGACGTCGTCGCCCATAGCCAAATTGCGCGCACGCTTGTGCGCCGTTTTTACAAAGTTTTCAGATTGCCTCTCGGGTTTGCATTCCCAGCTGAATTGGCCATAGAATCAATTATGTCGGAAAAGTTTTTGAATTTGAGGCCTCGGGTGCGGAGTTTTTGACGTCGTCGCCCATAGCCAAATTGCGCGCACACTTGTACGCCGTTTTTACAAAGTTTTCAGATTGCCTCTCGGGTTTGCACTTCCAGCTGAATTGGCCATGGAATCAATTGTGTCGAGAAATTTTTTGAATTTGAGGCCTCGGGTGCGGAGTTTTTGACGTCGTCGCCCATAGCCAAATTGCGCGCACACTTGTGCGCCGTTTTTACAAAGTTTTCAGATTGCCTCTCGGGTTTGCATTTCCAACTGAATTGGCCATAGAATCAATTGTGTCGAGAAAGTTTTTGAATTTGAGGCCTCGGGTGCGGAGTTTTTGACGTCGTCGCCCATAGCCAAACATGCGCGCATGGTTGTGTGCCGTTTTTACAAAGTTTTCAGATTGCCTCCCAGGTTTGCATCCCTCACTGAATTGGCCATAGAATCAATTGTGTCGAGACGGTTTTTGAATTTGAGGCCTCGGGTGCGGAGTTTTTGACGTCGTCGCCCATAGCCAAATTGCGCGCACACTTGTGCGCCGTTTTTACAAAGTTTTCAGATTGCCTCTCGGGTTTGCACTTCCAGCTGAATTGGCCATAGAATCAATTGTGTAGAGAAATTTTTTGAATTTGAGGCCTCGGGTGCGGAGTTGTGTGCCGTTTTTACAAAGTTTTCAAATTGCCTCCTAGGTTTGCATCCCTCACTGAATTGGCCATAGAATCAATTGTGTCGAGACGGTTTTTGAATTTGAGGCATCGGGTGCGGAGTTTTTGACGTCGTCGCCCATAGCCAAATTGCGCGCACACTTGTGCGCCATTTTTACAAAGTTTTCAGATTGCCTCTCGGGTTTGCACTTCTAGCTGAGTTGGCCATAAAATCAATTGTGTCGAGACGGTTTTTGAATTTGAGGCCTCGGGTGCGGAGTTTTTGACGTCGTCGCCCATAGCCAAACTTGCGCGAATGGTTGTGTGCCGTTTTTACAAAGTTTTCAGATTGCCTCCCAGGTTTGCATCCCTCACTGAATTGGCCATAAAATCAATTGTGTCGAGACAATTTTTGAATTTGAGGCCTCGGGTGCAGAGTTTTTTACGTCGTCGCCCATAGCCAAACTTGCGCGCATGGTTGTGTGCCGTTTTTACAAAGTTTTCAGATTACCTTCCAAGTTTGCATCCCTCACTGAATTGGCCATAGAATCAATTGTGTCGAGACGGTTTTTGAATTTGAGGCCTCGGGTGCGGAGTTTTTGACGTCGTCGCCCATATCCAAACTTGCGCGCATGTTTTTGCCGTTTTTACAAAGTTTTCAGATTGCCTCCTAGGTTTGCATCCCTCACTGAATTGGCCATAGAATCAATTGTGTCGAGACGGTTTTTGAATTTGAGGCCTCGGGTGTGGAGTTTTTTACGTCGTCGCCCATAGCCAAACTTGCGCGCATGGTTGTGTGCCGTTTTTACAAAGTTTTCAGATTCCCTCCCAGGTTTGCATCCCTCACTGAATTGGCCATAGAATCAATTGTGTCGAGACGGTTTTTGAATTTGAGGCCTCGGGTGCGGAGTTTTTGACGTCGTCGCCCATAGCCAAATTGCGCGCACGCTTGTGCGCTGTTTTTACAAAGTTTTCAGATTGCCTCTCGGGTTTGCATTTCCAGCTGAATTGGCCATAGAATCAATTGTGTCGAGAAAGTTTTTGAATTTGAGGCTTCGGGTGCGGAGTTTTTAACGTCGTCGCCCATAGCTAAACTTGCGCGCATGGTTGTGTGCCGTTTTTAAAAAGTTTTCAGATTGCCTCCCAGGTTTGCATCCCTCACTGAATTGGCCATAGGATCAATTGTGTCGAGACGGTTTTTGAATTTGAGGCCTCGGGTGCGGAGTTTTTGACGTCGTCGCCCTAGCCAAATTGCGCGCACGCTTGTGCGCCGTTTTTACAAAGTTTTCAGATTGCCTCTCGGGTTTGCATTTCCAACTGAATTGGCCATAGAATCAATTGTGTCGAGAAAGTTTTTGAATTTGAGGCCTCGGGTGCGGAGTTTTTGACGTCGTCGCCCATAGCCAAACATGCGCGCATGGTTGTGTGCCGTTTTTACAAAGTTTTCAGATTGCCTCCCAGGTTTGCATCCCTCACTGAATTGGCCATAGAATCAATTGTGTCGAGACGGTTTTTGAATTTGAGGCCTCGGGTGCGGAGTTTTTGACGTCGTCGCCCATAGCCAAATTGCGCGCACGCTTGTGCGCCGTTTTTACAAAGTTTTCAGATTGCCTCTCGGGTTTGCATTCCCAGCTGAATTGGCCATAGAATCAATTATGTCGGAAAAGTTTTTGAATTTGAGGCCTCGGGTGCGGAGTTTTTGACGTCGTCGCCCATAGCCAAATTGCGCGCACACTTGTACGCCGTTTTTACAAAGTTTTCAGATTGCCTCTCGGGTTTGCACTTCCAGCTGAATTGGCCATGGAATCAATTGTGTCGAGAAATTTTTTGAATTTGAGGCCTCGGGTGCGGAGTTTTTGACGTCGTCGCCCATAGCCAAATTGCGCGCACACTTGTGCGCCGTTTTTACAAAGTTTTCAGATTGCCTCTCGGGTTTGCATTTCCAACTGAATTGGCCATAGAATCAATTGTGTCGAGAAAGTTTTTGAATTTGAGGCCTCGGGTGCGGAGTTTTTGACGTCGTCGCCCATAGCCAAACATGCGCGCATGGTTGTGTGCCGTTTTTACAAAGTTTTCAGATTGCCTCCCAGGTTTGCATCCCTCACTGAATTGGCCATAGAATCAATTGTGTCGAGACGGTTTTTGAATTTGAGGCCTCGGGTGCGGAGTTTTTGACGTCGTCGCCCATAGCCAAATTGCGCGCACACTTGTGCGCCGTTTTTACAAAGTTTTCAGATTGCCTCTCGGGTTTGCACTTCCAGCTGAATTGGCCATAGAATCAATTGTGTAGAGAAATTTTTTGAATTTGAGGCCTCGGGTGCGGAGTTGTGTGCCGTTTTTACAAAGTTTTCAAATTGCCTCCTAGGTTTGCATCCCTCACTGAATTGGCCATAGAATCAATTGTGTCGAGACGGTTTTTGAATTTGAGGCCTCGGGTGCGGAGTTTTTGACGTCGTCGCCCATAGCCAAATTGCGCGCACACTTGTGCGCCGTTTTTACAAAGTTTTCAGATTGCCTCTCGGGTTTGCACTTCTAGCTGAGTTGGCCATAGAATCAATTGTGTCGAGACGGTTTTTGAATTTGAGGCCTCGGGTGCGGAGTTTTTGACGTCGTCGCCCATAGCCAAACTTGCGCGAATGGTTGTGTGCCGTTTTTACAAAGTTTTCAGATTGCCTCCCAGGTTTACATCCCTCACTGAATTGGCCATAAAATCAATTGTGTCGAGACGATTTTTGAATTTGAGGCCTCGGGTGCAGAGTTTTTTACGTCGTCGCCCATAGCCAAACTTGCGCGCATGGTTGTGTGCCGTTTTTACAAAGTTTTCAGATTACCTCCCAGGTTTGCATCCCTCACTGAATTGGCCATAGAATCAATTGTGTCGAGACGGTTTTTGAATTTGAGGCCTCGGGTGCGGAGTTTTTGACGTCGTCGCCCATATCCAAACTTGCGCGCATGTTTTTGCCGTTTTTACAAAGTTTTCAGATTGCCTCCTAGGTTTGCATCCCTCACTGAATTGGCCATAGAATCAATTGTGTCGAGACGGTTTTTGAATTTGAGGCCTCGGGTGTGGAGTTTTTTACGTCGTCGCCCATAGCCAAACTTGCGCGCATGGTTGTGTGCCGTTTTTACAAAGTTTTCAGATTACCTCCCAGGTTTGCATCCCTCACTGAATTGGCCATAGAATCAATTGTGTCGAGACGGTTTTTGAATTTGAGGCCTCGGGTGCGGAGTTTTTAACGTCGTCGCCCATAGCCAAATTGCGCGCACGCTTGTGCGCTGTTTTTACAAAGTTTTCAGATTGCCTCTCGGCTTTGCATTTCCAGCTGAATTGGCCATAGAATCAATTGTGTCGAGAAAGTTTTTGAATTTGAGGCTTCGGGTGCGGAGTTTTTAACGTCGTCGCCCATAGCTAAACTTGCGCGCATGGTTGTGTGCCGTTTTTAAAAAGTTTTCAGATTGCCTCCCAGGTTTGCATCCCTCACTGAATTGGCCATAGGATCAATTGTGTCGAGACGGTTTTTGAATTTGAGGCCTCGGGTGCGGAGTTTTTGACGTCGTCGCCCTAGCCAAATTGCGCGCACGCTTGTGCACCGTTTTTACAAAGTTTTCAGATTGCCTCTCGGGTTTGCATTTCCAACTGAATTGGCCATAGAATCAATTGTGTCGAGAAACTTTTTGAATTTGAGGCCTCGGGTGCGGAGTTTTTGACGTCGTCGCCCATAGCCAAACATGCGCGCATGGTTGTGTGCCGTTTTTACAAAGTTTTCAGATTGCCTCCCAGGTTTGCATCCCTCACTGAATTGGCCATAGAATCAATTGTGTCGAGACGGTTTTTGAATTTGAGGCCTCGGGTGCGGAGTTTTTGACGTCGTCGCCCATAGCCAAATTGCGCGCACGCTTGTGCGCCGTTTTTACAAAGTTTTCAGATTGCCTCTCGGGTTTGCATTCCCAGCTGAATTGGCCATAGAATCAATTATGTCGGAAAAGTTTTTGAATTTGAGGCCTCGGGTGCAGAGTTTTTGACGTCGTCGCCCATAGCCAAATTGCGCGCACACTTGTGCGCCGTTTTTACAAAGTTTTCAGATTGCCTCTCGGGTTTGCACTTCTAGCTGAGTTGGCCATAGAATCAATTGTGTCGAGACGGTTTTTGAATTTGAGGCCTCGGGTGCGGAGTTTTTGACGTCGTCGCCCATAGCCAAACTTGCGCGAATGGTTGTGTGCCGTTTTTACAAAGTTTTCAGATTGCCTCCCAGGTTTGCATCCCTCACTGAATTGGCCATAAAATCAATTGTGTCGAGACGATTTTTGAATTTGAGGCCTCGGGTGCAGAGTTTTTTACGTCGTCGCCCATAGCCAAATTGCGCGCACGCTTGTGCGCCGTTTTTACAAAGTTTTCAGATTGCCTCTCGGGTTTGCATTCCCAGCTGAATTGGCCATAGAATCAATTATATCGGAAAAGTTTTTGAATTTGAGGCCTCGGGTGCGGAGTTTTTAACGTCGTCGCCCATAGCTAAACTTTCGCGCATGGTTGTGTGCCGTTTTTAAAAAGTTTTCAGATTGCCTCCCAGGTTTGCATCCCTCACTGAATTGGCCATAGGATCAATTGTGTCGAGACGGTTTTTGAATTTGAGGCCTCGGGTGCGGAGTTTTTGACGTCGTCGCCCTAGCCAAATTGCGCGCACGCTTGTGCGCCGTTTTTACAAAGTTTTCAGATTGCCTCTCGGGTTTGCATTTCCAACTGAATTGGCCATAGAATCAATTGTGTCGAGAAACTTTTTGAATTTGAGGCCTCGGGTGCGGAGTTTTTGACGTCGTCGCCCATAGCTAAACTTGCGCGCATGGTTGTGTGCCGTTTTTAAAAAGTTTTCAGATTGCCTCCCAGGTTTGCATCCCTCACTAAATTGGCCATAGGATCAATTGTGTCGAGACGGTTTTTGAATTTGAGGCCTCGGGTGCGGAGTTTTTGACGTCGTCGCCCTAGCCAAATTGCGCGCACGCTTGTGCGCCGTTTTTACAAAGTTTTCAGATTGCCTCTCGGGTTTGCATTTCCAACTGAATTGGCCATAGAATCAATTGTGTCGAGAAACTTTTTGAATTTGAGGCCTCGGGTGCGGAGTTTTTGACGTCGTCGCCCATAGCCAAACATGCGCGCATGGTTGTGTGCCGTTTTTACAAAGTTTTCAGATTGCCTCCCAGGTTTGCATCCCTCACTGAATTGGCCATAGAATCAATTGTGTCGAGACGGTTTTTGAATTTGAGGCCTCGGGTGCGGAGTTTTTGACGTCGTCGCCCATAGCCAAATTGCGCGCACGCTTGTGCGCCGTTTTTACAAAGTTTTCAGATTGCCTCTCGGGTTTGCATTCCCAGCTGAATTGGCCATAGAATCAATTATGTCGGAAAAGTTTTTGAATTTGAGGCCTCGGGTGCAGAGTTTTTGACGTCGTCGCCCATAGCCAAATTGCGCGCACACTTGTGCGCCGTTTTTACAAAGTTTTCAGATTGCCTCTCGGGTTTGCACTTCTAGCTGAGTTGGCCATAGAATCAATTGTGTCGAGACGGTTTTTGAATTTGAGGCCTCGGGTGCGGAGTTTTTGACGTCGTCGCCCATAGCCAAACTTGCGCGAATGGTTGTGTGCCGTTTTTACAAAGTTTTCAGATTGCCTCCCAGGTTTGCATCCCTCACTGAATTGGCCATAAAATCAATTGTGTCGAGACGATTTTTGAATTTGAGGCCTCGGGTGCAGAGTTTTTTACGTCGTCGCCCATAGCCAAATTGCGCGCACGCTTGTGCGCCGTTTTTACAAAGTTTTCAGATTGCCTCTCGGGTTTGCATTCCCAGCTGAATTGGCCATAGAATCAATTATGTCGGAAAAGTTTTTGAATTTGAGGCCTCGGGTGCGGAGTTTTTAACGTCGTCGCCCATAGCTAAACTTGCGCGCATGGTTGTGTGCCGTTTTTAAAAAGTTTTCAGATTGCCTCCTAGGTTTGCATCCCTCACTGAATTGGCCATAGGATCAATTGTGTCGAGACGGTTTTTGAATTTGAGGCCTCGGGTGCGAAGTTTTTGACGTCGTCGCCCTAGCCAAATTGCGCGCACGCTTGTGCGCCGTTTTTACAAAGTTTTCAGATTGCCTCTCGGGTTTGCATTTCCAACTGAATTGGCCATAGAATCAATTGTGTCGAGAAACTTTTTGAATTTGAGGCCTCGGGTGCGGAGTTTTTAACGTCGTCGCCCATAGCCAAACTTGCGCGAATGGTTGTGTGCCGTTTTTACAAAGTTTTCAGATTGCCTCCCAGGTTTGCATCCCTCACTGAATT
This sequence comes from Galeopsis tetrahit, assembly GCA_963675135.1. NCBI lineage: Eukaryota > Viridiplantae > Streptophyta > Magnoliopsida > Lamiales > Lamiaceae > Galeopsis > Galeopsis tetrahit. The sequence continues at coordinate 70,809,746 of OY776126.1, forward strand.
GGCCATAAAATCAATTGTGTCGAGACGATTTTTGAATTTGAGGCCTCGGGTGCAGAGTTTTTTACGTCGTCGCCCATAGCCAAACTTGCGCGCATGGTTGTGTGCCGTTTTTACAAAGTTTTCAGATTACCTCCCAGGTTTGCATCCCTCACTGAATTGGCCATAGAATCAATTGTGTCGAGACGGTTTTTGAATTTGAGGCCTCGGGTGCGGAGTTTTTGACGTCGTCGCCCATATCCAAACTTGCGCGCATGTTTTTGCCGTTTTTACAAAGTTTTCAGATTGCCTCCTAGGTTTGCATCCCTCACTGAATTGGCCATAGAATCAATTGTGTCGAGACGGTTTTTGAATTTGAGGCCTCGGGTGTGGAGTTTTTTACGTCGTCGCCCATAGCCAAACTTGCGCGCATGGTTGTGTGCCGTTTTTACAAAGTTTTCAGATTACCTCCCAGGTTTGCATCCCTCACTGAATTGGCCATAGAATCAATTGTGTCGAGACGGTTTTTGAATTTGAGGCCTCGGGTGCGGAGTTTTTGACGTCGTCGCCCATAGCCAAATTGCGCGCACGCTTGTGCGCTGTTTTTACAAAGTTTTCAGATTGCCTCTCGGCTTTGCATTTCCAGCTGAATTGGCCATAGAATCAATTGTGTCGAGAAAGTTTTTGAATTTGAGGCTTCGGGTGCGGAGTTTTTAACGTCGTCGCCCATAGCTAAACTTGCGCGCATGGTTGTGTGCCGTTTTAAAAAAGTTTTCAGATTGCCTCCCAGGTTTGCATCCCTCACTGAATTGGCCATAGGATCAATTGTGTCGAGACGGTTTTTGAATTTGAGGCCTCGGGTGCGGAGTTTTTGACGTCGTCGCCCTAGCCAAATTGCGCGCACGCTTGTGCGCCGTTTTTACAAAGTTTTCAGATTGCCTCTCGGGTTTGCATTTCCAACTGAATTGGCCATAGAATCAATTGTGTCGAGAAACTTTTTGAATTTGAGGCCTCGGGTGCGGAGTTTTTGACGTCGTCGCCCATAGCCAAACATGCGCGCATGGTTGTGTGCCGTTTTTACAAAGTTTTCAGATTGCCTCCCAGGTTTGCATCCCTCACTGAATTGGCCATAGAATCAATTGTGTCGAGACGGTTTTTGAATTTGAGGCCTCGGGTGCGGAGTTTTTGACGTCGTCGCCCATAGCCAAATTGCGCGCACGCTTGTGCGCCGTTTTTACAAAGTTTTCAGATTGCCTCTCGGGTTTGCATTCCCAGCTGAATTGGCCATAGAATCAATTATGTCGGAAAAGTTTTTGAATTTGAGGCCTCGGGTGCAGAGTTTTTGACGTCGTCGCCCATAGCCAAATTGCGCGCACGCTTGTGCGCCGTTTTTACAAAGTTTTCAGATTGCCTCCCAGGCTTGCATCCCTCACTGAATTGGCCATAGAATCAATTGTGTCGAGACGGTTTTTGAATTTGAGGCCTCGGGTGCGGAGTTTTTGACGTCGTCGCCCATAGCCAAACTGCGTGCACACTTGTGCGCCGTTTTTACAAAGTTTTCAGATTGCCTCTCGGGTTTGCATTTCCAGCTGAATTGGCCATAGAATCAATTGTGTCGAGACGGTTTTTGAATTTGAGGCATTGGGTGCGGAGTTTTTGACGTCGTCGCCCATAGCCAAATTGCGCGCACGCTTGTGTGCCGTTTTTACAAAGTTTTCAGATTGCCTCCCAGGTTTGCATCCCTCACTGAATTTGCCATAGAATCAATTGTGTCGAGACGGTTTTTGAATTTGAGGCCTCGGGTGCGGAGTTTTTGACGTCGTCGCCCATAGCCAAATTGCGCGCACGCTTGTGCTCCGTTTTTACAAAGTTTTCAGATTGCCTCACGGGTTTGAATTTCCCACTGAATTGGCCATAGAATCAATTGTGTCGATGAAGTTTTTGAATTTGAGGCCTCGGGTGCGGAGTTTTTGACGTCGTCGCCCATAGCCAAACTTGCGCGCATGGTTGTGTGCCGTTTTTACAATGTTTTCAGATTACCTCCCAGGTTTGCATCCTTCACTGAATTGGCCATAGAATCAATTGTGTCTAGAAAGTTTTTAAATTTGAGGCCTCGGGTGCGGAGTTTTTGACGTCGTCGCCCATAGCCAAACTTGCGCGCATGGTTGTGTGCCGTTTTTACAATGTTTTCAGATTGCCTCCCAGGTTTACATCCTTCACTGAATTGGCCATATAATCAATTGTGTCTAGAAAGTTTTTGAATTTGAGCCCTCGGGTGCGGAGTTTTTTACGTCGTCGCCCATAGCCAAATTGCGCGCACACTTGTGCGCCGTTTTTACAAAGTTTTCAGATTGCCTCCCGGGTTTGCATTTCCAGCTGAATTGACCATATAATCAATTGTGTCGAGAAATTTTTTTGAATTTGAGGCCTCGGGTGCGGAGTTTTTAACGTCGTCGCCCTAGCCAAATTGCGTGCACGCTTGTGCGCCGTTTTTACAAAGTTTTCAGATTGCCTCTCGGGTTTTCACTTCCAGCTGAATTGGCCAAAGAATCAATTGTGTCGAGACGGTTTTTGAATTTGAGGCCTCGGGTGCGGAGTTTTGGACGTCGACGCCCATAGCCAAACTTGCGCGCATGGTTGTTTGCCGTTTTTACAAAGTTTTCAGATTGCCTCCCAGGTTTGCATCCCTCACTGAATTGGCCATAGAATCAATTGTGTCGAGACGGTTTTTGAATTTGAGGCCTCGGGTGCGGAGTTTTTGACGTCGTCGCCCATAGCCAAACTGCGCGCACACTTGTGCGCCGTTTTTACAAAGTTTTCAGATTGCCTCTCGGGTTTGCATTTCCAGCTGAATTGGCCATAGAATCAATTGTGTCGAGATGGTTTTTGAATTTGAGGCATTGGGTGCGGAGTTTTTGACGTCGTCGCCCATAGCCAAATTGCGCGCACGCTTGTGCGCCGTTTTTACAAAGTTTTCAGATTGCCTCTCAGGTTTGCATTCCCAGCTGAATTGGCCATATAATCAATTGTGTCGAGAAAATTTTTGAATTTGGGGCCTCGGGTGCGGAGTTTTTAACGTCGTCGCCCTAGCCAAATTGCGCGCACGCTTGTGCGCCGTTTTTACAAAGTTTTCAGATTGCCTCTCGGGTTTGCATTTCCAGCTGAATTGGCCATAGAATCAATTGTGTCGCGATGGTTTTTGAATTTGAGGCATTGGGTGCGGAGTTTTTGACGTCGTCGCCCATAGCCAAATTGCGCGCACGCTTGTGCGCCGTTTTTACAAAGTTTTCAGATTGCCTCTCAGGTTTGCATTCCCAGCTGAATTGGCCATAGAATCAATTGTGTCGAGAAACTTTTTGAATTTGAGGCCTCGGGTGCGGAGTTTTTGACGTCGTCGCCCATAGCCAAACATGCGCGCATGGTTGTGTGCCGTTTTTACAAAGTTTTCAGATTGCCTCCCAGGTTTGCATCCCTCACTGAATTGGCCATATAATCAATTGTGTCGAGACAGTTTTTGAATTTGAGGCCTCGGGTGCGGAGTTTTTGATGTCGTCGCCCATAGCCAAACTGCGCGCACACTTGTGCGCCGTTTTTACAAAATTTTCAGATTGCCTCTCGGGTTTGCATTTCCAGCTGAATTGGCCATAGAATCAATTGTGTCGAGAAAATTTTTGAATTTGAGGCCTCGGGTGCGGAGATTTTGACGTCGTCGCCCATAGCCAAACATGCGCGTATGGTTGTGTGCCGTTTTTACAAAGTTTTCAGATTGCCTCCCAGGTTTGCATCCCTCACTGAATTGGCCATAGAATCAATTGTGTCGAGACAGTTTTTGAATTTGAGGCCTCGGGTGCGGAGTTTTTGACGTCGTCGCCCATAAGCAAATTGCGCGCACACTTGTGCGCCGTTTTTACAAAGTTTTCAGATTGCCTCACGGGTTTGAATTTCCCACTGAATTGGCCATAGAATCAATTGTGTCGATGAAGTTTTTGAATTTGAGGCCTCGGGTGCGGAGTTTTTGACGTCGTCGCCCATAGCCAAATTGCGCGCACACTTGTGCGCCGTTTTTACAAAGTTTTCAGATTGCCTCTCGGGTTTGCACTTCCACCTGAATTGGCCATAGAATCAATTGTGTCAAAACGGTTTTTGAATTTGAGGCCTCGGGTGCGGAGTTTTTGACGTCGTCGCCCATAGCCAAATTGCGCGCACACTTGTACGCCGTTTTTACAAAGTTTTCAGATTGCCTCTCGGGTTTGCACTTCCAGCTGAATTGGCCATGGAATCAATTGTGTCGAGAAATTTTTTGAATTTGAGGCCTCGGGTGCGGAGTTTTTGACGTCGTCGCCCATAGCCAAATTGCGCGCACACTTGTGCGCCGTTTTTACAAAGTTTTCAGATTGCCTCTCGGGTTTGCACTTCCAGCTGAATTGGCCATAGAATCAATTGTGTAGAGAAATTTTTTGAATTTGAGGCCTCGGGTGCGGAGTTGTGTGCCGTTTTTACAAAGTTTTCAAATTGCCTCCCAGGTTTGCATCCCTCACTGAATTGGCCATAGAATCAATTGTGTCGAGACGGTTTTTGAATTTGAGGCATCGGGTGCGGAGTTTTTGACGTCGTCGCCCATAGCCAAATTGCGCGCACACTTGTGCGCCGTTTTTACAAAGTTTTCAGATTGCCTCTCGGGTTTGCACTTCTAGCTGAGTTGGCCATAGAATCAATTGTGTCGAGACGGTTTTTGAATTTGAGGCCTCGGGTGCGGAGTTTTTGACGTCGTCGCCCATAGCCAAACTTGCGCGAATGGTTGTGTGCCGTTTTTACAAAGTTTTCAGATTGCCTCCCAGGTTTGCATCCCTCACTGAATTTGCCATAAAATCAATTGTGTCGAGACAATTTTTGAATTTGAGGCCTCGGGTGCAGAGTTTTTTACGTCGTCGCCCATAGCCAAACTTGCGCGCATGGTTGTGTGCCGTTTTTACAAAGTTTTCAGATTACCTCCCAGGTTTGCATCCCTCACTGAATTGGCCATAGAATCAATTGTGTCGAGACGGTTTTTGAATTTGAGGCCTCGGGTGCGGAGTTTTTGACGTCGTCGCCCATATCCAAACTTGCGCGCATGTTTTTGCCGTTTTTACAAAGTTTTCAGATTGCCTCCTAGGTTTGCATCCCTCACTGAATTGGCCATAGAATCAATTGTGTCGAGACGGTTTTTGAATTTGAGGCCTCGGGTGTGGAGTTTTTTACGTCGTCGCCCATAGCCAAACTTGCGCGCATGGTTGTGTGCCGTTTTTACAAAGTTTTCAGATTCCCTCCCAGGTTTGCATCCCTCACTGAATTGGCCATAGAATCAATTGTGTCGAGACGGTTTTTGAATTTGAGGCCTCGGGTGCGGAGTTTTTGACGTCGTCGCCCATAGCCAAATTGCGCGCACGCTTGTGCGCTGTTTTTACAAAGTTTTCAGATTGCCTCTCGGGTTTGCATTTCCAGCTGAATTGGCCATAGAATCAATTGTGTCGAGAAAGTTTTTGAATTTGAGGCTTCGGGTGCGGAGTTTTTAACGTCGTCGCCCATAGCTAAACTTGCGCGCATGGTTGTGTGCCGTTTTTAAAAAGTTTTCAGATTGCCTCCCAGGTTTGCATCCCTCACTGAATTGGCCATAGGATCAATTGTGTCGAGACGGTTTTTGAATTTGAGGCCTCGGGTGCGGAGTTTTTGACGTCGTCGCCCTAGCCAAATTGCGCGCACGCTTGTGCGCCGTTTTTACAAAGTTTTCAGATTGCCTCTCGGGTTTGCATTTCCAACTGAATTGGCCATAGAATCAATTGTGTCGATGAAGTTTTTGAATTTGAGGCCTCGGGTGCGGAGTTTTTGACGTCGTCGCCCATAGCCAAATTGCGCGCACACTTGTGCGCCGTTTTTACAAAGTTTTCAGATTGCCTCTCGGGTTTGCACTTCCACCTGAATTGGCCATAGAATCAATTGTGTCAAAACGGTTTTTGAATTTGAGGCCTCGGGTGCGGAGTTTTTGACGTCGTCGCCCATAGCCAAATTGCGCGCACACTTGTACGCCGTTTTTACAAAGTTTTCAGATTGCCTCTCGGGTTTGCACTTCCAGCTGAATTGGCCATGGAATCAATTGTGTCGAGAAATTTTTTGAATTTGAGGCCTCGGGTGCGGAGTTTTTGACGTCGTCGCCCATAGCCAAATTGCGCGCACACTTGTGCGCCGTTTTTACAAAGTTTTCAGATTGCCTCTCGGGTTTGCACTTCCAGCTGAATTGGCCATAGAATCAATTGTGTAGAGAAATTTTTTGAATTTGAGGCCTCGGGTGCGGAGTTGTGTGCCGTTTTTACAAAGTTTTCAAATTGCCTCCCAGGTTTGCATCCCTCACTGAATTGGCCATAGAATCAATTGTGTCGAGACGGTTTTTGAATTTGAGGCCTCGGGTGCGGAGTTTTTGACGTCGTCGCCCATAGCCAAATTGCGCGCACGCTTGTGCGCCGTTTTTACAAAGTTTTCAGATTGCCTCACGGGTTTGAATTTCCCACTGAATTGGCCATAGAATCAATTGTGTCGATGAAGTTTTTGAATTTGAGGCCTCGGGTGCGGAGTTTTTGACGTCGTCGCCCATAGCCAAATTGCGCGCACACTTGTGCGCCGTTTTTACAAAGTTTTCAGATTGCCTCTCGGGTTTGCACTTCCACCTGAATTGGCCATAGAATCAATTGTGTCAAAACGGTTTTTGAATTTGAGGCCTCGGGTGCGGAGTTTTTGACGTCGTCGCCCATAGCCAAATTGCGCGCACACTTGTACGCCGTTTTTACAAAGTTTTCAGATTGCCTCTCGGGTTTGCACTTCCAGCTGAATTGGCCATGGAATCAATTGTGTCGAGAAATTTTTTGAATTTGAGGCCTCGGGTGCGGAGTTTTTGACGTCGTCGCCCATAGCCAAATTGCGCGCACACTTGTGCGCCGTTTTTACAAAGTTTTCAGATTGCCTCTCGGGTTTGCACTTCCAGCTGAATTGGCCATAGAATCAATTGTGTAGAGAAATTTTTTGAATTTGAGGCCTCGGGTGCGGAGTTGTGTGCCGTTTTTACAAAGTTTTCAAATTGCCTCCCAGGTTTGCATCCCTCACTGAATTGGCCATAGAATCAATTGTGTCGAGACGGTTTTTGAATTTGAGGCATCGGGTGCGGAGTTTTTGACGTCGTCGCCCATAGCCAAATTGCGCGCACACTTGTGCGCCGTTTTTAAAAAGTTTTCAGATTGCCTCTCGGGTTTGCACTTCTAGCTGAGTTGGCCATAGAATCAATTGTGTCGAGACGGTTTTTGAATTTGAGGCCTCGGGTGCGGAGTTTTTGACGTCGTCGCCCATAGCCAAACTTGCGCGAATGGTTGTGTGCCGTTTTTACAAAGTTTTCAGATTGCCTCCCAGGTTTGCATCCCTCACTGAATTGGCCATAAAATCAATTGTGTCGAGACAATTTTTGAATTTGAGGCCTCGGGTGCAGAGTTTTTTACGTCGTCGCCCATAGCCAAACTTGCGCGCATGGTTGTGTGCCGTTTTTACAAAGTTTTCAGATTACCTCCCAGGTTTGCATCCCTCACTGAATTGGCCATAGAATCAATTGTGTCGAGACGGTTTTTGAATTTGAGGCCTCGGGTGCGGAGTTTTTGACGTCGTCGCCCATATCCAAACTTGCGCGCATGTTTTTGCCGTTTTTACAAAGTTTTCAGATTGCCTCCTAGGTTTGCATCCCTCACTGAATTGGCCATAGAATCAATTGTGTCGAGACGGTTTTTGAATTTGAGGCCTCGGGTGTGGAGTTTTTTACGTCGTCGCCCATAGCCAAACTTGCGCGCATGGTTGTGTGCCGTTTTTACAAAGTTTTCAGATTCCCTCCCAGGTTTGCATCCCTCACTGAATTGGCCATAGAATCAATTGTGTCGAGACGGTTTTTGAATTTGAGGCCTCGGGTGCGGAGTTTTTGACGTCGTCGCCCATAGCCAAATTGCGCGCACGCTTGTGCGCTGTTTTTACAAAGTTTTCAGATTGCCTCTCGGGTTTGCATTTCCAGCTGAATTGGCCATAGAATCAATTGTGTCGAGAAAGTTTTTGAATTTGAGGCTTCGGGTGCGGAGTTTTTAACGTCGTCGCCCATAGCTAAACTTGCGCGCATGGTTGTGTGCCGTTTATAAAAAGTTTTCAGATTGCCTCCCAGGTTTGCATCCCTCACTGAATTGGCCATAGGATCAATTGTGTCGAGACGGTTTTTGAATTTGAGGCCTCGGGTGCGGAGTTTTTGACGTCGTCGCCCTAGCCAAATTGCGCGCACGCTTGTGCGCCGTTTTTACAAAGTTTTCAGATTGCCTCTCGGGTTTGCATTTCCAACTGAATTGGCCATAGAATCAATTGTGTCGAGAAAGTTTTTGAATTTGAGGCCTCGGGTGCGGAGTTTTTGACGTCGTCGCCCATAGCCAAACATGCGCGCATGGTTGTGTGCCGTTTTTACAAAGTTTTCAGATTGCCTCCCAGGTTTGCATCCCTCACTGAATTGGCCATAGAATCAATTGTGTCGAGACGGTTTTTGAATTTGAGGCCTCGGGTGCGGAGTTTTTGACGTCGTCGCCCATAGCCAAATTGCGCGCACGCTTGTGCGCCGTTTTTACAAAGTTTTCAGATTGCCTCTCGGGTTTGCATTCCCAGCTGAATTGGCCATAGAATCAATTATGTCGGAAAAGTTTTTGAATTTGAGGCCTCGGGTGCGGAGTTTTTGACGTCGTCGCCCATAGCCAAATTGCGCGCACACTTGTACGCCGTTTTTACAAAGTTTTCAGATTGCCTCTCGGGTTTGCACTTCCAGCTGAATTGGCCATGGAATCAATTGTGTCGAGAAATTTTTTGAATTTGAGGCCTCGGGTGCGGAGTTTTTGACGTCGTCGCCCATAGCCAAATTGCGCGCACACTTGTGCGCCGTTTTTACAAAGTTTTCAGATTGCCTCTCGGGTTTGCATTTCCAACTGAATTGGCCATAGAATCAATTGTGTCGAGAAAGTTTTTGAATTTGAGGCCTCGGGTGCGGAGTTTTTGACGTCGTCGCCCATAGCCAAACATGCGCGCATGGTTGTGTGCCGTTTTTACAAAGTTTTCAGATTGCCTCCCAGGTTTGCATCCCTCACTGAATTGGCCATAGAATCAATTGTGTCGAGACGGTTTTTGAATTTGAGGCCTCGGGTGCGGAGTTTTTGACGTCGTCGCCCATAGCCAAATTGCGCGCACACTTGTGCGCCGTTTTTACAAAGTTTTCAGATTGCCTCTCGGGTTTGCACTTCCAGCTGAATTGGCCATAGAATCAATTGTGTAGAGAATTTTTTTGAATTTGAGGCCTCGGGTGCGGAGTTGTGTGCCGTTTTTACAAAGTTTTCAAATTGCCTCCCAGGTTTGCATCCCTCACTGAATTGGCCATAGAATCAATTGTGTCGAGACGGTTTTTGAATTTGAGGCCTCGGGTGCGGAGTTTTTGACGTCGTCGCCCATAGCCAAATTGCGCGCACACTTGTGCGCCGTTTTTACAAAGTTTTCAGATTGCCTCTCGGGTTTGCACTTCTAGCTGAGTTGGCCATAGAATCAATTGTGTCGAGACGGTTTTTGAATTTGAGGCCTCGGGTGCGGAGTTTTTGACGTCGTCGCCCATAGCCAAACTTGCGCGAATGGTTGTGTGCCGTTTTTACAAAGTTTTCAGATTGCCTCCCAGGTTTGCATCCCTCACTGAATTGGCCATAAAATCAATTGTGTCGAGACGATTTTTGAATTTGAGGCCTCGGGTGCAGAGTTTTTTACGTCGTCGCCCATAGCCAAACTTGCGCGCATGGTTGTGTGCCGTTTTTACAAAGTTTTCAGATTACCTCCCAGGTTTGCATCCCTCACTGAATTGGCCATAGAATCAATTGTGTCGAGACGGTTTTTGAATTTGAGGCCTCGGGTGCGGAGTTTTTGACGTCGTCGCCCATATCCAAACTTGCGCGCATGTTTTTGCCGTTTTTACAAAGTTTTCAGATTGCCTCCTAGGTTTGCATCCCTCACTGAATTGGCCATAGAATCAATTGTGTCGAGACGGTTTTTGAATTTGAGGCCTCGGGTGTGGAGTTTTTTACGTCGTCGCCCATAGCCAAACTTGCGCGCATGGTTGTGTGCCGTTTTTACAAAGTTTTCAGATTACCTCCCAGGTTTGCATCCCTCACTGAATTGGCCATAGAATCAATTGTGTCGAGACGGTTTTTGAATTTGAGGCCTCGGGTGCGGAGTTTTTGACGTCGTCGCCCATAGCCAAATTGCGCGCACGCTTGTGCGCTGTTTTTACAAAGTTTTCAGATTGCCTCTCGGCTTTGCATTTCCAGCTGAATTGGCCATAGAATCAATTGTGTCGAGAAAGTTTTTGAATTTGAGGCTTCGGGTGCGGAGTTTTTAACGTCGTCGCCCATAGCTAAACTTGCGCGCATGGTTGTGTGCCGTTTTTAAAAAGTTTTCAGATTGCCTCCCAGGTTTGCATCCCTCACTGAATTGGCCATAGGATCAATTGTGTCGAGACGGTTTTTGAATTTGAGGCCTCGGGTGCGGAGTTTTTGACGTCGTCGCCCTAGCCAAATTGCGCGCACGCTTGTGCGCCGTTTTTACAAAGTTTTCAGATTGCCTCTCGGGTTTGCATTTCCAACTGAATTGGCCATAGAATCAATTGTGTCGAGAAACTTTTTGAATTTGAGGCCTCGGGTGCGGAGTTTTTGACGTCGTCGCCCATAGCCAAACATGCGCGCATGGTTGTGTGCCGTTTTTACAAAGTTTTCAGATTGCCTCCCAGGTTTGCATCCCTCACTGAATTGGCCATAGAATCAATTGTGTCGAGACGGTTTTTGAATTTGAGGCCTCGGGTGCGGAGTTCTTGACGTCGTCGCCCATAGCCAAATTGCGCGCACGCTTGTGCGCCGTTTTTACAAAGTTTTCAGATTGCCTCTCGGGTTTGCATTCCCAGCTGAATTGGCCATAGAATCAATTGTGTCGAGACGGTTTTTGAATTTGAGGCCTCGGGTGCGGAGTTTTTGACGTCGTCGCCCATAGCCAAATTGCGCGCACGCTTGTGTGCCGTTTTTACAAAGTTTTCAGATTGCCTCCCAGGTTTGCATCCCTCACTGAATTTGCCATAGAATCAATTGTGTCGAGACGGTTTTTGAATTTGAGGCCTCGGGTGCGGAGTTTTTGACGTCGTCGCCCATAGCCAAATTGCGCGCACGCTTGTGCTCCGTTTTTACAAAGTTTTCAGATTGCCTCACGGGTTTGAATTTCCCACTGAATTGGCCATAGAATCAATTGTGTCGATGAAGTTTTTGAATTTGAGGCCTCGGGTGCGGAGTTTTTGACGTCGTCGCCCATAGCCAAACTTGCGCGCATGGTTGTGTGCCGTTTTTACAATGTTTTCAGATTACCTCCCAGGTTTGCATCCTTCACTGAATTGGCCATAGAATCAATTGTGTCTAGAAAGTTTTTAAATTTGAGGCCTCGGGTGCGGAGTTTTTGACGTCGTCGCCCATAGCCAAACTTGCGCGCATGGTTGTGTGCCGTTTTTACAATGTTTTCAGATTGCCTCCCAGGTTTACATCCTTCACTGAATTGGCCATATAATCAATTGTGTCTAGAAAGTTTTTGAATTTGAGCCCTCGGGTGCGGAGTTTTTTACGTCGTCGCCCATAGCCAAATTGCGCGCACACTTGTGCGCCGTTTTTACAAAGTTTTCAGATTGCCTCCCGGGTTTGCATTTCCAGCTGAATTGGCCATATAATCAATTGTGTCGAGAAAAATTTTTGAATTTGAGGCCTCGGGTGCGGAGTTTTTAACGTCGTCGCCCTAGCCAAATTGCGTGCACGCTTGTGCGCCGTTTTTACAAAGTTTTCAGATTGCCTCTCGTATTTTCACTTCCAGCTGAATTGGCCATAGAATCAATTGTGTCGAGACGGTTTTTGAATTTGAGGCCTCGGGTGCGGAGTTTTGGACGTCGACGCCCATAGCCAAACTTGCGCGCATAGTTGTTTGCCGTTTTTACAAAGTTTTCAGATTGCCTCCCAGGTTTGCATCCCTCACTGAATTGGCCATAGAATCAATTGTGTCGAGACGGTTTTTGAATTTGAGGCCTCGGGTGCGGAGTTTTTGACGTCGTCGCCCATAGCCAAACTGCGCGCACACTTGTGCGCCGTTTTTACAAAGTTTTCAGATTGCCTCTCGGGTTTGCATTTCCAGCTGAATTGGCCATAGAATCAATTGTGTCGAGATGGTTTTTGAATTTGAGGCATTGGGTGCGGAGTTTTTGACGTCGTCGCCCATAGCCAAATTGCGCGCACGCTTGTGCGCCGTTTTTACAAAGTTTTCAGATTGCCTCTCAGGTTTGCATTTCCAGCTGAATTGGCCATAGAATCAATTGTGTCGAGATGGTTTTTGAATTTGAGGCATTGGGTGCGGAGTTTTTGACGTCGTCGCCCATAGCCAAATTGCGCGCACGCTTGTGCGCCGTTTTTACAAAGTTTTCAGATTGCCTCTCAGGTTTGCATTCCCAGCTGAATTGGCCATATAATCAATTGTGTCGAGAAAATTTTTGAATTTGGGGCCTCGGGTGCGGAGTTTTTAACGTCGTCGCCCTAGCCAAATTGCGCGCACGCTTGTGCGCCGTTTTTACAAAGTTTTCAGATTGCCTCTCAGGTTTGCATTCCCAGCTGAATTGGCCATAGAATCAATTGTGTCGAGAAACTTTTTGAATTTGAGGCCTCGGGTGCGGAGTTTTTGACGTCGTCGCCCATAGCCAAACATGCGCGCATGGTTGTGTGCCGTTTTTACAAAGTTTTCAGATTGCCTCCCAGGTTTGCATCCCTCACTGAATTGGCCATATAATCAATTGTGTCGAGACAGTTTTTGAATTTGAGGCCTCGGGTGCGGAGTTTTTGACGTCGTCGCCCATAGCCAAATTGCGCGCACACTTCTGCGCCGTTTTTACAAAGTTTTCAGATTGCCTCTCGGATTTGCACTTCTAGCTGAATTGGCCATACAATCAATTGTGTCGAGAAATTTTTTAAATTTGAGGCCTCGGGTGCGGAGTTTTTGACGTCGTCGCCCATAGCCAAATTGCGCGCACACTTGTGCGCCGTTTTTACAAAGTTTTCAGATTGCCTCTCGGGTTTGCACTTCCACCTGAATTGGCCATAGAATCAATTGTGTCAAAACGGTTTTTGAATTTGAGGCCTCGGGTACGGAGTTTTTGACGTCGTCGCCCATAGCCAAATTGCGCGCACACTTGTACGCCGTTTTTACAAAGTTTTCAGATTGCCTCTCGGGTTTGCACTTCCAGCTGAATTGGCCATGGAATCAATTGTGTCGAGAAATTTTTTGAATTTGAGGCCTCGGGTGCGGAGTTTTTGACGTCGTCGCCCATAGCCAAATTGCGCGCACACTTGTGCGCCGTTTTTACAAAGTTTTCAGATTGCCTCTCGGGTTTGCACTTCCAGCTGAATTGGCCATAGAATCAATTGTGTAGAGAAATTTTTTGAATTTGAGGCCTCGGGTGCGGAGTTGTGTGCCGTTTTTACAAAGTTTTCAAATTGCCTCCCAGGTTTGCATCCCTCACTGAATTGGCCATAGAATCAATTGTGTCGAGACGGTTTTTGAATTTGAGGCCTCGGGTGCGGAGTTTTTGACGTCGTCGCCCATAGCCAAATTGCGCGCACACTTGTGCGCCGTTTTTACAAAGTTTTCAGATTGCCTCTCGGGTTTGCACTTCTAGCTGAGTTGGCCATAGAATCAATTGTGTCGAGACGGTTTTTGAATTTGAGGCCTCGGGTGCGGAGTTTTTGACGTCGTCGCCCATAGCCAAACTTGCGCGAATGGTTGTGTGCCGTTTTTACAAAGTTTTCAGATTGCCTCCCAGGTTTGCATCCCTCACTGAATTGGCCATAAAATCAATTGTGTCGAGACGGTTTTTGAATTTGAGGCCTCGGGTGCAGAGTTTTTTACGTCGTCGCCCATAGCCAAACTTGCGCGCATGGTTGTGTGCCGTTTTTACAAAGTTTTCAGATTACCTCCCAGGTTTGCATCCCTCACTGAATAGGCCATAGAATCAATTGTGTCGAGACGGTTTTTGAATTTGAGGCCTCGGGTGCGGAGTTTTTGACGTCGTCGCCCATATCCAAACTTGCGCGCATGTTTTTGCCGTTTTTACAAAGTTTTCAGATTGCCTCCTAGGTTTGCATCCCTCACTGAATTGGCCATAGAATCAATTGTGTCGAGACGGTTTTTGAATTTGAGGCCTCGGGTGTGGAGTTTTTTACGTCGTCGCCCATAGCCAAACTTGCGCGCATGGTTGTGTGCCGTTTTTACAAAGTTTTCAGATTACCTCCCAGGTTTGCATCCCTCACTGAATTGGCCATAGAATCAATTGTGTCGAGACGGTTTTTGAATTTGAGGCCTCGGGTGCGGAGTTTTTAACGTCGTCGCCCATAGCCAAATTGCGCGCACACTTGTGCGCCGTTTTTACAAAGTTTTCAGATTGCCTCCCGGGTTTGCATCTCCAGCTGAATTGGCCATAGAATCAATTGTGTCGAGAAAATTTTTGAATTTGAGGCCTCGGGTGCGGAGTTTTTGACGTCGTCGCCCATAGCTAAACTTGCGCGCATGGTTGTGTGCCGTTTTTAAAAAGTTTTCAGATTGCCTCCCAGGTTTGCATCCCTCACTGAATTGGCCATAGGATCAATTGTGTCGAGACGGTTTTTGAATTTGAGGCCTCGGGTGCGGAGTTTTTGACGTCGTCGCCCTAGCCAAATTGCGCGCACGCTTGTGCGCCGTTTTTACAAAGTTTTCAGATTGCCTCTCGGGTTTGCATTTCCAACTGAATTGGCCATAGAATCAATTGTGTCGAGAAAGTTTTTGAATTTGAGGCCTCGGGTGCGGAGTTTTTGACGTCGTCGCCCATAGCCAAACATGCGCGCATGGTTGTGTGTCGTTTTTACAAAGTTTTCAGATTGCCTCCCAGGTTTGCATCCCTCACTGAATTGGCCATAGAATCAATTGTGTCGAGACGGTTTTTGAATTTGAGGCCTCGGGTGCGGAGTTCTTGACGTCGTCGCCCATAGCCAAATTGCGCGCACGCTTGTGCGCCGTTTTTACAAAGTTTTCAGATTGCCTCTCGGGTTTGCATTCCCAGCTGAATTGGCCATAGAATCAATTATGTCGGAAAAGTTTTTGAATTTGAGGCCTCGGGTGCGGAGTTTTTGACGTCGTCGCCCATAGCCAAATTGCGCGCACGCTTGTGCGCCGTTTTTACAAAGTTTTCAGATTGCCTCCCAGGCTTGCATCCCTCACTGAATTGGCCATAGAATCAATTGTGTCGAGACGGTTTTTGAATTTGAGGCCTCGGGTGCGGAGTTTTTGACGTCGTCGCCCATAGCCAAACTGCGTGCACACTTGTGCGCCGTTTTTACAAAGTTTTCAGATTGCCTCTCGGGTTTGCATTTCCAGCTGAATTGGCCATAGAATCAATTGTGTCGAGACGGTTTTTGAATTTGAGGCATTGGGTGCGGAGTTTTTGACGTCGTCGCCCATAGCCAAATTGCGCGCACGCTTGTGTGCCGTTTTTACAAAGTTTTCAGATTGCCTCCCAGGTTTGCATCCCTCACTGAATTTGCCATAGAATCAATTGTGTCGAGACGGTTTTTGAATTTGAGGCCTCGGGTGCGGAGTTTTTGACGTCGTCGCCCATAGCCAAATTGCGCGCACGCTTGTGCTCCGTTTTTACAAAGTTTTCAGATTGCCTCACGGGTTTGAATTTCCCACTGAATTGGCCATAGAATCAATTGTGTCGATGAAGTTTTTGAATTTGAGGCCTCGGGTGCGGAGTTTTTGACGTCGTCGCCCATAGCCAAACTTGCGCGCATGGTTGTGTGCCGTTTTTACAATGTTTTCAGATTACCTCCCAGGTTTGCATCCTTCACTGAATTGGCCATAGAATCAATTGTGTCTAGAAAGTTTTTAAATTTGAGGCCTCGGGTGCGGAGTTTTTGACGTCGTCGCCCATAGCCAAACTTGCGCGCATGGTTGTGTGCCGTTTTTACAATATTTTCAGATTGCCTCCCAGGTTTACATCCTTCACTGAATTGGCCATATAATCAATTGTGTCTAGAAAGTTTTTGAATTTGAGCCCTCGGGTGCGGAGTTTTTTACGTCGTCGCCCATAGCCAAATTGCGCGCACACTTGTGCGCCGTTTTTACAAAGTTTTCAGATTGCCTCCCGGGTTTGCATTTCCAGCTGAATTGGCCATATAATCAATTGTGTCGAGAAAAATTTTTGAATTTGAGGCCTCGGGTGCGGAGTTTTTAACGTCGTCGCCCTAGCCAAATTGTGTGCACGCTTGTGCGCCGTTTTTACAAAGTTTTCAGATTGCCTCTCGGGTTTTCACTTCCAGCTGAATTGGCCATAGAATCAATTGTGTCGAGACGGTTTTTGAATTTGAGGCCTCGGGTGCGGAGTTTTGGACGTCGACGCCCATAGCCAAACTTGCGCGCATGGTTGTTTGCCGTTTTTACAAAGTTTTCAGATTGCCTCCCAGGTTTGCATCCCTCACTGAATTGGCCATAGAATCAATTGTGTCGAGACGGTTTTTGAATTTGAGGCCTCGGGTGCGGAGTTTTTGACGTCGTCGCCCATAGCCAAACTGCGCGCACACTTGTGCGCCGTTTTTACAAAGTTTTCAGATTGCCTCTCGGGTTTGCATTTCCAGCTGAATTGGCCATAGAATCAATTGTGTCGCGATGGTTTTTGAATTTGAGGCATTGGGTGCGGAGTTTTTGACGTCGTCGCCCATAGCTAAATTGCGCGCACGCTTGTGCGCCGTTTTTACAAAGTTTTCAGATTGCCTCTCAGGTTTGCATTCCCAGCTGAATTGGCCATAGAATCAATTGTGTCGAGAAACTTTTTGAATTTGAGGCCTCGGGTGCGGAGTTTTTGACGTCGTCGCCCATAGCCAAACTGCGCGCACACTTGTGCGCCGTTTTTACAAAGTTTTCAGATTGCCTCTCGGGTTTGCATTTCCAGCTGAATTGGCCATAGAATCAATTGTGTCGAGATGGTTTTTGAATTTGAGGCATTGGGTGCGGAGTTTTTGACGTCGTCGCCCATAGCCAAATTGCGCGCACGCTTGTGCGCCGTTTTTACAAAGTTTTCAGATTGCCTCTCAGGTTTGCATTCCCAGCTGAATTGGCCATATAATCAATTGTGTCGAGAAAATTTTTGAATTTGGGGCCTCGGGTGCGGAGTTTTTAACGTCGTCGCCCTAGCCAAATTGCGCGCACGCTTGTGCGCCGTTTTTACAAAGTTTTCAGATTGCCTCTCGGGTTTGCATTTCCAGCTGAATTGGCCATAGAATCAATTGTGTCGCGATGGTTTTTGAATTTGAGGCATTGGGTGCGGAGTTTTTGACGTCGTCGCCCATAGCTAAATTGCGCGCACGCTTGTGCGCCGTTTTTACAAAGTTTTCAGATTGCCTCTCAGGTTTGCATTCCCAGCTGAATTGGCCATAGAATCAATTGTGTCGAGAAACTTTTTGAATTTGAGGCCTCGGGTGCGGAGTTTTTGACGTCGTCGCCCATAGCCAAACATGCGCGCATGGTTGTCTGCCGTTTTTACAAAGTTTTCAGATTGCCTCCCAGGTTTGCATCCCTCACTGAATTGGCCATATAATCAATTGTGTCGAGACAGTTTTTGAATTTGAGGCCTCGGGTGCGGAGTTTTTGACGTCGTCGCCCATAGCCAAACTGCGCGCACACTTGTGCGCCGTTTTTACAAAATTTTCAGATTGCCTCTCGGGTTTGCATTTCCAGCTGAATTGGCCATAGAATCAATTGTGTCGAGAAACTTTTTGAATTTGAGGCCTCGGGTGCGGAGTTTTTGACGTCGTCGCCCATAGCCAAACATGCGCGTATGGTTGTGTGCCGTTTTTACAAAGTTTTCAGATTGCCTCCCAGGTTTGCATCCCTCACTGAATTGGCCATAGAATCAATTGTGTCGAGACAGTTTTTGAATTTGAGGCCTCGGGTGCGGAGTTTTTGACGTCGTCGCCCATAAGCAAATTGCGCGCACGCTTGTGCGCCGTTTTTACAAAGTTTTCAGATTGCCTCACGGGTTTGAATTTCCCACTGAATTGGCCATAGAATCTCGATGAAGTTTTTGAATTTGAGGCCTCGGGTGCGGAGTTTTTGACGTCGTCGCCCATAGCCAAACTTGCGCGCATGGTTGTGTGCCGTTTTTACAATGTTTTCAGATTGCCTCCCAGGTTTACTTCCTTCACTGAATTGGCCATAGAATCAATTGTGTCTAGAAAGTTTTTGAATTTGAGCCCTCGGGTGCAGAGTTTTTGACGTCGTCGCCCATAGCCAAATTGCGCGCACACTTGTGCGCCGTTTTTACAAAGTTTTCCGATTGCCTCCCGGGTTTGCATTTCCAGCTGAATTGGCCATATAATCAATTGTGTCGAGAAAATTTTTGAATTTGGGGCCTCGGGTGCAGAGTTTTTAACATCGTCGCCCTAGCCAAATTGCGCGCACGCTTGTGTGCCGTTTTTACAAAGTTTTCAGATTGCCTCTCGGGTTTGCATTTCCAGCTGAATTGGCCATAGAATCAATTGTGTCGCGATGGTTTTTGAATTTGAGGCATTGGGTGCGGAGTTTTTGACGTCGTCGCCCATAGCCAAATTGCGCGCACGCTTGTGCGCCGTTTTTACAAAGTTTTCAGATTGCCTCTCAGGTTTGCATTCCCAGCTGAATTGGCCATAGAATCAATTGTGTCGAGAAACTTTTTGAATTTGAGGCCTCGGGTGCGGAGTTTTTGACGTCGTCGCCCATAGCCAAACATGCGCGCATGGTTGTGTGCCGTTTTTACAAAGTTTTCAGATTGCCTCCCAGGTTTGCATCCCTCACTGAATTGGCCATATAATCAATTGTGTCGAGACAGTTTTTGAATTTGAGGCCTCGGGTGCGGAGTTTTTGACGTCGTCGCCCATAGCCAAACTGCGCGCACACTTGTGCGCCGTTTTTACAAAATTTTCAGATTGCCTCTCGGGTTTGCATTACCAGCTGAATTGGCCATAGAATCAATTGTGTCGAGAAACTTTTTGAATTTGAGGCCTCGGGTGCGGAGTTTTTGACGTCGTCGCCCATAAGCAAATTGCGCGCACACTTGTGCGCCGTTTTTACAAAGTTTTCAGATTGCCTCACGGGTTTGAATTTCCCACTGAATTGGCCATAGAATCAATTGTGTCGATGAAGTTTTTGAATTTGAGGCCTCGGGTGCGGAGTTTTTGACGTCGTCGCCCATAGCCAAACTTGCGCGCATGGTTGTGTGTCGTTTTTACAATGTTTTCAGATTGCCTCCCAGGTTTGCATCCTTCACTGAATTGGCCATAGAATCAATTGTGTCTAGAAAGTTTTTAAATTTGAGGCCTCGGGTGCGGAGTTTTTGACGTCGTTGCCCATAGCCAAACTTGCGCGCATGGTTGTGTGCCGTTTTTACAATGTTTTCAGATTGCCTCCCAGGTTTACATCCTTCACTGAATTGGCCATAGAATCAATTGTGTCTAGAAAGTTTTTGAATTTGAGCCCTCGGGTGCGGAGTTTTTGACGTCGTCGCCCATAGCCAAATTGCGCGCACACTTGTGCGCCGTTTTTACAAAGTTTTCTGATTGCCTCCCGGGTTTGCACTTCCTGCTGAATTGGCCATATAATCAATTGTGTCGAGAAAATTTTTGAATTTGGGGCCTCGGGTGCGGAGTTTTTAACGTCGTCGCCCTAGCCAAATTGCGCGCACGCTTGTGCGCCGTTTTTACAAAGTTTTCAGATTGCCTCTCGGGTTTGCATTTCCAGCTGAATTGGCCATAGAATCAATTGTGTCGCGATGGTTTTTGAATTTGCGGCATTGGGTGCGGAGTTTTTGACGTCGTCGCCCATAGCCAAATTGCGCGCACGCTTGTGCGCCGTTTTTACAAAGTTTTCAGATTGCCTCTCAGGTTTACATTCCCAGCTGAATTGGCCATAGAATCAATTGTGTCGAGAAACTTTTTGAATTTGAGGCCTCGGGTGCGGAGTTTTTGACGTCGTCGCCCATAGCCAAACATGCGCGCATGGTTGTGTGCCGTTTTTACAAAGTTTTCAGATTGCCTCCCAGGTTTGCATCCCTCACTGAATTGACCATATAATCAATTGTGTCGAGACAGTTTTTGAATTTGAGGCCTCGGGTGCGGAGTTTTTGACGTCGTCGCCCATAGCCAAACTGCGCGCACACTTGTGCGCCGTTTTTACAAATTTTTCAGATTGCCTCTCGGGTTTGCATTTCCAGCTGAATTGGCCATAGAATCAATTGTGTCGAGAAACTTTTTGAATTTGAGGCCTCGGGTGCGGAGTTTTTGACGTCGTCGCCCATAGCCAAACATGCGCGTATGGTTGTGTGCCGTTTTTACAAAGTTTTCAGATTGCCTCCCAGGTTTGCATCCCTCACTGAATTGGCCATAGAATCAATTGTGTCGAGACAGTTTTTGAATTTGAGGCCTCGGGTGCGGAGTTTTTGACGTCGTCGCCCATAAGCAAATTGCGCGCACGCTTGTGCGCCGTTTTTACAAAGTTTTCAGATTGCCTCACGGGTTTGAATTTCCCACTGAATTGGCCATAGAATCAATTGTGTCGATGAAGTTTTTGAATTTGAGGCCTCGGGTGCGGAGTTTTTGACGTCGTCGCCCATAGCCAAACTTGCGCGCATGGTTGTGTGCCGTTTTTACAATGTTTTCAGATTGCCTCCCAGGTTTGCATCCTTCACTGAATTGGCCATAGAATCAATTGTGTCTAGAAAGTTTTTAAATTTGAGGCCTCGGGTGCGGAGTTTTTGACGTCGTTGCCCATAGCCAAACTTGCGCGCATGGTTGTGTGCCGTTTTTACAATGTTTTCAGATTGCCTCCCAGGTTTACATCCTTCACTGAATTGGCCATAGAATCAATTGTGTCTAGAAAGTTTTTGAATTTGAGCCCTCGGGTGCGGAGTTTTTGACGTCGTCGCCCATAGCCAAATTGCGCGCACACTTGTGCGCCATTTTTACAAAGTTTTCTGATTGCCTCCCGGTTTGCACTTCCTGCTGAATTGGCCATATAATCAATTGTGTCGAGAAAATTTTTGAATTTGGGGCCTCTGGTGCGGAGTTTTTAACGTCGTCGCCCTAGCCAAATTGCGCGCACGCTTGTGCGCCGTTTTTACAAAGTTTTCAGATTGCCTCTCGGGTTTGCATTTCCAGCTGAATTGGCCATAGAATCAATTGTGTCGCGATGGTTTTTGAATTTGCGGCATTGGGTGCGGAGTTTTTGACGTCGTCGCCCATAGCCAAATTACGCGCACGCTTGTGCGCCGTTTTTACAAAGTTTTCAGATTGCCTCTCAGGTTTACATTCCCAGCTGAATTGGCCATAGAATCAATTGTGTCGAGAAACTTTTTGAATTTGAGGCCTCGGGTGCGGAGTTTTTGACGTCGTCGCCCATAGCCAAACATGCGCGCATGGTTGTGTGCCGTTTTTACAAAGTTTTCAGATTGCCTCCCAGGTTTGCATCCGTCACTGAATTGACCATATAATCAATTGTGTCGAGACAGTTTTTGAATTTGAGGCCTCGGGTGCGGAGTTTTTGACGTCGTCGCCCATAGCCAAACTGCGCGCACACTTGTGCGCCGTTTTTACAAATTTTTCAGATTGCCTCTCGGGTTTGCATTTCCAGCTGAATTGGCCATAGAATCAATTGTGTCGAGAAACTTTTTGAATTTGAGGCCTCGGGTGCGGAGTTTTTGACGTCGTCGCCCATAGCCAAACATGCGCGTATGGTTGTGTGCCGTTTTTACAAAGTTTTCAGATTGCCTCCCAGGTTTGCATCCCTCACTGAATTGGCCATAGAATCAATTGTGTCGAGACAGTTTTTGAATTTGAGGCCTCGGGTGCGGAGTTTTTGACGTCGTCGCCCATAAGCAAATTGCGCGCACGCTTGTGCGCCGTTTTTACAAAGTTTTCAGATTGCCTCACGGGTTTGAATTTCCCACTGAATTGGCCATAGAATCAATTGTGTCGATGAAGTTTTTGAATTTGAGGCCTCGGGTGCGGAGTTTTTGACGTCGTCGCCCATAGCCAAACTTGCGCGCATGGTTGTGTGCCGTTTTTACAATGTTTTCAGATTGCCTCCCAGGTTTGCATCCTTCACTGAATTGGCCATAGAATCAATTGTGTCTAGAAAGTTTTTAAATTTGAGGCCTCGGGTGCGGAGTTTTTGACGTCGTTGCCCATAGCCAAACTTGCGCGCATGGTTGTGTGCCGTTTTTACAATGTTTTCAGATTGCCTCCCAGGTTTACATCCTTCACTGAATTGGCCATAGAATCAATTGTGTCTAGAAAGTTTTTGAATTTGAGACCTCGGGTGCGGAGTTTTTGACGTCGTCGCCCATAGCCAAATTGCGCGCACACTTGTGCGCCGTTTTTACAAAGTTTTCCGATTGCCTCCCGGGTTTGCATTTCCAGCTGAATTGGCCATATAATCAATTGTGTCGAGAAATTTTTTGAATTTGGGGCCTCGGGTGCGGAGTTTTTAACGTCGTCGCCCTAGCCAAATTGCGCGCACGCTTGTGCACCGTTTTTACAAAGTTTTCAGATTGCCTCTCGGGTTTGCATTTCCAGCTGAATTGGCCATAGAATCAATTGTGTCGCGATGGTTTTTGAATTTGAGGCATTGGGTGCGGAGTTTTTGACGTCGTCGCCCATAGCCAAATTGCGCGCACGCTTGTGCGCCGTTTTTACAAAGTTTTCAGATTGCCTCTCAGGTTTGCATTCCCAGCTGAATTGGCCATAGAATCAATTGTGTCGAGAAACTTTTTGAATTTGAGGCCTCGGGTGCGGAGTTTTTGACGTCGTCGCCCATAGCCAAACATGCGCGCATGGTTGTGTGCCGTTTTTACAAAGTTTTCAGATTGCCTCCCAGGTTTGCATCCCTCACTGAATTGGCCATATAATCA
The DNA here is from genome assembly GCA_963675135.1 of Galeopsis tetrahit. Taxonomy (NCBI): domain Eukaryota; kingdom Viridiplantae; phylum Streptophyta; class Magnoliopsida; order Lamiales; family Lamiaceae; genus Galeopsis; species Galeopsis tetrahit. Next base: position 70,832,826 of record OY776126.1, read on the forward strand.
ATTGTGTCGAGACAGTTTTTGAATTTGAGGCCTCGGGTGCGGAGTTTTTGACGTCGTCGCCCATAGCCAAATTGCGCGCACGCTTGTGCGCCGTTTTTACAAAGTTTTTAGATTGCCTCTCGGGTTTGCATTCCCAGCTGAATTGGCCATAGAATCAATTGTGTCGAGCTAGTTTTCGAATTTGAGGCCTCGGGTGCGGAGTTTTTGACGTCGTCGCCCATAGCCAAATTGCGCGCACGCTTGTGCGCCGTTTTTACAAAGTTTTCAGATTGCCTCCCAGGCTTGCATCCCTCACTGAATTGGCCATAAAATCGATTGTGTCGAGACGGTTTTTGAATTTGAGGCCTCGGGTGCGGAGTTTTTGACGTCGTCGCCCATAGCCAAACTGCGTGCACACTTGTGCGCCGTTTTTACAAAGTTTTCAGATTGCCTCTCGGGTTTGCATTTCCAGCTGAATTGGCCATAGAATCAATTGTGTCGAGACGGTTTTTGAATTTGAGGCATTGGGTGCGGAGTTTTTGACGTCGTCGCCCATAGCCAAATTGCGCGCACGCTTGTGCGCCGTTTTTACAAAGTTTTCAGATTGCCTCTCAGGTTTGCATTCCCAGCTGAATTGGCCATAGAATCAATTGTGTCGAGAAAGTTTTTGAATTTGAGGCCTCGGGTGCGGAGTTTTTGACGTCGTCGTCCATAGCCAAACATGCGCGCATGGTTGTGTGCCGTTTTTACAAAGTTTTCAGATTGCCTCCCAGGTTTGCATCCCTCACTGAATTGGCCAGAGAATCAATTGTGTCGAGACGGTTTTTTAAATTTGAGGCCTCGGGTGCGGAGTTTTTGACGTCGTCGCCCATAGCCAAATTACGCGCACGCTTGTGCGCCGTTTTTACAAAGTTTTCAGATTGCCTCACGGGTTTGAATTTCCCACTGAATTAGCCATAGAATCAATTGTGTCGATGAAGTTTTTGAATTTGAGGCCTCGGGTGCGGAGTTTTTGACGTCGTCGCCCATAGCCAAACTTGCGCGCATGGTTGTGTGCCGTTTTTACAATGTTTTCAGATTGCCTCCCAGGTTTGCATCCTTCACTGAATTGGCCATAGAATCAATTGTGTCTAGAAAGTTTTTAAATTTGAGGCCTCGGGTGCGGAGTTTTTGACGTCGTTGCCCATAGCCAAACTTGCGCGCATGGTTGTGTGCCGTTTTTACAATGTTTTCAGATTGCCTCCCAGGTTTACATCCTTCACTGAATTGGCCATAGAATCAATTGTGTCTAGAAAGTTTTTGAATTTGAGCCCTCGGGTGCGGAGTTTTTGACGTCGTCGCCCATAGCCAAATTGCGCGCACACTTGTGCGCCGTTTTTACAAAGTTTTCCGATTGCCTCCCGGGTTTGCATTTCCAGCTGAATTGGCCATATAATCAATTGTGTCGAGAAATTTTTTGAATTTGGGGCCTCGGGTGCGGAGTTTTTAACGTCGTCGCCCTAGCCAAATTGCGCGCACGCTTGTGCACCGTTTTTACAAAGTTTTCAGATTGCCTCTCGGGTTTGCATTTCCAGCTGAATTGGCCATAGAATCAATTGTGTCGCGATGGTTTTTGAATTTGAGGCATTGGGTGCGGAGTTTTTGACGTCGTCGCCCATAGCCAAATTGCGCGCACGCTTGTGCGCCGTTTTTACAAAGTTTTTAGATTGCCTCTCGGGTTTGCATTCCCAGCTGAATTGGCCATAGAATCAATTGTGTCGAGCTAGTTTTCGAATTTGAGGCCTCGGGTGCGGAGTTTTTGACGTCGTCGCCCATAGCCAAATTGCGCGCACGCTTGTGCGCCGTTTTTACAAAGTTTTCAGATTGCCTCCCAGGCTTGCATCCCTCACTGAATTGGCCATAAAATCGATTGTGTCGAGACGGTTTTTGAATTTGAGGCCTCGGGTGCGGAGTTTTTGACGTCGTCGCCCATAGCCAAACTGCGTGCACACTTGTGCGCCGTTTTTACAAAGTTTTCAGATTGCCTCTCGGGTTTGCATCTCCAGCTGAATTGGCCATAGAATCAATTGTGTCGAGACGGTTTTTGAATTTGAGGCATTGGGTGCGGAGTTTTTGACGTCGTCGCCCATAGCCAAATTGCGCGCACGCTTGTGCGCCGTTTTTACAAAGTTTTCAGATTGCCTCTCAGGTTTGCATTCCCAGCTGAATTGGCCATAGAATCAATTGTGTCGAGAAAGTTTTTGAATTTGAGGCCTCGGGTGCGGAGTTTTTGACGTCGTCGTCCATAGCCAAACATGCGCGCATGGTTGTGTGCCGTTTTTACAAAGTTTTCAGATTGCCTCCCAGGTTTGCATCCCTCACTGAATTGGCCAGAGAATCAATTGTGTCGAGACGGTTTTTTAAATTTGAGGCCTCGGGTGCGGAGTTTTTGACGTCGTCGCCCATAGCCAAATTACGCGCACGCTTGTGCGCCGTTTTTACAAAGTTTTCAGATTGCCTCACGGGTTTGAATTTCCCACTGAATTAGCCATAGAATCAATTGTGTCGATGAAGTTTTTGAATTTGAGGCCTCGGGTGCGGAGTTTTTGACGTCGTCGCCCATAGCCAAACTTGCGCGCATGGTTGTGTGCCGTTTTTACAATGTTTTCAGATTGCCTCCCAGGTTTGCATCCTTCACTGAATTGGCCATAGAATCAATTGTGTCTAGAAAGTTTTTAAATTTGAGGCCTCGGGTGCGGAGTTTTTGACGTCGTTGCCCATAGCCAAACTTGCGCGCATGGTTGTGTGCCGTTTTTACAATGTTTTCAGATTGCCTCCCAGGTTTACATCCTTCACTGAATTGGCCATAGAATCAATTGTGTCTAGAAAGTTTTTGAATTTGAGCCCTCGGGTGCGGAGTTTTTGACGTCGTCGCCCATAGCCAAATTGCGCGCACACTTGTGCGCCGTTTTTACAAAGTTTTCCGATTGCCTCCCGGGTTTGCATTTCCAGCTGAATTGGCCATATAATCAATTGTGTCGAGAAATTTTTTGAATTTGGGGCCTCGGGTGCGGAGTTTTTAACGTCGTCGCCCTAGCCAAATTGCGCGCACGCTTGTGCACCGTTTTTACAAAGTTTTCAGATTGCCTCTCGGGTTTGCATTTCCAGCTGAATTGGCCATAGAATCAATTGTGTCGCGATGGTTTTTGAATTTGAGGCATTGGGTGCGGAGTTTTTGACGTCGTCGCCCATAGCCAAATTGCGCGCACGCTTGTGCGCCGTTTTTACAAAGTTTTTAGATTGCCTCTCGGGTTTGCATTCCCAGCTGAATTGGCCATAGAATCAATTGTGTCGAGCTAGTTTTCGAATTTGAGGCCTCGGGTGCGGAGTTTTTGACGTCGTCGCCCATAGCCAAATTGCGCGCACGCTTGTGCGCCGTTTTTACAAAGTTTTCAGATTGCCTCCCAGGCTTGCATCCCTCACTGAATTGGCCATAAAATCGATTGTGTCGAGACGGTTTTTGAATTTGAGGCCTCGGGTGCGGAGTTTTTGACGTCGTCGCCCATAGCCAAACTGCGTGCACACTTGTGCGCCGTTTTTACAAAGTTTTCAGATTGCCTCTCGGGTTTGCATTTCCAGCTGAATTGGCCATAGAATCAATTGTGTCGAGACGGTTTTTGAATTTGAGGCATTGGCTGCGGAGTTTTTGACGTCGTCGCCCATAGCCAAATTGCGCGCACGCTTGTGCGCCGTTTTTACAAAGTTTTCAGATTGCCTCTCAGGTTTGCATTCCCAGCTGAATTGGCCATAGAATCAATTGTGTCGAGAAAGTTTTTGAATTTGAGGCCTCGGGTGCGGAGTTTTTGACGTCGTCGTCCATAGCCAAACATGCGCGCATGGTTGTGTGCCGTTTTTACAAAGTTTTCAGATTGCCTCCCAGGTTTGCATCCCTCACTGAATTGGCCAGAGAATCAATTGTGTCGAGACGGTTTTTTAAATTTGAGGCCTCGGGTGCGGAGTTTTTGACGTCGTCGCCCATAGCCAAATTACGCGCACGCTTGTGCGCCGTTTTTACAAAGTTTTCAGATTGCCTCACGGGTTTGAATTTCCCACTGAATTAGCCATAGAATCAATTGTGTCGATGAAGTTTTTGAATTTGAGGCCTCGGGTGCGGAGTTTTTGACGTCGTCGCCCATAGCCAAACTTGCGAGCATGGTTGTGTGCCGTTTTTACAATGTTTTCAGATTGCCTCCCAGGTTTGCATCCTTCACTGAATTGGCCATAGAATCAATTGTGTCTAGAAAGTTTTTAAATTTGAGGCCTCGGGTTCGGAGTTTTTGACGTCGTCGCCCATAGCCAAACTTGCGCGCATGGTTGTGTGCCGTTTTTACAATGTTTTCAGATTGCCTCCCAGGTTTACATCCTTCACTGAATTGGCCATAGAATCAATTGTGTCTAGAAAGTTTTTGAATTTGAGCCCTCGGGTGCGGAGTTTTTGACGTCGTCGCCCATAGCCAAATTGCGCGCACGCTTGTGCGCCGTTTTTACAAAGTTTTTAGATTGCCTCTCGGGTTTGCATTCCCAGCTGAATTGGCCATAGAATCAATTGTGTCGAGCTAGTTTTCGAATTTGAGGCCTCGGGTGCGGAGTTTTTGACGTCGTCGCCCATAGCCAAATTGCGCGCACGCTTGTGCGCCGTTTTTACAAAGTTTTCAGATTGCCTCCCAGGCTTGCATCCCTCACTGAATTGGCCATAAAATCGATTGTGTCGAGACGGTTTTTGAATTTGAGGCCTCGGGTGCGGAGTTTTTGACGTCGTCGCCCATAGCCAAATTGCACGCACACTTGTGCGCCGTTTTTACAAAGTTTTCAGATTGCCTCTCGGGTTTGCATTTCTAGCTGAATTAGCCATAGAATCAATTGGTGTCGAGAAATTTTTTGAAATTGAGGCCTCGGGTGCAGATTTTTTGACGTCGTCGCCCATAGCCAAATTGCGCGCACGCTTGTGCGCCGTTTTTACAAAGTTTTCAGATTGCCTCTCAGGTTTGCATTCCCAGCTGAATTGGCCATAGAATCAATTGTGTCGAGAAAGTTTTTGAATTTGAGGCCTCGGGTGCGGAGTTTTTGACGTCGTCGTCCATAGCCAAACATGCGCGCATGGTTGTGTGCCGTTTTTACAAAGTTTTCAGATTGCCTCCCAGGTTTGCATCCCTCACTGAATTGGCCATATAATCAATTGTGTCGAGACAGTTTTTGAATTTGAGGCCTCGGGTGCGGAGTTTTTGACGTCGTCGCCCATAGCCAAATTGCGCGCACGCTTGTGCGCCGTTTTTACAAAGTTTTTAGATTGCCTCTCGGGTTTGCATTCCCAGCTGAATTGGCCATAGAATCAATTGTGTCGAGCTAGTTTTCGAATTTGAGGCCTCGGGTGCGGAGTTTTTGACGTCGTCGCCCATAGCCAAATTGTGCGCACGCTTGTGCGCCGTTTTTACAAAGTTTTCAGATTGCCTCCCAGGCTTGCATCCCTCACTGAATTGGCCATAAAATCGATTGTGTCGAGACGGTTTTTGAATTTGAGGCCTCGGGTGCGGAGTTTTTGACGTCGTCGCCCATAGCCAAACTGCGTGCACACTTGTGCGCCGTTTTTACAAAGTTTTCAGATTGCCTCTCGGGTTTGCATTTCCAGCTGAATTGGCCATAGAATCAATTGTGTCGAGACGGTTTTTGAATTTGAGGCATTGGGTGCGGAGTTTTTGACGTCGTCGCCCATAGCCAAATTGCGCGCACGCTTGTGCGCCGTTTTTACAAAGTTTTCAGATTGCCTCTCAGGTTTGCATTCCCAGCTGAATTGGCCATAGAATCAATTGTGTCGAGAAAGTTTTTGAATTTGAGGCCTCGGGTGCGGAGTTTTTGACGTCGTCGTCCATAGCCAAACATGCGCGCATGGTTGTGTGCCGTTTTTACAAAGTTTTCAGATTGCCTCCCAGGTTTGCATCCCTCACTGAATTGGCCAGAGAATCAATTGTGTCGAGACGGTTTTTTAAATTTGAGGCCTCGGGTGCGGAGTTTTTGACGTCGTCGCCCATAGCCAAATTACGCGCACGCTTGTGCGCCGTTTTTTCAAAGTTTTCAGATTGCCTCACGGGTTTGAATTTCCCACTGAATTAGCCATAGAATCAATTGTGTCGATGAAGTTTTTGAATTTGAGGCCTCGGGTGCGGAGTTTTTGACGTCGTCGCCCATAGCCAAACTTGCGCGCATGGTTGTGTGCCGTTTTTACAATGTTTTCAGATTGCCTCCCAGGTTTGCATCCTTCACTGAATTGGCCATAGAATCAATTGTGTCTAGAAAGTTTTTAAATTTGAGGCCTCGGGTGCGGAGTTTTTGACGTCGTTGCCCATAGCCAAACTTGCGCGCATGGTTGTGTGCCGTTTTTACAATGTTTTCAGATTGCCTCCCAGGTTTACATCCTTCACTGAATTGGCCATAGAATCAATTGTGTCTAGAAAGTTTTTGAATTTGAGCCCTCGGGTGCGGAGTTTTTGACGTCGTCGCCCATAGCCAAATTGCGCGCACACTTGTGCGCCGTTTTTACAAAGTTTTCCGATTGCCTCCCGGGTTTGCATTTCCAGCTGAATTGGCCATATAATCAATTGTGTCGAGAAATTTTTTGAATTTGGGGCCTCGGGTGCGGAGTTTTTAACGTCGTCGCCCTAGCCAAATTGCGCGCACGCTTGTGCACCGTTTTTACAAAGTTTTCAGATTGCCTCTCGGGTTTGCATTTCCAGCTGAATTGGCCATAGAATCAATTGTGTCGCGATGGTTTTTGAATTTGAGGCATTGGGTGCGGAGTTTTTGACGTCGTCGCCCATAGCCAAATTGCGCGCACGCTTGTGCGCCGTTTTTACAAAGTTTTTAGATTGCCTCTCGGGTTTGCATTCCCAGCTGAATTGGCCATAGAATCAATTGTGTCGAGCTAGTTTTCGAATTTGAGGCCTCGGGTGCGGAGTTTTTGACGTCGTCGCCCATAGCCAAATTGCGCGCACGCTTGTGCGCCGTTTTTACAAAGTTTTCAGATTGCCTCCCAGGCTTGCATCCCTCACTGAATTGGCCATAAAATCGATTGTGTCGAGACGGTTTTTGAATTTGAGGCCTCGGGTGCGGAGTTTTTGACGTCGTCGCCCATAGCCAAACTGCGTGCACACTTGTGCGCCGTTTTTACAAAGTTTTCAGATTGCCTCTCGGGTTTGCATTTCCAGCTGAATTGGCCATAGAATCAATTGTGTCGAGACGGTTTTTGAATTTGAGGCATTGGCTGCGGAGTTTTTGACGTCGTCGCCCATAGCCAAATTGCGCGCACGCTTGTGCGCCGTTTTTACAAAGTTTTCAGATTGCCTCTCAGGTTTGCATTCCCAGCTGAATTGGCCATAGAATCAATTGTGTCGAGAAAGTTTTTGAATTTGAGGCCTCGGGTGCGGAGTTTTTGACGTCGTCGTCCATAGCCAAACATGCGCGCATGGTTGTGTGCCGTTTTTACAAAGTTTTCAAATTGCCTCCCAGGTTTGCATCCCTCACTGAATTGGCCAGAGAATCAATTGTGTCGAGACGGTTTTTTAAATTTGAGGCCTCGGGTGCGGAGTTTTTGACGTCGTCGCCCATAGCCAAATTACGCGCACGCTTGTGCGCCGTTTTTACAAAGTTTTCAGATTGCCTCACGGGTTTGAATTTCCCACTGAATTAGCCATAGAATCAATTGTGTCGATGAAGTTTTTGAATTTGAGGCCTCGGGTGCGGAGTTTTTGACGTCGTCGCCCATAGCCAAACTTGCGAGCATGGTTGTGTGCCGTTTTTACAATGTTTTCAGATTGCCTCCCAGGTTTGCATCCTTCACTGAATTGGCCATAGAATCAATTGTGTCTAGAAAGTTTTTAAATTTGAGGCCTCGGGTTCGGAGTTTTTGACGTCGTCGCCCATAGCCAAACTTGCGCGCATGGTTGTGTGCCGTTTTTACAATGTTTTCAGATTGCCTCCCAGGTTTACATCCTTCACTGAATTGGCCATAGAATCAATTGTGTCTAGAAAGTTTTTGAATTTGAGCCCTCGGGTGCGGAGTTTTTGACGTCGTCGCCCATAGCCAAATTGCGCGCACACTTGTGCGCCGTTTTTACAAAGTTTTCAGATTGCCTCTCGGGTTTGCATTTCTAGCTGAATTGGCCATAGAATCAATTGTGTTGAGAAAGTTTTTGAATTTGAGGCCTCGGGTGCGGAGTTTTTGACGTCGTCGCCCATAACCAAACTTGCGCGCATGGTTGTTTGTCGTTTTTACAAAGTTTTCAGATTGCCTCCCAGGTTTGCATCCCTCACTGAATTGGCCATAGAATCAATTGTGTCGAGACGGTTTTTGAATTTGAGGCCTCGGGTGCGGAGTTTTTGACGTCGCCGCCCATAGCCAAACTGCGCGCACACTTGTGCGCCGTTTTTACAAAATTTTCAGATTGCCTCTCGGGTTTGCATTTCCAGCTGAATTGGCCATAGAATCAATTGTGTCGAGAAACTTTTTGAATTTGAGGCCTCGGGTGCGGAGTTTTTGACGTCGTCGCCCATAGCCAAACATGCGCGTATGGTTGTGTGCCGTTTTTACAAAGTTTTCAGATTGCCTCCCAGGTTTGCATCCCTCACTGACTTGGCCATAGAATCAATTGTGTCGAGACAGTTTTTGAATTTGAGGCCTCGGGTGCGGAGTTTTTGACGTCGTCGCCCATAAGCAAATTGCGCGCACGCTTGTGTGCCGTTTTTACAAAGTTTTCAGATTGCATCACGGGTTTGAATTTCCCACTGAATTGGCCATAGAATCAATTGTGTCGATGAAGTTTTTGAATTTGAGGCCTCGGGTGCGGAGTTTTTGACGTCGTCGCCCATAGCCAAACTTGCGCGCATGGTTGTGTGCCGTTTTTACAATGTTTTCAGATTGCCTCCCAGGTTTGCATCCTTCACTGAATTGGCCATAGAATCAATTGTGTCTAGAAAGTTTTTAAATTTGAGGCCTCGGGTGCGGAGTTTTTGACGTCGTTGCCCATAGCCAAACTTGCGCGCATGGTTGTGTGCCGTTTTTACAATGTTTTTAGATTGCCTCCCAGGTTTACATCCTTCACTGAATTGGCCATAGAATCAATTGTGTCTAGAAAGTTTTTGAATTTGAGCCCTCGGGTGCGGAGTTTTTGACGTCGTCGCCCATAGCCAAATTGCGCGCACACTTGTGCGCCGTTTTTACAAAGTTTTCCGGTTGCCTCCCGGGTTTGCATTTCCAGCTGAATTGGCCATATAATCAATTGTGTCGAGAAAATTTTTGAATTTGGGGCCTCGGGTGCGGAGTTTTTAACGTCGTCGCCCTAGCCAAATTGCGCGCACGCTTGTGCGCTGTTTTTACAAAGTTTTCAGATTGCCTCTCGGGTTTGCATTACCAGCTGAATTGGCCATAGAATCAATTGTGTCGCGATGGTTTTTGAATTTGAGGCATTGGGTGCGGAGTTTTTGACGTCGTCGCCCATAGCCAAATTGCGCGCACGCTTGTGCGCCGTTTTTACAAAGTTTTCAGATTGCCTCTCAGGTTTGCATTCCCAGCTGAATTGGCCATAGAATCAATTGTGTCGAGAAACTTTTTGAATTTGAGGCCTCGGGTGCGGAGTTTTTGACGTCGTCGCCCATAGCCAAACATGCGCGCATGGTTGTGTGCCGTTTTTACAAAGTTTTCAGATTGCCTCCCAGGTTTGCATCCCTCACTGAATTGGCCATATAATCAATTGTGTCCAGACAGTTTTTGAATTTGAAGCCTCGGGTGCGGAGTTTTTGACGTCGTCGCCCATAGCCAAATTGCGCGCACGCTTGTGCGCCGTTTTTACAAAGTTTTCAGATTGCCTCACGGGTTTGAATTTCCCACTGAATTGGCCATAGAATCAATTGTGTCGATGAAGTTTTTGAATTTGAGGCCTCGGGTGCGGAGTTTTTGACGTCGTCGCCCATAGCCAAACTTGCGCGCATGGTTGTGTGCCGTTTTTACAATGTTTTCAAATTGCCTCCCAGGTTTACATCCTTCACTGAATTGGCCATAGAATCAATTGTGTCTAGAAAGTTTTTGAATTTGAGGCCTCGGGTGCGGAGTTTTTGACGTCGTCGCCCATAGCCAAATTGCGCGCACACTTGTGCGCCGTTTTTACAAAGTTTTCAGATTGCCTCCCGGGTTTGCATTTCCAGCTGAATTGGCCATATAATCAATTGTATCGAGAAAATTTTTGAATTTGAGGCCTCGGGTGCGGAGTTTTTGATGTCGTCGCCCATAGCCAAACATGCGCGCATGGTTGTGTGCCGTTTTTACAAAGTTTTCAGATTGCCTCCCAGGTTTGCATCCCGCACTGAATTGGCCATAGAATTAATTGTGTCGAGACGGTTTTTGAATTTGAGGCCTCGGGTGCGGAGTTTTTGACATCGTCGCCCATAGCCAAACTGCGCGTACACTTGTGCGCCGTTTTTACAAAGTTTTCAGATTGCCTCTCGGGTTTGCACTTCCAGCTGAATTGGCCATAGAATCAATTGTGTCGAGATGGTTTTTGAATTTGAGGCATTGGGTGCGGAGTTTTTGACGTCGTTGCCCATAGCCAAACTTGCGCGCATGGTTGTGTGCCGTTTTTACAATGTTTTCAGATTGCCTCCCAGGTTTACATCCTTCACTGAATTGGCCATAGAATCAATTGTGTCTAGAAAGTTTTTGAATTTGAGCCCTCGGGTGCGGAGTTTTTGACGTCGTCGCCCATAGCCAAATTGCGCGCATGGTTGTGTGCCGTTTTTACAATGTTTTCAGATTGCCTCCCAGGTTTACATCCTTCACTGAATTGGCCATAGAATCAATTGTGTCTAGAAAGTTTTTGAATTTGAGGCCTCGGGTGCGGAGTTTTTGACGTCGTCGCCCATAGCCAAATTGCGCGCACACTTGTGCGCCGTTTTTACAAAGTTTTCAGATTGCCTCCCGGGTTTGCATTTCCAGCTGAATTGGCCATATAATCAATTGTGTCGAGAAAATTTTTGAATTTGAGGCCTCGGGTGCGGAGTTTTTGACGTCGTCGCCCATAGCCAAACTTGCGCGCATGGTTGTGTGCCTTTTTTACAATGTTTTCAGATTGCCTCCCAGGTTTGCATCCTTCACTGAATTGGCCATAGAATCAATTGTGTCTAGAAAGTTTTTAAATTTGAGGCCTCGGGTGCGGAGTTTTTGACGTCGTCGCCCATAGCCAAACTTGCGCGCATGGTTGTGTGCCGTTTTTACAATGTTTTCAGATTGCCTCCCAGGTTTACATCCTTCACTGAATTGGCCATAGAATCAATTGTGTCTAGAAAGTTTTTGAATTTGAGGCCTCGGGTGCGGAGTTTTTGACGTCGCCGCCCATAGCCAAACTGCGCGCACACTTGTGCGCCGTTTTTACAAAATTTTCAGATTGCCTCTCGGGTTTGCATTTCCAGCTGAATTGGCCATAGAATCAATTGTGTCGAGAAACTTTTTGAATTTGAGGCCTCGGGTGCGGAGTTTTTGACGTCGTCGCCCATAGCCAAACATGCGCGTATGGTTGTGTGCCGTTTTTACAAAGTTTTCAGATTGCCTCCCAGGTTTGCATCCCTCACTGACTTGGCCATAGAATCAATTGTGTCGAGACAGTTTTTGAATTTGAGGCCTCGGGTGCGGAGTTTTTGACGTCGTCGCCCATAAGCAAATTGCGCGCACGCTTGTGTGCCGTTTTTACAAAGTTTTCAGATTGCATCACGGGTTTGAATTTCCCACTGAATTGGCCATAGAATCAATTGTGTCGATGAAGTTTTTGAATTTGAGGCCTCGGGTGCGGAGTTTTTGACGTCGTCGCCCATAGCCAAACTTGCGCGCATGGTTGTGTGCCGTTTTTACAATGTTTTCAGATTGCCTCCCAGGTTTGCATCCTTCACTGAATTGGCCATAGAATCAATTGTGTCTAGAAAGTTTTTAAATTTGAGGCCTCGGGTGCGGAGTTTTTGACGTCGTTGCCCATAGCCAAACTTGCGCGCATGGTTGTGTGCCGTTTTTACAATGTTTTTAGATTGCCTCCCAGGTTTACATCCTTCACTGAATTGGCCATAGAATCAATTGTGTCTAGAAAGTTTTTGAATTTGAGCCCTCGGGTGCGGAGTTTTTGACGTCGTCGCCCATAGCCAAATTGCGCGCACACTTGTGCGCCGTTTTTACAAAGTTTTCCGGTTGCCTCCCGGGTTTGCATTTCCAGCTGAATTGGCCATATAATCAATTGTGTCGAGAAAATTTTTGAATTTGGGGCCTCGGGTGCGGAGTTTTTAACGTCGTCGCCCTAGCCAAATTGCGCGCACGCTTGTGCGCTGTTTTTACAAAGTTTTCAGATTGCCTCTCGGGTTTGCATTACCAGCTGAATTGGCCATAGAATCAATTGTGTCGCGATGGTTTTTGAATTTGAGGCATTGGGTGCGGAGTTTTTGACGTCGTCGCCCATAGCCAAATTGCGCGCACGCTTGTGCGCCGTTTTTACAAAGTTTTCAGATTGCCTCTCAGGTTTGCATTCCCAGCTGAATTGGCCATAGAATCAATTGTGTCGAGAAACTTTTTGAATTTGAGGCCTCGGGTGCGGAGTTTTTGACGTCGTCGCCCATAGCCAAACATGCGCGCATGGTTGTGTGCCGTTTTTACAAAGTTTTCAGATTGCCTCCCAGGTTTGCATCCCTCACTGAATTGGCCATATAATCAATTGTGTCCAGACAGTTTTTGAATTTGAAGCCTCGGGTGCGGAGTTTTTGACGTCGTCGCCCATAGCCAAATTGCGCGCACGCTTGTGCGCCGTTTTTACAAAGTTTTCAGATTGCCTCACGGGTTTGAATTTCCCACTGAATTGGCCATAGAATCAATTGTGTCGATGAAGTTTTTGAATTTGAGGCCTCGGGTGCGGAGTTTTTGACGTCGTCGCCCATAGCCAAACTTGCGCGCATGGTTGTGTGCCGTTTTTACAATGTTTTCAAATTGCCTCCCAGGTTTACATCCTTCACTGAATTGGCCATAGAATCAATTGTGTCTAGAAAGTTTTTGAATTTGAGGCCTCGGGTGCGGAGTTTTTGACGTCGTCGCCCATAGCCAAATTGCGCGCACACTTGTGCGCCGTTTTTACAAAGTTTTCAGATTGCCTCCCGGGTTTGCATTTCCAGCTGAATTGGCCATATAATCAATTGTATCGAGAAAATTTTTGAATTTGAGGCCTCGGGTGCGGAGTTTTTGATGTCGTCGCCCATAGCCAAACATGCGCGCATGGTTGTGTGCCGTTTTTACAAAGTTTTCAGATTGCCTCCCAGGTTTGCATCCCGCACTGAATTGGCCATAGAATTAATTGTGTCGAGACGGTTTTTGAATTTGAGGCCTCGGGTGCGGAGTTTTTGACATCGTCGCCCATAGCCAAACTGCGCGTACACTTGTGCGCCGTTTTTACAAAGTTTTCAGATTGCCTCTCGGGTTTGCACTTCCAGCTGAATTGGCCATAGAATCAATTGTGTCGAGATGGTTTTTGAATTTGAGGCATTGGGTGCGGAGTTTTTGACGTCGTTGCCCATAGCCAAACTTGCGCGCATGGTTGTGTGCCGTTTTTACAATGTTTTCAGATTGCCTCCCAGGTTTACATCCTTCACTGAATTGGCCATAGAATCAATTGTGTCTAGAAAGTTTTTGAATTTGAGCCCTCGGGTGCGGAGTTTTTGACGTCGTCGCCCATAGCCAAATTGCGCGCATGGTTGTGTGCCGTTTTTACAATGTTTTCAGATTGCCTCCCAGGTTTACATCCTTCACTGAATTGGCCATAGAATCAATTGTGTCTAGAAAGTTTTTGAATTTGAGGCCTCGGGTGCGGAGTTTTTGACGTCGTCGCCCATAGCCAAATTGCGCGCACACTTGTGCGCCGTTTTTACAAAGTTTTCAGATTGCCTCCCGGGTTTGCATTTCCAGCTGAATTGGCCATATAATCAATTGTGTCGAGAAAATTTTTGAATTTGAGGCCTCGGGTGCGGAGTTTTTGACGTCGTCGCCCATAGCCAAACTTGCGCGCATGGTTGTGTGCCTTTTTTACAATGTTTTCAGATTGCCTCCCAGGTTTGCATCCTTCACTGAATTGGCCATAGAATCAATTGTGTCTAGAAAGTTTTTAAATTTGAGGCCTCGGGTGCGGAGTTTTTGACGTCGTCGCCCATAGCCAAACTTGCGCGCATGGTTGTGTGCCGTTTTTACAATGTTTTCAGATTGCCTCCCAGGTTTACATCCTTCACTGAATTGGCCATAGAATCAATTGTGTCTAGAAAGTTTTTGAATTTGAGGCCTCGGGTGCGGAGTTTTTGACGTCGTCGCCCATAGCCAAATTGCGCGCACACTTGTGCGCCGTTTTTACAAAGTTTTCAGATTGCCTCCCGGGTTTGCATTTCCAGCTGAATTGGCCATATAATCAATTGTGTCGAGAAATTTTTTGAATTTGAGGCCTCGGGTGCGGAGTTTTTGACGTCGTCGCCCTAGCCAAATTGCGCGCACGCTTGTGCGCCGTTTTTACAAAGTTTTCAGATTGCCTCTCGGTTTGCATTTCCAGCTGAATTGGCCATAGAATCAATTGTGTCGAGAAAGTTTTTGAATTTGAGGCCTCGGGTGCGGAGTTTTTGATGTCGTCGCCCATAGCCAAACATGCGCGCATGGTTGTGTGCCGTTTTTACAAGGTTTTCAGATTGCCTCCCAGGTTTGCATCCCGCACTGAATTGGCCATAGAATTAATTGTGTCGAGACGGTTTTTGAATTTGAGGCCTCGGGTGCGGAGTTTTTGACGTCGTCGCCCATAGCCAAACTGCGCGTACACTTGTGCGCCGTTTTTACAAAGTTTTCAGATTGCCTCTCGGGTTTGCACTTCCAGCTGAATTGGCCATAGAATCAATTGTGTCGAGATGGTTTTTGAATTTGAGGCATTGGGTGCGGAGTTTTTGACGTCGTCGCCCATAGCCAAATTGCGCGCACGCTTGTGCGCCGTTTTTACAAAGTTTTCAGATAACCTCTCAGGTTTGCATTCCCAGCTGAATTGGCCATAAAATCAATTGTGTCGAGAAACTTTTTGAATTTGAGGCCTCGGGTGCGGAGTTTTTGACGTCGTCGCCCATAGCCAAACATGCGCGCATGGTTGTGTGCCGTTTTTACAAAGTTTTCAGATTGCCTCCCAGGTTTGCATCCCTCACTGAATTGGCCATATAATCAATTGTGTCGAGACAGTTTTTGAATTTGAGGCCTCGGGTGCGGAGTTTTTGACGTCGTCGCCCATAGCCAAACATGCGCGCATGGTTGTGTGCCGTTTTTACAAAGTTTTCAGATTGCCTCACGGGTTTGAATTTCCCACTGAATTGGCCATAGAATCAATTGTGTCGAGACGGTTTTTGAATTTGAGGCCTCGGGTGCGGAGTTTTTGACGTCGTCGCCCATAGCCAAACTGCGCGTACACTTGTGCGCCGTTTTTACAAAGTTTTCAGATTGCCTCTCGGGTTTGCATTTCCAGCTGAATTGGCCATAGAATCAATTGTGTCGAGATGGTTTTTGAATTTGAGGCATTGGGTGCGGAGTTTTTGACGTCGTCGCCCGTAGCCAAATTGCGCGCACGCTTGTGCGCCGTTTTTACAAAGTTTTCAGATTGCCTCTCAGGTTTGCATTCCCAGCTGAATTGGCCATAGAATCAATTGTGTCGAGAAACTTTTTGAATTTGAGGCCTCGGGTGCGGAGTTTTTGACGTCGTCGCCCATAGGCAAATTGCGCGCACGCTTGTGCGCCATTTTTACAAAGTTTTCAGATTGCCTCTCGGTTTGCATTTCCAGCTGAATTGGCCATAGAATCAATTGTGTCGAGAAAGTTTTTGAATTTGAGGCCTCGGGTGCGGAGTTTTTGACGTCGTCGCCCAAAGCCAAATTGCGCGCACGCTTGTGCGCCGTTTTTACAAAGTTTTCAGATTGCCTCTCGGGTTTGCATTTCCAGCTGAATTGGCCACATAATCAATTGTGTCGAGAAATTTTTGAATTTGAGGCCTCGGGTGCGGAGTTTTTGACGTCGTCGCCCATAGCCAAACTTGCGCGCATGGTTGTTTGCCATTTTTACAAAGTTTTCAGATTGCCTCCTAGGTTTGCATCCCTCACTGAATTGGCCATAGAATCAATTGTGTCGAGACGGTTTTTGAATTTGAGGCCTCGGGTGCGGAGTTTTTTACGTCGTCGCCCATAGCCAAACTTGCACGCATGGTTGTGTGCCGTTTTTACAAAGTTTTCAGATTACCTCCCAGGTTTGCATCCCTCACTGAATTGGCCATAGAATCAATTGTGTCGAGACGGTTTTTGAATTTGAGGCCTCGGGTGCGGAGTTTTTGACGTCGTCGCCCATAGCCAAATTGCACGCACACTTGTGCGCCGTTTTTACAAAGTTTTCAGATTGCCTCCCGGGTTTGCATTTCCAGCTGAATTGGCCATAGAATCAATTGTGTCGAGAAATTTTTTGAATTTGAGACCTCGGGTACGGAGTTTTTGACGTCGTCGCCCATAGCCAAATTGCGCGCACGCTTGTGCGCCGTTTTAACAAAGTTTTCAGATTGCCTCTCGGGTTTGCATTACAAGCTGAATTGGCCATAGAATCAATTGTGTCGAGAAAGTTTTTGAATTTGAGGCCTCGGGTGCGGAGTTTTTGACGTCGTCGCCCATAGCCAAACATGCGCGCATGGTTGTGTGTCGTTTTTACAAAGTTTTCAGATTGCCTCCCAGGTTTGCATCCCTCACTGAATTGGCCATAGAATCAATTGTGTTGAGACGGTTTTTGAATTTGAGGCCTCGGGTGCGGAGTTTTTGACGTCGTCGCCCATAGCCAAATTGCGCGCACGCTTGTGCGCCGTTTTTACAAAGTTTTCAGATTGCCTCACGGGTTTGAATTTCCCACTGAATTGGCCATAGAATCAATTGTGTCTAGAAAGTTTTTGAATTTGAGCCCTCGGGTGCGGAGTTTTTGACGTCGTCGCCCATAGCCAAATTGCACACACACTTGTGCGCCGTTTTTACAAAGTTTTCAGATTGCCTCTCGGTTTGCATTGCCAGCTGAATTGGCCATAGAATCAATTGTGTCGAGAAAGTTTTTGAATTTGAGGCCTCGGGTGTGGAGTTTTTGACGTGGTCGCCCATAGCCAAATTGCGCGCACGCTTGTGCGCCGTTTTTACAAAGTTTTCAGATTGCCTCTCGGGTTTGCATTTCCAGCTGAATTGGCCATAGAATCAATTGTGTCGAGATGGTTTTTGAATTTGAGGCCTCGGGTGCGGAGTTTTTGACGTCGTCGCCCATAGCCAAATTGCGCGCACGCTTGTGCGCCGTTTTTACAAAGTTTTCAGATTGCCTCATGGGTTTGAATTTCCCACTGAATTGGCCATAGAATCAATTGTGTCGATGAAGTTTTTGAATTTGAGGCCTCGGGTGCGGAGTTTTTGACGTCGTCGCCCATAGCCAAACTTGCGCGCATGGTTGTGTGCCGTTTTTACAATGTTTTCAGATTGCCTCCCAGGTTTGCATCCTTCACTGAATTGGCCATAGAATCAATTGTGTCTAGAAAGTTTTTAAATTTGAGGCCTCGGGTGCGGAGTTTTTGACGTCGTTGCCCATAGCCAAACTTGCGCGCATGGTTGTGTGCCGTTTTTACAATGTTTTCAGATTGCCTCCCAGGTTTACATCCTTCACTGAATTGGCCATAGAATCAATTGTGTCTAGAAAGTTTTTGAATTTGAGCCCTCGGGTGCGGAGTTTTTGACGTCGTCGCCCATAGCCAAATTGCGCACACACTTGTGCGCCGTTTTTACAAAGTTTTCAGATTGCCTCTCGGTTTGCATTTCCAGCTGAATTGGCCATAGAATCAATTGTGTCGAGAAAGTTTTTGAATTTGAGGCCTCGGGTGCGGAGTTTTTGACGTGGTCGCCCATAGCCAAATTGCGCGCACGCTTGTGCGCCGTTTTTACAAAGTTTTCAGATTGCCTCTCGGGTTTGCATTTCCAGCTGAATTGGCCATAGAATCAATTGTGTCGAGATGGTTTTTGAATTTGAAGCATTGGGTGCGGAGTTTTTGACGTCGTCGCCCATAGCCAAATTGCGCGCACGCTTGTGCGCCGTTTTTACAAAATTTTCAGATTGCCTCTCAGGTTTGCATTCCCAGCTGAATTGGCCATAGAATCAATTGTGTCGAGAAAGTTTTTGAATTTGAGGCCTCGGGTGCGGAGTTTTTGACGTCGTCGCCCATAGCCAAACATGCGCGCATGGTTGTGTGTCGTTTTTACAAAGTTTTCAAATTGCCTCCCAGGTTTGCATCCCTCACTGAATTGGCCATAGAATCAATTGTGTTGAGACGGTTTTTGAATTTGAGGCCTCGGGTGCGGAGTTTTTGACGTCGTCGCCCATAGCCAAATTGCGCGCACGCTTGTGCGCCGTTTTTACAAAGTTTTCAGATTGCTTCCCAGGTTTGCATCCCTCACTGAATTGGCCATAGAATAAATTGTGTCGAGACGGTTTTTGAATTTGAGGCCTCGGGTGCGGAGTTTTTGACGTCGTCGCCCATAGGCAAATTGCGCGCACGCTTGTGCGCCATTTTTACAAAGTTTTCAGATTGCCTCTCGGTTTGCATTTCCAGCTGAATTGGCCATAGAATCAATTGTGTCGAGAAAGTTTTTGAATTTGAGGCCTCGGGTGCGGAGTTTTTGATGTCGTCGCCCATAGCCAAACATGCGCGCATGGTTGTGTGCCGTTTTTACAAGGTTTTCAGATTGCCTCCCAGGTTTGCATCCCGCACTGAATTGGCCATAGAATTAATTGTGTCGAGACGGTTTTTGAATTTGAGGCCTCGGGTGCGGAGTTTTTGACGTCGTCGCCCATAGCCAAATTGCGCGTACACTTGTGCGCCGTTTTTACAAAGTTTTCAGATTGCCTCTCGGGTTTGCACTTCCAGCTGAATTGGCCATAGAATCAATTGTGTCGAGATGGTTTTTGAATTTGAGGCATTGGGTGCGGAGTTTTTGACGTCGTCGCCCATAGCCAAATTGCGCGCACGCTTGTGCGCCGTTTTTACAAAGTTTTCAGATTGCCTCTCAGGTTTGCATTCCCAGCTGAATTGGCCATAGAATCAATTGTGTCGAGAAACTTTTTGAATTTGAGGCCTCGGGTGCGGAGTTTTTGACGTCGTCGCCCATAGCCAAACATGCGCGCATGGTTGTGTGCCGTTTTTACAAGGTTTTCAGATTGCCTCCCAGGTTTGCATCCCTCACTGAATTGGCCATATAATCAATTGTGTCGAGACAGTTTTTGAATTTGAGGCCTCGGGTGCGGAGTTTTTGACGTCGTCGCCCATAGCCAAACATGCGCGCATGGTTGTGTGCCATTTTTACAAAGTTTTCAGATTGCCTCACGGGTTTGAATTTCCCACTGAATTGGCCATAGAATCAATTGTGTCGAGACGGTTTTTGAATTTGAGGCCTCGGGTGCGGAGTTTTTGACGTCGTCGCCCATAGCCAAACTGCGCGTACACTTGTGCGCCGTTTTTACAAAGTTTTCAGATTGCCTCTCGGGTTTGCATTTCCAGCTGAATTGGCCATAGAATCAATTGTGTCGAGATGGTTTTTGAATTTGAGGCATTGGGTGCGGAGTTTTTGACGTCGTCGCCCGTAGCCAAATTGCGCGCACGCTTGTGCGCCGTTTTTACAAAGTTTTCAGATTGCCTCTCAGGTTTGCATTCCCAGCTGAATTGGCCATAGAATCAATTGTGTCGAGAAACTTTTTGAATTTGAGGCCTCGGGTGCGGAGTTTTTGACGTGGTCGCCCATAGCCAAATTGCGCGCACGCTTGTGCGCCGTTTTTACAAAGTTTTCAGATTGCCTCTCGGGTTTGCATTTCCAGCTGAATTGGCCATAGAATCAATTGTGTCGAGATGGTTTTTGAATTTGAAGCATTGGGTGCGGAGTTTTTGACGTCGTCGCCCATAGCCAAATTGCGCGCACGCTTGTGCGCCGTTTTTACAAAGTTTTCAGATTGCCTCTCAGGTTTGCATTCCCAGCTGAATTGGCCATAGAATCAATTGTGTCGAGAAAGTTTTTGAATTTGAGGCCTCGGGTGCGGAGTTTTTGACGTCGTCGCCCATAGCCAAACATGCGCGCATGGTTGTGTGTCGTTTTTACAAAGTTTTCAGATTGCCTCCCAGGTTTGCATCCCTCACTGAATTGGCCATAGAATCAATTGTGTTGAGACGGTTTTTGAATTTGAGGCCTCGGGTGCGGAGTTTTTGACGTCGTCGCCCATAGCCAAATTGCGCGCACGCTTGTGCGCCGTTTTTACAAAGTTTTCAGATTGCTTCCCAGGTTTGCATCCCTCACTGAATTGGCCATAGAATAAATTGTGTCGAGACGGTTTTTGAATTTGAGGCCTCGGGTGCGGAGTTTTTGACGTCGTCGCCCATAGGCAAATTGCGCGCACGCTTGTGCGCCATTTTTACAAAGTTTTCAGATTGCCTCTCGGTTTGCATTTCCAGCTGAATTGGCCATAGAATCAATTGTGTCGAGAAAGTTTTTGAATTTGAGGCCTCGGGTGCGGAGTTTTTGATGTCGTCGCCCATAGCCAAACATGCGCGCATGGTTGTGTGCCGTTTTTACAAGGTTTTCAGATTGCCTCCCAGGTTTGCATCCCGCACTGAATTGGCCATAGAATTAATTGTGTCGAGACGGTTTTTGAATTTGAGGCCTCGGGTGCGGAGTTTTTGACGTCGTCGCCCATAGCCAAATTGCGCGTACACTTGTGCGCCGTTTTTACAAAGTTTTCAGATTGCCTCTCGGGTTTGCACTTCCAGCTGAATTGGCCATAGAATCAATTGTGTCGAGATGGTTTTTGAATTTGAGGCATTGGGTGCGGAGTTTTTGACGTCGTCGCCCATAGCCAAATTGCGCGCACGCTTGTGCGCCGTTTTTACAAAGTTTTCAGATTGCCTCTCAGGTTTGCATTCCCAGCTGAATTGGCCATAGAATCAATTGTGTCGAGAAACTTTTTGAATTTGAGGCCTCGGGTGCGGAGTTTTTGACGTCGTCGCCCATAGCCAAACATGCGCGCATGGTTGTGTGCCGTTTTTACAAGGTTTTCAGATTGCCTCCCAGGTTTGCATCCCTCACTGAATTGGCCATATAATCAATTGTGTCGAGACAGTTTTTGAATTTGAGGCCTCGGGTGCGGAGTTTTTGACGTCGTCGCCCATAGCCAAACATGCGCGCATGGTTGTGTGCCATTTTTACAAAGTTTTCAGATTGCCTCACGGGTTTGAATTTCCCACTGAATTGGCCATAGAATCAATTGTGTCGAGACGGTTTTTGAATTTGAGGCCTCGGGTGCGGAGTTTTTGACGTCGTCGCCCATAGCCAAACTGCGCGTACACTTGTGCGCCGTTTTTACAAAGTTTTCAGATTGCCTCTCGGGTTTGCATTTCCAGCTGAATTGGCCATAGAATCAATTGTGTCGAGATGGTTTTTGAATTTGAGGCATTGGGTGCGGAGTTTTTGACGTCGTCGCCCGTAGCCAAATTGCGCGCACGCTTGTGCGCCGTTTTTACAAAGTTTTCAGATTGCCTCTCAGGTTTGCATTCCCAGCTGAATTGGCCATAGAATCAATTGTGTCGAGAAACTTTTTGAATTTGAGGCCTCGGGTGCGGAGTTTTTGACGTCGTCGCCCATAGGCAAATTGCGCGCACGCTTGTGCGCCATTTTTACAAAGTTTTCAGATTGCCTCTCGGTTTGCATTTCCAGCTGAATTGGCCATAGAATCAATTGTGTCGAGAAAGTTTTTGAATTTGAGGCCTCGGGTGCGGAGTTTTTGACGTCGTCGCCCATAGCCAAATTGCGCGCACGCTTGTGCGCCGTTTTTACAAAGTTTTCAGATTGCCTCTCGGGTTTGCATTTCCAGCTGAATTGGCCACATAATCAATTGTGTCGAGAAAGTTTTTGAATTTGAGGCCTCGGGTGTGGAGTTTTTGACGTCGTCGCCCATAGCCAAACTTGCGCGCATGGTTGTTTGCCATTTTTACAAAGTTTTCAGATTGCCTCCTAGGTTTGCATCCCTCACTGAATTGGCCATAGAATCAATTGTGTCGAGACGGTTTTTGAATTTGAGGCCTCGGGTGCGGAGTTTTTTACGTCGTCGCCCATAGCCAAACTTGCACGCATGGTTGTGTGCCGTTTTTACAAAGTTTTCAGATTACCTCCCAGGTTTGCATCCCTCACTGAATTGGCCATAGAATCAATTGTGTCGAGACGGTTTTTGAATTTGAGGCCTCGGGTGCGGAGTTTTTGACGTCGTCGCCCATAGCCAAATTGCGCGCACGCTTGTGCGCCGTTTTTACAAAGTTTTCAGATTGCCTCTCAGGTTTGCATTCCCAGCTGAATTGGCCATAGAATCAATTGTGTCGAGAAACTTTTTGAATTTGAGGCCTCGGGTGCGGAGTTTTTGACGTCGTCGCCCATAGGCAAATTGCGCGCACGCTTGTGCGCCATTTTTACAAAGTTTTCAGATTGCCTCTCGGTTTGCATTTCCAGCTGAATTGGCCATAGAATCAATTGTGTCGAGAAAGTTTTTGAATTTGAGGCCTCGGGTGCGGAGTTTTTGACGTCGTCGCCCATAGCCAAATTGCGCGCACGCTTGTGCGCCGTTTTAACAAAGTTTTCAGATTGCCTCTCGGGTTTGCATTACCAGCTGAATTGGCCATAGAATCAATTGTGTCGAGAAAGTTTTTGAATTTGAGGCCTCGGGTGCGGAGTTTTTGACGTCGTCGCCCATAGCCAAACATGCGCGCATGGTTGTGTGCCGTTTTTACAAAGTTTTCAGATTGCCTCCCAGGTTTGCATCCCTCACTGAATTGGCCATAGAATCAATTGTGTTGAGACGGTTTTTGAATTTGAGGCCTCGGGTGCGGAGTTTTTGACGTCGTCGCCCATAGCCAAATTGCGCGCACGCTTGTGCGCCGTTTTTACAAAGTTTTCAGATTGCCTCACGGGTTTGAATTTCCCACTGAATTGGCCATATAATCAATTGTGTCTAGAAAGTTTTTGAATTTGAGCCCTCGGGTGCGAAGTTTTTGACGTCGTCGCCCATAGCCAAATTGCACACACACTTGTGCGCCGTTTTTACAAAGTTTTCAGATTGCATCTCGGTTTGCATTGCCAGCTGAATTGGCCATAGAATCAATTGTGTCGAGAAAGTTTTTGAATTTGAGGCCTCGGGTGTGGAGTTTTTGACGTGGTCGCCCATAGCCAAATTGCGCGCACGCTTGTGCGCCGTTTTTACAAAGTTTTCAGATTGCCTCTCGGGTTTGCATTTCCAGCTGAATTGGCCATAGAATCAATTGTGTCGAGATGGTTTTTGAATTTGAGGCCTCGGGTGCGGAGTTTTTGACGTCGTCGCCCATAGCCAAATTGCGCGCACGCTTGTGCGCCGTTTTTACAAAGTTTTCAGATTGCCTCACGGGTTTGAATTTCCCACTGAATTGGCCATAGAATCAATTGTGTCGATGAAGTTTTTGAATTTGAGGCCTCGGGTGCGGAGTTTTTGACGTCGTCGCCCATAGCCAAACTTGCGCGCATGGTTGTGTGCCGTTTTTACAATGTTTTCAGATTGCCTCCCAGGTTTGCATCCTTCACTGAATTGGCCATAGAATCAATTGTGTCTAGAAAGTTTTTAAATTTGAGGCCTCGGGTGCAGAGTTTTTGACGTCGTTGCCCATAGCCAAACTTGCGCGCATGGTTGTGTGCCGTTTTTACAATGTTTTCAGATTGCCTCCCAGGTTTACATCCTTCACTGAATTGGCCATAGAATCAATTGTGTCTAGAAAGTTTTTGAATTTGAGCCCTCGGGTGCGGAGTTTTTGACGTCGTCGCCCATAGCCAAATTGCGCACACACTTGTGCGCCGTTTTTACAAAGTTTTCAGATTGCCTCTCGGTTTGCATTTCCAGCTGAATTGGCCATAGAATCAATTGTGTCGAGAAAGTTTTTGAATTTGAGGCCTCGGGTGCGGAGTTTTTGACGTGGTCGCCCATAGCCAAATTGCGCGCACGCTTGTGCGCCGTTTTTACAAAGTTTTCAGATTGCCTCTCGGGTTTGCATTTCCAGCTGAATTGGCCATAGAATCAATTGTGTCGAGATGGTTTTTGAATTTGAAGCATTGGGTGCGGAGTTTTTGACGTCGTCGCCCATAGCCAAATTGCGCGCACGCTTGTGCGCCGTTTTTACAAAGTTTTCAGATTGCCTCTCGGTTTGCATTTCCAGCTGAATTGGCCATAGAATCAATTGTGTCGAGAAAGTTTTTGAATTTGAGGCCTCGGGTGCGGAGTTTTTGATGTCGTCGCCCATAGCCAAACATGCGCGCATGGTTGTGTGCCGTTTTTACAAGGTTTTCAGATTGCCTCCCAGGTTTGCATCCCGCACTGAATTGGCCATAGAATTAATTGTGTCGAGACGGTTTTTGAATTTGAGGCCTCGGGTGCGGAGTTTTTGACGTCGTCGCCCATAGCCAAATTGCGCGTACACTTGTGCGCCGTTTTTACAAAGTTTTCAGATTGCCTCTCGGGTTTGCACTTCCAGCTGAATTGGCCATAGAATCAATTGTGTCGAGATGGTTTTTGAATTTGAGGCATTGGGTGCGGAGTTTTTGACGTCGTCGCCCATAGCCAAATTGCGCGCACGCTTGTGCGCCGTTTTTACAAAGTTTTCAGATTGCCTCTCAGGTTTGCATTCCCAGCTGAATTGGCCATAGAATCAATTGTGTCGAGAAACTTTTTGAATTTGAGGCCTCGGGTGCGGAGTTTTTGACGTCGTCGCCCATAGCCAAACATGCGCGCATGGTTGTGTGCCGTTTTTACAAGGTTTTCAGATTGCCTCCCAGGTTTGCATCCCTCACTGAATTGGCCATATAATCAATTGTGTCGAGACAGTTTTTGAATTTGAGGCCTCGGGTGCGGAGTTTTTGACGTCGTCGCCCATAGCCAAACATGCGCGCATGGTTGTGTGCCATTTTTACAAAGTTTTCAGATTGCCTCACGGGTTTGAATTTCCCACTGAATTGGCCATAGAATCAATTGTGTCGAGACGGTTTTTGAATTTGAGGCCTCGGGTGCGGAGTTTTTGACGTCGTCGCCCATAGCCAAACTGCGCGTACACTTGTGCGCCGTTTTTACAAAGTTTTCAGATTGCCTCTCGGGTTTGCATTTCCAGCTGAATTGGCCATAGAATCAATTGTGTCGAGATGGTTTTTGAATTTGAGGCATTGGGTGCGGAGTTTTTGACGTCGTCGCCCGTAGCCAAATTGCGCGCACGCTTGTGCGCCGTTTTTACAAAGTTTTCAGATTGCCTCTCAGGTTTGCATTCCCAGCTGAATTGGCCATAGAATCAATTGTGTCGAGAAACTTTTTGAATTTGAGGCCTCGGGTGCGGAGTTTTTGACGTCGTCGCCCATAGGCAAATTGCGCGCACGCTTGTGCGCCATTTTTACAAAGTTTTCAGATTGCCTCTCGGTTTGCATTTCCAGCTGAATTGGCCATAGAATCAATTGTGTCGAGAAAGTTTTTGAATTTGAGGCCTCGGGTGCGGAGTTTTTGACGTCGTCGCCCATAGCCAAATTGCGCGCACGCTTGTGCGCCGTTTTTACAAAGTTTTCAGATTGCCTCTCGGGTTTGCATTTCCAGCTGAATTGGCCACATAATCAATTGTGTCGAGAAAGTTTTTGAATTTGAGGCCTCGGGTGTGGAGTTTTTGACGTCGTCGCCCATAGCCAAACTTGCGCGCATGGTTGTTTGCCATTTTTACAAAGTTTTCAGATTGCCTCCTAGGTTTGCATCCCTCACTGAATTGGCCATAGAATCAATTGTGTCGAGACGGTTTTTGAATTTGAGGCCTCGGGTGCGGAGTTTTTTACGTCGTCGCCCATAGCCAAACTTGCACGCATGGTTGTGTGCCGTTTTTACAAAGTTTTCAGATTACCTCCCAGGTTTGCATCCCTCACTGAATTGGCCATAGAATCAATTGTGTCGAGACGGTTTTTGAATTTGAGGCCTCGGGTGCGGAGTTTTTGACGTCGTCGCCCATAGCCAAATTGCGCGCACGCTTGTGCGCCGTTTTTACAAAGTTTTCAGATTGCCTCTCAGGTTTGCATTCCCAGCTGAATTGGCCATAGAATCAATTGTGTCGAGAAACTTTTTGAATTTGAGGCCTCGGGTGCGGAGTTTTTGACGTCGTCGCCCATAGGCAAATTGCGCGCACGCTTGTGCGCCATTTTTACAAAGTTTTCAGATTGCCTCTCGGTTTGCATTTCCAGCTGAATTGGCCATAGAATCAATTGTGTCGAGAAAGTTTTTGAATTTGAGGCCTCGGGTGCGGAGTTTTTGACGTCGTCGCCCATAGCCAAATTGCGCGCACGCATGTGCGCCGTTTTAACAAAGTTTTCAGATTGCCTCTCGGGTTTGCATTACCAGCTGAATTGGCCATAGAATCAATTGTGTCGAGAAAGTTTTTGAATTTGAGGCCTCGGGTGCGGAGTTTTTGACGTCGTCGCCCATAGCCAAACATGCGCGCATGGTTGTGTGCCGTTTTTACAAAGTTTTCAGATTGCCTCCCAGGTTTGCATCCCTCACTGAATTGGCCATAGAATCAATTGTGTTGAGACGGTTTTTGAATTTGAGGCCTCGGGTGCGGAGTTTTTGACGTCGTCGCCCATAGCCAAATTGCGCGCACGCTTGTGCGCCGTTTTTACAAAGTTTTCAGATTGCCTCACGGGTTTGAATTTCCCACTGAATTGGCCATATAATCAATTGTGTCTAGAAAGTTTTTGAATTTGAGCCCTCGGGTGCGAAGTTTTTGACGTCGTCGCCCATAGCCAAATTGCACACACACTTGTGCGCCGTTTTTACAAAGTTTTCAGATTGCATCTCGGTTTGCATTGCCAGCTGAATTGGCCATAGAATCAATTGTGTCGAGAAAGTTTTTGAATTTGAGGCCTCGGGTGTGGAGTTTTTGACGTGGTCGCCCATAGCCAAATTGCGCGCACGCTTGTGCGCCGTTTTTACAAAGTTTTCAGATTGCCTCTCGGGTTTGCATTTCCAGCTGAATTGGCCATAGAATCAATTGTGTCGAGATGGTTTTTGAATTTGAGGCCTCGGGTGCGGAGTTTTTGACGTCGTCGCCCATAGCCAAATTGCGCGCACGCTTGTGCGCCGTTTTTACAAAGTTTTCAGATTGCCTCACGGGTTTGAATTTCCCACTGAATTGGCCATAGAATCAATTGTGTCGATGAAGTTTTTGAATTTGAGGCCTCGGGTGCGGAGTTTTTGACGTCGTCGCCCATAGCCAAACTTGCGCGCATGGTTGTGTGCCGTTTTTACAATGTTTTCAGATTGCCTCCCAGGTTTGCATCCTTCACTGAATTGGCCATAGAATCAATTGTGTCTAGAAAGTTTTTAAATTTGAGGCCTCGGGTGCAGAGTTTTTGACGTCGTTGCCCATAGCCAAACTTGCGCGCATGGTTGTGTGCCGTTTTTACAATGTTTTCAGATTGCCTCCCAGGTTTACATCCTTCACTGAATTGGCCATAGAATCAATTGTGTCTAGAAAGTTTTTGAATTTGAGCCCTCGGGTGCGGAGTTTTTGACGTCGTCGCCCATAGCCAAATTGCGCACACACTTGTGCGCCGTTTTTACAAAGTTTTCAGATTGCCTCTCGGTTTGCATTTCCAGCTGAATTGGCCATAGAATCAATTGTGTCGAGAAAGTTTTTGAATTTGAGGCCTCGGGTGCGGAGTTTTTGACGTGGTCGCCCATAGCCAAATTGCGCGCACGCTTGTGCGCCGTTTTTACAAAGTTTTCAGATTGCCTCTCGGGTTTGCATTTCCAGCTGAATTGGCCATAGAATCAATTGTGTCGAGATGGTTTTTGAATTTGAAGCATTGGGTGCGGAGTTTTTGACGTCGTCGCCCATAGCCAAATTGCGCGCACGCTTGTGCGCCGTTTTTACAAAGTTTTCAGATTGCCTCTCAGGTTTGCATTCCCAGCTGAATTGGCCATAGAATCAATTGTGTCGAGAAAGTTTTTGAATTTGAGGCCTCGGGTGCGGAGTTTTTGACGTCGTCGCCCATAGCCAAACATGCGCGCATGGTTGTGTGTCGTTTTTACAAAGTTTTCAGATTGCCTCCCAGGTTTGCATCCCTCACTGAATTGGCCATAGAATCAATTGTGTTGAGACGGTTTTTGAATTTGAGGCCTCGGGTGCGGAGTTTTTGACGTCGTCGCCCATAGCCAAATTGCGCGCACGCTTGTGCGCCGTTTTTACAAAGTTTTCAGATTGCTTCCCAGGTTTGCATCCCTCACTGAATTGGCCATAGAATAAATTGTGTCGAGACGGTTTTTGAATTTGAGGCCTCGGGTGCGGAGTTTTTGACGTCGTCGCCCATAGGCAAATTGCGCGCACGCTTGTGCGCCATTTTTACAAAGTTTTCAGATTGCCTCTCGGTTTGCATTTCCAGCTGAATTGGCCATAGAATCAATTGTGTCGAGAAAGTTTTTGAATTTGAGGCCTCGGGTGCGGAGTTTTTGATGTCGTCGCCCATAGCCAAACATGCGCGCATGGTTGTGTGCCGTTTTTACAAGGTTTTCAGATTGCCTCCCAGGTTTGCATCCCGCACTGAATTGGCCATAGAATTAATTGTGTCGAGACGGTTTTTGAATTTGAGGCCTCGGGTGCGGAGTTTTTGACGTCGTCGCCCATAGCCAAATTGCGCGTACACTTGTGCGCCGTTTTTACAAAGTTTTCAGATTGCCTCTCGGGTTTGCACTTCCAGCTGAATTGGCCATAGAATCAATTGTGTCGAGATGGTTTTTGAATTTGAGGCATTGGGTGCGGAGTTTTTGACGTCGTCGCCCATAGCCAAATTGCGCGCACGCTTATGCGCCGTTTTTACAAAGTTTTCAGATTGCCTCTCAGGTTTGCATTCCCAGCTGAATTGGCCATAGAATCAATTGTGTCGAGAAACTTTTTGAATTTGAGGCCTCGGGTGCGGAGTTTTTGACGTCGTCGCCCATAGCCAAACATGCGCGCATGGTTGTGTGCCGTTTTTACAAGGTTTTCAGATTGCCTCCCAGGTTTGCATCCCTCACTGAATTGGCCATATAATCAATTGTGTCGAGACAGTTTTTGAATTTGAGGCCTCGGGTGCGGAGTTTTTGACGTCGTCGCCCATAGCCAAACATGCGCGCATGGTTGTGTGCCATTTTTACAAAGTTTTCAGATTACCTCACGGGTTTGAATTTCCCACTGAATTGGCCATAGAATCAATTGTGTCGAGACGGTTTTTGAATTTGAGGCCTCGGGTGCGGAGTTTTTGACGTCGTCGCCCATAGCCAAACTGCGCGTACACTTGTGCGCCGTTTTTACAAAGTTTTCAGATTGCCTCTCGGGTTTGCATTTCCAGCTGAATTGGCCATAGAATCAATTGTGTCGAGATGGTTTTTGAATTTGAGGCATTGGGTGCGGAGTTTTTGACGTCGTCGCCCGTAGCCAAATTGCGCGCACGCTTGTGCGCCGTTTTTACAAAGTTTTCAGATTGCCTCTCAGGTTTGCATTCCCAGCTGAATTGGCCATAGAATCAATTGTGTCGAGAAACTTTTTGAATTTGAGGCCTCGGGTGCGGAGTTTTTGACGTCGTCGCCCATAGGCAAATTGCGCGCACGCTTGTGCGCCATTTTTACAAAGTTTTCAGATTGCCTCTCGGTTTGCATTTCCAGCTGAATTGGCCATAGAATCAATTGTGTCGAGAAAGTTTTTGAATTTGAGGCCTCGGGTGCGGAGTTTTTGACGTCGTCGCCCATAGCCAAATTGCGCGCACGCTTGTGCGCCGTTTTTACAAAGTTTTCAGATTGCCTCTCGGGTTTGCATTTCCAGTTGAATTGGCCACATAATCAATTGTGTCGAGAAAGTTTTTGAATTTGAGGCCTCGGGTGTGGAGTTTTTGACGTCGTCGCCCATAGCCAAACTTGCGCGCATGGTTGTTTGCCATTTTTACAAAGTTTTCAGATTGCCTCCTAGGTTTGCATCCCTCACTGAATTGGCCATAGAATCAATTGTGTCGAGACGGTTTTTGAATTTGAGGCCTCGGGTGCGGAGTTTTTTACGTCGTCGCCCATAGCCAAACTTGCACGCATGGTTGTGTGCCGTTTTTACAAAGTTTTCAGATTACCTCCCAGGTTTGCATCCCTCACTGAATTGGCCATAGAATCAATTGTGTCGAGACGGTTTTTGAATTTGAGGCCTCGGGTGCGGAGTTTTTGACGTCGTCGCCCATAGCCAAATTGCGCGCACACTTGTGCGCCGTTTTTACAAAGTTTTCAGATTGCCTCCCGGGTTTGCATTTCCAGCTGAATTGGCCATAGAATCAATTGTGTCGAGAATTTTTTTGAATTTGAGACCTCGGGTACGGAGTTTTTGACGTCATCGCCCATAGCCAAATTGCGCGCACGCTTGTGCGCCGTTTTAACAAAGTTTTCAGATTGCCTCTCGGGTTTGCATTACCAGCTGAATTGGCCATAGAATCAATTGTGTCGAGAAAGTTTTTGAATTTGAGGCCTCGGGTGCGGAGTTTTTGACGTCGTCGCCCATAGCCAAACATGCGCGCATGGTTGTGTGCCGTTTTTACAAAGTTTTCAGATTGCCTCCCAGGTTTGCATCCCTCACTGAATTGGCCATAGAATCAATTGTGTTGAGACGGTTTTTGAATTTGAGGCCTCGGGTGCGGAGTTTTTGACGTCGTCGCCCATAGCCAAATTGCGCGCACGCTTGTGCGCCGTTTTTACAAAGTTTTTCAGATTGCCTCACGGGTTTGAATTTCCCACTGAATTGGCCATAGAATCAATTGTGTCGATGAAGTTTTTGAATTTGAGGCCTCGGGTGCGGAGTTTTTGACGTCGTCGCCCATAGCCAAACTTGCGCGCATGGTTGTGTGCCGTTTTTACAATGTTTTCAGATTGCCTCCCAGGTTTGCATCCTTCACTGAATTGGCCATAGAATCAATTGTGTCTAGAATGTTTTTAAATTTGAGGCCTCGGGTGCGGAGTTTTTGACGTCGTTGCCCATAGCCAAACTTGCGCGCATGGTTGTGTGCCGTTTTTACAATGTTTTCAGATTGCCTCCCAGGTTTACATCCTTCACTGAATTGGCCATAGAATCAATTGTGTCTAGAAAGTTTTTGAATTTGAGCCCTCGGGTGCGGAGTTTTTGACGTCGTCGCCCATAGCCAAATTGCGCACACACTTGTGCGCCGTTTTTACAAAGTTTTCAGATTGCCTCTCGGTTTGCATTTCCAGCTGAATTGGCCATAGAATCAATTGTGTCGAGAAAGTTTTTGAATTTGAGGCCTCGGGTGCGGAGTTTTTGACGTGGTCGCCCATAGCCAAATTGCGCGCACGCTTGTGCGCCGTTTTTACAAAGTTTTCAGATTGCCTCTCGGGTTTGCATTACCAGCTGAATTGGCCATAGAATCAATTGTGTCGAGAAAGTTTTTGAATTTGAGGCCTCGGGTGCGGAGTTTTTGACGTCGTCGCCCATAGCCAAACATGCGCGCATGGTTGTGTGCCGTTTTTACAAAGTTTTCAGATTGCCTCCCAGGTTTGCATCCCTCACTGAATTGGCCATAGAATCAATTGTGTTGAGACGGTTTTTGAATTTGAGGCCTCGGGTGCGGAGTTTTTGACGTCGTCGCCCATAGCCAAATTGCGCGCACGCTTGTGCGCCGTTTTTACAAAGTTTTCAGATTGCTTCCCAGGTTTGCATCCCTCACTGAATTGGCCATAGAATAAATTGTGTCGAGACGGTTTTTGAATTTGAGGCCTCGGGTGCGGAGTTTTTGACGTCGTCGCCCATAGGCAAATTGCGCGCACGCTTGTGCGCCATTTTTACAAAGTTTTCAGATTGCCTCTCGGTTTGCATTTCCAGCTGAATTGGCCATAGAATCAATTGTGTCGAGAAATTTTTTGAATTTGAGGCCTCGGGTGCGGAGTTTTTGATGTCGTCGCCCATAGCCAAACATGCGCGCATGGTTGTGTGCCGTTTTTACAAAGTTTTCAGATTGCCTCCCACGTTTGCATCCCGCACTGAATTGGCCATAGAATTAATTGTGTCGAGACGGTTTTTCAATTTGAGGCCTCGGGTGCGGAGTTTTTGACGTCGTCGCCCATAGCCAAACTGCGCGTACACTTGTGCGCCGTTTTTACAAAGTTTTCAGATTGCCTCTCGGGTTTGCACTTCCAGCTGAATTGGCCATAGAATCAATTGTGTCGAGATGGTTTTTGAATTTGAGGCATTGGGTGCGGAGTTTTTGACGTCGTCGCCCATAGCCAAATTGCGCGCACGCTTGTGCGCCGTTTTTACAAAGTTTTCAGATTGCCTCTCAGGTTTGCATTCCTAGCTGAATTGGCCGTAGAATCAATTGTGTCGAGAAACTTTTTGAATTTGAGGCCTCGGGTGCGGAGTTTTTGACGTCGTCGCCCATAGCCAAACATGCGCGCATGGTTGTGTGCCGTTTTTACAAAGTTTTCAGATTGCCTCCCAGGTTTGCATCCCTCACTGAATTGGCCATATAATCAATTGTGTCGAGACAGTTTTTGAATTTGAGGCCTCGGGTGCGGAGTTTTTGACGTCGTCGCCCATAGCCAAACATGCGCGCATGGTTGTGTGCCGTTTTTACAAAGTTTTCAGATTGCCTCACGGGTTTGAATTTCCCACTGAATTGGCCATAGAATTAATTGTGTCGAGACGGTTTTTGAATTTGAGGCCTCGGGTGCGGAGTTTTTGACGTCGTCGCCCATAGCCAAACTGCGCGTACACTTGTGCGCCGTTTTTACAAAGTTTTCAGATTGCCTCTCGGGTTTGCATTTCCAACTGAATTGGCCATAAAATCAATTGTGTCGAGATGGTTTTTGAATTTGAGGCATTGGGTGCGGAATTTTTGACGTCGTCGCCCGTAGCCAAATTGCGCGCACGCTTGTGCGCCGTTTTTACAAAGTTTTCAGATTGCCTCTCAGGTTTGCATTCCCAGCTGAATTGGCCATAGAATCAATTGTGTCGAGAAACTTTTTGAATTTGAGGCCTCGGGTGCGGAGTTTTTGACGTCGTCGCCCATAGGCAAATTGCGCGCACGCTTGTGCGCCATTTTTACAAAGTTTTCAGATTGCCTCTCGGTTTGCATTTCCAGCTGAATTGGCCATAGAATCAATTGTGTCGAGAAAGTTTTTGAATTTGAGGCCTCGGGTGCGGAGTTTTTGACGTCGTCGCCCATAGCCAAATTGCGCGCACGCTTGTGCGCCGTTTTTACAAAGTTTTCAGATTGCCTCTCGGGTTTGCATTTCCAGCTGAATTGGCCACATAATCAATTGTGTCGAGAAAGTTTTTGAATTTGAGGCCTCGAGTGCGGAGTTTTTGACGTCGTCGCCCATAGCCAAACTTGCGCGCATGGTTGTTTGCCATTTTTACAAAGTTTTCAGATTGCCTCCTAGGTTTGCATCCCTCACTGAATTGGCCATAGAATCAATTGTGTCGAGACGGTTTTTGAATTTGAGGCCTCGGGTGCAGAGTTTTTTACGTCGTCGCCCATAGCCAAACATGCGCGCATGGTTGTGTGCCGTTTTTACAAAGTTTTCAGATTGCCTCCCAGGTTTGCATCCCTCACTGAATTGGCCATAGAATCAATTGTGTTGAGACGGTTTTTGAATTTGAGGCCTCGGGTGCGGAGTTTTTGACGTCGTCGCCCATAGCCAAATTGCGCGCACACTTGTGCGCCGTTTTTACAAAGTTTTCAGATTGCCTCCCGGGTTTGCATTTCCAGCTGAATTGGCCATAGAATCAATTGTGTCGAGAAATTTTTTGAATTTGAGACCTCGGGTACGGAGTTTTTGACGTCGTCGCCCATAGCCAAATTGCGCGCACGCTTGTGCGCCGTTTTAACAAATTTTTCAGATTGCCTCTCGGGTTTGCATTACCAGCTGAATTGGCCATAGAATCAATTGTGTCGAGAAAGTTTTTGAATTTGAGGCCTCGGGTGCGGAGTTTTTGACGTCGTCGCCCATAGCCAAACATGCGCGCATGGTTGTGTGCCGTTTTTACAAAGTTTTCAGATTGCCTCCCAGGTTTGCATCCCTCACTGAATTGGCCATAGAATCAATTGTGTTGAGACGGTTTTTGAATTTGAGGCCTCGGGTGCGGAGTTTTTGACGTCGTCGCCCATAGCCAAATTGCGCGCACGCTTGTGCGCCGTTTTTACAAAGTTTTCAGATTGCCTCACGGGTTTGAATTTCCCACTGAATTGGCCATAGAATCAATTGTGTCGATGAAGTTTTTGAATTTGAGGCCTCGGGTGCGGAGTTTTTGACGTCGTCGCCCATAGCCAAACTTGCGCGCATGGTTGTGTGCCGTTTTTACAATGTTTTCAGATTGCCTCCCAGGTTTGCATCCTTCACTGAATTGGCCATAGAATCAATTGTGTCTAGAAAGTTTTTAAATTTGAGGCCTCGGGTGCGGAGTTTTTGACGTCGTTGCCCATAGCCAAACTTGCGCGCATGGTTGTGTGCCGTTTTTACAATGTTTTCAGATTGCCTCCCAGGTTTACATCCTTCACTGAATTGGCCATAGAATCAATTGTGTCTAGAAAGTTTTTGAATTTGAGGCCTCGGGTGCGGAGTTTTTGACGTCGTCGCCCATAGCCAAACATGCGCGCATGGTTGTGTGCCGTTTTTACAAAGTTTTCAGATTGCCTCACGGGTTTGAATTTCCCACTGAATTGGCCATAGAATTAATTGTGTCGAGACGGTTTTTGAATTTGAGGCCTCGGGTGCGGAGTTTTTGACGTCGTCGCCCATAGCCAAACTGCGCGTACACTTGTGCGCCGTTTTTACAAAGTTTTCAGATTGCCTCTCGGGTTTGCATTTCCAACTGAATTGGCCATAAAATCAATTGTGTCGAGATGGTTTTTGAATTTGAGGCATTGGGTGCGGAGTTTTTGACGTCGTCGCCCGTAGCCAAATTGCGCGCACGCTTGTGCGCCGTTTTTACAAAGTTTTCAGATTGCCTCTCAGGTTTGCATTCCCAGCTGAATTGGCCATAGAATCAATTGTGTCGAGAAAGTTTTTGAATTTGAGGCCTCGGGTGCGGAGTTTTTGACGTCGTCGCCCATAGGCAAATTGCGCGCACGCTTGTGCGCCATTTTTACAAAGTTTTCAGATTGCCTCTCGGTTTGCATTTCCAGCTGAATTGGCCATAGAATCAATTGTGTCGAGAAAGTTTTTGAATTTGAGGCCTCGGGTGCGGAGTTTTTTACGTCGTCGCCCATAGCCAAATTGCGCGCACGCTTGTGCGCCGTTTTTACAAAGTTTTCAGATTGCCTCTCGGGTTTGCATTTCCAGCTGAATTGGCCACATAATCAATTGTGTCGAGAAAGTTTTTGAATTTGAGGCCTCGAGTGCGGAGTTTTTGACGTCGTCGCCCATAGCCAAACTTGCGCGCATGGTTGTTTGCCATTTTTACAAAGTTTTCAGATTGCCTCCTAGGTTTGCATCCCTCACTGAATTGGCCATAGAATCAATTGTGTCGAGACGGTTTTTGAATTTGAGGCCTCGGGTGCGGAGTTTTTTACGTCGTCGCCCATAGCCAAACATGCGCGCATGGTTGTGTGCCGTTTTTACAAAGTTTTCAGATTGCCTCCCAGGTTTGCATCCCTCACTGAATTGGCCATAGAATCAATTGTGTTGAGACGGTTTTTGAATTTGAGGCCTCGGGTGCGGAGTTTTTGACGTCGTCGCCCATAGCCAAATTGCGCGCACACTTGTGCGCCGTTTTTACAAAGTTTTCAGATTGCCTCCCGGGTTTGCATTTCCAGCTGAATTGGCCATAGAATCAATTGTGTCGAGAATTTTTTTGAATTTGAGACCTCGGGTACGGAGTTTTTGACGTCGTCGCCCATAGCCAAATTGCGCGCACGCTTGTGCGCCGTTTTAACAAAGTTTTCAGATTGCCTCTCGGGTTTGCATTACCAGCTGAATTGGCCATAGAATCAATTGTGTCGAGAAAGTTTTTGAATTTGAGGCCTCGGGTGCGGAGTTTTTGACGTCGTCGCCCATAGCCAAACATTCGCGCATGGTTGTGTGCCGTTTTTACAAAGTTTTCAGATTGCCTCCCAGGTTTGCATCCCTCACTGAATTGGCCATAGAATCAATTGTGTTGAGACGGTTTTTGAATTTGAGGCCTCGGGTGCGGAGTTTTTGACGTCGTCGCCCATAGCCAAATTGCGCGCACGCTTGTGCGCCGTTTTTACAAAGTTTTCAGATTGCCTCACGGGTTTGAATTTCCCACTGAATTGGCCATAGAATCAATTGTGTCGATGAAGTTTTTGAATTTGAGGCCTCGGGTGCGGAGTTTTTGACGTCGTCGCCCATAGCCAAACTTGCGCGCATGGTTGTGTGCCGTTTTTACAATGTTTTCAGATTGCCTCCCAGGTTTGCATCCTTCACTGAATTGGCCATAGAATCAATTGTGTCTAGAAAGTTTTTAAATTTGAGGCCTCGGGTGCGGAGTTTTTGACGTCGTTGCCCATAGCCAAACTTGCGCGCATGGTTGTGTGCCGTTTTTACAATGTTTTCAGATTGCCTCCCAGGTTTACATCCTTCACTGAATTGGCCATAGAATCAATTGTGTCTAGAAAGTTTTTGAATTTGAGCCCTCGGGTGCGGAGTTTTTGACGTCGTCGCCCATAGCCAAATTGCGCACACACTTGTGCGCCGTTTTTACAAAGTTTTCAGATTGCCTCTCGGTTTGCATTTCCAGCTGAATTGGCCATAGAATCAGTTGTGTCGAGAAAGTTTTTGAATTTGAGGCCTCGGGTGCGGAGTTTTTGACGTGGTCGCCCATAGCCAAATTGCGCGCACGCTTGTGCGCCGTTTTTACAAAGTTTTCAGATTGCCTCTCGGGTTTGCATTTCCAGCTGAATTGGCCATAGAATCAATTGTGTCGAGATGGTTTTTGAATTTGAGGCATTAGGTGCGGAGTTTTTGACGTCGTCGCCCATAGCCAAATTGCGCGCACGCTTGTGCGCCGTTTTTACAAAGTTTTCAGATTGCCTCTCAGGTTTGCATTCCCAGCTGAATTGGCCATAGAATCAATTGTGTCGAGAAAGTTTTTGAATTTGAGGCCTCGGGTGCGGAGTTTTTGACATCGTCGCCCATAGCCAAACATGCGCGCATGGTTGTGTGCCGTTTTTACAAAGTTTTCAGATTGCCTCCCAGGTTTGCATCCCTCACTGAATTGGCCATATAATCAATTGTGTTGAGACGGTTTTTGAATTTGAGGCCTCGGGTGCGGAGTTTTTGACGTCGTCGCCCATAGCCAAATTGCGCGCACGCTTGTGCGCCGTTTTTACAAAGTTTTCAGATTGCTTCCCAGGTTTGCATCCCTCACTGAATTGGCTATAGAATAAATTGTGTCGAGACGGTTTTTGAATTTGAGGCCTCGGGTGCGGAGTTTTTGACGTCGTCGCCCATAGGCAAATTGCGCGCACGCTTGTGCGCCATTTTTACAAAGTTTTCAGATTGCCTCTCGGTTTGCATTTCCAGCTGAATTGGCCATAGAATCAATTGTGTCGAGAAAGTTTTTGAATTTGAGGCCTCGGGTGCGGAGTTTTTGATGTCGTCGCCCATAGCCAAACATGCGCGCATGGTTGTGTGCCGTTTTTACAAAGTTTTCAGATTGCCTCCCACGTTTGCATCCCGCACTGAATTGGCCATAGAATTAATTGTGTCGAGACGGTTTTTGAATTTGAGGCCTCGGGTGCGGAGTTTTTGACGTCGTCGCCCATAGCCAAACTGCGCGTACACTTGTGCGCCGTTTTTACAAAGTTTTCAGATTGCCTCTCGGGTTTGCACTTCCAGCTGAATTGGCCATAGAATCAATTGTGTCGAGATGGTTTTTGAATTTGAGGCATTGGGTGCGGAGTTTTTGACGTCGTCGCCCATAGCCAAATTGCGCGCACGCTTGTGCGCCGTTTTTACAAAGTTTTCAGATTGCCTCTCAGGTTTGCATTCCCAGCTGAATTGGCCATAAAATCAATTGTGTCGAGAAACTTTTTGAATTTGAGGCCTCGGGTGCGGAGTTTTTGACGTCGTCGCCCATAGCCAAACATGCGCGCATGGTTGTGTGCCGTTTTTACAAAGTTTTCAGATTGCCTCCCAGGTTTGCATCCCTCACTGAATTGGCCATATAATCAATTGTGTCGAGACAGTTTTTGAATTTGAGGCCTCGGGTGCGGAGTTTTTGACGTCGTCGCCCATAGCCAAACATGCGTGCATGGTTGTGTGCCGTTTTTACAAAGTTTTCAGATTGCCTCACGGGTTTGAATTTCCCACTGAATTGGCCATAGAATCAATTGTGTCGAGACGGTTTTTGAATTTGAGGCCTCGGGTGCGGAGTTTTTGACGTCGTCGCCCATAGCCAAACTGCGCGTACACTTGTGCGCCGTTTTTACAAAGTTTTCAGATTGCCACCCGGGTTTGCATTTCCAGCTGAATTGGCCATAGAATCAATTGTGTCGAGAATTTTTTTTGAATTTGAGACCTCGGGTACGGAGTTTTCACTACTAAAAAATACCCCTTATAGTCACGCCTCATTAGTGACTCTTATAAATAAGCGTCATCATTATTAATATATAAAGACGCGTGCAATTATTCACTAGTTTTAGTGACGCTGAAGTGGTCCACGGATCATGATGTTAGCCCGTGGTTCTCAGGTTCGATTCCTAGGAACGACGGTTTTAAATTTTATTTTTTAACTACTGCCCTTAATTTTTTAATATCATAATTATAATTAATCACTCCTAAACCTCCTAATAAATTTAAATCCCGCTAATCTTTTCTTTCTTATTCTCCAATTTCGCTATTCCTCAAGGAGAGCCCTAATCTTTGTTTATTCTCCAATTTCGCCGTTCCTCAAGGAGTTAGCCCTAATCTTTGTTTCTTTTCTGTCACCAATTTTCATTTTCAATGTCGTCCATTTTCTCAAACGCAGAAGAGAGTTAGCCCTAGAATCTCTGGCCGGGTTTGTCTATTCTCTCTTATTTAGCACAAATTCCTCTTGTTGGGTATTCTTCAATTTGAAACAAATTAGATTTAGTTTCTTGATTTTTTGATTCCACTTGTTTAGCGCAGAACTATGGGTTATTTTTTGTACGAGTGGGTACAGTTGCACCCCAAAATCAAGAAACTTTACCTATTATCAATGGATTTTGGATTGATTTTTCCTGCTCTGTTTTGTTTATGTTTTCCATTCAACCATGGGTTCAATTTATGTTTATTCTCCAGTCTGAGAAGTGGGTTTGAATTCCCGAGTGGTTGTTTTTTTCATGCTCTGTTTTATTTCTGATTTCTATTTGATTTGAATTAATTCTTGATTGTCAGGTGCAAATGTGCTAGTTTAAGTTCTCTTAATGCACTACACATATTCATATGATGTAATTCTCTTAGTATCTCTTAACTGAGTTTGTTTAATATTTACTGAATTGAATAGTTTAGTTAGGTGCTGAGAATGATAAATGTCTAAAGTAGTTCACTACAGCATATGAGGAGGTCATGCATCTTGCTAGGCCAATCTCACTTTTTGGGTTTATGTAGGTGTTTAATATCTTTGCTAAATTTCATTACATGTTAATTAATAACAATCATTTTGGGAAATTTAATTAAGCAATCATTTTAGGAAATTTAATAATTCATAAACTAAATAAGCAACATTAAAATAATTGAAGGATGTGATTCAATCTTTTTTCTTATACTATTTTTCTAGCGAAGACTTAGCATATTAAAACCTGTGAAGGTTCTAAATTTGCCAATATAAATTGTTTTACAGGGACTGCTGGACATAAAATAGTAAGCAAAATAACCATGTTCTTTATCAAGGAACTTGTTGGCAGCAAAACCTTATAACTTGTGAGAGAGGATGCTAAATATCCCATGAGTTAAATTTTATGAAAGATGTCTCTAGAAGAAAGTAACAGTGGTAGATTTGGGATAGAATAACACATTATTCCAAAAACAATAAATTTTTAATCAATGCTGGCCAATATCCTCTTTCATGCAATTTGAATCATTAAATATGTATTATGAATGTACTGCTATTTTCAATACATATAAAATCAACTTCTGATGTAGGTCAGGAGCAAGAAGCTCAACTAGTTCATAATTGGCAAGGTTCTTTGAATAGACAGAATGGGGGTCTTCGATCAGTCCCCACAATTAAATATTTGCATGTGCATAGGTTTGATGGCTTCTCTATGAGTGTCTTCCTTATGTTTCATGATCAACACTTTTAT
The DNA here is from genome assembly GCA_963675135.1 of Galeopsis tetrahit. Taxonomy (NCBI): domain Eukaryota; kingdom Viridiplantae; phylum Streptophyta; class Magnoliopsida; order Lamiales; family Lamiaceae; genus Galeopsis; species Galeopsis tetrahit. The sequence continues at coordinate 70,873,296 of OY776126.1, forward strand.
TTTACCTATTTCCATTTCCTAATCCTAAATCTGTGTGGTATGATTGTTCGCACTTTAAAATTTCGGAACCTCAAACTTCAATTATTGATATAAATAATTTTGTAACCTGTGTGGTTGTGTGCACTTTAAAATTTCGGAACCTCAAACTTGAACTACTGGGATAAATAATTTTCTTTTATGCAGATGGGGATACTTTGTATGCCACCTCCCTCAATCTTTCCTCTTCATAATCATCCTGGGATGACAGTGTTGAGTAAGCTTTTGTATGGCTCGTTATGTGTAAAATCCTATGGTTGGATCAACATTCCTGGGCCTATCGATCTGTCACAAGGTTTGGTAAATTTAGGCATATATATATATATGTTTTGTTTATATATATATATATAAAAAGAATTTATGTCTTTCTTGAATTTGAGGATCACATAGCAAAGAAATGGAATGCTTGGTGTAAACATATCAAGCCAACTCAGATGAGTAATTTTATGCGTGAGTTTCTTATATGAGAATGTGTAAAAACATGATTTGAATCTTTATATATAATTGCATTAACGTCCTCAAAGCTATTCTGCTTTATCTAAAACTTTCTCTTTGTTGTGTTTATTGATTTTGTGCACTTGAAATATGGTTTTTTTTACTTTCATAGTTATATCCCTGCTTGCTTTCACCACTCTTTGCCTCTTGTCATTCAGGTCATTGAGGTAACTAGTGTATTTAGAGAAGGCGTCCTTCATCGGGTTTTGGTCAGAATCTGCGGCGTCAGCGGTTAAAGTTCGGCGATTCTTGGCAGCGGGACCGGGCAATGAGGTTTCTACAAAATGGCAGAAGTGTTGATGTTTAGGAGACATAAGAGAGAGCATACTGATTGCCGCCGAACTGAACATCTGCGGTTCGACCTCTCAAAGCTCATTCTATAAATGCATTACAATTCATATTGTATTATTCTTTGCAATTTTTGGTAAATTTACATTAAAGTGTTTTCAGGAGATTGTGAAATGATAGCTCCATGAGATGCAACAATTTTTTATCTAACTAGAGATGGCAACATCCATTGCTATCCTTTATCAACTTTATTCTTAAGAGGATGGACGTCATATCACATATTTCAGAAGGTCCCCTGCACTTGATCTTCCTGGTAAAACGATAACAAAGTATTTACATTTCTTGTCATTTAAACGCCAAGGCTAATTCTTAATCTCCATATGTCTCACTCATGAAGCTACTATGAAGGTGGACGAAGAGACGATGTCTGAAATTACTTGGCTAGAAGAGTTTCTACCACCAGATGACTCATTGATAAGGAGAGGTCGATACAAAGGTCGCGTGATTAAAATCTGGAAAGGAAATTTTGATGTTGTAACTTTACATTTCAAATGCTTTCCAAACTGTACTGGAAGTAAAATTTACTTTCAATTTTAGCTCGTCTCTTTAACTATTTTGAAAATACTATATTTTAGCAGAATTAGACTTTGAGTTGTACATAATTGAGTTACTACATATATTTTCAAGTGACCTACTCTTTACACGTATGCTTTTATCTTCTTTTCCTTTTTTGTGTTTTCTTCATAAAGTTGACCAAACAGTGTTACTATGACGCATATATGCGTCACTAAATAAGGTGCTTAAGTTAGTTATAATTTTTTTGTGATGCGAGAAAATGTCTTCAAAGTACACTGTCATGACGTAAGTTAGCATCACCAAATAGTGTTACAATGACGCATAAAAATGTCACTAAATGAGGTGGTTAGGTTAGTTAAACTTTTTTTGTGACGCGAGAAAGCGTCTCTAAAACACATCATGGTGATGTCGGTTAGCGTCACCAAATAGTATAACTATGACGCGTAAAAATGTCAAAATGACCATTAATAGTGATGCTTCTCAAGCGTCACAATAAAATCTAATAGAAACGCCAAATCAAGTGACGCTTGGCCAATGCATCACTATAGCAAAAGCGTCACTACAATATACTTTTAGTGACCCTTTTGAGCGTCTCTACAACCCATTTTTGTAGTAGTGTTTTGACGTCGTCGCCCATAGCCAAATTGCGCGCACGCTTGTGCGCCGTTTTAACAAAGTTTTCAGATTGCCTCTCGGGTTTGCATTACCAGCTGAATTGGCCATAGAATCAATTGTGTCGAGAAAGTTTTTGAATTTGAGGCATCGGGTGCGGAGTTTTTGACGTCGTCGCCCATAGCCAAACATGCGCGCATGGTTGTGTGCCGTTTTTACAAAGTTTTCAGATTGCCTCCCAGGTTTGCATCCCTCACTGAATTGGCCATAGAATCAATTGTGTTGAGACGGTTTTTGAATTTGAGGCCTCGGGTGCGGAGTTTTTGACGTCGTCGCCCATAGCCAAATTGCGCGCACGCTTGTGCGCCGTTTTTACAAAGTTTTCAGATTGCCTCACGGGTTTGAATTTCCCACTGAATTGGCCATATAATCAATTGTGTCGATGAAGTTTTTGAATTTGAGGCCTCGGGTGCGGAGTTTTTGACGTCGTCGCCCATAGCCAAACTTGCGCGCATGGTTGTGTGCCGTTTTTACAATGTTTTCAGATTGCCTCCCAGGTTTGCATCCTTCACTGAATTGGCCATAGAATCAATTGTGTCTAGAAAGTTTTTAAATTTGAGGCCTCGGGTGCGGAGTTTTTGACGTCGTTGCCCATAGCCAAACTTGCGCGCATGGTTGTGTGCCGTTTTTACAATGTTTTCAGATTGCCTCCCAGGTTTACATCCTTCACTGAATTGGCCATAGAATAAATTGTGTCGAGACGGTTTTTGAATTTGAGGCCTCGGGTGCGGAGTTTTTGACGTCGTCGCCCATAGGTAAATTGCGCGCACGCTTGTGCGCCGTTTTTACAAAGTTTTCAGATTGCCTCTCGGTTTGCATTTCCAGCTGAATTGGCCATAGAATCAATTGTGTCGAGAAAGTTTTTGAATTTGAGGCCTCGGGTGCGGAGTTTTTGATGTCGTCGCCCATAGCCAAACATGCGCGCATGGTTGTGTGCCGTTTTTACAAAGTTTTCAGATTGCCTCTCGGGTTTGCACTTCCAACTGAATTGGCCATAGAATCAATTGTGTCGAGATAGTTTTTGAATTTGAGGCATTGGGTGCGGAGTTTTTGACGTCGTCGCCCATAGCCAAATTGCGCGCACGCTTGTGCGCCGTTTTTACAAAGTTTTCAGATTGCCTCTCAGGTTTGCATTCCCAGCTGAATTGGCCATAGAATCAATTGTGTCGAGAAACTTTTTGAATTTGAGGCCTCGGGTGCGGAGTTTTTGACGTCGTCGCCCATAGCCAAACATGCGCGCATGGTTGTGTGCCGTTTTTACAAAGTTTTCAGATTGCCTCCCAGGTTTGCATCCCTCACTGAATTGGCCATAGAATCAATTGTGTCGAGACGGTTTTTGAATTTGAGGCCTCGGGTGCGGAGTTTTTGACGTCGTCGCTCATAGCCAAATTGCGCGCACGCTTGTGCGCCGTTTTTACAAAGTTTTCAGATTGCCTCACGGGTTTGAATTTCCCACTGAATTGGCCATAGAATCAATTGTGTCGATGAAGTTTTTAAATTTGAGGCCTCGGGTGCGGAGTTTTTGACGTCGTCGCCCATAGCCAAACTTGCGCGCATGGTTGTGTGCCGTTTATACAATGTTTTCAGATTGCCTCCCAGGTTTGCATCCTTCACTGAATTGGCCATAGAATCAATTGTGTCTAGAAAGTTTTTAAATTTGAGGCCTCGGGTGCGGAGTTTTTGACGTCGTTGCCCATAGCCAAACTTGCGCGCATGGTTGTGTGCCGTTTTTACAATGTTTTCAGATTGCCTCCCAGGTTTACATCCTTCACTGAATTGGCCATAGAATAAATTGTGTCGAGACGGTTTTTGAATTTGAGGCCTCGGGTGCGGAGTTTTTGACGTCGTCGCCCATAGGTAAATTGCGCGCACGCTTGTGCGCCGTTTTTACAAAGTTTTCAGATTGCCTCTCGGTTTGCATTTCCAGCTGAATTGGCCATAGAATCAATTGTGTCGAGAAAGTTTTTGAATTTGAGGCCTCGGGTGCGGAGTTTTTGATGTCGTCGCCCATAGCCAAACATGCGCGCATGGTTGTGTGCCGTTTTTACAAAGTTTTCAGATTGCCTCTCGGGTTTGCATTTCCAACTGAATTGGCCATAGAATCAATTGTGTCGAGATAGTTTTTGAATTTGAGGCATTGGGTGCGGAGTTTTTGACGTCGTCGCCCATAGCCAAATTGCGCGCACGCTTGTGCGCCGTTTTTACAAAGTTTTCAGATTGCCTCTCAGGTTTGCATTCCCAGCTGAATTGGCCATAGAATCAATTGTGTCGAGAAACTTTTTGAATTTGAGGCCTCGGGTGCGGAGTTTTTGACGTCGTCGCCCATAGCCAAACATGCGCGCATGGTTGTGTGCCATTTTTACAAAGTTTTCAGATTGCCTCCCAGGTTTGCATCCCTCACTGAATTGGCCATAGAATCAATTGTGTCGAGACGGTTTTTGAATTTGAGGCCTCGGGTGCGGAGTTTTTGACGTCGTCGCTCATAGCCAAATTGCGCGCACGCTTGTGCGCCGTTTTTACAAAGTTTTCAGATTGCCTCACGGGTTTGAATTTCCCACTGAATTGGCCATAGAATCAATTGTGTCGATGAAGTTTTTAAATTTGAGGCCTCGGGTGCGGAGTTTTTGACGTCGTCGCCCATAGCCAAACTTGCGCGCATGGTTGTGTGCCGTTTATACAATGTTTTCAGATTGCCTCCCAGGTTTGCATCCTTCACTGAATTGGCCATAGAATCAATTGTGTCTAGAAAGTTTTTAAATTTGAGGCCTCGGGTGCGGAGTTTTTGACGTCGTTGCCCATAGCCAAACTTGCGCGCATGGTTGTGTGCCGTTTTTACAATGTTTTCAGATTGCCTCCCAGGTTTACATCCTTCACTGAATTGGCCATAGAATCAATTGTGTCTAGAAAGTTTTTGAATTTGAGCCCTCGGGTGCGGAGTTTTTGACGTCGTCCCCCATAGCCAAATTCTGCGCACACTTGTGCGCCGTTTTTACAAAGTTTTCAGATTGCCTCCCGGGTTTGCATTTCCAACTGAATTGGCCATATAATCAATTGTGTCGAGAAAATTTTTGAATTTGGGGCCTCGGGTGCGGAGTTTTTAACGTCGTCGCCCTAGCCAAATTGCGCGCACGCTTGTGCACCGTTTTTACAAAGTTTTCAGATTGCCCTCTCGGGTTTGCATCTCCAGCTGAATTGGCCATAGAATCGATTGTGTCGAGAAAGTTTTTGAATTTGAGGCCTCGGGTGCGGAGTTTTTGACGTCGTCGCCCATAACCAAACTTGCGCGCATGGTTGTTTGCCGTTTTTACAAAGTTTTCAGATTGCCTCCCAGGTTTGCATCCCCCACTGAATTGGCCATATAATCAATTGTGTCGAGACGGTTTTTGAATTTGAGGCCTCGGGTGCGGAGTTTTTGACGTCGTCGCCCATAGCCAAACTGCGCGTACACTTGTGCGCCGTTTTTACAAAGTTTTCAGATTGCCTCTCGGGTTTGCATTTCCAGCTGAATTGGCCATAGAATCAATTGTGTCGAGATGGTTTTTGAATTTGAGGCATTGGGTGCGGAGTTTTTGACGTCGTCGCCCATAGCCAAATTGCGCGCACGTTTGTGCGCCGTTTTTACAAAGTTTTCAGATTGCCTCTCAGGTTTGCATTCCCAGCTGAATTGGCCATAGAATCAATTGTGTCGAGAAACTTTTTGAATTTGAGGCCTCGGGTGCGGAGTTTTTGACGTCGTCGCCCATAGCCAAACATGCGCGCATGGTTGTGTGCCGTTTTTACAAAGTTTTCAGATTGCCTCCCAGGTTTGCATCCCTCACTGAATTGGCCATATAATCAATTGTGTCGAGACAGTTTTTGAATTTGAGGCCTCGGGTGCGGAGTTTTTGACGTCGTCGCCCATAGCCAAACATGCGCGCATGGTTGTGTGCCGTTTTTACAAAGTTTTCAGATTGCCTCCCAGGTTTGCATCCCCCACTGAATTGGCCATATAATCAATTGTGTCGAGACAGTTTTTGAATTTGAAGCCTCGGGTGCGGAGTTTTTGACGCCGTCGCCCATAGCCAAACATGCGCGCATGGTTGTGTGCCGTTTTTACAAAGTTTTCAGATTGCCTCACGGGTTTGAATTTCCCACTGAATTGGCCATATAATCAATTGTGTCGAGACGGTTTTTGAATTTGAGGCCTCGGGTGCGGAGTTTTTGACGTCGTCGCCCATAGCCAAACTGCGCGTACATTTGTGCGCCGTTTTTACAAAGTTTTCAGATTGCCTCTCACGTTTGCATTCCCAGCTGAATTGGCCATAGAATCAATTGTGTCGAGAAACTTTTTGAATTTGAGGCCTCGGGTGCGGAGTTTTTGACGTCGTCGCCCATAGGCAAATTGCGCGCACGCTTGTGCGCCATTTTTACAAAGTTTACAGATTGCCTCTCGGTTTGCATTTCCAGCTGAATTGGCCATAGAATCAATTGTGTCGAGAAAGTTTTTGAATTTGAGGCCTCGGGTGCGGAGTTTTTGACGTCGTCGCCCATAGCCAAATTGCGCGCACGCTTGTGCGCCGTTTTTACAAAGTTTTCAGATTGCCTCTCGGGTTTGCATTTCCAGCTGAATTGGCCATAGAATCAATTGTGTCGAGATGGTTTTTGAATTTGAGGCATTGGGTGCGGAGTTTTTGACGTCGTCGCCCATAGCCAAATTGCGCGCACGCTTGTGCGCCATTTTTACAAAGTTTTCAGATTGCCTCTAAGGTTTGCATTCCCAGCTGAATTGGCCATAGAATCAATTGTGTCTAGAAACCTTTTGAATTTGAGGCCTCGGGTGCGGAGTTTTTGACGTTGTCGCCCATAGGCAAATTGCGCGCACGCTTGTGCGCCATTTTTACAAAGTTTTCAGATTGCCTCTCGGGTTTGCATTTCCAGCTGAATTGGCCATAGAATCAATTGTGTCGAGATGGTTTTTGAATTTAAGGCATTGGGTGCGGAGTTTTTGACGTCGTCGCCCATAGCCAAATTGCGCGCACGCTTGTGCGCCGTTTTTACAAAGTTTTCAGATTGCCTCTCAGGTTTGCATTCCCAGCTGAATTGGCCATAGAATCAATTGTGTCGAGAAACTTTTTGAATTTGAGGCCTCGGGTGCGGAGTTTTTGACGTCGTCGCCCATAGCCAAACATGCGCGCATGGTTGTGTGCCGTTTTTACAAAGTTTTCAGATTGCCTCCCAGGTTTGCATCCCTCACTGAATTGGCCATATAATCAATTGTGTCGAGACAGTTTTTGAATTTGAGGCCTCGGGTGCGGAGTTTTTGACGTCGTCGCCCATAGCCAAATTGCGCGCACGCTTGTGCGCCGTTTTTACAAAGTTTTCAGATTGCCTCTCAGGTTTGCATTCCCAGCTGAATTGGCCATAGAATCAATTGTGTCGAGAAACTTTTTGAATTTGAGGCCTCGGGTGCGGAGTTTTTGACGTCGTCGCCCATAGGCAAATTGCGCGCACGCTTGTGCGCCATTTTTACAAAGTTTTCAGATTGCCTCTTGGTTTGCATTTCCAGCTGAATTGGCCATAGAATCAATTGTGTCGAGAAAGTTTTTGAATTTGAGGCCTCGGGTGCGGAGTTTTTGACGTCGTCGCCCATAGCCAAATTGCGCGCACGCTTGTGCGCCGTTTTTACAAAGTTTTCAGATTGCCTCTCGGGTTTGCATTCCCAGCTGAATTGGCCATAGAATCAATTGTGTCGAGAAACTTTTTGAATTTGAGGCCTCGGGTGCGGAGTTTTTGACGTCGTCGCCCATAGGCAAATTGCGCGCACGCTTGTGCGCCATTTTTACAAAGTTTTCAGATTGCCTCTTGGTTTGCATTTCCAGCTGAATTGGCCATAGAATCAATTGTGTCGAGAAAGTTTTTGAATTTGAGGCCTCGGGTGCGGAGTTTTTGACGTCGTCGCCCATAGCCAAATTGCGCGCACGGTTGTGCGCCGTTTTTACAAAGTTTTCAGATTGCCTCTCAGGTTTGCATTCCCAGCTGAATTGGCCATAGAATCAATTGTGTCGAGAAACTTTTTGAATTTGAGGCCTCGGGTGCGGAGTTTTTGACGTCGTCGCCCATAGGCAAATTGCGCGCACGCTTGTGCGCCATTTTTACAAAGTTTTCAGATTGCCTCTTGGTTTGCATTTCCAGCTGAATTGGCCATAGAATCAATTGTGTCGAGAAAGTTTTTGAATTTGAGGCCTCGGGTGCGGAGTTTTTGACGTCGTCGCCCATAGCCAAATTGCGCGCACGCTTGTGCGCCGTTTTTACAAAGTTTTCAGATTGCCTCTCGGGTTTGCATTTCCAGCTGAATTGGCCACATAATCAATTGTGTCGAGAAAGTTTTTGAATTTGAGGCCTCGGGTGCGGAGTTTTTGACGTCGTAGCCCATAGCCAAACTTGCGCGCATGGTTGTTTGCCATTTTTACAAAGTTTTCAGATTGCCTCCTAGGTTTGCATCCCTCACTGAATTGGCCATAGAATCAATTGTGTCGAGACGGTTTTTGAATTTGAGGCCTCGGGTGCGGAGTTTTTTACGTCGTCGCCCATAGCCAAACTTGCACGCATGGTTGTGTGCCGTTTTTACAAAGTTTTCAGATTACCTCCCAGGTTTGCATCCCTCACTGAATTGGCCATAGAATCAATTGTGTCGAGACGGTTTTTGAATTTGAGGCCTCGGGTGCGGAGTTTTTGACGTCGTCGCCCATAGCCAAATTGCGCGCACACTTGTGCGCCGTTTTTACAAAGTTTTCAGATTGCCTCCCGGGTTTGCATTTCCAGCTGAATTGGCCATAGAATCAATTGTGTCGAGAAATTTTTTGAATTTGAGGCCTCGGGTACGGAGTTTTTGACGTCGTCGCCCATAGCCAAATTGCGCGCACGCTTGTGCGCCGTTTTAACAAAGTTTTCAGATTGCCTCTCGGGTTTGCATTACCAGCTGAATTGGCCATAAAATCAATTGTGTCGAGAAAGTTTTTGAATTTGAGGCCTCGGGTGCGGAGTTTTTGACGTCGTCGCCCATAGCCAAATTGCGCGCACACTTGTGCGCCGTTTTTACAAAGTTTTCAGATTGCCTCTCAGGTTTGCATTCCCAGCTGAATTGGCCATAGAATCAATTGTGTCGAGAAACTTTTTGAATTTGAGGCCTCGGGTGCGGAGTTTTTGACGTCGTCGCCCATAGCCAAACATGCGCGCATGGTTGTGTGCCGTTTTTACAAAGTTTTCAGATTGCCTCCCAGGTTTGCATCCCTCACTGAATTGGCCATAGAATCAATTGTGTCGAGACGGTTTTTGAATTTGAGGCCTCGGGTGCGGAGTTTTTGACGTCGTCGCCCATAGCCAAATTGCGCGCACACTTGTGCGCCGTTTTTACAAAGTTTTCAGATTGCCTCCCGGGTTTGCATTTCCAGCTGAATTGGCCATAGAATCAATTGTGTCGAGAAAATTTTTGAATTTGAGGCCTCGGGTGCGGAGTTTTTGACGTCGTCGCCCATAGCCAAATTGCGCGCACGCTTGTGCGCCGTTTTTACAAAGTTTTCAGATTGCCTCTCGTGTTTGCATTTCCAGCTGAATTGGCCATATAATCAATTGTGTCGAGAAAGTTTTTGAATTTGAGGCCTCGGGTGCGGAGTTTTTAACGTCGTCGCCCATAGCTAAACTTGCGCGCATGGTTGTGTGCCGTTTTTAAAAAGTTTTCAGATTGCCTCCCAGGTTTGCATCCCTCACTGAATTGGCCATAGGATCAATTGTGTCAAGACGGTTTTTGAATTTGAGGCCTCGGGTGCGGAGTTTTTGACGTCGTCGCCCATAGCCAAATTGCGCGCACACTTGTGCGCCGTTTTTACAAAGTTTTCAGATTGCCTCTCGGGTTTGCATTTCCAGCTGAATTGGCCATAGAATCAATTGTGTCGAGAAAGTTTTTGAATTTGAGGCCTCGGGTGCGGAGTTTTTGACGTCGTCGCCCATAGCCAAACTTGCGCGCATGGTTGTTTGCCGTTTTTACAAAGTTTTCAGATTGCCTCCTAGGTTTGCATTCCTCACTGAATTGGCCATAGAATCAATTGTGTCGAGACGGTTTTTGAATTTGAGGCCTCGGGTGCGGATTTTTTTACGTCGTCGCCCATAGCCAAACTTGCGCGCATGGTTGTGTGGCGTTTTTACAAAGTTTTTAGATTACCTCCCAGGTTTGCATCCCTCACTGAATTGGCCATAGAATCAATTGTGTCGAGACGGTTTTTGAATTTGAGGCCTCGGGTGCAGAGTTTTTGATGTCGTCGCCCATAGCCAAATTGCGCGCACACTTGTGCGCCGTTTTTACAAAGTTTTCAGATTGCCTCCCGGGTTTGCATTTCCAGCTGAATTGGCCATAGAATCAATTGTGTCGAGAAATTTTTTGAATTTGAGGCCTCGGGTGCGGAGTTTTTGACGTCGTCGCCCATAGCCAAATTGTGCGCACGCTTGTGCGCCGTTTTTACAAAGTTTTCAGATTGCCTCCCGGGTTTGAGTTTCCCACTGAATTGGCCATAGAATCAGTTGTGTCGATGAAGTTTTTGAATTTGAGGCCTCGGGTGCGGAGTTTTTGATGTCGTCGCCCATAGCCAAACTTGCGCGCATGGTTGTGTGCCGTTTTTACAAAGTTTTCAGATTGCCTCCCAGGTTTGCATCCTTCACTGAATTGGCCATAGAATCAATTGTGTCGAGAAAGTTTTTGAATTTGAGGCCTCGGGTGCGGAGTTTTTTGACGTCGTCGCCCATAGCCAAACTTGCGCACATGGTTGTGTGCCGTTTTTACAAAGTTTTCAGATTGCCTCCCAGGTTTGCATCCCTCACTGAATTGGCCATAGAGTCAATTGTGTCGAGACGGTTTTTGAATTTGAGGCCTCGGGTGCGGAGTTTTTGACGTCGTCGCCCATAGCCAAATTGCGCGCACACTTGTGCGCCGTTTTTACAAAGTTTTCAGATTGCCTCTCGGGTTTGCATATCCAGCTGAATTGCCCATAGAATCAATTGTGTCGAGAAAATTTTTGAATTTGAGGCCTCGGGTGCGGAGTTTTTTACGTCGTCGCCCATAGCCAAATTGCGCGCACGCTTGTGCGCCGTTTTTACAAAGTTTTCAGATTGCCTCTCGAGTTTGCATCTCCAGCTGAATTGGCCATAGAATCAATTGTGTCGAGAAAGTTTTTGAATTTGAGGCCTCGGGTGCGGAGTTTTTTACGTCGTCGCCCATAGCCAAACTTGCGCGCATGGTTGTGTGCCGTTTTTACAAAGTTTACAGATTGCCTCCCAGGTTTGCATCCCTCACTGAATTGGCCATAGGATCAATTGTGTCAAGACGGTTTTTGAATTTGAGGCCTCGGGTGCGGAGTTTTTGACGTCGTCGCCCATAGCCAAATTGCGCGCACACTTGTGCGCCGTTTTTACAAAGTTTTCAGATTGCCTCTCGGGTTTGCATTTCCAGCTGAATTGGCCATAGAATCAATTGTGTCGAGAAAGTTTTTGAATTTGAGGCCTCGGGTGCGGAGTTTTTGACGTCGTCGCCCATAGCCAAACTTGCGCGCATGGTTGTTTGCCGTTTTTACAAAGTTTTCAGATTGCCTCCTAGGTTTGCATTCCTCACTGAATTGGCCATAGAATCAATTGTGTCGAGACGGTTTTTGAATTTGAGGCCTCGGGTGCGGATTTTTTTACGTCGTCGCCCATAGCCAAACTTGCGCGCATGGTTGTGTGCCGTTTTTACAAAGTTTTTAGATTACCTCCCAGGTTTGCATCCCTCACTGAATTGGCCATAGAATCAATTGTGTCGAGACGGTTTTTGAATTTGAGGCCTCGGGTGCAGAGTTTTTGATGTCGTCGCCCATAGCCAAATTGCGCGCACACTTGTGCGCCGTTTTTACAAAGTTTTCAGATTGCCTCCCGGGTTTGCATTTCCAGCTGAATTGGCCATAGAATCAATTGTGTCGAGAAATTTTTTGAATTTGAGGCCTCGGGTGCGGAGTTTTTGACGTCGTCGCCCATAGCCAAATTGTGCGCACGCTTGTGCGCCGTTTTTACAAAGTTTTCAGATTGCCTCCCGGGTTTGAGTTTCCCACTGAATTGGCCATAGAATCAGTTGTGTCGATGAAGTTTTTGAATTTGAGGCCTCGGGTGCGGAGTTTTTGATGTCGTCGCCCATAGCCAAACTTGCGCGCATGGTTGTGTGCCGTTTTTACAAAGTTTTCAGATTGCCTCCCAGGTTTGCATCCTTCACTGAATTGGCCATAGAATCAATTGTGTCGAGAAAGTTTTTGAATTTGAGGCCTCGGGTGCGGAGTTTTTTGACGTCGTCGCCCATAGCCAAACTTGCGCACATGGTTGTGTGCCGTTTTTACAAAGTTTTCAGATTGCCTCCCAGGTTTGCATCCCTCACTGAATTGGCCATAGAGTCAATTGTGTCGAGACGGTTTTTGAATTTGAGGCCTCGGGTGCGGAGTTTTTGACGTCGTCGCCCATAGCCAAATTGCGCGCACACTTGTGCGCCGTTTTTACAAAGTTTTCAGATTGCCTCTCGGGTTTGCATATCCAGCTGAATTGCCCATAGAATCAATTGTGTCGAGAAAATTTTTGAATTTGAGGCCTCGGGTGCGGAGTTTTTTACGTCGTCGCCCATAGCCAAATTGCGCGCACGCTTGTGCGCCGTTTTTACAAAGTTTTCAGATTGCCTCTCGAGTTTGCATCTCCAGCTGAATTGGCCATAGAATCAATTGTGTCGAGAAAGTTTTTGAATTTGAGGCCTCGGGTGCGGAGTTTTTTACGTCGTCGCCCATAGCCAAACTTGCGCGCATGGTTGTGTGCCGTTTTTACAAAGTTTACAGATTGCCTCCCAGGTTTACATCCCTCACTGAATTGGCCATAGAATCAATTGTGTCGAGACGGTTTTTGAATTTGAGGCCTCGGGTGCGGAGTTTTTGACGTCGTCGCCCATAGCCAAATTGTGCGCACGCTTGTGCGCCATTTTTACAAAGTTTTCAGATTGCCTCCCGGGTTTGAATTTCCCACTGAATTGGCCATAGAATCAGTTGTGTCGATGAAGTTTTTGAATTTGAGGCCTCGGGTGCGGAGTTTTTGACGTCGTCGCCCATAGCCAAACTTGCGCGCATGGTTGTGTGCCGTTTTTACAAAGTTTTCAGATTGCCTCCCAGGTTTGCATCCTTCACTGAATTGGCCATAGAATCAATTGTGTCGAGAAAGTTTTTGAATTTGAGGCCTCGGGTGCGGAGTTTTTGACGTCGTCGCCCATAGCCAAACTTGCGCGCATGGTTGTTTGCCGTTTTTACAAAGTTTTCAGATTGCCTCCTAGGTTTGCATCCCTCACTGAATTGGCCATAGAATCAATTGTGTCGAGACGGTTTTTGAATTTGAGGCCTCGGGTGCAGATTTTTTTACGTCGTCGCCCATAGCCAAACTTGCGCGCATGGTTGTGTGCCGTTTTTACAAAGTTTTTAGATTACCTCCCAGGTTTGCATCCCTCACTGAATTGGCCATAGAATCAATTGTGTCGAGACGGTTTTTGAATTTGAGGCCTCGGGTGCAGAGTTTTTGATGTCGTCGCCCATAGCCAAATTGCGCGCACACTTGTGCGCCGTTTTTACAAAGTTTTCAGATTGCCTCCCGGGTTTGCATTTCCAGCTGAATTGGCCATAGAATCAATTGTGTCGAGAAATTTTTTGAATTTGAGGCCTCGGGTGCGGAGTTTTTGACGTCGTCGCCCATAGCCAAATTGTGCGCACGCTTGTGCGCCGTTTTTACAAAGTTTTCAGATTGCCTCCCGGGTTTGAGTTTCCCACTGAATTGGCCATAGAATCAGTTGTGTCGATGAAGTTTTTGAATTTGAGGCCTCGGGTGCGGAGTTTTTTACGTCGTCGCCCATAGCCAAACTTGCGCGCATGGTTGTGTGCCGTTTTTACAAAGTTTACAGATTGCCTCCCAGGTTTACATCCCTCACTGAATTGGCCATAGAATCAATTGTGTCGAGACGGTTTTTGAATTTGAGGCCTCGGGTGCGGAGTTTTTGACGTCGTCGCCCATAGCCAAATTGTGCGCACGCTTGTGCGCCATTTTTACAAAGTTTTCAGATTGCCTCCCGGGTTTGAATTTCCCACTGAATTGGCCATAGAATCAGTTGTGTCGATGAAGTTTTTGAATTTGAGGCCTCGGGTGCGGAGTTTTTGACGTCGTCGCCCATAGCCAAACTTGCGCGCATGGTTGTGTGCCGTTTTTACAAAGTTTTCAGATTGCCTCCCAGGTTTGCATCCTTCACTGAATTGGCCATAGAATCAATTGTGTCGAGAAAGTTTTTGAATTTGAGGCCTCGGGTGCGGAGTTTTTGACGTCGTCGCCCATAGCCAAATTGTGCGCACGCTTGTGCGCCATTTTTACAAAGTTTTCAGATTGCCTCCCGGGTTTGAATTTCCCACTGAATTGGCCATAGAATCAGTTGTGTCGATGAAGTTTTTGAATTTGAGGCCTCGGGTGCGGAGTTTTTGACGTCGTCGCCCATAGCCAAACTTGCGCGCATGGTTGTGTGCCGTTTTTACAAAGTTTTCAGATTGCCTCCCAGGTTTGCATCCTTCACTGAATTGGCCATAGAATCAATTGTGTCGAGAAAGTTTTTGAATTTGAGGCCTCGGGTGTGGAGTTTTTTGTCGTCGTCGCCCATAGCCAAACTTGCGCGCATGGTTGTGTGCCGTTTTTACAAAGTTTTCAGATTGCCTCCCAGGTTTGCATCCCTCACTGAATTGGCCATAGAGTCAATTGTGTCGAGACGGTTTTTGAATTTGAGGCCTCGGGTGCGGAGTTTTTGACGTCGTCGCCCATAGCCAAATTGCGCGCTCACTTGTGCGCCGTTTTTACAAAGTTTTCAGATTGCCTCTCGGGTTTGCATTTCCAGCTGAATTGGCCATAGAATCAATTGTGTCGAGAAAATTTTTTAATTTGAGGCCTCGGGTGCGAAGTTTTTTACGTCGTCGCCCATAGCCAAATTGCGCGCACGCTTGTGCGCCGTTTTTACAAAGTTTTCAGATTGCCTCTCTGGGTTTGCATCTCCAGCTGAATTGGCCATATAATCAATTGTGTCGAGAAAGTTTTTGAATTTGAGGCCTCGGGTGCGGAGTTTTTTACGTCGTCGCCTATAGCCAAACTTGCGCGCATTGTTGTGTGCCGTTTTTACAAAGTTTTCAGATTGCCTCCCAGGTTTACATCCCTCACTGAATTGGCCATAGAATCAATTGTGTCGAGACGGTTTTTAATTTGAGGCCTCGGGTGCGGAGTTTTTGACGTCGTCGCCCATAGCCAAATTGTGCGCACGCTTGTGCGCCGTTTTTACAAAGTTTTCAGATTGCCTCCCGGGTTTGAATTTCCCACTGAATTGGCCATAGAATCAGTTGTGTCGATGAAGTTTTTGAATTTGAGGCCTCGGGTGCGGAGTTTTTGACGTCGTCGCCCATAGCCAAACTTGCGCGCATGGTTGTGTGCCGTTTTTACAAAGTTTTCAGATTGCCTCCCAGGTTTGCATCCTTCACTGAATTGGCTATAGAATCAATTGTGTCGAGAAAGTTTTTGAATTTGAGGCCTCGGGTGCGGAGTTTTTTGACGTCGTCGCCCATAGCCAAACTTGCGCGCATGGTTGTGTGCCGTTTTTACAAAGTTTTCAGATTGCCTCCCAGGTTTGCATCCCTCACTGAATTGGCCATAGAGTCAATTGTGTCGAGACGGTTTTTGAATTTGAGGCCTCGGGTGCGGAGTTTTTGACGTCGTCGCCCATAGCCAAATTGCGCGCACACTTGTGCGCCGTTTTTACAAAGTTTTCAGATTGCCTCTCGGGTTTGCATTTCCAGCTGAATTGGCCATAGAATCAATTGTGTCAAGAAATTTTTTGAATTTGAGGCCTCGGGTGCGGAGTTTTTTACGTCGTCGCCCATAGCCAAATTGCGCGCACGCTTGTGCGCCGTTTTTACAAAGTTTTCAGATTGCCTCTCGGGTTTGCATCTCCAGCTGAATTGGCCATAGAATCAATTGTGTCGAGAAAGTTTTTGAATTTGAGGCCTCGGGTGCGGAGTTTTTTACGTCGTCGCCCAAAGCCAAACTTGCGCGCATGGTTGTGTGCCGTTTTTACAAAGTTTTCAGATTGCCTCCCAGGTTTACAACCCTCACTGAATTGGCCATAGAATCAATTGGGTCGAGACGGTTTTTGAATTTGAGGCCTCAGGTGCGGAGTTTTTGACGTCGTCGCCCATAGCCAAATTGCGCGCACCCTTGTGCGCCGTTTTTACAAAGTTTTCAGATTGCCTCTCGGGTTCGCATTACCAGCTGAATTGGCCATAAAATCAATTGTGTCGAGAAAATTTTTGAATTTGAGGCCTCGGGTGCGGAGTTTTTGACGTCGTCGCCCATAGCCAAATTGCGCGCACGCTTGTGCGCCGTTTTTACAAAGTTTTCAGATTGCCTCTCGGGTTTGCATTACCAGCTTAATTGGCCATAGAATCAATTGTGTCGAGAAAGTTTTTGAATTTGAGGCATCGAGTGCGGAGTTTTTGACGTCGTCGCCCATAGCCAAACTTGCGCGCATGGTTGTGTGCCGTTTTCACAAAGTTTTCAGATTGCCTCCCAGGTTTGCATCCCTCACTGAATTGGCCATAGAATCAATTGTGTCGAGACGGTTTTTGAATTTGAGGCCTCGGGTCCGGAGTTTTTGACGTCGTCGCCCATAGCCAAATTGCGCGCACACTTGTGCGCCGTTTTTACAAAGTTTTCAGATTGCCTCTCGGGTTTGCATTTCCAGTTGAATTGGCCATAGAATCAATTGTGTCGAGAAATTTTTTGAATTTGAGGCCTCGGGTGCGGAGTTTTTGACGTCGTCGCCCATAGCCAAATTGCGCGCACGCTTGTGCGCCGTTTTTACAAAGTTTTCAGATTGCCTCTCGGGTTTGCATTTCCAGCTGAATTAGCCATAGAATCAATTGTGTCGAGAAAGTTTTTGAATTTGAGGCCTCGGGTGTAGAGTTTTTAACGTCGTCGCCCATAGCCAAACTTGCGCGCATGGTTGTGTGCCGTTTTTAAAAAGTTTTCAGATTGCCTCCCAGGTTTGCATCCCTCACTGAATTGGCCATAAGATCAATTGTGTCGAGACGGTTTTTGAATTTGAGGCGTCGGGTGCGGAATTTTTGACGTCGTCGCCCTAGCCAAATTGCGCGCACGCTTGTGCGCCGTTTTTACAAAGTTTTCAGATTGCCTCTCGGGTTTGCATTTCCAGCTGAATTGGCCATAGAATCAATTGTGTCGAGAAAGTTTTTGAATTTGAGGCCTCGGGTGCGGAGTTTTTGACGTCGTCGCCCATAGCCAAACATGCGCGCATGGTTGTGTGCCGTTTTTACAAAGTTTTCAGATTGCCTCCCAGGTTTGCATCCTTCACTGAATTGGCCATAGAATCAATTGTGTCGAGAAAGTTTTTGAATTTGAGGCCTCGGGTGCGGAGTTTTTGACGTCGTCGCCCATAGCCAAACTTGCGCGCATGGTTGTGTGCCGTTTTTACAAAGTTTTCAGATTGCCTCCCAGGTTTGCATCCTTCACTGAATTGGCCATAGAATCAATTGTGTCGAGAAAGTTTTTGAATTTGAGGCCTCGGGTGCGGAGTTTTTTGACGTCGTCGCCCATAGCCAAACTTGCACGCATGGTTGTGTGCCGTTTTTACAAAGTTTTCAGATTGCCTCCCAGGTTTGCATCCCTCACTGAATTGGCCATAGAGTCAATTTTGTCGAGACGGTTTTTGAATTTGAGGCCTCGGGTGCGGAGTTTTTGACGTCGTCGCCCATAGCCAAATTGCGCGCACACTTGTGCGCCGTTTTTACAAAGTTTTCAGATTGCCTCTCGGGTTTGCATTTCCAGCTGAATTGGCCATAGAATCAATTGTGTCAAGAAATTTTTGAATTTGAGGCCTCGGGTGCGGAGTTTTTTACGTCGTCGCCCATAGCCAAATTGCGCGCACGCTTGTGCGCCGTTTTTACAAAGTTTTCAGATTGCCTCTCGGGTTTGCATCTCCAGCTGAATTGGCCATAGAATCAATTGTGTCGAGACGGTTTTTAATTTGAGGCCTCGGGTGCGGAGTTTTTGACGTCGTCGCCCATAGCCAAATTGTGCGCACGCTTGTGCGCCGTTTTTACAAAGTTTTCAGATTGCCTCCCGGGTTTGAATTTCCCACTGAATTGGCCATAGAATCAGTTGTGTCGATGAAGTTTTTGAATTTGAGGCCTCGGGTGCGGAGTTTTTGACGTCGTCGCCCATAGCCAAACTTGCGCGCATGGTTGTGTGCCGTTTTTACAAAGTTTTCAGATTGCCTCCCAGGTTTGCATCCTTCACTGAATTGGCTATAGAATCAATTGTGTCGAGAAAGTTTTTGAATTTGAGGCCTCGGGTGCGGAGTTTTTTGACATCGTCGCCCATAGCCAAACTTGAGCGCATGGTTGTGTGCCGTTTTTACAAAGTTTTCAGATTGCCTCCCAGGTTTGCATCCCTCACTGAATTGGCCATAGAGTAAATTGTGTCGAGACGGTTTTTGAATTTGAGGCCTCGGGTGCGGAGTTTTTGACGTCGTCGCCCATAGCCAAATTGCGCGCACACTTGTGCGCCGTTTTTACAAAGTTTTCAGATTGCCTCTCGGGTTTGCATTTCCAGCTGAATTGGCCATAGAATCAATTGTGTCAAGAAAATTTTTGAATTTGAGGCCTCGGGTGCGGAGTTTTTTACGTCGTCGCCCATAGCCAAATTGCGCGCACGCTTGTGCGCCGTTTTTACAAAGTTTTCAGATTGCCTCTCGGGTTTGCATCTCCAGCTGAATTGGCCATAGAATCAATTGTGTCGAGAAAGTTTTTGAATTTGAGGCCTCGGTTGCGGAGTTTTTTACGTCGTCGCCCATAGCCAAACTTGCGCGCATGGTTGTGTGCCGTTTTTACAAAGTTTTCAGATTGCCTCCCAGGTTTACATCCCTCACTGAATTGGCCATAGAATCAATTGGGTCGAGACGGTTTTTGAATTTGAGGCCTCAGGTGCGGAGTTTTTGACGTCGTCGCCCATAGCCAAATTGCGCGCACCCTTGTGCGCCGTTTTTACAAAGTTTTCAGATTGCCTCTCGGGTTTGGATTACCAGCTGAATTGGCCATAGAATCAATTGTGTCGAGAAAATTTTTGAATTTGAGGCCTCGGGTGCGGAGTTTTTGACGTCGTCGCCCATAGCCAAATTGCGCGCACGCTTGTGCGCCGTTTTTACAAAGTTTTCAGATTGCCTCTCGGGTTTGCATTACCAGCTTAATTGGCCATAGAATCAATTGTGTCGAGAAAGTTTTTGAATTTGAGGCATCGAGTGCGGAGTTTTTGACGTCGTCGCCCATAGCCAAACTTGCGCGCATGGTTGTGTGCCGTTTTTACAAAGTTTTCAGATTGCCTCCCAGGTTTGCATCCCTCACTGAATTGGCCATAGAATCAATTGTGTCTAGACGGTTTTTGAATTTGAGGCCTCGGGTGCGGAGTTTTTGACGTCGTCGCCCATAGCCAAATTGCGCGCACACTTGTGCGCCGTTTTTACAAAGTTTTCAGATTGCCTCTCGGGTTTGCATTTCCAGTTGAATTGGCCATAGAATCAATTGTGTCGAGAAATTTTTTGAATTTGAGGCCTCGGGTGCGGAGTTTTTGACGTCGTCGCCCATAGCCAAACATGCGCGCATGGTTGTGTGCCGTTTTTACAAAGTTTTCAGATTGCCTCCCAGGTTTGCATCCTTCACTGAATTGGCCATAGAATCAATTGTGTCGAGAAAGTTTTTGAATTTGATGCCTCGGGTGTGTAGTTTTTGACGTCGTCGCCCATAGCCAAACTTGCGCGCATGGTTGTGTGCCGTTTTTACAAAGTTTTCAGATTGCCTCCCAGGTTTGCATCCTTCACTGAATTGGCCATAGAATCAATTGTGTCGAGAAAGTTTTTGAATTTGAGGCCTCGGGTGCGGAGTTTTTTGACGTCGTCGCCCATAGCCAAACTTGCACGCATGGTTGTGTGCCGTTTTTACAAAGTTTTCAGATTGCCTCCCAGGTTTGCATCCCTCACTGAATTGGCCATAGAGTCAATTGTGTCGAGACGGTTTTTGAATTTGAGGCCTCGGGTGCGGAGTTTTTGACGTCGTCGCCCATAGCCAAATTGCGCGCACACTTGTGCGCCGTTTTTACAAAGTTTTCAGATTGCCTCTCGGGTTTGCATTTCCAGCTGAATTGGCCATAGAATCAATTGTGTCGAGAAATTTTTTGAATTTGAGGCCTCGGGTGCGGAGTTTTTTACGTCGTCGCCCATAGCCAAATTGCGCGCACGCTTGTGCGCCGTTTTTACAAAGTTTTCAGATTGCCTCTCGGGTTTGCATCTCCAGCTGAATTGGCCATAGAATCAATTGTGTCGAGAAAGTTTTTGAATTTGAGGCCTCGGGTGCGGAGTTTTTTACGTCGTCGCCCATAGCCAAACTTGCGCGCATGGTTGTGTGCCGTTTTTACAAAGTTTTCAGATTGCCTCCCAAGTTTACATCCCTCACTGAATTGGCCATATAATCAATTGGGTCGAGACGGTTTTTGAATTTGAGGCCTCAGGTGCGGAGTTTTTGACGTCGTCGCCCATAGCCAAATTGCGCGCACCCTTGTGCGCCGTTTTTACAAAGTTTTCAGATTGCCTCTCGGGTTTGCATTTGCCAGCTGAATTGGCCATAGAATCAATTGTGTCGAGAAAATTTTTGAATTTGAGGCCTCGGGTGCGGAGTTTTTGACGTCGACGCCCATAGCCAAATTGCGCGCACGCTTGTGCGCCGTTTTTACAAAGTTTTCAGATTGCCTCTCGGGTTTGCATTCCCAGTTGAATTGGCCATAGAATCAATTGTGTCGAGAAAGTTTTTGAATTTGAGGCCTCGGGTGCGGAGTTTTTTACGTCGTCGCCCATAGCCAAACTTGCGCGCATGGTTGTGTGCCGTTTTTACAAAGTTTTCAGATTGCCTCCCAGGTTTACATCCCTCACTGAATTGGTCATAGAATCAATTGGGTCGAGACGGTTTTTGAATTTGAGGCCTCAGGTGCGGAGTTTTTGACGTCGTCGCCCATAGCCAAATTGCGCGCACCCTTGTGCGCCGTTTTTACAAAGTTTTCAGATTGCCTCTCGGGTTTGCATCTCCAGCTGAATTGGCCATAGAATCAATTGTGTCGAGAAAGTTTTTGAATTTGAGGCCTCGGGTGCGGAGTTTTTTACGTCGTCGTCCATAGCCAAACTTGCGCGCATGGTTGTGTGCCGTTTTTACAAAGTTTTCAGATTGCCTCCCAGGTTTACATCCCTCACTGACTTGGCCATAGAATCAATTGGGTCGAGACGGTTTTTGAATTTGAGGCCTCAAGTGCGGAGTTTTTGACGTCGTCGCCCATAGCCAAATTGCGCGCACCCTTGTGCGCCGTTTTTACAAAGTTTTCAGATTGCCTCTCGAGTTTGCATTTGCCAGCTGAATTGGCCATAGAATCAATTGTGTCGAGAAAATTTTTGAATTTGAGGCCTCGGGTGCGGAGTTTTTTACGTCGACGCCCATAGCCAAATTGCGCGCACGCTTGTGCGCCGTTTTTACAAAGTTTTCAGATTGCCTCTCGGGTTTGCATCTCCAGTTGAATTGGCCATAGAATCAATTGTGTCGAGAATTTTTTTGAATTTGACGCCTCGGGTGCGGAGTTTTTTACGTCGTCGCCCATAGCCAAACTTGCGCGCATGGTTGTGTGCCGTTTTTACAAAGTTTTCAGATTGCCTCCCAGGTTTACATCCCTCACTGAATTGGTCATAGAATCAATTGGGTCGAGACGGTTTTTGAATTTGAGGCCTCTGGTGCGGAGTTTTTGACGTCGTCGCCCATAGCCAAATTGCGCGCACCCTTGTGCGCCGTTTTTATAAAGTTTTCAGATTGCCTCTCGGGTTTGCATTACCAGCTGAATTGGCCATAGAATCAATTGTGTGGAGAAAATTTTTGAATTTGAGGCCTCGGGTGCGGAGTTTTTGACGTCGTCGCCCATAGCCAAATTGCGCGCACGCTTGTGCGCCGTTTTTACAAAGTTTTCAGATTGCCTCTCGGGTTTGCATTACCAGCTTAATTGGCCATAGAATCAATTGTGTCGAGAAAGTTTTTGAATTTGAGGCATCGGGTGCGGAGTTTTTGACGTCGTCGCCCATAGCCAAACTTGCGCGCATGGTTGTGTGCCGTTTTTACAAAGTTTTCAAATTGCCTCCCAGGTTTGCATCCCTCACTGAATTGGCCATAGAATCAATTGTGTCGAGATGGTTTTTGAATTTGAGGCCTCGGGTGCGGAGTTTTTGACGTCGTCGCCCATAGCCAAATTGCGCGCACACTTGTGCGCCATTTTTACAAAGTTTTCAGATTGCCTCTCGGGTTTGCATTTCCAGCTGAATTGGCCATATAATCAATTGTGTCGAGAAATTTTTTGAATTTGAGGCCTCGGGTGCGGAGTTTTTGACGTCGTCGCCCATAGCCAAATTGCGCGCACCCTTGTGCGCCGTTTTTACAAAGTTTTCAGATTGCCTCTCGGGTTTGCATTTGCCAGCTGAATTGGCCATAGAATCAATTGTGTCGAGAAAATTTTTGAATTTGAGGCCTCGGGTGCGGAGTTTTTGACGTCGACGCCCATAGCCAAATTGCGCGCACGCTTGTGCGCCGTTTTTACAAAGTTTTCAGATTGCCTCTCGGGTTTGCATCTCCAGTTGAATTGGCCATAGAATCAATTGTGTCGAGAAATTTTTTGAATTTGAGGCCTCGAGTGCGGAGTTTTTTACGTCGTCGCCCATAGCCAAACTTGCGCGCATGGTTGTGTGCCGTTTTTACAAAGTTTTCAGATTGCCTCCCAGGTTTACATCCCTCACTGAATTGGTCATAGAATCAATTGGGTCGAGACGGTTTTTGAATTTGAGGCCTCAGGTGCGGAGTTTTTGACGTCGTCGCCCATAGCCAAATTGCGCGCACCCTTGTGCGCCGTTTTTATAAAGTTTTCAGATTGCCTCTCGGGTTTGCATTACCAGCTGAATTGGCCATAGAATCAATTGTGTGGAGAAAATTTTTGAATTTGAGGCCTCGGGTGCGGAGTTTTTTACGTCGTCGCCCATAGCCAAATTGCGCGCACGCTTGTGCGCCGTTTTTACAAAGTTTTTAGATTGCCTCTCGGGTTTGCATTACCAGCTTAATTGGCCATAGAATCAATTGTGTCGAGAAAGTTTTTGAATTTGAGGCATCGGGTGCGGAGTTTTTGACGTCGTCGCCCATAGCCAAACTTGCGCGCATGGTTGTGTGCCGTTTTTACAAAGTTTTCAAATTGCCTCCCAGGTTTGCATCCCTCACTGAATTGGTCATAGAATCAATTGGGTCGAGACGGTTTTTGAATTTGAGGCCTCAGGTGCGGAGTTTTTGACGTCGTCGCCCATAGCCAAATTGCGCGCACCCTTGTGCGCCGTTTTTACAAAGTTTTCAGATTGCCTCTCGGGTTTGCATCTCCAGCTGAATTGGCCATAGAATCAATTGTGTCGAGAAAGTTTTTGAATTTGAGGCCTCGGGTGCGGAGTTTTTTACGTCGTCGTCCATAGCCAAACTTGCGCGCATGGTTGTGTGCCGTTTTTACAAAGTTTTCAGATTGCCTCCCAGGTTTACATCCCTCACTGACTTGGCCATAGAATCAATTGGGTCGAGACGGTTTTTGAATTTGAGGCCTCAAGTGCGGAGTTTTTGACGTCGTCGCCCATAGCCAAATTGCGCGCACCCTTGTGCGCCGTTTTTACAAAGTTTTCAGATTGCCTCTCGGGTTTGCATTTGCCAGCTGAATTGGCCATAGAATCAATTGTGTCGAGAAAATTTTTTAATTTGAGGCCTCGGGTGCGGAGTTTTTTACGTCGACGCCCATAGCCAAATTGCGCGCACGCTTGTGCGCCGTTTTTACAAAGTTTTCAGATTGCCTCTCGGGTTTGCATCTCCAGTTGAATTGGCCATAGAATCAATTGTGTCGAGAATTTTTTTGAATTTGACGCCTCGGGTGCGGAGTTTTTTACGTCGTCGCCCATAGCCAAACTTGCGCGCATGGTTGTGTGCCGTTTTTACAAAGTTTTCAGATTGCCTCCCAGGTTTACATCCCTCACTGAATTGGTCATAGAATCAATTGGGTCGAGACGGTTTTTGAATTTGAGGCCTCTGGTGCGGAGTTTTTGACGTCGTCGCCCATAGCCAAATTGCGCGCACCCTTGTGCGCCGTTTTTATAAAGTTTTCAGATTGCCTCTCGGGTTTGCATTACCAGCTGAATTGGCCATAGAATCAATTGTGTGGAGAAAATTTTTGAATTTGAGGCCTCGGGTGCGGAGTTTTTGACGTCGTCGCCCATAGCCAAATTGCGCGCACGCTTGTGCGCCGTTTTTACAAAGTTTTCAGATTGCCTCTCGGGTTTGCATTACCAGCTTAATTGGCCATAGAATCAATTGTGTCGAGAAAGTTTTTGAATTTGAGGCATCGGGTGCGGAGTTTTTGACGTCGTCGCCCATAGCCAAACTTGCGCGCATGGTTGTGTGCCGTTTTTACAAAGTTTTCAAATTGCCTCCCAGGTTTGCATCCCTCACTGAATTGGCCATAGAATCAATTGTGTCGAGATGGTTTTTGAATTTGAGGCCTCGGGTGCGGAGTTTTTGACGTCGTCGCCCATAGCCAAATTGCGCGCACACTTGTGCGCCATTTTTACAAAGTTTTCAGATTGCCTCTCGGGTTTGCATTTCCAGCTGAATTGGCCATATAATCAATTGTGTCGAGAAATTTTTTGAATTTGAGGCCTCGGGTGCGGAGTTTTTGACGTCGTCGCCCATAGCCAAATTGCGCGCACCCTTGTGCGCCGTTTTTACAAAGTTTTCAGATTGCCTCTCGGGTTTGCATTTGCCAGCTGAATTGGCCATAGAATCAATTGTGTCGAGAAAATTTTTGAATTTGAGGCCTCGGGTGCGGAGTTTTTGACGTCGACGCCCATAGCCAAATTGCGCGCACGCTTGTGCGCCGTTTTTACAAAGTTTTCAGATTGCCTCTCGGGTTTGCATCTCCAGTTGAATTGGCCATAGAATCAATTGTGTCGAGAAATTTTTTGAATTTGAGGCCTCGGGTGCGGAGTTTTTGACGTCGTCGCCCATAGCCAAATTGCGCGCACGCTTGTGCGCCGTTTTTACAAAGTTTTTAGATTGCCTCTCGGGTTTGCATTACCAGCTTAATTGGCCATAGAATCAATTGTGTCGAGAAAGTTTTTGAATTTGAGGCATCGGGTGCGGAGTTTTTGACGTCGTCGCCCATAGCCAAACTTGCGCGCATGGTTGTGTGCCGTTTTTACAAAGTTTTCAAATTGCCTCCCAGGTTTGCATCCCTCACTGAATTGGTCATAGAATCAATTGGGTCGAGACGGTTTTTGAATTTGAGGCCTCAGGTGCGGAGTTTTTGACGTCGTCGCCCATAGCCAAATTGCGCGCACCCTTGTGCGCCGTTTTTACAAAGTTTTCAGATTGCCTCTCGGGTTTGCATCTCCAGCTGAATTGGCCATAGAATCAATTGTGTCGAGAAAGTTTTTGAATTTGAGGCCTCGGGTGCGGAGTTTTTTACGTCGTCGTCCATAGCCAAACTTGCGCGCATGGTTGTGTGCCGTTTTTACAAAGTTTTCAGATTGCCTCCCAGGTTTACATCCCTCACTGACTTGGCCATAGAATCAATTGGGTCGAGACGGTTTTTGAATTTGAGGCCTCAAGTGCGGAGTTTTTGACGTCGTCGCCCATAGCCAAATTGCGCGCACCCTTGTGCGCCGTTTTTACAAAGTTTTCAGATTGCCTCTCGGGTTTGCATTTGCCAGCTGAATTGGCCATAGAATCAATTGTGTCGAGAAAATTTTTTAATTTGAGGCCTCGGGTGCGGAGTTTTTTACGTCGACGCCCATAGCCAAATTGCGCGCACGCTTGTGCGCCGTTTTTACAAAGTTTTCAGATTGCCTCTCGGGTTTGCATCTCCAGTTGAATTGGCCATAGAATCAATTGTGTGGAGAAAATTTTTGAATTTGAGGCCTCGGGTGCGGAGTTTTTTACGTCGTCGCCCATAGCCAAATTGCGCGCACGCTTGTGCGCCGTTTTTACAAAGTTTTTAGATTGCCTCTCGGGTTTGCATTACCAGCTTAATTGGCCATAGAATCAATTGTGTCGAGAAAGTTTTTGAATTTGAGGCATCGGGTGCGGAGTTTTTGACGTCGTCGCCCATAGCCAAACTTGCGCGCATGGTTGTGTGCCGTTTTTACAAAGTTTTCAAATTGCCTCCCAGGTTTGCATCCCTCACTGAATTGGTCATAGAATCAATTGGGTCGAGACGGTTTTTGAATTTGAGGCCTCAGGTGCGGAGTTTTTGACGTCGTCGCCCATAGCCAAATTGCGCGCACCCTTGTGCGCCGTTTTTACAAAGTTTTCAGATTGCCTCTCGGGTTTGCATCTCCAGCTGAATTGGCCATAGAATCAATTGTGTCGAGAAAGTTTTTGAATTTGAGGCCTCGGGTGCGGAGTTTTTTACGTCGTCGTCCATAGCCAAACTTGCGCGCATGGTTGTGTGCCGTTTTTACAAAGTTTTCAGATTGCCTCCCAGGTTTACATCCCTCACTGACTTGGCCATAGAATCAATTGGGTCGAGACGGTTTTTGAATTTGAGGCCTCAAGTGCGGAGTTTTTGACGTCGTCGCCCATAGCCAAATTGCGCGCACCCTTGTGCGCCGTTTTTACAAAGTTTTCAGATTGCCTCTCGGGTTTGCATTTGCCAGCTGAATTGGCCATAGAATCAATTGTGTCGAGAAAATTTTTTAATTTGAGGCCTCGGGTGCGGAGTTTTTTACGTCGACGCCCATAGCCAAATTGCGCGCACGCTTGTGCGCCGTTTTTACAAAGTTTTCAGATTGCCTCTCGGGTTTGCATCTCCAGTTGAATTGGCCATAGAATCAATTGTGTCGAGAATTTTTTTGAATTTGACGCCTCGGGTGCGGAGTTTTTTACGTCGTCGCCCATAGCCAAACTTGCGCGCATGGTTGTGTGCCGTTTTTACAAAGTTTTCAGATTGCCTCCCAGGTTTACATCCCTCACTGAATTGGTCATAGAATCAATTGGGTCGAGACGGTTTTTGAATTTGAGGCCTCTGGTGCGGAGTTTTTGACGTCGTCGCCCATAGCCAAATTGCGCGCACCCTTGTGCGCCGTTTTTATAAAGTTTTCAGATTGCCTCTCGGGTTTGCATTACCAGCTGAATTGGCCATAGAATCAATTGTGTGGAGAAAATTTTTGAATTTGAGGCCTCGGGTGCGGAGTTTTTGACGTCGTCGCCCATAGCCAAATTGCGCGCACGCTTGTGCGCCGTTTTTACAAAGTTTTCAGATTGCCTCTCGGGTTTGCATTACCAGCTTAATTGGCCATAGAATCAATTGTGTCGAGAAAGTTTTTGAATTTGAGGCATCGGGTGCGGAGTTTTTGACGTCGTCGCCCATAGCCAAACTTGCGCGCATGGTTGTGTGCCGTTTTTACAAAGTTTTCAAATTGCCTCCCAGGTTTGCATCCCTCACTGAATTGGCCATAGAATCAATTGTGTCGAGATGGTTTTTGAATTTGAGGCCTCGGGTGCGGAGTTTTTGACGTCGTCGCCCATAGCCAAATTGCGCGCACACTTGTGCGCCATTTTTACAAAGTTTTCAGATTGCCTCTCGGGTTTGCATTTCCAGCTGAATTGGCCATATAATCAATTGTGTCGAGAAATTTTTTGAATTTGAGGCCTCGGGTGCGGAGTTTTTGACGTCGTCGCCCATAGCCAAATTGCGCGCACCCTTGTGCGCCGTTTTTACAAAGTTTTCAGATTGCCTCTCGGGTTTGCATTTGCCAGCTGAATTGGCCATAGAATCAATTGTGTCGAGAAAATTTTTGAATTTGAGGCCTCGGGTGCGGAGTTTTTGACGTCGACGCCCATAGCCAAATTGCGCGCACGCTTGTGCGCCGTTTTTACAAAGTTTTCAGATTGCCTCTCGGGTTTGCATCTCCAGTTGAATTGGCCATAGAATCAATTGTGTCGAGAAATTTTTTGAATTTGAGGCCTCGGGTGCGGAGTTTTTGACGTCGTCGCCCATAGCCAAATTGCGCGCACGCTTGTGCGCCGTTTTTACAAAGTTTTTAGATTGCCTCTCGGGTTTGCATTACCAGCTTAATTGGCCATAGAATCAATTGTGTCGAGAAAGTTTTTGAATTTGAGGCATCGGGTGCGGAGTTTTTGACGTCGTCGCCCATAGCCAAACTTGCGCGCATGGTTGTGTGCCGTTTTTACAAAGTTTTCAAATTGCCTCCCAGGTTTGCATCCCTCACTGAATTGGTCATAGAATCAATTGGGTCGAGACGGTTTTTGAATTTGAGGCCTCAGGTGCGGAGTTTTTGACGTCGTCGCCCATAGCCAAATTGCGCGCACCCTTGTGCGCCGTTTTTACAAAGTTTTCAGATTGCCTCTCGGGTTTGCATCTCCAGCTGAATTGGCCATAGAATCAATTGTGTCGAGAAAGTTTTTGAATTTGAGGCCTCGGGTGCGGAGTTTTTTACGTCGTCGTCCATAGCCAAACTTGCGCGCATGGTTGTGTGCCGTTTTTACAAAGTTTTCAGATTGCCTCCCAGGTTTACATCCCTCACTGACTTGGCCATAGAATCAATTGGGTCGAGACGGTTTTTGAATTTGAGGCCTCAAGTGCGGAGTTTTTGACGTCGTCGCCCATAGCCAAATTGCGCGCACCCTTGTGCGCCGTTTTTACAAAGTTTTCAGATTGCCTCTCGGGTTTGCATTTGCCAGCTGAATTGGCCATAGAATCAATTGTGTCGAGAAAATTTTTTAATTTGAGGCCTCGGGTGCGGAGTTTTTTACGTCGACGCCCATAGCCAAATTGCGCGCACGCTTGTGCGCCGTTTTTACAAAGTTTTCAGATTGCCTCTCGGGTTTGCATCTCCAGTTGAATTGGCCATAGAATCAATTGTGTCGAGAATTTTTTTGAATTTGACGCCTCGGGTGCGGAGTTTTTTACGTCGTCGCCCATAGCCAAACTTGCGCGCATGGTTGTGTGCCGTTTTTACAAAGTTTTCAGATTGCCTCCCAGGTTTACATCCCTCACTGAATTGGTCATAGAATCAATTGGGTCGAGACGGTTTTTGAATTTGAGGCCTCTGGTGCGGAGTTTTTGACGTCGTCGCCCATAGCCAAATTGCGCGCACCCTTGTGCGCCGTTTTTATAAAGTTTTCAGATTGCCTCTCGGGTTTGCATTACCAGCTGAATTGGCCATAGAATCAATTGTGTGGAGAAAATTTTTGAATTTGAGGCCTCGGGTGCGGAGTTTTTGACGTCGTCGCCCATAGCCAAATTGCGCGCACGCTTGTGCGCCGTTTTTACAAAGTTTTCAGATTGCCTCTCGGGTTTGCATTACCAGCTTAATTGGCCATAGAATCAATTGTGTCGAGAAAGTTTTTGAATTTGAGGCATCGGGTGCGGAGTTTTTGACGTCGTCGCCCATAGCCAAACTTGCGCGCATGGTTGTGTGCCGTTTTTACAAAGTTTTCAAATTGCCTCCCAGGTTTGCATCCCTCACTGAATTGGCCATAGAATCAATTGTGTCGAGATGGTTTTTGAATTTGAGGCCTCGGGTGCGGAGTTTTTGACGTCGTCGCCCATAGCCAAATTGCGCGCACACTTGTGCGCCATTTTTACAAAGTTTTCAGATTGCCTCTCGGGTTTGCATTTCCAGCTGAATTGGCCATATAATCAATTGTGTCGAGAAATTTTTTGAATTTGAGGCCTCGGGTGCGGAGTTTTTGACGTCGTCGCCCATAGCCAAATTGCGCGCACCCTTGTGCGCCGTTTTTACAAAGTTTTCAGATTGCCTCTCGGGTTTGCATTTGCCAGCTGAATTGGCCATAGAATCAATTGTGTCGAGAAAATTTTTGAATTTGAGGCCTCGGGTGCGGAGTTTTTGACGTCGACGCCCATAGCCAAATTGCGCGCACGCTTGTGCGCCGTTTTTACAAAGTTTTCAGATTGCCTCTCGGGTTTGCATCTCCAGTTGAATTGGCCATAGAATCAATTGTGTCGAGAAATTTTTTGAATTTGAGGCCTCGAGTGCGGAGTTTTTTACGTCGTCGCCCATAGCCAAACTTGCGCGCATGGTTGTGTGCCGTTTTTACAAAGTTTTCAGATTGCCTCCCAGGTTTACATCCCTCACTGAATTGGTCATAGAATCAATTGGGTCGAGACGGTTTTTGAATTTGAGGCCTCAGGTGCGGAGTTTTTGACGTCGTCGCCCATAGCCAAATTGCGCGCACCCTTGTGCGCCGTTTTTATAAAGTTTTCAGATTGCCTCTCGGGTTTGCATTACCAGCTGAATTGGCCATAGAATCAATTGTGTGGAGAAAATTTTTGAATTTGAGGCCTCGGGTGCGGAGTTTTTTACGTCGTCGCCCATAGCCAAATTGCGCGCACGCTTGTGCGCCGTTTTTACAAAGTTTTTAGATTGCCTCTCGGGTTTGCATTACCAGCTTAATTGGCCATAGAATCAATTGTGTCGAGAAAGTTTTTGAATTTGAGGCATCGGGTGCGGAGTTTTTGACGTCGTCGCCCATAGCCAAACTTGCGCGCATGGTTGTGTGCCGTTTTTACAAAGTTTTCAAATTGCCTCCCAGGTTTGCATCCCTCACTGAATTGGCCATAGAATCAATTGTGTCGAGATGGTTTTTGAATTTGAGGCCTCGGGTGCGGAGTTTTTGACGTCGTCGCCCATAGCCAAATTGCGCGCACACTTGTGCGCCATTTTTACAAAGTTTTCAGATTGCCTCTCGGGTTTGCATTTCCAGCTGAATTGGCCATATAATCAATTGTGTCGAGAAAGTTTTTGAATTTGAGGCCTCGGGTGCAGAGTTTTTAACGTCGTCGCCCATAGCCAAACTTGCGCGCATGGTTGTGTGCCGTTTTTAAAAAGTTTTCAGATTGCATCCCAGGTTTGCATCCCTCACTGAATTGGCCATAGGATCAATTGTGTCGAGACGGTTTTTGAATTTGAGGCCTCGGGTGCGGAGTTTTTGACGTCGTCGCCCTAGCCAAATTGCGCGCACGCTTGTGCGCCGTTTTTACAAAGTTTTCAGATTGCCTCTCGGGTTTGCATTACCAACTGAATTGGCCATAGAATCAATTGTGTCGAGAAAGTTTTTGAATTTGAGGCCTCGGGTGCGGAGTTTTTGACGTCGTCGCCCATAGCCAAACATGCGCGCATGGTTGTGTGCCGTTTTTACAAAGTTTTCAGATTGCCTCCCAGGTTTGCATCCCTCACTGAATTGGCCATAGGATCAATTGTGTCGAGACGGTTTTTGAATTTGAGGCCTCGGGTGCGGAGTTTTTGACGTCGTCGCCCTAGCCAAATTGCGCGCACGCTTGTGCGCCGTTTTTACAAAGTTTTCAGATTGCCTCTCAGGTTTGCATTTCCAGCTGAATTGGCCATAGAATCAATTGTGTCGAGAAAGTTTTTGAATTTGAGGCCTCGGGTGCAGAGTTTTTAACGTCGTCGCCCATAGCCAAACTTGCGCGCATGGTTGTGTGCCGTTTTTAAAAAGTTTTCGGATTGCCTCCCAGGTTTGCATCCCTCACTGAATTGGCCATAGGATCAATTGTGTCGAGACGGTTTTTGAATTTGAGGCCTCGGGTGCGGAGTTTTTGACGTCGTCGCCCTAGCCAAATTGCGCGCACGCTTGTGCGCCGTTTTTACAAAGTTTTCAGATTGCCTCTCGGGCTTGCATTTCCAGCTGAATTGGCCATAGAATCTATTGTGTCGAGAAATTTTTTGAATTTGAGGCCTCGGGTGCGGAGGTTTTGACGTCGTCGCCCATAGCCAAATTGCGCGCACGCTTGTGCGCCGTTTTTACAAAGTTTTCAGATTGCCTCTCGGGTTTGCATTTCCAGCTGAATTGGCCATAGAATCAATTGTGTCGAGAAAGTTTTTGAATTTGAGGCCTCGGGTGCAGAGTTTTTAACGTCGTCGCCCATAGCCAAACTTGCGCGCATGGTTGTGTGCCGTTTTTAAAAAGTTTTCAGATTGCCTCCCAGGTTTGCATCCCTCACTGAATTGGCCATAGGATCAATTGTGTCGAGACGGTTTTTGAATTTGAGGCCTCGGGTGCGGAGTTTTTTACGTCGTCGCCCTAGCCAAATTGCGCGCACGCTTGTGCGCCGTTTTTACAAAGTTTTCAGATTGCCTCTCGGGTTTGCATTACCAGTTGAATTGGCCATAGAATCAATTGTGTCGAGAAAGTTTTTGAATTTGAGGCCTCGGGTGCGGAGTTTTTGACGTCGTCGCCCATAGCCAAACATGCGCGCATGGTTGTGTGCCGTTTTTACAAAGTTTTCAGATTGCCTCCCAGGTTTGCATCCTTCACTGAATTGGCCATAGAATCAATTGTGTCGAGAAAGTTTTTGAATTTGAGGCCTCGGGTGCGGAGTTTTTGACGTCGTCGCCCATAGCCAAACTTGCGCGCATGGTTGTGTGCCGTTTTTACAAAGTTTTCAGATTGCCTCCCAGGTTTGCATCCTTCACTGAATTGGCCATAGAATCAATTGTGTCGAGAAAGTTTTTGAATTTGAGGCCTCGGGTGCGGAGTTTTTTGACGTCGTCGCCCATAGCCAAACTTGCACGCATGGTTGTGTGCCGTTTTTACAAAGTTTTCAGATTGCCTCCCAGGTTTGCATCCCTCACTGAATTGGATATAGAGTCAATTGTGTCGAGACGGTTTTTGAATTTGAGGCCTCGGGTGCGGAGTTTTTGACGTCGTCGCCCATAGCCAAATTGCGCGCACGCTTGTGCGCCGTTTTTACAAAGTTTTTAGATTGCCTCTCGGGTTTGCATTACCAGCTTAATTGGCCATAGAATCAATTGTGTCGAGAAAGTTTTTGAATTTGAGGCATCGGGTGCGGAGTTTTTGACGTCGTCGCCCATAGCCAAACTTGCGCGCATGGTTGTGTGCCGTTTTTACAAAGTTTTCAAATTGCCTCCCAGGTTTGCATCCCTCACTGAATTGGCCATAGAATCAATTGTGTCGAGATGGTTTTTGAATTTGAGGCCTCGGGTGCGGAGTTTTTGACGTCGTCGCCCATAGCCAAATTGCGCGCACACTTGTGCGCCATTTTTACAAAGTTTTCAGATTGCCTCTCGGGTTTGCATTTCCAGCTGAATTGGCCATATAATCAATTGTGTCGAGAAAGTTTTTGAATTTGAGGCCTCGGGTGCAGAGTTTTTAACGTCGTCGCCCATAGCCAAACTTGCGCGCATGGTTGTGTGCCGTTTTTAAAAAGTTTTCAGATTGCATCCCAGGTTTGCATCCCTCACTGAATTGGCCATAGGATCAATTGTGTCGAGACGGTTTTTGAATTTGAGGCCTCGGGTGCGGAGTTTTTGACGTCGTCGCCCTAGCCAAATTGCGCGCACGCTTGTGCGCCGTTTTTACAAAGTTTTCAGATTGCCTCTCGGGTTTGCATTACCAACTGAATTGGCCATAGAATCAATTGTGTCGAGAAAGTTTTTGAATTTGAGGCCTCGGGTGCGGAGTTTTTGACGTCGTCGCCCATAGCCAAACATGCGCGCATGGTTGTGTGCCGTTTTTACAAAGTTTTCAGATTGCCTCCCAGGTTTGCATCCCTCACTGAATTGGCCATAGGATCAATTGTGTCGAGACGGTTTTTGAATTTGAGGCCTCGGGTGCGGAGTTTTTGACGTCGTCGCCCTAGCCAAATTGCGCGCACGCTTGTGCGCCGTTTTTACAAAGTTTTCAGATTGCCTCTCAGGTTTGCATTTCCAGCTGAATTGGCCATAGAATCAATTGTGTCGAGAAAGTTTTTGAATTTGAGGCCTCGGGTGCAGAGTTTTTAACGTCGTCGCCCATAGCCAAACTTGCGCGCATGGTTGTGTGCCGTTTTTAAAAAGTTTTCGGATTTCCTCCCAGGTTTGCATCCCTCACTGAATTGGCCATAGGATCAATTGTGTCGAGACGGTTTTTGAATTTGAGGCCTCGGGTGCGGAGTTTTTGACGTCGTCGCCCTAGCCAAATTGCGCGCACGCTTGTGCGCCGTTTTTACAAAGTTTTCAGATTGCCTCTCGGGCTTGCATTTCCAGCTGAATTGGCCATAGAATCAATTGTGTCGAGAAATTTTTTGAATTTGAGGCCTCGGGTGCGGAGGTTTTGACGTCGTCGCCCATAGCCAAATTGCGCGCACGCTTGTGCGCCGTTTTTACAAAGTTTTCAGATTGCCTCTCGGGTTTGCATTTCCAGCTGAATTGGCCATAGAATCAATTGTGTCGAGAAAGTTTTTGAATTTGAGGCCTCGGGTGCAGAGTTTTTAACGTCGTCGCCCATAGCCAAACTTGCGCGCATGGTTGTGTGCCGTTTTTAAAAAGTTTTCAGATTGCCTCCCAGGTTTGCATCCCTCACTGAATTGGCCATAGGATCAATTGTGTCGAGACGGTTTTTGAATTTGAGGCCTCGGGTGCGGAGTTTTTTACGTCGTCGCCCTAGCCAAATTGCGCGCACGCTTGTGCGCCGTTTTTACAAAGTTTTCAGATTGCCTCTCGGGTTTGCATTACCAGTTGAATTGGCCATAGAATCAATTGTGTCGAGAAAGTTTTTGAATTTGAGGCCTCGGGTGCGGAGTTTTTGACGTCGTCGCCCATAGCCAAACATGCGCGCATGGTTGTGTGCCGTTTTTACAAAGTTTTCAGATTGCCTCCCAGGTTTGCATCCTTCACTGAATTGGCCATAGAATCAATTGTGTCGAGAAAGTTTTTGAATTTGAGGCCTCGGGTGCGGAGTTTTTGACGTCGTCGCCCATAGCCAAACTTGCGCGCATGGTTGTGTGCCGTTTTTACAAAGTTTTCAGATTGCCTCCCAGGTTTGCATCCTTCACTGAATTGGCCATAGAATCAATTGTGTCGAGAAAGTTTTTGAATTTGAGGCCTCGGGTGCGGAGTTTTTTCACGTCGTCGCCCATAGCCAAACTTGCACGCATGGTTGTGTGCCGTTTTTACAAAGTTTTCAGATTGCCTCCCAGGTTTGCATCCCTCACTGAATTGGATATAGAGTCAATTGTGTCGAGACGGTTTTTGAATTTGAGGCCTCGGGTGCGGAGTTTTTGACGTCGTCGCCCATAGCCAAATTGCGCGCACACTTGTGCGCCGTTTTTACAAAGTTTTCAGATTGCCTCTCGGGTTTGCATTTCCAGCTGAATTGGCCATAGAATCAATTGTGTCGAGAAAATTTTTAAATTTGAGGCCTCGGGTGCGGAGTTTTTTACGTCGTCGCCCATAGCCAAATTGCGCGCACGCTTGTGCGCCGTTTTTACAAAGTTTTCAGATTGCCTCTCGGGTTTGCATCTCCAGCTGAATTGGCCATAGAATCAATTGTGTCGAGAAAGTTTTTGAATTTGAGACCTCGGGTGCGGAGTTTTTTACGTCGTCGCCCATAGCCAAACTTGCGCGCATGGTTGTGTGCCGTTTTTACAAAGTTTTCAGATTGCCTCCCAGGTTTACATCCCTCACTGAATTGGCCATAGAATCAATTGGGTCGAGACGGTTTTTGAATTTGAGGCCTCAGGTGCGGAGTTTTTGACGTCGTCGCCCATAGCCAAATTGCGCGCACCCTTGTGCACCGTTTTTACAAAGTTTTCAGATTGCCTCTCGGGTTTGCATTTGCCAGCTGAATTGGCCATAGAATCAATTGTGTCGAGAAAATTTTTGAATTTGAGGCCTCGGGTGCGGAGTTTTTGACGTCGTCGCCCATAGCCAAATTGCGCGCACGCTTGTGCGCCGTTTTTACAAAGTTTTCAGATTGCCTCTCGGGTTTGCATTACCAGCTGAATTGGCCATAGAATCAATTGTGTCGAGAAAGTTTTTGAATTTGAGGCATCGGGTGCGGAGTTTTTGACGTCGTCGCCCATAGCCAAACTTGCGCGCATGGTTGTGTGCCGTTTTAACAAAGTTTTCAGATTGCCTCCCAGGTTTGCATCCCTCACTGAATTGGCCATAGAATCAATTGTGTCGAGACGGTTTTTGAATTTGAGGCCTCGGGTGCGGAGTTTTTGACGTCGTCGCCCATAGCCAAATTGCGCGCACACTTGTGCGCGTTTTTACAAAGTTTTCAGATTGCCTCTCGGGTTTGCATTTCCAGCTGAATTGGCCATAGAATCAATTGTCTCGAGAAATTTTTTGAATTTGAGGCCTCGGGTGCGGAGTTTTTGACGTCGTCGCCCATAGCCAAATTGCGCGCACGCTTGTGCGCCGTTTTTACAAAGTTTTCAGATTGCCTCTCGGGTTTGCATTTCCAGCTGAATTGGCCATAGAATCAATTGTGTCGAGAAAGTTTTTGAATTTGAGGCCTCGGGTGCAGAGTTTTTAACGTCGTCGCCCATAGCCAAACTTGCGCGCATGGTTGTGTGCCGTTTTTAAAAAGTTTTCAGATTGCCTCCCAGGTTTGCATCCCTCACTGAATTGGCCATAGGATCAATTGTGTCGAGACGGTTTTTGAATTTGAGGCCTCGGGTGCGGAGTTTTTGACGTCGTCGCCCTAGCCAAATTGCGCGCACGTTTGTGCGCCGTTTTTACAAAGTTTTCAGATTGCCTCTCGGGTTTGCATTTCTAGCTGAATTGGCCATAGAATCAATTGTGTCGAGAAAGTTTTTGAATTTGAGGCCTCGGGTGCGGATTTTTTGACGTCGTCGCCCATAGCCAAACATGCGCGCATGGTTGTGTGCAGTTTTTACAAAGTTTTCAGATTGCCTCCCAGGTTTGCATCCCTCACTGAATTGGCTATAGAATCAATTGTGTCGAGACGGTTTTTGAATTTGAGGCCTCGGGTGCAGAGTTTTTTACGTCGTCGCCCATAGCCAAATTGCGCGCACACTTGTGCGCCGTTTTTACAAAGTTTTCAGATTGCCTCTCGGGTTTGCATTTCCAGCTGAATTGGCCATAGAATCAATTGTGTCGAGAAATTTTTTGAATTTGAGGCCTCGGGTGCGGAGTTTTTGACGTCATCGCCCATAGCCAAATTGCGCGCACGGTTGTGCGCCGTTTTTACAAAGTTTTCAGATTGCCTCTCGGGTTTGCATTTCCAGCTGAATTAGCCACAGAATCAATTGTGTCGAGAAAGTTTTTGAATTTGAGGCCTCGGGTGCGGAGTTTTTGACGTCGTCGCCCATAGCCAAACTTGCGCGCGTGGTTGTTTGCCATTTTTACAAAGTTTTCAGATTGCCTCCTAGGTTTGCATCGCTCACTGAATTGGCCATAGAATCAATTGTGTCGAGACGGTTTTTGAATTTGAGGCCTCGGGTGCGGAGTTTTTTACGTCGTCGCCCATAGCCAAACTTTCGCGCATGGTTGTGTGCCGTTTTTACAAAGTTTTCAGATTACCTCCCAGGTTTGCATCCCTCACTGAATTGGCCATAGAATCAATTGTGTCGAGACGGTTTTTGAATTTGAGGCCTCGGGTGCGGAGTTTTTGACGTCGTCGCCCATAGCCAAATTGCGCGCACACTTGTGCGCCGTTTTTACAAAGTTTTCAGATTGCCTCCCGGGTTTGCATTTCCAGCTGAATTGGCCATAGAATCAATTGTGTCGAGAAAATTTTTGAATTTGAGGCCTCGGGTGCGGAGTTTTTGACGTCGTCGCCCATAGCCAAATTGCGCGCACGCTTGTGCGCCGTTTTTACAAAGTTTTCAGATTGCCTCTCGGGTTTGCATTACCAGCTGAATTGGCCATAGAATCAATTGTGTCGAGAAAGTTTTTGAATTTGAGGCCTCGGGTGCGGAGTTTTTGACGTCGTCGCCCATAGCCAAACTTGCGCGCATGGTTGTGTGCCGTTTTTACAAAGTTTTCAGATTGCCTCCCAGGTTTGCATCCCTCACTGAATTGGCCATAGAATCAATTGTGTCGAGACGGTTTTTGAATTTGAGGCCTCGGGTGCGGAGTTTTTGACGTCGTCGCCCATAGCCAAATTGCGCGCACACTTGTGCGCCGTTTTTACAAAGTTTTCAGATTGCCTCTCGGGTTTGCATTTCCAGCTGAATTGGCCATAGAATCAATTGTGTCGAGACGGTTTTTGAATTTGAGGCCTCGGGTGCGGAGTTTTTGACGTCGTCGCCCATAGCCAAATTGCACGCACACTTGTGCGCCGTTTTTACAAAGTTTTCAGATTGCCTCTCGGGTTTGCATTTCCAGTTGAATTGGCCATAGAATCAATTGTGTCGAGAAAGTTTTTGAATTTGAGGCCTCGGGTGCGGAGTTTTTGACGTCGTCGCCCATAGCCAAACTTGCGCGCATGGTTGTTTGCCGTTTTTACAAAGTTTTCAGATTGCCTCCTAGGTTTGCATCCCTCACTGAATTGGCCATAGAATCAATTGTGTCGAGATGGTTTTTGAATTTGAGGCCTCGGGTGCGGAGTTTTTTACGTCGTCGCCCATAGCCAAACTTGCGCGCATGGTTGTGTGCCGTTTTTACAAAGTTTTTAGATTACCTCCCAGGTTTGCATCCCTCACTGAATTGGCCATAGAATCAATTGTGTCGAGACGGTTTTTGAATTTGAGGCCTCGGGTGCGGAGTTTTTGACGTCGTCGCCCATAGCCAAATTGCCCGCACGCTTGTGCGCCGTTTTTACAAATTTTCAGATTGCCTCTCGGGTTTGCATTACCAGCTGAATTGGCCATAGAATCAATTGTGTCGAGAAAGTTTTTAAATTTGAGGCCTCGGGTGCGGAGTTTTTGACGTCGTCGCCCATAGCCAAACTTGCGCGCATGGTTGTGTGCCGTTTTTACAAAGTTTTCAGATTGCCTCCCAGGTTTGCATCCCTCACTGAATTGGCCATAGAATCAATTGTGTCGAGACGGTTTTTGAATTTGAGGCCTCGGGTGCAGAGTTTTTGACGTCGTCGCCCATAGCCAAATTGCGCGCACACTTGTGCGCCGTTTTTACAAAGTTTTTAGATTGCCTCTCGGGTTTGCATTTCCAGCTGAATTGGCCATAGAATCAATTGTGTCGAGAAATTTTTTGAATTTGAGGCCTCGGGTGCGGAGTTTTTGACGTCGTCGCCCATAGCCAAATTGCGCGCACGCTTGTGCGCCGTTTTTACAAAGTTTTCAGATTGCCTCTCGGGTTTGCATTTCCAGCTGAATTGGCCATAGAATCAATTGTGTCGAGAAAGTTTTTGAATTTGAGGCCTCGGGTGCAGAGTTTTTAACGTCGTCGCCCATAGCCAAACTTGCGCGCATGGTTGTGTGCCGTTTTTAAAAAGTTTTCAGATTGCCTCCCAGGTTTGCATCCCTCACTGAATTGGCCATAGGATCAATTGTGTCGAGACGGTTTTTGAATTTGAGGCCTCGG
This sequence comes from Galeopsis tetrahit, assembly GCA_963675135.1. NCBI lineage: Eukaryota > Viridiplantae > Streptophyta > Magnoliopsida > Lamiales > Lamiaceae > Galeopsis > Galeopsis tetrahit. The sequence goes on from OY776126.1 coordinate 70,912,924, forward strand.
GTGCGGAGTTTTTGACGTCGTCGCCCTAGCCAAATTGCGCGCACGCTTGTGCGCCGTTTTTACAAAGTTTTCAGATTGCCTCTCGGGTTTGCATTTCTAGCTGAATTGGCCATAGAATCAATTGTGTGGAGAAAGTTTTTGAATTTGAGGCCTCGGGTGCGGCGTTTTTGACGTCGTCGCCCATAGCCAAACATGCGCGCATGGTTGTGTGCCGTTTTTACAAAGTTTTCAGATTGCGTCCCGGGTTTGCATCTCCAGCTGAATTGGCCATATAATCAATTGTGTCGAGAAATTTTTTGAATTTGAGGCCTCGGGTGCGGAGTTTTTGACGTTGTCGCCCATAGCCAAATTGCGCGCACGCTTGTGCGCCGTTTTTACAAAGTTTTCAGATTGCCTCTCGGGTTTGCATTTCCAGCTGAATTGGCCACAGAATCAATTGTGTCGAGAAAGTTTTTGAATTTGAGGCCTCGGGTGCGGAGTTTTTAACGTCGTCGCCCATAGCTAAACTTGCGCGCATGGTTGTGTTCCGTTTTTAAAAAGTTTTCAGATTGCCTCCCAGGTTTGCATCCCCACTGAATTGGCCATAGGATCAATTGTGTCGAGACGGTTTTTGAATTTGAGGCCTCGGGTGCGGAGTTTTTGACGTCGTCGCCCTAGCCAAATTGCGCGCACGCTTGTGCACCGTTTTTACAAAGTTTTCAGATTGCCTCTCGGGTTTGCATTTCCAGCTGAATTGGCCATATAATCAATTGTGTCGAGAAAGTTTTTGAATTTGAGGCTTCGGGTGCAGAGTTTTTGACGTCGTCGCCCATAGCCAAACATGCGCGCATGGTTGTGTGCCGTTTTTACAAAGTTTTCAGATTGCCTCCCAGGTTTGCATCCCTCACTGAATTGGCTATAGAATCAATTGTGTCGAGACGGTTTTTGAATTTGAGGCCTCGGGTGCGGAGTTTTTTACGTCGTCGGCCATAGCCAAATTGCGCGCACGCTTGTGCGCCGTTTTTACATAGTTTTCAGATTGCCTCCCGGGTTTGAATTTCCCACTGAATTGGCCATAGAATCAATTGTGTCGATGAAGTTTTTGAATTTGAGGCCTCGGATGCGGAGTTTTTGACGTCGTCGCCCATAGCCAAACATGCACGCATGGTTGTGTGCCGTTTTTACAAAGTTTTCGGATTGCCTCCCAGGTTTGCATCCTTCACTGAATTGGCCATAGAATCAATTGTGTCGAGAAAGTTTTTGAATTTGAGGCCTCGGGTGCGGAGTTTTTTGACGTCGTCGCCCATAGCCAAACTTGCACGCATGGTTGTGTGCCGTTTTTACAAAGTTTTCAGATTGCCTCCCAGGTTTGCATCCCTCACTGAATTGGATATAGAGTCAATTGTGTCGAGACGGTTTTTGAATTTGAGGCCTCGGGTGCGGAGTTTTTGACGTCGTCGCCCATAGCCAAATTGCGCGCACACTTGTGCGCCGTTTTTACAAAGTTTTCAGATTGCCTCTCGGGTTTGCATTTCCAGCTGAATTGGCCATAGAATCAATTGTGTCGAGAAAATTTTTAAATTTGAGGCCTCGGGTGCGGAGTTTTTTACGTCGTCGCCCATAGCCAAATTGCGCGCACGCTTGTGCGCCGTTTTTACAAAGTTTTCAGATTGCCTCTCGGGTTTGCATCTCCAGCTGAATTGGCCATAGAATCAATTGTGTCGAGAAAGTTTTTGAATTTGAGACCTCGGGTGCGGAGTTTTTTACGTCGTCGCCCATAGCCAAACTTGCGCGCATGGTTGTGTGCCGTTTTTACAAAGTTTTCAGATTGCCTCCCAGGTTTACATCCCTCACTGAATTGGCCATAGAATCAATTGGGTCGAGACGGTTTTTGAATTTGAGGCCTCAGGTGCGGAGTTTTTGACGTCGTCGCCCATAGCCAAATTGCGCGCACCCTTGTGCACCGTTTTTACAAAGTTTTCAGATTGCCTCTCGGGTTTGCATTTGCCAGCTGAATTGGCCATAGAATCAATTGTGTCGAGAAAATTTTTGAATTTGAGGCCTCGGGTGCGGAGTTTTTGACGTCGTCGCCCATAGCCAAATTGCGCGCACGCTTGTGCGCCGTTTTTACAAAGTTTTCAGATTGCCTCTCGGGTTTGCATTACCAGCTGAATTGGCCATAGAATCAATTGTGTCGAGAAAGTTTTTGAATTTGAGGCATCGGGTGCGGAGTTTTTGACGTCGTCGCCCATAGCCAAACTTGCGCGCATGGTTGTGTGCCGTTTTTACAAAGTTTTCAGATTGCCTCCCAGGTTTGCATCCCTCACTGAATTGGCCATAGAATCAATTGTGTCGAGACGGTTTTTGAATTTGAGGCCTCGGGTGCGGAGTTTTTGACGTCGTCGCCCATAGCCAAATTGCGCGCACACTTGTGCGCGTTTTTACAAAGTTTTCAGATTGCCTCTCGGGTTTGCATTTCCAGCTGAATTGGCCATAGAATCAATTGTCTCGAGAAATTTTTTGAATTTGAGGCCTCGGGTGCGGAGTTTTTGACGTCGTCGCCCATAGCCAAATTGCGCGCACGCTTGTGCGCCGTTTTTACAAAGTTTTCAGATTGCCTCTCGGGTTTGCATTTCCAGCTGAATTGGCCATAGAATCAATTGTGTCGAGAAAGTTTTTGAATTTGAGGCCTCGGGTGCAGAGTTTTTAACGTCGTCGCCCATAGCCAAACTTGCGCGCATGGTTGTGTGCCGTTTTTAAAAAGTTTTCAGATTGCCTCCCAGGTTTGCATCCCTCACTGAATTGGCCATAGGATCAATTGTGTCGAGACGGTTTTTGAATTTGAGGCCTCGGGTGCGGAGTTTTTGACGTCGTCGCCCTAGCCAAATTGCGCGCACGTTTGTGCGCCGTTTTTACAAAGTTTTCAGATTGCCTCTCGGGTTTGCATTTCTAGCTGAATTGGCCATAGAATCAATTGTGTCGAGAAAGTTTTTGAATTTGAGGCCTCGGGTGCGGATTTTTTGACGTCGTCGCCCATAGCCAAACATGCGCGCATGGTTGTGTGCAGTTTTTACAAAGTTTTCAGATTGCCTCCCAGGTTTGCATCCCTCACTGAATTGGCTATAGAATCAATTGTGTCGAGACGGTTTTTGAATTTGAGGCCTCGGGTGCAGAGTTTTTTACGTCGTCGCCCATAGCCAAATTGCGCGCACACTTGTGCGCCGTTTTTACAAAGTTTTCAGATTGCCTCTCGGGTTTGCATTTCCAGCTGAATTGGCCATAGAATCAATTGTGTCGAGAAATTTTTTGAATTTGAGGCCTCGGGTGCGGAGTTTTTGACGTCGTCGCCCATAGCCAAATTGCGCGCACGGTTGTGCGCCGTTTTTACAAAGTTTTCAGATTGCCTCTCGGGTTTGCATTTCCAGCTGAATTAGCCACAGAATCAATTGTGTCGAGAAAGTTTTTGAATTTGAGGCCTCGGGTGCGGAGTTTTTGACGTCGTCGCCCATAGCCAAACTTGCGCGCGTGGTTGTTTGCCATTTTTACAAAGTTTTCAGATTGCCTCCTAGGTTTGCATCGCTCACTGAATTGGCCATAGAATCAATTGTGTCGAGACGGTTTTTGAATTTGAGGCCTCGGGTGCGGAGTTTTTTACGTCGTCGCCCATAGCCAAACTTTCGCGCATGGTTGTGTGCCGTTTTTACAAAGTTTTCAGATTACCTCCCAGGTTTGCATCCCTCACTGAATTGGCCATAGAATCAATTGTGTCGAGACGGTTTTTGAATTTGAGGCCTCGGGTGCGGAGTTTTTGACGTCGTCGCCCATAGCCAAATTGCGCGCACACTTGTGCGCCGTTTTTACAAAGTTTTCAGATTGCCTCCCGGGTTTGCATTTCCAGCTGAATTGGCCATAGAATCAGTTGTGTCGAGAAAATTTTTGAATTTGAGGCCTCGGGTGCGGAGTTTTTGACGTCGTCGCCCATAGCCAAATTGCGCGCACGCTTGTGCGCCGTTTTTACAAAGTTTTCAGATTGCCTCTCGGGTTTGCATTACCAGCTGAATTGGCCATAGAATCAATTGTGTCGAGAAAGTTTTTGAATTTGAGGCCTCGGGTGCGGAGTTTTTGACGTCGTCGCCCATAGCCAAACTTGCGCGCATGGTTGTGTGCCGTTTTTACAAAGTTTTCAGATTGCCTCCCAGGTTTGCATCCCTCACTGAATTGGCCATAGAATCAATTGTGTCGAGACGGTTTTTGAATTTGAGGCCTCGGGTGCGGAGTTTTTTACGTCGTCGCCCATAGCCAAATTGCGCGCACACTTGTGCGCCGTTTTTACAAAGTTTTCAGATTGCCTCTCGGGTTTGCATTTCCAGCTGAATTGGCCATAGAATCAATTGTGTCGAGACGGTTTTTGAATTTGAGGCCTCGGGTGCGGAGTTTTTGACGTCGTCGCCCATAGCCAAATTGCACGCACACTTGTGCGCCGTTTTTACAAAGTTTTCAGATTGCCTCTCGGGTTTGCATTTCCAGCTGAATTGGCCATAGAATCAATTGTGTCGAGAAAGTTTTTGAATTTGAGGCCTCGGGTGCGGAGTTTTTGACGTCGTCGCCCATAGCCAAACTTGCGCGCATGGTTGTTTGCCGTTTTTACAAAGTTTTCAGATTGCCTCCTAGGTTTGCATCCCTCACTGAATTGGCCATAGAATCAATTGTGTCGAGATGGTTTTTGAATTTGAGGCCTCGGGTGCGGAGTTTTTTACGTCGTCGCCCATAGCCAAACTTGCGCGCATGGTTGTGTGCCGTTTTTACAAAGTTTTTAGATTACCTCCCAGGTTTGCATCCCTCACTGAATTGGCCATAGAATCAATTGTGTCGAGACGGTTTTTGAATTTGAGGCCTCGGGTGCGGAGTTTTTGACGTCGTCGCCCATAGCCAAATTGCCCGCACGCTTGTGCGCCGTTTTTACAAATTTTCAGATTGCCTCTCGGGTTTGCATTACCAGCTGAATTGGCCATAGAATCAATTGTGTCGAGAAAGTTTTTAAATTTGAGGCCTCGGGTGCGGAGTTTTTGACGTCGTCGCCCATAGCCAAACTTGCGCGCATGGTTGTGTGCCGTTTTTACAAAGTTTTCAGATTGCCTCCCAGGTTTGCATCCCTCACTGAATTGGCCATAGAATCAATTGTGTCGAGACGGTTTTTGAATTTGAGGCCTCGGGTGCAGAGTTTTTGACGTCGTCGCCCATAGCCAAATTGCGCGCACACTTGTGCGCCGTTTTTACAAAGTTTTTAGATTGCCTCTCGGGTTTGCATTTCCAGCTGAATTGGCCATAGAATCAATTCTGTCGAGAAATTTTTTGAATTTGAGGCCTCGGGTGCGGAGTTTTTGACGTCGTCGCCCATAGCCAAATTGCGCGCACGCTTGTGCGCCGTTTTTACAAAGTTTTCAGATTGCCTCTCGGGTTTGCATTTCCAGCTGAATTGGCCATAGAATCAATTGTGTCGAGAAAGTTTTTGAATTTGAGGCCTCGGGTGCAGAGTTTTTAACGTCGTCGCCCATAGCCAAACTTGCGCGCATGGTTGTGTGCCGTTTTTAAAAAGTTTTCAGATTGCCTCCCAGGTTTGCATCCCTCACTGAATTGGCCATAGGATCAATTGTGTCGAGACGGTTTTTGAATTTGAGGCCTCGGGTGCGGAGTTTTTGACGTCGTCGCCCTAGCCAAATTGCGCGCACGCTTGTGCGCCGTTTTTACAAAGTTTTCAGATTGCCTCTCGGGTTTGCATTTCTAGCTGAATTGGCCATAGAATCAATTGTGTGGAGAAAGTTTTTGAATTTGAGGCCTCGGGTGCGGCGTTTTTGACGTCGTCGCCCATAGCCAAACATGCGCGCATGGTTGTGTGCCGTTTTTACAAAGTTTTCAGATTGCGTCCCGGGTTTGCATCTCCAGCTGAATTGGCCATATAATCAATTGTGTCGAGAAATTTTTTGAATTTGAGGCCTCGGGTGCGGAGTTTTTGACGTTGTCGCCCATAGCCAAATTGCGCGCACGCTTGTGCGCCGTTTTTACAAAGTTTTCAGATTGCCTCTCGGGTTTGCATTTCCAGCTGAATTGGCCACAGAATCAATTGTGTCGAGAAAGTTTTTGAATTTGAGGCCTCGGGTGCGGAGTTTTTAACGTCGTCGCCCATAGCTAAACTTGCGCGCATGGTTGTGTGCCGTTTTTAAAAAGTTTTCAGATTGCCTCCCAGGTTTGCATCCCCACTGAATTGGCCATAGGATCAATTGTGTCGAGACGGTTTTTGAATTTGAGGCCTCGGGTGCGGAGTTTTTGACGTCGTCGCCCTAGCCAAATTGCGCGCACGCTTGTGCACCGTTTTTACAAAGTTTTCAGATTGCCTCTCGGGTTTGCATTTCCAGCTGAATTGGCCATATAATCAATTGTGTCGAGAAAGTTTTTGAATTTGAGGCTTCGGGTGCAGAGTTTTTGACGTCGTCGCCCATAGCCAAACATGCGCGCATGGTTGTGTGCCGTTTTTACAAAGTTTTCAGATTGCCTCCCAGGTTTGCATCCCTCACTGAATTGGCTATAGAATCAATTGTGTCGAGACGGTTTTTGAATTTGAGGCCTCGGGTGCGGAGTTTTTTACGTCGTCGGCCATAGCCAAATTGCGCGCACGCTTGTGCGCCGTTTTTACATAGTTTTCAGATTGCCTCCCGGGTTTGAATTTCCCACTGAATTGGCCATAGAATCAATTGTGTCGATGAAGTTTTTGAATTTGAGGCCTCGGATGCGGAGTTTTTGACGTCGTCGCCCATAGCCAAACATGCACGCATGGTTGTGTGCCGTTTTTACAAAGTTTTCGGATTGCCTCCCAGGTTTGCATCCCCCACTGAATTGGCCATATAATCAATTGTGTCGAGACGGTTTTTGAATTTGAGGCCTCGGGTGCGGAGTTTTGGAAGTCGTCGCCCATAGCCAAATTGCGCGCACGCTTATGCGCCGTTTTTACAAAGTTTTCAGATTGCCTCTCGTGTTTGCATTCCCAGCTGAATTGGCCATAGAATCAATTGTGTCGAGAAAGTTTTTGAATTTGAGGCCTCGGGTGCGGAGTTTTTGACGTCGTCGCCCATAGCCAAATTGCGCGCACGCTTGTGCGCCGTATTTACAAAGTTTTCAGATTGCCTCCCAGGCTTGCATCCCCCAATGAATTGGCCATAGAATCAATTGTGTCGAGACGGTTTTTGAATTTGAGGCCTCGGGTGCGGAGTTTTTGACGTCGTCGCCCATAGCCAAACTGCGTGCACACTTGTGCGCCATTTTTACAAAGTTTTCAGATTGCCTCTCGGGTTTGCATTTCCAGCTGAATTGGCCATAGAATCAATTGTGTCGAGACGGTTTTTGAATTTGAGGCCTCGGGTGCGGAGTTTTTGACGTCGTCGCCCATAGCCAAATTGCGCGCACGCTTGTGCGCCGTTTTTACAAAGTTTTCAGATTGCCTCCCGGGTTTGAATTTCCCACTGAATTGGCCATAGAATCAATTGTGTCGATGAAGTTTTTGAATTTGAGGCCTCGGATGCGGAGTTTTTGACGTCGTCGCCCATAGCCAAACATGCACGCATGGTTGTGTGCCGTTTTTACAAAGTTTTCGGATTGCGTCCCAGGTTTGCATCCCTCACTGAATTGGCCATATAATCAATTGTGTCGAGACGGTTTTTTAAATTTGAGGCCTCGGGTGCGGAGTTTTTGAAGTCGTCGCCCATAGCCAAATTGCGCGCACGCTTGTGCGCCGTTTTTACAAAGTTTTCAGATTGCCTCTCGGGTTTGCATTCCCAGCTGAATTGGCCATAGAATCAATTGTGTCGAGAAAGTTTTTGAATTTGAGGCCTCGGGTGCGGAGTTTTTGACGTCGTCGCCCATAGCCAAATTGCGCGCACGCTTGTGCGCCGTTTTTACAAAGTTTTCAGATTGCCTCCCAGGCTTGCATCCCTCACTGAATTGGCCATAGAATCAATTGTGTCGAGACGGTTTTTGAATTTGAGGCCTCGGGTGCGGAGTTTTTGACGTCGACGCCCATAGCGAAACTGCGTGCACACTTGGGCGCCATTTTTACAAAGTTTTCAGATTGCCTCTCGGGTTTGCATTTCCAGCTGAATTGGCCATAGAATCAATTGTGTCGAGACGGTTTTTGAATTTGAGGCATTGGGTGCGGAGTTTTTGACGTCGTCGCCCATAGCCAAATTGCGCGCACACTTGTGCGCCGTTTTTACAAAGTTTTCAGATTGCCTCTCGGGTTTGCATTTCCAGCTGAATTGGCCATAGAATCAATTGTGTCGAGAAATTTTTTGAATTTGAGGCCTCGGGTGCGGAGGTTTTGACGTCGTCGCCCATAGCCAAATTGCGCGCACGCTTGTGCGCCGTTTTTACAAAGTTTTCAGATTGCCTCTCGGGTTTGCATTTCTAGCTGAATTGGCCATAGAATCAATTGTGTCGAGAAAGTTTTTGAATTTGAGGCCTCGGGTGCAGAGTTTTTAACGTCGTCGCCCATAGCCAAACTTGCGCGCATTGTTGTGTGCCGTTTTTAAAAAGTTTTCAGATTGCCTCCCAGGTTTGCATCCCTCACTGAATTGGCCATAGAATCAATTGTGTCGAGACGGTTTTTGAATTTGAGGCCTCGGGTGCGGAGTTTTTGACGTCGTCGGCCATAGCCAAATTGCGCGCACGCTTGTGCGCCGTTTTTACAAAGTTTTCAGATTGCCTCCCGGGTTTGAATTTCCCACTGAATTGGCCATAGAATCAATTGTGTCGATGAAGTTTTTGAATTTGAGGCCTCGGATGCGGAGTTTTTGACGTCGTCGCCCATAGCCAAACATGCACGCATGGTTGTGTGCCGTTTTTACAAAGTTTTCGGATTGCCTCCCAGGTTTGCATCCCTCACTGAATTGGCCATATAATCAATTGTGTCGAGACGGTTTTTGAATTTGAGGCCTCGGGTGCGGAGTTTTTGAAGTCGTCGCCCATAGCCAAATTGCGCGCACGCTTGTGCGCCGTTTTTACAAAGTTTTCAGATTGCCTCTCGTGTTTGCATTCCCAGCTGAATTGGCCATAGAATCAATTGTGTCGAGAAAGTTTTTGAATTTGAGGCCTCGGGTGCGGAGTTTTTGACGTCGTCGCCCATAGCCAAATTGCGCGCACGCTTGTGCGCCGTATTTACAAAGTTTTCAGATTGCCTCCCAGGCTTGCATCCCCCAATGAATTGGCCATAGAATCAATTGTGTCGAGACGGTTTTTGAATTTGAGGCCTCGGGTGCGGAGTTTTTGACGTCGTCGCCCATAGCCAAACTGCGTGCACACTTGTGCGCCATTTTTACAAAGTTTTCAGATTGCCTCTCGGGTTTGCATTTCCAGCTGAATTGGCCATAGAATCAATTGTGTCGAGACGGTTTTTGAATTTGAGGCCTCGGGTGCGGAGTTTTTGACGTCGTCGCCCATAGCCAAATTGCGCGCACGCTTGTGCGCCGTTTTTACAAAGTTTTCAGATTGCCTCTCGGGTTTGAATTTCCCACTGAATTGCCCATAGAATCAATTGTGTCGATGAAGTTTTTGAATTTGAGGCCTCGGATGCGGAGTTTTTGACGTCGTCGCCCATATCCAAACATGCACGCATGGTTGTGTGCCGTTTTTACAAAGTTTTCGGATTGCCTCCCAGGTTTGCATCCCTCACTGAATTGGCCATATAATCAATTGTGTCGAGACGGTTTTTTAAATTTGAGGCCTCGGGTGCGGAGTTTTTGAAGTCGTCGCCCATAGCCAAATTGCGCGCACGCTTGTGCACCGTTTTTACAAAGTTTTCAGATTGCCTCTCGGGTTTGCATTCCCAGCTGAATTGGCCATAGAATCAATTGTGTCGAGAAAGTTTTTGAATTTGAGGCCTCGGGTGCGGAGTTTTTGACGTCGTCGCCCATAGCCAAATTGCGCGCACGCTTGTGCGCCGTTTTTACAAAGTTTTCAGATTGCCTCCCAGGCTTGCATCCCTCACTGAATTGGCCATAGAATCAATTGTGTCGAGACGGTTTTTGAATTTGAGGCCTCGGGTGCGGAGTTTTTGACGTCGTCGCCCATAGCGAAACTGCGTGCACACTTGGGCGCCATTTTTACAAAGTTTTCAGATTGCCTCTCGGGTTTGCATTTCCAGCTGAATTGGCCATAGAATCAATTGTGTCAAGACGGTTTTTGAATTTGAGGCATTGGGTGCGGAGTTTTTGACGTCGTCGCCCATAGCCAAATTGCGCGCACACTTGTGCGCCGTTTTTACAAAGTTTTCAGATTGCCTCTCGGGTTTGCATTTCTAGCTGAATTGGCCATAGAATCAATTGTGTCGAGAAAGTTTTTGAATTTGAGGCCTCGGGTGCAGAGTTTTTAACGTCGTCGCCCATAGCCAAACTTGCGCGCATTGTTGTGTGCCGTTTTTAAAAAGTTTTCAGATTGCCTCCCAGGTTTGCATCCCTCACTGAATTGGCCATAGAATCAATTGTGTCGAGACGGTTTTTGAATTTGAGGCCTCGGGTGCGGAGTTTTTGACGTCGTCGGCCATAGCCAAATTGCGCGCACGCTTGTGCGCCGTTTTTACAAAGTTTTCAGATTGCCTCCCGGGTTTGAATTTCCCACTGAATTGGCCATAGAATCAATTGTGTCGATGAAGTTTTTGAATTTGAGGCCTCGGATGCGGAGTTTTTGACGTCGTCGCCCATAGCCAAACATGCACGCATGGTTGTGTGCCGTTTTTACAAAGTTTTCGGATTGCCTCCCAGGTTTGCATCCCTCACTGAATTGGCCATATAATCAATTGTGTCGAGACGGTTTTTGAATTTGAGGCCTCGGGTGCGGAGTTTTTGAAGTCGTCGCCCATAGCCAAATTGCGCGCACGCTTGTGCGCCGTTTTTACAAAGTTTTCAGATTGCCTCTCGTGTTTGCATTCCCAGCTGAATTGGCCATAGAATCAATTGTGTCGAGAAAGTTTTTGAATTTGAGGCCTCGGGTGCGGAGTTTTTGACGTCGTCGCCCATAGCCAAATTGCGCGCACGCTTGTGCGCCGTATTTACAAAGTTTTCAGATTGCCTCCCAGGCTTGCATCCCCCAATGAATTGGCCATAGAATCAATTGTGTCGAGACGGTTTTTGAATTTGAGGCCTCGGGTGCGGAGTTTTTGACGTCGTCGCCCATAGCCAAACTGCGTGCACACTTGTGCGCCATTTTTACAAAGTTTTCAGATTGCCTCTCGGGTTTGCATTTCCAGCTGAATTGGCCATAGAATCAATTGTGTCGAGACGGTTTTTGAATTTGAGGCCTCGGGTGCGGAGTTTTTGACGTCGTCGCCCATAGCCAAATTGCGCGCACGCTTGTACTCCGTTTTTACAAAGTTTTCAGATTGCCTCTCGGGTTTGAATTTCCCACTGAATTGCCCATAGAATCAATTGTGTCGATGAAGTTTTTGAATTTGAGGCCTCGGATGCGGAGTTTTTGACGTCGTCGCCCATAGCCAAACATGCACGCATGGTTGTGTGCCGTTTTTACAAAGTTTTCGGATTGCCTCCCAGGTTTGCATCCCTCACTGAATTGGCCATATAATCAATTGTGTCGAGACGGTTTTTTAAATTTGAGGCCTCGGGTGCGGAGTTTTTGAAGTCGTCGCCCATAGCCAAATTGCGCGCACGCTTGTGCACCGTTTTTACAAAGTTTTCAGATTGCCTCTCGGGTTTGCATTCCCAGCTGAATTGGCCATAGAATCAATTGTGTCGAGAAAGTTTTTGAATTTGAGGCCTCGGGTGCGGAGTTTTTGACGTCGTCGCCCATAGCCAAATTGCGCGCACGCTTGTGCGCCGTTTTTACAAAGTTTTCAGATTGCCTCCCAGGCTTGCATCCCTCACTAAATTGGCCATAGAATCAATTGTGTCGAGACGGTTTTTGAATTTGAGGCCTCGGGTGCGGAGTTTTTGACGTCGTCGCCCATAGCGAAACTGCGTGCACACTTGGGCGCCATTTTTACAAAGTTTTCAGATTGCCTCTCGGGTTTGCATTTCCAGCTGAATTGGCCATAGAATCAATTGTGTCAAGACGGTTTTTGAATTTGAGGCATTGGGTGCGGAGTTTTTGACGTCGTCTCCCATAGCCAAATTGCGCGCACACTTGTGCGCCGTTTTTACAAAGTTTTCAGATTGCCTCTCGGGTTTGCATTTCCAGCTGAATTGGCCATAGAATCAATTGTGTCGAGAAATTTTTTGAATTTGAGGCCTCGGGTGCGGAGTTTTTGACGTCGTCGCCCATAGCCAAATTGCGCGCACGCTTGTGCGCCGTTTTTACAAAGTTTTCAGATTGCCTCTCGGGTTTGCATTTCTAGCTGAATTGGCCATAGAATCAATTGTGTCGAGAAAGTTTTTGAATTTGAGGCCTCGGGTGCAGAGTTTTTAACGTCGTCGCCCATAGCCAAACTTGCGCGCATGGTTGTGTGCCGTTTTTAAAAAGTTTTCAGATTGCCTCCCAGGTTTGCATCCCTCACTGAATTGGCCATAGGATCAATTGAGTCGAGACGGTTTTTGAATTTGAGGCCTCGGGTGCGGAGTTTTTGACGTCGTCGCCCTAGCCAAATTGCGCGCACGCTTGTGCGCCGTTTTACCAAAGTTTTCAGATTGCCTCTCGGGTTTGCATTTCCAGCTGAATTGGCCATAGAATCAATTGTGTCGAGAAAGTTTTTGAATTTGAGGCCTCGGGTGCGGAGTTTTTGACGTCGTCGCCCATAGCCAAACATGCGCGCATGGTTGTGTGCCGTTTTTACAAAGTTTTCAGATTGCCTCCCAGGTTTGCATCCCTCACTGAATTGGCTATAGAATCAATTGTGTCGAGACGGTTTTTGAATTTGAGGCCTCGGGTGCGGAGTTTTTGACGTCGTCGCCCATAGCCAAATTGCGCGCACACTTGTGCGCCGTTTTTACAAAGTTTTCAGATTGCCTCTCGGGTTTGCATTTCCAGCTGAATTGGCCATAGAATCAATTGTGTCAAGACGGTTTTTGAATTTGAGGCCTCGGGTGCGGAGTTTTTGACGTCGTCGCCCATAGCCAAATTGCGCGCACGCTTGTGCGCCGTTTTTACAAAGTTTTCAGATTGCCTCTCGAGTTTGAATTTCCCACTGAATTGCCCATAGAATCAATTGTGTCGATGAAGTTTTTGAATTTGAGGCCTCGGATGCGGAGTTTTTGACGTCGTCGCCCATAGCCAAACATGCACGCATGGTTGTGTGCCGTTTTTACAAAGTTTTTGGATTGCCTCCCAGGTTTGCATCCCTCACTGAATTGGCCATATAATCAATTGTGTCGAGACGGTTTTTTAAATTTGAGGCCTCGGGTGCGGAGTTTTTGAAGTCGTCGCCCATAGCCAAATTGCGCGCACGCTTGTGCACCGTTTTTACAAAGTTTTCAGATTGCCTCTCGGGTTTGCATTCCCAGCTGAATTGGCCATAGAATCAATTGTGTCGAGAAAGTTTTTGAATTTGAGGCCTCGGGTGCCGAGTTTTTGACGTCGTCGCCCATAGCCAAATTGCGCGCACGCTTGTGCGCCGTTTTTACAAAGTTTTCAGATTGCCTCCCAGGCTTGCATCCCTCACTGAATTGGCCATAGAATCAATTGTGTCGAGACGGTTTTTGAATTTGAGGCCTCGGGTGCGAAGTTTTTGACGTCGTCGCCCATAGCGAAACTGCGTGCACACTTGGGCGCCATTTTTACAAAGTTTTCAGATTGCCTCTCGGGTTTGCATTTCCAGCTGAATTGGCCATAGAATCAATTGTGTCAAGACGGTTTTTGAATTTGAGGCATTGGGTGCGGAGTTTTTGACGTCGTCGCCCATAGCCAAATTGCGCGCACACTTGTGCGCCGTTTTTACAAAGTTTTCAGATTGCCTCTCGGGTTTGCATTTCCAGCTGAATTGGCCATAGAATCAATTGTGTCGAGAAATTTTTTGAATTTGAGGCCTCGGGTGCGGAGTTTTTGACGTCGTCGCCCATAGCCAAATTGCGCGCACGCTTGTGCGCCGTTTTTACAAAGTTTTCAGATTGCCTCTCGGGTTTGCATTTCTAGCTGAATTGGCCATAGAATCAATTGTGTCGAGAAAGTTTTTGAATTTGAGGCCTCGGGTGCAGAGTTTTTAACGTCGTCGCCCATAGCCAAACTTGCGCGCATGGTTGTGTGCCGTTTTTAAAAAGTTTTCAGATTGCCTCCCAGGTTTGCATCCCTCACTGAATTGGCCATAGGATCAATTGTGTCGAGACGGTTTTTGAATTTGAGGCCTCGGGTGCGGAGTTTTTGACGTCGTCGCCCTAGCCAAATTGCGCGCACGCTTGTGCGCCGTTTTACCAAAGTTTTCAGATTGCCTCTCGGGTTTGCATTTCCAGCTGAATTGGCCATAGAATCAATTGTGTCGAGAAAGTTTTTGAATTTGAGGCCTCGGGTGCGGAGTTTTTGACGTCGTCGCCCATAGCCAAACATGCGCGCATGGTTGTGTGCCGTTTTTACAAAGTTTTCAGATTGCCTCCCAGGTTTGCATCCCTCACTGAATTGGCTATAGAATCAATTGTGTCGAGACGGTTTTTGAATTTGAGGCCTCGGGTGCGGAGTTTTTGACGTCGTCGCCCATAGCCAAATTGCGCGCACACTTGTGCGCCGTTTTTACAAAGTTTTCAGATTGCCTCTCGGGTTTGCATTTCCAGCTGAATTGGCCATAGAATCAATTGTGTCAAGACGGTTTTTGAATTTGAGGCATTGGGTGCGGAGTTTTTGACGTCGTCGCCCATAGCCAAATTGCGCGCACACTTGTGCGCCGTTTTTACAAAGTTTTCAGATTGCCTCTCGGGTTTGCATTTCCAGCTGAATTGGCCATAGAATCAATTGTGTCGAGAAATTTTTTGAATTTGAGGCCTCGGGTGCGGAGTTTTTGACGTCGTCGCCCATAGCCAAATTGCGCGCACGCTTGTGCGCCGTTTTTACAAAGTTTTCAGATTGCCTCTCGGGTTTGCATTTCTAGCTGAATTGGCCATAGAATCAATTGTGTCGAGAAAGTTTTTGAATTTGAGGCCTCGGGTGCAGAGTTTTTAACGTCGTCGCCCATAGCCAAACTTGCGCGCATGGTTGTGTGCCGTTTTTAAAAAGTTTTCAAATTGCCTCCCAGGTTTGCATCCCTCACTGAATTGGCCATAGGATCAATTGTGTCGAGACGGTTTTTGAATTTGAGGCCTCGGGTGCGGAGTTTTTGACGTCGTCGCCCTAGCCAAATTGCGCGCACGCTTGTGCGCCGTTTTACCAAAGTTTTCAGATTGCCTCTCGGGTTTGCATTTCCAGCTGAATTGGCCATAGAATCAATTGTGTCGAGAAAGTTTTTGAATTTGAGGCCTCGGGTGCGGAGTTTTTGACGTCGTCGCCCATAGCCAAACATGCGCGCATGGTTGTGTGCCGTTTTTACAAAGTTTTCAGATTGCCTCCCAGGTTTGCATCCCTCACTGAATTGGCTATAGAATCAATTGTGTCGAGACGGTTTTTGAATTTGAGGCCTCGGGTGCGGAGTTTTTGACGTCGTCGCCCATAGCCAAATTGCGCGCACACTTGTGCGCCGTTTTTACAAAGTTTTCAGATTGCCTCTCGGGTTTGCATTTCCAGCTGAATTGGCCATATAATCAATTGTGTCGAGAAATTTTTTGAATTTGAGGCCTCGGGTGCGGAGTTTTTGACGTCGTCGCCCATAGCCAAATTGCGCGCACGCTTGTGCGCCGTTTTTACAAAGTTTTCAGATTGCCTCTCGGGTTTGCATTTCCAGCTGAATTAGCCACAGAATCAATTGTGTCGAGAAAGTTTTTGAATTTGAGGCCTCGGGTGCGGAGTTTTTGACGTCGTCGCCCATAGCCAAACTTGCGCGCATGGTTGTTTGCCATTTTTACAAAGTTTTCAGATTTCCTCCTAGGTTTGCATCCCTCACTGAATTGGCCATAGAATCAATTGTGTCGAGACGGTTTTTGAATTTGAGGCCTCGGGTGCGGAGTTTTTTACGTCGTCGCCCATAGCCAAACTTGCGCGCATGGTTGTGTGCCGTTTTTACAAAATTTTCAGATTACCTCCCAGGTTTGCATCCCTCACTGAATTGGCCATAGAATCAATTGTGTCGAGACGGTTTTTGAATTTGAGGCCTCGGGTGCGGAGTTTCTGACGTCGTCGCCCATAGCTAAATTGCGCGCACACTTGTGCGCCGTTTTTACAAAGTTTTCAGATTGCCTCTCGGGTTTGCATTACCAGCTGAATTAGCCATAGAATCAATTGTGTCAAGAAATTTTTTGAAATTGAGGCCTCGGGTGCAGAGTTTTTGACGTCGTCGCCCATAGCCAAATTGCGCGCACGCTTGTGCGCCGTTTTTACAAAGTTTTCAGATTGCCTCTCGGGTTTGCATTACCAGCTGAATTGGCCATAGAATCAATTGTGTCGAGAAAGTTTTTGAATTTGAGGCCTCGGGTGCGGAGTTTTTGACGTCGTCGCCCATAGCCAAACTTGCGCGCATGGTTGTGTGCCGTTTTTACAAAGTTTTCAGATTGCCTCCCAGGTTTGCATCCCTCACTGAATTGGCCATAGAATCAATTGTGTCGAGACGGTTTTTAAATTTGAGGCCTCGGGTGCGGAGTTTTTGACGTCGTCGCCCATAGCCAAATTGCGCGCACGCTTGTGCGCCGTTTTTACAAAGTTTTCAGATTGCCTCCCAGGCTTGCATCCCTCACTGAATTGGCCATAGAATCAATTGTGTCGAGACGGTTTTTGAATTTGAGGCCTCGGGTGCGAAGTTTTTGACGTCGTCGCCCATAGCGAAACTGCGTGCACACTTGGGCGCCATTTTTACAAAGTTTTCAGATTGCCTCTCGGGTTTGCATTTCCAGCTGAATTGGCCATAGAATCAATTGTGTCAAGACGGTTTTTGAATTTGAGGCATTGGGTGCGGAGTTTTTGACGTCGTCGCCCATAGCCAAATTGCGCGCACACTTGTGCGCCGTTTTTACAAAGTTTTCAGATTGCCTCTCGGGTTTGCATTTCCAGCTGAATTGGCCATAGAATCAATTGTGTCGAGAAATTTTTTGAATTTGAGGCCTCGGGTGCGGAGTTTTTGACGTCGTCGCCCATAGCCAAATTGCGCGCACGCTTGTGCGCCGTTTTTACAAAGTTTTCAGATTGCCTCTCGGGTTTGCATTTCTAGCTGAATTGGCCATAGAATCAATTGTGTCGAGAAAGTTTTTGAATTTGAGGCCTCGGGTGCAGAGTTTTTAACGTCGTCGCCCATAGCCAAACTTGCGCGCATGGTTGTGTGCCGTTTTTTAAAAGTTTTCAGATTGCCTCCCAGGTTTGCATCCCTCACTGAATTGGCCATAGGATCAATTGTGTCGAGACGGTTTTTGAATTTGAGGCCTCGGGTGCGGAGTTTTTGACGTCGTCGCCCTAGCCAAATTGCGCGCACGCTTGTGCGCCGTTTTACCAAAGTTTTCAGATTGCCTCTCGGGTTTGCATTTCCAGCTGAATTGGCCATAGAATCAATTGTGTCGAGAAAGTTTTTGAATTTGAGGCCTCGGGTGCGGAGTTTTTGACGTCGTCGCCCATAGCCAAACATGCGCGCATGGTTGTGTGCCGTTTTTACAAAGTTTTCAGATTGCCTCCCAGGTTTGCATCCCTCACTGAATTGGCTATAGAATCAATTGTGTCGAGACGGTTTTTGAATTTGAGGCCTCGGGTGCGGAGTTTTTGACGTCGTCGCCCATAGCCAAATTGCGCGCACACTTGTGCGCCGTTTTTACAAAGTTTTCAGATTGCCTCTCGGGTTTGCATTTCCAGCTGAATTGGCCATAGAATCAATTGTGTCGAGAAAGTTTTTGAATTTGAGGCCTCGGGTGCGGAGTTTTTGACGTCGTCGCCCATAGCCAAACATGCGCGCATGGTTGTGTGCCGTTTTTACAAAGTTTTCAGATTGCCTCCCAGGTTTGCATCCCTCACTGAATTGGCTATAGAATCAATTGTGTCGAGACGGTTTTTGAATTTGAGGCCTCGGGTGCGGAGTTTTTGACGTCGTCGCCCATAGCCAAATTGCGCGCACACTTGTGCGCCGTTTTTACAAAGTTTTCAGATTGCCTCTCGGGTTTGCATTTCCAGCTGAATTGGCCATAGAATCAATTGTGTCAAGACGGTTTTTGAATTTGAGGCATTGGGTGCGGAGTTTTTGACGTCGTCGCCCATAGCCAAATTGCGCGCACACTTGTGCGCCGTTTTTACAAAGTTTTCAGATTGCCTCTCGGGTTTGCATTTCCAGCTGAATTGGCCATAGAATCAATTGTGTCGAGAAATTTTTTGAATTTGAGGCCTCGGGTGCGGAGTTTTTGACGTCGTCGCCCATAGCCAAATTGCGCGCACGCTTGTGCGCCGTTTTTACAAAGTTTTCAGATTGCCTCTCGGGTTTGCATTTCTAGCTGAATTGGCCATAGAATCAATTGTGTCGAGAAAGTTTTTGAATTTGAGGCCTCGGGTGCAGAGTTTTTAACGTCGTCGCCCATAGCCAAACTTGCGCGCATGGTTGTGTGCCGTTTTTAAAAAGTTTTCAAATTGCCTCCCAGGTTTGCATCCCTCACTGAATTGGCCATAGGATCAATTGTGTCGAGACGGTTTTTGAATTTGAGGCCTCGGGTGCGGAGTTTTTGACGTCGTCGCCCTAGCCAAATTGCGCGCACGCTTGTGCGCCGTTTTACCAAAGTTTTCAGATTGCCTCTCGGGTTTGCATTTCCAGCTGAATTGGCCATAGAATCAATTGTGTCGAGAAAGTTTTTGAATTTGAGGCCTCGGGTGCGGAGTTTTTGACGTCGTCGCCCATAGCCAAACATGCGCGCATGGTTGTGTGCCGTTTTTACAAAGTTTTCAGATTGCCTCCCAGGTTTGCATCCCTCACTGAATTGGCTATAGAATCAATTGTGTCGAGACGGTTTTTGAATTTGAGGCCTCGGGTGCGGAGTTTTTGACGTCGTCGCCCATAGCCAAATTGCGCGCACACTTGTGCGCCGTTTTTACAAAGTTTTCAGATTGCCTCTCGGGTTTGCATTTCCAGCTGAATTGGCCATATAATCAATTGTGTCGAGAAATTTTTTGAATTTGAGGACTCGGGTGCGGAGTTTTTGACGTCGTCGCCCATAGCCAAATTGCGCGCACGCTTGTGCGCCGTTTTTACAAAGTTTTCAGATTGCCTCTCGGGTTTGCATTTCCAGCTGAATTAGCCACAGAATCAATTGTGTCGAGAAAGTTTTTGAATTTGAGGCCTCGGGTGCGGAGTTTTTGACGTCGTCGCCCATAGCCAAACTTGCGCGCATGGTTGTTTGCCATTTTTACAAAGTTTTCAGATTTCCTCCTAGGTTTGCATCCCTCACTGAATTGGCCATAGAATCAATTGTGTCGAGACGGTTTTTGAATTTGAGGCCTCGGGTGCGGAGTTTTTTACGTCGTCGCCCATAGCCAAACTTGCGCGCATGGTTGTGTGCCGTTTTTACAAAATTTTCAGATTACCTCCCAGGTTTGCATCCCTCACTGAATTGGCCATAGAATCAATTGTGTCGAGACGGTTTTTGAATTTGAGGCCTCGGGTGCGGAGTTTCTGACGTCGTCGCCCATAGCTAAATTGCGCGCACACTTGTGCGCCGTTTTTACAAAGTTTTCAGATTGCCTCTCGGGTTTGCATTACCAGCTGAATTAGCCATAGAATCAATTGTGTCAAGAAATTTTTTGAAATTGAGGCCTCGGGTGCAGAGTTTTTGACGTCGTCGCCCATAGCCAAATTGCGCGCACGCTTGTGCGCCGTTTTTACAAAGTTTTCAGATTGCCTCTCGGGTTTGCATTACCAGCTGAATTGGCCATAGAATCAATTGTGTCGAGAAAGTTTTTGAATTTGAGGCCTCGGGTGCGGAGTTTTTGACGTCGTCGCCCATAGCCAAACTTGCGCGCATGGTTGTGTGCCGTTTTTACAAAGTTTTCAGATTGCCTCCCAGGTTTGCATCCCTCACTGAATTGGCCATAGAATCAATTGTGTCGAGACGGTTTTTAAATTTGAGGCCTCGGGTGCGGAGTTTTTGACGTCGTCGCCCATAGCCAAATTGCGCGCACACTTGTGCGCCGTTTTTACAAAGTTTTCAGATTGCCTCTCGGGTTTGCATTTCCAGCTGAATTGGCCATAGAATCAATTGTGTCGAGAAATTTTTTGAATTTGAGGCCTCGGGTGCGGAGTTTTTGACGTCGTCGCCCATAGCCAAATTGCGCGCACACTTGTGCGCCGTTTTTACATAGTTTTCAGATTGCCTCTCGGGTTTGCATTTCCAGCTGAATTGGCCATAGAATCAATTGTGTCGAGAAAGTTTTTGAATTAGAGGCCTCGGGTGCGGAGTTTTTGACGTCGTCGCCCATAGCCAAACTTGCGCGCATGGTTGTTTGCCGTTTTTACAAAGTTTTCAGATTGCCTCCTAGGTTTGCATCCCTCACTGAATTGGCCATAGAATCAATTGTGTCGAGACGGTTTTTGAATTTGAGGCCTCGGGTGCGGAGTTTTTTACGTCGTCGCCCATAGCCAAACTTGCGCGCATGGTTGTGTGCCGTTTTTACAAAGTTTTTAGATTACCTCCCAGGTTTGCATCCCTCCCTGAATTGGCCATAGAATCAATTGTGTCGAGACGGTTTTTGAATTTGAGGCCTCGGGTGCGGAGTTTTTGACGTCGTCGCCCATAGCCAAATTGCGCGCACGCTTGTGCGCCGTTTTTACAAAGTTTTCAGATTGCCTCTCGGGTTTGCATTACCAGCTGAATTGGCCATAGAATCAATTGTGTCGAGACGGTTTTTGAATTTGAGGCCTCGGGTGCGGAGTTTTTGACGTCGTCGCCCATAGCCAAACTTGCGAGCATGGTTGTGTGCCGTTTTTACAAAGTTTTCAGATTGCCTCCCAGGTTTGCATCCCTCACTGAATTGGCCATAGAATCAATTGTGTCGAGACGGTTTTTGAATTTGAGGCCTCGGGCGCGGAGTTTTTGACGTCGACGCCCATAGCGAAACTGCGTGCACACTTGGGCGCCATTTTTACAAAGTTTTCAGATTGCCTCTCGGGTTTGCATTTCCAGCTGAATTGGCCATAGAATCAATTGTGTCGAGACGGTTTTTGAATTTGAGGCATTGGGTGCGGAGTTTTTGACGTCGTCGCCCATAGCCAAATTGCGCGCACACTTGTGCGCCGTTTTTACAAAGTTTTCAGATTGCCTCTCGGGTTTGCATTTCCAGCTGAATTAGCCACAGAATCAATTGTGTCGAGAAAGTTTTTGAATTTGAGGCCTCGGGTGCGGAGTTTTTGACGTCGTCGCCCATAGCCAAACTTGCGCGCATGGTTGTTTGCCATTTTTACAAAGTTTTCAGATTTCCTCCTAGGTTTGCATCCCTCACTGAATTGGCCATAGAATCAATTGTGTCGAGACGGTTTTTGAATTTGAGGCCTCGGGTGCGGAGTTTCTGACGTCGTCGCCCATAGCTAAATTGCGCGCACACTTGTGCGCCGTTTTTACAAAGTTTTCAGATTGCCTCTCGGGTTTGCATTACCAGCTGAATTAGCCATAGAATCAATTGTGTCAAGAAATTTTTTGAAATTGAGGCCTCGGGTGCAGAGTTTTTGACGTCGTCGCCCATAGCCAAATTGCGCGCACGCTTGTGCGCCGTTTTTACAAAGTTTTCAGATTGCCTCTCGGGTTTGCATTACCAGCTGAATTGGCCATAGAATCAATTGTGTCGAGAAAGTTTTTGAATTTGAGGCCTCGGGTGCGGAGTTTTTGACGTCGTGGCCCATAGCCAAACTTGCGCGCATGGTTGTGTGCCGTTTTTACAAAGTTTTCAGATTGCCTCCCAGGTTTGCATCCCTCACTGAATTGGCCATAGAATCAATTGTGTCGAGACGGTTTTTAAATTTGAGGCCTCGGGTGCGGAGTTTTTGACGTCGTCGCCCATAGCCAAATTGCGCGCACACTTGTGCGCCGTTTTTACAAAGTTTTCAGATTGCCTCTCGGGTTTGCATTTCCAGCTGAATTGGCCATAGAATCAATTGTGTCGAGAAATTTTTTGAATTTGAGGCCTCGGGTGCGGAGTTTTTGACGTCGTCGCCCATAGCCAAATTGCGCGCACACTTGTGCGCCGTTTTTACATAGTTTTCAGATTGCCTCTCGGGTTTGCACTTCCAGCTGAATTGGCCATAGAATCAATTGTGTCGAGAAAGTTTTTGAATTAGAGGCCTCGGGTGCGGAGTTTTTGACGTCGTCGCCCATAGCCAAACTTGCGCGCATGTTTGTTTGCCGTTTTTACAAAGTTTTCAGATTGCCTCCTAGGTTTGCATCCCTCACTGAATTGGTCATAGAATCAATTGTGTCGAGACGGTTTTTGAATTTGAGGCCTCGGGTGCAGAGTTTTTTACGTCGTCGCCCATAGCCAAACTTGCGCGCATGGTTGTGTGCCGTTTTTACAAAGTTTTTAGATTACCTCCCAGGTTTGCATCCCTCCCTGAATTGGCCATAGAATCAATTGTGTCGAGACGGTTTTTGAATTTGAGGCCTCGGGTGCGGAGTTTTTGACGTCGTCGCCCATAGCCAAATTGCGCGCACGCTTGTGCGCCGTTTTTACAAAGTTTTCAGATTGCCTCTCGGGTTTGCATTTCCAGCTGAATTAGCCACAAAATCAATTGTGTCGAGAAAGTTTTTGAATTTGAGGCCTCGGGTGCGGAGTTTTTGACGTCGTCGCCCATAGCCAAACTTGCGCGCATGGTTGTTTGCCATTTTTACAAAGTTTTCAGATTTCCTCCTAGGTTTGCATCCCTCACTGAATTGGCCATAGAATCAATTGTGTCGAGACGGTTTTTGAATTTGAGGCCTCGGGTGCGGAGTTTTTTACGTCGTCGCCCATAGCCAAACTTGCGCGCATGGTTGTGTGCCGTTTTTACAAAATTTTCAGATTACCTCCCAGGTTTGCATCCCTCACTGAATTGGCCATAGAATCAATTGTGTCGAGACGGTTTTTGAATTTGAGGCCTCGGGTGCGGAGTTTCTGACGTCGTCGCCCATAGCTAAATTGCGCGCACACTTGTGCGCCGTTTTTACAAAGTTTTCAGATTGTCTCTCGGGTTTGCATTACCAGCTGAATTAGCCATAGAATCAATTGTGTCAAGAAATTTTTTGAAATTGAGGCCTCGGGTGCAGAGTTTTTGACGTCGTCGCCCATAGCCAAATTGCGCGCACGCTTGTGCGCCGTTTTTACAAAGTTTTCAGATTGCCTCTCGGGTTTGCATTACCAGCTGAATTGGCCATAGAATCAATTGTGTCGAGAAAGTTTTTGAATTGGAGGCCTCGGGTGCGGAGTTTTTGACGTCGTCGCCCATAGCCAAACTTGCGCGCATGGTTGTGTGCCGTTTTTACAAAATTTTCAGATTACCTCCCAGGTTTGCATCCCTCACTGAATTGGCCATAGAATCAATTGTGTCGAGACGGTTTTTGAATTTGAGGCCTCGGGTGCGGAGTTTCTGACGTCGTCGCCCATAGCTAAATTGCGCGCACACTTGTGCGCCGTTTTTACAAAGTTTTCAGATTGTCTCTCGGGTTTGCATTACCAGCTGAATTAGCCATAGAATCAATTGTGTCAAGAAATTTTTTGAAATTGAGGCCTCGGGTGCAGAGTTTTTGACGTCGTCGCCCATAGCCAAATTGCGCGCACGCTTGTGCGCCGTTTTTACAAAGTTTTCAGATTGCCTCTCGGGTTTGCATTACCAGCTGAATTGGCCATAGAATCAATTGTGTCGAGAAAGTTTTTGAATTTGAGGCCTCGGGTGCGGAGTTTTTGACGTCGTCGCCCATAGCCAAACTTGCGCGCATGGTTGTGTGCCGTTTTTACAAAGTTTTCAGATTGCCTCCCAGGTTTGCATCCCTCACTGAATTGGCCATAGAATCAATTGTGTCGAGACGGTTTTTAAATTTGAGGCCTCGGGTGCGGAGTTTTTGACGTCGTCGCCCATAGCCAAATTGCGCGCACACTTGTGCGCCGTTTTTACATAGTTTTCAGATTGCCTCTCGGGTTTGCATTTCCAGCTGAATTGGCCATAGAATCAATTGTGTCGAGAAAGTTTTTGAATTAGAGGCCTCGGGTGCGGAGTTTTTGACGTCGTCGCCCATAGCCAAATTGCGCGCACACTTGTGCGCCGTTTTTACATTGTTTTCAGATTGCCTCTCGGGTTTGCACTTCCAGCTGAATTGGCCATAGAATCAATTGTGTCGAGAAAGTTTTTGAATTAGAGGCCTCGGGTGCGGAGTTTTTTACGTCGTCGCCCATAGCCAAACTTGCGCGCATGGTTGTTTGCCGTTTTTACAAAGTTTTCAGATTGCCTCCTAGGTTTGCATCCCTCACTGAATTGGCCATAGAATCAATTGTGTCGAGACGGTTTTTGAATTTGAAGCCTCGGGTGCGGAGTTTTTTACGTCGTCGCCCATAGCCAAACTTGCGCGCATGGTTGTGTGCCGTTTTTACAAAGTTTTTAGATTACCTCCCAGGTTTGCATCCCTCCCTGAATTGGCCATAGAATCAATTGTGTCGAGACGGTTTTTGAATTTGAGGCCTCGGGTGCGGAGTTTTTGACGTCGTCGCCCATAGCCAAATTGCGCGCACGCTTGTGCGCCGTTTTTACAAAGTTTTCAGATTGCCTCTCGGGTTTGCATTTCCAGCTGAATTAGCCACAGAATCAATTGTGTCGAGAAAGTTTTTGAATTTGAGGCCTCGGGTGCGGAGTTTTTGACGTCGTCGCCCATAGCCAAACTTGCGCGCATGGTTGTTTGCCATTTTTACAAAGTTTTCAGATTTCCTCCTAGGTTTGCATCCCTCACTGAATTGGCCATAGAATCAATTGTGTCGAGACGGTTTTTGAATTTGAGGCCTCGGGTGCGGAGTTTTTTACGTCGTCGCCCATAGCCAAACTTGCGCGCATGGTTGTGTGCCGTTTTTACAAAATTTTCAGATTACCTCCCAGGTTTGCATCCCTCCCTGAATTGGCCATAGAATCAATTGTGTCGAGACGGTTTTTGAATTTGAGGCCTCGGGTGCGGAGTTTTTGACGTCGTCGCCCATAGCCAAATTGCGCGCACGCTTGTGCGCCGTTTTTACAAAGTTTTCAGATTGCCTCTCGGGTTTGCATTTCCAGCTGAATTAGCCACAGAATAAATTGTGTCGAGAAAGTTTTTGAATTTGAGGCCTCGGGTGCGGAGTTTTTGACGTCGTCGCCCATAGCCAAACTTGCGCGCATGGTTGTTTGCCATTTTTACAAAGTTTTCAGATTTCCTCCTAGGTTTGCATCCCTCACTGAATTGGCCATAGAATCAATTGTGTCGAGACGGTTTTTGAATTTGAGGCCTCGGGTGCGGAGTTTTTTACGTCGTCGCCCATAGCCAAACTTGCGCGCATGGTTGTGTGCCGTTTTTACAAAATTTTCAGATTACCTCCCAGGTTTGCATCCCTCACTGAATTGGCCATAGAATCAATTGTGTCGAGACGGTTTTTGAATTTGAGGCCTCGGGTGCGGAGTTTCTGACGTCGTCGCCCATAGCTAAATTGCGCGCACACTTGTGCGCCGTTTTTACAAAGTTTTCAGATTGCCTCTCGGGTTTGCATTACCAGCTGAATTAGCCATAGAATCAATTGTGTCAAGAAATTTTTTGAAATTGAGGCCTCGGGTGCAGAGTTTTTGACGTCGTCGCCCATAGCCAAATTGCGCGCACGCTTGTGCGCCGTTTTTACAAAGTTTTCAGATTGCCTCTCGGGTTTGCATTACCAGCTGAATTGGCCATAGAATCAATTATGTCGAGAAAGTTTTTGAATTTGAGGCCTCGGGTGCGGAGTTTTTGACGTCGTCGCCCATAGCCAAACTTGCGCGCATGGTTGTGTGCCGTTTTTACAAAGTTTTCAGATTGCCTCCCAGGTTTGCATCCCTCACTGAATTGGCCATAGAATCAATTGTGTCGAGACGGTTTTTAAATTTGAGGCCTCGGGTGCGGAGTTTTTGACGTCGTCGCCCATAGCCAAATTGCGCGCACACTTGTGCGCCGTTTTTACAAAGTTTTCAGATTGCCTCTCGGGTTTGCATTTCCAGCTGAATTGGCCATAGAATCAATTGTGTCGAGAAATTTTTTGAATTTGAGGCCTCGGGTGCGGAGTTTTTGACATCGTCGCCCATAGCCAAATTGCGCGCACACTTGTGCGCCGTTTTTACATAGTTTTCAGATTGCCTCTCGGGTTTGCACTTCCAGCTGAATTGGCCATAGAATCAATTGTGTCGAGACGGTTTTTGAATTTGAGGCCTCGGGTGCGGAGTTTTTGACGTCGTCGCCCATAGCCAAATTGCGCGCACGCTTGTGCGCCGTTTTTACAAAGTTTTCAGATTGCCTCTCGGGTTTGCATTTCCAGCTGAATTAGCTACAGAATCAATTGTGTCGAGAAAGTTTTTGAATTTGAGGCCTCGGGTGCGGAGTTTTTGACGTCGTCGCCCATAGCCAAACTTGCGCGCATGGTTGTTTGCCATTTTTACAAAGTTTTCAGATTTCCTCCTAGGTTTGCATCCCTCACTGAATTGGCCATAGAATCAATTGTGTCGAGACGGTTTTTGAATTTGAGGCCTCGGGTGCGGAGTTTTTTACGTCGTCGCCCATAGCCAAACTTGCGCGCATGGTTGTGTGCCGTTTTTACAAAGTTTTCAGATTGCCTCCCAGGTTTGCATCCCTCACTGAATTGGCCATAGAATCAATTGTGTCGAGACGGTTTTTAAATTTGAGGCCTCGGGTGCGGAGTTTTTGACGTCGTCGCCCATAGCCAAATTGCGCGCACACTTGTGCGCCGTTTTTACAAAGTTTTCAGATTGCCTCTCGGGTTTGCATTTCCAGCTGAATTGGCCATAGAATCAATTGTGTCGAGAAATTTTTTGAATTTGAGGCCTCGGGTGCGGAGTTTTTGACGTCGTCGCCCATAGCCAAATTGCGCGCACACTTGTGCGCCGTTTTTACATAGTTTTCAGATTGCCTCTCGGGTTTGCACTTCCAGCTGAATTGGCCATAGAATCAATTGTGTCGAGAAAGTTTTTGAATTAGAGGCCTCGGGTGCGGAGTTTTTGACGTCGTCGCCCATAGCCAAACTTGCGCGCATGGTTGTTTGCCGTTTTTACAAAGTTTTCAGATTGCCTCCTAGGTTTGCATCCCTCACTGAATTGGCCATAGAATCAATTGTGTCGAGACGGTTTTTGAATTTGAGGCCTCGGGTGCGGAGTTTTTTACGTCGTCGCCCATAGCCAAACTTGCGCGCATGGTTGTGTGCCGTTTTTACAAAGTTTTTAGATTACCTCCCAGGTTTGCATCCCTCCCTGAATTGGCCATAGAATCAATTGTGTCGAGACGGTTTTTGAATTTGAGGCCTCGGGTGCGGAGTTTTTGACGTCGTCGCCCATAGCCAAATTGCGCGCACGCTTGTGCGCCGTTTTTACAAAGTTTTCAGATTGCCTCTCGGGTTTGCATTTCCAGCTGAATTAGCCACAGAATCAATTGTGTCGAGAAAGTTTTTGAATTTGAGGCCTCGGGTGCGGAGTTTTTGACGTCGTCGCCCATAGCCAAACTTGCGCGCATGGTTGTTTGCCATTTTGACAAAGTTTTCAGATTTCCTCCTAGGTTTGCATCCCTCACTGAATTGGCCATAGAATCAATTGTGTCGAGACGGTTTTTGAATTTGAGGCCTCGGGTGCGGAGTTTTTGACGTCGTCGCCCATAGCCAAACTTGCGCGCATGGTTGTGTGCCGTTTTTACAAAGTTTTCAGATTGCCTCCCAGGTTTGCATCCCTCACTGAATTGGCCATAGAATCAATTGTGTCGAGACGGTTTTTAAATTTGAGGCCTCGGGTGCGGAGTTTTTGACGTCGTCGCCCATAGCCAAATTGCGCGCACACTTGTGCGCCGTTTTTACAAAGTTTTCAGATTGCCTCTCGGGTTTGCATTTCCAGCTGAATTGGCCATAGAATCAATTGTGTCGAGAAATTTTTTGAATTTGAGGCCTCGGGTGCGGAGTTTTTGACGTCGTCGCCCATAGCCAAATTGCGCGCACACTTGTGCGCCGTTTTTACATAGTTTTCAGATTGCCTCTCGGGTTTGCACTTCCAGCTGAATTGGCCATAGAATCAATTGTGTCGAGAAAGTTTTTGAATTAGAGGCCTCGGGTGCGGAGTTTTTGACGTCGTCGCCCATAGCCAAACTTGCGCGCATGGTTGTTTGCCGTTTTTACAAAGTTTTCAGATTGCCTCCTAGGTTTGCATCCCTCACTGAATTGGCCATAGAATCAATTGTGTCGAGACGGTTTTTGAATTTGAGGCCTCGGGTGCGGAGTTTTTTACGTCGTCGCCCATAGCCAAACTTGCGCGCATGGTTGTGTGCCGTTTTTACAAAGTTTTCAGATTGCCTCCCAGGTTTGCATCCCTCACTGAATTGGCCATAGAATCAATTGTGTCGAGACGGTTTTTAAATTTGAGGCCTCGGGTGCGGAGTTTTTGACGTCGTCGCCCATAGCCAAATTGCGCGCACACTTGTGCGCCGTTTTTACAAAGTTTTCAGATTGCCTCTCGGGTTTGCATTTCCAGCTGAATTGGCCATAGAATCAATTGTGTCGAGAAATTTTTTGAATTTGAGGCCTCGGGTGCGGAGTTTTTGACGTCGTCGCCCATAGCCAAATTGCGCGCACACTTGTGCGCCGTTTTTACATAGTTTTCAGATTGCCTCTCGGGTTTGCACTTCCAGCTGAATTGGCCATAGAATCAATTGTGTCGAGAAAGTTTTTGAATTAGAGGCCTCGGGTGCGGAGTTTTTGACGTCGTCGCCCATAGCCAAACTTGCGCGCATGGTTGTTTGCCGTTTTTACAAAGTTTTCAGATTGCCTCCTAGGTTTGCATCCCTCACTGAATTGGCCATAGAATCAATTGTGTCGAGACGGTTTTTGAATTTGAGGCCTCGGGTGCGGAGTTTTTTACGTCGTCGCCCATAGCCAAACTTGCGCGCATGGTTGTGTGCCGTTTTTACAAAGTTTTTAGATTACCTCCCAGGTTTGCATCCCTCCCTGAATTGGCCATAGAATCAATTGTGTCGAGACGGTTTTTGAATTTGAGGCCTCGGGTGCGGAGTTTTTGACGTCGTCGCCCATAGCCAAATTGCGCGCACGCTTGTGCGCCGTTTTTACAAAGTTTTCAGATTGCCTCTCGGGTTTGCATTTCCAGCTGAATTAGCCACAGAATCAATTGTGTCGAGAAAGTTTTTGAATTTGAGGCCTCGGGTGCGGAGTTTTTGACGTCGTCGCCCATAGCCAAACTTGCGCGCATGGTTGTTTGCCATTTTTACAAAGTATTCAGATTTCCTCCTAGGTTTGCATCCCTCACTGAATTGGCCATAGAATCAATTGTGTCGAGACGGTTTTTGAATTTGAGGCCTCGGGTGCGGAGTTTTTGACGTCGTCGCCCATAGCCAAACTTGCGCGCATGGTTGTGTGCCGTTTTTACAAAGTTTTCAGATTGCCTCCCAGGTTTGCATCCCTCACTGAATTGGCCATAGAATCAATTGTGTCGAGACGGTTTTTAAATTTGAGGCCTCGGGTGCGGAGTTTTTGACGTCGTCGCCCATAGCCAAATTGCGCGCACACTTGTGCGCCGTTTTTACAAAGTTTTCAGATTGCCTCTCGGGTTTGCATTTCCAGCTGAATTGGCCATAGAATCAATTGTGTCGAGAAATTTTTTGAATTTGAGGCCTCGGGTGCGGAGTTTTTGACGTCGTCGCCCATAGCCAAATTGCGCGCACACTTGTGCGCCGTTTTTACATAGTTTTCAGATTGCCTCTCGGGTTTGCACTTCCAGCTGAATTGGCCATAGAATCAATTGTGTCGAGAAAGTTTTTGAATTAGAGGCCTCGGGTGCGGAGTTTTTGACGTCGTCGCCCATAGCCAAACTTGCGCGCATGGTTGTTTGCCGTTTTTACAAAGTTTTCAGATTGCCTCCTAGGTTTGCATCCCTCACTGAATTGGCCATAGAATCAATTGTGTCGAGACGGTTTTTGAATTTGAGGCCTCGGGTGCGGAGTTTTTGACGTCGTCGCCCATAGCCAAACTTGCGCGCATGGTTGTGTGCCGTTTTTACAAAGTTTTTAGATTACCTCCCAGGTTTGCATCCCTCCCTGAATTGGCCATAGAATCAATTGTGTCGAGACGGTTTTTGAATTTGAGGCCTCGGGTGCGGAGTTTTTGACGTCGTCGCCCATAGCCAAATTGCGCGCACGCTTGTGCGCCGTTTTTACAAAGTTTTCAGATTGCCTCTCGGGTTTGCATTTCCAGCTGAATTAGCCACAGAATCAATTGTGTCGAGAAAGTTTTTGAATTTGAGGCCTCGGGTGCGGAGTTTTTGACGTCGTCGCCCATAGCCAAACTTGCGCGCATGGTTGTTTGCCATTTTTACAAAGTTTTCAGATTTCCTCCTAGGTTTGCATCCCTCACTGAATTGGCCATAGAATCAATTGTGTCGAGACGGTTTTTGAATTTGAGGCCTCGGGTGCGGAGTTTTTTACGTCGTCGCCCATAGCCAAACTTGCGCGCATGGTTGTGTGCCGTTTTTACAAAGTTTTTAGATTACCTCCCAGGTTTGCATCCCTCCCTGAATTGGCCATAGAATCAATTGTGTCGAGACGGTTTTTGAATTTGAGGCCTCGGGTGCGGAGTTTTTGACGTCGTCGCCCATAGCCAAATTGCGCGCACGCTTGTGCGCCGTTTTTACAAAGTTTTCAGATTGCCTCTCGGGTTTGCATTTCCAGCTGAATTAGCCACAGAATCAATTGTGTCGAGAAAGTTTTTGAATTTGAGGCCTCGGGTGCGGAGTTTTTGACGTCGTCGCCCATAGCCAAACTTGCGCGCATGGTTGTTTGCCATTTTTACAAAGTTTTCAGATTTCCTCCTAGGTTTGCACCCCTCACTGAATTGGCCATAGAATCAATTGTGTCGAGACGGTTTTTGAATTTGAGGCCTCGGGTGCGGAGTTTTTTACGTCGTCGCCCATAGCCAAACTTGCGCGCATGGTTGTGTGCCGTTTTTACAAAATTTTCAGATTACCTCCCAGGTTTGCATCCCTCACTGAATTGGCCATAGAATCAATTGTGTCGAGACGGTTTTTGAATTTGAGGCCTCGGGTGCGGAGTTTCTGACGTCGTCACCCATAGCTAAATTGCGCGCACACTTGTGCGCCGTTTTTACAAAGTTTTCAGATTGCCTCTCGGGTTTGCATTACCAGCTGAATTAGCCATAGAATCAATTGTGTCAAGAAATTTTTTGAAATTGAGGCCTCGGGTGCAGAGTTTTTGACGTCGTCGCCCATAGCCAAATTGCGCGCACGCTTGTGCGCCGTTTTTACAAAGTTTTCAGATTGCCTCTCGGGTTTGCATTACCAGCTGAATTGGCCATAGAATCAATTGTGTCGAGAAAGTTTTTGAATTTGAGGCCTCGGGTGCGGAGTTTTTGACGTCGTCGCCCATAGCCAAACTTGCGCGCATGGTTGTGTGCCGTTTTTACAAAGTTTTCAGATTGCCTCCCAGGTTTGCATCCCTCACTGAATTGGCCATAGAATCAATTGTGTCGAGATGGTTTTTAAATTTGAGGCCTCGGGTGCGGAGTTTTTGACGTCGTCGCCCATAGCCAAATTGCGCGCACACTTGTGCGCCGTTTTTACAAAGTTTTCAGATTGCCTCTCGGGTTTGCATTTCCAGCTGAATTGGCCATAGAATCAATTGTGTCGAGAAATTTTTTGAATTTGAGGCCTCGGGTGCGGAGTTTTTGACGTCGTCGCCCATAGCCAAATTGCGCGCACACTTGTGCGCCGTTTTTACATAGTTTTCAGATTGCCTCTCGGGTTTGCATTTCCAGCTGAATTGGCCATAGAATCAATTGTGTCGAGAAAGTTTTTGAATTTGAGGCCTCGGGTGCGGAGTTTTTGACGTCGTCGCCCATAGCCAAATTGCGCGCACGCTTGTGCGCCGTTTTTACAAAGTTTTCAGATTGCCTCTCGGGTTTGCATTTCCAGCTGAATTAGCCACAGAATCAATTGTGTCGAGAAAGTTTTTGAATTTGAGGCCTCGGGTGCGGAGTTTTTGACGTCGTCGCCCATAGCCAAACTTGCGCGCATGGTTGTTTGCCATTTTTACAAAGTTTTCAGATTTCCTCCTAGGTTTGCATCCCTCACTGAATTGGCCATAGAATCAATTGTGTCGAGACGGTTTTTGAATTTGAGGCCTCGGGTGCGGAGTTTTTTACGTCGTCGCCCATAGCCAAACTTGCGCGCATGGTTGTGTGCCGTTTTTACAAAATTTTCAGATTACCTCCCAGGTTTGCATCCCTCACTGAATTGGCCATAGAATCAATTGTGTCGAGACGGTTTTTGAATTTGAGGCCTCGGGTGCGGAGTTTCTGACGTCGTCGCCCATAGCTAAATTGCGCGCACACTTGTGCGCCGTTTTTACAAAGTTTTCAGATTGCCTCTCGGGTTTGCATTACCAGCTGAATTAGCCATAGAATCAATTGTGTCAAGAAATTTTTTGAAATTGAGGCCTCGGGTGCAGAGTTTTTGACGTCGTCGCCCATAGCCAAATTGCGCGCACGCTTGTGCGCCGTTTTTACAAAGTTTTCAGATTGCCTCTCGGGTTTGCATTACCAGCTGAATTGGCCATAGAATCAATTGTGTCGAGAAAGTTTTTGAATTTGAGGCCTCGGGTGCGGAGTTTTTGACGTCGTCGCCCATAGCCAAACTTGCGCGCATGGTTGTGTGCCGTTTTTACAAAGTTTTCAGATTGCCTCCCAGGTTTGCATCCCTCACTGAATTGGCCATAGAATCAATTGTGTCGAGACGGTTTTTAAATTTGAGGCCTCGGGTGCGGAGTTTTTGACGTCGTCGCCCATAGCCAAATTGCGCGCACACTTGTGCGCCGTTTTTACAAAGTTTTCAGATTGCCTCTCGGGTTTGCATTTCCAGCTGAATTAGCCATAGAATCAATTGTGTCGAGAAATTTTTTGAATTTGAGGCCTCGGGTGCGGAGTTTTTGACGTCGTCGCCCATAGCCAAATTGCGCGCACACTTGTGCGCCGTTTTTACATAGTTTTCAGATTGCCTCTCGGGTTTGCATTTCCAGCTGAATTGGCCATAGAATCAATTGTGTCGAGAAAGTTTTTGAATTAGAGGCCTCGGGTGCGGAGTTTTTGACGTCGTCGCCCATAGCCAAACTTGCGCGCATGGTTGTTTGCCGTTTTTACAAAGTTTTCAGATTGCCTCCTAGGTTTGCATCCCTCACTGAATTGGCCATAGAATCAATTGTGTCGAGACGGTTTTTGAATTTGAGGCCTCGGGTGCGGAGTTTTTTACGTCGTCGCCCATAGCCAAACTTGCGCGCATGGTTGTGTGCCGTTTTTACAAAGTTTTTAGATTACCTCCCAGGTTTGCATCCCACCCTGAATTGGCCATAGAATCAATTGTGTCGAGACGGTTTTTGAATTTGAGGCCTCGGGTGCGGAGTTTTTGACGTCGTCGCCCATAGCCAAATTGCGCGCACGCTTGTGCGCCGTTTTTACAAAGTTTTCAGATTGCCTCTCGGGTTTGCATTTCCAGCTGAATTAGCCACAGAATCAATTGTGTCGAGAAAGTTTTTGAATTTGAGGCCTCGGGTGCGGAGTTTTTGACGTCGTCGCCCATAGCCAAACTTGCGCGCATGGTTGTTTGCCATTTTTACAAAGTTTTCAGATTTCCTCCTAGGTTTGCATCCCTCACTGAATTGGCCATAGAATCAATTGTGTCGAGACGGTTTTTGAATTTGAGGCCTCGGGTGCGGAGTTTTTGACGTCGTCGCCCATAGCCAAACTTGCGCGCATGGTTGTGTGCCGTTTTTACAAAGTTTTCAGATTGCCTCCCAGGTTTGCATCCCTCACTGAATTGGCCATAGAATCAATTGTGTCGAGACGGTTTTTAAATTTGAGGCCTCGGGTGCGGAGTTTTTGACGTCGTCGCCCATAGCCAAATTGCGCGCACACTTGTGCGCCGTTTTTACAAAGTTTTCAGATTGCGTCTCGGGTTTGCATCTCCAGCTGAATTGGCCATAGAATCAATTGTGTCGAGAAATTTTTTGAATTTGAGGCCTCGGGTGCGGAGTTTTTGACGTCGTCGCCCATAGCCAAATTGCGCGCACACTTGTGCGCCGTTTTTACATAGTTTTCAGATTGCCTCTCGGGTTTGCACTTCCAGCTGAATTGGCCATAGAATCAATTGTGTCGAGAAAGTTTTTGAATTAGAGGCCTCGGGTGCGGAGTTTTTGACGTCGTCGCCCATAGCCAAACTTGCGCGCATGGTTGTTTGCCGTTTTTACAAAGTTTTCAGATTGCCTCCTAGGTTTGCATCCCTCACTGAATTGGCCATAGAATCAATTGTGTCGAGACGGTTTTTGAATTTGAGGCCTCGGGTGCGGAGTTTTTTACGTCGTCGCCCATAGCCAAACTTGCGCGCATGGTTGTGTGCCGTTTTTACAAAGTTTTTAGATTACCTCCCAGGTTTGCATCCCTCCCTGAATTGGCCATAGAATCAATTGTGTCGAGACGGTTTTTGAATTTGAGGCCTCGGGTGCGGAGTTTTTGACGTCGTCGCCCATAGCCAAATTGCGCGCACGCTTGTGCGCCGTTTTTACAAAGTTTTCAGATTGCCTCTCGGGTTTGCATTTCCAGCTGAATTAGCCACAGAATCAATTGTGTCGAGAAAGTTTTTGAATTTGAGGCCTCGGGTGCGGAGTTTTTGACGTCGTCGCCCATAGCCAAACTTGCGCGCATGGTTATTTGCCATTTTTACAAAGTTTTCAGATTTCCTCCTAGGTTTGCATCCCTCACTGAATTGGCCATAGAATCAATTGTGTCGAGACGGTTTTTGAATTTGAGGCCTCGGGTGCGGAGTTTTTTACGTCGTCGCCCATAGCCAAACTTGCGCGCATGGTTGTGTGCCGTTTTTACAAAATTTTCAGATTACCTCCCAGGTTTGCATCCCTCACTGAATTGGCCATAGAATCAATTGTGTCGAGACGGTTTTTGAATTTGAGGCCTCGGGTGCGGAGTTTCTGACGTCGTCGCCCATAGCTAAATTGCGCGCACACTTGTGCGCCGTTTTTACAAAGTTTTCAGATTGCCTCTCGGGTTTGCATTACCAGCTGAATTAGCCATAGAATCAATTGTGTCAAGAAATTTTTTGAAATTGAGGCCTCGGGTGCAGAGTTTTTGACGTCGTCGCCCATAGCCAAATTGCGCGCACGCTTGTGCGCCGTTTTTACAAAGTTTTCAGATTGCCTCTCGGGTTTGCATTACCAGCTGAATTGGCCATAGAATCAATTGTGTCGAGAAAGTTTTTGAATTTGAGGCCTCGGGTGCGGAGTTTTTGACGTCGTCGCCCATAGCCAAACTTGCGCGCATGGTTGTGTGCCGTTTTTACAAAGTTTTCAGATTGCCTCCCAGGTTTGCATCCCTCACTGAATTGGCCATAGAATCAATTGTGTCGAGACGGTTTTTAAATTTGAGGCCTCGGGTGCGGAGTTTTTGACGTCGTCGCCCATAGCCAAATTGCGCGCACACTTGTGCGCCGTTTTTACAAAGTTTTCAGATTGCCTCTCGGGTTTGCATTTCCAGCTGAATTGGCCATAGAATCAATTGTGTCGAGAAATTTTTTGAATTTGAGGCCTCGGGTGCGGAGTTTTTGACGTCGTCGCCCATAGCCAAATTGCGCGCACACTTGTGCGCCGTTTTTACATAGTTTTCAGATTGCCTCTCGGGTTTGCATTTCCAGCTGAATTGGCCATAGAATCAATTGTGTCGAGAAAGTTTTTGAATTTGAGGCCTCGGGTGCGGAGTTTTTGACGTCGTCGCCCATAGCCAAATTGCGCGCACGCTTGTGCGCCGTTTTTACAAAGTTTTCAGATTGCCTCTCGGGTTTGCATTTCCAGCTGAATTAGCCACAGAATCAATTGTGTCGAGAAAGTTTTTGAATTTGAGGCCTCGGGTGCGGAGTTTTTGACGTCGTCGCCCATAGCCAAACTTGCGCGCATGGTTGTTTGCCATTTTTACAAAGTTTTCAGATTTCCTCCTAGGTTTGCATCCCTCACTGAATTGGCCATAGAATCAATTGTGTCGAGACGGTTTTTGAATTTGAGGCCTCGGGTGCGGAGTTTTTTACGTCGTCGCCCATAGCCAAACTTGCGCGCATGGTTGTGTGCCGTTTTTACAAAATTTTCAGATTACCTCCCAGGTTTGCATCCCTCACTGAATTGGCCATAGAATCAATTGTGTCGAGACGGTTTTTGAATTTGAGGCCTCGGGTGCGGAGTTTCTGACGTCGTCGCCCATAGCTAAATTGTGCGCACACTTGTGCGCCGTTTTTACAAAGTTTTCAGATTGCCTCTCGGGTTTGCATTACCAGCTGAATTAGCCATAGAATCAATTGTGTCAAGAAATTTTTTGAAATTGAGGCCTCGGGTGCAGAGTTTTTGACGTCGTCGCCCATAGCCAAATTGCGCGCACGCTTGTGCGCCGTTTTTACAAAGTTTTCAGATTGCCTCTCGGGTTTGCATTACCAGCTGAATTGGCCATAGAATCAATTGTGTCGAGAAAGTTTTTGAATTTGAGGCCTCGGGTGCGGAGTTTTTGAGGTCGTCGCCCATAGCCAAACTTGCGCGCATGGTTGTGTGCCGTTTTTACAAAGTTTTCAGATTGCCTCCCAGGTTTGCATCCCTCACTGAATTGGCCATAGAATCAATTGTGTCGAGACGGTTTTTAAATTTGAGGCCTCGGGTGCGGAGTTTTTGACGTCGTCGCCCATAGCCAAATTGCGCGCACACTTGTGCGCCGTTTTTACAAAGTTTTCAGATTGCCTCTCGGGTTTGCATTTCCAGCTGAATTGGCCATAGAATCAATTGTGTCGAGAAATTTTTTGAATTTGAGGCCTCGGGTGCGGAGTTTTTGACGTCGTCGCCCATAGCCAAATTGCGCGCACACTTGTGCGCCATTTTTACATAGTTTTCAGATTGCCTCTCGGGTTTGCATTTCCAGCTGAATTGGCCATAGAATCAATTGTGTCGAGAAAGTTTTTGAATTTGAGGCCTCGGGTGCGGAGTTTTTGACGTCGTCGCCCATAGCCAAATTGCGCGCACGCTTGTGCGCCGTTTTTACAAAGTTTTCAGATTGCCTCTCGGGTTTGCATTTCCAGCTGAATTAGCCACAGAATCAATTGTGTCGAGAAAGTTTTTGAATTTGAGGCCTCGGGTGCGGAGTTTTTGACGTCGTCGCCCATAGCCAAACTTGCGCGCATGGTTGTTTGCCATTTTTACAAAGTTTTCAGATTTCCTCCTAGGTTTGCATCCCTCACTGAATTGGCCATAGAATCAATTGTGTCGAGACGGTTTTTGAATTTGAGGCCTCGGGTGCGGAGTTTTTTACGTCGTCGCCCATAGCCAAACTTGCGCGCATGGTTGTGTGCCGTTTTTACAAAATTTTCAGATTACCTCCCAGGTTTGCATCCCTCACTGAATTGGCCATAGAATCAATTGTGTCGAGACGGTTTTTGAATTTGAGGCCTCGGGTGCGGAGTTTCTGACGTCGTCGCCCATAGCTAAATTGTGCGCACACTTGTGCGCCGTTTTTACAAAGTTTTCAGATTGCCTCTCGGGTTTGCATTACCAGCTGAATTAGCCATAGAATCAATTGTGTCAAGAAATTTTTTGAAATTGAGGCCTCGGGTGCAGAGTTTTTGACGTCGTCGCCCATAGCCAAATTGCGCGCACGCTTGTGCGCCGTTTTTACAAAGTTTTCAGATTGCCTCTCGGGTTTGCATTACCAGCTGAATTGGCCATAGAATCAATTGTGTCGAGAAAGTTTTTGAATTTGAGGCCTCGGGTGCGGAGTTTTTGAGGTCGTCGCCCATAGCCAAACTTGCGCGCATGGTTGTGTGCCGTTTTTACAAAGTTTTCAGATTGCCTCCCAGGTTTGCATCCCTCACTGAATTGGCCATAGAATCAATTGTGTCGAGACGGTTTTTAAATTTGAGGCCTCGGGTGCGGAGTTTTTGACGTCGTCGCCCATAGCCAAATTGCGCGCACACTTGTGCGCCGTTTTTACAAAGTTTTCAGATTGCCTCTCGGGTTTGCATTTCCAGCTGAATTGGCCATAGAATCAATTGTGTCGAGAAATTTTTTGAATTTGAGGCCTCGGGTGCGGAGTTTTTGACGTCGTCGCCCATAGCCAAATTGCGCGCACACTTGTGCGCCGTTTTTACATAGTTTTCAGATCGCCTCTCGGGTTTGCATTTCCAGCTGAATTGGCCATAGAATCAATTGTGTCGAGAAAGTTTTTGAATTAGAGGCCTCGGGTGCGGAGTTTTTGACGTCGTCGCCCATAGCCAAACTTGCGCGCATGGTTGTTTGCCGTTTTTACAAAGTTTTCAGATTGCCTCCTAGGTTTGCATCCCTCACTGAATTGGCCATAGAATCAATTGTGTCGAGACGGTTTTTGAATTTGAGGCCTCGGGTGCGGAGTTTTTTACGTCGTCGCCCATAGCCAAACTTGCGCGCATGGTTGTGTGCCGTTTTTACAAAGTTTTTAGATTACCTCCCAGGTTTGCATCCCTCCCTGAATTGGCCATAGAATCAATTGTGTCGAGACGGTTTTTGAATTTGAGGCCTCGGGTGCGGAGTTTTTGACGTCGTCGCCCATAGCCAAATTGCGCGCACGCTTGTGCGCCGTTTTTACAAAGTTTTCAGATTGCCTCTCGGGTTTGCATTACCAGCTGAATTGGCCATAGAATCAATTGTGTCGAGACGGTTTTTGAATTTGAGGCCTCGGGTGCGGAGTTTTTGACGTCGTCGCCCATAGCCAAACTTGCGAGCATGGTTGTGTGCCGTTTTTACAAAGTTTTCAGATTGCCTCCCAGGTTTGCATCCCTCACTGAATTGGCCATAGAATCAATTGTGTCGAGACGGTTTTTGAATTTGAGGCCTCGGGCGCGGAGTTTTTGACGTCGACGCCCATAGCGAAACTGCGTGCACACTTGGGCGCCATTTTTACAAAGTTTTCAGATTGCCTCTCGGGTTTGCATTTCCAGCTGAATTGGCCATAGAATCAATTGTGTCGAGACGGTTTTTGAATTTGAGGCATTGGGTGCGGAGTTTTTGACGTCGTCGCCCATAGCCAAATTGCGCGCACACTTGTGCGCCGTTTTTACAAAGTTTTCAGATTGCCTCTCGGGTTTGCATTTCCAGCTGAATTAGCCACAGAATCAATTGTGTCGAGAAAGTTTTTGAATTTGAGGCCTCGGGTGCGGAGTTTTTGACGTCGTCGCCCATAGCCAAACTTGCGCGCATGATTGTTTGCC
Organism: Galeopsis tetrahit; assembly: GCA_963675135.1. Classification (NCBI taxonomy): domain Eukaryota; kingdom Viridiplantae; phylum Streptophyta; class Magnoliopsida; order Lamiales; family Lamiaceae; genus Galeopsis; species Galeopsis tetrahit. Next base: position 70,952,483 of record OY776126.1, read on the forward strand.
ATTTTTACAAAGTTTTCAGATTTCCTCCTAGGTTTGCATCCCTCACTGAATTGGCCATAGAATCAATTGTGTCGAGACGGTTTTTGAATTTGAGGCCTCGGGTGCGGAGTTTTTGACGTCGTCGCCCATAGCTAAATTGCGCGCACACTTGTGCGCCGTTTTTACAAAGTTTTCAGATTGCCTCTCGGGTTTGCATTACCAGCTGAATTAGCCATAGAATCAATTGTGTCAAGAAATTTTTTGAAATTGAGGCCTCGGGTGCAGAGTTTTTGACGTCGTCGCCCATAGCCAAATTGCGCGCACGCTTGTGCGCCGTTTTTACAAAGTTTTCAGATTGCCTCTCGGGTTTGCATTACCAGCTGAATTGGCCATAGAATCAATTGTGTCGAGAAAGTTTTTGAATTTGAGGCCTCGGGTGCGGAGTTTTTGACGTCGTCGCCCATAGCCAAACTTGCGCGCATGGTTGTGTGCCGTTTTTACAAAGTTTTCAGATTGCCTCCCAGGTTTGCATCCCTCACTGAATTGGCCATAGAATCAATTGTGTCGAGACGGTTTTTAAATTTGAGGCCTCGGGTGCGGAGTTTTTGACGTCGTCGCCCATAGCCAAATTGCGCGCACACTTGTGCGCCGTTTTTACAAAGTTTTCAGATTGCCTCTCGGGTTTGCATTTCCAGCTGAATTGGCCATAGAATCAATTGTGTCGAGAAATTTTTTGAATTTGAGGCCTCGGGTGCGGAGTTTTTGACGTCGTCGCCCATAGCCAAATTGCGCGCACACTTGTGCGCCGTTTTTACATAGTTTTCAGATTGCCTCTCGGGTTTGCACTTCCAGCTGAATTGGCCATAGAATCAATTGTGTCGAGAAAGTTTTTGAATTAGAGGCCTCGGGTGCGGAGTTTTTGACGTCGTCGCCCATAGCCAAACTTGCGCGCATGGTTGTTTGCCGTTTTTACAAAGTTTTCAGATTGCCTCCTAGGTTTGCATCCCTCACTGAATTGGCCATAGAATCAATTGTGTCGAGACGGTTTTTGAATTTGAGGCCTCGGGTGCGGAGTTTTTTACGTCGTCGCCCATAGCCAAACTTGCGCGCATGGTTGTGTGCCGTTTTTACAAAGTTTTTAGATTACCTCCCAGGTTTGCATCCCTCCCTGAATTGGCCATAGAATCAATTGTGTCGAGACGGTTTTTGAATTTGAGGCCTCGGGTGCGGAGTTTTTGACGTCGTCGCCCATAGCCAAATTGCGCGCACGCTTGTGCGCCGTTTTTACAAAGTTTTCAGATTGCCTCTCGGGTTTGCATTACAAGCTGAATTGGCCATAGAATCAATTGTGTCGAGACGGTTTTTGAATTTGAGGCCTCGGGTGCGGAGTTTTTGACGTCGTCGCCCATAGCCAAACTTGCGAGCATGGTTGTGTGCCGTTTTTACAAAGTTTTCAGATTGCCTCCCAGGTTTGCATCCCTCACTGAATTGGCCATAGAATCAATTGTGTCGAGACGGTTTTTGAATTTGAGGCCTCGGGCGCGGAGTTTTTGACGTCGACGCCCATAGCGAAACTGCGTGCACACTTGGGCGCCATTTTTAAGTTTTCAGATTGCCTCTCGGGTTTGCATTTCCAGCTGAATTGGCCATAGAATCAATTGTGTCGAGACGGTTTTTAAATTTGAGGCCTCGGGTGCGGAGTTTTTGACGTCGTCGCCCATAGCCAAATTGCGCGCACACTTGTGCGCCGTTTTTACAAAGTTTTCAGATTGCCTCTCGGGTTTGCATTTCCAGCTGAATTGGCCATAGAATCAATTGTGTCGAGAATTTTTTTGAATTTGAGGCCTCGGGTGCGGAGTTTTTGACGTCGTCGCCCATAGCCAAATTGCGCGCACGCTTGTGCGCCGTTTTTACAAAGTTTTCAGATTGCCTCTCGGGTTTGCATTTCTAGCTGAATTGGCCATAGAATCAATTGTGTCGAGACGGTTTTTGAATTTGAGGCCTCGGGTGCGGAGTTTCTGACGTCGTCGCCCATAGCTAAATTGCGCGCACACTTGTGCGCCGTTTTTACAAAGTTTTCAGATTGCCTCTCGGGTTTGCATTACCAGCTGAATTAGCCATAGAATCAATTGTGTCAAGAAATTTTTTGAAATTGAGGCCTCGGGTGCAGAGTTTTTGACGTCGTCGCCCATAGCCAAATTGCGCGCACGCTTGTGCGCCGTTTTTACAAAGTTTTCAGATTGCCTCTCGGGTTTGCATTACCAGCTGAATTGGCCATAGAATCAATTGTGTCGAGAAAGTTTTTGAATTTGAGGCCTCGGGTGCGGGTTTTTGACGTCGTCGCCCATAGCCAAACTTGCGCGCATGGTTGTGTGCCGTTTTTACAAAGTTTTCAGATTGCCTCCCAGGTTTGCATCCCTCACTGAATTGGCCATAGAATCAATTGTGTCGAGACGGTTTTTAAATTTGAGGCCTCGGGTGCGGAGTTTTTGACGTCGTCGCCCATAGCCAAATTGCGCGCACACTTGTGCGCCGTTTTTACAAAGTTTTCAGATTGCCTCTCGGGTTTGCATTTCCAGCTGAATTGGCCATAGAATCAATTGTGTCGAGAAATTTTTTGAATTTGAGGCCTCGGGTGCGGAGTTTTTGACGTCGTCGCCCATAGCCAAATTGCGCGCACACTTGTGCGCCGTTTTTACATAGTTTTCAGATTGCCTCTCGGGTTTGCACTTCCAGCTGAATTGGCCATAGAATCAATTGTGTCGAGAAAGTTTTTGAATTAGAGGCCTCGGGTGCGGAGTTTTTGACGTCGTCGCCCATAGCCAAACTTGCGCGCATGGTTGTTTGCCGTTTTTACAAAGTTTTCAGATTGCCTCCTAGGTTTGCATCCCTCACTGAATTGGCCATAGAATCAATTGTGTCGAGACGGTTTTTGAATTTGAGGCCTCGGGTGCGGAGTTTTTTACGTCGTCGCCCATAGCCAAACTTGCGCGCATGGTTGTGTGCCGTTTTTACAAAGTTTTTAGATTACCTCCCAGGTTTGCATCCCTCCCTGAATTGGCCATAGAATCAATTGTGTCGAGACGGTTTTTGAATTTGAGGCCTCGGGTGCGGAGTTTTTGACGTCGTCGCCCATAGCCAAATTGCGCGCACGCTTGTGCGCCGTTTTTACAAAGTTTTCAGATTGCCTCTCGGGTTTGCATTACCAGCTGAATTGGCCATAGAATCAATTGTGTCGAGACGGTTTTTGAATTTGAGGCCTCGGGTGCGGAGTTTTTGACGTCGTCGCCCATAGCCAAACTTGCGAGCATGGTTGTGTGCCGTTTTTACAAAGTTTTCAGATTGCCTCCCAGGTTTGCATCCCTCACTGAATTGGCCATAGAATCAATTGTGTCGAGACGGTTTTTGAATTTGAGGCCTCGGGCGCGGAGTTTTTGACGTCGACGCCCATAGCGAAACTGCGTGCACACTTGGGCGCCATTTTTAAGTTTTCAGATTGCCTCTCGGGTTTGCATTTCCAGCTGAATTGGCCATAGAATCAATTGTGTCGAGACGGTTTTTGAATTTGAGGCATTGGGTGCGGAGTTTTTGACGTCGTCGCCCATAGCCAAATTGCGCGCACACTTGTGCGCCGTTTTTACAAAGTTTTCAGATTGCCTCTCGGGTTTGCATTTCCAGCTGAATTGGCCATAGAATCAATTGTGTCGAGAATTTTTTTGAATTTGAGGCCTCGGGTGCGGAGTTTTTGACGTCGTCGCCCATAGCCAAATTGCGCGCACGCTTGTGCGCCGTTTTTACAAAGTTTTCAGATTGCCTCTCGGGTTTGCATTTCTAGCTGAATTGGCCATAGAATCAATTGTGTCGAGACGGTTTTTGAATTTGAGGCCTCGGGTGCGGAGTTTCTGACGTCGTCGCCCATAGCTAAATTGCGCGCACACTTGTGCGCCGTTTTTACAAAGTTTTCAGATTGCCTCTCGGGTTTGCATTACCAGCTGAATTAGCCATAGAATCAATTGTGTCAAGAAATTTTTTGAAATTGAGGCCTCGGGTGCAGAGTTTTTGACGTCGTCGCCCATAGCCAAATTGCGCGCACGCTTGTGCGCCGTTTTTACAAAGTTTTCAGATTGCCTCTCGGGTTTGCATTACCAGCTGAATTGGCCATAGAATCAATTGTGTCGAGAAAGTTTTTGAATTTGAGGCCTCGGGTGCGGAGTTTTTGACGTCGTCGCCCATAGCCAAACTTGCGCGCATGGTTGTGTGCCGTTTTTACAAAGTTTTCAGATTGCCTCCCAGGTTTGCATCCCTCACTGAATTGGCCATAGAATCAATTGTGTCGAGACGGTTTTTAAATTTGAGGCCTCGGGTGCGGAGTTTTTGACGTCGTCGCCCATAGCCAAATTGCGCGCACACTTGTGCGCCGTTTTTACAAAGTTTTCAGATTGCCTCTCGGGTTTGCATTTCCAGCTGAATTGGCCATAGAATCAATTGTGTCGAGAAATTTTTTGAATTTGAGGCCTCGGGTGCGGAGTTTTTGACGTCGTCGCCCATAGCCAAATTGCGCGCACACTTGTGCGCCGTTTTTACATAGTTTTCAGATTGCCTCTCGGGTTTGCACTTCCAGCTGAATTGGCCATAGAATCAATTGTGTCGAGAAAGTTTTTGAATTAGAGGCCTCGGGTGCGGAGTTTTTGACGTCGTCGCCCATAGCCAAACTTGCGCGCATGGTTGTTTGCCGTTTTTACAAAGTTTTCAGATTGCCTCCTAGGTTTGCATCCCTCACTGAATTGGCCATAGAATCAATTGTGTCGAGACGGTTTTTGAATTTGAGGCCTCGGGTGCGGAGTTTTTTACGTCGTCGCCCATAGCCAAACTTGCGCGCATGGTTGTGTGCCGTTTTTACAAAGTTTTTAGATTACCTCCCAGGTTTGCATCCCTCCCTGAATTGGCCATAGAATCAATTGTGTCGAGACGGTTTTTGAATTTGAGGCCTCGGGTGCGGAGTTTTTGACGTCGTCGCCCATAGCCAAATTGCGCGCACGCTTGTGCGCCGTTTTTACAAAGTTTTCAGATTGCCTCTCGGGTTTGCATTACCAGCTGAATTGGCCATAGAATCAATTGTGTCGAGACGGTTTTTGAATTTGAGGCCTCGGGTGCGGAGTTTTTGACGTCGTCGCCCATAGCCAAACTTGCGAGCATGGTTGTGTGCCGTTTTTACAAAGTTTTCAGATTGCCTCCCAGGTTTGCATCCCTCACTGAATTGGCCATAGAATCAATTGTGTCGAGACAGTTTTTGAATTTGAGGCCTCGGGCGCGGAGTTTTTGACGTCGACGCCCATAGCGAAACTGCGTGCACACTTGGGCGCCATTTTTACAAAGTTTTCAGATTGCCTCTCGGGTTTGCATTTCCAGCTGAATTGGCCATAGAATCAATTGTGTCGAGACGGTTTTTGAATTTGAGGCATTGGGTGCGGAGTTTTTGACGTCGTCGCCCATAGCCAAATTGCGCGCACACTTGTGCGCCGTTTTTACAAAGTTTTCAGATTGCCTCTCGGGTTTGCATCTCCAGCTGAATTGGCCATAGAATCAATTGGGTCGAGAATTTTTTTGAATTTGAGGCCTCGGGTGCGGAGTTTTTGACGTCGTCGCCCATAGCCAAATTGCGCGCACGCTTGTGCGCCGTTTTTACAAAGTTTTCAGATTGCCTCTCGGGTTTGCATTTCTAGCTGAATTGGCCATAGAATCAATTGTGTCGAGACGGTTTTTGAATTTGAGGCCTCGGGTGCGGAGTTTCTGACGTCGTCGCCCATAGCTAAATTGCGCGCACACTTGTGCGCCGTTTTTACAAAGTTTTCAGATTGCCTCTCGGGTTTGCATTACCAGCTGAATTAGCCATAGAATCAATTGTGTCAAGAAATTTTTTGAAATTGAGGCCTCGGGTGCAGAGTTTTTGACGTCGTCGCCCATAGCCAAATTGCGCGCACGCTTGTGCGCCGTTTTTACAAAGTTTTCAGATTGCCTCTCGGGTTTGCATTACCAGCTGAATTGGCCATAGAATCAATTGTGTCGAGAAAGTTTTTGAATTTGAGGCCTCGGGTGCGGAGTTTTTGACGTCGTCGCCCATAGCCAAACTTGCGCGCATGGTTGTGTGCCGTTTTTACAAAGTTTTCAGATTGCCTCCCAGGTTTGCATCCCTCACTGAATTGGCCATAGAATCAATTGTGTCGAGACGGTTTTTAAATTTGAGGCCTCGGGCGCGGAGTTTTTGACGTCGACGCCCATAGCGAAACTGCGTGCACACTTGGGCGCCATTTTTACAAAGTTTTCAGATTGCCTCTCGGGTTTGCATTTCCAGCTGAATTGGCCATAGAATCAATTGTGTCGAGACGGTTTTTGAATTTGAGGCATTGGGTGCGGAGTTTTTGACGTCGTCGTCCATAGCCAAATTGCGCGCACGCTTGTGCGCCGTTTTTACAAAGTTTTCAGATTGCCTCTCGGGTTTGCATTACCAGCTGAATTGGCCATAGAATCAATTGTGTCGAGACGGTTTTTGAATTTGAGGCCTCGGGTGCGGAGTTTTTGACGTCGTCGCCCATAGCCAAACTTGCGAGCATGGTTGTGTGCCGTTTTTACAAAGTTTTCAGATTGCCTCCCAGGTTTGCATCCCTCACTGAATTGGCCATAGAATCAATTGTGTCGAGACGGTTTTTGAATTTGAGGCCTCGGGCGCGGAGTTTTTGACGTCGACGCCCATAGCGAAACTGCGTGCACACTTGGGCGCCATTTTTACAAAATTTTCAGATTGCCTCTCGGGTTTGCATTTCCAGCTGAATTGGCCATAGAATCAATTGTGTCGAGACGGTTTTTGAATTTGAGGCATTGGGTGCGGAGTTTTTGACGTCGTCGCCCATAGCCAAATTGCGCGCACACTTGTGCGCCGTTTTTACAAAGTTTTCAGATTGCCTCTCGGGTTTGCATTTCCAGCTGAATTAGCCACAGAATCAATTGTGTCGAGAAAGTTTTTGAATTTGAGGCCTCGGGTGCGGAGTTTTTGACGTCGTCGCCCATAGCCAAACTTGCGCGCATGGTTGTTTGCCATTTTTACAAAGTTTTCAGATTTCCTCCTAGGTTTGCATCCCTCACTGAATTGGCCATAGAATCAATTGTGTCGAGACGGTTTTTGAATTTGAGGCCTCGGGTGCGGAGTTTTTTACGTCGTCGCCCATAGCCAAACTTGCGCGCATGGTTGTGTGCCGTTTTTACAAAATTTTCAGATTACCTCCCAGGTTTGCATCCCTCACTGAATTGGCCATAGAATCAATTGTGTCGAGACGGTTTTTGAATTTGAGGCCTCGGGTGCGGAGTTTCTGACGTCGTCGCCCATAGCTAAATTGTGCGCACACTTGTGCGCCGTTTTTACAAAGTTTTCAGATTGCCTCTCGGGTTTGCATTACCAGCTGAATTAGCCATAGAATCAATTGTGTCAAGAAATTTTTTGAAATTGAGGCCTCGGGTGCAGAGTTTTTGACGTCGTCGCCCATAGCCAAATTGCGCGCACGCTTGTGCGCCGTTTTTACAAAGTTTTCAGATTGCCTCTCGGGTTTGCATTACCAGCTGAATTGGCCATAGAATCAATTGTGTCGAGAAAGTTTTTGAATTTGAGGCCTCGGGTGCGGAGTTTTTGAGGTCGTCGCCCATAGCCAAACTTGCGCGCATGGTTGTGTGCCGTTTTTACAAAGTTTTCAGATTGCCTCCCAGGTTTGCATCCCTCACTGAATTGGCCATAGAATCAATTGTGTCGAGACGGTTTTTAAATTTGAGGCCTCGGGTGCGGAGTTTTTGACGTCGTCGCCCATAGCCAAATTGCGCGCACACTTGTGCGCCGTTTTTACAAAGTTTTCAGATTGCCTCTCGGGTTTGCATTTCCAGCTGAATTGGCCATAGAATCAATTGTGTCGAGAAATTTTTTGAATTTGAGGCCTCGGGTGCGGAGTTTTTGACGTCGTCGCCCATAGCCAAATTGCGCGCACACTTGTGCGCCGTTTTTACATAGTTTTCAGATCGCCTCTCGGGTTTGCATTTCCAGCTGAATTGGCCATAGAATCAATTGTGTCGAGAAAGTTTTTGAATTAGAGGCCTCGGGTGCGGAGTTTTTGACGTCGTCGCCCATAGCCAAACTTGCGCGCATGGTTGTTTGCCGTTTTTACAAAGTTTTCAGATTGCCTCCTAGGTTTGCATCCCTCACTGAATTGGCCATAGAATCAATTGTGTCGAGACGGTTTTTGAATTTGAGGCCTCGGGTGCGGAGTTTTTTACGTCGTCGCCCATAGCCAAACTTGCGCGCATGGTTGTGTGCCGTTTTTACAAAGTTTTTAGATTACCTCCCAGGTTTGCATCCCTCCCTGAATTGGCCATAGAATCAATTGTGTCGAGACGGTTTTTGAATTTGAGGCCTCGGGTGCGGAGTTTTTGACGTCGTCGCCCATAGCCAAATTGCGCGCACGCTTGTGCGCCGTTTTTACAAAGTTTTCAGATTGCCTCTCGGGTTTGCATTACCAGCTGAATTGGCCATAGAATCAATTGTGTCGAGACGGTTTTTGAATTTGAGGCCTCGGGTGCGGAGTTTTTGACGTCGTCGCCCATAGCCAAACTTGCGAGCATGGTTGTGTGCCGTTTTTACAAAGTTTTCAGATTGCCTCCCAGGTTTGCATCCCTCACTGAATTGGCCATAGAATCAATTGTGTCGAGACGGTTTTTGAATTTGAGGCCTCGGGCGCGGAGTTTTTGACGTCGACGCCCATAGCGAAACTGCGTGCACACTTGGGCGCCATTTTTACAAAGTTTTCAGATTGCCTCTCGGGTTTGCATTTCCAGCTGAATTGGCCATAGAATCAATTGTGTCGAGACGGTTTTTGAATTTGAGGCATTGGGTGCGGAGTTTTTGACGTCGTCGCCCATAGCCAAATTGCGCGCACACTTGTGCGCCGTTTTTACAAAGTTTTCAGATTGCCTCTCGGGTTTGCATTTCCAGCTGAATTAGCCACAGAATCAATTGTGTCGAGAAAGTTTTTGAATTTGAGGCCTCGGGTGCGGAGTTTTTGACGTCGTCGCCCATAGCCAAACTTGCGCGCATGGTTGTGTGCCGTTTTTACAAAGTTTTCAGATTGCCTCCCAGGTTTGCATCCCTCACTGAATTGGCCATAGAATCAATTGTGTCGAGACGGTTTTTAAATTTGAGGCCTCGGGTGCGGAGTTTTTGACGTCGTCGCCCATAGCCAAATTGCGCGCACACTTGTGCGCCGTTTTTACAAAGTTTTCAGATTGCCTCTCGGGTTTGCATTTCCAGCTGAATTGGCCATAGAATCAATTGTGTCGAGAAATTTTTTGAATTTGAGGCCTCGGGTGCGGAGTTTTTGACGTCGTCGCCCATAGCCAAATTGCGCGCACACTTGTGCGCCGTTTTTACATAGTTTTCAGATTGCCTCTCGGGTTTGCACTTCCAGCTGAATTGGCCATAGAATCAATTGTGTCGAGAAAGTTTTTGAATTAGAGGCCTCGGGTGCGGAGTTTTTGACGTCGTCGCCCATAGGCAAACTTGCGCGCATGGTTGTTTGCCGTTTTTACAAAGTTTTCAGATTGCCTCCTAGGTTTGCATCCCTCACTGAATTGGCCATAGAATCAATTGTGTCGAGACGGTTTTTGAATTTGAGGCCTCGGGTGCGGAGTTTTTTACGTCGTCGCCCATAGCCAAACTTGCGCGCATGGTTGTGTGCCGTTTTTACAAAGTTTTTAGATTACCTCCCAGGTTTGCATCCCTCCCTGAATTGGCCATAGAATCAATTGTGTCGAGACGGTTTTTGAATTTGAGGCCTCGGGTGCGGAGTTTTTGACGTCGTCGCCCATAGCCAAATTGCGCGCACGCTTGTGCGCCGTTTTTACAAAGTTTTCAGATTGCCTCTCGGGTTTGCATTACCAGCTGAATTGGCCATAGAATCAATTGTGTCGAGACGGTTTTTGAATTTGAGGCCTCGGGTGCGGAGTTTTTGACGTCGTCGCCCATAGCCAAACTTGCGAGCATGGTTGTGTGCCGTTTTTACAAAGTTTTCAGATTGCCTCCCAGGTTTGCATCCCTCACTGAATTGGCCATAGAATCAATTGTGTCGAGACGGTTTTTGAATTTGAGGCCTCGGGCGCGGAGTTTTTGACGTCGACGCCCATAGCGAAACTGCGTGCACACTTGGGCGCCATTTTTAAGTTTTCAGATTGCCTCTCGGGTTTGCATTTCCAGCTGAATTGGCCATAGAATCAATTGTGTCGAGACGGTTTTTGAATTTGAGGCATTGGGTGCGGAGTTTTTGACGTCGTCGCCCATAGCCAAATTGCGCGCACACTTGTGCGCCGTTTTTACAAAGTTTTCAGATTGCCTCTCGGGTTTGCATTTCCAGCTGAATTGGCCATAGAATCAATTGTGTCGAGAATTTTTTTGAATTTGAGGCCTCGGGTGCGGAGTTTTTGACGTCGTCGCCCATAGCCAAATTGCGCGCACGCTTGTGCGCCGTTTTTACAAAGTTTTCAGATTGCCTCTCGGGTTTGCATTTCTAGCTGAATTGGCCATAGAATCAATTGTGTCGAGACGGTTTTTGAATTTGAGGCCTCGGGTGCGGAGTTTCTGACGTCGTCGCCCATAGCTAAATTGCGCGCACACTTGTGCGCCGTTTTTACAAAGTTTTCAGATTGCCTCTCGGGTTTGCATTACCAGCTGAATTAGCCATAGAATCAATTGTGTCAAGAAATTTTTTGAAATTGAGGCCTCGGGTGCAGAGTTTTTGACGTCGTCGCCCATAGCCAAATTGCGCGCACGCTTGTGCACCGTTTTTACAAAGTTTTCAGATTGCCTCTCGGGTTTGCATTACCAGCTGAATTGGCCATAGAATCAATTGTGTCGAGAAAGTTTTTGAATTTGAGGCCTCGGGTGCGGAGTTTTTGACGTCGTCGCCCATAGCCAAACTTGCGCGCATGGTTGTGTGCCGTTTTTACAAAGTTTTCAGATTGCCTCCCAGGTTTGCATCCCTCACTGAATTGGCCATAGAATCAATTGTGTCGAGACGGTTTTTAAATTTGAGGCCTCGGGTGCGGAGTTTTTGACGTCGTCGCCCATAGCCAAATTGTGCGCACACTTGTGCGCCGTTTTTACAAAGTTTTCAGATTGCCTCTCGGGTTTGCATTTCCAGCTGAATTGGCCATAGAATCAATTGTGTCGAGAAATTTTTTGAATTTGAGGCCTCGGGTGCGGAGTTTTTGACGTCGTCGCCCATAGCCAAATTGCGCGCACACTTGTGCGCCGTTTTTACATAGTTTTCAGATTGCCTCTCGGGTTTGCACTTCCAGCTGAATTGGCCATAGAATCAATTGTGTCGAGAAAGTTTTTGAATTAGAGGCCTCGGGTGCGGAGTTTTTGACGTCGTTGCCCATAGCCAAACTTGCGCGCATGGTTGTTTGCCGTTTTTACAAAGTTTTCAGATTGCCTCCTAGGTTTGCATCCCTCACTGAATTGGCCATAGAATCAATTGTGTCGAGACGGTTTTTGAATTTGAGGCCTCGGGTGCGGAGTTTTTTACGTCGTCGCCCATAGCCAAACTTGCGCGCATGGTTGTGTGCCGTTTTTACAAAGTTTTTAGATTACCTCCCAGGTTTGCATCCCTCCCTGAATTGGCCATAGAATCAATTGTGTCGAGACGGTTTTTGAATTTGAGGCCTCGGGTGCGGAGTTTTTGACGTCGTCGCCCATAGCCAAATTGCGCGCACGCTTGTGCGCCGTTTTTACAAAGTTTTCAGATTGCCTCTCGGGTTTGCATTTCTAGCTGAATTGGCCATAGAATCAATTGTGTCGAGACGGTTTTTGAATTTGAGGCCTCGGGTGCGGAGTTTCTGACGTCGTCGCCCATAGCTAAATTGCGCGCACACTTGTGCGCCGTTTTTACAAAGTTTTCAGATTGCCTCTCGGGTTTGCATTACCAGCTGAATTAGCCATAGAATCAATTGTGTCAAGAAATTTTTTGAAATTGAGGCCTCGGGTGCAGAGTTTTTGACGTCGTCGCCCATAGCCAAATTGCGCGCACGCTTGTGCACCGTTTTTACAAAGTTTTCAGATTGCCTCTCGGGTTTGCATTACCAGCTGAATTGGCCATAGAATCAATTGTGTCGAGAAAGTTTTTGAATTTGAGGCCTCGGGTGCGGAGTTTTTGACGTCGTCGCCCATAGCCAAACTTGCGCGCATGGTTGTGTGCCGTTTTTACAAAGTTTTCAGATTGCCTCCCAGGTTTGCATCCCTCACTGAATTGGCCATAGAATCAATTGTGTCGAGACGGTTTTTAAATTTGAGGCCTCGGGTGCGGAGTTTTTGACGTCGTCGCCCATAGCCAAATTGTGCGCACACTTGTGCGCCGTTTTTACAAAGTTTTCAGATTGCCTCTCGGGTTTGCATTTCCAGCTGAATTGGCCATAGAATCAATTGTGTCGAGAAATTTTTTGAATTTGAGGCCTCGGGTGCGGAGTTTTTGACGTCGTCGCCCATAGCCAAATTGCGCGCACACTTGTGCGCCGTTTTTACATAGTTTTCAGATTGCCTCTCGAGTTTGCACTTCCAGCTGAATTGGCCATAGAATCAATTGTGTCGAGAAAGTTTTTGAATTAGAGGCCTCGGGTGCGGAGTTTTTGACGTCGTCGCCCATAGCCAAACTTGCGCGCATGGTTGTTTGCCGTTTTTACAAAGTTTTCAGATTGCCTCCTAGGTTTGCATCCCTCACTGAATTGGCCATAGAATCAATTGTGTCGAGACGGTTTTTGAATTTGAGGCCTCGGGTGCGGAGTTTTTTACGTCGTCGCCCATAGCCAAACTTGCGCGCATGGTTGTGTGCCGTTTTTACAAAGTTTTTAGATTACCTCCCAGGTTTGCATCCCTCCCTGAATTGGCCATAGAATCAATTGTGTCGAGACGGTTTTTGAATTTGAGGCCTCGGGTGCGGAGTTTTTGACGTCGTCGCCCATAGCCAAATTGCGCGCACGCTTGTGCGCCGTTTTTACAAAGTTTTCAGATTGCCTCTCGGGTTTGCATTACCAGCTGAATTGGCCATAGAATCAATTGTGTCGAGACGGTTTTTGAATTTGAGGCCTCGGGTGCGGAGTTTTTGACGTCGTCGCCCATAGCCAAACTTGCGAGCATGGTTGTGTGCCGTTTTTACAAAGTTTTCAGATTGCCTCCCAGGTTTGCATCCCTCACTGAATTGGCCATAGAATCAATTGTGTCGAGACAGTTTTTGAATTTGAGGCCTCGGGCGCGGAGTTTTTGACGTCGACGCCCATAGCGAAACTGCGTGCACACTTGGGCGCCATTTTTACAAAGTTTTCAGATTGCCTCTCGGGTTTGCATTTCCAGCTGAATTGGCCATAGAATCAATTGTGTCGAGACGGTTTTTGAATTTGAGGCATTGGGTGCGGAGTTTTTGACGTCGTCGCCCATAGCCAAATTGCGCGCACACTTGTGCGCCGTTTTTACAAAGTTTTCAGATTGCCTCTCGGGTTTGCATTTCCAGCTGAATTGGCCATAGAATCAATTGGGTCGAGAATTTTTTTGAATTTGAGGCCTCGGGTGCGGAGTTTTTGACGTCGTCGCCCATAGCCAAATTGCGCGCACGCTTGTGCGCCGTTTTTACAAAGTTTTCAGATTGCCTCTCGGGTTTGCATTTCTAGCTGAATTGGCCATAGAATCAATTGTGTCGAGACGGTTTTTGAATTTGAGGCCTCGGGTGCAGAGTTTCTGACGTCGTCGCCCATAGCTAAATTGCGCGCACACTTGTGCGCCGTTTTTACAAAGTTTTCAGATTGCCTCTCGGGTTTGCATTACCAGCTGAATTAGCCATAGAATCAATTGTGTCAAGAAATTTTTTGAAATTGAGGCCTCGGGTGCAGAGTTTTTGACGTCGTCGCCCATAGCCAAATTGCGCGCACGCTTGTGCGCCGTTTTTACAAAGTTTTCAGATTGCCTCTCGGGTTTGCATTACCAGCTGAATTGGCCATAGAATCAATTGTGTCGAGAAAGTTTTTGAATTTGAGGCCTCGGGTGCGGAGTTTTTGACGTCGTCGCCCATAGCCAAACTTGCGCGCATGGTTGTGTGCCGTTTTTACAAAGTTTTCAGATTGCCTCCCAGGTTTGCATCCCTCACTGAATTGGCCATAGAATCAATTGTGTCGAGACGGTTTTTAAATTTGAGGCCTCGGGCGCGGAGTTTTTGACGTCGACGCCCATAGCGAAACTGCGTGCACACTTGGGCGCCATTTTTACAAAGTTTTCAGATTGCCTCTCGGGTTTGCATTTCCAGCTGAATTGGCCATAGAATCAATTGTGTCGAGACGGTTTTTGAATTTGAGGCATTGGGTGCGGAGTTTTTGACGTCGTCGCCCATAGCCAAATTGCGCGCACGCTTGTGCGCCGTTTTTACAAAGTTTTCAGATTGCCTCTCGGGTTTGCATTACCAGCTGAATTGGCCATAGAATCAATTGTGTCGAGACGGTTTTTGAATTTGAGGCCTCGGGTGCGGAGTTTTTGACGTCATCGCCCATAGCCAAACTTGCGAGCATGGTTGTGTGCCGTTTTTACAAAGTTTTCAGATTGCCTCCCAGGTTTGCATCCCTCACTGAATTGGCCATAGAATCAATTGTGTCGAGACGGTTTTTGAATTTGAGGCCTCGGGCGCGGAGTTTTTGACGTCGACGCCCATAGCGAAACTGCGTGCACACTTGGGCGCCATTTTTACAAAATTTTCAGATTGCCTCTCGGGTTTGCATTTCCAGCTGAATTGGCCATAGAATCAATTGTGTCGAGACGGTTTTTGAATTTGAGGCATTGGGTGCGGAGTTTTTGACGTCGTCGCCCATAGCCAAATTGCGCGCACACTTGTGCGCCGTTTTTACAAAGTTTTCAGATTGCCTCTCGGGTTTGCATTTCCAGCTGAATTAGCCACAGAATCAATTGTGTCGAGAAAGTTTTTGAATTTGAGGCCTCGGGTGCGGAGTTTTTGACGTCGTCGCCCATAGCCAAACTTGCGCGCATGGTTGTGTGCCGTTTTTAAAAAGTTTTCAGATTGCCTCCCAGGTTTGCATCCCTCACTGAATTGGCCATAGAATCAATTGTGTCGAGACGGTTTTTGAATTTGAGGCCTCGGGTGCGGAGTTTTTGACGTCGTCGGCCATAGCCAAATTGCGCGCACGCTTGTGCGCCGTTTTTACAAAGTTTTCAGATTGCCTCCCGGGTTTGAATTTCCCACTGAATTGGCCATAGAATCAATTGTGTCGATGAAGTTTTTGAATTTGAGGCCTCGGATGCGGAGTTTTTGACGTCGTCGCCCATAGCCAAACATGCACGCATGGTTGTGTGCCGTTTTTACAAAGTTTTCGGATTGCCTCCCAGGTTTGCATCCCTCACTGAATTGGCCATATAATCAATTGTGTCGAGACGGTTTTTGAATTTGAGGCCTCGGGTGCGGAGTTTTTGAAGTCGTCGCCCATAGCCAAATTGCGCGCACGCTTGTGCGCCGTTTTTACAAAGTTTTCAGATTGCCTCTCGTGTTTGCATTCCCAGCTGAATTGGCCATAGAATCAATTGTGTCGAGAAAGTTTTTGAATTTGAGGCCTCGGGTGCGGAGTTTTTGACGTCGTCGCCCATAGCCAAATTGCGCGCACGCTTGTGCGCCGTATTTACAAAGTTTTCAGATTGCCTCCCAGGCTTGCATCCCCCAATGAATTGGCCATAGAACCAATTGTGTCGAGACGGTTTTTGAATTTGAGGCCTCGGGTGCGGAGTTTTTGACGTCGTCGCCCATAGCCAAACTGCGTGCACACTTGTGCGCCATTTTTACAAAGTTTTCAGATTGCCTCTCGGGTTTGCATTTCCAGCTGAATTGGCCATAGAATCAATTGTGTCGAGACGGTTTTTGAATTTGAGGCCTCGGGTGCGGAGTTTTTGACGTCGTCGCCCATAGCCAAATTGCGCGCACGCTTGTGCGCCGTTTTTACAAAGTTTTCAGATTGCCTCCCGGGTTTGAATTTCCCACTGAATTGGCCATAGAATCAATTGTGTCGATGAAGTTTTTGAATTTGAGGCCTCGGATGCGGAGTTTTTGACGTCGTCGCCCATAGCCAAACATGCACGCATGGTTGTGTGCCGTTTTTACAAAGTTTTCGGATTGCCTCCCAGGTTTGCATCCCTCACTGAATTGGCCATATAATCAATTGTGTCGAGACGGTTTTTTAAATTTGAGGCCTAGGGTGCGGAGTTTTTGAAGTCGTCGCCCATAGCCAAATTGCGCGCACGCTTGTGCGCCGTTTTTACAAAGTTTTCAGATTACCTCTCGGGTTTGCATTCCCAGCTGAATTGGCCATAGAATCAATTGTGTCGAGAAAGTTTTTGAATTTGAGGCCTCGGGTGCGGAGTTTTTGACGTCGTCGCCCATAGCCAAATTGCGCGCACGCTTGTGCGCCGTTTTTACAAAGTTTTCAGATTGCCTCCCAGGCTTGCATCCCTCACAGAATTGGCCATAGAATCAATTGTGTCGAGACGGTTTTTGAATTTGAGGCCTCGGGTGCGGAGTTTTTGACGTCGTCTCCCATAGCGAAACTGCGTGCACACTTGGGCGCCATTTTTACAAAGTTTTCAGATTGCCTCTCGGGTTTGCATTTCCAGCTGAATTGGCCATAGAATCAATTGTATCGAGACGGTTTTTGAATTTGAGGCATTGGGTGCGGAGTTTTTGACGTCGTCGCCCATAGCCAAATTGCGCGCACACTTGTGCGCCGTTTTTACAAAGTTTTCAGATTGCCTCTCGGGTTTGCATTTCCAGCTGAATTGGCCATAGAATCAATTGTGTCGAGAATTTTTTTGAATTTGAGGCCTCGGGTGCGGAGTTTTTGACGTCGTCGCCCATAGCCAAATTGCGCGCACGCTTGTGCGCCGTTTTTACAAAGTTTTCAGATTGCCTCTCGGGTTTGCATTTCTAGCTGAATTGGCCATAGAATCAATTGTGTCGAGACGGTTTTTGAATTTGAGGCCTCGGGTGCGGAGTTTCTGACGTCGTCGCCCATAGCTAAATTGCGCGCACACTTGTGCGCCGTTTTTACAAAGTTTTCAGATTGCCTCTCGGGTTTGCATTACCAGCTGAATTAGCCATAGAATCAATTGTGTCAAGAAATTTTTTGAAATTGAGGCCTCGGGTGCAGTGTTTTTGACGTCGTCGCCCATAGCCAAATTGCGCGCACGCTTGTGCGTCGTTTTTACAAAGTTTTCAGATTGCCTCTCGGGTTTGCATTACCAGCTGAATTGGCCATAGAATCAATTGTGTCGAGAAAGTTTTTGAATTTGAGGCCTCGGGTGCGGAGTTTTTGACGTCGTCGCCCATAGCCAAACTTGCGCGCATGGTTGTGTGCCGTTTTTACAAAGTTTTTAGATTGCCTCCCAGGTTTGCATCCCTCACTGAATTGGCCATAGAATCAATTGTGTCGAGACGGTTTTTAAATTTGAGGCCTCGGGTGCGGAGTTTTTGACGTCGTCGCCCATAGCCAAATTGCGCGCACACTTGTGCGCCGTTTTTACAAAGTTTTCAGATTGCCTCTCGGGTTTGCATTTCCAGCTGAATTGGCCATAGAATCAATTGTGTCGAGAAATTTTTTAAATTTGAGGCCTCGGGTGCGGAGTTTTTGACGTCGTCGCCCATAGCCAAATTGCGCGCACACTTGTGCGCCGTTTTTACATAGTTTTCAGATTGCCTCTCGGGTTTGCATTTCCAGCTGAATTGGCCATAGAATCAATTGTGTCGAGAAAGTTTTTGAATTAGAGGCCTCGGGTGCGGAGTTTTTGACGTCGTCGCCCATAGCCAAACTTGCGCGCATGGTTGTTTGCCGTTTTTACAAAGTTTTCAGATTGCCTCCTAGGTTTGCATCCCTCACTGAATTGGCCATAGAATCAATTGTGTCGAGACGGTTTTTGAATTTGAGGCCTCGGGTGCGGAGTTTTTTACGTCGTCGCCCATAGCCAAACTTGCGCGCATGGTTGTGTGCCGTTTTTACAAAGTTTTTAGATTACCTCCCAGGTTTGCATCCCTCCCTGAATTGGCCATAGAATCAATTGTGTCGAGACGGTTTTTGAATTTGAGGCCTCGGGTGCGGAGTTTTTGACGTCGTCGCCCATAGCCAAATTGCGCGCACGCTTGTGCGCCGTTTTTACAAAGTTTTCAGATTGCCTCTCGGGTTTGCATTACCAGCTGAATTGGCCATAGAATCAATTGTGTCGAGACGGTTTTTGAATTTGAGGCCTCGGGTGCGGAGTTTTTGACGTCGTCGCCCATAGCCAAACTTGCGAGCATGGTTGTGTGCCGTTTTTACAAAGTTTTCAGATTGCCTCCCAGGTTTGCATCCCTCACTGAATTGGCTATAGAATCAATTGTGTCGAGACGGTTTTTGAATTTGAGGCCTCGGGCGCGGAGTTTTTGACGTCGACGCCCATAGCGAAACTGCGTGCACACTTGGGCGCCATTTTTACAAAATTTTCAGATTGCCTCTCGGGTTTGCATTTCCAGCTGAATTGGCCATAGAATCAATTGTGTCGAGACGGTTTTTGAATTTGAGGCCTCGGGTGCGGAGTTTTTGACGTCGTCGCCCATAGCCAAATTGCGCGCACGCTTGTGCGCCGTTTTTACAAAGTTTTCAGATTGCCTCTCGGGTTTGCATTTCCAGCTGAATTAGCCACAGAATCAATTGTGTCGAGAAAGTTTTTGAATTTGAGGCCTCGGGTGCGGAGTTTTTGACGTCGTCGCCCATAGCCAAACTTGCGCGCATGGTTGTTTGCCATTTTTACAAAGTTTTCAGATTTCCTCCTAGGTTTGCATCCCTCACTGAATTGGCCATAGAATCAATTGTGTCGAGACGGTTTTTGAATTTGAGGCCTCGGGTGCGGAGTTTTTTACGTCGTCGCCCATAGCCAAACTTGCGCGCATGGTTGTGTGCCGTTTTTACAAAGTTTTCAGATTACCTCCCAGGTTTGCATCCCTCACTGAATTGGCCATAGAATCAATTGTGTCGAGACGGTTTTTGAATTTGAGGCCTCGGGTGCGGAGTTTCTGACGTCGTCGCCCATAGCCAAATTGCGCGCACACTTGTGCGCCGTTTTTACAAAGTTTTCAGATTGCCTCTCGGGTTTGCATTTCCAGCTGAATTGGCCATAGAATCAATTGTGTCGAGAAATTTTTTGAATTTGAGGCCTCGGGTGCGGAGTTTTTGACGTCGTCGCCCATAGCCAAATTGCGCGCACACTTGTGCGCCGTTTTTACATAGTTTTCAGATTGCCTCTCGGGTTTGCATTTCCAGCTGAATTGGCCATAGAATCAATTGTGTCGAGAAAGTTTTTGAATTAGAGGCCTCGGGTGCGGAGTTTTTGACGTCGTCGCCCATAGCCAAACTTGCGCGCATGGTTGTTTGCCGTTTTTACAAAGTTTTCAGATTGCCTCCTAGGTTTGCATCCCTCACTGAATTGGCCATAGAATCAATTGTGTCGAGACGGTTTTTGAATTTGAGGCCTCGGGTGCGGAGTTTTTTACGTCGTCGCCCATAGCCAAACTTGCGCGCATGGTTGTGTGCCGTTTTTACAAAGTTTTTAGATTACCTCCCAGGTTTGCATCCCTCACTGAATTGGCCATAGAATCAATTGTGTCGAGACGGTTTTTGAATTTGAGGCCTCGGGTGCGGAGTTTTTGACGTCGTCGCCCATAGCCAAATTGCGCGCACGCTTGTGCGCCGTTTTTAAAAAGTTTTCAGATTGCCTCTCGGGTTTGCATTACCAGCTGAATTGGCCATAGAATCAATTGTGTCGAGAAAGTTTTTGAATTTGAGGCCTCGGGTGCGGAGTTTTTTACGTCGTCGCCCATAGCCAAACTTGCGCGCATGGTTGTGTGCCGTTTTTACAAAGTTTTCAGATTACCTCCCAGGTTTGCATCCCTCACTGAATTGGCCATAGAATCAATTGTGTCGAGACGGTTTTTGAATTTGAGGCCTCGGGTGCGGAGTTTCTGACGTCGTCGCCCATAGCCAAATTGCGCGCACACTTGTGCGCCGTTTTTACAAAGTTTTCAGATTGCCTCTCGGGTTTGCATTTCCAGCTGAATTGGCCATAGAATCAATTGTGTCGAGAAATTTTTTGAATTTGAGGCCTCGGGTGCGGAGTTTTTGACGTCGTCGCCCATAGCCAAATTGCGCGCACACTTGTGCGCCGTTTTTACATAGTTTTCAGATTGCCTCTCGGGTTTGCATTTCCAGCTGAATTGGCCATAGAATCAATTGTGTCGAGAAAGTTTTTGAATTTGAGGCCTCGGGTGCGGAGTTTTTGACGTCGTCGCCCATAGCCAAACTTGCGCGCATGGTTGTTTGCCATTTTTACAAAGTTTTCAGATTTCCTCCTAGGTTTGCATCCCCCACTGAATTGGCCATAGAATCAATTGTGTCGAGACGGTTTTTGAATTTGAGGCCTCGGGTGCGGAGTTTTTGACGTCGTCGCCCATAGCCAAACTTGCGAGCATGGTTGTGTGCCGTTTTTACAAAGTTTTCAGATTGCCTCCCAGGTTTGCATCCCTCACTGAATTGGCTATAGAATCAATTGTGTCGAGACGGTTTTTGAATTTGAGGCCTCGGGCGCGGAGTTTTTGACGTCGACGCCCATAGCGAAACTGCGTGCACACTTGGGCGCCATTTTTACAAAATTTTCAGATTGCCTCTCGGGTTTGCATTTCCAGCTGAATTGGCCATAGAATCAATTGTGTCGAGACGGTTTTTGAATTTGAGGCATTGGGTGCGGAGTTTTTGACGTCGTCGCCCATAGCCAAATTGCGCGCACGCTTGTGCGCCGTTTTTACAAAGTTTTCAGATTGCCTCTCGGGTTTGCATTTCTAGCTGAATTGGCCATAGAATCAATTGTGTCGAGAAAGTTTTTGAATTTGAGGCCTCGGGTGCAGAGTTTTTAACGTCGTCGCCCATAGCCAAACTTGCGCGCATGGTTGTGTGCCGTTTTTAAAAAGTTTTCAGATTGCCTCCCAGGTTTGCATCCCTCACTGAATTGGCCATAGAATCAATTGTGTCGAGACGGTTTTTGAATTTGAGGCCTCGGGTGCGGAGTTTTTGACGTCGTCGGCCATAGCCAAATTGCGCGCACGCTTGTGCGCCGTTTTTACAAAGTTTTCAGATTGCCTCCCGGGTTTGAATTTCCCACTGAATTGGCCATAGAATCAATTGTGTCGATGAAGTTTTTGAATTTGAGGCCTCGGATGCGGAGTTTTTGACGTCGTCGCCCATAGCCAAACATGCACGCATGGTTGTGTGCCGTTTTTACAAAGTTTTCGGATTGCCTCCCAGGTTTGCATCCCTCACTGAATTGGCCATATAATCAATTGTGTCGAGACGGTTTTTGAATTTGAGGCCTCGGGTGCGGAGTTTTTGAAGTCGTCGCCCATAGCCAAATTGCGCGCACGCTTGTGCGCCGTTTTTACAAAGTTTTCAGATTGCCTCTCGTGTTTGCATTCCCAGCTGAATTGGCCATAGAATCAATTGTGTCGAGAAAGTTTTTGAATTTGAGGCCTCGGGTGCGGAGTTTTTGACGTCGTCGCCCATAGCCAAATTGCGCGCACGCTTGTGCGCCGTATTTACAAAGTTTTCAGATTGCCTCCCAGGCTTGCATCCCCCAATGAATTGGCCATAGAATCAATTGTGTCGAGACGGTTTTTGAATTTGAGGCCTCGGGTGCGGAGTTTTTGACGTCGTCGCCCATTGCCAAACTGCGTGCACGCTTGTGCGCCGTTTTTAAAAAGTTTTCAGATTGCCTCTCGGGTTTGCATTACCAGCTGAATTGGCCATAGAATCAATTGTGTCGAGAAAGTTTTTGAATTTGAGGCCTCGGGTGCGGAGTTTTTTACGTCGTCGCCCATAGCCAAACTTGCGCGCATGGTTGTGTGCCGTTTTTACAAAGTTTTTAGATTACCTCCCAGGTTTGCATCCCTCACTGAATTGGCCATAGAATCAATTGTGTCGAGACGGTTTTTGAATTTGAGGCCTCGGGTGCGGAGTTTTTGACGTCGTCGCCCATAGCCAAATTGCGCGCACGCTTGTGCGCCGTTTTTAAAAAGTTTTCAGATTGCCTCTCGGGTTTGCATTACCAGCTGAATTGGCCATAGAATCAATTGTGTCGAGAAAGTTTTTGAATTTGAGGCCTCGGGTGCGGAGTTTTTTACGTCGTCGCCCATAGCCAAACTTGCGCGCATGGTTGTGTGCCGTTTTTACAAAGTTTTCAGATTACCTCCCAGGTTTGCATCCCTCACTGAATTGGCCATAGAATCAATTGTGTCGAGACGGTTTTTGAATTTGAGGCCTCGGGTGCGGAGTTTCTGACGTCGTCGCCCATAGCCAAATTGCGCGCACACTTGTGCGCCGTTTTTACAAAGTTTTCAGATTGCCTCTCGGGTTTGCATTTCCAGCTGAATTGGCCATAGAATCAATTGTGTCGAGAAATTTTTTGAATTTGAGGCCTCGGGTGCGGAGTTTTTGACGTCGTCGCCCATAGCCAAATTGCGCGCACACTTGTGCGCCGTTTTTACATAGTTTTCAGATTGCCTCTCGGGTTTGCATTTCCAGCTGAATTGGCCATAGAATCAATTGTGTCGAGAAAGTTTTTGAATTTGAGGCCTCGGGTGCGGAGTTTTTGACGTCGTCGCCCATAGCCAAACTTGCGCGCATGGTTGTTTGCCATTTTTACAAAGTTTTCAGATTTCCTCCTAGGTTTGCATCCCCCACTGAATTGGCCATAGAATCAATTGTGTCGAGACGGTTTTTGAATTTGAGGCCTCGGGTGCGGAGTTTTTGACGTCGTCGCCCATAGCCAAACTTGCGAGCATGGTTGTGTGCCGTTTTTACAAAGTTTTCAGATTGCCTCCCAGGTTTGCATCCCTCACTGAATTGGCTATAGAATCAATTGTGTCGAGACGGTTTTTGAATTTGAGGCCTCGGGCGCGGAGTTTTTGACGTCGACGCCCATAGCGAAACTGCGTGCACACTTGGGCGCCATTTTTACAAAATTTTCAGATTGCCTCTCGGGTTTGCATTTCCAGCTGAATTGGCCATAGAATCAATTGTGTCGAGACGGTTTTTGAATTTGAGGCATTGGGTGCGGAGTTTTTGACGTCGTCGCCCATAGCCAAATTGCGCGCACGCTTGTGCGCCGTTTTTACAAAGTTTTCAGATTGCCTCTCGGGTTTGCATTTCTAGCTGAATTGGCCATAGAATCAATTGTGTCGAGAAAGTTTTTGAATTTGAGGCCTCGGGTGCAGAGTTTTTAACGTCGTCGCCCATAGCCAAACTTGCGCGCATGGTTGTGTGCCGTTTTTAAAAAGTTTTCAGATTGCCTCCCAGGTTTGCATCCCTCACTGAATTGGCCATAGAATCAATTGTGTCGAGACGGTTTTTGAATTTGAGGCCTCGGGTGCGGAGTTTTTGACGTCGTCGGCCATAGCCAAATTGCGCGCACGCTTGTGCGCCGTTTTTACAAAGTTTTCAGATTGCCTCCCGGGTTTGAATTTCCCACTGAATTGGCCATAGAATCAATTGTGTCGATGAAGTTTTTGAATTTGAGGCCTCGGATGCGGAGTTTTTGACGTCGTCGCCCATAGCCAAACATGCACGCATGGTTGTGTGCCGTTTTTACAAAGTTTTCGGATTGCCTCCCAGGTTTGCATCCCTCACTGAATTGGCCATATAATCAATTGTGTCGAGACGGTTTTTGAATTTGAGGCCTCGGGTGCGGAGTTTTTGAAGTCGTCGCCCATAGCCAAATTGCGCGCACGCTTGTGCGCCGTTTTTACAAAGTTTTCAGATTGCCTCTCGTGTTTGCATTCCCAGCTGAATTGGCCATAGAATCAATTGTGTCGAGAAAGTTTTTGAATTTGAGGCCTCGGGTGCGGAGTTTTTGACGTCGTCGCCCATAGCCAAATTGCGCGCACGCTTGTGCGCCGTATTTACAAAGTTTTCAGATTGCCTCCCAGGCTTGCATCCCCCAATGAATTGGCCATAGAATCAATTGTGTCGAGACGGTTTTTGAATTTGAGGCCTCGGGTGCGGAGTTTTTGACGTCGTCGCCCATTGCCAAACTGCGTGCACACTTGTGCGCCATTTTTACAAAGTTTTCAGATTGCCTCTCGGGTTTGCATTTCCAGCTGAATTGGCCATAGAATCAATTGTGTCGAGACGGTTTTTGAATTTGAGGCCTCGGGTGCGGAGTTTTTGACGTCGTCGCCCATAGCCAAATTGCGCGCACGCTTGTGCGCCGTTTTTACAAAGTTTTCAGATTGCCTCCCGGGTTTGAATTTCCCACTGAATTGGCCATAGAATCAATTGTGTCGATGAAGTTTTTGAATTTGAGGCCTCGGATGCGGAGTTTTTGACGTCGTCGCCCATAGCCAAACATGCACGCATGGTTGTGTGCCGTTTTTACAAAGTTTTCGGATTGCCTCCCAGGTTTGCATCCCTCACTGAATTGGCCATATAATCAATTGTGTCGAGACGGTTTTTTAAATTTGAGGCCTCGGGTGCGGAGTTTTTGAAGTCGTCGCCCATAGCCAAATTGCGCGCACGCTTGTGCGCCGTTTTTACAAAGTTTTCAGATTGCCTCTCGGGTTTGCATTCCCAGCTGAATTGGCCATAGAATCAATTGTGTCGAGAAAGTTTTTGAATTTGAGGCCTCGGGTGCGGAGTTTTTGACGTCGTCGCCCATAGCCAAATTGCGCGCACGCTTGTGCGCCGTTTTTACAAAGTTTTCAGATTGCCTCCCAGGCTTGCATCCCTCACTGAATTGGCCATAGAATCAATTGTGTCGAGACGGTTTTTGAATTTGAGGCCTCGGGTGCGGAGTTTTTGACGTCGTCGCCCATAGCGAAACTGCGTGCACACTTGGGCGCCATTTTTACAAAGTTTTCAGATTGCCTCTCGGGTTTGCATTTCCAGCTGAATTGGCCATAGAATCAATTGTGTCAAGACGGTTTTTGAATTTGAGGCATTGGGTGCGGAGTTTTTGACGTCGTCGCCCATAGCCAAATTGCGCGCACACTTGTGCGCCGTTTTTACAAAGTTTTCAGATTGCCTCTCGGGTTTGCATTTCCAGCTGAATTGGCCATAGAATCAATTGTGTCGAGAATTTTTTTGAATTTGAGGCCTCGGGTGCAGAGTTGTTGACGTCGTCGCCCATAGCCAAATTGCGCGCACGCTTGTGCGCCGTTTTTACAAAGTTTTCAGATTGCCTCTCGGGTTTGCATTTCTAGCTGAATTGGCCATAGAATCAATTGTGTTGAGAAAGTTTTTGAATATGAGGCCTCGGGTGCAGAGTTTTTAACGTCGTCGCCCATAGCCAAACTTGCGCGCATGGTTGTGTGCCGTTTTTTAAAAAGTTTTCAGATTGCCTCCCAGGTTTGCATCCCTCACTGAATTGGCCATAGGATCAATTGTGTCGAGACGGTTTTTGAATTTGAGGCCTCGGGTGCAGAGTTTTTGACGTCGTCGCCCTAGCCAAATTGCGCGCACGCTTGTGCGCCGTTTTTCCAAAGTTTTCAGATTGCCTCTCGGGTTTGCATTTCCAGCTGAATTGGCCATAGAATCAATTGTGTCGAGAAAGTTTTTGAATTTGAGGCCTCGGGTGCGGAGTTTTTGACGTCGTCGCCCATAGCCAAACATGCGCGCATGGTTGTGTGCCGTTTTTACAAAGTTTTCAGATTGCCTCCCAGGTTTGCATCCCTCACTGAATTGGCTATAGAAACAATTGTGTCGAGACGGTTTTTGAATTTGAGGCCTCGGGTGCGGAGTTTTTGACGTCGTCGCCCATAGCCAAATTGCGCGCACACTTGTGCGCCGTTTTTACAAAGTTTTCAGATTGCCTCTCGGGTTTGCATTTCCAGCTGAATTGGCCATATAATCAATTGTGTCGAGAAATTTTTTGAATTTGAGGCCTCGGGTGCGGAGTTTTTGACGTCGTCGCCCATAGCCAAATTGCGCGCACGCTTGTGCGCCGTTTTTACAAAGTTTTCAGATTGCCTCTCGGGTTTGCATTTCCAGCTGAATTGGCCATAGAATCAATTGTGTCGAGAAAGTTTTTGAATTTGAGGCCTCGGGTGCGGAGTTTTTGACGTCGTCGCCCATAGCCAAACTTGCGCGCATGGTTGTTTGCCATTTTTACAAAGTTTTCAGATTTCCTCCTAGGTTTGCATCCCTCACTGAATTGGCCATAGAATCAATTGTGTCGAGACGGTTTTTGAATTTGAGGCCTCGGGTGCGGAGTTTTTTACGTCGTCGCCCATAGCCAAACTTGCGCGCATGGTTGTGTGCCGTTTTTACAAAGTTTTCAGATTACCTCCCAGGTTTGCATCCCTCACTGAATTGGCCATAGAATCAATTGTGTCGAGACGGTTTTTGAATTTGAGGCCTCGGGTGCGGAGTTTCTGACGTCGTCGCCCATAGCCAAATTGCGCGCACACTTGTGCGCCGTTTTTACAAAGTTTTCAGATTGCCTCTCGGGTTTGCATTTCCAGCTGAATTGGCCATAGAATCAATTGTGTCGAGAAAGTTTTTGAATTTGAGGCCTCGGGTGCGGAGTTTTTGACGTCGTCGCCCATAGCCAAATTGCGCGCACGCTTGTGCGCCGTATTTACAAAGTTTTCAGATTGCCTCCCAGGCTTGCATCCCCCAATGAATTGGCCATAGAATCAATTGTGTCGAGACGGTTTTTGAATTTGAGGCCTCGGGTGCGGAGTTTTTGACGTCGTCGCCCATTGCCAAACTGCGTGCACACTTGTGCGCCATTTTTACAAAGTTTTCAGATTGCCTCTCGGGTTTGCATTTCCAGCTGAATTGGCCATAGAATCAATTGTGTCGAGACGGTTTTTGAATTTGAGGCCTCGGGTGCGGAGTTTTTGACGTCGTCGCCCATAGCCAAATTGCGCGCACGCTTGTGCGCCGTTTTTACAAAGTTTTCAGATTGCCTCCCGGGTTTGAATTTCCCACTGAATTGGCCATAGAATCAATTGTGTCGATGAAGTTTTTGAATTTGAGGCCTCGGGTGCGGAGTTTTTGACGTCGTCGCCCATAGCCAAACTTGCGCGCATGGTTGTGTGCCGTTTTTACAAAGTTTTCGGATTGCCTCCCAGGTTTGCATCCCTCACTGAATTGGCCATAGAATCAATTGTGTCGAGACGGTTTTTGAATTTGAGGCCTCGGGTGCGGAGTTTTTGACGTCGTCGCCCATAGCCAAATTGCGCGCACACTTGTGCGCCGTTTTTACAAAGTTTTCAGATTGCCTCTCGGGTTTGCATTTCCAGCTGAATTGGCCATAGAATCAATTGTGTCGAGAAAATTTTTGAATTTGAGGCCTCGGGTGCGGAGTTTTTGACGTTGTCGCCCATAGCCAAATTGCGCGCACGCTTGTGCGCCGTTTTTACAAAGTTTTCAGATTGCCTCTCGGGTTTGCATTTCCAGCTGAATTAGCCACAGAATCAATTGTGTCGAGAAAGTTTTTGAATTTGAGGCCTCGGGTGCGGAGTTTTTGACGTCGTCGCCCATAGCCAAACTTGCGCGCATGGTTGTTTGCCATTTTTACAAAGTTTTCAGATTTCCTCCTAGGTTTGCATCCCCCACTGAATTGGCCATAGAATCAATTGTGTCGAGACGGTTTTTGAATTTGAGGCCTCGGGTGCGGAGTTTTTTACGTCGTCGCCCATAGCCAAACTTGCGCGCATGGTTGTGTGCCGTTTTTACAAAGTTTTCAGATTACCTCCCAGGTTTGCATCCCTCACTGAATTGGCCATAGAATCAATTGTGTCGAGACAGTTTTTGAATTTGAGGCCTCGGGTGCGGAGTTTCTGACGTCGTCGCCCATAGCCAAATTGCGCGCACACTTGTGCGCCGTTTTTACAAAGTTTTCAGATTGCCTCTCGGGTTTGCATTTCCAGCTGAATTGGCCATAGAATCAATTGTGTCGAGAAATTTTTTGAATTTGAGGCCTCGGGTGCGGAGTTTTTGACGTCGTCGCCCATAGCCAAATTGCGCGCACACTTGTGCGCCGTTTTTACATAGTTTTCAGATTGCCTCTCGGGTTTGCATTTCCAGCTGAATTGGCCATAGAATCAATTGTGTCGAGAAAGTTTTTGAATTAGAGGCCTCGGGTGCGGAGTTTTTGACGTCGTCGCCCATAGCCAAACTTGCGCGCATGGTTGTTTGCCGTTTTTACAAAGTTTTCAGATTGCCTCCTAGGTTTGCATCCCTCACTGAATTGGCCATAGAATCAATTGTGTCGAGACGGTTTTTGAATTTGAGGCCTCGGGTGCGGAGTTTTTTACGTCGTCGCCCATAGCCAAACTTGCGCGCATGGTTGTGTGCCGTTTTTACAAAGTTTTCAGATTACCTCCCAGGTTTGCATCCCTCACTGAATTGGCCATAGAATCAATTGTGTCGAGACGGTTTTTGAATTTGAGGCCTCGGGTGCGGAGTTTCTGACGTCGTCGCCCATAGCCAAATTGCGCGCACACTTGTGCGCCGTTTTTACAAAGTTTTCAGATTGCCTCTCGGGTTTGCATTTCCAGCTGAATTGGCCATAGAATCAATTGTGTCGAGAAATTTTTTGAATTTGAGGCCTCGGGTGCGGAGTTTTTGACGTCGTCGCCCATAGCCAAATTGCGCGCACACTTGTGCGCCGTTTTTACATAGTTTTCAGATTGCCTCTCGGGTTTGCATTTCCAGCTGAATTGGCCATAGAATCAATTGTGTCGAGAAAGTTTTTGAATTAGAGGCCTCGGGTGCGGAGTTTTTGACGTCGTCGCCCATAGCCAAACTTGCGCGCATGGTTGTTTGCCGTTTTTACAAAGTTTTCAGATTGCCTCCTAGGTTTGCATCCCTCACTGAATTGGCCATAGAATCAATTGTGTCGAGACGGTTTTTGAATTTGAGGCCTCGGGTGCGGAGTTTTTTACGTCGTCGCCCATAGCCAAACTTGCGCGCATGGTTGTGTGCCGTTTTTACAAAGTTTTTAGATTACCTCCCAGGTTTGCATCCCTCACTGAATTGGCCATAGAATCAATTGTGTCGAGACGGTTTTTGAATTTGAGGCCTCGGGTGCGGAGTTTTTGACGTCGTCGCCCATAGCCAAATTGCGCGCACGCTTGTGCGCCGTTTTTAAAAAGTTTTCAGATTGCCTCTCGGGTTTGCATTACCAGCTGAATTGGCCATAGAATCAATTGTGTCGAGACGGTTTTTGAATTTGAGGCCTCGGGTGCGGAGTTTTTGACGTCGTCGCCCATAGCCAAACTTGCGCGCATGGTTGTGTGCCGTTTTTACAAAGTTTTCAGATTGCCTCCCAGGTTTGCATCCCTCACTGAATTGGCCATAGAATCAATTGTGTCGAGACGGTTTTTGAATTTGAGGCCTCGGGTGTGGAGTTTTTGACGTCGTCGCCCATAGCCAAATTGCGCGCACACTTGTGCGCCGTTTTTACAAAGTTTTCAGATTGCCTCTCGGGTTTGCATTTCCATCTGAATTGGCCATAGAATCAATTGTGTCGAGAAAATTTTTGAATTTGAGGCCTCGGGTGCGGAGTTTTTGACGTTGTCGCCCATAGCCAAATTGCGCGCACGCTTGTGCGCCGTTTTTACAAAGTTTTCAGATTGCCTTCCGGGTTTGAATTTCCCACTGAATTGGCCATAGAATCACTTGTGTCGATGAAGTTTTTGAATTTGAGGCCTCGGATGCGGAGTTTTTGACGTCGTCGCCCATAGCCAAACATGCACGCATGGTTGTGTGCCGTTTTTACAAAGTTTTCGGATTGCCTCCCAGGTTTGCATCCCTCACTGAATTGGCCATATAATCAATTGTGTCGAGACGGTTTTTTAAATTTGAGGCCTCAGGTGCGGAGTTTTTGAAGTCGTCGCCCATAGCCAAATTGCGCGCACGCTTGGGCGCCATTTTTACAATGTTTTCAGATTGCCTCTCGGGTTTGCATTTCCAGCTGAATTGGCCATAGAATCAATTGTGTCAAGACGGTTTTTGAATTTGAGGCATTGGGTGCGGAGTTTTTGACGTCGTCGCCCATAGCCAAATTGCGCGCACACTTGTGCGCCGTTTTTACAAAGTTTTCAGATTGCCTCTCGGGTTTGCATTTCCAGCTGAATTGGCCATAGAATCAATTGTGTCGAGAAATTTTTTGAATTTGAGGCCTCGGGTGCAGAGTTTTTGACGTCGTCGCCCATAGCCAAATTGCGCGCACGCTTGTGCACCGTTTTTACAAAGTTTTCAGATTGCCTCTCGGGTTTGCATTTCTAGCTGAATTGGCCATAGAATCAATTGTGTTGAGAAAGTTTTTGAATTTGAGGCCTCGGGTGCAGAGTTTTTAACGTCGTCGCCCATAGCCAAACTTGCGCGCATGGTTGTGTGCCGTTTTTAAAAAGTTTTCAGATTGCCTCCCAGGTTTGCATCCCTCACTGAATTGGCCATAGGATCAATTGTGTCGAGACGGTTTTTGAATTTGAGGCCTCGGGTGCGGAGTTTTTGACGTCGTCGCCCTAGCCAAATTGCGCGCACGCTTGTGCGCCGTTTTTCCAAAGTTTTCAGATTGCCTCTCGGGTTTGCATTTCCAGCTGAATTGGCCATAGAATCAATTGTGTCGAGAAAGTTTTTGAATTTGAGGCCTCGGGTGCGGAGTTTTTGACGTCGTCGCCCATAGCCAAACATGCGCGCATGGTTGTGTGCCGTTTTTACAAAGTTTTCAGATTGCCTCCCAGGTTTGCATCCCTCACTGAATTGGCTATAGAATCAATTGTGTCGAGACGGTTTTTGAATTTGAGGCCTCGGGTGCAGAGTTTTTGACGTCGTTGCCCATAGCCAAATTGCGCGCACACTTGTGCGCCGTTTTTACAAAGTTTTCAGATTGCCTCTCGGGTTTGCATTGCCAGCTGAATTGGCCATATAATCAATTGTGTCGAGAAATTTTTTGAATTTGAGGCCTCGGGTGCGGAGTTTTTGACGTCGTCGCCCATAGCCAAATTGCGCGCACGCTTGTGCGCCGTTTTTACAAAGTTTTCAGATTGCCTCTCGGGTTTGCATTTCCAGCTGAATTAGCCACAGAATCAATTGTGTCGAGAAAGTTTTTGAATTTGAGGCCTCGGGTGCGGAGTTTTTGACGTTGTCGCCCATAGCCAAATTGCGCGCACGCTTGTGCGCCGTTTTTACAAAGTTTTCAGATTTCCTCCTAGGTTTGCATCCCTCACTGAATTGGCCATAGAATCAATTGTGTCGAGAAAGTTTTTGAATTTGAGGCCTCGGGTGCGGAGTTTTTGACGTCGTCGCCCATAGCCAAACATGCGCGCATGGTTGTGTGCCATTTTTACAAAGTTTTCAGATTGCCACCCAGGTTTGCATCCCTCACTGAATTGGCCATAGAATCAATTGTGTCGAGACGGTTTTTGAATTTGAGACCTCGGGTGCGGAGTTTTTGACGTCGTCGCCCATAGGCAAATTGAGCGCACGCTTGTGCGCCGTTTTTACAAAGTTTTCAGATTGCCTCCCGGGTTTGAATTTCCCACTGAATTGGCCAGTGAATCAATTGTGTCGATGAAGTTTTTGAATTTGAGGCCTCGGATGCGGAGTTTTTGACGTCGTCGCCCATAGCCAAACATGCACGCATGGTTGTGTGCCGTTTTTACAAAGTTTTCGGATTGCCTCCCAGGTTTGCATCCCTCACTGAATTGGCCATATAATCAATTGTGTCGAGACGGTTTTTGAATTTGAGGCCTCGGGTGCGGAGTTTTTGAAGTCGTCGCCCATAGCCAAATTGCGCGCACGCTTGTGCGCCGTTTTTACAAAGTTTTCAGATTGCCTCTCGGGTTTGCATTTCTAGCTGAATTAGCCATAGAATCAATTGTGTCGAGAAATTTTTTGAAATTGAGGCCTCGGGTGCAGAGTTTTTGACGTCGTCGCCCATAGCCAAATTGCGCGCACGCTTGTGCGCCGTTTTTACAAAGTTTTCAGATTGCCTCTCGGGTTTGCATTCCCAGCTGAATTGGCCATAGAATCAATTGTGTCGAGAAAGTTTTTGAATTTGAGGCCTCGGGTGCGGAGTTTTTGACGTCGTCGCCCATAGCCAAACTTGCGCGCATGGTTGTGTGCCGTTTTTACAAAGTTTTCAGATTGCCTCCCAGGTTTGCATCCCTCACTGAATTGGCCATAGAATCAATTGTGTCGAGACGGTTTTTGAATTTGAGGCCTCGGGTGCAGAGTTTTTGACGTCGTCGCCCATAGCCGAATTGCGCGCACACTTGTGCGCCGTTTTTACAAAGTTTTCAGATTGCCTCTCGGGTTCGCATTTCTAGCTGAATTAGCCATAGAATCAATTGTGTCGAGAAATTTTTTGAAATTGAGGCCTCGGGTGCAGAGTTTTTGACGTCGTCGCCCATAGCCAAATTGCGCGCACGCTTGTGCTCCGTTTTTACAAAGTTTTCAGATTGCCTCTCGGGTTTGCATTCCCAGCTGAATTGGCCATAGAATCAATTGTGTCGAAAAAGTTTTTGAATTTGAGGCCTCGGGTGCGGAGTTTTTGACGTCGTCGCCCATAGCCAAACTTGCGCGCATGGTTGTGTGCCGTTTTTAGAAAGTTTTCAGATTGCCTACCAGGTTTGCATCCCTCACTGAATTGGCCATAGAATCAATTGTGTCGAGACGGTTTTTGAATTTGAGGCCTCGGGTGCGGAGTTTTTGACGTCGTCGCCCATAGCCAAATTGCGCGCACACTTGTGTGCCGTTTTTACAAAGTTTTCAGATTGCCTCTCGGGTTTGCATTTCCAGCTGAATTAGCCATATAATCAATTGTGTCGAGAAAATTTTTGAAATTGAGGCCTCGGGTGCAGAGTTTTTGACGTCGTCGCCCATAGCCAAATTGCGCGCACGCTTGTGCGCCGTTTTTACAAAGTTTTCAGATTGCCTCTCGGGTTTGCATCCCTCACTGAATTGGCCATAGAATCAATTGTGTCGAGACGGTTTTTGAATTTGAGGCCTCGGGTGCGGAGTTTTTGACGTC
Organism: Galeopsis tetrahit; assembly: GCA_963675135.1. Classification (NCBI taxonomy): domain Eukaryota; kingdom Viridiplantae; phylum Streptophyta; class Magnoliopsida; order Lamiales; family Lamiaceae; genus Galeopsis; species Galeopsis tetrahit. The sequence goes on from OY776126.1 coordinate 70,985,640, forward strand.
GTCGCCCATAGCCAAATTGCGCGCACACTTGTGCGCCGTTTTTACAAAGTTTTCAGATTGCCTCTCGGGTTTGCATTTCTAGCTGAATTAGCCATAGAATCAATTGTGTCGAGAAATTTTTTGAAATTGAGGCCTCGGGTGCAGAGTTTTTGACGTCGTCGCCCATAGCCAAATTGCGCGCACGCTTGTGCGCCGTTTTTACAAAGTTTTCAGATTGCCTCTCGGGTTTGCATTCCCAGCTGAATTGGCCATAGAATCAATTGTGTCGAGAATGTTTTTGAATTAGAGGCCTCGGGTGCGGAGTTTTTGACGTCGTCGCCCATAGCCAAACTTGCGCGCATGGTTGTTTGCCGTTTTTACAAAGTTTTCAGATTGCCTCCTAGGTTTGCATCCCTCACTGAATTGGCCATAGAATCAATTGTGTCGAGACGGTTTTTGAATTTGAGGCCTCGGGTGCGGAGTTTTTTACGTCGTCGCCCATAGCCAAACTTGCGCGCATGGTTGTGTGCCGTTTTTACAAAGTTTTTAGATTACCTCCCAGGTTTGCATCCCTCACTGAATTGGCCATAGAATCAATTGTGTCGAGACGGTTTTTGAATTTGAGGCCTCGGGTGCGGAGTTTTTGACGTCGTCGCCCATAGCCAAATTGCGCGCACGCTTGTGCGCCGTTTTTACAAAGTTTTCAGATTGCCTCTCGGGTTTGCATTACCAGCTGAATTGGCCATAGAATCAATTGTGTCGAGACGGTTTTTGAATTTGAGGCCTCGGGTGCGGAGTTTTTGACGTCGTCGCCCATAGCCAAACTTGCGCGCATGGTTGTGTGCCGTTTTTACAAAGTTTTCAGATTGCCTCCCAGGTTTGCATCCCTCACTGAATTGGCCATAGAATCAATTGTGTCGAGACGGTTTTTGAATTTGAGGCCTCGGGTGCGGAGTTTTTGACGTCGTCGCCCATAGCCAAATTGCGCGCACACTTGTGCGCCGTTTTTACAAAGTTTTCAGATTGCCTCTCGGGTTTGCATTTCCAGCTGAATTGGCCATAGAATCAATTGTGTCGAGAAATTTTTTGAATTTGAGGCCTCGGGTGCGGAGTTTTTGACGTCGTCGCCCATAGCCAAACTTGCGCGCATGGTTGTTTGCCATTTTTACAAAGTTTTCAGATTGCCTCCTAGGTTTGCATCCCTCACTGAATTGGCCATAGAATCAATTGTGTCGAGACGGATTTTGAATTTGAGGCCTCGGGTGCGGAGTTTTTTACGTCGTCGCCCATAGCCAAACTTGCGCGCATGGTTGTGTGCCGTTTTTACAAAGTTTTTAGATTACCTCCCAGCTTTGCATCCCTCACTGAATTGGCCATAGAATCAATTGTGTCGAGACGGTTTTTGAATTTGAGGCCTCGGGTGCGGAGTTTTTGACGTCGTCGCCCATAGCCAAATTGCGCGCACACTTGTGCGCCGTTTTTACAAAGTTTTCAGATTGCGTCACGGGCTTGCATTTCCAGCTGAATTGGCCATAGAATCAATTGTGTCGAGAAAATTTTTGAATTTGAGGCCTCGGGTGCGGAGTTTTTGACGTTGTCGCCCATAGCCAAATTGCGCGCACGCTTGTGCGCCGTTTTTACAAAGTTTTCAGATTGCCTCTCGGGTTTGCATTTCCAGCTGAATTGGCCATAGAATCAATTGTGTCGAGAAAGTTTTTGAATTTGAGGCCTCGGGTGCGGAGTTTTTGACGTCGTCGCCCATAGTCAAACATGCGCGCATGGTTGTGTGCCATTTTTACAAAGTTTTCAGATTGCCACCCAGGTTTGCATCCCTCACTGAATTGGCCATAGAATCAATTGTGTCGAGACGGTTTTTGAATTTGAGACCTCGGGTGCGGAGTTTTTGACGTCGTCGCCCATAGGCAAATTGAGCGCACGCTTGTGCGCCGTTTTTACAAAGTTTTCAGATTGCCTCCCGGGTTTGAATTTCCCACTGAATTGGCCATTGAATCAATTGTGTCGATGAAGTTTTTGAATTTGAGGCCTCGGATGCGGAGTTTTTGACGTCGTCGCCCATAGCCAAACATGCACGCATGGTTGTGTGCCGTTTTTACAAAGTTTTCGGATTGCCTCCCAGGTTTGCATCCCTCACTGAATTGACCATATAATCAATTGTGTCGAGACGGTTTTTGAATTTGAGGCCTCGGGTGCGGAGTTTTTGAAGTCGTCGCCCATAGCCAAATTGCGCGCACGCTTGTGCGCCGTTTTTACAAAGTTTTCAGATTGCCTCTCGGGTTTGCATTTCTAGCTGAATTAGCCATAGAATCAATTGTGTCGAGAAAATTTTTGAAATTGAGGCCTCGGGTGCAGAGTTTTTGACGTCGTCGCCCATAGCCAAATTGCGCGCACGCTTGTGCGCCGTTTTTACAAAGTTTTCAGATTGCCTCTCGGGTTTGCATTCCCAGCTGAATTGGCCATAGAATCAATTGTGTCGAGAAAGTTTTTGAATTTGAGGCCTCGGGTGCGGAGTTTTTGACGTCGTCGCCCATAGCCAAACTTGCGCGCATGGTTGTGTGCCGTTTTTACAAAGTTTTCAGATTGCCTCCCAGGTTTGCATCCCTCACTGAATTGGCCATAGAATCAATTGTGTCGAGACGGTTTTTGAATTTGAGGCCTCGGGTGCAGAGTTTTTGACGTCGTCGCCCATAGCCGAATTGCGCGCACACTTGTGCGCCGTTTTTACAAAGTTTTCAGATTGCCTCTCGGGTTCGCATTTCCAGCTGAATTAGCCATAGAATCAATTGTGTCGAGAAATTTTTTGAAATTGAGGCCTCGGGTGCAGAGTTTTTGACGTCGTCGCCCATAGCCAAATTGCGCGCACGCTTGTGCTCCGTTTTTACAAAGTTTTCAGATTGCCTCTCGGGTTTGCATTCCCAGCTGAATTGGCCATAGAATCAATTGTGTCGAAAAAGTTTTTGAATTTGAGGCCTCGGGTGCGGAGTTTTTGACGTCGTCGCCCATAGCCAAACTTGCGCGCATGGTTGTGTGCCGTTTTTAGAAAGTTTTCAGATTGCCTACCAGGTTTGCATCCCTCACTGAATTGGCCATAGAATCAATTGTGTCGAGACGGTTTTTGAATTTGAGGCCTCGGGTGCGGAGTTTTTGACGTCGTCGCCCATAGCCAAATTGCGCGCACACTTGTGCGCCGTTTTTACAAAGTTTTCAGATTGCCTCTCGGGTTTGCATTTCCAGCTGAATTAGCCATATAATCAATTGTGTCGAGAAATTTTTTGAAATTGAGGCCTCGGGTGCAGAGTTTTTGACGTCGTCGCCCATAGCCAAATTGCGCGCACGCTTGTGCGCCGTTTTTACAAAGTTTTCAGATTGCCTCTCGGGTTTGCATCCCTCACTGAATTGGCCATAGAATCAATTGTGTCGAGACGGTTTTTGAATTTGAGGCCTCGGGTGCGGAGTTTTTGACGTCGTCGCCCATAGCCAAATTGCGCGCACACTTGTGCGCCGTTTTTACAAAGTTTTCAGATTGCCTCTCGGGTTTGCATTTCTAGCTGAATTAGCCATAGAATCAATTGTGTCGAGAAATTTTTTGAAATTGAGGCCTCGGGTGCAGAGTTTTTGACGTCGTCGCCCATAGCCAAATTGCGCGCACGCTTGTGCGCCGTTTTTACAAAGTTTTCAGATTGCCTCTCGGGTTTGCATTCCCAGCTGAATTGGCCATAGAATCAATTGTGTCGAGAAAGTTTTTGAATTAGAGGCCTCGGGTGCGGAGTTTTTGACGTCGTCGCCCATAGCCAAACTTGCGCGCATGGTTGTTTGCCGTTTTTACAAAGTTTTCAGATTGCCTCCTAGGTTTGCATCCCTCACTGAATTGGCCATAGAATCAATTGTGTCGAGACGGTTTTTGAATTTGAGGCCTCGGGTGCGGAGTTTTTTACGTCGTCGCCCATACCCAAACTTGCGCGCATGGTTGTGTGCCGTTTTTACAAAGTTTTTAGATTACCTCCCAGGTTTGCATCCCTCACTGAATTGGCCATAGAATCAATTGTGTCGAGACGGTTTTTGAATTTGAGGCCTCGGGTGCGGAGTTTTTGACGTCGTCGCCCATAGCCAAATTGCGCGCACGCTTGTGCGCCGTTTTTACAAAGTTTTCAGATTGCCTCTCGGGTTTGCATTACCAGCTGAATTGGCCATAGAATCAATTGTGTCGAGACGGTTTTTGAATTTGAGGCCTCGGGTGCGGAGTTTTTGACGTCGTCGCCCATAGCCAAACTTGCGCGCATGGTTGTGTGCCGTTTTTACAAAGTTTTCAGATTGCCTCCCAGGTTTGCATCCCTCACTGAATTGGCCATAGAATCAATTGTGTCGAGACGGTTTTTGAATTTGAGGCCTCGGGTGCGGAGTTTTTGACGTCGTCGCCCATAGCCAAATTGCGCGCACACTTGTGCGCCGTTTTTACAAAGTTTTCAGATTGCCTCTCGGGTTTGCATTTCCAGCTGAATTGGCCATAGAATCAATTGTGTCGAGAAATTTTTTGAATTTGAGGCCTCGGGTGCGGAGTTTTTGACGTCGTCGCCCATAGCCAAACTTGCGCGCATGGTTGTTTGCCATTTTTACAAAGTTTTCAGATTGCCTCCTAGGTTTGCATCCCTCACTGAATTGGCCATAGAATCAATTGTGTCGAGACGGTTTTTGAATTTGAGGCCTCGGGTGCGGAGTTTTTTACGTCGTCGCCCATAGCCAAACTTGCGCGCATGGTTGTGTGCCGTTTTTACAAAGTTTTTAGATTACCTCCCAGCTTTGCATCCCTCACTGAATTGGCCATAGAATCAATTGTGTCGAGACGGTTTTTGAATTTGAGGCCTCGGGTGCGGAGTTTTTGACGTCGTCGCCCATAGCCAAATTGCGCGCACACTTGTGCGCCGTTTTTACAAAGTTTTCAGATTGCGTCACGGGCTTGCATTTCCAGCTGAATTGGCCATAGAATCAATTGTGTCGAGAAAATTTTTGAATTTGAGGCCTCGGGTGCGGAGTTTTTGACGTTGTCGCCCATAGCCAAATTGCGCGCACGCTTGTGCGCCGTTTTTACAAAGTTTTCAGATTGCCTCTCGGGTTTGCATTTCCAGCTGAATTGGCCATAGAATCAATTGTGTCGAGAAAGTTTTTGAATTTGAGGCCTCGGGTGCGGAGTTTTTGACGTCGTCGCCCATAGTCAAACATGCGCGCATGGTTGTGTGCCATTTTTACAAAGTTTTCAGATTGCCACCCAGGTTTGCATCCCTCACTGAATTGGCCATAGAATCAATTGTGTCGAGACGGTTTTTGAATTTGAGACCTCGGGTGCGGAGTTTTTGACGTCGTCGCCCATAGGCAAATTGAGCGCACGCTTGTGCGCCGTTTTTACAAAGTTTTCAGATTGCCTCCCGGGTTTGAATTTCCCACTGAATTGGCCATTGAATCAATTGTGTCGATGAAGTTTTTGAATTTGAGGCCTCGGATGCGGAGTTTTTGACGTCGTCGCCCATAGCCAAACATGCACGCATGGTTGTGTGCCGTTTTTACAAAGTTTTCGGATTGCCTCCCAGGTTTGCATCCCTCACTGAATTGACCATATAATCAATTGTGTCGAGACGGTTTTTGAATTTGAGGCCTCGGGTGCGGAGTTTTTGAAGTCGTCGCCCATAGCCAAATTGCGCGCACGCTTGTGCGCCGTTTTTACAAAGTTTTCAGATTGTCTCTCGGGTTTGCATTTCTAGCTGAATTAGCCATAGAATCAATTGTGTCGAGAAAATTTTTGAAATTGAGGCCTCGGGTGCAGAGTTTTTGACGTCGTCGCCCATAGCCAAATTGCGCGCACGCTTGTGCGCCGTTTTTACAAAGTTTTCAGATTGCCTCTCGGGTTTGCATTCCCAGCTGAATTGGCCATAGAATCAATTGTGTCGAGAAAGTTTTTGAATTTGAGGCCTCGGGTGCGGAGTTTTTGACGTCGTCGCCCATAGCCAAACTTGCGCGCATGGTTGTGTGCCGTTTTTACAAAGTTTTCAGATTGCCTCCCAGGTTTGCATCCCTCACTGAATTGGCCATAGAATCAATTGTGTCGAGACGGTTTTTGAATTTGAGGCCTCGGGTGCAGAGTTTTTGACGTCGTCGCCCATAGCCGAATTGCGCGCACACTTGTGCGCCGTTTTTACAAAGTTTTCAGATTGCCTCTCGGGTTCGCATTTCCAGCTGAATTAGCCATAGAATCAATTGTGTCGAGAAATTTTTTGAAATTGAGGCCTCGGGTGCAGAGTTTTTGACGTCGTCGCCCATAGCCAAATTGCGCGCACGCTTGTGCTCCGTTTTTACAAAGTTTTCAGATTGCCTCTCGGGTTTGCATTCCCAGCTGAATTGGCCATAGAATCAATTGTGTCGAAAAAGTTTTTGAATTTGAGGCCTCGGGTGCGGAGTTTTTGACGTCGTCGCCCATAGCCAAACTTGCGCGCATGGTTGTGTGCCGTTTTTAGAAAGTTTTCAGATTGCCTCCCAGGTTTGCATCCCTCACTGAATTGGCCATAGAATCAATTGTGTCGAGACGGTTTTTGAATTTGAGGCCTCGGGTGCGGAGTTTTTGACGTCGTCGCCCATAGCCAAATTGCGCGCACACTTGTGCGCCGTTTTTACAAAGTTTTCAGATTGCCTCTCGGGTTTGCATTTCCAGCTGAATTAGCCATAGAATCAATTGTGTCGAGAAATTTTTTGAAATTGAGGCCTCGGGTGCAGAGTTTTTGACGTCGTCGCCCATAGCCAAATTGCGCGCACGCTTGTGCGCCGTTTTTACAAAGTTTTCAGATTGCCTCTCGGGTTTGCATCCCTCACTGAATTGGCCATAGAATCAATTATGTCGAGACGGTTTTTGAATTTGAGGCCTCGGGTGCGGAGTTTTTGACGTCGTCGCCCATAGCCAAATTGCGCGCACACTTGTGCGCCGTTTTTACAAAGTTTTCAGATTGCCTCTCGGGTTTGCATTTCTAGCTGAATTAGCCATAGAATCAATTGTGTCGAGAAATTTTTTGAAATTGAGGCCTCGGGTGCAGAGTTTTTGACGTCGTCGCCCATAGCCAAATTGCGCGCACGCTTGTGCGCCGTTTTTACAAAGTTTTCAGATTGCCTCTCGGGTTTGCACTCCCAGCTGAATTGGCCATAGAATCAATTGTGTCGAGAAAGTTTTTGAATTTGAGGCCTCGGGTGCGGAGTTTTTGACGTCGTCGCCCATAGCCAAACTTGCGCGCTTGGTTGTTTGCCGTTTTTACAAAGTTTTCAGATTGCCTCCTAGGTTTGCATCCCTCACTGAATTGGCCATAGAATCAATTGTGTCGAGACGGTTTTTGAATTTGAGGCCTCGGGTGCGGAGTTTTTGACGTCGTCGCCCATAGCCAAATTGCGCGCACACTTGTGCGCCGTTTTTACAAAGTTTTCAGATTGCGTCACGGGCTTGCATTTCCAGCTGAATTGGCCATAGAATCAATTGTGTCGAGAAAATTTTTTTGAATTTGAGGCCTCGGGTGCGGAGTTTTTGACGTTGTCGCCCATAGCCAAATTGCGCGCACGCTTGTGCGCCGTTTTTACAAAGTTTTCAGATTGCCTCTCGGGTTTGCATTTCCAGCTGAATTGGCCATAGAATCAATTGTGTCGAGAAAGTTTTTGAATTTGAGGCCTCGGGTGCGGAGTTTTTGACGTCGTCGCCCATAGCCAAACATGCGCGCATGGTTGTGTGCCATTTTTACAAAGTTTTCAGATTGCCACCCAGGTTTGCATCCCTCACTGAATTGGCCATAGAATCAATTGTGTCGAGACGGTTTTTGAATTTGAGACCTCGGGTGCGGAGTTTTTGACGTCGTCGCCCATAGGCAAATTGAGCGCACGCTTGTGCGCCGTTTTTACAAAGTTTTCAGATTGCCTCCCGGGTTTGAATTTCCCACTGAATTGGCCATTGAATCAATTGTGTCGATGAAGTTTTTGAATTTGAGGCCTCGGATGCGGAGTTTTTGACGTCGTCGCCCATAGCCAAACATGCACGCATGGTTGTGTGCCGTTTTTACAAAGTTTTCGGATTGCCTCCCAGGTTTGCATCCCTCACTGAATTGGCCATATAATCAATTGTGTCGAGACGGTTTTTGAATTTGAGGCCTCGGGTGCGGAGTTTTTGAAGTCGTCGCCCATAGCCAAATTGCGCGCACGCTTGTGCGCCGTTTTTACAAAGTTTTCAGATTGCCTCTCGGGTTTGCATTTCTAGCTGAATTAGCCATAGAATCAATTGTGTCGAGAAAATTTTTGAAATTGAGGCCTCGGGTGCAGAGTTTTTGACGTCGTCGCCCATAGCCAAATTGCGCGCACGCTTGTGCGTCGTTTTTACAAAGTTTTCAGATTGCCTCTCGGGTTTGCATTCCCAGCTGAATTGGCCATAGAATCAATTGTGTCGAGAAAGTTTTTGAATTTGAGGCCTCGGGTGCGGAGTTTTTGACGTCGTCGCCCATAGCCAAACTTGCGCGCATGGTTGTGTGCCGTTTTTACAAAGTTTTCAGATTGCCTCCCAGGTTTGCATCCCTCACTGAATTGGCCATAGAATCAATTGTGTCGAGACGGTTTTTGAATTTGAGGCCTCGGGTGCAGAGTTTTTGACGTCGTCGCCCATAGCCGAATTGCGCGCACACTTGTGCGCCGTTTTTACAAAGTTTTCAGATTGCCTCTCGGGTTCGCATTTCCAGCTGAATTAGCCATAGAATCAATTGTGTCGAGAAATTTTTTGAAATTGAGGCCTCGGGTGCAGAGTTTTTGACGTCGTCGCCCATAGCCAAATTGCGCGCACGCTTGTGCTCCGTTTTTACAAAGTTTTCAGATTGCCTCTCGGGTTTGCATTCCCAGCTGAATTGGCCATAGAATCAATTGTGTCGAAAAAGTTTTTGAATTTGAGGCCTCGGGTGCGGAGTTTTTGACGTCGTCGCCCATAGCCAAACTTGCGCGCATGGTTGTGTGCCGTTTTTAGAAAGTTTTCAGATTGCCTCCCAGGTTTGCATCCCTCACTGAATTGGCCATAGAATCAATTGTGTCGAGACGGTTTTTGAATTTGAGGCCTCGGGTGCGGAGTTTTTGACGTCGTCGCCCATAGCCAAATTGCGCGCACACTTGTGCGCCGTTTTTACAAAGTTTTCAGATTGCCTCTCGGGTTTGCATTTCCAGCTAAATTAGCCATAGAATCAATTGTGTCGAGAAAATTTTTGAAATTGAGGCCTCGGGTGCAGAGTTTTTGACGTCGTCGCCCATAGCCAAATTGCGCGCACGCTTGTGCGCCGTTTTTACAAAGTTTTCAGATTGCCTCTCGGGTTTGCATCCCTCACTGAATTGGCCATAGAATCAATTATGTCGAGACGGTTTTTGAATTTGAGGCCTCGGGTGCGGAGTTTTTGACGTCGTCGCCCATAGCCAAATTGCGCGCACACTTGTGCGCCGTTTTTACAAAGTTTTCAGATTGCCTCTCGGGTTTGCATTTCTAGCTGAATTAGCCATAGAATCAATTGTGTCGAGAAATTTTTTGAAATTGAGGCCTCGGGTTCAGAGTTTTTGACGTCGTCGCCCATAGCCAAATTGCGCGCACGCTTGTGCGCCGTTTTTACAAAGTTTTCAGATTGCCTCTCGGGTTTGCACTCCCAGCTGAATTGGCCATAGAATCAATTGTGTCGAGAAAGTTTTTGAATTTGAGGCCTCGGGTGCGGAGTTTTTGACGTCGTCGCCCATAGCCAAACTTGCTCGCATGGTTGTTTGCCGTTTTTACAAAGTTTTCAGATTGCCTCCTAGGTTTGCATCCCTCACTGAATTGGCCATAGAATCAATTGTGTCGAGACGGTTTTTGAATTTGAGGCCTCGGGTGCGGAGTTTTTGACGTCGTCGCCCATAGCCAAACTTGCGCGCATGGTTGTGTGCCGTTTTTACAAAGTTTTCAGATTGCCTCCCAGGTTTGCATCCCTCACTGAATTGGCCATAGAATCAATTGTGTCGAGACGGTTTTTGAATTTGAGGCCTCGGGTGCGGAGTTTTTGACGTCGTCGCCCATAGCCAAATTGCGCGCACACTTGTGCGCCGTTTTTACAAAGTTTTCAGATTGCCTCTCGGGTTTGCATTTCCAGTTGAATTGGCTATAGAATCAATTGTGTCGAGAAATTTTTTGAATTTGAGGCCTCGGGTGCGGAGTTTTTGACGTCGTCGCCCATAGCCAAACTTGCGCGCATGGTTGTTTGCCATTTTTACAAAGTTTTCAGATTGCCTCCTAGGTTTGCATCCCTCACTGAATTGGCCATAGAATCAATTGTGTCGAGACGGTTTTTGAATTTGAGGCCTCGGGTGCGGAGTTTTTTACATCGTCGCCCATAGCCAAACTTGCTTGCGCGCATGGTTGTGTGCCGTTTTTACAAAGTTTTTAGATTACCTCCCAGCTTTGCATCCCTCACTGAATTGGCCATAGAATCAATTGTGTCGAGACGGTTTTTGAATTTGAGGCCTCGGGTGCGGAGTTTTTGACGTCGTCGCCCATAGCCAAATTGCGCGCACACTTGTGCGCCGTTTTTACAAAGTTTTCAGATTGCGTCACGGGCTTGCATTTCCAGCTGAATTGGCCATAGAATCAATTGTGTCGAGAAAATTTTTGAATTTGAGGCCTCGGGTGCGGAGTTTTTGACGTTGTCGCCCATAGCCAAATTGCGCGCACGCTTGTGCGCCGTTTTTACAAAGTTTTCAGATTGCCTCTCGGGTTTGCATTTCCAGCTGAATTGGCCATAGAATCAATTGTGTCGAGAAAGTTTTTGAATTTGAGGCCTCGGGTGCGGAGTTTTTTGACGTCGTCGCCCATAGCCAAACATGCGCGCATGGTTGTGTGCCATTTTTACAAAGTTTTCAGATTGCCACCCAGGTTTGCATCCCTCACTGAATTGGCCATAGAATCAATTGTGTCGAGACGGTTTTTGAATTTGAGACCTCGGGTGCGGAGTTTTTGACGTCGTCGCCCATAGGCAAATTGAGCGCACGCTTGTGCGCCGTTTTTACAAAGTTTTCAGATTGCCTCCCGGGTTTGAATTTCCCACTGAATTGGCCATTGAATCAATTGTGTCGATGAAGTTTTTGAATTTGAGGCCTCGGATGCGGAGTTTTTGACGTCGTCGCCCATAGCCAAACATGCACGCATGGTTGTGTGCCGTTTTTACAAAGTTTTCGGATTGCCTCCCAGGTTTGCATCCCTCACTGAATTGGCCATATAATCAATTGTGTCGAGACGGTTTTTGAATTTGAGGCCTCGGGTGCGGAGTTTTTGAAGTCGTCGCCCATAGCCAAATTGCGCGCACGCTTGTGCGCCGTTTTTACAAAGTTTTCAGATTGCCTCTCGGGTTTGCATTTCTAGCTGAATTAGCCATAGAATCAATTGTGTCGAGAAAATTTTTGAAATTGAGGCCTCGGGTGCAGAGTTTTTGACGTCGTCGCCCATAGCCAAATTGCGCGCACGCTTGTGCGCCGTTTTTACAAAGTTTTCAGATTGCCTCTCGGGTTTGCATTCCCAGCTGAATTGGCCATAGAATCAATTGTGTCGAGAAAGTTTTTGAATTTGAGGCCTCGGGTGCGGAGTTTTTGACGTCGTCGCCCATAGCCAAACTTGCGCGCATGGTTGTGTGCCGTTTTTACAAAGTTTTCAGATTGCCTCCCAGGTTTGCATCCCTCACTGAATTGGCCATAGAATCAATTGTGTCGAGACGGTTTTTGAATTTGAGGCCTCGGGTGCAGAGTTTTTGACGTCGTCGCCCATAGCCGAATTGCGCGCACACTTGTGCGCCGTTTTTACAAAGTTTTCAGATTGCCTCTCGGGTTCGCATTTCCAGCTGAATTAGCCATAGAATCAATTGTGTCGAGAAATTTTTTGAAATTGAGGCCTCGGGTGCAGAGTTTTTGACGTCGTCGCCCATAGCCAAATTGCGCGCACGTTTGTGCTCCGTTTTTACAAAGTTTTCAGATTGCCTCTCGGGTTTGCATTCCCAGCTGAATTGGCCATAGAATCAATTGTGTCGAAAAAGTTTTTGAATTTGAGGCCTCGGGTGCGGAGTTTTTGACGTCGTCGCCCATAGCCAAACTTGCGCGCATGGTTGTGTGCCGTTTTTAGAAAGTTTTCAGATTGCCTCCCAGGTTTGCACCCCTCACTGAATTGGCCATAGAATCAATTGTGTCGAGACGGTTTTTGAATTTGAGGCCTCGGGTGCGGAGTTTTTGACGTCGTCGCCCATAGCCAAATTGCGCGCACACTTGTGCGCCGTTTTTACAAAGTTTTCAGATTGCCTCTCGGGTTTGCATTTCCAGCTGAATTAGCCATAGAATCAATTGTGTCGAGAAAATTTTTGAAATTGAGGCCTCGGGTGCAGAGTTTTTGACGTCGTCGCCCATAGCCAAATTGCGCGCACGCTTGTGCGCCGTTTTTACAAAGTTTTCAGATTGCCTCTCGGGTTTGCATCCCTCACTGAATTGGCCATAGAATCAATTATGTCGAGACGGTTTTTGAATTTGAGGCCTCGGGTGCGGAGTTTTTGACGTCGTCGCCCATAGCCAAATTGCGCGCACACTTGTGCGCCGTTTTTACAAAGTTTTCAGATTGCCTCTCGGGTTTGCATTTCTAGCTGAATTAGCCATAGAATCAATTGTGTCGAGAAATTTTTTGAAATTGAGGCCTCGGGTGCAGAGTTTTTGACGTCGTCGCCCATAGCCAAATTGCGCGCACGCTTGTGCGTCGTTTTTACAAAGTTTTCAGATTGCCTCTCGGGTTTGCACTCCCAGCTGAATTGGCCATAGAATCAATTGTGTCGAGAAAGTTTTTGAATTTGAGGCCTCGGGTGCGGAGTTTTTGACGTCGTCGCCCATAGCCAAACTTGCGCGCATGGTTGTGTGCCGTTTTTACAAAGTTTTCAGATTGCCTCCCAGGTTTGCATCCCTCACTGAATTGGCCATAGAATCAATTGTGTCGAGACGATTTTTGAATTTGAGGCCTCGGGTGCGGAGTTTTTGATGTCGTCGCCCATAGCCGAATTGCGCGCACACTTGTGCGCCGTTTTTACAAAGTTTTCAGATTGCCTCTCGGGTTTGTATTTCCAGCTGAATTAGCCATAAAATCAATTGTGTCGAGAAATTTTTTGAAATTGAGGCCTCGGGTGCAGAGTTTTTAACGTCGTCGCCCATAGCCAAATTGCGCGCACGCTTGTCCGCCGTTTTTACAAAGTTTTCAGATTGCCTCTCGGGTTTGCATTCCCAGCTGAATTGGCCATAGAATCAATTGTGTCGAAAAAGTTTTTGAATTTGAGGCCTCGGGTGCGGAGTTTTTGACGTCGTCGCCCATAGCCAAACTTGCGCGCATGGTTGTGTGTCGTTTTTACAAAGTTTTCAGATTGCCTCCCAGGTTTGCATCCCTCACTGAATTGGCCATAGAATCAATTGTGTCGAGACGGTTTTTGAATTTGAGGCCTCGGGTGCGGAGTTTTTGACGTCGTCGCCCATAGCCGAATTGCGCGCACACTTGTGCGCCGTTTTTACAAAGTTTTCAGATTGCCTCTCGGGTTTGTATTTCCAGCTGAATTAGCCATAAAATCAATTGTGTCGAGAAATTTTTTGAAATTGAGGCCTCGGGTGCAGAGTTTTTAACGTCGTCGCCCATAGCCAAATTGCGCGCACGCTTGTCCGCCGTTTTTACAAAGTTTTCAGATTGCCTCTCGGGTTTGCATCCCCAGCTGAATTGGCCATAGAATCAATTGTGTCGAAAAAGTTTTTGAATTTGAGGCCTCGGGTGCGGAGTTTTTGACGTCGTCGCCCATAGCCAAACTTGCGCGCATGGTTGTGTGTCGTTTTTACAAAGTTTTCAGATTGCCTCCCAGGTTTGCATCCCTCACTGAATTGGCCATAGAATCAATTGTGTCGAGACGGTTTTTGAATTTGAGGCCTCGGGTGCGGAGTTTTTGACGTCGTCGCCCATAGCCAAATTGCGCGCACACTTGTGCGCCGTTTTTACAAAGTTTTCAGATTGCCTCTCGGGTTTGCATTTCCAGCTGAATTAGCCATAGAATCAATTGTGTCGAGAAAATTTTTGAAATTGAGGCCTCGAGTGCAGAGTTTTTGACGTCGTCGCCCATAGCCAAATTGCGCGCACGCTTGTGCGCCGTTTTTACAAAGTTTTCAGATTGCCTCCCAGGCTTGCATCCCTCACTGAATTGGCCATAGAATCAATTGTGTCGAGACGGTTTTTGAATTTGAGGCCTCGGGTGCGGAGTTTTTTACGTCGTCGCCCATAGCGAAACTGCGTGCACACTTGTGCGCCATTTTTACAAAGTTTTCAGATTGCCTCTCGGGTTTGCATTTCCAGCTGAATTGGCAATAGAATCAATTGTGTCGAGACGGTTTTTGAATTTGAGGCATTGGGTGCGGAGTTTTTGACGTCGTCGCCCATAGCCAAATTGCGCGCACACTTGTGCGCCGTTTTTACAAAGTTTTCAGATTGCCTCTCGGGTTTGCATTTCCAGCTGAATTGGCCATAGAATCAATTGTGTCGAGAAATTTTTTGAATTTGAGGCCTCGGGTGCGGAGTTTTTGACGTCGTCGCCCATAGCCAAATTGCGCGCACGCTTGTGCGCCGTTTTTACAAAGTTTTCAGATTGCCTCTCGGGTTTGCATTTCCAGCTGAATTGGCCATAGAATCAATTGTGTCGAGAAAGTTTTTGAATTTGAGGCCTCGGGTGTAGAGTTTTTAACGTCGTCGCCCATAGCCAAACTTGCGCGCATGGTTGTGTGCCGTTTTTAAAAAGTTTTCAGATTGCCTCCCAGGTTTGCATCCCTCACTGAATTGGCCATAGGATCAATTGTGTCGAGACGGTTTTTGAATTTGAGGCCTCGGGTGCGGAGTTTTTGACGTCGTCGCCCTAGCCAAATTGCGCGCACGCTTGTGCGCCGTTTTTCCAAAGTTTTCAGATTGCCTCTCGGGTTTGCATTTCCAGCTGAATTGGCCATAGAATCAATTGTGTCGAGAAAGTTTTTGAATTTGAGGCCTCGGGTGCGGAGTTTTTGACGTCGTCGCCTATAGCCAAACATGCGCGCATGGTTGTGTGCCGTTTTTACAAAGTTTTCATATTGCCTCTCAGGTTTGCATCCTTCACTGAATTGGCTATAGAATCAATTGTGTCGAGACGGTTTTTGAATTTGAGGCCTCGGGTGCAGAGTTTTTGACGTCGTCGCCCATAGCCAAATTGCGCGCACACTTGTGCGCCGTTTTTACAAAGTTTTTAGATTGCCTCTCGGGTTTGCATTTCCAGCTGAATTGGCCATAGAATCAATTGTGTCGAGAAATTTTTTGAATTTGAGTCCTCGGGTGCGGAGTTTTTGACGTCGTCGCCCATAGCCAAATTGCGCGCACGCTTGTGCGCCGTTTTTACAAAGTTTTCAGATTGCCTCTCGGGTTTGCATTTCAGCTGAATTAGCCACATAATCAATTGTGTCGAGAAAGTTTTTGAATTTGAGGCCTCGGGTGCGGAGTTTTTGACGTCGTCGCGCATAGCCAAACTTGCGCGCATGGTTGTTTGCCATTTTTACAAAGTTTTCAGATTGCCTCCTAGGTTTGCATCCCTCACTGAATTGGCCATAGAATCAATTGTGTCGAGACGGTTTTTGAATTTGAGGCCTCGGGTGCGGAGTTTTTTACGTCGTCGCCCATAGCCAAACTTGCGCGCATGGTTGTGTGCCGTTTTTACAAAGTTTTCAGATTACCTCCCAGGTTTGCATCCCTCACTGAATTGGCCATAGAATCAATTGTGTCGAGACGGTTTTTGAATTTGAGGCCTCGGGTGCGGAGTTTTTGACGTCGTCGCCCATAGCCAAATTGCGCGCACACTTGTGCGCCGTTTTTACAAAGTTTTCAGATTGCCTCCCGGGTTTGCATTTCCAGCTGAATTGGCCATAGAATCAATTGTGTCGAGAAATTTTTTGAATTTGAGGCCTCGGGTGCGGAGTTTTTGACGTCGTCGCCCATAGCCAAATTGCGCGCACGCTTGTGCGCCGTTTTTACAAAGTTTTCAGATTGCCTCTCGGGTTTGCATTACCAGCTGAATTGGCCATAGAATCAATTGTGTCGAGAAAGTTTTTGAATTTGAGGCCTCGGGTGCGGAGTTTTTGACGTCGTCGCCCATAGCCAAATTGCGCGCACGCTTGTGCGCCGTTTTTACAAAGTTTTCAGATTGCCTCTCGGGTTTGCATTTCCAGCTGAATTGGCCATAGAATCAATTGTGTCGAGAAAGTTTTTGAATTTGAGGCCTCGGGTGTAGAGTTTTTAACGTCGTCGCCCATAGCCAAACTTGCGCGCATGGTTGTGTGCCGTTTTTAAAAAGTTTTCAGATTGCCTCCCAGGTTTGCATCCCTCACTGAATTGGCCATAGGATCAATTGTGTCGAGACGGTTTTTGAATTTGAGGCCTCGGGTGCGGAGTTTTTGACGTCGTCGCCCTAGCCAAATTGCGCGCACGCTTGTGCGCCGTTTTTCCAAAGTTTTCAGATTGCCTCTCGGGTTTGCATTTCCAGCTGAATTGGCCATAGAATCAATTGTGTCGAGAAAGTTTTTGAATTTGAGGCCTCGGGTGCGGAGTTTTTGACGTCGTCGCCTATAGCCAAACATGCGCGCATGGTTGTGTGCCGTTTTTACAAAGTTTTCATATTGCCTCTCAGGTTTGCATCCTTCACTGAATTGGCTATAGAATCAATTGTGTCGAGACGGTTTTTGAATTTGAGGCCTCGGGTGCGGAGTTTTTGACGTCGTCGCCCATAGCCAAATTGCGCGCACACTTGTGCGCCGTTTTTACAAAGTTTTTAGATTGCCTCTCGGGTTTGCATTTCCAGCTGAATTGGCCATAGAATCAATTGTGTCGAGAAATTTTTTGAATTTGAGGCCTCGGGTGCGGAGTTTTTGACGTCGTCGCCCATAGCCAAATTGCGCGCACGCTTGTGCGCCGTTTTTACAAAGTTTTCAGATTGCCTCTCGGGTTTGCATTTCAGCTGAATTAGCCACATAATCAATTGTGTCGAGAAAGTTTTTGAATTTGAGGCCTCGGGTGCGGAGTTTTTGACGTCGTCGCCCATAGCCAAACTTGCGCGCATGGTTGTGTGCCGTTTTTACAAAGTTTTCAGATTGCCTCCCAGGTTTGCATCCCTCACTGAATTGGCCATAGAATCAATTGTGTCGAGACGGTTTTTGAATTTGAGGCCTCGGGTGCGGAGTTTTTGACGTCGTCGCCCATAGCCAAATTGCGCGCACACTTGTGCGCCGTTTTTACAAAGTTTTCAGATTGCCTCTCGGGTTTGCATTTCCAGCTGAATTAGCCATAGAATCAATTGTGTCGAGAAAATTTTTGAAATTGAGGCCTCGAGTGCAGAGTTTTTGACGTCGTCGCCCATAGCCAAATTGCGCGCACGCTTGTGCGCCGTTTTTACAAAGTATTCAGATTGCCTCCCAGGCTTGCATCCCTCACTGAATTGGCCATAGAATCAATTGTGTCGAGACGGTTTTTGAATTTGAGGCCTCGGGTGCGGAGTTTTTGACGTCGTCGCCCATAGCGAAACTGCGTGCACACTTGTGCGCCATTTTTACAAAGTTTTCAGATTGCCTCTCGGGTTTGCATTTCCAGCTGAATTGGCAATAGAATCAATTGTGTCGAGACGGTTTTTGAATTTGAGGCATTGGGTGCGGAGTTTTTGACGTCGTCGCCCATAGCCAAATTGCGCGCACACTTGTGCGCCGTTTTTACAAAGTTTTCAGATTGCCTCTCGGGTTTGCATTTCCAGCTGAATTGGCCATAGAATCAATTGTGTCGAGAAATTTTTTGAATTTGAGGCCTCGGGTGCGGAGTTTTTGACGTCGTCGCCCATAGCCAAATTGCGCGCACGCTTGTGCGCCGTTTTTACAAAGTTTTCAGATTGCCTCTCGGGTTTGCATTTCCAGCTGAATTGGCCATAGAATCAATTGTGTCGAGAAAGTTTTTGAATTTGAGGCCTCGGGTGTAGAGTTTTTAACGTCGTCGCCCATAGCCAAACTTGCGCGCATGGTTGTGTGCCGTTTTTAAAAAGTTTTCAGATTGCCTCCCAGGTTTGCATCCCTCACTGAATTGGCCATAGGATCAATTGTGTCGAGACGGTTTTTGAATTTGAGGCCTCGGGTGCGGAGTTTTTGACGTCGTCGCCCTAGCCAAATTGCGCGCACGCTTGTGCGCCGTTTTTCCAAAGTTTTCAGATTGCCTCTCGGGTTTGCATCTCCAGCTGAATTGGCCATAGAATCAATTGTGTCGAGAAAGTTTTTGAATTTGAGGCCTCGGGTGCGGAGTTTTTGACGTCGTCGCCTATAGCCAAACATGCGCGCATGGTTGTGTGCCGTTTTTACAAAGTTTTCATATTGCCTCTCAGGTTTGCATCCTTCACTGAATTGGCTATAGAATCAATTGTGTCGAGACGGTTTTTGAATTTGAGGCCTCGGGTGCGGAGTTTTTGACGTCGTCGCCCATAGCCAAATTGCGCGCACACTTGTGCGCCGTTTTTACAAAGTTTTTAGATTGCCTCTCGGGTTTGCATTTCCAGCTGAATTGGCCATAGAATCAATTGTGTCGAGAAATTTTTTGAATTTGAGGCCTCGGGTGCGGAGTTTTTGACGTCGTCGCCCATAGCCAAATTGCGCGCACGCTTGTGCGCCGTTTTTACAAAGTTTTCAGATTGCCTCTCGGGTTTGCATTTCAGCTGAATTAGCCACATAATCAATTGTGTCGAGAAAGTTTTTGAATTTGAGGCCTCGGGTGCGGAGTTTTTGACGTCGTCGCCCATAGCCAAACTTGCGCGCATGGTTGTTTGCCATTTTTACAAAGTTTTCAGATTGCCTCCTAGGTTTGCATCCCTCACTGAATTGGCCATAGAATCAATTGTGTCGAGACGGTTTTTGAATTTGAGGCCTCGGGTGCGGAGTTTTTTACGTCGTCGCCCATAGCCAAACTTGCGCGCATGGTTGTGTGCCGTTTTTACAAAGTTTTCAGATTACCTCCCAGGTTTGCATCCCCCACTGAATTGGCCATAGAATCAATTGTGTCGAGACGGTTTTTGAATTTGAGGCCTCGGGTGCGGAGTTTTTGACGTCGTCGCCCATAGCCAAATTGCGCGCACACTTGTGCGCCGTTTTTACAAAGTTTTCAGATTGCCTCCCGGGTTTGCATTTCCAGCTGAATTGGCCATAGAATCAATTGTGTCGAGAAAATTTTTGAATTTGAGGCCTCGGGTGCGGAGTTTTTGACGTCGTCGCCCATAGCCAAATTGCGCGCACGCTTGTGCGCCGTTTTTACAAAGTTTTCAGATTGCCTCTCGGGTTTGCATTACCAGCTGAATTGGCCATAGAATCAATTGTGTCGAGAAAGTTTTTGAAATTGAGGCCTCGGGTGCGGAGTTTTTGACGTCGTCGCCCATAGCCAAACTTGCGCGCATGGTTGTGTGCCGTTTTTACAAAGTTTTCAGATTGCCTCCCAGGTTTGCATCCCTCACTGAATTGGCCATAGGATCAATTGTGTCGAGACGGTTCTTGAATTTGAGGCCTCGGGTGCGGAGTTTTTGACGTCGTCGCCCATAGCCAAATTGCGCGCACACTTGTGCGCCGTTTTTACAAAGTTTTCAGATTGCCTCCCGGGTTTGCATTTCCAGCTGAATTGGCCATAGAATCAATTGTGTCGAGAAAATTTTTGAATTTGAGGCCTCTGGTGCGGAGTTTTTGACGTCGTCGCCCATAGCCAAATTGCGCGCACGCTTGTGCGCCGTTTTTACAAAGTTTTCAGATTGCCTCTCGGGTTTGCATTTCCAGCTGAATTAGCCACAGAATCAATTGTGTCGAGAAAGTTTTTGAATTTGAGGCCTCGGGTGCGGAGTTTTTGACGTCGTCGCCCATAGCCAAACTTGCGCGCATGGTTGTTTGCCATTTTTACAAAGTTTTCAGATTGCCTCCTAGGTTTGCATCCCTCACTGAATTGGCCATAGAATCAATTGTGTCGAGACGGTTTTTGAATTTGAGGCCTCGGGTGCGGAGTTTTTTACGTCGTCGCCCATAGCCAAACTTGCGCGCATGGTTGTGTGCCGTTTTTACAAAGTTTTCAGATTACCTCCCAGGTTTGCATCCCTCACTGAATTGGCCATAGAATCAATTGTGTCGAGACGGTTTTTGAATTTGAGGCCTCGGGTGCGGAGTTTTTGACGTCGTCGCCCATAGCCAAATTGCGCGCACACTTGTGCGCCGTTTTTACAAAGTTTTCAGATTGCCTCCCGGGTTTGCATTTTCAGCTGAATTGGCCATAGAATCAATTGTGTCGACAAAATTTTTGAATTTGAGGCCTCGGGTGCGGAGTTTTTGACGTCGTCGCCCATAGCCAAATTGCGCGCACGCTTGTGCGCCGTTTTTACAAAGTTTTCAGATTGCCTCTCGGGTTTGCATTACCAGCTGAATTGGCCATAGAATCAATTGTGTCGAGAAAGTTTTTGAATTTGAGGCCTCGGGTGCGGAGTTTTTGACGTCGTCGCCCATAGCCAAACTTGCGCGCATGGTTGTGTGCCGTTTTTACAAAGTTTTCAGATTGCCTCCCAGGTTTGCATCCCTCACTGAATTGGCCATAGAATCAATTGTGTCGAGACGGTTTTTGAATTTGAGGCCTCGGGTGCGGAGTTTTTGACGTCGTCGCCCATAGCCAAATTGCGCGCACACTTGTGCGCCGTTTTTACAAAGTTTTCAGATTGCCTCTCGGGTTTGCATTTCCAGCTGAATTGGCCATAGAATCAATTGTGTCGAGAAATTTTTTGAATTTGAGGCCTCGGGTGCGGAGTTTTTGACGTCGTCGCCCATAGCCAAATTGCGCGCACACTTGTGCGCCGTTTTTACAAAGTTTTCAGATTGCCTCTCGGGTTTGCATTTCCAGCTGAATTGGCCATAGAATCAATTGTGTCGAGATAGTTTTTGAATTAGAGGCCTCGGGTGCGGAGTTTTTGACGTCGTCGCCCATAGCCAAACTTGCGCGCATGGTTGTTTGCCGTTTTTACAAAGTTTTCAGATTGCCTCCTAGGTTTGCATCCCTCACTGAATTGGCCATAGAATCAATTGTGTCGAGACGGTTTTTGAATTTGAGGCCTCGGGTGCGGAGTTTTTTACGTCGTCGCCCATAGCCAAACTTGCGCGCATGGTTGTGTGCCGTTTTTACAAAGTTTTCAGATTGCCTCCCAGGTTTGCATCCCTCACTGAATTGGCCAAAGAATCAATTGTGTCGAGACGGTTTTTGAATTTGAGGCCTCGGGTGCGGAGTTTTTGACGTCGTCGCCCATAGCCAAATTGCGCGCACACTTGTGCGCCGTTTTTACAAAGTTTTCAGATTGCCTCTCGGGTTTGCATTTCCAGCTGAATTGGCCATATAATCAATTGTGTCGAGAAATTTTTTGAATTTGAGGCCTCGGGTGCGGAGTTTTTGACGTCGTCGCCCATAGCCAAATTGCGCGCACACTTGTGCGCCGTTTTTACAAAGTTTTCAGATTGCCTCTCGGGTTTGCATTTCCAGCTGAATTGGCCATAGAATCAATTGTGTCAAGAAAGTTTTTGAATTTGAGGCCTCGGGTGCGGAGTTTTTGACGTCGTCGCCCATAGCCAAACTTGCGCGCATGGTTGTTTGCCGTTTTTACAAAGTTTTCAGATTGCCTCCTAGGTTTGCATCCCTCACTGAATTGGCCATAGAATCAATTGTGTCGAGACGGTTTTTGAATTTGAGGCCTCGGGTGCGGAGTTTTTTACGTCGTCGCCCATAGCCAAACTTGCGCGCATGGTTGTGTGCCGTTTTTACAAAGTTTTTAGATTACCTCCCAGGTTTGCATCCCTCACTGAATTGGCCATAGAATCAATTGTGTCGAGACGGTTTTTGAATTTGAGGCCTCGGGTGCGGAGTTTTTGACGTCGTCGCCCATAGCCAAATTGCGCGCACACTTGTGCGCCGTTTTTACAAAGTTTTCAGATTGCGTCCCGGGTTTGCACTTCCAGCTGAATTGGCCATAGAATCAATTGTGTCGAGAAAATTTTTGAATTTGAGGCCTCGGGTGCGGAGTTTTTGACGTTGTCGCCCATAGCCAAATTGCGCGCACGCTTGTGCGCCGTTTTTACAAAGTTTTAAGATTGCCTCTCGGGTTTGCATCTCCAGCTGAATTGGCCATAGAATCAATTGTGTCGAGAAAGTTTTTGAATTTGAGGCCTCGGGTGCGGAGTTTTTGACGTCGTCGCCCATAGCCAAACATGCGCGCATGGTTGTGTGCCATTTTTACAAAGTTTTCAGATTGCCTCCCAGGTTTGCATCCCTCACTGAATTGGCCATAGAATCAATTGTGTCGAGACGGTTTTTGAATTTGAGACCTCGGGTGCGGAGTTTTTGACGTCGTCGCCCATAGGCAAATTGCGCGCACGCTTGTGCGCCGTTTTTACAAAGTTTTCAGATTGCCTCCCGGGTTTGAATTTCCCACTGAATTGGCCATAGAATCAATTGTGTCGATGAAGTTTTTGAATTTGAGGCCTCGGATGCGGAGTTTTTGACGTCGTCGCCCATAGCCAAACATGCACGCATGGTTGTGTGCCGTTTTTACAAAGTTTTCGGACTGCCTCCCAGGTTTGCATTCCTCACTGAATTGGCCATATAATCAATTATGTCGAGACGGTTTTTGAATTTGAGGCCTCGGGTGCGGAGTTTTTGAAGTCGTCGCCCATAGCCAAATTGCGCGCACGCTTGTGCGCCGTTTTTACAAAGTTTTCAGATTGCCTCTCGGGTTTGCATTTCTAGCTGAATTAGCCATAGAATCAATTGTGTCGAGAAATTTTTTGAAATTGAGGCCTCGGGTGCAGAGTTTTTGACGTCGTCGCCCATAGCCAAATTGCGCGCACGCTTGTGCGCCGTTTTTACAAAGTTTTCAGATTGCCTCTCGGGTTTGCATTCCCAGCTGAATTGGCCATAGAATCAATTGTGTCGAGAAAGTTTTTGAATTTGAGGCCTCGGGTGCGGAGTTTTTGACGTCGTCGCCCATAGCCAAACTTGCGCGCATGGTTGTGTGCCGTTTTTACAAAGTTTTCAGATTGCCTCCCAGGTTTGCATCCCTCACTGAATTGGCCATAGAATCAATTGTGTCGAGACGGTTTTTGAATTTGAGGCCTCGGGTGCAGAGTTTTTGACGTCGTCGCCCATAGCCGAATTGCGCGCACACTTGTGCGCCGTTTTTACAAAGTTTTCAGATTGCCTCTCGGGTTCGCATTTCCAGCTGAATTAGCCATAGAATCAATTGTGTCGAGAAAATTTTTGAAATTGAGGCCTCGGGTGCAGAGTTTTTGACGTCGTCGCCCATAGCCAAATTGCGCGCACGCTTGTGCTCCGTTTTTCCAAAGTTTTCAGATTGCCTCTCGGGTTTGCATTCCCAGCTGAATTGGCCATAGAATCAATTGTGTCGAAAAAGTTTTTGAATTTGAGGCCTCGGGTGCGGAGTTTTTGACGTCGTCGCCCATAGCCAAACTTGCGCGCATGGTTGTGTGTCGTTTTTACAAAGTTTTCAGATTGCCTCCCAGGTTTGCATCCCTCACTGAATTAGCCATAGAATCAATTGTGTCGAGAATTTTTTTGAAATTGAGGCCTCGGGTGCAGAGTTTTTGACGTCGTCGCCCATAGCCAAATTGCGCGCACGCTTGTGCGCCGTTTTTACAAAGTTTTCAGATTGCCTCTCGGGTTTGCATTCCCAGCTGAATTGGCCATAGAATCAATTGTGTCGAGAAAGTTTTTGAATTTGAGGCCTCGGGTGCGGAGTTTTTAACGTCGTCGCCCATAGCCAAACTTGCGCGCATGGTTGTGTGTCGTTTTTACAAAGTTTTCAGATTGCCTCCCAGGTTTGCATCCCTCACTGAATTGGCCATAGAATCAATTGTGTCGAGACGATTTTTGAATTGGAGGCCTCGGGTGCGGAGTTTTTGACGTCGTCGCCCATAGCCGAATTGCGCGCACACTTGTGCGCCGTTTTTACAAAGTTTTCAGATTGCCTCTCGGGTTTGTATTTCCAGCTGAATTAGCCATAGAATCAATTGTGTCGAGAAAATTTTTGAAATTGAGGCCTCGGGTGCAGAGTTTTTAACGTCGTCGCCCATAGCCAAATTGCGCGCACGCTTGTGCGCCGTTTTTACAAAGTTTTCAGATTGTCTCTCGGGTTTGCATTCCCAGCTGAATTGGCCATAGAATCAATTGTGTCGAAAAAGTTTTTGAATTTGAGGCCTCGGGTGTGGAGTTTTTGACGTCGTCGCCCATAGCCAAACTTGCGCGCATGGTTGTGTGCCGTGTTTACAAAGTTTTCAGATTGCCTCCCAGGTTTGCATCCCTCACTGAATTGGCCATAGAATCAATTGTGTCGAGACGGTTTTTGAATTTGAGGCCTCGGGTGCGGAGTTTTTGACGTCGTCGCCCATAGCCAAATTGCGCGCACACTTGTGCGCCGTTTTTACAAAGTTTTCAGATTGCCTCTCGGGTTTGCATTTCCAGCTGAATTAGCCATAGAATCAATTGTGTCGAGAAATTTTTTGAAATTGAGGCCTCGGGTGCAGAGTTTTTGACGTCGTCGCCCATAGCCAAATTGCGCGCACGCTTGTGCGCCGTTTTTACAAAGTTTTCAGATTGCCTCCCAGGTTTGCATCCCTCACTGAATTGGCCATAGAATCAATTCTGTCGAGAAAATTTTTGAATTTGAGGCCTCGGGTGCGGAGTTTTTGACGTCGTCGCCCATAGCCAAATTGCGCGCACACTTGTGCGCCGTTTTTACAAAGTTTTCAGATTGCCTCTCGGGTTTGCATTTCCAGCTGAATTAGCCATATAATCAATTGTGTCGAGAAATTTTTTGAAATTGAAGCCTCGGGTGCAGAGTTTTTGACGTTCTCGCCCATAGCCAAAT
The DNA here is from genome assembly GCA_963675135.1 of Galeopsis tetrahit. Classification (NCBI taxonomy): domain Eukaryota; kingdom Viridiplantae; phylum Streptophyta; class Magnoliopsida; order Lamiales; family Lamiaceae; genus Galeopsis; species Galeopsis tetrahit. The sequence goes on from OY776126.1 coordinate 71,010,680, forward strand.
TGCGCGCACGCTTGTGCGCCGTTTTTACAAAGTTTTCAGATTGCCTCTCGGGTTTGCATTTCCAGCTGAATTGGCCATAGAATCAATTGTGTCGAGAAAGTTTTTGAATTTGAGGCCTCGGGTGCGGAGTTTTTGACGTCGTCGCCCATAGCCAAACTTGCGCGCATGGTTGTTTGCCGTTTTAACAAAGTTTTCAGATTGCCTCCTAGGTTTGCATCCCTCACTGAATTGGCCATAGAATCAATTGTGTCGAGACGGTTTTTGAATTTGAGGCCTCGGGTGCGGAGTTTTTTACGTCGTCGCCCATAGCCAAACTTGCGCGCATGGTTGTGTGCCGTTTTTACAAAGTTTTTAGATTACCTCCCAGGTTTGCATCCCTCACTGAATTGGCCATAGAATCAATTGTGTCGAGACGGTTTTTGAATTTGAGGCCTCGGGTGCGGAGTTTTTGACGTCGTCGCCCATAGCCAAATTGCGCGCACACTTGTGCGCCGTTTTTACAAAGTTTTCAGATTGCGTCCCGGGTTTGCACTTCCAGCTGAATTGGCCATAGAATCAATTGTGTCGAGAAAATTTTTGAATTTGAGGCCTCGGGTGCGGAGTTTTTGACGTTGTCGCCCATAGCCAAATTGCGCGCACGCTTGTGCGCCGTTTTTACAAAGTTTTCAGATTGCCTCTCGGGTTTGCATTTCCAGCTGAATTGGCCATAGAATCAATTGTGTCGAGAAAGTTTTTGAATTTGAGGCCTCGGGTGCGGAGTTTTTTACGTCGTCGCCCATAGCCAAACATGCGCGCATGGTTGTGTGCCATTTTTACAAAGTTTTCAGATTGCCTCCCAGGTTTGCATCCCTCACTGAATTGGCCATAGAATCAATTGTGACGAGACGGTTTTTGAATTTGAGACCTCGGGTGCGGAGTTTTTGACGTCGTCGCCCATAGGCAAATTGCGCGCACGCTTGTGCGCCGTTTTTACAAAGTTTTCAGATTGCCTCTCGGGTTTGTATTCCCAGCTGAATTGGCCATAGAATCAATTGTGTCGAGAAATTTTTTGAATTTGAGGCCTCGGGTGCGGAGTTTTTGACGTCGTCGCCCATAGCCAAATTGCGCGCACACTTGTGCGCCGTTTTTACAAAATTTTCAGATTGCCTCTCGGGTTTGCATTTCCAGCTGAATTAGCCATATAATCAATTGTGTCGAGAAATTTTTTGAAATTGAAGCCTCGGGTGCAGAGTTTTTGACGTCGTCGCCCATAGCCAAATTGCGCGCACGCTTGTGCGCCGTTTTTACAAAGTTTTCAGATTGCCTCTCGGGTTTGCATTTCTAGCTGAATTAACCATAGAATCAATTGTGTCGAGAAAATTTTTGAAATTGAGGCCTCGGGTGCAGAGTTTTTTACGTCGTCGCCCATAGCCAAATTGCGCGCACGCTTGTGCGCCGTTTTTACAAAGTTTTCAGATTGCCTCTCGGGTTTGCATTCCCAGCTGAATTGGCCATAGAATCAATTGTGTCGAGAAAGTTTTTGAATTTGAGGCCTCGGGTGCGGAGTTTTTGACGTCGTCGTCCATAGCCAAACTTGCGCGCATGGTTGTGTGCCATTTTTACAAAGTTTTCAGATTGCCTCCCAGGTTTGCATCCCTCACTGAATTGGCCATAGAATCAATTGTGTCGAGACGGTTTTTGAATTTGAGGCCTCGGGTGCAGAGTTTTTGACGTCGTCGCCCATAGCCGAATTGCGCGCACACTTGTGCGCCGTTTTTACAAAGTTTTCAGATTGCCTCTCGGGTTCGCATTTCCAGCTGAATTAGCCATATAATCAATTGTGTCGAGAAATTTTTTGAAATTGAGGCCTCGGGTGCAGAGTTTTTGACGTCGTCGCCCATAGCCAAATTGCGCGCACACTTGTGCGCCGTTTTTAAAAAATTTTCAGATTGCCTCTCGGGTTTGCATTTCCAGCTGAATTAGCCATATAATCAATTGTGTCGAGAAATTTTTTGAAATTGAAGCCTCGGGTGCAGAGTTTTTGACGTCGTCGCCCATAGCCAAATTGCGCGCACGCTTGTGCGCCGTTTTTACAAAGTTTTCAGATTGCCTCTCGGGTTTGTATTCCCAGCTGAATTGGCCATAGAATCAATTGTGTCGAGAAATTTTTTGAATTTGAGGCCTCGGGTGCGGAGTTTTTGACGTCGTCGCCCATAGCCAAATTGCGCGCACACTTGTGCGCCGTTTTTACAAAATTTTCAGATTGCCTCTCGGGTTTGCATTTCCAGCTGAATTAGCCATATAATCAATTGTGTCGAGAAATTTTTTGAAATTGAAGCCTCGGGTGCAGAGTTTTTGACGTCGTCGCCCATAGCCAAATTGCGCGCACGCTTGTGCGCCATTTTTACAAAGTTTTCAGATTGCCTCTCGGGTTTGCATTTCTAGCTGAATTAACCATAGAATCAATTGTGTCGAGAAAATTTTTGAAATTGAGGCCTCGGGTGCAGAGTTTTTTACGTCGTCGCCCATAGCCAAATTGCGCGCACGCTTGTGCGCCGTTTTTACAAAGTTTTCAGATTGCCTCTCGGGTTTGCATTCCCAGCTGAATTGGCCATAGAATCAATTGTGTCGAGAAAGTTTTTGAATTTGAGGCCTCGGGTGCGGAGTTTTTGACGTCGTCGTCCATAGCCAAACTTGCGCGCATGGTTGTGTGCCATTTTTACAAAGTTTTCAGATTGCCTCCCAGGTTTGCATCCCTCACTGAATTGGCCATAGAATCAATTGTGTCGAGACGGTTTTTGAATTTGAGGCCTCGGGTGCAGAGTTTTTGACGTCGTCGCCCATAGCCGAATTGCGCGCACACTTGTGCGCCGTTTTTACAAAGTTTTCAGATTGCCTCTCGGGTTCGCATTTCCAGCTGAATTAGCCATATAATCAATTGTGTCGAGAAATTTTTTGAAATTGAGGCCTCGGGTGCAGAGTTTTTGACGTCGTCGCCCATAGCCAAATTGCGCGCACGCTTGTGCTCCGTTTTTACAAAGTTTTCAGATTGCCTCTCGGGTTTGCATTCCCAGCTGAATTGGCCATAGAATCAATTGTGTCGAAAAAGTTTTTGAATTTGAGGCCTCGGGTGCAGAGTTTTTGACGTCGTCGCCCATAGCCAAACTTGCGCGCATGGTTGTGTGCCGTTTTTACAAAGTTTTCAGATTGCCTCCCAGATTTGCATCCCTCACTGAATTGGCCATAGAATCAATTGTGTCGAGACGGTTTTTTAATTTGAGGCCTCGGGTGCGGAGTTTTTGACGTCGTCGCCCATAGCCAAATTGCGCGCACACTTGTGTGCCGTTTTTACAAAGTTTTCAGATTGCCTCTCGGGTTTGCATTAACAGCTGAATTAGCCATAGAATCAATTGTGTCGAGAAAATTTTTGAAATTGAGGCCTCGGGTGCAGAGTTTTTGACGTCGTCGCCCATAGCCAAATTGCGCGCACGCTTGTGCGCCGTTTTTACAAAGTTTTCAGATTGCCTCTCGGGTTTGCATCCCTCACTGAATTGGCCATAGAATCAATTGTGTCGAGACGGTTTTTGAATTTGAGGCCTCGGGTGCGGAGTTTTTGACGTCGTCGCCCATAGCCAAATTGCGCGCACACTTGTGCGCCGTTTTTACAAAGTTTTCAGATTGCCTCTCGGGTTTGCATTTCTAGCTGAATTAGCCATAGAATCAATTGTGTCGAGAAATTTTTTGAAATTGAGGCCTCGGGTGCAGAGTTTTTGACGTCGTCGCCCATAGCCAAATTGCGCGCACGCTTGTGCGCCGTTTTTACAAAGTTTTCAGATTGCCTCTCGGGTTTGCATTCCCATCTGAATTGGCCATAGAATCAATTGTGTCGAGAAAGTTTTTGAATTTGAGGCCTCGGGTGCGGAGTTTTTGACGTCGTTGCCCATAGCCAAACTTGCGCGCATGGTTGTGTGCCGTTTTTACAAAGTTTTCAGATTGCCTCCCAGGTTTGCATCCCTCACTGAATTGGCCATAGAATCAATTGTGTCGAGACGATTTTTGAATTTGAGGCCTCGGGTGCGGAGTTTTTGACGTCGTCGCCCATAGCCGAATTGCGCGCACAATTGTGCGCCGTTTTTACAAAGTTTTCAGATTGCCTCTCGGGTTTGCATTTCCAGCTGAATTAGCCATAGAATCAATTGTGTCGAGAAATTTTTTGAAATTGAGGCCTCGGGTGCAGAGTTTTTGACGTCGTCGCCCATAGCCAAATTGCGCGCACGCTTGTGCGCCGTTTTTACAAAGTTTTCAGATTGCCTCCCAGGTTTGCATCGCTCACTGAATTGGCCATAGAATCAATTGTGTCGAGAAAATTTTTGAATTTGAGGCCTCGGGTGCGGAGTTTTTGACGTCGTCGCCCATAGCCAAATTGCGCGCACGCTTGTGCGCCGTTTTTACAAAGTTTTCAGATTGCCTCTCGGGTTTGCATTCCCATCTGAATTGGCCATAGAATCAATTGTGTCGAGAAAGTTTTTGAATTTGAGGCCTCGGGTGCGGAGTTTTTGACGTCGTTGCCCATAGCCAAACTTGCGCGCATGGTTGTGTGCCGTTTTTACAAAGTTTTCAGATTGCCTCCCAGGTTTGCATCCCTCACTGAATTGGCCATAGAATCAATTGTGTCGAGACGATTTTTGAATTTGAGGCCTCGGGTGCGGAGTTTTTGACGTCGTCGCCCATAGCCGAATTGCGCGCACAATTGTGCGCCGTTTTTACAAAGTTTTCAGATTGCCTCTCGGGTTTGCATTTCCAGCTGAATTAGCCATAGAATCAATTGTGTCGAGAAATTTTTTGAAATTGAGGCCTCGGGTGCAGAGTTTTTGACGTCGTCGCCCATAGCCAAATTGCGCGCACGCTTGTGCGCCGTTTTTACAAAGTTTTCAGATTGCCTCCCAGGTTTGCATCGCTCACTGAATTGGCCATAGAATCAATTGTGTCGAGAAAATTTTTGAATTTGAGGCCTCGGGTGCGGAGTTTTTGACGTCGTCGCCCATAGCCAAATTGCGCGCACACTTGTGCGCCGTTTTTACAAAATTTTCAGATTGCCTCTCGGGTTTGCATTTCCAGCTGAATTAGCCATATAATCATATAATCAATTGTGTCGAGAAATTTTTTGAAATTGAAGCCTCGGGTGCAGAGTTTTTGACGTCGTCGCCCATAGCCAAATTGCGCGCACGCTTGTGCGCCGTTTTTACAAAGTTTTCAGATTGCCTCCCGGGTTTGAATTTCCCACTGAATTGGCCATAGAATCAATTGTGTCGATGAAGTTTTTGAATTTGAGGCCTCGGATGCGGAGTTTTTGACGTCGTCGCCCATAGCCAAACATGCACGCATGGTTGTGTGCCGTTTTTACAAAGTTTTCGGATTGCCTCCCAGGTTTGCATCCCTCACTGAATTGGCCATATAATCAATTGTGTCGAGACGGTTTTTGAATTTGAGGCCTCGGGTGCGGAGTTTTTGAAGTCGTCGCCCGTAGCCAAATTGCGCGCACGTTTGTGCGCCGTTTTTACAAAGTTTTCAGATTGCCTCTCGGGTTTGCATTTCTAGCTGAATTAACCATATAATCAATTGTGTCGAGAAAATTTTTGAAATTGAGGCCTCGGGTGCAGAGTTTTTTACGTCGTCGCCCATAGCCAAATTGCGCGCACGCTTGTGCGCCGTTTTTACAAAGTTTTCAGATTGCCTCTCGGGTTTGCATTCCCAGCTGAATTGGCCATAGAATCAATTGTGTCGAGAAAGTTTTTGAATTTGAGGCCTCGGGTGCGGAGTTTTTGACGTCGTCGTCCATAGCCAAACTTGCGCGCATGGTTGTGTGCCATTTTTACAAAGTTTTCAGATTGCCTCCCAGGTTTGCATCCCTCACTGAATTGGCCATAGAATCAATTGTGTCGAGACGGTTTTTGAATTTGAGGCCTCGGGTGCAGAGTTTTTGACGTCGTCGCCCATAGCCGAATTGCGCGCACACTTGTGCGCCGTTTTTACAAAGTTTTCAGATTGCCTCTCGGGTTCGCATTTCCAGCTGAATTAGCCATAGAATCAATTGTGTCGAGAAATTTTTTGAAATTGAGGCCTCGGGTGCAGAGTTTTTGACGTCGTCGCCCATAGCCAAATTGCGCGCACGCTTGTGCTCCGTTTTTACAAAGTTTTCAGATTGCCTCTCGGGTTTGCATTCCCAGCTGAATTGGCCATAGAATCAATTGTGTCGAAAAAGTTTTTGAATTTGAGCCCTCGGGTGCAGAGTTTTTGACGTCGTCGCCCATAGCCAAACTTGCGCGCATGGTTGTGTGCCGTTTTTACAAAGTTTTCAGATTGCCTCCCAGATTTGCATCCCTCACTGAATTGGCCATAGAATCAATTGTGTCGAGACGGTTTTTGAATTTGAGGCCTCGGGTGCGGAGTTTTTGACGTCGTCGCCCATAGCCAAATTGCGCGCACACTTGTGTGCCGTTTTTACAAAGTTTTCAGATTGCCTCTCGGGTTTGCATTTCCAGCTGAATTAGCCATAGAATCAATTGTGTCGAGAAAATTTTTGAAATTGAGGCCTCGGGTGCAGAGTTTTTGACGTCGTCGCCCATAGCCAAATTGCGCGCACGCTTGTGCGCCGTTTTTACAAAGTTTTCAGATTGCCTCTCGGGTTTGCATCCCTCACTGAATTGGCCATAGAATCAATTGTGTCGAGACGGTTTTTGAATTTGAGGCCTCGGGTGCGGAGTTTTTGACGTCGTCGCCCATAGCCAAATTGCGCGCACACTTGTGCGCCGTTTTTACAAAGTTTTCAGATTGCCTCTCGGGTTTGCATTTCTAGCTGAATTAGCCATAGAATCAATTGTGTCGAGAAATTTTTTGAAATTGAGGCCTCGGGTGCAGAGTTTTTGACGTCGTCGCCCATAGCCAAATTGCGCGCACGCTTGTGCGCCGTTTTTACAAAGTTTTCAGATTGCCTCTCGGGTTTGCATTCCCAGCTGAATTTGCCATAGAATCAATTGTGTCGAGAAAGTTTTTTAATTTGAGGCCTCGGGTGCGGAGTTTTTGACGTCGTTGCCCATAGCCAAACTTGCGCGCATGGTTGTGTGCCGTTTTTACAAAGTTTTCAGATTGCCTCCCAGGTTTGCATCCCTCACTGAATTGGCCATAGAATCAATTGTGTCGAGACGATTTTTGAATTTGAGGCCTCGGGTGCGGAGTTTTTGACGTCGTCGCCCATAGCCGAATTGCGCGCACACTTGTGCGCCGTTTTTACAAAGTTTTCAGATTGCCTCTCGGGTTTGCATTTCCAGCTGAATTAGCCATAGAATCAATTGTGTCGAGAAATTTTTTGAAATTGAGGCCTCGGGTGCAGAGTTTTTGACGTCGTCGCCCATAGCCAAATTGCGCGCACGCTTGTGCGCCGTTTTTACAAAGTTTTCAGATTGCCTCCCAGGTTTGCATCCCTCACTGAATTGGCCATAGAATCAATTGTGTCGAGAAAATTTTTGAATTTGAGGCCTCGGGTGCGGAGTTTTTGACGTCGTCGCCCATAGCCAAATTGCGCGCACACTTGTGCGCCGTTTTTACAAAATTTTCAGATTGCCTCTCGGGTTTGAATTTCCAGCTGAATTAGCCATATAATCAATTGTGTCGAGAAATTTTTTGAAATTGAAGCCTCGGGTGCAGAGTTTTTGACGTCGTCGCCCATAGCCAAATTGCGCGCACGCTTGTGCGCCGTTTTTACAAAGTTTTCAGATTGCCTCTCGGGTTTGTATTCCCAGCTGAATTGGCCATAGAATCAATTGTGTCGAGAAATTTTTTGAATTTGAGGCCTCGGGTGCGGAGTTTTTGACATCGTCGCCCATAGCCAAACTTGCGCGTATGGTTGTGTGCCATTTTTACAAAGTTTTCGGATTGCCTCCCAGGTTTGCATCCCTCACTGAATTGGCCATAGAATCAATTGTGTCGAGACGGTTTTTGAATTTGAGGCCTCGGGTCCGGAGTTTTTGACGTCGTCGCCCATAGCCAAACTTGCGCGCATGGTTGTGTGCCGTTTTTACAAAGTTTTCAGATTGCCTCCCAGGTTTGCATCCCTCACTGAATTGGCTATATAATCAATTGTGTCGAGACGGTTTTTGAATTTGAGGCCTCGGGTGCGGAGTTTTTGACGTCGTCGCCCATAGCCAAATTGCGCGCATGCTTGTGCGTCGTTTTTACAAAGTTTTCAGATTGCCTCTCGGGTTTGCACTTCCAGCTGAATTGGCCATAGAATCAATTGTGTCGAGAAAGTTTTTGAATTTGAGGCCTCGGGTGCGGAGTTTTTGACGTCGTCGCCCATGGCCAAATTGCGCGCACGCTTGTGCGCCGTTTTTACAAAGTTTTCAGATTGCCTCTCGGGTTTGCATCCCTCACTGAATTGGCCATAGAATCAATTGTGTCGAGACGGTTTTTGAATTTGAGGCCTAGGGTGCGGAGTTTTTGACGTCGTCGCCCATAGCCAAACTTGCGGGCATGGTTGTGTGCCGTTTTTACAAAGTTTTCAGATTGCCTCTCAGGTTTGCATCCCTCACTGAATTGGCCATAGAATCAATTGTGTCGCGACGGTTTTTGAATTTGAGGCCTCGGGTGCGGAGTTTTTGACGTCGTCGCCCATAGCCAAATTGCGCGCACACTTGTGCGCCGTTTTTACAAAGTTTTCAGATTGCCTCTCGGGTTTACACTTCCAGCTGAATTGGCCATAGAATCAATTGTGTCGAGAAAGTTTTTGAATTTGAGGCCTCGGGTGCGGAGTTTTTGACGTCGTCGCCCATAGCCAAACTTGCGCGCATGGTTGTGTGCCGTTTTTACAAAGTTTTCAGATTGCCTCCCAGGTTTGCATCCCTCACTGAATTGGCCATAGAATCAATTGTGTCGAGACGATTTTTGAATTTGAGGCCTCGGGTGCGGAGTTTTTGACGTCGTCGCCCATAGCCGAATTGCGCGCACACTTGTGCGCCGTTTTTACAAAGTTTTCAGATTGCCTCTCGGGTTTGCATTTCCAGCTGAATTAGCCATAGAATCAATTGTGTCGAGAAATTTTTTGAAATTGAGGCCTCGGGTGCAGAGTTTTTGACGTCGTCGCCCATAGCCAAATTGCGCGCACGCTTGTGCGCCGTTTTTACAAAGTTTTCAGATTGCCTCCCAGGTTTGCATCCCTCACTGAATTGGCCATAGAATCAATTGTGTCGAGAAAATTTTTGAATTTGAGGCCTCGGGTGCGGAGTTTTTGACGTCGTCGCCCATAGCCAAATTGCGCGCACACTTGTGCGCCGTTTTTACAAAATTTTCAGATTGCCTCTCGGGTTTGAATTTCCAGCTGAATTAGCCATATAATCAATTGTGTCGAGAAATTTTTTGAAATTGAAGCCTCGGGTGCAGAGTTTTTGACGTCGTCGCCCATAGCCAAATTGCGCGCACGCTTGTGCGCCGTTTTTACAAAGTTTTCAGATTGCCTCTCGGGTTTGTATTCCCAGCTGAATTGGCCATAGAATCAATTGTGTCGAGAAATTTTTTGAATTTGAGGCCTCGGGTGCGGAGTTTTTGACATCGTCGCCCATAGCCAAACTTGCGCGTATGGTTGTGTGCCATTTTTACAAAGTTTTCGGATTGCCTCCCAGGTTTGCATCCCTCACTGAATTGGCCATAGAATCAATTGTGTCGAGACGGTTTTTGAATTTGAGGCCTCGGGTCCGGAGTTTTTGACGTCGTCGCCCATAGCCAAACTTGCGCGCATGGTTGTGTGCCGTTTTTACAAAGTTTTCAGATTGCCTCCCAGGTTTGCATCCCTCACTGAATTGGCTATATAATCAATTGTGTCGAGACGGTTTTTGAATTTGAGGCCTCGGGTGCGGAGTTTTTGACGTCGTCGCCCATAGCCAAATTGCGCGCATGCTTGTGCGTCGTTTTTACAAAGTTTTCAGATTGCCTCTCGGGTTTGCACTTCCAGCTGAATTGGCCATAGAATCAATTGTGTCGAGAAAGTTTTTGAATTTGAGGCCTCGGGTGCGGAGTTTTTGACGTCGTCGCCCATGGCCAAATTGCGCGCACGCTTGTGCGCCGTTTTTACAAAGTTTTCAGATTGCCTCTCGGGTTTGCATCCCTCACTGAATTGGCCATAGAATCAATTGTGTCGAGACGGTTTTTGAATTTGAGGCCTAGGGTGCGGAGTTTTTGACGTCGTCGCCCATAGCCAAACTTGCGGGCATGGTTGTGTGCCGTTTTTACAAAGTTTTCAGATTGCCTCTCAGGTTTGCATCCCTCACTGAATTGGCCATAGAATCAATTGTGTCGCGACGGTTTTTGAATTTGAGGCCTCGGGTGCGGAGTTTTTGACGTCGTCGCCCATAGCCAAATTGCGCGCACACTTGTGCGCCGTTTTTACAAAGTTTTCAGATTGCCTCTCGGGTTTACACTTCCAGCTGAATTGGCCATAGAATCAATTGTGTCGAGAAAGTTTTTGAATTTGAGGCCTCGGGTGCGGAGTTTTTGACGTCGTCGCCCATAGCCAAACTTGCGCGCATGGTTGTGTGCCGTTTTTACAAAGTTTTCAGATTGCCTCCCAGGTTTGCATCCCTCACTGAATTGGCCATAGAATCAATTGTGTCGAGACGATTTTTGAATTTGAGGCCTCGGGTGCGGAGTTTTTGACGTCGTCGCCCATAGCCGAATTGCGCGCACACTTGTGCGCCGTTTTTACAAAGTTTTCAGATTGCCTCTCGGGTTTGCATTTCCAGCTGAATTAGCCATAGAATCAATTGTGTCGAGAAATTTTTTGAAATTGAGGCCTCGGGTGCAGAGTTTTTGACGTCGTCGCCCATAGCCAAATTGCGCGCACGCTTGTGCGCCGTTTTTACAAAGTTTTCAGATTGCCTCCCAGGTTTGCATCCCTCACTGAATTGGCCATAGAATCAATTGTGTCGAGAAAATTTTTGAATTTGAGGCCTCGGGTGCGGAGTTTTTGACGTCGTCGCCCATAGCCAAATTGCGCGCACACTTGTGCGCCGTTTTTACAAAATTTTCAGATTGCCTCTCGGGTTTGCATTTCCAGCTGAATTAGCCATATAATCAATTGTGTCGAGAAATTTTTTGAAATTGAAGCCTCGGGTGCAGAGTTTTTGACGTCGTCGCCCATAGCCAAATTGCGCGCACGCTTGTGCGCCGTTTTTACAAAGTTTTCAGATTGCCTCTCGGGTTTGTATTCCCAGCTGAATTGGCCATAGAATCAATTGTGTCGAGAATTTTTTTGAATTTGAGGCCTCGGGTGCGGAGTTTTTGACATCGTCGCCCATAGCCAAACTTGCGCGTATGGTTGTGTGCCATTTTTACAAAGTTTTCGGATTGCCTCCCAGGTTTGCATCCCTCACTGAATTGGCCATAGAATCAATTGTGTCGAGACGGTTTTTGAATTTGAGGCCTCGGGTCCGGAGTTTTTGACGTCGTCGCCCATAGCCAAACTTGCGCGCATGGTTGTGTGCCGTTTTTACAAAGTTTTCAGATTGCCTCCCAGGTTTGCATCCCTCACTGAATTGGCTATATAATCAATTGTGTCGAGACGGTTTTTGAATTTGAGGCCTCGGGTGCGGAGTTTTTGACGTCGTCGCCCATAGCCGAATTGCGCGCACACTTGTGCGCCGTTTTTACAAAGTTTTCAGATTGCCTCTCGGGTTTGCATTTCCAGCTGAATTAGCCATAGAATCAATTGTGTCGAGAAATTTTTTGAAATTGAGGCCTCGGGTGCAGAGTTTTTGACGTCGTCGCCCATAGCCAAATTGCGCGCACGCTTGTGCGCCGTTTTTACAAAGTTTTCAGATTGCCTCCCAGGTTTGCATCCCTCACTGAATTGGCCATAGAATCAATTGTGTCGAGAAAATTTTTGAATTTGAGGCCTCGGGTGCGGAGTTTTTGACGTCGTCGCCCATAGCCAAATTGCGCGCACACTTGTGCGCCGTTTTTACAAAATTTTCAGATTGCCTCTCGGGTTTGCATTTCCAGCTGAATTAGCCATATAATCAATTGTGTCGAGAAATTTTTTGAAATTGAAGCCTCGGGTGCAGAGTTTTTGACGTCGTCGCCCATAGCCAAATTGCGCGCACGCTTGTGCGCCGTTTTTACAAAGTTTTCAGATTGCCTCTCGGGTTTGTATTCCCAGCTGAATTGGCCATAGAATCAATTGTGTCGAGAATTTTTTTGAATTTGAGGCCTCGGGTGCGGAGTTTTTGACATCGTCGCCCATAGCCAAACTTGCGCGTATGGTTGTGTGCCATTTTTACAAAGTTTTCGGATTGCCTCCCAGGTTTGCATCCCTCACTGAATTGGCCATAGAATCAATTGTGTCGAGACGGTTTTTGAATTTGAGGCCTCGGGTCCGGAGTTTTTGACGTCGTCGCCCATAGCCAAACTTGCGCGCATGGTTGTGTGCCGTTTTTACAAAGTTTTCAGATTGCCTCCCAGGTTTGCATCCCTCACTGAATTGGCTATATAATCAATTGTGTCGAGACGGTTTTTGAATTTGAGGCCTCGGGTGCGGAGTTTTTGACGTCGTCGCCCATAGCCGAATTGCGCGCACACTTGTGCGCCGTTTTTACAAAGTTTTCAGATTGCCTCTCGGGTTTGCATTTCCAGCTGAATTAGCCATAGAATCAATTGTGTCGAGAAATTTTTTGAAATTGAGGCCTCGGGTGCAGAGTTTTTGACGTCGTCGCCCATAGCCAAATTGCGCTTTTACAAAGTTTTCAGATTGCCTCCCAGGTTTGCATCCCTCACTGAATTGGCCATAGAATCAATTGTGTCGAGAAAAATTTTGAATTTGAGGCCTCGGGTGCGGAGTTTTTGACGTCGTCGCCCATAGCCAAATTGCGCGCACACTTGTGCGCCGTTTTTACAAAATTTTCAGATTGCCTCTCGGGTTTGCATTTCCAGCTGAATTAGCCATATAATCAATTGTGTCGAGAAATTTTTTGAAATTGAAGCCTCGGGTGCAGAGTTTTTGACGTCGTCGCCCATAGCCAAATTGTGCGCACGCTTGTGCGCCGTTTTTACAAAGTTTTCAGATTGCCTCTCGGGTTTGTATTCCCAGCTGAATTGGCCATAGAATCAATTGTGTCGAGAATTTTTTTGAATTTGAGGCCTCGGGTGCGGAGTTTTTGACATCGTCGCCCATAGCCAAACTTGCGCGTATGGTTGTGTGCCATTTTTACAAAGTTTTCGGATTGCCTCCCAGGTTTGCATCCCTCACTGAATTGGCCATAGAATCAATTGTGTCGAGACGGTTTTTGAATTTGAGGCCTCGGGTCCGGAGTTTTTGACGTCGTCGCCCATAGCCAAACTTGCGCGCATGGTTGTGTGCCGTTTTTACAAAGTTTTCAGATTGCCTCCCAGGTTTGCATCCCTCACTGAATTAGCTATATAATCAATTGTGTCGAGACGGTTTTTGAATTTGAGGCCTCGGGTGCGGAGTTTTTAACGTCGTCGCCCATAGCCAAATTGCGCGCATGCTTGTGCGTCGTTTTTACAAAGTTTTCAGATTGCCACTCGGGTTTGCACTTCCAGCTGAATTGGCCATAGAATCAATTGTGTCGAGAATGTTTTTGAATTTGAGGCCTCGGGTGCGGAGTTTTTGACGTCGTCGCCCATGGCCAAATTGCGCGCACGCTTGTGCGCCGTTTTTACAAAGTTTTCAGATTGCCTCTCGGGTTTGCATCCCTCACTGAATTGGCCATAGAATCAATTGTGTCGAGACGGTTTTTGAATTTGAGGCCTAGGGTGCGGAGTTTTTGACGTCGTCGCCCATAGCCAAACTTGCGGGCATGGTTGTGTGCCGTTTTTACAAAGTTTTCAGATTGCCTCTCAGGTTTGCATCCCTCACTGAATTGGCCATAGAATCAATTGTGTCGCGACGGTTTTTGAATTTGAGGCCTCGGGTGCGGAGTTTTTGACGTCGTCGCCCATAGCCAAATTGCGCGCACACTTGTGCGCCGTTTTTACAAAGTTTTCAGATTGCCTCTCGGGTTTACACTTCCAGCTGAATTGGCCATAGAATCAATTGTGTCGAGAAAGTTTTTGAATTTGAGGCCTCGGGTGCGGAGTTTTTGACGTCGTCGCCCATAGCCAAACTTGCGCGCATGGTTGTGTGCCGTTTTTACAAAGTTTTCAGATTGCCTCCCAGGTTTGCATCCCTCACTGAATTGGCCATAGAATCAATTGTGTCGAGACGGTTTTTGAATTTGAGGCCTCGGGTGCGGAGGTTTTGACGTCGTCGCCCATAGCCAAACTTGCGCGCATGGTTGTGTGCCATTTTTACAAAGTTTTCAGATTGCCTCCCAGGTTTGCATCCCTCACTGAATTGGCCATAGAATCAATTGTGTCGAGACGGTTTTTGAATTTGAGGCCTCGGGTGCGGAGTTTTTGACGTCGTCGCCCATAGCCAAATTGCGCGCACACTTGTGCGCCGTTTTTACAAAGTTTTCAGATTGCCTCTCGGGTTTGCATTTCTAGCTGAATTAGCCATAGAATCAATTGGTGTCGAGAAATTTTTTGAAATTGAGGCCTCGGGTGCAGAGTTTTTGACGTCGTCGCCCATAGCCAAATTGCGCGCACGCTTGTGCGCCGTTTTTACAAAGTTTTCAGATTGCCTCTCGGGTTTGCAGTCCCAGCTGAATTGGCCATAGAATCAATTGTGTCGAGAAAGTATTTGAATTTGAGGCCTCGGGTGCGGAGTTTTTGACGTCGTCGCCCATAGCCAAACTTGCGCGCATGGTTGTGTGCCGTTTTTACAAAGTTTTCAGATTGCCTCCCAGGTTTGCATCCCTCACTGAATTGGCCATAGAATCAATTGTGTCGAGACGGTTTTTGAATTTGAGGCCTCGGGTGCGGAGTTTTTGACGTCGTCGCCCATAGCCGAATTGCGCGCACACTTGTGCGCCGTTTTTACAAAGTTTTCAGATTGCCTCTCGGGTTTGCATTTCCAGCTGAATTAGCCATAGAATCAATTGTGTCGAGAAAATTTTTGAAATTGAGGCCTCGGGTGCAGAGTTTTTGACGTCGTCGCCCATAGCCAAATTGCGCGCACGCTTGTGCGCCGTTTTTACAAAGTTTTCAGATTGCCTCTCGGGTTTGCATTCCCAGCTGAATTGGCCATAAAATCAATTGTGTCGAAAAAGTTTTTGAATTTGAGGCCTCGGGTGCGGAGTTTTTGACGTCGTCGCCCATAGCCAAACTTGCGCGCATGGTTGTGTGCCGTTTTTACAAATTTTCAGATTGCCTCCCAGGTTTGCATCCCTCACTGAATTGGCCATAGAATCAATTGTGTCGAGAAAAATTTTGAATTTGAGGCCTCGGGTGCGGAGTTTTTGACGTCGTCGCCCATAGCCAAATTGCGCGCACACTTGTGCGCCGTTTTTACAAAATTTTCAGATTGCCTCTCGGGTTTGCATTTCCAGCTGAATTAGCCATATAATCAATTGTGTCGAGAAATTTTTTGAAATTGAAGCCTCGGGTGCAGAGTTTTTGACGTCGTCGCCCATAGCCAAATTGTGCGCACGCTTGTGCGCCGTTTTTACAAAGTTTTCAGATTGCCTCTCGGGTTTGTATTCCCAGCTGAATTGGCCATAGAATCAATTGTGTCGAGAAATTTTTTGAATTTGAGGCCTCGGGTGCGGAGTTTTTGACATCGTCGCCCATAGCCAAACTTGCGCGTATGGTTGTGTGCCATTTTTACAAAGTTTTCGGATTGCCTCCCAGGTTTGCATCCCTCACTGAATTGGCCATAGAATCAATTGTGTCGAGACGGTTTTTGAATTTGAGGCCTCGGGTCCGGAGTTTTTGACGTCGTCGCCCATAGCCAAACTTGCGCGCATGGTTGTGTGCCGTTTTTACAAAGTTTTCAGATTGCCTCCCAGGTTTGCATCCCTCACTGAATTAGCTATATAATCAATTGTGTCGAGACGGTTTTTGAATTTGAGGCCTCGGGTGCGGAGTTTTTAACGTCGTCGCCCATAGCCAAATTGCGCGCATGCTTGTGCGTCGTTTTTACAAAGTTTTCAGATTGCCACTCGGGTTTGCACTTCCAGCTGAATTGGCCATAGAATCAATTGTGTCGAGAAAGTTTTTGAATTTGAGGCCTCGGGTGCGGAGTTTTTGACGTCGTCGCCCATGGCCAAATTGCGCGCACGCTTGTGCGCCGTTTTTACAAAGTTTTCAGATTGCCTCTCGGGTTTGCATCCCTCACTGAATTGGCCATAGAATCAATTGTGTCGAGACGGTTTTTGAATTTGAGGCCTAGGGTGCGGAGTTTTTGACGTCGTCGCCCATAGCCAAACTTGCGGGCATGGTTGTGTGCCATTTTTACAAAGTTTTCAGATTGCCTCTCAGGTTTGCATCCCTCACTGAATTGGCCATAGAATCAATTGTGTCGCGACGGTTTTTGAATTTGAGGCCTCGGGTGCGGAGTTTTTGACGTCGTCGCCCATAGCCAAATTGCGCGCACACTTGTGCGCCGTTTTTACAAAGTTTTCAGATTGCCTCTCGGGTTTACACTTCCAGCTGAATTGGCCATAGAATCAATTGTGTCGAGAAAGTTTTTGAATTTGAGGCCTCGGGTGCGGAGTTTTTGACGTCGTCGCCCATAGCCAAACTTGCGCGCATGGTTGTGTGCCGTTTTTACAAAGTTTTCAGATTGCCTCCCAGGTTTGCATCCCTCACTGAATTGGCCATAGAATCAATTGTGTCGAGACGGTTTTTGAATTTGAGGCCTCGGGTGCGGAGGTTTTGACGTCGTCGCCCATAGCCAAACTTGCGCGCATGGTTGTGTGCCATTTTTACAAAGTTTTCAGATTGCCTCCCAGGTTTGCATCCCTCACTGAATTGGCCATAGAATCAATTGTGTCGAGACGGTTTTTGAATTTGAGGCCTCGGGTCCGGAGTTTTTGACGTCGTCGCCCATAGCCAAACTTGCGCGCATGGTTGTGTGCCGTTTTTACAAAGTTTTCAGATTGCCTCCCAGGTTTGCATCCCTCACTGAATTAGCTATATAATCAATTGTGTCGAGACGGTTTTTGAATTTGAGGCCTCGGGTGCGGAGTTTTTAACGTCGTCGCCCATAGCCAAATTGCGCGCATGCTTGTGCGTCGTTTTTACAAAGTTTTCAGATTGCCACTCGGGTTTGCACTTCCAGCTGAATTGGCCATAGAATCAATTGTGTCGAGAAAGTTTTTGAATTTGAGGCCTCGGGTGCGGAGTTTTTGACGTCGTCGCCCATGGCCAAATTGCGCGCACGCTTGTGCGCCGTTTTTACAAAGTTTTCAGATTGCCTCTCGGGTTTGCATCCCTCACTGAATTGGCCATAGAATCAATTGTGTCGAGACGGTTTTTGAATTTGAGGCCTAGGGTGCGGAGTTTTTGACGTCGTCGCCCATAGCCAAACTTGCGGGCATGGTTGTGTGCCGTTTTTACAAAGTTTTCAGATTGCCTCTCAGGTTTGCATCCCTCACTGAATTGGCCATAGAATCAATTGTGTCGCGACGGTTTTTGAATTTGAGGCCTCGGGTGCGGAGTTTTTGACGTCGTCGCCCATAGCCAAATTGCGCGCACACTTGTGCGCCGTTTTTACAAAGTTTTCAGATTGCCTCTCGGGTTTACACTTCCAGCTGAATTGGCCATAGAATCAATTGTGTCGAGAAAGTTTTTGAATTTGAGGCCTCGGGTGCGGAGTTTTTGACGTCGTCGCCCATAGCCAAACTTGCGCGCATGGTTGTGTGCCGTTTTTACAAAGTTTTCAGATTGCCTCCCAGGTTTGCATCCCTCACTGAATTGGCCATAGAATCAATTGTGTCGAGACGGTTTTTGAATTTGAGGCCTCGGGTGCGGAGGTTTTGACGTCGTCGCCCATAGCCAAACTTGCGCGCATGGTTGTGTGCCATTTTTACAAAGTTTTCAGATTGCCTCCCAGGTTTGCATCCCTCACTGAATTGGCCATAGAATCAATTGTGTCGAGACGGTTTTTGAATTTGAGGCCTCGGGTGCGGAGTTTTTGACGTCGTCGCCCATAGCCAAATTGCGCGCACACTTGTGCGCCGTTTTTACAAAGTTTTCAGATTGCCTCTCGGGTTTGCATTTCTAGCTGAATTAGCCATAGAATCAATTGGTGTCGAGAAATTTTTTGAAATTGAGGCCTCGGGTGCAGAGTTTTTGACGTCGTCGCCCATAGCCAAATTGCGCGCACGCTTGTGCGCCGTTTTTACAAAGTTTTCAGATTGCCTCTCGGGTTTGCAGTCCCAGCTGAATTGGCCATAGAATCAATTGTGTCGAGAAAGTATTTGAATTTGAGGCCTCGGGTGCGGAGTTTTTGACGTCGTCGCCCATAGCCAAACTTGCGCGCATGGTTGTGTGCCGTTTTTACAAAGTTTTCAGATTGCCTCCCAGGTTTGCATCCCTCACTGAATTGGCCATAGAATCAATTGTGTCGAGACGGTTTTTGAATTTGAGGCCTCGGGTGCGGAGTTTTTGACGTCGTCGCCCATAGCCGAATTGCGCGCACACTTGTGCGCCGTTTTTACAAAGTTTTCAGATTGCCTCTCGGGTTTGCATTTCCAGCTGAATTAGCCATAGAATCAATTGTGTCGAGAAAATTTTTGAAATTGAGGCCTCGGGTGCAGAGTTTTTGACGTCGTCGCCCACAGCCAAATTGCGCGCACGCTTGTGCGCCGTTTTTACAAAGTTTTCAGATTGCCTCTCGGGTTTGCATTCCCAGCTGAATTGGCCATAAAATCAATTGTGTCGAAAAAGTTTTTGAATTTGAGGCCTCGGGTGCGGAGTTTTTGACGTCGTCGCCCATAGCCAAACTTGCGCGCATGGTTGTGTGCCGTTTTTACAAATTTTCAGATTGCCTCCCAGGTTTGCATCCCTCACTGAATTGGCCATAGAATCAATTGTGTCGAGAAAAATTTTGAATTTGAGGCCTCGGGTGCGGAGTTTTTGACGTCGTCGCCCATAGCCAAATTGCGCGCACACTTGTGCGCCGTTTTTACAAAATTTTCAGATTGCCTCTCGGGTTTGCATTTCCAGCTGAATTAGCCATATAATCAATTGTGTCGAGAAATTTTTTGAAATTGAAGCCTCGGGTGCAGAGTTTTTGACGTCGTCGCCCATAGCCAAATTGTGCGCACGCTTGTGCGCCGTTTTTACAAAGTTTTCAGATTGCCTCTCGGGTTTGTATTCCCAGCTGAATTGGCCATAGAATCAATTGTGTCGAGAAATTTTTTGAATTTGAGGCCTCGGGTGCGGAGTTTTTGACATCGTCGCCCATAGCCAAACTTGCGCGTATGGTTGTGTGCCATTTTTACAAAGTTTTCGGATTGCCTCCCAGGTTTGCATCCCTCACTGAATTGGCCATAGAATCAATTGTGTCGAGACGGTTTTTGAATTTGAGGCCTCGGGTCCGGAGTTTTTGACGTCGTCGCCCATAGCCAAACTTGCGCGCATGGTTGTGTGCCGTTTTTACAAAGTTTTCAGATTGCCTCCCAGGTTTGCATCCCTCACTGAATTAGCTATATAATCAATTGTGTCGAGACGGTTTTTGAATTTGAGGCCTCGGGTGCGGAGTTTTTAACGTCGTCGCCCATAGCCAAATTGCGCGCATGCTTGTGCGTCGTTTTTACAAAGTTTTCAGATTGCCACTCGGGTTTGCACTTCCAGCTGAATTGGCCATAGAATCAATTGTGTCGAGAAAGTTTTTGAATTTGAGGCCTCGGGTGCGGAGTTTTTGACGTCGTCGCCCATGGCCAAATTGCGCGCACGCTTGTGCGCCGTTTTTACAAAGTTTTCAGATTGCCTCTCGGGTTTGCATCCCTCACTGAATTGGCCATAGAATCAATTGTGTCGAGACGGTTTTTGAATTTGAGGCCTAGGGTGCGGAGTTTTTGACGTCGTCGCCCATAGCCAAACTTGCGGGCATGGTTGTGTGCCGTTTTTACAAAGTTTTCAGATTGCCTCTCAGGTTTGCATCCCTCACTGAATTGGCCATAGAATCAATTGTGTCGCGACGGTTTTTGAATTTGAGGCCTCGGGTGCGGAGTTTTTGACGTCGTCGCCCATAGCCAAATTGCGCGCACACTTGTGCGCCGTTTTTACAAAGTTTTCAGATTGCCTCTCGGGTTTACACTTCCAGCTGAATTGGCCATAGAATCAATTGTGTCGAGAAAGTTTTTGAATTTGAGGCCTCGGGTGCGGAGTTTTTGACGTCGTCGCCCATAGCCAAACTTGCGCGCATGGTTGTGTGCCGTTTTTACAAAGTTTTCAGATTGCCTCCCAGGTTTGCATCCCTCACTGAATTGGCCATAGAATCAATTGTGTCGAGACGGTTTTTGAATTTGAGGCCTCGGGTGCGGAGGTTTTGACGTCGTCGCCCATAGCCAAACTTGCGCGCATGGTTGTGTGCCATTTTTACAAAGTTTTCAGATTGCCTCCCAGGTTTGCATCCCTCACTGAATTGGCCATAGAATCAATTGTGTCGAGACGGTTTTTGAATTTGAGGCCTCGGGTGCGGAGTTTTTGACGTCGTCGCCCATAGCCAAATTGCGCGCACACTTGTGCGCCGTTTTTACAAAGTTTTCAGATTGCCTCTCGGGTTTGCATTTCTAGCTGAATTAGCCATAGAATCAATTGGTGTCGAGAAATTTTTTGAAATTGAGGCCTCGGGTGCAGAGTTTTTGACGTCGTCGCCCATAGCCAAATTGCGCGCACGCTTGTGCGCCGTTTTTACAAAGTTTTCAGATTGCCTCTCGGGTTTGCAGTCCCAGCTGAATTGGCCATAGAATCAATTGTGTCGAGAAAGTATTTGAATTTGAGGCCTCGGGTGCGGAGTTTTTGACGTCGTCGCCCATAGCCAAACTTGCGCGCATGGTTGTGTGCCGTTTTTACAAAGTTTTCAGATTGCCTCCCAGGTTTGCATCCCTCACTGAATTGGCCATAGAATCAATTGTGTCGAGACGGTTTTTGAATTTGAGGCCTCGGGTGCAGAGATTTTGACGTCGTCGCCCATAGCCAAATTGCGCGCACATTTGTGCGCCGTTTTTACAAAGTTTTCAGATTGCCTCTCGGGTTTGCATTTCCAGCTGAATTGGCCATATAATCAATTGTGTCGAGAAAAATTTTGAATTTGAGGCCTCGGGTGCGGAGTTTTTGACGTCGTTGCCCATAGCCAAACTTGCGCGCATGGTTGTGTGCCGTTTTTACAAAGTTTTAAGATTGCGTCCCAGGTTTGCATCCCTCACTGAATTGGCCATAGAATCAATTGTGTCGAGACAGTTTTTGAATTTGAGGCCTCGGGTGCGGAGGTTTTGACGTCGTCGCCCATAGCCAAACTTGCGCGCATGGTTGTGTGCCGTTTTTACAAAGTTTTCAGATTGCCTCCCAGGTTTGCATCCCTCACTGAATTGGCCATATAATCAATTGTGTCGAGACGGTTTTTGAATTTGAGGCCTCGGGTGCGGAGTTTTTGACGTCGTCGCCCATAGCCAAATTGCGCGCATGCTTGTGCGTCGTTTTTACAAAGTTTTCAGATTGCCTCTCGGGTTTGCATTTCCAGCTGAATTGGCCATAGAATCAATTGTGTCGAGAAAGTTTTTGAATTTGAGGCCTCGGGTGCGGAGTTTTTGACGTCGTCGCCCATGGCCAAATTGCGCGCACGCTTGTGCGCCGTTTTTACAAAGTTTTCAGATTGCCTCTCGGGTTTGCATCCCTCACTGAATTGGCCATAGAATCAATTGTGTCAAGACGGTTTTTGAATTTGAGGCCTAGGGTGCGGAGTTTTTAACATCGTCGCCCATAGCCAAACTTGCGGGCATGGTTGTGTGCCGTTTTTACAAAGTTTTCAGATTGCCTCTCAGGTTTGCATCCCTCACTGAATTGGCCATAGAATCAATTGTGTCGCGACGGTTTTTGAATTTGAGGCCTCGGGTACGGAGTTTTTGACGTCGTCGCCCATAGCCAAATTGCGCGCACACTTGTGCGCCGTTTTTACAAAGTTTTCAGATTGCCTCTCGGGTTTGCATTTCCAGCTGAATTGGCCATAGAATCAATTGTGTCGAGAAAGTTTTTGAATTTGAGGCCTCGGGTGCGGAGTTTTTGACGTCGTCGCCCATAGCCAAACTTGCGCGCATGGTTGTGTGCCGTTTTTACAAAGTTTTCAGATTGCCTCCCAGGTTTGCATCCCTCACTGAATTGGCCATAGAATCAATTGTGTCGAGACGGTTTTTGAATTTGAGGCCTCGGGTGCGGAGGTTTTGACGTCGTCGCCCATAGCCAAACTTGCGCGCATGGTTGTGTGCCGTTTTTACAAAGTTTTCAGATTGCCTCCCAGGTTTGCATCCCTCACTGAATTGGCCATAGAATCAATTGTGTCGAGACGGTTTTTGAATTTGAGGCCTCGGGTGCGGAGTTTTTGACGTCGTCGCCCATAGCCAAATTGCACGCACACTTGTGCGCCGTTTTTACAAAGTTTTCAGATTGCCTCTCGGGTTTGCATTTCTAGCTGAATTAGCCATAGAATCAATTGGTGTCGAGAATTTTTTTGAAATTGAGGCCTCGGGTGCAGATTTTTTGACGTCGTCGCCCATAGCCAAATTGCGCGCACGCTTGTGCGCCGTTTTTACAAAGTTTTCAGATTGCCTCTCGGGTTTGCAGTCCCAGCTGAATTGGCCATAGAATCAATTGTGTCGAGAAAGTATTTGAATTTGAGGCCTCGGGTGCGGAGTTTTTGACGTCGTCGCCCATAGCCAAACTTGCGCGCATGGTTGTGTGCCGTTTTTACAAAGTTTTCAGATTGCCTCCCAGGTTTGCATCCCTCACTGAATTGGCCATAGAATCAATTGTGTCGAGACGGTTTTTGAATTTGAGGCCTCGGGTGCGGAGTTTTTGACGTCGTCGCCCATAGCCGAATTGCGCGCACACTTGTGCGCCGTTTTTACAAAGTTTTCAGATTGCCTCTCGGGTTTGCATTTCCAGCTGAATTAGCCATAGAATCAATTGTGTCGAGAAAATTTTTGAAATTGAGGCCTCGGGTGCAGAGTTTTTGACGTCGTCGCCCATAGCCAAATTGCGCGCACGCTTGTGCGCCGTTTTTACAAAGTTTTCAGATTGCCTCTCGGGTTTGCATTCCCAGCTGAATTGGCCATAAAATCAATTGTGTCGAAAAAGTTTTTAAATTTGAGGCCTCGGGTGCGGAGTTTTTGACGTCGTCGCCCATAGCCAAACTTGCGCGCATGGTTGTGTGCCGTTTTTACAAATTTTCAGATTGCCTCCCAGGTTTGCATCCCTCACTGAATTGGCCATAGAATCAATTGTGTCGAGACGGTTTTTGAATTTGAGGCCTCGGGTGCAGAGATTTTGACGTCGTCGCCCATAGCCAAATTGCGCGCACATTTGTGCGCCGTTTTTACAAAGTTTTCAGATTGCCTCTCGGGTTTGCATTTCCAGCTGAATTGGCCATATAATCAATTGTGTCGAGAAAAATTTTGAATTTGAGGCCTCAGGTGCGGAGTTTTTGACGTCGTCGCCCATAGCCAAACTTGCGCGCATGGTTGTGTGCCGTTTTTACAAAGTTTTAAGATTGCCTCCCAGGTTTGCATCCCTCACTGAATTGGCCATAGAATCAATTGTGTCGAGACAGTTTTTGAATTTGAGGCCTCGGGTGCGGAGTTTTTGACGTCGTCGCCCATAGCCAAACTTGCGCGCATGGTTGTGTGCCGTTTTTACAAAGTTTTCAGATTGCCTCCCAGGTTTGCATCCCTCACTGAATTGGCCATATAATCAATTGTGTCGAGACGGTTTTTGAATTTGAGGCCTCGGGTGCGGAGTTTTTGACGTCGTCGCCCATAGCCAAATTGCGCGCATGCTTGTGCGTCGTTTTTACAAAGTTTTCAGATTGCCTCTCGGGTTTGCACTTCCAGCTGAATTGGCCATAGAATCAATTGTGTCGAGAAAGTTTTTGAATTTGAGGCCTCGGGTGCGGAGTTTTTGACGTCGTCGCCCATGGCCAAATTGCGCGCACGCTTGTGCGCCGTTTTTACAAAGTTTTCAGATTGCCTCTCGAGTTTGCATCCCTCACTGAATTGGCCATAGAATCAATTGTGTCGAGACGGTTTTTGAATTTGAGGCCTAGGGTGCGGAGTTTTTGACGTCGTCGCCCATAGCCAAACTTGCGGGCATGGTTGTGTGCCGTTTTTACAAAGTTTTCAGATTGCCTCTCAGGTTTGCATCCCTCACTGAATTGGCCATAGAATCAATTGTGTCGCGACGGTTTTTGAATTTGAGTCCTCGGGTACGGAGTTTTTGACGTCGTCGCCCATAGCCAAATTGCGCGCACACTTGTGCGCCGTTTTTACAAAGTTTTCAGATTGCCTCTCGGGTTTACATTTCCAGCTGAATTGGCCATAGAATCAATTGTGTCGAGAAAGTTTTTGAATTTGAGGCCTCGGGTGCGGAGTTTTTGACGTCGTCGCCCATAGCCAAACTTGCGCGCATGGTTGTGTGCCGTTTTTACAAAGTTTTCAGATTGCCTCCCAGGTTTGCATCCCTCACTGAATTGGCCATAGAATCAATTGTGTCGAGACGGTTTTTGAATTTGAGGCCTCGGGTGCGGAGGTTTTGACGTCGTCGCCCATAGCCAAACTTGCGCGCATGGTTGTGTGCCGTTTTTACAAAGTTTTCAGATTGCCTCCCAGGTTTGCATCCCTCACTGAATTGGCCATAGAATCAATTGTGTCGAGACGGTTTTTGAATTTGAGGCCTCGGGTGCGGAGTTTTTTACGTCGTCGCCCATAGCCAAATTGCGCGCACACTTGTGCGCCGTTTTTACAAAGTTTTCAGATTGCCTCTCGGGTTTGCATTTCTAGCTGAATTAGCCATAGAATCAATTGGTGTCGAGAAATTTTTTGAAATTGAGGCCTCGGGTGCAGAGTTTTTGACGTCGTCGCCCATAGTCAAATTGCGCGCACGCTTGTGCGCCGTTTTTACAAAGTTTTCAGATTGCCTCTCGGGTTTGCAGTCCCAGCTGAATTGGCCATATAATCAATTGTGTCGAGAAAGTATTTGAATTTGAGGCCTCGAGTGCGGAGTTTTTGACGTCGTCGCCCATAGCCAAACTTGCGCGCATGGTTGTGTGCCGTTTTTACAAAGTTTTCAGATTGCCTCCCAGGTTTGCATCCCTCACTGAATTGGCCATAGAATCAATTGTGTCGAGACGGTTTTTGAATTTGAGGCCTCGGGTGCGGAGTTTTTGACGTCGTCGCCCATAGCCAAACTTGCGCGCATGGTTGTGTGCCGTTTTTACAAATTTTCAGATTGCCTCCCAGGTTTGCATCCCTCACTGAATTGGCCATAGAATCAATTGTGTCGAGACGGTTTTTGAATTTGAGGCCTCGGGTGCGGAGATTGTGACGTCGTCGCCCATAGCCAAATTGCGCGCACATTTGTGCGCCGTTTTTACAAAGTTTTCAGATTGCCGCTCGGGTTTGCATTTCCAGCTGAATTGGCCATATAATCAATTGTGTCGAGAAAAATTTTGAATTTGAGGCCTCGGGTGCGGAGTTTTTGACGTCGTCGCCCATAGCCAAACTTGCGCGCATGGTTGTGTGCCGTTTTTACAAAGTTTTCAGATTGCCTCCCAGGTTTGCATCCCTCACTGAATTGGCCATAGAATCAATTGTGTCGAGACGGTTTTTGAATTTGAGGCCTCGGGTGCGGAGGTTTTGACGTCGTCGCCCATAGCCAAACTTGCGCGCATGGTTGTGTGCCGTTTTTACAAAGTTTTCAGATTGCCTCCCAGGTTTGCATCCCTCACTGAATTGGCCATAGAATCAATTGTGTCGAGACGGTTTTTGAATTTGAGGCCTCGGGTGCGGAGTTTTTTACGTCGTCGCCCATAGCCAAATTGCGCGCACACTTGTGCGCCGTTTTTACAAAGTTTTCAGATTGCCTCTCGGGTTTGCATTTCTAGCTGAATTAGCCATAGAATCAATTGGTGTCGAGAAATTTTTTGAAATTGAGGCCTCGGGTGCAGAGTTTTTGACGTCGTCGCCCATAGTCAAATTGCGCGCACGCTTGTGCGCCGTTTTTACAAAGTTTTCAGATTGCCTCTCGGGTTTGCAGTCCCAGCTGAATTGGCCATATAATCAATTGTGTCGAGAAAGTATTTGAATTTGAGGCCTCGAGTGCGGAGTTTTTGACGTCGTCGCCCATAGCCAAACTTGCGCGCATGGTTGTGTGCCGTTTTTACAAAGTTTTCAGATTGCCTCCCAGGTTTGCATCCCTCACTGAATTGGCCATAGAATCAATTGTGTCGAGACGGTTTTTGAATTTGAGGCCTCGGGTGCGGAGTTTTTGACGTCGTCGCCCATAGCCAAACTTGCGCGCATGGTTGTGTGCCGTTTTTACAAATTTTCAGATTGCCTCCCAGGTTTGCATCCCTCACTGAATTGGCCATAGAATCAATTGTGTCGAGACGGTTTTTGAATTTGAGGCCTCGGGTGCGGAGATTGTGACGTCGTCGCCCATAGCCAAATTGCGCGCACATTTGTGCGCCGTTTTTACAAAGTTTTCAGATTGCCGCTCGGGTTTGCATTTCCAGCTGAATTGGCCATATAATCAATTGTGTCGAGAAAAATTTTGAATTTGAGGCCTCGGGTGCGGAGTTTTTGACGTCGTTGCCCATAGCCAAACTTGCGCGCATGGTTGTGTGCCGTTTTTACAAAGTTTTAAGATTGCCTCCCAGGTTTGCATCCCTCACTGAATTGGCCATAGAATCAATTGTGTCGAGACAGTTTTTGAATTTGAGGCCTCGAGTGCGGAGTTTTTGACGTCGTCGCCCATAGCCAAACTTGCGCGCATGGTTGTGTGCCGTTTTTACAAAGTTTTCAGATTGCCTCCCAGGTTTGCATCCCTCACTGAATTGGCCATATAATCAATTGTGTCGAGACGGTTTTTGAATTTGAGGCCTCGGGTGCGGAGTTTTTGACGTCGTCGCCCATAGCCAAATTGCGCGCATGCTTGTGCGTCGTTTTTACAAAGTTTTCAGATTGCCTCTCGGGTTTGCACTTCCAGCTGAATTGGCCATAGAATCAATTGTGTCGAGAAAGTTTTTGAATTTGAGGCCTCGGGTGCGGAGTTTTTGACGTCGTCGCCCATGGCCAAATTGCGCGCACGCTTGTGCGCCGTTTTTACAAAGTTTTCAGATTGCCTCTCGGGTTTGCATCCCTCACTGAATTGGCCATAGAATCAATTGTGTCGAGACGGTTTTTGAATTTGAGGCCTAGGGTGCGGAGTTTTTAACGTCGTCACCCATAGCCAAACTTGCGGGCATGGTTGTGTGCCGTTTTTACAAAGTTTTCAGATTGCCTCTCAGGTTTGCATCCCTCACTGAATTGGCCATAGAATCAATTGTGTCGCGACGGTTTTTGAATTTGAGGCCTCGGGTACGGAGGTTTTGACGTCGTCGCCCATAGCCAAATTGCGCGCACACTTGTGCGCCGTTTTTACAAAGTTTTCAGATTGCCTCTCGGGTTTGCATTTCCAGCTGAATTGGCCATAGAATCAATTGTGTCGAGAAAGTTTTTGAATTTGAGGCCTCGGGTGCGGAGTTTTTGACGTCGTCGCCCATAGCCAAACTTGCGCGCATGGTTGTGTGCCGTTTTTACAAAGTTTTCAGATTGCCTCCCAGGTTTGCATCCCTCACTGAATTGGCCATAGAATCAATTGTGTCGAGACGGTTTTTGAATTTGAGGCCTCGGGTGCGGAGGTTTTGACGTCGTCGCCCATAGCCAAACTTGCGCGCATGGTTGTGTGCCGTTTTTACAAAGTTTTCAGATTGCCTCCCAGGTTTGCATCCCTCACTGAATTGGCCATAGAATCAATTGTGTCGAGACGGTTTTTGAATTTGAGGCCTCGGGTGGGGAGGTTTTGACGTCGTCGCCCATAGCCAAACTTGCGCGCATGGTTGTGTGCCGTTTTTACAAAGTTTTCAGATTGCCTCCCAGGTTTGCATCCCTCACTGAATTGGCCATAGAATCAATTGTGTCGAGACGGTTTTTGAATTTGAGGCCTCGGGTGCGGAGTTTTTGTCGTCGTTGCCCATAGCCAAATTGCACGCACACTTGTGCGCCGTTTTTACAAAGTTTTCAGATTGCCTCTCGGGTTTGCATTTCTAGCTGAATTAGCCATAGAATCAATTGGTGTCGAGATTTTTTTTGAAATTGAGGCCTCGGGTGCAGATTTTTTGACGTCGTCGCCCATAGCCAAATTGCGCGCACGCTTGTGCGCCGTTTTTACAAAGTTTTCAGATTGCCTCTCGGGTTTGCAGTCCCAGCTGAATTGGCCATAGAATCAATTGTGTCGAGAAAGTATTTGAATTTGAGGCCTCGGGTGCGGAGTTTTTGACGTCGTCGCCCATAGCCAAACTTGCGCGCATGGTTGTGTGCCGTTTTTACAAAGTTTTCAGATTGCCTCCCAGGTTTGCATCCCTCACTGAATTGGCCATAAAATCAATTGTGTCGAGACGGTTTTTGAATTTGAGGCCTCGGGTGCGGAGTTTTTGACGTCGTCGCCCATAGCCGAATTGCGCGCACACTTGTGCGCCGTTTTTACAAAGTTTTCAGATTGCCTCTCGGGTTTGCATTTCCAGCTGAATTAGCCATAGAATCAATTGTGTCGAGAAAATTTTTGAAATTGAGGCCTCGGGTGCAGAGTTTTTGACGTCGTCGCCCATAGCCAAATTGCGCGCACGCTTGTGCGCCGTTTTTACAAAGTTTTCAGATTGCCTCTCGGGTTTGCATTCCCAGCTGAATTGGCCATAAAATCAATTGTGTCGAAAAAGTTTTTGAATTTGAGGCCTCGGGTGCGGAGTTTTTGACGTCGTCGCCCATAGCCAAACTTGCGCGCATGGTTGTGTGCCGTTTTTACAAATTTTCAGATTGCCTCCCAGGTTTGCATCCCTCACTGAATTGGCCATAGAATCAATTGTGTCGAGACGGTTTTTGAATTTGAGGCCTCGGGTGCAGAGATTTTGACGTCGTCGCCCATAGCCAAATTGCGCGCACATTTGTGCGCCGTTTTTACAAAGTTTTCAGATTGCCTCTCGGGTTTGCATTTCCAGCTGAATTGGCCATATAATCAATTGTGTCGAGAAAAATTTTGAATTTGAGGCCTCAGGTGCGGAGTTTTTGACGTCGTCGCCCATAGCCAAACTTGCGCGCATTGTTGTGTGCCGTTTTTACAAAGTTTTAAGATTGCGTCCCAGGTTTGCATCCCTCACTGAATTGGCCATAGAATCAATTGTGTCGAGACAGTTTTTGAATTTGAGGCCTCGGGTGCGGAGTTTTTGACGTCGTCGCCCATAACCAAACTTGCGCGCATGGTTGTGTGCCGTTTTTACAAAGTTTTCAGATTGCCTCCCAGGTTTGCATCCCTCACTGAATTGGCCATATAATCAATTGTGTCGAGACGGTTTTTGAATTTGAGGCCTCGGGTGCGGAGTTTTTGACGTCGTCGCCCATAGCCAAATTGCGCGCATGCTTGTGCGTCGTTTTTACAAAGTTTTCAGATTGCCTCTCAGGTTTGCACTTCCAGCTGAATTGGCCATAGAATCAATTGTGTCGAGAAAGTTTTTGAATTTGAGGCCTCGGGTGCGGAGTTTTTGACGTCGTCGCCCATGGCCAAATTGCGCGCACGCTTGTGCGCCGTTTTTACAAAGTTTTCAGATTGCCTCTCGAGTTTGCATCCCTCACTAAATTGGCCATAGAATCAATTGTGTCGAGACGGTTTTTGAATTTGAGGCCTAGGGTGCGGAGTTTTTGACGTCGTCGCCCATAGCCAAACTTGCGGGCATGGTTGTGTGCCGTTTTTACAAAGTTTTCAGATTGCCTCTCAGGTTTGCATCCCTCACTGAATTGGCCATAGAATCTATTGTGTCGCGACGGTTTTTGAATTTGAGTCCTCGGGTACGGAGTTTTTGACGTCGTCGCCCATAGCCAAATTGCGCGCACACTTGTGCGCCGTTTTTACAAAGTTTTCAGATTGCCTCTCGGGTTTACATTTCCAGCTGAATTGGCCATAGAATCAATTGTGTCGAGAAAGTTTTTGAATTTGAGGCCTCGGGTGCGGAGTTTTTGACGTCGTCGCCCATAGCCAAACTTGCGCGCATGGTTGTGTGCCGTTTTTACAAAGTTTTCAGATTGCCTCCCAGGTTTGCATCCCTCACTGAATTGGCCATAGAATCAATTGTGTCGAGACGGTTTTTGAATTTGAGGCCTCGGGTGCGGAGGTTTTGACGTCGTCGCCCATAGCCAAACTTGCGCGCATGGTTGTGTGCCGTTTTTACAAAGTTTTCAGATTGCCTCCCAGGTTTGCATCCCTCACTGAATTGGCCATAGAATCAATTGTGTCGAGACGGTTTTTGAATTTGAGGCCTCGGGTGCGGAGTTTTTTACGTCGTCGCCCATAGCCAAATTGCGCGCACACTTGTGCGCCGTTTTTACAAAGTTTTCAGATTGCCTCTCGGGTTTGCATTTCTAGCTGAATTAGCCATAGAATCAATTGGTGTCGAGAAATTTTTTGAAATTGAGGCCTCGGGTGCAGAGTTTTTGACGTCGTCGCCCATAGTCAAATTGCGCGCACGCTTGTGCGCCGTTTTTACAAAGTTTTCAGATTGCCTCTCGGGTTTACATTTCCAGCTGAATTGGCCATAGAATCAATTGTGTCGAGAAAGTTTTTGAATTTGAGGCCTCGGGTGCGGAGTTTTTGACGTCGTCGCCCATAGCCAAACTTGCGCGCATGGTTGTGTGCCGTTTTTACAAAGTTTTCAGATTGCCTCCCAGGTTTGCATCCCTCACTGAATTGGCCATAGAATCAATTGTGTCGAGACGGTTTTTGAATTTGAGGCCTCGGGTGCGGAGGTTTTGACGTCGTCGCCCATAGCCAAACTTGCGCGCATGGTTGTGTGCCGTTTTTACAAAGTTTTCAGATTGCCTCCCAGGTTTGCATCCCTCACTGAATTGGCCATAGAATCAATTGTGTCGAGACGGTTTTTGAATTTGAGGCCTCGGGTGCGGAGTTTTTTACGTCGTCGCCCATAGCCAAATTGCGCGCACACTTGTGCGCCGTTTTTACAAAGTTTTCAGATTGCCTCTCGGGTTTGCATTTCTAGCTGAATTAGCCATAGAATCAATTGGTGTCGAGAAATTTTTTGAAATTGAGGCCTCGGGTGCAGAGTTTTTGACGTCGTCGCCCATAGTCAAATTGCGCGCACGCTTGTGCGCCGTTTTTACAAAGTTTTCAGATTGCCTCTCGGGTTTGCAGTCCCAGCTGAATTGGCCATATAATCAATTGTGTCGAGAAAGTATTTGAATTTGAGGCCTCGGGTGCGGAGTTTTTGACGTCGTCGCCCATAGCCAAACTTGCGCGCATGGTTGTGTGTCGTTTTTACAAAGTTTTCAGATTGCCTCCCAGGTTTGCATCCCTCACTGAATTGGCCATAGAATCAATTGTGTCGAGACGGTTTTTGAATTTGAGGCCTCGGGTGCGGAGTTTTTGACGTCGTCGCCAATAGCCAAACTTGCGCGCATGGTTGTGTGCCGTTTTTACAAATTTTCAGATTGCCTCCCAGGTTTGCATCCCTCACTGAATTGGCCATAGAATCAATTGTGTCGAGACGGTTTTTGAATTTGAGGCCTCGGGTGCGGAGATTTTGACGTCGTCGCCCATAGCCAAATTGCGCGCACATTTGTGCGCCGTTTTTACAAAGTTTTCAGATTGCCTCTCGGGTTTGCATTTCCAGCTCAATTGGCCATATAATCAATTGTGTCGAGAAAAATTTTGAATTTGAGGCCTCGGGTGCGGAGTTTTTGACGTCGTTGCCCATAGCCAAACTTGCGCGCATGGTTGTGTGCCGTTTTTACAAAGTTTTAAGATTGCCTCCCAGGTTTGCATCCCTCACTGAATTGGCCATAGAATCAATTGTGTCGAGACAGTTTTTGAATTTGAGGCCTCGGGTGCGGAGTTTTTGACGTCGTCGCCCATAGCCAAACTTGCGCGCATGGTTGTGTGCTGTTTTTACAAAGTTTTCAGATTGCCTCCCAGGTTTGCATCCCTCACTGAATTGGCCATAGAATCAATTGTGTCGAGGCGGTTTTTGAATTTGAGGCCTCGTGTGCAGAGTTTTTGACGTCGTCGCCCATAGCCAAACTTGCGCGCATGGTTGTGTGCCGTTTTTACAATTTTTCAGATTGCCTCCCAGGTTTGCATCCCTCACTGAATTGGCCATAGAATCAATTGTGTCGAGACGGTTTTTGAATTTGAGGCCTCGGTTGCGGAGTTTTTTACGTCGTCGCCCATAGCCAAATTGCGCGCACACTTGTGCGCCGTTTTTACAAAGTTTTCAGATTGCCTCTCGGGTTTGCATTTCTAGCTGAATTAGCCATAGAATCAATTGGTGTCGAGAAATTTTTTGAAATTGAGGCCTCGGGTGCAGAGTTTTTGACGTCGTCGCCCATAGTCAAATTGCGCGCACGCTTGTGCGCCGTTTTTACAAAGTTTTCAGATTGCCTCTCGGGTTTACATTTCCAGCTGAATTGGCCATAGAATCAATTGTGTCGAGAAAGTTTTTGAATTTGAGGCCTCGGGTGCGGAGTTTTTGACGTCGTCGCCCATAGCCAAACTTGCGCGCATGGTTGTGTGCCGTTTTTACAAAGTTTTCAGATTGCCTCCCAGGTTTGCATCCCTCACTGAATTGGCCATAGAATCAATTGTGTCGAGACGGTTTTTGAATTTGAGGCCTCGGGTGCGGAGGTTTTGACGTCGTCGCCCATAGCCAAACTTGCGCGCATGGTTGTGTGCCGTTTTTACAAAGTTTTCAGATTGCCTCCCAGGTTTGCATCCCTCACTGAATTGGCCATAGAATCAATTGTGTCGAGACGGTTTTTGAATTTGAGGCCTCGGGTGCGGAGTTTTTTACGTCGTCGCCCATAGCCAAATTGCGCGCACACTTGTGCGCCGTTTTTACAAAGTTTTCAGATTGCCTCTCGGGTTTGCATTTCTAGCTGAATTAGCCATAGAATCAATTGGTGTCGAGAAATTTTTTGAAATTGAGGCCTCGGGTGCAGAGTTTTTGACGTCGTCGCCCATAGTCAAATTGCGCGCACGCTTGTGCGCCGTTTTTACAAAGTTTTCAGATTGCCTCTCGGGTTTGCAGTCCCAGCTGAATTGGCCATATAATCAATTGTGTCGAGAAAGTATTTGAATTTGAGGCCTCGGGTGCGGAGTTTTTGACGTCGTCGCCCATAGCCAAACTTGCGCGCATGGTTGTGTGTCGTTTTTACAAAGTTTTCAGATTGCCTCCCAGGTTTGCATCCCTCACTGAATTGGCCATAGAATCAATTGTGTCGAGACGGTTTTTGAATTTGAGGCCTCGGGTGCGGAGTTTTTGACGTCGTCGCCAATAGCCAAACTTGCGCGCATGGTTGTGTGCCGTTTTTACAAATTTTCAGATTGCCTCCCAGGTTTGCATCCCTCACTGAATTGGCCATAGAATCAATTGTGTCGAGACGGTTTTTGAATTTGAGGCCTCGGGTGCGGAGATTTTGACGTCGTCGCCCATAGCCAAATTGCGCGCACATTTGTGCGCCGTTTTTACAAAGTTTTCAGATTGCCTCTCGGGTTTGCATTTCCAGCTCAATTGGCCATATAATCAATTGTGTCGAGAAAAATTTTGAATTTGAGGCCTCGGGTGCGGAGTTTTTGACGTCGTTGCCCATAGCCAAACTTGCGCGCATGGTTGTGTGCCGTTTTTACAAAGTTTTAAGATTGCCTCCCAGGTTTGCATCCCTCACTGAATTGGCCATAGAATCAATTGTGTCGAGACAGTTTTTGAATTTGAGGCCTCGGGTGCGGAGTTTTTGACGTCGTCGCCCATAGCCAAACTTGCGCGCATGGTTGTGTGCTGTTTTTACAAAGTTTTCAGATTGCCTCCCAGGTTTGCATCCCTCACTGAATTGGCCATAGAATCAATTGTGTCGAGGCGGTTTTTGAATTTGAGGCCTCGTGTGCAGAGTTTTTGACGTCGTCGCCCATAGCCAAACTTGCGCGCATGGTTGTGTGCCGTTTTTACAATTTTTCAGATTGCCTCCCAGGTTTGCATCCCTCACTGAATTGGCCATAGAATCAATTGTGTCGAGACGGTTTTTGAATTTGAGGCCTCGGTTGCGGAGTTTTTGACATCGTCGCCCATAGCCAAATTGCGCGCACACTTGTGCGCCGTTTTTACAAAGTTTTCAGATTGCCTCTCGGGTTTTCATTTCCAGCTGAACTGGCCATAGAATCAATTGTGTCGAGACGGTTTTTGAATTTGAGGCCTCGGGTGCGGAGTTTTTGACGTCGTCGCCCATAGCCAAACTTGCGCGCATGGTTGTGTGTCGTTTTTACAAAGTTTTCAGATTGCCTCCCAGGTTTGCATCCCTCACTGAATTGGCCATAGAATCAATTGTGTCGAGAAATTTTTTGAATTTGAGGCCTCGGGTGCGGAGTTTTTGACGTCGTCGCCCATGGCCAAATTGCGCGCACGCTTGTGCGCCGTTTTTACAAAGTTTTCAGATTGCCTCTCGAGTTTGCATCCCTCACTAAATTGGCCATAGAATCAATTGTGTCGAGACGGTTTTTGAATTTGAGGCCTAGGGTGCGGAGTTTTTGACGTCGTCGCCCATAGCCAAACTTGCGGGCATGGTTGTGTGCCGTTTTTACAAAGTTTTCAGATTGCCTCTCAGGTTTGCATCCCTCACTGAATTGGCCATAGAATCTATTGTGTCGCGACGGTTTTTGAATTTGAGTCCTCGGGTACGGAGTTTTTGACGTCGTCGCCCATAGCCAAATTGCGCGCACACTTGTGCGCCGTTTTTACAAAGTTTTCAGATTGCCTCTCGGGTTTACATTTCCAGCTGAATTGGCCATAGAATCAATTGTGTCGAGAAAGTTTTTGAATTTGAGGCCTCGGGTGCGGAGTTTTTGACGTCGTCGCCCATAGCCAAACTTGCGCGCATGGTTGTGTGCCGTTTTTACAAAGTTTTCAGATTGCCTCCCAGGTTTGCATCCCTCACTGAATTGGCCATAGAATCAATTGTGTCGAGACGGTTTTTGAATTTGAGGCCTCGGGTGCGGAGGTTTTGACGTCGTCGCCCATAGCCAAACTTGCGCGCATGGTTGTGTGCCGTTTTTACAAAGTTTTCAGATTGCCTCCCAGGTTTGCATCCCTCACTGAATTGGCCATAGAATCAATTGTGTCGAGACGGTTTTTGAATTTGAGGCCTCGGGTGCGGAGTTTTTTACGTCGTCGCCCATAGCCAAATTGCGCGCACACTTGTGCGCCGTTTTTACAAAGTTTTCAGATTGCCTCTCGGGTTTGCATTTCTAGCTGAATTAGCCATAGAATCAATTGGTGTCGAGAAATTTTTTGAAATTGAGGCCTCGGGTGCAGAGTTTTTGACGTCGTCGCCCATAGTCAAATTGCGCGCACGCTTGTGCGCCGTTTTTACAAAGTTTTCAGATTGCCTCTCGGGTTTGCAGTCCCAGCTGAATTGGCCATATAATCAATTGTGTCGAGAAAGTATTTGAATTTGAGGCCTCGGGTGCGGAGTTTTTGACGTCGTCGCCCATAGCCAAACTTGCGCGCATGGTTGTGTGCCGTTTTTACAAAGTTTTCAGATTGCCTCCCAGGTTTGCATCCCTCACTGAATTGGCCATAGAATCAATTGTGTCGAGACGGTTTTTGAATTTGAGGCCTCGGGTGCGGAGTTTTTGACGTCGTCGCCAATAGCCAAACTTGCGCGCATGGTTGTGTGCCGTTTTTACAAATTTTCAGATTGCCTCCCAGGTTTGCATCCCTCACTGAATTGGCCATAGAATCAATTGTGTCGAGACGGTTTTTGAATTTGAGGCCTCGGGTGCGGAGATTTTGACGTCGTCGCCCATAGCCAAATTGCGCGCACATTTGTGCGCCGTTTTTACAAAGTTTTCAGATTGCCTCTCGGGTTTGCATTTCCAGCTCAATTGGCCATATAATCAATTGTGTCGAGAAAAATTTTGAATTTGAGGCCTCGGGTGCGGAGTTTTTGACGTCGTTGCCCATAGCCAAACTTGCGCGCATGGTTGTGTGCCGTTTTTACAAAGTTTTAAGATTGCCTCCCAGGTTTGCATCCCTCACTGAATTGGCCATAGAATCAATTGTGTCGAGACAGTTTTTGAATTTGAGGCCTCGGGTGCGGAGTTTTTGACGTCGTCGCCCATAGCCAAACTTGCGCGCATGGTTGTGTGCCGTTTTTACAAAGTTTTCAGATTGCCTCCCAGGTTTGCATCCCTCACTGAATTGGCCATATAATCAATTGTGTCGAGACGGTTTTTGAATTTGAGGCCTCGGGTGCGGAGTTTTTGACGTCGTCGCCCATAGCCAAATTGCGCGCATGCTTGTGCGTCGTTTTTACAAAGTTTTCAGATTGCCTCTCGGGTTTGCACTTCCAGCTGAATTGGCCATAGAATCAATTGTGTCGAGAAAGTTTTTGAATTTGAGGCCTCGGGTGCGGAGTTTTTGACGTCGTCGCCCATGGCCAAATTGCGCGCACGCTTGTGCGCCGTTTTTACAAAGTTTTCAGATTGCCTTTCGGGTTTGCATCCCTCACTGAATTGGCCATAGAATCAATTGTGTCGAGACGGTTTTTTAATTTGAGGCCTAGGGTGCGGAGTTTTTAACGTTGTCGCCCATAGCCAAACTTGCGGGCATGGTTGTGTGCCGTTTTTACAAAGTTTTCAGATTGCCTCTCAGGTTTGCATCCCTCACTGAATTGGCCATAGAATCAATTGTGTCGCGACGGTTTTTGAATTTGAGGCCTCGGGTACGGAGTTTTTGACGTCGTCGCCCATAGCCAAATTGCGCGCACACTTGTGCGCCGTTTTTACAAAGTTTTCAGATTGCCTCTCGGGTTTGCATTTCCAGCTGAATTGGCCATAGAATCAATTGTGTCGAGAAAGTTTTTGAATTTGAGGCCTCGGGTGCGGAGTTTTTGACGTCGTCGCCCATGGCCAAATTGCGCGCACGCTTGTGCGCCGTTTTTACAAAGTTTTCAGATTGCCTCCCAGGTTTGCATCCCTCACTGAATTGGCCATAGAATCAATTGTGTCGAGACGGTTTTTGAATTTGAGGCCTCGGGTGCGGAGTTTTTGACGTCGTCGCCAATAGCCAAACTTGCGCGCATGGTTGTGTGCCGTTTTTACAAATTTTCAGATTGCCTCCCAGGTTTGCATCCCTCACTGAATTGGCC
The DNA here is from genome assembly GCA_963675135.1 of Galeopsis tetrahit. NCBI lineage: Eukaryota > Viridiplantae > Streptophyta > Magnoliopsida > Lamiales > Lamiaceae > Galeopsis > Galeopsis tetrahit. Next base: position 71,048,059 of record OY776126.1, read on the forward strand.
ATAGAATCAATTGTGTCGAGACGGTTTTTGAATTTGAGGCCTCGGGTGCGGAGATTTTGACGTCGTCGCCCATAGCCAAATTGCGCGCACATTTGTGCGCCGTTTTTACAAAGTTTTCAGATTGCCTCTCGGGTTTGCATTTCCAGCTCAATTGGCCATATAATCAATTGTGTCGAGAAAAATTTTGAATTTGAGGCCTCGGGTGCGGAGTTTTTGACGTCGTTGCCCATAGCCAAACTTGCGCGCATGGTTGTGTGCCGTTTTTACAAAGTTTTAAGATTGCCTCCCAGGTTTGCATCCCTCACTGAATTGGCCATAGAATCAATTGTGTCGAGACAGTTTTTGAATTTGAGGCCTCGGGTGCGGAGTTTTTGACGTCGTCGCCCATAGCCAAATTGCGCGCATGCTTGTGCGTCGTTTTTACAAAGTTTTCAGATTGCCTTTCGGGTTTGCACTTCCAGCTGAATTGGCCATAGAATCAATTGTGTCGAGAAAGTTTTTGAATTTGAGGCCTCGGGTGCGGAGTTTTTGACGTCGTCGCCCATGGCCAAATTGCGCGCACGCTTGTGCGCCGTTTTTACAAAGTTTTCAGATTGCCTTTCGGGTTTGCATCCCTCACTGAATTGGCCATAGAATCAATTGTGTCGAGACGGTTTTTGAATTTGAGGCCTAGGGTGCGGAGTTTTTAACGTTGTCGCCCATAGCCAAACTTGCGGGCATGGTTGTGTGCCGTTTTTACAAAGTTTTCAGATTGCCTCTCAGGTTTGCATCCCTCACTGAATTGGCTATAGAATCAATTGTGTCGCGACGGTTTTTGAATTTGAGGCCTCGGGTACGGAGTTTTTGACGTCGTCGCCCATAGCCAAATTGCGCGCACACTTGTGCGCCGTTTTTACAAAGTTTTCAGATTGCCTCTCGGGTTTGCATTTCCAGCTGAATTGGCCATAGAATCAATTGTGTCGAGAAAGTTTTTGAATTTGAGGCCTCGGGTGCGGAGTTTTTGACGTCGTCGCCCATGGCCAAATTGCGCGCACGCTTGTGCGCCGTTTTTACAAAGTTTTCAGATTGCCTCCCAGGTTTGCATCCCTCACTGAATTGGCCATAGAATCAATTGTGTCGAGACGGTTTTTGAATTTGAGGCCTCGGGTGCGGAGTTTTTGACGTCGTCGCCAATAGCCAAACTTGCGCGCATGGTTGTGTGCCGTTTTTACAAATTTTCAGATTGCCTCCCAGGTTTGCATCCCTCACTGAATTGGCCATAGAATCAATTGTGTCGAGACGGTTTTTGAATTTGAGGCCTCGGGTGCGGAGATTTTGACGTCGTCGCCCATAGCCAAATTGCGCGCACATTTGTACGCCGTTTTTACAAAGTTTTCAGATTGCCTCTCGGGTTTGCATTTCCAGCTCAATTGGCCATATAATCAATTGTGTCGAGAAAAATTTTGAATTTGAGGCCTCGGGTGCGGAGTTTTTGACGTCGTTGCCCATAGCCAAACTTGCGCGCATGGTTGTGTGCCGTTTTTACAAAGTTTTAAGATTGCCTCCCAGGTTTGCATCCCTCACTGAATTGGCCATAGAATCAATTGTATCGAGACAGTTTTTGAATTTGAGGCCTCGGGTGCGGAGTTTTTGACGTCGTCGCCCATAGCCAAACTTGCGCGCATGGTTGTGTGCCGTTTTTACAAAGTTTTCAGATTGCCTCCCAGGTTTGCAGCCCTCACTGAATTGGCCATAGAATCAATTGTGTCGAGACGGTTTTTGAATTTGAGGCCTCGGGTGCGGAGTTTTTTACGTCGTCGCCCATAGCCGAATTGCGCGCACACTTGTGCGCCGTTTTTACAAATTTTCAGATTGCCTCCCAGGTTTGCATCCCTCACTTAATTGGCCATAGAATCAATTGTGTCGAGACGGTTTTTGAATTTGAGGCCTCGGGTGCGGAGTTTTTTACGTCGTCGCCCATAGCCGAATTGCGCGCACACTTGTGCGCCGTTTTTACAAAGTTTTCAGATTGCCTCTCGGGTTTGCATCCCTCACTGAATTGGCCATAGAATCAATTGTGTCGAGACAGTTTTTGAATTTGAGGCCTCGGGTGCGGAGTTTTTGACGTCGTCGCCCATAGCCAAACTTGCGCGCATGGATGTGTGCCGTTTTTACAAAGTTTTCAGATTGCCTCCCAGGTTTGCATCCCTCACTGAATTGGCCATATAATCAATTGTGTCGAGACGGTTTTTGAATTTGAGGCCTCGGGTGCGGAGTTTTTGACGTCGTCGCCCATAGCCAAATTGCGCGCATGCTTGTGCGTCGTTTTTACAAAGTTTTCAGATTGCCTCTCGGGTTTGCACTTCCAGCTGAATTGGCCATAGAATCAATTGTGTCGAGAAAGTTTTTGAATTTGAGGCCTCGGGTGCGGAGTTTTTGACGTCGTCGCCCATGGCCAAATTGCGCGCACGCTTGTGCGCCGTTTTTACAAAGTTTTCAGATTGCCTCTCGGGTTTGCATCCCTCACTGAATTGGCCATAGAATCAATTGTGTCGAGACGATTTTTGAATTTGAGGCCTAGGGTGCGGAGTTTTTGACGTCGTCGCCCATAGCCAAACTTGCGGGCATGGTTGTGTGCCGTTTTTACAAAGTTTTCAGATTGCCTCTCAGGTTTGCATCCCTCACTGAATTGGCCATAGAATCAATTGTGTCGCGACGGTTTTTGAATTTGAGTCCTCGGGTACGGAGTTTTTGACGTCGTCGCCCATAGCCAAATTGCGCGCACACTTGTGCGCCGTTTTTACAAAGTTTTCAGATTGCCTCTCGGGTTTACATTTCCAGCTGAATTGGCCATAGAATCAATTGTGTCGAGAAAGTTTTTGAATTTGAGGCCTCGGGTGCGGAGTTTTTGACGTCGTCGCCCATAGCCAAACTTGCGCGCATGGTTGTGTGCCGTTTTTACAAAGTTTTCAGATTGCCTCCCAGGTTTGCATCCCTCACTGAATTGGCCATAGAATCAATTGTGTCGAGACGGTTTTTGAATTTGAGGCCTCGGGTGCGGAGGTTTTGACGTCGTCGCCCATAGCCAAACTTGCGCGCATGGTTGTGTGCCGTTTTTACAAAGTTTTCAGATTGCCTCCCAGGTTTGCATCCCTCACTGAATTGGCCATAGAATCAATTGTGTCGAGACGGTTTTTGAATTTGAGGCCTCGGGTGCGGAGTTTTTTACGTCGTCGCCCATAGCCAAATTGCGCGCACACTTGTGCGCCGTTTTTACAAAGTTTTCAGATTGCCTCTCGGGTTTGCATTTCTAGCTGAATTAGCCATAGAATCAATTGGTGTCGAGAAATTTTTTGAAATTGAGGCCTCGGGTGCAGAGTTTTTGACGTCGTCGCCCATAGTCAAATTGCGCGCACGCTTGTGCGCCGTTTTTACAAAGTTTTCAGATTGCCTCTCGGGTTTGCAGTCCCAGCTGAATTGGCCATATAATCAATTGTGTCGAGAAAGTATTTGAATTTGAGGCCTCGGGTGCGGAGTTTTTGACGTCGTCGCCCATAGCCAAACTTGCGCGCATGGTTGTGTGCCGTTTTTACAAAGTTTTCAGATTGCCTCCCAGGTTTGCATCCCTCACTGAATTGGCCATAGAATCAATTGTGTCGAGACGGTTTTTGAATTTGAGGCCTCGGGTGCGGAGTTTTTGACGTCGTCGCCAATAGCCAAACTTGCGCGCATGGTTGTGTGCCGTTTTTACAAATTTTCAGATTGCCTCCCAGGTTTGCATCCCTCACTGAATTGGCCATAGAATCAATTGTGTCGAGACGGTTTTTGAATTTGAGGCCTCGGGTGCGGAGATTTTGACGTCGTCGCCCATAGCCAAATTGCGCGCACATTTGTGCGCCGTTTTTACAAAGTTTTCAGATTGCCTCTCGGGTTTGCATTTCCAGCTCAATTGGCCATATAATCAATTGTGTCGAGAAAAATTTTGAATTTGAGGCCTCGGGTGCGGAGTTTTTGACGTCGTTGCCCATAGCCAAACTTGCGCGCATGGTTGTGTGCCGTTTTTACAAAGTTTTAAGATTGCCTCCCAGGTTTGCATCCCTCACTGAATTGGCCATAGAATCAATTGTGTCGAGACAGTTTTTGAATTTGAGGCCTCGGGTGCGGAGTTTTTGACGTCGTCGCCCATAGCCAAACTTGCGCGCATGGTTGTGTGCCGTTTTTACAAAGTTTTCAGATTGCCTCCCAGGTTTGCATCCCTCACTGAATTGGCCATATAATCAATTGTGTCGAGACGGTTTTTGAATTTGAGGCCTCGGGTGCGGAGTTTTTGACGTCGTCGCCCATAGCCAAATTGCGCGCATGCTTGTGCGTCGTTTTTACAAAGTTTTCAGATTGCCTCTCGGGTTTGCACTTCCAGCTGAATTGGCCATAGAATCAATTGTGTCGAGAAAGTTTTTGAATTTGAGGCCTCGGGTGCGGAGTTTTTGACGTCGTCGCCCATGGCCAAATTGCGCGCACGCTTGTGCGCCGTTTTTACAAAGTTTTCAGATTGCCTTTCGGGTTTGCATCCCTCACTGAATTGGCCATAGAATCAATTGTGTCGAGACGGTTTTTGAATTTGAGGCCTAGGGTGCGGAGTTTTTAACGTTGTCGCCCATAGCCAAACTTGCGGGCATGGTTGTGTGCCGTTTTTACAAAGTTTTCAGATTGCCTCTCAGGTTTGCATCCCTCACTGAATTGGCCATAGAATCAATTGTGTCGCGACGGTTTTTGAATTTGAGGCCTCGGGTACGGAGTTTTTGACGTCGTCGCCCATAGCCAAATTGCGCGCACACTTGTGCGCCGTTTTTACAAAGTTTTCAGATTGCCTCTCGGGTTTGCATTTCCAGCTGAATTGGCCATAGAATCAATTGTGTCGAGAAAGTTTTTGAATTTGAGGCCTCGGGTGCGGAGTTTTTGACGTCGTCGCCCATGGCCAAATTGCGCGCACGCTTGTGCGCCGTTTTTACAAAGTTTTCAGATTGCCTCCCAGGTTTGCATCCCTCACTGAATTGGCCATAGAATCAATTGTGTCGAGACGGTTTTTGAATTTGAGGCCTCGGGTGCTGAGTTTTTGACGTCGTCGCCCATAGCCAAATTGCACGCACACTTGTGCGCCGTTTTTACAAAGTTTTCAGATTGCCTCTCGGGTTTGCATTTCTAGCTGAATTAGCCATAGAATCAATTGGTGTCGAGATTTTTTTTGAAATTGAGGCCTCGGGTGCAGATTTTTTGACGTCGTCGCTCATAGCCAAATTGCGCGCACGCTTGTGCGCCGTTTTTACAAAGTTTTCAGATTGCCTCTCGGGTTTGCAGTCCCAGCTGAATTGGCCATAGAATCAATTGTGTCGAGAAAGTATTTGAATTTGAGGCCTCGGGTGCGGAGTTTTTGACGTCGTCGCCCATAGCCAAACTTGCGCGCATGGTTGTGTGCCGTTTTTACAAAGTTTTCAGATTGCCTCCCAGGTTTGCATCCCTCACTGAATTGGCCATAGAATCAATTGTGTCGAGACGGTTTTTGAATTTGAGGCCTCGGGTGCGGAGGTTTTGACGTCGTCGCCCATAGCCAAACTTGCGCGCATGGTTGTGTGCCGTTTTTACAAAGTTTTCAGATTGCCTCCCAGGTTTGCATCCCTCACTGAATTGGCCATAGAATCAATTGTGTCGAGACGGTTTTTGAATTTGAGGCCTCGGGTGCGGAGTTTTTGACGTCGTCGCCCATAGCCAAATTGCACGCACACTTGTGCGCCGTTTTTACAAAGTTTTCAGATTGCCTCTCGGGTTTGCATTTCTAGCTGAATTAGCCATAGAATCAATTGGTGTCGAGAATTTTTTTGAAATTGAGGCCTCGGGTGCAGATTTTTTGACGTCGTCGCCCATAGCCAAATTGCGCGCACGCTTGTGCGCCGTTTTTACAAAGTTTTCAGATTGCCTCTCGGGTTTGCAGTCCCAGCTGAATTGGCCATAGAATCAATTGTGTCGAGAAAGTATTTGAATTTGAGGCCTCGGGTGCGGAGTTTTTGACGTCGTCGCCCATAGCCAAACTTGCGCGCATGGTTGTGTGCCGTTTTTACAAAGTTTTCAGATTGCCTCCCAGGTTTGCATCCCTCACTGACTTGGCCATAGAATCAATTGTGTCGAGACAGTTTTTGAATTTGAGGCCTCGGGTGCGGAGTTTTTGACGTCGTCGCCCATAGCCGAATTGCGCGCACACTTGTGCGCCGTTTTTACAAAGTTTTCAGATTGCCTCTCGGGTTTGCATTTCCAGCTGAATTAGCCATAGAATCAATTGTGTCGAGAAAATTTTTGAAATTGAGGCCTCGGGTGCAGAGTTTTTGACGTCGTCGCCCATAGCCAAATTGCGCGCACGCTTGTGCGCCGTTTTTACAAAGTTTTCAGATTGCCTCTCGGGTTTGCATTCCCAGCTGAATTGGCCATAAAATCAATTGTGTCGAAAAAGTTTTTGAATTTGAGGCCTCGGGTGCGGAGTTTTTGACGTCGTCGCCCATAGCCAAACTTGCGCGCATGGTTGTGTGCCGTTTTTACAAATTTTCAGATTGCCTCCCAGGTTTGCATCCCTCACTGAATTGGCCATAGAATCAATTGTGTCGAGACGGTTTTTGAATTTGAGGCCTCGGGTGCAGAGATTTTGACATCGTCGCCCATAGCCAAATTGCGCGCACATTTGTGCGCCGTTTTTACAAAGTTTTCAGATTGCCTCTCGGGTTTGCATTTCCAGCTGAATTGGCCATATAATCAATTGTGTCGAGAAAAATTTTGAATTTGAGGCCTCGGGTGCGGAGTTTTTGACGTCGTCGCCCATAGCCAAACTTGCGCGCATGGTTGTGTGCCGTTTTTAAAAAGTTTTAAGATTGCCTCCCAGGTTTGCATCCCTCACTGAATTGGCCATAGAATCAATTGTGTCGAGACAGTTTTTGAATTTGAGGCCTCGGGTTCGGAGTTTTTGACGTCGTCGCCCATAGCCAAACTTGCGCGCATGGTTGTGTGCCGTTTTTACAAAGTTTTCAGATTGCCTCCCAGGTTTGCATCCCTCACTGAATTGGCCATATAATCAATTGTGTCGAGACGGTTTTTGAATTTGAGGCCTCGGGTGCGGAGTTTTTGACGTCGTCGCCCATAGCCAAATTGCGCGCATGCTTGTGCGTCGTTTTTACAAAGTTTTCAGATTGCCTCTCGGGTTTGCACTTCCAGCTGAATTGGCCATAGAATCAATTGTGTCGAGAAAGTTTTTGAATTTGAGGCCTCGGGTGCGGAGTTTTTGACGTCGTCGCCCATGGCCAAATTGCGCGCACGCTTGTGCGCCGTTTTTACAAAGTTTTCAGATTGCCTCTCGGGTTTGCATCCCTCACTGAATTGGCCATAGAATCAATTGTGTCGAGACGATTTTTGAATTTGAGGCATAGGGTGCGGAGTTTTTGACGTCGTCGCCCATAGCCAAACTTGCGGGCATGGTTGTGTGCCGTTTTTACAAAGTTTTCAGATTGCCTCTCAGGTTTGCATCCCTCACTGACTTGGCCATAGAATCAATTGTGTCGAGACGGTTTTTGAATTTGAGGCCTCGGGTGCGGAGTTTTTGACGTCGTCGCCCATAGCCGAATTGCGCGCACACTTGTGCGCCGTTTTTACAAAGTTTTCAGATTGCCTCTCGGGTTTGCATTACCAGCTGAATTAGCCATAGAATCAATTGTGTCGAGAAAATTTTTGAAATTGAGGCCTCGGGTGCAGAGTTTTTGACGTCGTCGCCCATAGCCAAATTGCGCGCACGCTTGTGCGCCGTTTTTACAAAGTTTTCAGATTGCCTCTCGGGTTTGCATTCCCAGCTGAATTGGCCATAAAATCAATTGTGTCGAAAAAGTTTTTGAATTTGAGGCCTCGGGTGCGGAGTTTTTGACGTCGTCGCCCATAGCCAAACTTGCGCGCATGGTTGTGTGCCGTTTTTACAAATTTTCAGATTGCCTCCCAGGTTTGCATCCCTCACTGAATTGGCCATAGAATCAATTGTGTCGAGACGGTTTTTGAATTTGAGGCCTCGGGTGCAGAGATTTTGACATCGTCGCCCATAGCCAAATTGCGCGCACATTTGTGCGCCGTTTTTACAAAGTTTTCAGATTGCCTCTCGGGTTTGCATTTCCAGCTGAATTGGCCATATAATCAATTGTGTCGAGAAAAATTTTGAATTTGAGGCCTCGGGTGCGGAGTTTTTGACGTCGTCGCCCATAGCCAAACTTGCGCGCATGGTTGTGTGCCGTTTTTACAAAGTTTTAAGATTGCCTCCCAGGTTTGCATCCCTCACTGAATTGGCCATAGAATCAATTGTGTCGAGACAGTTTTTGAATTTGAGGCCTCGGGTGCGGAGTTTTTGACGTCGTCGCCCATAGCCAAACTTGCGCGCATGGTTGTGTGCCGTTTTTACAAAGTTTTCAGATTGCCTCCCAGGTTTGCATCCCTCACTGAATTGGCCATATAATCAATTGTGTCGAGACGGTTTTTGAATTTGAGGCCTCGGGTGCGGAGTTTTTGACGTCGTCGCCCATAGCCAAATTGCGCGCATGCTTGTGCGTCGTTTTTACAAAGTTTTCAGATTGCCTCTCGGGTTTGCACTTCCAGCTGAATTGGCCATAGAATCAATTGTGTCGAGAAAGTTTTTGAATTTGAGGCCTCGGGTGCGGAGTTTTTGACGTCGTCGCCCATGGCCAAATTGCGCGCACGCTTGTGCGCCGTTTTTACAAAGTTTTCAGATTGCCTCTCGGGTTTGCATCCCTCACTGAATTGGCCATAGAATCAATTGTGTCGAGACGATTTTTGAATTTGAGGCCTAGGGTGCGGAGTTTTTGACGTCGTCGCCCATAGCCAAACTTGCGGGCATGGTTGTGTGCCGTTTTTACAAAGTTTTCAGATTGCCTCTCAGGTTTGCATCCCTCACTGACTTGGCCATAGAATCAATTGTGTCGAGACGGTTTTTGAATTTGAGGCCTCGGGTGCGGAGTTTTTGACGTCGTCGCCCATAGCCGAATTGCGCGCACACTTGTGCGCCGTTTTTACAAAGTTTTCAGATTGCCTCTCGGGTTTGCATTTCCAGCTGAATTAGCCATAGAATCAATTGTGTCGAGAAAATTTTTGAAATTGAGGCCTCGGGTGCAGAGTTTTTGACGTCGTCGCCCATAGCCAAATTGCGCGCACGCTTGTGCGCCGTTTTTACAAAGTTTTCAGATTGCCTCTCGGGTTTGCATTCCCAGCTGAATTGGCCATAAAATCAATTGTGTCGAAAAAGTTTTTGAATTTGAGGCCTCGGGTGCGGAGTTTTTGACGTCGTCGCCCATAGCCAAACTTGCGCGCATGGTTGTGTGCCGTTTTTACAAATTTTCAGATTGCCTCCCAGGTTTGCATCCCTCACTGAATTGGCCATAGAATCAATTGTGTCGAGACGGTTTTTGAATTTGAGGCCTCGGGTGCAGAGATTTTGACATCGTCGCCCATAGCCAAATTGCGCGCACATTTGTGCGCCGTTTTTACAAAGTTTTAAGATTGCCTCTCGGGTTTGCATTTCCAGCTGAATTGGCCATATAATCAATTGTGTCGAGAAAAATTTTGAATTTGAGGCCTCGGGTGCGGAGTTTTTGACGTCGTCGCCCATAGCCAAACTTGCGCGCATGGTTGTGTGCCGTTTTTACAAAGTTTTAAGATTGCCTCCCAGGTTTGCATCCCTCACTGAATTGGCCATAGAATCAATTGTGTCGAGACAGTTTTTGAATTTGAGGCCTCGGGTGCGGAGTTTTTGACGTCGTCGCCCATAGCCAAACTTGCGCGCATGGTTGTGTGCCGTTTTTACAAAGTTTTCAGATTGCCTCCCAGGTTTGCATCCCTCACTGAATTGGCCATATAATCAATTGTGTCGAGACGGTTTTTGAATTTGAGGCCTCGGGTGCGGAGTTTTTGACGTCGTCGCCCATAGCCAAATTGCGCGCATGCTTGTGCGTCGTTTTTACAAAGTTTTCAGATTGCCTCTCGGGTTTGCACTTCCAGCTGAATTGGCCATAGAATCAATTGTGTCGAGAAAGTTTTTGAATTTGAGGCCTCGGGTGCGGAGTTTTTGACGTCGTCGCCCATGGCCAAATTGCGCGCACGCTTGTGCGCCGTTTTTACAAAGTTTTCAGATTGCCTCTCGGGTTTGCATCCCTCACTGAATTGGCCATAGAATCAATTGTGTCGAGACGATTTTTGAATTTGAGGCCTAGGGTGCGGAGTTTTTGACGTCGTCGCCCATAGCCAAACTTGCGGGCATGGTTGTGTGCCGTTTTTACAAAGTTTTCAGATTGCCTCTCAGGTTTGCATCCCTCACTGAATTGGCCATAGAATCAATTGTGTCGCGACGGTTTTTGAATTTGAGTCCTCGGGTACGGAGTTTTTGACGTCGTCGCCCATAGCCAAATTGCGCGCACACTTGTGCGCCGTTTTTACAAAGTTTTCAGATTGCCTCTCGGGTTTACATTTCCAGCTGAATTGGCCATAGAATCAATTGTGTCGAGAAAGTTTTTGAATTTGAGGCCTCGGGTGCGGAGTTTTTGACGTCGTCGCCCATAGCCAAACTTGCGCGCATGGTTGTGTGCCGTTTTTACAAAGTTTTCAGATTGCCTCCCAGGTTTGCATCCCTCACTGAATTGGCCATAGAATCAATTGTGTCGAGACGGTTTTTGAATTTGAGGCCTCGGGTGCGGAGGTTTTGACGTCGTCGCCCATAGCCAAACTTGCGCGCATGGTTGTGTGCCGTTTTTACAAAGTTTTCAGATTGCCTCCCAGGTTTGCATCCCTCACTGAATTGGCCATAGAATCAATTGTGTCGAGACGGTTTTTGAATTTGAGGCCTCGGGTGCGGAGTTTTTTACGTCGTCGCCCATAGCCAAATTGTGCGCACAATTGTGCGCCGTTTTTACAAAGTTTTCAGATTGCCTCTCGGGTTTGCATTTCTAGCTGAATTAGCCATAGAATCAATTGGTGTCGAGAAATTTTTTGAAATTGAGGCCTCGGGTGCAGAGTTTTTGACGTCGTCGCCCATAGTCAAATTGCGCGCACGCTTGTGCGCCGTTTTTACAAAGTTTTCAGATTGCCTCTCGGGTTTGCAGTCCCAGCTGAATTGGCCATATAATCAATTGTGTCGAGAAAGTATTTGAATTTGAGGCCTCGGGTGCGGAGTTTTTGACGTCGTCGCCCATAGCCAAACTTGCGCGCATGGTTGTGTGCCGTTTTTACAAAGTTTTCAGATTGCCTCCCAGGTTTGCATCCCTCACTGAATTGGCCATATAATCAATTGTGTCGAGACGGTTTTTGAATTTGAGGCCTCGGGTGCGGAGTTTTTGACGTCGTCGCCCATAGCCGAATTGCGCGCACACTTGTGCGCCGTTTTTACAAAGTTTTCAGATTGCCTCTCGGGTTTGCACTTCCAGCTGAATTGGCCATAGAATCAATTGTGTCGAGAAAGTTTTTGAATTTGAGGCCTCGGGTGCAGAGTTTTTGACGTCGTCGCCCATAGCCAAATTGCGCGCACGCTTGTGCGCCGTTTTTACAAAGTTTTCAGATTGCCTCTCGGGTTTGCATCCCTCACTGAATTGGCCATAGAATCAATTGTGTCGAGACGGTTTTTGAATTTGAGGCCTAGGGTGCGGAGTTTTTGACGTCGTCGCCCATAGCCAAACTTGCGGGCATGGTTGTGTGCCGTTTTTACAAAGTTTTCAGATTGCCTCTCAGGTTTGCATCCCTCACTGAATTGGCCATAGAATCAATTGTGTCGCGACGGTTTTTGAATTTGAGTCCTCGGGTACGGACTTTTTGACGTCGTCGCCCATAGCCAAATTGCGCGCACACTTGTGCGCCGTTTTTACAAAGTTTTCAGATTGCCTCTCGGGTTTACATTTCCAGCTGAATTGGCCATAGAATCAATTGTGTCGAGAAAGTTTTTGAATTTGAGGCCTCGGGTGCGGAGTTTTTGACGTCGTCGCCCATAGCCAAACTTGCGCGCATGGTTGTGTGCCGTTTTTACAAAGTTTTCAGATTGCCTCCCAGGTTTGCATCCCTCACTGAATTGGCCATAGAATCAATTGTGTCGAGACGGTTTTTGAATTTGAGGCCTCGGGTGCGGAGGTTTTGACGTCGTCGCCCATAGCCAAACTTGCGCGCATGGTTGTGTGCCGTTTTTACAAAGTTTTCAGATTGCCTCCCAGGTTTGCATCCCTCACTGAATTGGCCATAGAATCAATTGTGTCGAGACGGTTTTTGAATTTGAGGCCTCGGGTGCAGAGTTTTTTACGTCGTCGCCCATAGCCAAATTGCGCGCACACTTGTGCGCCGTTTTTACAAAGTTTTCAGATTGCCTCTCGGGTTTGCATTTCTAGCTGAATTAGCCATAGAATCAATTGGTGTCGAGAAATTTTTTGAAATTGAGGCCTCGGGTGCAGAGTTTTTGACGTCGTCGCCCATAGTCAAATTGCGCGCACGCTTGTGCGCCATTTTTACAAAGTTTTCAGATTGCCTCTCGGGTTTGCAGTCCCAGCTGAATTGGCCATATAATCAATTGTGTCGAGAAAGTATTTGAATTTGAGGCCTCGGGTGCAGAGTTTTTGACGTCGTCGCCCATAGCCAAACTTGCGCGCATGGTTGTGTGCCGTTTTTACAAAGTTTTCAGATTGCCTCCCAGGTTTGCATCCCTCACTGAATTGGCCATAGAATCAATTGTGTCGAGACGGTTTTTGAATTTGAGGCCTCGGGTGCGGAGTTTTTGACGTCGTCGCCCATAGCCGAATTGCGCGCACACTTGTGCGCCGTTTTTACAAAGTTTTCAGATTGCCTCTCGGGTTTGCATTTCCAGCTGAATTAGCCATAGAATCAATTGTGTCGAGAAAATTTTTGAAATTGAGGCCTCGGGTGCAGAGTTTTTGACGTCGTCGCCCATAGCCAAATTGCGCGCACGCTTGTGCGCCGTTTTTACAAAGTTTTCAGATTGCCTCTCGGGTTTGCACTCCCAGCTGAATTGGCCATAGAATCAATTGTGTCGAAAAAGTTTTTGAATTTGAGGCCTCGGGTGCGGAGTTTTTGACGTCGTCGCCCATTGCCAAACTTGCGCGCATGGTTGTGTGCCGTTTTTACAAAGTTTTCAGATTGCCTCTCGGGTTTGCATCCCTCACTGAATTGGCCATAGAATCAATTGTGTCGAGACGGTTTTTGAATTTGAGGCCTAGGGTAGGGTGCGGAGTTTTTGACGTCGTCGCCCATAGCCAAACTTGCGGGCATTGTTGTGTGCCGTTTTTACAAAGTTTTCAGATTGCCTCTCAGGTTTGCATCACTCACTGAATTGGCCATAGAATCAATTGTGTCGCGACGGTTTTTGAATTTGAGGCCTCGGGTGCGGAGTTTTTGACGTCGTCGCCCATAGCCAAATTGCGCGCACACTTGTGCGCCGTTTTTACAAAGTTTTCAGATTGCCTCTCGGGTTTGCATTTCCAGCTGAATTGGCCATAGAATCAATTGTGTCGAGAAAGTTTTTGAATTTGAGGCCTCGGGTGCGGAGTTTTTGACGTCGTCGCCCATAGCCAAACTTGCGCGCATGGTTGTGTGCCGTTTTTACAAAGTTTTCAGATTGCCTCCCAGGTTTGCATCCCTCACTGAATTGGCCATAGAATCAATTGTGTCGAGACGGTTTTTGAATTTGAGGCCTCGGGTGCGGAGGTTTTGACGTCGTCGCCCATAGCCAAACTTGCGCGCATGGTTGTGTGCCGTTTTTACAAAGTTTTCAGATTGCCTCCCAGGTTTGCATCCCTCACTGAATTGGCCATAGAATCAATTGTGTCGAGACGGTTTTTGAATTTGAGGCCTCGGGTGCGGAGTTTTTGACGTCGTCGCCCATAGCCGAATTGCGCGCACACTTGTGCGCCGTTTTTACAAAGTTTTCAGATTGCCTCTCGGGTTTGCATTTCCAGCTGAATTAGCCATAGAATCAATTGTGTCGAGAAAATTTTTGAAATTGAGGCCTCGGGTGCAGAGTTTTTGACGTCGTCGCCCATAGCCAAATTGCGCGCACGCTTGTGCGCCGTTTTTACAAAGTTTTCAGATTGCCTCTCGGGTTTGCACTCCCAGCTGAATTGGCCATAGAATCAATTGTGTCGAAAAAGTTTTTGAATTTGAGGCCTCGGGTGCGGAGTTTTTGACGTCGTCGCCCATTGCCAAACTTGCGCGCATGGTTGTGTGCCGTTTTTACAAAGTTTTCAGATTGCCTCTCGGGTTTGCATCCCTCACTGAATTGGCCATAGAATCAATTGTGTCGAGACGGTTTTTGAATTTGAGGCCTAGGGTAGGGTGCGGAGTTTTTGACGTCGTCGCCCATAGCCAAACTTGCGGGCATTGTTGTGTGCCGTTTTTACAAAGTTTTCAGATTGCCTCTCAGGTTTGCATCCCTCACTGAATTGGCCATAGAATCAATTGTGTCGCGACGGTTTTTGAATTTGAGGCCTCGGGTGCGGAGTTTTTGACGTCGTCGCCCATAGCCAAACTTGCGCGCATGGTTGTGTGCCATTTTTACAAAGTTTTAAGATTACCTCCCAGGTTTGCATCCCTCACTGAATTGGCCATAGAATCAATTGTGTCGAGACAGTTTTTGAATTTGAGGCCTCGGGTGCGGAGTTTTTGACGTCGTCGCCCATAGCCAAACTTGCGCGCATGGTTGGGTGTCGTTTTTACAAAGTTTTCAGATTGTCTCCCAGGTTTGCATCCTTCACTGAATTGGCCATAGAATCAATTGTGTTGAGACGGTTTTTGAATTTGAGGCCTCGGGTGCGGAGTTTTTGACGTCGTCGCCCATAGCCAAACTTGCGCGCATGGTTGTGTGCCGTTTTTACAAAGTTTTCAGATTGCCTCCCAGGTTTGCATCCCTCACTGAATTGGCCATAGAATCAATTGTGTCGAGACGGTTTTTGAATTTGAGGCCTCGGGTGCGGAGTTTTTGACGTCGTCGCCCATAGCCAAATTGCGCGCACACTTGTGCGCCATTTTTACAAAGTTTTCAGATTGCCTCTCGGGTTTTCATTTCCAGCTGAATTGGCCATAGAATCAATTGTGTCGAGAAAGTTTTTGAATTTGAGGCCTCGGGTGCGGAGTTTTTGACGTCGTCGCCCATAGCCAAACTTGCGCGCATGGTTGTGTGCCGTTTTTACAAAGTTTTCAGATTGCCTCCCAGGTTTGCATCCCTCACTGAATTGGCCATATAATCAATTGTGTCGAGACGGTTTTTGAATTTGAGGCCTCGGGTGCGGAGATTTTGACGTCGTCGCCCATAGCCAAATTGCGCGCACATTTATGCGCCGTTTTTACAAAGTTTTCAGATTGCCTCTCGGGTTTGCATTTCCAGCTGAATTGGCCATATAATCAATTGTGTCTAGAAAAATTTTGAATTTGAGGCCTCGGGTGCGGAGGTTTTGACGTCGTCGCCCATAGCCAAACTTGCGCGCATGGTTGTGTGCCGTTTTTACAAAGTTTTCAGATTGCCTCCCAGGTTTGCATCCCTCACTGAATTGGCCATAGAATCAATTGTGTCGAGACGGTTTTTGAATTTGAGGCCTCGGGTGCGGAGTTTTTGACGTCGTCGCCCATAGCCAAATTGCGCGCACACTTGTGCGCCGTTTTTACAAAGTTTTCAGATTGCCTCTCGGGTTTGCATTTCTAGCTGAATTAGCCATAGAATCAATTGGTGTCGAGAAATTTTTTGAAATTGAGGCCTCGGGTGCAGAGTTTTTGACGTCGTCGCCCATAGCCAAATTGCGCGCACGCTTGTGCGCCGTTTTTACAAAGTTTTCAGATTGCCTCTCGGGTTTGCAGTCCCAGCTGAATTGGCCATAGAATCAATTGTGTCGAGAAAGTATTTGAATTTGAGGCCTCGGGTGCGGAGTTTTTGACGTCGTCGCCCATAGCCAAACTTGCGCGCATGGTTGTGTGCCGTTTTTACAAAGTTTTCAGATTGCCTCCCAGGTTTGCATCCCTCACTGAATTGGCCATAGAATCAATTGTGTCGAGACGGTTTTTGAATTTGAGGCCTCGGGTGCGGAGTTTTTGACGTCGTCGCCCATAGCCAAACTTGCGCGCATGGTTGTGTGTCGTTTTTACAAAGTTTTCAGATTGCCTCCCAGGTTTGCATCCTTCACTGAATTGGCCATAGAATCAATTGTGTTGAGACGGTTTTTGAATTTGAGGCCTAGGGTGCGGAGTTTTTGACGTCGTCGCCCATAGCCAAACTTGCGGGCATGGTTGTGTGCCGTTTTTACAAAGTTTTCAGATTGCCTCTCAGGTTTGCATCCCTCACTGAATTGGCCATAGAATCAATTGTGTCGCGACGGTTTTTGAATTTGAGGCCTCGGGTGTGGAGTTTTTGACGTCGTCGCGCATAGCCGAATTGCGCGCACACTTGTGCGCCGTTTTTACAAAGTTTTCAGATTGCCTCTCGGGTTTGCATTTCCAGCTGAATTAGCCATAGAATTAATTGTGTCGAGAAATTTTTTGAAATTGAGGCCTCGGGTGCAGAGTTTTTGACGTCGTCGCCCATAGCCAAATTGCGCGCACGCTTGTGCGCCGTTTTTACAAAGTTTTCAGATTGCCTCTCGGGTTTGCATTCCCAGCTGAATTGGCCATAGAATCAATTGTGTCGAAAAAGTTTTTGAATTTGAGGCCTCGGGTGCGGAGTTTTTGACGTAGTCGCCCATAGCCAAACTTGCGCGCATGGTTGTGTGCCGTTTTTACAAAGTTTTCAGATTGCCTCCCAGGTTTGCATCCCTCACTGAATTGGCCATATAATCAATTGTGTCGAGACGGTTTTTGAATTTGAGGCCTCGGGTGCGGAGTTTTTGACGTCGTCGCCCATAGCCAAATTGCGCGCACACTTGTGCGCCGTTTTTACAAAGTTTTCAGATTGCCTCTCGGGTTTGCATTTCCAGCTGAATTGGCCATAGAATCAATTGTGTCGAGAAAGTTTTTGAATTTGAGGCCTTGGGTGCGGAGTTTTTGACGTCGTCGCCCATAGCCAAACTTGCGCGCATGGTTGTGTGCCGTTTTTACAAATTTTCAGATTGCCTCCCAGGTTTGCATCCCTCACTGAATTGGCCATAGAATCAATTGTGTCGAGACGGTTTTTGAATTTGAGGCCTCGGGTGCGGAGATTTTGACGTCATCGCCCATAGCCAAATTGCGCGCACATTTGTGCGCCATTTTTACAAAGTTTTCAGATTGCCTCTCGGGTTTGCATTTCCAGCTGAATTGGCCATATAATCAATTGTGTCGAGAAAAATTTTGAATTTGAGGCCTCGGGTGCGGAGTTTTTGACGTCGTCGCCCATAGCCAAACTTGCGCGCATGGTTGTGTGCCATTTTTACAAAGTTTTAAGATTACCTCCCAGGTTTGCATCCCTCACTGAATTGGCCATAGAATCAATTGTGTCGAGACAGTTTTTGAATTTGAGGCCTCGGGTGCGGAGTTTTTGACGTCGTCGCCCATAGCCAAACTTGCGCGCATGGTTGTGTGTCGTTTTTACAAAGTTTTCAGATTGTCTCCCAGGTTTGCATCCTTCACTGAATTGGCCATAGAATCAATTGTGTTGAGACGGTTTTTGAATTTGAGGCCTAGGGTGCGGAGTTTTTGACGTCGTCGCCCATAGCCAAACTTGCGGGCATGGTTGTGTGCCGTTTTTACAAAGTTTTCAGATTGCCTCTCAGGTTTGCATCCCTCACTGAATTGGCCATAGAATCAATTGTGTCGCGACGGTTTTTGAATTTGAGGCCTCGGGTGCGGAGTTTTTGACGTCGTCGCCCATAGCCGAATTGCGCGCACACTTGTGCGCCGTTTTTACAAAGTTTTCAGATTGCCTCTCGGGTTTGCATTTCCAGCTGAATTGGCCATAGAATCAATTGTGTCGAGAAAGTTTTTGAATTTGAGGCCTTGGGTGCGGAGTTTTTGACGTCGTCGCCCATAGCCAAACTTGCGCGCATGGTTGTGTGCCGTTTTTACAAATTTTCAGATTGCCTCCCAGGTTTGCATCCCTCACTGAATTGGCCATAGAATCAATTGTGTCGAGACGGTTTTTGAATTTGAGGCCTCGGGTGCGGAGATTTTGACGTCATCGCCCATAGCCAAATTGCGCGCACATTTGTGCGCCATTTTTACAAAGTTTTCAGATTGCCTCTCGGGTTTGCATTTCCAGCTGAATTGGCCATATAATCAATTGTGTCGAGAAAAATTTTGAATTTGAGGCCTCGGGTGCGGAGTTTTTGACGTCGTCGCCCATAGCCAAACTTGCGCGCATGGTTGTGTGCCATTTTTACAAAGTTTTAAGATTACCTCCCAGGTTTGCATCCCTCACTGAATTGGCCATAGAATCAATTGTGTCGAGACAGTTTTTGAATTTGAGGCCTCGGGTGCGGAGTTTTTGACGTCGTCGCCCATAGCCAAACTTGCGCGCATGGTTGTGTGTCGTTTTTACAAAGTTTTCAGATTGTCTCCCAGGTTTGCATCCTTCACTGAATTGGCCATAGAATCAATTGTGTTGAGACGGTTTTTGAATTTGAGGCCTAGGGTGCGGAGTTTTTGACGTCGTCGCCCATAGCCAAACTTGCGGGCATGGTTGTGTGCCGTTTTTACAAAGTTTTCAGATTGCCTCTCAGGTTTGCATCCCTCACTGAATTGGCCATAGAATCAATTGTGTCGCGACGGTTTTTGAATTTGAGGCCTCGGGTGCGGAGTTTTTGACGTCGTCGCCCATAGGCGAATTGCGCGCACACTTGTGCGCCGTTTTTACAAAGTTTTCAGATTGCCTCTCGGGTTTGCATTTCCAGCTGAATTAGCCATAGAATCAATTGTGTCGAGAAATTTTTTGAAATTGAGGCCTCGGGTGCAGAGTTTTTGACGTCGTCGCCCATAGCCAAATTGCGCGCACGCTTGTGCGCCGTTTTTACAAAGTTTTCAGATTGCCTCTCGGGTTTGCATTCCCAGCTGAATTGGCCATAGAATCAATTGTGTCGAAAAAGTTTTTGAATTTGAGGCCTCGGGTGCGGAGTTTTTGACGTCGTCGCCCATAGCCAAACTTGCGCGCATGGTTGTGTGCCGTTTTTACAAAGTTTTCAGATTGCCTCCCAGGTTTGCATCCCTCACTGAATTGGCCATAGAATCAATTGTGTCGAGACGGTTTTTGAATTTGAGGCCTCGGGTGCGGAGTTTTTGACGTCGTCGCCCATAGCCAAATTGCGCGCACACTTGTGCGCCATTTTTACAAAGTTTTCAGATTGCCTCTCGGGTTTTCATTTCCAGCTGAATTGGCCATAGAATCAATTGTGTCGAGAAAGTTTTTGAATTTGAGGCCTCGGGTGCGGAGTTTTTGACGTCGTCGCCCATAGCCAAACTTGCGCGCATGGTTGTGTGCCGTTTTTACAAAGTTTTCAGATTGCCTCCCAGGTTTGCATCCCTCACTGAATTGGCCATATAATCAATTGTGTCGAGACGGTTTTTGAATTTGAGGCCTCGGGTGCGGAGATTTTGACGTCGTCGCCCATAGCCAAATTGCGCGCACATTTATGCGCCGTTTTTACAAAGTTTTCAGATTGCCTCTCGGGTTTGCATTTCCAGCTGAATTGGCCATATAATCAATTGTGTCTAGAAAAATTTTGAATTTGAGGCCTCGGGTGCGGAGTTTTTGACGTCGTCGCCCATAGCCAAACTTGCGCGCATGGTTGTGTGCCGTTTTTACAAAGTTTTAAGATTGCCTCCCAGGTTTGCATCCCTCACTGAATTGGCCATAGAATCAATTGTGTCGACACAGTTTTTGAATTTGAGGCCTCGGGTGCGGAGTTTTTGACGTCGTCGCCCATAGCCAAACTTGCGCGCATGGTTGTGTGTCGTTTTTACAAAGTTTTCAGATTGCCTCCCAGGTTTGCATCCTTCACTGAATTGGCCATAGAATCAATTGTGTTGAGACGGTTTTTGAATTTGAGGCCTAGGGTGCGGAGTTTTTGACGTCGTCGCCCATAGCCAAACTTGCGGGCATGGTTGTGTGCCGTTTTTACAAAGTTTTCAGATTGCCTCTCAGGTTTGCATCCCTCACTGAATTGGCCATAGAATCAATTGTGTCGCGACGGTTTTTGAATTTGAGGCCTCGGGTGCGGAGTTTTTGACGTCGTCGCCCATAGCCAAATTGCGCGCACACTTGTGCGCCGTTTTTACAAAGTTTTCAGATTGCCTCTCGGGTTTGCATTTCCAGCTGAATTGGCCATAGAATCAATTGTGTCGAGAAAGTTTTTGAATTTGAGGCCTCGGGTGCGGAGTTTTTGACGTCGTCGCCCATAGCCAAACTTGCGCGCATGGTTGTGTGCCGTTTTTACAAAGTTTTCAGATTGCCTCCCAGGTTTGCATCCCTCACTGAATTGGCCATAGAATCAATTGTGTCGAGACGGTTTTTGAATTTGAGGCCTCGGGTGCGGAGATTTTGACGTCGTCGCCCATAGCCAAATTGCGCGCACATTTGTGCGCCGTTTTTACAAAGTTTTCAGATTGCCTCTCGGGTTTGCATTTCCAGCTGAATTGGCCATATAATCAATTGTGTCGAGAAAATTTTTGAATTTGAGGCCTCGGGTGCGGAGTTTTTGACG
Organism: Galeopsis tetrahit; assembly: GCA_963675135.1. Lineage (NCBI taxonomy): Eukaryota > Viridiplantae > Streptophyta > Magnoliopsida > Lamiales > Lamiaceae > Galeopsis > Galeopsis tetrahit. The sequence goes on from OY776126.1 coordinate 71,068,761, forward strand.
TCGTCGCCCATAGCCAAACTTGCGGGCATGGTTGTGTGCCGTTTTTACAAAGTTTTTAGATTGCCTCTCAGGTTTGCATCCCCCACTGAATTGGCCATAGAATCAATTGTGTCGAGACAGTTTTTGAATTTGAGGCCTCGGGTGCGGAGTTTTTGACGTCGTCGCCCATAGCCGAATTGCGCGCACACTTGTGCGCCGTTTTTACAAAGTTTTCAGATTGCCTCTCGGGTTTGCATTTCCAGCTGAATTAGCCATAGAATCAATTGTGTCGAGAAATTTTTTGAAATTGAGGCCTCGGGTGCAGAGTTTTTGACGTCGTCGCCCATAGCCAAATTGCGCGCACGCTTGTGCGCCGTTTTTACAAAGTTTTCAGATTGCCTCTCGGGTTTGCACTCCCAGCTGAATTGGCCATAGAATCAATTGTGTCGAAAAAGTTTTTGAATTTGAGGCCTCGGGTGCGGAGTTTTTGACGTCGTCGCCCATAGCCAAACTTGCGCGCATGGCTGTGTGCCGTTTTTACAAAGTTTTCAGATTGCCTCCCAGGTTTGCATCGCTCACTGAATTGGCCATAGAATCAATTGTGTCGAGACGGGTTTTGAATTTGAGGCCTCGGGTGCGGAGTTTTTGACGTCGTCGCCCATAGCCAAATTGCGCGCACACTTGTGCGCCGTTTTTACAAAGTTTTCAGATTGCCTCTCGGGTTTGCATTTCCAGCTGAATTAGCCATAGAATCAATTGTGTCGAGAAAATTTTTGAAATTGAGGCCTCGGGTGCAGAGTTTTTGACGTCGTCGCCCATAGCCAAATTGCGCGCACGCTTGTGCGCCGTTTTTACAAAGTTTTCAGATTGCCTCTCGGGTTTGCATATCCAGCTGAATTGGCCATAGAATCAATTGTGTCGAGAAAGTTTTTGAATTTGAGGCCTCGGGTGCGGAGTTTTTGACGTCGTCGCCCATAGCCAAACTTGCGCGCATGGTTGTGTGCCGTTTTTACAAATTTTCAGATTGCCTCCCAGGTTTGCATCCCTCACTGAATTGGCCATAGAATCAATTGTGTCGAGACGGTTTTTGAATTTGAGGCCTCGGGTGCGGAGATTTTGACGTCGTCGCCCATAGCCAAATTGCGCGCACATTTGTGCGCCGTTTTTACAAAGTTTTCAGATTGCCTCTCGGGTTTGCATTTCCAGCTGAATTGGCCATATAATCAATTGTGTCGAGAAAAAATTTGAATTTGAGGCCTCGGGTGCGGAGTTTTTGACGTCGTCGCCCATAGCCAAACTTGCGCGCATGGTTGTGTGCCGTTTTTACAAAGTTTTAAGATTGCCTCCCAGGTTTGCATCCCTCACTGAATTGGCCATAGAATCAATTGTGTCGAGACAGTTTTTGAATTTGAGGCCTCGGGTGCGGAGTTTTTGACGTCGTCGCCCATAGACAAACTTGCGCGCATGGTTGTGTGTCATTTTTACAAAGTTTTCAGATTGCCTCCCAGGTTTGCATCCTTCACTGAATTGGCCATAGAATCAATTGTGTTGAGACGGTTTTTGAATTTGAGGCCTAGGGTGCGGAGTTTTTGACGTCGTCGCCCATAGCCAAACTTGCGGGCATGGTTGTGTGCCGTTTTTACAAAGTTTTCAGATTGCCTCTCAGGTTTGCATCCCTCACTGAATTGGCCATAGAATCAATTGTGTCGCGACGGTTTTTGAATTTGAGGCCTCGGGTGCGGAGTTTTTGACGTCGTCGCCCATAGCCAAATTGCGCGCACACTTGTGCGCCGTTTTTACAAAGTCTTCAGATTGCCTCTCGGGTTTGCATTTCCAGCTGAATTGGCCATAAAATCAATTGTGTCGAGAAAGTTTTTGAATTTGAGGCCTCGGGTGCGGAGTTTTTGATGTCGTCGCCCATAGCCAAACTTGCGCGCATGGTTGTGTGCCGTTTTTACAAAGTTTTCAGATTGCCTCCCAGGTTTGCATCCCTCACTGAATTGGCCATAGAATCAATTGTGTCGAGACGGTTTTTGAATTTGAGGCCTCGGGTGCGGAGATTTTGACGTCGTCGCCCATAGCCAAATTGCGCGCACATTTATGCGCCGTTTTTACAAAGTTTTCAGATTGCCTCTCGGGTTTGCATTTCCAGCTGAATTGGCCATATAATCAATTGTGTCGAGAAAATTTTTGAATTTGAGGCCTCGGGTGCGGAGTTTTTGACGTCGTCGCCCATAGCCAAACTTGCGGGCATGGTTGTGTGCCGTTTTTACAAAGTTTTTAGATTGCCTCTCAGGTTTGCATCCCTCACTGAATTGGCCATAGAATCAATTGTGTCGCGACGGTTTTTGAATTTGAGGCCTCGGGTGCGGAGTTTTTGACGTCGTCGCCCAAAGCCAAATTGCCCGCACACTTGTGCGCCGTTTTTACAAAGTTTTCAGATTGCCTCTCGGGTTTGCATTTCCAGCTGAATTAGCCATATAATCAATTGTGTCGAGAAAATTTTTGAAATTGAGGCCTCGGGTGCAGAGTTTTTGACGTCGTCGCCCATAGCCAAATTGCGCGCACGCTTGTGCGCCGTTTTTACAAAGTTTTCAGATTGCCTCTCGGGTTTGCATATCCAGCTGAATTGGCCATAGAATCAATTGTGTCGAGAAAGTTTTTGAATTTGAGGCCTCGGGTGCGGAGTTTTTGACGTCGTCGCCCATAGCCAAACTTGCGCGCATGGTTGTGTGCCGTTTTTACAAATTTTCAGATTGCCTCCCAGGTTTGCATCCCTCACTGAATTGGCCATAGAATCAATTGTGTCGAGACGGTTTTTGAATTTGAGGCCTCGGGTGCGGAGATTTTGACGTCGTCGCCCATAGCCAAATTGCGCGCACATTTGTGCGCCGTTTTTACAAAGTTTTCAGATTGCCTCTCGGGTTTGCATTTCCAGCTGAATTGGCCATATAATCAATTGTGTCGAGAAAAAATTTGAATTTGAGGCCTCGGGTGCGGAGTTTTTGACGTCGTCGCCCATAGCCAAACTTGCGCGCATGGTTGTGTGCCGTTTTTACAAAGTTTTAAGATTGCCTCCCAGGTTTGCATCCCTCACTGAATTGGCCATAGAATCAATTGTGTCGAGACAGTTTTTGAATTTGAGGCCTCGGGTGCGGAGTTTTTGACGTCGTCGCCCATAGACAAACTTGCGCGCATGGTTGTGTGTCGTTTTTACAAAGTTTTCAGATTGCCTCCCAGGTTTGCATCCTTCACTGAATTGGCCATAGAATCAATTGTGTTGAGACGGTTTTTGAATTTGAGGCCTAGGGTGCGGAGTTTTTGACGTCGTCGCCCATAGCCAAACTTGCGGGCATGGTTGTGTGCTGTTTTTACAAAGTTTTCAGATTGCCTCTCAGGTTTGCATCCCTCACTGAATTGGCCATAGAATCAATTGTGTCGCGACGGTTTTTGAATTTGAGGCCTCGGGTGCGGAGTTTTTGACGTCGTCGCCCATAGCCAAATTGCGCGCACACTTGTGCGCCGTTTTTACAAAGTTTTCAGATTACCTCTCGGGTTTGCATTTCCAGCTGAATTGGCCATAAAATCAATTGTGTCGAGAAAGTTTTTGAATTTGAGGCCTCGGGTGCGGAGTTTTTGACGTCGTCGCCCATAGCCAAACTTGCGCGCATGGTTGTGTGCCGTTTTTACAAAGTTTTCAGATTGCCTCCCAGGTTTGCATCCCTCACTGAATTGGCCATAGAATCAATTGTGTCGAGACGGTTTTTGAATTTGAGGCCTCGGGTGCGGAGATTTTGACGTCGTAGCCCATAGCCAAATTGCGCGCACATTTATGCGCCGTTTTTACAAAGTTTTCAGATTGCCTCTCGGGTTTGCATTTCCAGCTGAATTGGCCATATAATCAATTGTGTCGAGAAAATTTTTGAATTTGAGGCCTCGGGTGCGGAGTTTTTGACGTCGTCGCCCATAGCCAAACTTGCGGGCATGGTTGTGTGCCGTTTTTACAAAGTTTTTAGATTGCCTCTCAGGTTTGCATCCCTCACTGAATTGGCCATAGAATCAATTGTGTCGCGACGGTTTTTGAATTTGAGGCCTCGGGTGCGGAGTTTTTGACGTCGTCGCCCAAAGCCAAATTGCGCGCACACTTGTGCGCCGTTTTTACAAAGTTTTCAGATTGCCTCTCGGGTTTGCATTTCCAGCTGAATTAGCCATATAATCAATTGTGTCGAGAAAATTTTTGAAATTGAGGCCTCGGGTGCAGAGTTTTTGACGTCGTCGCCCATAGCCAAATTGCGCGCACGCTTGTGCGCCGTTTTTACAAAGTTTTCAGATTGCCTCTCGGGTTTGCATATCCAGCTGAATTGGCCATAGAATCAATTGTGTCGAGAAAGTTTTTGAATTTGAGGCCTCGGGTGCGGAGTTTTTGACGTCGTCGCCCATAGCCAAACTTGCGCGCATGGTTGTGTGCCGTTTTTACAAATTTTCAGATTGCCTCCCAGGTTTGCATCCCTCACTGAATTGGCCATAGAATCAATTGTGTCGAGACGGTTTTTGAATTTGAGGCCTCGGGTGCGGAGATTTTGACGTCGTCGCCCATAGCCAAATTGCGCGCACATTTGTGCGCCGTTTTTACAAAGTTTTCAGATTGCCTCTCGGGTTTGCATTTCCAGCTGAATTGGCCATATAATCAATTGTGTCGAGAAAAAATTTGAATTTGAGGCCTCGGGTGCGGAGTTTTTGACGTCGTCGCCCATAGCCAAACTTGCGTGCATGGTTGTGTGCCGTTTTTACAAAGTTTTCAAATTGCCTCTCAGGTTTGCATCCCTCACTGAATTGGCCATAGAATCAATTGTGTCGCGACGGTTTTTGAATTTGAGGCCTCGGGTGCGGAGTTTTTGACGTCGTCTCCCATAGCCAAATTGCGCGCACATTTATGCGCCGTTTTTACAAAGTTTTCAGATTGCCTCTCGGGTTTGCATTTCCAGCTGAATTGGCCATATAATCAATTGTGTCGAGAAATTTTTTGAATTTGAGGCCTCGGGTGCGGAGTTTTTCACGTCGTCGCCCAAAGCCAAATTGCGCGCACACTTGTGCGCCGTTTTTACAAAGTTTTCAGATTGCCTCTCGGGTTTGCATTTCCAGCTGAATTAGCCATATAATCAATTGTGTCGAGAAATTTTTTGAAATTGAGGCCTCGGGTGCAGAGTTTTTGACGTCGTCGCCCATAGCCAAATTGCGCGCACGCTTGTGCGCCGTTTTTACAAAGTTTTCAGATTGCCTCTCGGGTTTGCATATCCAGCTGAATTGGCCATAGAATCAATTGTGTCGAGAAAGTTTTTGAATTTGAGGCCTCGGGTGCGGAGTTTTTGACGTCGTCGCCCATAGCCAAACTTGCGCGCATGGTTGTGTGCCGTTTTTACAAATTTTCAGATTGCCTCCCAGGTTTGCATCCCTCACTGAATTGGCCATAGAATCAATTGTGTCGAGACGGTTTTTGAATTTGAGGCCTCGGGTGCGGAGATTTTGACGTCGTCGCCCATAGCCAAATTGCGCGCACATTTGTGCGCCGTTTTTACAAAGTTTTCAGATTGCCTCTCGGGTTTGCATTTCCAGCTGAATTGGCCATATAATCAATTGTGTCGAGAAAAAATTTGAATTTGAGGCCTCGGGTGCGGAGTTTTTGACGTCGTCGCCCATAGCCAAACTTGCGTGCATGGTTGTGTGCCGTTTTTACAAAGTTTTCAGATTGCCTCTCAGGTTTGCATCCCTCACTGAATTGGCCATAGAATCAATTGTGTCGCGACGGTTTTTGAATTTGAGGCCTCGGGTGCGGAGTTTTTGACGTCGTCGCCCATAGCCAAATTGCGCGCACATTTATGCGCCGTTTTTACAAAGTTTTCAGATTGCCTCTCGGGTTTGCATTTCCAGCTGAATTGGCCATATAATCAATTGTGTCGAGAAATTTTTTGAATTTGAGGCCTCGGGTGCGGAGTTTTTGACGTCGTCGCCCATAGCCAAACTTGCGGGCATGGTTGTGTGCCGTTTTTACAAAGTTTTTAGATTGCCTCTCAGGTTTGCATCCCTCACTGAATTGGCCATAGAATCAATTGTGTCGCGACGGTTTTTGAATTTGAGGCCTCGGGTGCGGAGTTTTTGACGTCGTCGCCCAAAGCCAAATTGCGCGCACACTTGTGCGCCGTTTTTACAAAGTTTTCAGATTGCCTCTCGGGTTTGCATTTCCAGCTGAATTAGCCATATAATCAATTGTGTCGAGAAAATTTTTGAAATTGAGGCCTCGGGTGCAGAGTTTTTGACGTCGTCGCCCATAGCCAAACTTGCGCGCATGGTTGTGTGTCGTTTTTACAAAGTTTTCAGATTGCCTCCCAGGTTTGCATCCTTCACTGAATTGGCCATATAATCAATTGTGTCGAGACGGTTTTTGAATTTGAGGCCTCGGGTGCGGAGATTTTGACGTCGTCGCCCATAGCCAAATTGCGCGCACATTTGTGCGCCGTTTTTACAAAGTTTTCAGATTGCCTCTCGGGTTTGCATTTCCAGCTGAATTGGCCATATAATCAATTGTGTCGAGAAAAAATTTGAATTTGAGGCCTCGGGTGCGGAGTTTTTGACGTCGTCGCCCATAGCCAAACTTGCGTGCATGGTTGTGTGCCGTTTTTACAAAGTTTTCAGATTGCCTCTCAGGTTTGCATCCCTCACTGAATTGGCCATAGAATCAATTGTGTCGCGACGGTTTTTGAATTTGAGGCCTCGGGTGCGGAGTTTTTGACGTCGTCGCCCATAGCCAAATTGCGCGCACATTTATGCGCCGTTTTTACAAAGTTTTCAGATTGCCTCTCGGGTTTGCATTTCCAGCTGAATTGGCCATATAATCAATTGTGTCGAGAAATTTTTTGAATTTGAGGCCTCGGGTGCGGAGTTTTTGACGTCGTCGCCCAAAGCCAAATTGCGCGCACACTTGTGCGCCGTTTTTACAAAGTTTTCAGATTGCCTCTCGGGTTTGCATTTCCAGCTGAATTAGCCATATAATCAATTGTGTCGAGAAAATTTTTGAAATTGAGGCCTCGGGTGCAGAGTTTTTGACGTCGTCGCCCATAGCCAAATTGCGCGCACGCTTGTGCGCCGTTTTTACAAAGTTTTCAGATTGCCTCTCGGGTTTGCATATCCAGCTGAATTGGCCATAGAATCAATTGTGTCGAGAAAGTTTTTGAATTTGAGGCCTCGGGTGCGGAGTTTTTGACGTCGTCGCCCATAGCCAAACTTGCGCGCATGGTTGTGTGCCGTTTTTACAAATTTTCAGATTGCCTCCCAGGTTTGCATCCCTCACTGAATTGGCCATAGAATCAATTGTGTCGAGACGGTTTTTGAATTTGAGGCCTCGGGTGCGGAGATTTTGACGTCGTCGCCCATAGCCAAATTGCGCGCACATTTGTGCGCCGTTTTTACAAAGTTTTCAGATTGCCTCTCGGGTTTGCATTTCCAGCTGAATTGGCCATATAATCAATTGTGTCGAGAAAAAATTTGAATTTGAGGCCTCGGGTGCGGAGTTTTTGACGTCGTCGCCCATAGCCAAACTTGCGTGCATGGTTGTGTGTCGTTTTTACAAAGTTTTCAGATTGCCTCTCAGGTTTGCATCCCTCACTGAATTGGCCATAGAATCAATTGTGTCGCGACGGTTTTTGAATTTGAGGCCTCGGGTGCGGAGTTTTTGACGTCGTCGCCCATAGCCAAATTGCGCGCACATTTATGCGCCGTTTTTACAAAGTTTTCAGATTGCCTCTCGGGTTTGCATTTCCAGCTGAATTGGCCATATAATCAATTGTGTCGAGAAATTTTTTGAATTTGAGGCCTCGGGTGCGGAGTTTTTGACGTCGTCGCCCATAGCCAAACTTGCGGGCATGGTTGTGTGCCGTTTTTACAAAGTTTTTAGATTGCCTCTCAGGTTTGCATCCCTCACTGAATTGGCCATAGAATCAATTGTGTCGCGACGGTTTTTGAATTTGAGGCCTCGGGTGCGGAGTTTTTGACGTCGTCGCCCAAAGCCAAATTGCGCGCACACTTGTGCGCCGTTTTTACAAAGTTTTCAGATTGCCTCTCGGGTTTGCATTTCCAGCTGAATTAGCCATATAATCAATTGTGTCGAGAAAATTTTTGAAATTGAGGCCTCGGGTGCAGAGTTTTTGACGTCGTCGCCCATAGCCAAATTGCGCGCACGCTTGTGCGCCGTTTTTACAAAGTTTTCAGATTGCCTCTCGGGTTTGCATATCCAGCTGAATTGGCCATAGAATCAATTGTGTCGAGAAAGTTTTTGAATTTGAGGCCTCGGGTGCGGAGTTTTTGACGTCGTCGCCCATAGCCAAACTTGCGCGCATGGTTGTGTGCCGTTTTTACAAATTTTCAGATTGCCTCCCAGGTTTGCATCCCTCACTGAATTGGCCATAGAATCAATTGTGTCGAGACGGTTTTTGAATTTGAGGCCTCGGGTGCGGAGATTTTGACGTCGTCGCCCATAGCCAAATTGCGCGCACATTTGTGCGCCGTTTTTACAAAGTTTTCAGATTGCCTCTCGGGTTTGCATTTCCAGCTGAATTGGCCATATAATCAATTGTGTCGAGAAAAATTTTGAATTTGAGGCCTCGGGTGCGGAGTTTTTGACGTCGTCGCCCATAGCCAAACTTGCGCGCATGGTTGTGTGCCGTTTTTACAAAGGTTTAAGATTGCCTCCCAGGTTTGCATCCCTCACTGAATTGGCCATAGAATCAATTGTGTCGAGACAGTTTTTGAATTTGAGGCCTCGGGTGCGGAGTTTTTGACGTCGTCGCCCATAGACAAACTTGCGCGCATGGTTGTGTGTCGTTTTTACAAAGTTTTCAGATTGCCTCCCAGGTTTGCATCCTTCACTGAATTGGCCATAGAATCAATTGTGTTGAGACGGTTTTTGAATTTGAGGCCTAGGGTGCGGAGTTTTTGACGTCGTCGCCCATAGCCAAACTTGCGGGAATGGTTGTGTGCCGTTTTTACAAAGTTTTCAGATTGCCTCTCAGGTTTGCATCCCTCACTGAATTGGCCATAGAATCAATTGTGTCGCGACGGTTTTTGAATTTGAGGCCTCGGGTGCGGAGTTTTTGACGTCGTCGCCCATAGCCAAATTGCGCGCACACTTGTGCGCCGTTTTTACAAAGTTTTCAGATTGCCTCTCGAGTTTGCATTTCCAGCTGAATTGGCCATAGAATCAATTGTGTCGAGAAAGTTTTTGAATTTGAGGCCTCAGGTGCGGAGTTTTTTACGTCGTCGCCCATAGCCAAACTTGCGCGCATGGTTGTGTGCCGTTTTTACAAAGTTTTCAGATTGCCTCCCAGGTTTGCATCCCTCACTGAATTGGCCATAGAATCAATTGTGTCGAGATGGTTTTTGAATTTGAGGCCTCGGGTGCGGAGATTTTGACGTCGTCGCCCATAGCCAAATTGCGCGCACATTTGTGCGCCGTTTTTACAAAGTTTTCAGATTGCCTCTCGGGTTTGCATTTCCAGCTGAATTGGCCATATAATCAATTGTGTCGAGAAATTTTTTGAATTTGAGGCCTCGGGTGCGGAGTTTTTGACGTCGTCGCCCAGAGCCAAACTTGCGGGCATGGTTGTGTGCCGTTTTTACAAAGTTTTTAGATTGCCTCTCAGGTTTGCATCCCTCACTGAATTGGCCATAGAATCAATTGTGTCTCGACGGTTTTTCAATTTGAGGCCTCGGGTGCGGAGTTTTTGACGTCGTCGCCCATAGCCAAATTGCGCGCCTGCTTGTGCGTCGTTTTTACAAAGTTTTCAGATTGCCTCCCAGGTTTGCATCCCTCACTGAATTGGCCATAGAATCAATTGTGTCGAGACGGTTTTTGAATTTGAGGCCTCGGGTGCGGAGTTTTTGACGTCGTCGCCCATAGCCAAATTGCGCGCACACTTGTGCGCCGTTTTTACAAAGTTTTCAGATTGCCTCTCGGGTTTGCATTTCCAGCTGAATTGGCCATAGAATCAATTGTGTTGAGAAAGTTTTTGAATTTGAGGCCTCGGGTGCGGAGTTTTTGACGTCGTCGCCCATAGCCAAACTTACGCGCATGGTTGTGTGCCGTTTTTACAAAGTTTTCAGATTGCCTCCCAGGTTTGCATCCCTCACTGAATTGGCCATAGAATCAATTGTGTCGAGACGGTTTTTGAATTTGAGGCCTCGGGTGCGGAGTTTTTGACGTCGTCGCCCATAGCCAAATTGCGCGCCTGCTTGTGCGTCGTTTTTACAAAGTTTTCAGATTGCCTCTCGGGTTTGCACTTCCAGCTGAATTGGCCATAGAATCAATTGTGTCGAGAAAGTTTTTGAATTTGAGGCCTCGGGTGCGGAGTTTTTGACGTCGTCGCCCATGGCCAAATTGCGCGCACGCTTGTGCGCCGTTTTTACAAAGTTTTCAGATTGCCTCTCGGGTTTGCATCCCTCACTGAATTGGCCATAGAATCAATTGTGTCGAGACGGTTTTTGAATTTGAGCCCTAGGGTGCGGAGTTTTTGACGTCGTCGCCCATAGCCAAACTTGCGGGCATGGTTGTGTGCCGTTTTTACAAAGTTTTCAGATTGCCTCTTAGGTTTGCATCCCTCACTGAATTGGCCATAGAATCAATTGTGTCGAGACGGTTTTTGAATTTGAGGCCTCGGGTGCGGAGATTTTGACGTCGTCGCCCATAGCCAAATTGCGTGCACATTTGTGCGCCGTTTTTACAAAGTTTTCAGATTGCCTCTCGGGTTTGCATTTCCAGCTGAATTGGCCATATAATCAATTGTGTCGAGAAATTTTTTGAATTTGAGGCCTCGGGTGCGGAGTTTTTGACGTCGTCGCCCAGAGCCAAACTTGCGGGCATGGTTGTGTGCCGTTTTTACAAAGTTTTTAGATTGCCTCTCAGGTTTGCATCCCTCACTGAATTGGCCATAGAATCAATTGTGTCGCGACGGTTTTTGAATTTGAGGCCTCGGGTGCGGAGTTTTTGACGTCGTCGCCCATAGCCAAATTGCGCGCACACTTGTGCGCCGTTTTTACAAAGTTTTCAGATTGCCTCTCAGGTTTGCATTTCCAGCTGAATTGGCCATAGAATCAATTGTGTCGAGAAAGTTTTTGAATTTGAGGCCTCGGGTGCGGAGTTTTTGACGTCGTCGCCCATAGCCAAACTTACGCGCATGATTGTGTGCCGTTTTTACAAAGTTTTCAGATTGCCTCCCAGGTTTGCATCCCTCACTGAATTGGCCATAGAATCAATTGTGTCGAGACAGTTTTTGAATTTGAGGCCTCGGGTGCGGAGATTTTGACGTCGTCGCCCATAGCCAAATTGCGCGCACATTTGTGCGACGTTTTTACAAAGTTTTCAGATTGCCTCTCGGGTTTGCATTTCCAGCTGAATTGGCCATATAATCAATTGTGTCGAGAAATTTTTTGAATTTGAGGCCTCGGGTGCGGTGTTTTTGACGTCGTCGCCCATAGCCAAACTTGCGCGCATGGTTGTGTGCCATTTTTACAAAGTTTTCAGATTGCCTCCCAGGTTTGCATCCCTCACTGAATTGGCCATAGAATCAATTGTGTCGAGACGGTTTTTGAATTTGAGGCCTCGGGTGCGGAGTTTTTGACGTCGTCGCCCATAGCCAAACTTGCGCGCATGGTTGTGTGTCATTTTTACAAAGTTTTCAAATTGCCTCCCAGGTTTGCATCCCTCACTGAATTGGCCATAGAATCAATTGTGTCGAGACGGTTTTTGAATTTGGGCCTCGGGTGCGGAGTTTTTGACGTCGTAGCCCATAGCCAAATTGCGCGCACACTTGTGCGCCGTTTTTACAAAGTTTTCAGATTGCCTCTCGGGTTTGCAGTTCTAGTTGAATTGGCCATAGAATCAATTGTGTCGAGAAATTTTTTGAATTTTAGGCCTCGGGTGCGGAGTTTTTGACGTCGTCGCCCATAGCCAAATTGCGCGCACACTTGTGCGCCGTTTTTACAAAGTTTTCAGATTGCCTCTCGGGTTTGCACTTCCAGCTGAATTGGCAATAAAATCAATTGTGTCGAGACGGTTTTTGAATTTGAGGCCTCGGGTGCGGAGTGTTTGACGTCGACGCCCATAGCTAAATTGCGCGCACGCTTGTGCGCCGTTTTTACAAAGTTTTCAGATTGCCTCTCGGGTTTGCATTCCCAGCTGAATTGGCCATAGAATCAATTGTGTCGAGAAAATTTTTGAATTTGAGGCCTCGGGTGCGGAGTTTTTTACGTCGTCGCCCATAGCCAAACTTGCGCGCATGGTTGTGTGCCGTTTTTACAAAGTTTTCAGATTGCCTCCCAGGTTTGCATCCCTCACTGAATTGGCCATAGAATCAATTGTGTCGAGACAGTTTTTGAATTTGAGGCCTCGGGTGCGGAGTTTTTGACGTCGTCGCCCATAGCCAAATTGCGCGCACACTTGTGCGCCGTTTTTACAAAGTTTTCAGATTGCCTCTCGGGTTTGCATTCCCAGCTGAATTGGCCATAGAATCAATTGTGTTGAGAAAGTTTTTGAATTTGAGGCCTCGGGTGCGGAGTTTTTGACGTCGTCGCCCATAGCCAAACTTACGCGCATGGTTGTGTGCCGTTTTTACAAAGTTTTCAGATTGCCTCCCAGGTTTGCATCCCTCACTGAATTGGCCATAGAATCAATTGTGTCGAGACGGTTTTTGAATTTGAGGCCTCGGGTGCGGAGTTTTTGACGTCGTCGCCCATAGCCAAATTGCGCGCCTGCTTGTGCGTCGTTTTTACAAAGTTTTCAGATTGCCTCTCGGGTTTGCACTTCCAGCTGAATTGGCCATAGAATCAATTGTGTCGAGAAAGTTTTTGAATTTGAGGCCTCGGGTGCGGAGTTTTTGACGTCGTCGCCCATGGCCAAATTTCGCGCACGCTTGTGCGCCGTTTTTACAAAGTTTTCAGATTGCCTCTCGGGTTTGCATCCCTCACTGAATTGGCCATAGAATCAATTGTGTCGAGACGGTTTTTGAATTTGAGCCCTAGGGTGCGGAGTTTTTGACGTCGTCGCCCATAGCCAAACTTGCGGGCATGGTTGTGTGCCATTTTTACAAAGTTTTCAGATTGCCTCTCAGGTTTGCATCCCTCACTGAATTGGCCATAGAATCAATTGTGTCGCGACGGTTTTTGAATTTGAGGCCTCGGGTGCGGAGTTTTTAACGTCGTCGCCCATAGCCAAATTGCGCGCACACTTGTGCGCCGTTTTTACAAAGTTTTCAGATTGCCTCTCGGGTTTGCAGTTCTAGTTGAATTGGCCATAGAATCAATTGTGTCGAGAAAATTTTTGAATTTGAGGCCTCGGGTGCGGAGTTTTTTACGTCGTCGCCCATAGCCAAACTTGCGCGCATGGTTGTGTGCCGTTTTTACAAAGTTTTCAGATTGCCTCCCAGGTTTGCATCCCTCACTGAATTGGCCATAGAATCAATTGTGTCTAGACGGTTTTTGAATTTGAGGCCTCGGGTGCGGAGTTTTTGACGTCGTCGCCCATAGCCAAATTGCGCGCACACTTGTGCGCCGTTTTTACAAAGTTTTCAGATTGCCTCTCGGGTTTGCATTTCCAGCTGAATTAGCCATAGAATCAATTGTGTCGAGAAAATTTTTGAAATTCAGGCCTCGGGTGCAGAGTTTTTGACGTCGTCGGCCATAGCCAAATTGCGCGCACGCTCTTGTGCGCCGTTTTTACAAAGTTTTCAGATTGCCTCCCAGGTTTGCATCCCTCACTGAATTGGCCATAGAATCAATTGTGTCGAGAAAATTTTTGAATTTGAGCCCTCGGGTGCGGAGTTTTTGACGTCGTCGCCCATAGCCAAATTGCGCGCACACTTGTGCGCCGTTTTTACAAAGTTTTCAGATTGCCTCTCGGGTTTGCATTTCCAGCTGAATTAGCCATATAATCAATTGTGTCGAGAATTTTTTTGAAATTGAGGCCTCGGGTGCAGAGTTTTTGACGTCGTCGCCCATAGCCAAATTGCGCGCACGCTTGTTCGCCGTTTTTACAAAGTTTTCAGATTGCCTCTCGGGTTTGTATTCCCAGCTGAATTGGCCATAGAATCAATTGTGTCGAGAAATTTTTTGAATTTGAGGCCTCGGGTGCGGAGTTTTTGACATCGTCGCCCATAGCCAAACTTGCGCGTATGGTTGTGTGCCATTTTTACAAAGTTTTCGGATTGCCTCCCAGGTTTGCATCCCTCACTAAATTGGCCATAGAATCAATTGTGTCGAGACGGTTTTTGAATTTGAGGCCTCGGGTCCGGAGTTTTTGACGTCGTCGCCCATAGCCAAACTTGCGCGCCTGCTTGTGCGTCGTTTTTACAAAGTTTTCAGATTGCCTCTCGGGTTTGCACTTCCAGCTGAATTGGCCATAGAATCAATTGTGTCGAGAAAGTTTTTGAATTTGAGGCCTCGGGTGCGGAGTTTTTGACGTCGTCGCCCATGGCAAAATTGCGCGCACGCTTGTGCGCCGTTTTTACAAAGTTTTCAGATTGCCTCTCGGGTTTGCATCCCTCACTGAATTGGCCATAGAATCAATTGTGTCGAGACGGTTTTTGAATTTGAGGCCTAGGGTGCGGAGTTTTTGACGTCGTCGCCCATAGCCAAACTTGCGGGCATGGTTGTGTGCCGTCTTTACAAAGTTTTCAGATTGCCTCTCAGGTTTGCATCCCTCACTGAATTGGCCATAGAATCAATTGTGTCGCGACGGTTTTTGAATTTGAGGCCTCGGGTGCGGTGTTTTTGACGTCGTCGCCCATAGCCAAATTGCGCGCACACTTGTGCGCCGTTTTTACAAAGTTTTCAGATTGCCTCTCGGGTTTGCATTTCCAGCTGAATTGGCCATAGAATCAATTGTGTCGAGAAAGTTTTTGAATTTGAGGCCTCGGGTGCGGAGTTTTTGACGTCGTCGCCCATAGCCAAACTTGCGCGCATGGTTGTGTGCCGTTTTTACAAAGTTTTCAGATTGCCTCCCAGGTTTGCATCCCTCACTGAATATGCCATAGAATCAATTGTGTCGAGACGGTTTTTGAATTTGAGGCCTCGGGTGCGGAGGTTTTGACGTCGTCGCCCATAGCCGAATTTGCGCGCATGGTTGTGTGCCGTTTTTACAAAGTTTTCAGATTGCCTCCCAGGTTTGCATCCCTCACTGAATTGGCCATAGAATCAATTGTGTCGAGACGGTTTTTGAATTTGAGGCCTCGGGTGCGGAGTTTTTGACGTCGTCGCCCATAGCCAAATTGCGCGCACACTTGTGCGCCGTTTTTACAAAGTTTTCAGATTGCCTCTCGGGTTTGCATTTCCAGCTGAATTGGCCATAGAATCAATTGTGTCGAGAAAGTTTTTGAATTTGAGGCCTCGGGTGCGGAGTTTTTGACGTCGTCGCCCATAGCCAAACTTGCGCGCATGGTTGTGTGCCGTTTTTACAAAGTTTTCAGATTGCCTCCCAGGTTTGCATCCCTCACTGAATATGCCATAGAATCAATTGTGTCGAGACGGTTTTTGAATTTGAGGCCTCGGGTGCGGAGGTTTTGACGTCGTCGCCCATAGCCGAATTTGCGCGCATGGTTGTGTGCCGTTTTTACAAAGTTTTCAGATTGCCTCCCAGGTTTGCATCCCTCACTGAATTGGCCATAGAATCAATTGTGTCGAGACGGTTTTTGAATTTGAGGCCTCGGGTGCGGAGTTTTTGACGTCGTCGCCCATAGCCAAATTGCGCGCACACTTGTGCGCCGTTTTTACAAAGTTTTCAGATTGCCTCTCGGGTTTGCATTTCTAGCTGAATTAGCCATAGAATCAATTGGTGTCGAGTAATTTTTTGAAATTGAGGCCTCGGGTGCAGAGTTTTTGACGTCGTTGCCCATAGCCAAATTGCGCGCACGCTTGTGCGCCGTTTTTACAAAGTTTTCAGATTGCCTCTCGGGTTTGCAGTCCCAGCTGAATTGGCCATAGAATCAATTGTGTCGAGAAAGTATTTGAATTTGAGGCCTCGAGTGCTGAGTTTTTGACGTCGTCGCCCATAGCCAAACTTGCGTGCATGGTTGTGTGCCGTTTTTACAAAGTTTTCAGATTGCCTCCCAGGTTTGCATCCCTCACTGAATTGGCCATAGAATCAATTGTGTCGAGACGGTTTTTGAATTTGAGGCCTCGGGTGTGGAGTTTTTGACGTCGTCGCCCATAGCCGAATTGCGCGCACACTTGTGCGCCGTTTTTACAAAGTTTTCAGATTGCCTCTCGGGTTTGCATTTCCAGCTGAATTAGCCATAGAATCAATTGTGTCGAGAAAGTTTTTGAATTTGAGGCCTCGGGTGCGGAGTTTTTGACGTCGTCGCCCATAGCCAAACTTGCGCGCATGGTTGTGTGCCGTTTTTACAAAGTTTTAAGATTGCCTCCCAGGTTTGCATCCCTCACTGAATTGGCCATAGAATCAATTGTGTCGAGACGGTTTTTGAATTTGAGGCCTCGGGTGCGGAGATTTTGACGTCGTCGCCCATAGCCAAATTGCGCGCACATTTGTGCGCCGTTTTTACAAAGTTTTCAGATTGCCTCTCGGGTTTGCATTTCCAACTGAATTGGCCATATAATCAATTATGTCGAGAAAAATTTTGAATTTGAGGCCTCGGGTGCGGAGTTTTTGACGTCGTCGCCCATAGCCAAACTTGCGCGCATGGTTGTGTGCCGTTTTTACAAAGTTTTAAGATTGCCTCCCAGGTTTGCATCCCTCACTGAATTGGCCATAGAATCAATTGTGTCGAGACAGTTTTTGAATTTGAGGCCTCGGGTGCGGAGTTTTTGACGTCGTCGCCCATAGCCAAACTTGCGCGCATGGTTGTGTGTCGTTTTTACAAAGTTTTCAGATTGCCTCCCAGGTTTGCATCCTTCACTGAATTGGCCATATAATCAATTGTGTCGAGACGGTTTTTGAATTTGAGGCCTCGGGTGCAGAGTTTTTGACGTCGTCGCCCATAGCCAAATTGCGCGCACGCTTGTGCGCCGTTTTTACAAAGTTTTCAGATTGCCTCTCGGGTTTGCATTCCCAGCTGAATTGGACATAGAATCAATTGTATCGAGAAAAATTTTGAATTTGAGGCCTCGGGTGCGGAGTTTGTGACGTCGTCGCCCATAGCCAAACTTGCGCGCACGCTTGTGCGCCGTTTTTACAAAGTTTTCAGATTGCCTCCCAGGTTTGCATCCCTCACTGAATTGGCCATAGAATACATTGTATCGAGACGGTTTTTGAATTTGAGGCCTCGGGTGCGGAGATTTTGACGTCGTCGCCCATAGCCAAATTGCGCGCACATTTGTGCGCCGTTTTTACAAAGTTTTCAGATTGCCTCTCGGGTTTGCATTTCCAGCTGAATTGGCCATATAATCAATTGTGTCGAGAAAAATTTTGAATTTGAGGCCTCGGGTGCGGAGTTTTTGACGTCGTCGCCCATAGCCAAACTTGCGCGCATGGTTGTGTGCCGTTTTTACAAAGTTTTAAGATTGCCTCCCAGGTTTGCATCCCTCACTGAATTGGCCATAGAATCAATTGTGTCGAGACAGTTTTTGAATTTGAGGCCTCGGGTGCGGAGTTTTTGACGTCGTCGCCCATAGCCAAACTTGCGCGCATGGTTGTGTGTCGTTTTTACAAAGTTTTCAGATTGCCTCCCAGGTTTGCATCCTTCACTGAATTGGCCATAGAATCAATTGTGTTGAGACGGTTTTTGAATTTGAGGCCTAGGGTGCGGAGTTTTTGACGTCGTCGCCCATAGCCAAACTTGCGGGCATGGTTGTGTGCCGTTTTTACAAAGTTTTCAGATTACCTCTCAGGTTTGCATCCCTCACTGAATTGGCCATAGAATCAATTGTGTCGCGACGGTTTTTGAATTTGAGGCCTCGGGTGCGGAGTTTTTGACGTCGTCGCCCATAGCCAAATTGCGCGCACACTTGTGCGCCGTTTTTACAAAGTTTTCAGATTGCCTCTCGGGTTTGCATTTCCAGCTGAATTGGCCACAGAATCAATTGTGTCGAGAAAGTTTTTGAATTTGAGGCCTCGGGTGCGGAGTTTTTGACGTCGTCGCCCATAGCCAAATTGTGCGCACACTTGTGCGCCGTTTTTACATAGTTTTCAGATTGCCTCTCGGGTTTGCATTTCCAGCTGAATTGGCCATAGAATCAATTGTGTCGAGAAAAATTTTGAATTTGAGGCCTCGGGTGCGGAGTTTTTGACGTCGTCGCCCATAGCCAAACTTGCGCGCATGGTTGTGTGCCGTTTTTACAAAGTTTTAAGATTGCCTCCCAGGTTTGCATCCCTCACTGAATTGGCCATAGAATCAATTGTGTCGAGACAGTTTTTGAATTTGAGGCCTCGGGTGCGGAGTTTTTGACGTCGTCGCCCATAGCCAAACTTGCGCGCATGGTTGTGTGTCGTTTTTACAAAGTTTTCAGATTGCCTCCCAGGTTTGCATCCTTCACTGAATTGGCCATAAAATCAATTGTGTCGAGACGGTTTTTGAATTTGAGGCCTCGGGTGCAGAGTTTTTGACGTCGTCGCCCATAGCCAAATTGCGCGCACGCTTGTGCGCCGTTTTTACAAAGTTTTCAGATTGCCTCTCGGGTTTGCATTCCCAGCTGAATTGGCCATAGAATCAATTGTGTCGAGAAAGTTTTTGAATTTGAGGCCTCGGGTGCGGAGTTTTTGACGTCGTCGCCCATAGCCAAACTTGCGCGCATGGTTGTGTGCCGTTTTTACAAAGTTTTAAGATTGCCTCCCAGGTTTGCATCCCTCACTGAATTGGCCATAGAATCAATTGTATCGAGACGGTTTTTGAATTTGAGGCCTCGGGTGCGGAGATTTTGACGTCGTCGCCCATAGCCAAATTGCGCGCACATTTGTGCGCCGTTTTTACAAAGTTTTCAGATTGCCTCTCGGGTTTGCATTTCCAGCTGAATTGGCCATATAATCAATTGTGTCGAGAAAATTTTTGAATTTGAGGCCTCGGGTGCGGAGTTTTTGACGTCGTCGCCCATAGCCAAACTTGCGCGCATGGTTGTGTGCCGTTTTTACAAAGTTTTAAGATTGCCTCCCAGGTTTGCATCCCTCACTGAATTGGCCATAGAATCAATTGTGTCGAGACAGTTTTTGAATTTGAGGCCTCGGGTGCGGAGTTTTTGACGTCGTCGCCCATAGCCAAACTTGCGCGCATGGTTGTGTGTCGTTTTTACAAAGTTTTCAGATTGCCTCCCAGGTTTGCATCCTTCACTGAATTGGCCATAGAATCAATTGTGTTGAGACGGTTTTTGAATTTGAGGCCTAGGGTGCGGAGTTTTTGACGTCGTCGCCCATAGCCAAACTTGCGGGCATGGTTGTGTGCCGTTTTTACAAAGTTTTCAGATTAACTCTCAGGTTTGCATCCCTCACTGAATTGGCCATAGAATCAATTTCGTCGCGACGGTTTTTGAATTTGAGGCCTCGGGTGCGGAGTTTTTGACGTCGTCGCCCATAGCCAAATTGCGCGCACACTTGTGCGCCGTTTTTACAAAGTTTTCAGATTGCCTCTCGGGTTTGCATTTCCAGCTGAATTGGCCACAGAATCAATTGTGTCGAGAAAGTTTTTGAATTTGAGGCCTCGGGTGCGGAGTTTTTGACGTCGTCGCCCATAGCCAAACTTGCGCGCATGGTTATGTGCCGTTTTTACAAAGTTTTCAGATTGCCTCCCAGGTTTGCATCCCTCACTGAATTGGCCATAGAATCAATTGTGTCGAGACGGTTTTTGAATTTGAGGCCTCGGGTGCGGAGATTTTAACGTCGTCGCCCATAGCCAAATTGCGCGCACATTTGTGCGCCGTTTTTACAAAGTTTTCAGATTGCCTCTCGGGTTTGCATTTCCAGCTGAATTGGCCATATAATCAATTGTGTCGAGAAAATTTTTGAATTTGAGGCCTCGGGTGCGGAGTTTTTGACGTCGTCGCCCATAGCCAAACTTGCGGGCATGGTTGTGTGCCGTTTTTACAAAGTTTTTAGATTGCCTCTCAGGTTTGCATCCCTCACTGAATTGGCCATAGAATCAATTGTGTCGCGACGGTTTTTGAATTTGAGGCCTCGGGTGCGGAGTTTTTGACGTCGTCGCCCATAGCCAAATTGTGCGCACACTTGTGCGCCGTTTTTACATAGTTTTCAGATTGCCTCTCGGGTTTGCATTTCCAGCTGAATTGGCCATAGAATCAATTGTGTCGAGAAAGTTTTTGAATTTGAGGCTTCGGGTGCGGAGTTTTTGACGTCCTCGCCCATAGCCAAACTTGCGCGCATGGTTGTGTGCCGTTTTTACAAAGTTTTCAGATTGCCTCCCAGGTTTGCATCCCTCACTGAATTGGCCATAGAATCAATTGTGTCGAGACGGTTTTTGAATTTGAGGCCTCGGGTGCGGAGATTTTGACGTCGTCGCCCATAGCCAAATTGCGCGCACATTTGTGCGACGTTTTTACAAAGTTTTCAGATTGCCTCTCGGGTTTGCATTTCCAGCTGAATTGGCCATATAATCAATTGTGTCGAGAAAATTTTTGAATTTGAGGCCTCGGGTGCGGAGTTTTTGACGTCGTCGCCCATAGCCAAACTTGCGCGCATGGTTGTGTGCCGTTTTTACAAAGTTTTCAGATTGCCTCCCAGGTTTGCATCCCTCACTGAATTGGCCATAGAATCAATTGTGTCGAGACGGTTTTTGAATTTGAGGCCTCGGGTGCGGAGTTTTTGACGTCGTCGCCCATAGCCAAACTTGCGCGCATGGTTGTGTGTCGTTTTTACAAAGTTCTCAAATTGCCTCCCAGGTTTGCATCGCTCACTGAATTGGCCATAGAATCAATTGTGTCGAGACGGTTTTTGAATTTGGGCCTCGGGTGCGGAGTTTTTGACGTCGTAGCCCATAGCCAAATTGCGCGCACACTTGTGCGCCGTTTTTACAAAGTTTTCAGATTGCCTCTCGGGTTTGCACTTCTAGTTGAATTGGCCATAGAATCAATTGTGTCGAGAAATTTTTTGAATTTTAGGCCTCGGGTGCGGAGTTTTTGACGTCGTCGCCCATAGCCAAATTGTGCGCACACTTGTGCGCCGTTTTTACAAAGTTTTCAGATTGCCTCTCGGGGTTGCACTTCCAGCTGAATTGGCAATAAAATCAATTGTGTCGAGACGGTTTTTGAATTTGAGGCCTCGGGTGCGGAGTTTTTGACGTCATCGCCCATAGCTAAATTGCGCGAAGTGTGCGCCGTTTTTACAAAGTTTTCAGATTGCCTCTCGGGTTTGCACTTCTAGCTGAATTGGCCATAGAATCAATTGTGTCGAGAAATTTTTTGAATTTGAGGCCTCGGGTGCGGAGTTTTTGACGTCGTCGCCCATAGCAAAACTTGCGCGCATGGTTGTGTGCCGTTTTTACAAAGTTTTCAGATTGCCTCCCAGGTTTGCAACCCTCACTGAATTGGCCATAGAATCAATTGTGTCGAGACGGTTTTTGAATTTGAGGCCTCGGGTGCGGAGTTTTTGACGTCGTCGCCCATAGCCAAATTGCGCGCACACTTGTGCGCCGTTTTTACAAAGTTTTCAGATTGCCTCTCGGGTTTGCATTTCCAGCTGAATTGGCCATAGAATCAATTGTGTCGAGAAATTTTTTAAATTTGAGGCCTCGGGTGCGGAGTTTTTGACGTCGTCGCCCATAGCCAAATTGCGCGCACACTTGTGCGCCGTTTTTACAAAGTTTTCAGATTGCCTCTCGGGTTTGCACTTCCAGTTGAATTGGCCATAGAATCAATTGTGTCGGGAAAATTTTTGAATTTGAGGCCTCGGGTGCGAAGTTTTTGACGTCGTCGCCCATAGCCAAATTGCGCGCACACTTGTGCGCCGTTTTTACAAAGTTTTCAGATTGCCTCTCGGGTTTGCATTTCCAGCTGAATTGGCCATAGACTCAATTGTGTCGAGAAAGTTTTTGAATTTGAGGCCTCGGGTGCGATGTTTTTGACGTCGTCGCCCAAAGCAAAACTTGCGCGCATGGTTCTGTGCCGTTCTTACAAAGTTTTCAGATTGCCTCCCAGGTTTGCATCCCTCACTGAATTGGCCATAGAATCAATTGTGTCGAGACGGTTTATGAATTTGAGGCCTAGGGTGCGGAGTTTTTGACGTCGTCGCCCATGGCCAAATTGCGCGCACACTTGTGCGTCGTTTTTACAAAGTTTTCAGATTGCCTCCCAGGTTTGCATTTCCAGCTGAATTGGCCATAGAATCAATTGTGTCGAGAATTTTTTTAAATTTGAGGCCTCGGGTGCGGAGTTTTTGACGTCGTCGCCCATAGCCAAATTGCGCGCACACTTGTGCGCCGTTTTTACAAAGTTTTCAGATTGCCTCTCGGGTTTGCACTTCCAGTTGAATTGGCCATAGAATCAATTGTGTCGGGAAAATTTTTGAATTTGAGGCCTCGGGTGCGAAGTTTTTGACGTCGTCGCCCATAGCCAAATTGCGCGCACACTTGTGCGCCGTTTTTACAAAGTTTTCAGATTGCCTCTCGGGTTTGCATTTCCAGCTGAATTGGCCATAGACTCAATTGTGTCGAGAAAGTTTTTGAATTTGAGGCCTCGGGTGCGATGTTTTTGACGTCGTCGCCCAAAGCAAAACTTGCGCGCATGGTTCTGTGCCGTTCTTACAAAGTTTTCAGATTGCCTCCCAGGTTTGCATCCCTCACTGAATTGGCCATAGAATCAATTGTGTCGAGACGGTTTATGAATTTGAGGCCTCGGGTGCGGAGTTTTTGACGTCGTCGCCCATAGCCAAACTTGCGCGCATGGTTGTGTGCCGTTTTTACAAAGTTTTCAGATTGCCTCTCAGGTTTGCATCCCTCACTGAATTGGCCATAGAATCAATTGTGTCGCGACGGTTTTTGAATTTGAGGCCTCGGGTGCGGAGTTTTTGACGTCGTCGCCCATAGCCAAATTGCGCGCACACTTGTGCGCCGTTTTTACAAAGTTTTCAGATTGCCTCTAGGGTTTGCATTTCCAGCTGAATTGGCCACAGAATCAATTGTGTCGAGAAAGTTTTTGAATTTGAGGCCTCGGGTGCGGAGTTTTTGACGTCGTCGCCCATAGCCAAACTTGCGCGCATGGTTATGTGCCGTTTTTACAAAGTTTTCAGATTGCCTCCCAGGTTTGCATCCCTCACTGAATTGGCCATAGAATCAATTGTGTCGAGACGGTTTTTGAATTTGAGGCCTCGGGTGCGGAGATTTTGACGTCGTCGCCCATAGCCAAATTGCGCGCACATTTGTGCGCCGTTTTTACAAAGTTTTCAGATTGCCTCTCGGGTTTGCATTTCCAGCTGAATTGGCCATATAATCAATTGTGTCGAGAAAATTTTTGAATTTGAGGCCTCGGGTGCGGAGTTTTTGACGTCGTCGCCCATAGCCAAACTTGCGGGCATGGTTGTGTGCCGTTTTTACAAAGTTTTTAGATTGCCTCTCAGGTTTGCATCCCTCACTGAATTGGCCATAGAATCAATTGTGTCGCGACGGTTTTTGAATTTGAGGCCTCGGGTGCGGAGTTTTTGACGTCGTCGCCCATAGCCAAATTGTGCGCACACTTGTGCGCCGTTTTTACATAGTTTTCAGATTGCCTCTCGGGTTTGCATTTCCAGCTGAATTGGCCATAGAATCAATTGTGTCGAGAAAGTTTTTGAATTTGAGGCTTCGGGTGCGGAGTTTTTGACGTCGTCGCCCATAGCCAAACTTGCGCGCATGGTTGTGTGCCGTTTTTACAAAGTTTTCAGATTGCCTCCCAGGTTTGCATCCCTCACTGAATTGGCCATAGAATCAATTGTGTCGAGACGGTTTTTGAATTTGAGGCCTCGGGTGCGGAGTTTTTGACGTCGTCGCCCATAGCCAAACTTGCGCGCATGGTTGTGTGTCGTTTTTACAAAGTTCTCAAATTGCCTCCCAGGTTTGCATCGCTCACTGAATTGGCCATAGAATCAATTGTGTCGAGACGGTTTTTGAATTTGGGCCTCGGGTGCGGAGTTTTTGACGTCGTAGCCCATAGCCAAATTGCGCGCACACTTGTGCGCCGTTTTTACAAAGTTTTCAGATTGCCTCTCGGGTTTGCACTTCTAGTTGAATTGGCCATAGAATCAATTGTGTCGAGAAATTTTTTGAATTTTAGGCCTCGGGTGCGGAGTTTTTGACGTCGTCGCCCATAGCCAAATTGTGCGCACACTTGTGCGCCGTTTTTACAAAGTTTTCAGATTGCCTCTCGGGGTTGCACTTCCAGCTGAATTGGCAATAAAATCAATTGTGTCGAGACGGTTTTTGAATTTGAGGCCTCGGGTGCGGAGTTTTTGACGTCATCGCCCATAGCTAAATTGCGCGAAGTGTGCGCCGTTTTTACAAAGTTTTCAGATTGCCTCTCGGGTTTGCACTTCTAGCTGAATTGGCCATAGAATCAATTGTGTCGAGAAATTTTTTGAATTTGAGGCCTCGGGTGCGGAGTTTTTGACGTCGTCGCCCATAGCAAAACTTGCGCGCATGGTTGTGTGCCGTTTTTACAAAGTTTTCAGATTGCCTCCCAGGTTTGCAACCCTCACTGAATTGGCCATAGAATCAATTGTGTCGAGACGGTTTTTGAATTTGAGGCCTCGGGTGCGGAGTTTTTGACGTCGTCGCCCATAGCCAAATTGCGCGCACACTTGTGCGCCGTTTTTACAAAGTTTTCAGATTGCCTCTCGGGTTTGCATTTCCAGCTGAATTGGCCATAGAATCAATTGTGTCGAGAAATTTTTTAAATTTGAGGCCTCGGGTGCGGAGTTTTTGACGTCGTCGCCCATAGCCAAATTGCGCGCACACTTGTGCGCCGTTTTTACAAAGTTTTCAGATTGCCTCTCGGGTTTGCACTTCCAGTTGAATTGGCCATAGAATCAATTGTGTCGGGAAAATTTTTGAATTTGAGGCCTCGGGTGCGAAGTTTTTGACGTCGTCGCCCATAGCCAAATTGCGCGCACACTTGTGCGCCGTTTTTACAAAGTTTTCAGATTGCCTCTCGGGTTTGCATTTCCAGCTGAATTGGCCATAGACTCAATTGTGTCGAGAAAGTTTTTGAATTTGAGGCCTCGGGTGCGATGTTTTTGACGTCGTCGCCCAAAGCAAAACTTGCGCGCATGGTTCTGTGCCGTTCTTACAAAGTTTTCAGATTGCCTCCCAGGTTTGCATCCCTCACTGAATTGGCCATAGAATCAATTGTGTCGAGACGGTTTATGAATTTGAGGCCTAGGGTGCGGAGTTTTTGACGTCGTCGCCCATGGCCAAATTGCGCGCACACTTGTGCGTCGTTTTTACAAAGTTTTCAGATTGCCTCCCAGGTTTGCATTTCCAGCTGAATTGGCCATAGAATCAATTGTGTCGAGAATTTTTTTAAATTTGAGGCCTCGGGTGCGGAGTTTTTGACGTCGTCGCCCATAGCCAAATTGCGCGCACACTTGTGCGCCGTTTTTACAAAGTTTTCAGATTGCCTCTCGGGTTTGCACTTCCAGTTGAATTGGCCATAGAATCAATTGTGTCGGGAAAATTTTTGAATTTGAGGCCTCGGGTGCGAAGTTTTTGACGTCGTCGCCCATAGCCAAATTGCGCGCACACTTGTGCGCCGTTTTTACAAAGTTTTCAGATTGCCTCTCGGGTTTGCATTTCCAGCTGAATTGGCCATAGACTCAATTGTGTCGAGAAAGTTTTTGAATTTGAGGCCTCGGGTGCGATGTTTTTGACGTCGTCGCCCAAAGCAAAACTTGCGCGCATGGTTCTGTGCCGTTCTTACAAAGTTTTCAGATTGCCTCCCAGGTTTGCATCCCTCACTGAATTGGCCATAGAATCAATTGTGTCGAGACGGTTTATGAATTTGAGGCCTCGGGTGCGGAGTTTTTGACGTCGTCGCCCATAGCCAAACTTGCGCGCATGGTTGTGTGCCGTTTTTACAAAGTTTTCAGATTGCCTCTCAGGTTTGCATCCCTCACTGAATTGGCCATAGAATCAATTGTGTCGCGACGGTTTTTGAATTTGAGGCCTCGGGTGCGGAGTTTTTGACGTCGTCGCCCATAGCCAAATTGCGCGCACACTTGTGCGCCGTTTTTACAAAGTTTTCAGATTGCCTCTAGGGTTTGCATTTCCAGCTGAATTGGCCACAGAATCAATTGTGTCGAGAAAGTTTTTGAATTTGAGGCCTCGGGTGCGGAGTTTTTGACGTCGTCGCCCATAGCCAAACTTGCGCGCATGGTTATGTGCCGTTTTTACAAAGTTTTCAGATTGCCTCCCAGGTTTGCATCCCTCACTGAATTGGCCATAGAATCAATTGTGTCGAGACGGTTTTTGAATTTGAGGCCTCGGGTGCGGAGATTTTGACGTCGTCGCCCATAGCCAAATTGCGCGCACATTTGTGCGCCGTTTTTACAAAGTTTTCAGATTGCCTCTCGGGTTTGCATTTCCAGCTGAATTGGCCATATAATCAATTGTGTCGAGAAAATTTTTGAATTTGAGGCCTCGGGTGCGGAGTTTTTGACGTCGTCGCCCATAGCCAAACTTGCGGGCATGGTTGTGTGCCGTTTTTACAAAGTTTTTAGATTGCCTCTCAGGTTTGCATCCCTCACTGAATTGGCCATAGAATCAATTGTGTCGCGACGGTTTTTGAATTTGAGGCCTCGGGTGCGGAGTTTTTGACGTCGTCGCCCATAGCCAAATTGTGCGCACACTTGTGCGCCGTTTTTACATAGTTTTCAGATTGCCTCTCGGGTTTGCATTTCCAGCTGAATTGGCCATAGAATCAATTGTGTCGAGAAAGTTTTTGAATTTGAGGCTTCGGGTGCGGAGTTTTTGACGTCGTCGCCCATAGCCAAACTTGCGCGCATGGTTGTGTGCCGTTTTTACAAAGTTTTCAGATTGCCTCCCAGGTTTGCATCCCTCACTGAATTGGCCATAGAATCAATTGTGTCGAGACGGTTTTTGAATTTGAGGCCTCGGGTGCGGAGATTTTGACGTCGTCGCCCATAGCCAAATTGCGCGCACATTTGTGCGACGTTTTTACAAAGTTTTCAGATTGCCTCTCGGGTTTGCATTTCCAGCTGAATTGGCCATATAATCAATTGTGTCGAGAAAATTTTTGAATTTGAGGCCTCGGGTGCGGAGTTTTTGACGTCGTCGCCCATAGCCAAACTTGCGCGCATGGTTGTGTGCCGTTTTTACAAAGTTTTCAGATTGCCTCCCAGGTTTGCATCCCTCACTGAATTGGCCATAGAATCAATTGTGTCGAGACGGTTTTTGAATTTGAGGCCTCGGGTGCGGAGTTTTTGACGTCGTCGCCCATAGCCAAACTTGCGCGCATGGTTGTGTGTCGTTTTTACAAAGTTCTCAAATTGCCTCCCAGGTTTGCATCCCTCACTGAATTGGCCATAGAATCAATTGTGTCGAGACGGTTTTTGAATTTGGGCCTCGGGTGCGGAGTTTTTGACGTCGTAGCCCATAGCCAAATTGCGCGCACACTTGTGCGCCGTTTTTACAAAGTTTTCAGATTGCCTCTCGGGTTTGCATTTCCAGCTGAATTGGCCATAGACTCAATTGTGTCGAGAAAGTTTTTGAATTTGAGGCCTCGGGTGCGATGTTTTTGACGTCGTCGCCCAAAGCAAAACTTGCGCGCATGGTTCTGTGCCGTTCTTACAAAGTTTTCAGATTGCCTCCCAGGTTTGCATCCCTCACTGAATTGGCCATAGAATCAATTGTGTCGAGACGGTTTATGAATTTGAGGCCTCGGGTGCGGAGTTTTTGACGTCGTCGCCCATAGCCAAACTTGCGCGCATGGTTGTGTGCCGTTTTTACAAAGTTTTCAGATTGCCTCTCAGGTTTGCATCCCTCACTGAATTGGCCATAGAATCAATTGTGTCGCGACGGTTTTTGAATTTGAGGCCTCGGGTGCGGAGTTTTTGACGTCGTCGCCCATAGCCAAATTGCGCGCACACTTGTGCGCCGTTTTTACAAAGTTTTCAGATTGCCTCTCGGGTTTGCATTTCCAGCTGAATTGGCCACAGAATCAATTGTGTCGAGAAAGTTTTTGAATTTGAGGCCTCGGGTGCGGAGTTTTTGACGTCGTCGCCCATAACCAAACTTGCGCGCATGGTTATGTGCCGTTTTTACAAAGTTTTCAGATTGCCTCCCAGGTTTGCATCCCTCACTGAATTGGCCATAGAATCAATTGTGTCGAGACGGTTTTTGAATTTGAGGCCTCGGGTGCGGAGATTTTGACGTCGTCGCCCATAGCCAAATTGCGCGCACATTTGTGCGCCGTTTTTACAAAGTTTTCAGATTGCCTCTCGGGTTTGCATTTTCAGCTGAATTGGCCATATAATCAATTGTGTCGAGAAAATTTTTGAATTTGAGGCCTCGGGTGCGGAGTTTTTGACGTCGTCGCCCATAGCCAAACTTGCGGGCATGGTTGTGTGCCGTTTTTACAAAGTTTTTAGATTGCCTCTCAGGTTTGCATCCCTCACTGAATTGGCCATAGAATCAATTGTGTCGCGACGGTTTTTGAATTTGAGGCCTCGGGTGCGGAGTTTTTGACGTCGTCGCCCATAGCCAAATTGTGCGCACACTTGTGCGCCGTTTTTACATAGTTTTCAGATTGCCTCTCGGGTTTGCATTTCCAGCTGAATTGGCCATAGAATCAATTGTGTCGAGAAAGTTTTTGAATTTGAGGCTTCGGGTGCGGAGTTTTTGACGTCGTCGCCCATAGCCAAACTTGCGCGCATGGTTGTGTGCCGTTTTTACAAAGTTTTCAGATTGCCTCCCAGGTTTGCATCCCTCACTGAATTGGCCATAGAATCAATTGTGTCGAGACGGTTTTTGAATTTGAGGCCTCGGGTGCGGAGATTTTGACGTCGTCGCCCATAGCCAAATTGCGCGCACATTTGTGCGACGTTTTTACAAAGTTTTCAGATTGCCTCTCGGGTTTGCATTTCCAGCTGAATTGGCCATATAATCAATTGTGTCGAGAAAATTTTTGAATTTGAGGCCTCGGGTGCGGAGTTTTTGACGTCGTCGCCCATAGCCAAACTTGCGCGCATGGTTGTGTGCCGTTTTTACAAAGTTTTCAGATTGCCTCCCAGGTTTGCATCCCTCACTGAATTGGCCATAGAATCAATTGTGTCGAGACGGTTTTTGAATTTGAGGCCTCGGGTGCGGAGTTTTTGACGTCGTCGCCCATAGCCAAACTTGCGCGCATGGTTGTGTGTCGTTTTTACAAAGTTCTCAAATTGCCTCCCAGGTTTGCATCCCTCACTGAATTGGCCATAGAATCAATTGTGTCGAGACGGTTTTTGAATTTGGGCCTCGGGTGCGGAGTTTTTGACGTCGTAGCCCATAGCCAAATTGCGCGCACACTTGTGCGCCGTTTTTACAAAGTTTTCAGATTGCCTCTCGGGTTTGCACTTCTAGTTGAATTGGCCATAGAATCAATTGTGTCGAGAAATTTTTTGAATTTTAGGCCTCGGGTGCGGAGTTTTTGACGTCGTCGCCCATAGCCAAATTGCGCGCACACTTGTGCGCCGTTTTTACAAAGTTTTCAGATTGCCTCTCGGGGTTGCACTTCCAGCTGAATTGGCAATAAAATCAATTGTGTCGAGACGGTTTTTGAATTTGAGGCCTCGGGTGCGGAGTTTTTGACGTCATCGCCCATAGCTAAATTGCGCGCAGTGTGCGCCGTTTTTACAATGTTTTCAGATTGCCTCTCGGGTTTGCACTTCTAGCTGAATTGGCCATAGAACCAATTGTGTCGAGAAATTTTTTGAATTTGAGGCCTCGGGTGCGGAGTTTTTGACGTCGTCGCCCATAGCAAAACTTGCGCGCATGGTTGTGTGCCGTTTTTACAAAGTTTTCAGATTGCCTCCCAGGTTTGCAACCCTCACTGAATTGGCCATAGAATCAATTGTGTCGAGACGGTTTTTGAATTTGAGGCCTCGGGTGCGGAGTTTTTGACGTCGTCGCCCATAGCCAAATTGCGCGCACACTTGTGCGCCGTTTTTACAAAGTTTTCAGATTGCCTCTCGGGTTTGCATTTCCAGCTGAATTGGCCATAGAATCAATTGTGTCGAGAAATTTTTTAAATTTGAGGCCTCGGGTGCGGAGTTTTTGACGTCGTCGCCCATAGCCAAATTGCGCGCACACTTGTGCGCCGTTTTTACAAAGTTTTCAGATTGCCTCTCGGGTTTGCACTTCCAGTTGAATTGGCCATAGAATCAATTGTGTCGAGAAAGTTTTTGAATTTGAGGCCTCGGGTGCGGAGTTTTTGACGTCGTCGCCCATAACCAAACTTGCGCGCATGGTTATGTGCCGTTTTTACAAAGTTTTCAGATTGCCTCCCAGGTTTGCATCCCTCACTGAATTGGCCATAGAATCAATTGTGTCGAGACGGTTTTTGAATTTGAGGCCTCGGGTGCGGAGATTTTGACGTCGTCGCCCATAGCCAAATTGCGCGCACATTTGTGCGCCGTTTTTACAAAGTTTTCAGATTGCCTCTCGGGTTTGCATTTCCAGCTGAATTGGCCATATAATCAATTGTGTCGAGAAAATTTTTGAATTTGAGGCCTCGGGTGCGGAGTTTTTGACGTCGTCGCCCATAGCCAAACTTGCGGGCATGGTTGTGTGCCGTTTTTACAAAGTTTTTAGATTGCCTCTCAGGTTTGCATCCCTCACTGAATTGGCCATAGAATCAATTGTGTCGCGACGGTTTTTGAATTTGAGGCCTCGGGTGCGGAGTTTTTGACGTCGTCGCCCATAGCCAAATTGTGCGCACACTTGTGCGCCGTTTTTACATAGTTTTCAGATTGCCTCTCGGGTTTGCATTTCCAGCTGAATTGGCCATAGAATCAATTGTGTCGAGAAAGTTTTTGAATTTGAGGCTTCGGGTGCGGAGTTTTTGACGTCGTCGCCCATAGCCAAACTTGCGCGCATGGTTGTGTGCCGTTTTTACAAAGTTTTCAGATTGCCTCCCAGGTTTGCATCCCTCACTGAATTGGCCATAGAATCAATTGTGTCGAGACGGTTTTTGAATTTGAGGCCTCGGGTGCGGAGATTTTGACGTCGTCGCCCATAGCCAAATTGCGCGCACATTTGTGCGACGTTTTTACAAAGTTTTCAGATTGCCTCTCGGGTTTGCATTTCCAGCTGAATTGGCCATATAATCAATTGTGTCGAGAAAATTTTTGAATTTGAGGCCTCGGGTGCGGAGTTTTTGACGTCGTCGCCCATAGCCAAACTTGCGCGCATGGTTGTGTGCCGTTTTTACAAAGTTTTCAGATTGCCTCCCAGGTTTGCATCCCTCACTGAATTGGCCATAGAATCAATTGTGTCGAGACGGTTTTTGAATTTGAGGCCTCGGGTGCGGAGTTTTTGACGTCGTCGCCCATAGCCAAACTTGCGCGCATGGTTGTGTGTCGTTTTTACAAAGTTCTCAAATTGCCTCCCAGGTTTGCATCCCTCACTGAATTGGCCATAGAATCAATTGTGTCGAGACGGTTTTTGAATTTGGGCCTCGGGTGCGGAGTTTTTGACGTCGTAGCCCATAGCCAAATTGCGCGCACACTTGTGCGCCGTTTTTACAAAGTTTTCAGATTGCCTCTCGGGTTTGCACTTCTAGTTGAATTGGCCATAGAATCAATTGTGTCGAGAAATTTTTTGAATTTTAGGCCTCGGGTGCGGAGTTTTTGACGTCGTCGCCCATAGCCAAATTGCGCGCACACTTGTGCGCCGTTTTTACAAAGTTTTCAGATTGCCTCTCGGGGTTGCACTTCCAGCTGAATTGGCAATAAAATCAATTGTGTCGAGACGGTTTTTGAATTTGAGGCCTCGGGTGCGGAGTTTTTGACGTCATCGCCCATAGCTAAATTGCGCGCAGTGTGCGCCGTTTTTACAATGTTTTCAGATTGCCTCTCGGGTTTGCACTTCTAGCTGAATTGGCCATAGAACCAATTGTGTCGAGAAATTTTTTGAATTTGAGGCCTCGGGTGCGGAGTTTTTGACGTCGTCGCCCATAGCAAAACTTGCGCGCATGGTTGTGTGCCGTTTTTACAAAGTTTTCAGATTGCCTCCCAGGTTTGCAACCCTCACTGAATTGGCCATAGAATCAATTGTGTCGAGACGGTTTTTGAATTTGAGGCCTCGGGTGCGGAGTTTTTGACGTCGTCGCCCATAGCCAAATTGCGCGCACACTTGTGCGCCGTTTTTACAAAGTTTTCAGATTGCCTCTCGGGTTTGCATTTCCAGCTGAATTGGCCATAGAATCAATTGTGTCGAGAAATTTTTTAAATTTGAGGCCTCGGGTGCGGAGTTTTTGACGTCGTCGCCCATAGCCAAATTGCGCGCACACTTGTGCGCCGTTTTTACAAAGTTTTCAGATTGCCTCTCGGGTTTGCACTTCCAGTTGAATTGGCCATAGAATCAATTGTGTCGGGAAAATTTTTGAATTTGAGGCCTCGGGTGCGAAGTTTTTGACGTCGTCGCCCATAGCCAAATTGCGCGCACACTTGTGCGCCGTTTTTACAAAGTTTTCAGATTGCCTCTCGGGTTTGCATTTCCAGCTGAATTGGCCATAGACTCAATTGTGTCGAGAAAGTTTTTGAATTTGAGGCCTCGGGTGCGATGTTTTTGACGTCGTCGCCCAAAGCAAAACTTGCGCGCATGGTTCTGTGCCGTTCTTACAAAGATTTCAGATTGCCTCCCAGGTTTGCATCCCTCACTGAATTGGCCATAGAATCAATTGTGTCGAGACGGTTTATGAATTTGAGGCCTCGGGTGCGGAGTTTTTGACGTCGTCGCCCATAGCCAAACTTGCGCGCATGGTTGTGTGCCGTTTTTACAAAGTTTTCAGATTGCCTCCCAGGTTTGCATCCCTCACTGAATTGGCCAAAGAATCAATTGTGTCGAGACGGTGTTTGAATTTGAGGCCTCGGGTGCGGAGTTTTTAACGTCGTCGCCCATAGCCAAATTGCGCGCACACTTGTGCGCCGTTTTTACAAAGTTTTCAGATTGCCTCTCGGGTTTGCACTTCCAGCTGAATTAGCCATAGAATCAATTGTGTCGAGAAAGTTTTTGAATTTGAGGCCTCGGGTGCGGAGTTTTTGACGTCGTCGCCATTAGCCAAACTTGCGCGCATGGTTGTGTGCCGTTTTTACAAAGTTTTCAGATTGCCTCCCAGGTTTGCATCCCTCACTGAATTGGCCATAGAATCAATTGTGTCGGGACAGTTTTTGAATTTGAGGCCTCGGGTGCGGAGTTTTTGACGTCGTCGCCCATAGCCAAACTTGCGCGCATGGTTGTGTGTCGTTTTTACAAAGTTTTCAGATTGCCTCCCAGGTTTGCATCCTTCACTGAATTGGCCATAGAATCAATTGTGTTGAGACGGTTTTTGAATTTGAGGCCTAGGGTGCGGAGTTTTTGACGTCGTCGCCCATAGCCAAACTTGCGGGCATGGTTGTGTGCCGTTTTTACAAAGTTTTCAGATTACCTCTCAGGTTTGCATCCCTCACTGAATTGGCCATAGAATCAATTGTGTCGCGACGGTTTTTGAATTTGAGGCCTCGGGTGCGGAGTTTTTGACGTCGTCGCCCATAGCCAAATTGCGCGCACACTTGTGCGCCGTTTTTACAAAGTTTTCAGATTGCCTCTCGGGTTTGCATTTCCAGCTGAATTGGCCATAGAATCAATTGTGTCGAGAAAGTTTTTGAATTTGAGGCCTCGGGTGCGGAGTTTTTGACGTCGTCGCCCATAGCCAAACTTGCGCGCATGGTTATGTGCCGTTTTTACAAAGTTTTCAGATTGCCTCCCAGGTTTGCATCCCTCACTGAATTGGCCATAGAATCAATTGTGTCGGGACAGTTTTTGAATTTGAGGCCTCGGGTGCGGAGTTTTTGACGTCGTCGCCCATAGCCAAACTTGCGCGCATGGTTGTGTGTCGTTTTTACAAAGTTTTCAGATTGCCTCCCAGGTTTGCATCCTTCACTGAATTGGCCATAGAATCAATTGTGTTGAGACGGTTTTTGAATTTGAGGCCTAGGGTGCGGAGTTTTTGACGTCGTCGCCCATAGCCAAACTTGCGGGCATGGTTGTGTGCCGTTTTTACAAAGTTTTCAGATTACCTCTCAGGTTTGCATCCCTCACTGAATTGGCCATAGAATCAATTGTGTCGCGACGGTTTTTGAATTTGAGGCCTCGGGTGCGGAGTTTTTGACGTCGTCGCCCATAGCCAAATTGCGCGCACACTTGTGCGCCGTTTTTACAAAGTTTTCAGATTGCCTCTCGGGTTTGCATTTCCAGCTGAATTGGCCATAGAATCAATTGTGTCGAGAAAGTTTTTGAATTTGAGGCCTCGGGTGCGGAGTTTTTGACGTCGTCGCCCATAGCCAAACTTGCGCGCATGGTTATGTGCCGTTTTTACAAAGTTTTCAGATTGCCTCCCAGGTTTGCATCCCTCACTGAATTGGCCATAGAATCAATTGTGTCGAGACGGTTTTTGAATTTGAGGCCTCGGGTGCGGAGATTTTGACGTCGTCGCCCATAGCCAAATTGCGCGCACATTTGTGCGCCGTTTTTACAAAGTTTTCAGATTGCCTCTCGGGTTTGCATTTCCAGCTGAATTGGCCATATAATCAATTGTGTCGAGAAAATTTTTGAATTTGAGGTCTCGGGTGCGGAGTTTTTGACGTCGTCGCCCATAGCCAAACTTGCGGGCATGGTTGTGTGCCGTTTTTACAAAGTTTTTAGATTGCCTCTCAGGTTTGCATCCCTCACTGAATTGGCCATAGAATCAATTGTGTCGCGACGGTTTTTGAATTTGAGGCCTCGGGTGCGGAGTTTTTGACGTCGTCGCCCAAAGCCAAATTGCGCGCACACTTGTGCGCCATTTTTACAAAGTTTTCAGATTGCCTCTCGGGTTTGCATTTCCAGCTGAATTAGCCATATAATCAATTGTGTTGAGAAAATTTTTGAAATTGAGGCCTCGGGTGCAAAGTTTTTGACGTCGTCGCCCATAGCCAAATTGCGCGCACACTTGTGCGCCGTTTTTACATAGTTTTCAGATTGCCTCTCGGGTTTGCATTTCCAGCTGAATTGGCCATAGAATCAATTGTGTCGAGAAAGTTTTTGAATTTGAGGCTTCGGGTGCGGAGTTTTTGACGTCGTCGCCCATAGCCAAACTTGCGCGCATGGTTGTGTGCCGTTTTTACAAAGTTTTCAGATTGCCTCCCAGGTTTGCAACCCTCACTGAATTGGCCATAGAATCAATTGTGTCGAGACGGTTTTTGAATTTGAGGCCTCGGGTGCGGAGTTTTTGACGTCGTCGCCCATAGCCAAATTGCGCGCACACTTGTGCGCCGTTTTTACAAAGTTTTCAGATTGCCTCTCGGGTTTGCATTTCCAGCTGAATTGGCCATAGAATCAATTGTGTCGAGAAATTTTTTAAATTTGAGGCCTCGGGTGCGGAGTTTTTGACGTCGTCGCCCATAGCCAAATTGCGCGCACACTTGTGCGCCGTTTTTACAAAGTTTTCAGATTGCCTCTCGGGTTTGCACTTCCAGTTGAATTGGCCATAGAATCAATTGTGTCGGGAAAATTTTTGAATTTGAGGCCTCGGGTGCGAAGTTTTTGACGTCGTCGCCCATAGCCAAATTGCGCGCACACTTGTGCGCCGTTTTTACAAAGTTTTCAGATTGCCTCTCGGGTTTGCATTTCCAGCTGAATTGGCCATAGACTCAATTGTGTCGAGAAAGTTTTTGAATTTGAGGCCTCGGGTGCGATGTTTTTGACGTCGTCGCCCAAAGCAAAACTTGCGCGCATGGTTCTGTGCCGTTCTTACAAAGATTTCAGATTGCCTCCCAGGTTTGCATCCCTCATTGAATTGGCCATAGAATCAATTGTGTCGAGACGGTTTATGAATTTGAGGCCTCGGGTGCGGAGTTTTTGACGTCGTCGCCCATAGCCAAACTTGCGCGCATGGTTGTGTGCCGTTTTTACAAAGTTTTCAGATTGCCTCCCAGGTTTGCATCCCTCACTGAATTGGCCAAAGAATCAATTGTGTCGAGACGGTGTTTGAATTTGAGGCCTCGGGTGCGGAGTTTTTAACGTCGTCGCCCATAGCCAAGTTGCGCGCACACTTGTGCGCCGTTTTTACAAAGTTTTCAGATTGCCTCTCGGGTTTGCACTTCCAGCTGAATTAGCCATAGAATCAATTGTGTCGAGAAAGTTTTTGAATTTGAGGCCTCGGGTGCGGAGTTTTTGACGTCGTCGCCATTAGCCAAACTTGCGCGCATGGTTGTGTGCCGTTTTTACAAAGTTTTCAGATTGCCTCCCAGGTTTGCATCCCTCACTGAATTGGCCATAGAATCAATTGTGTCGGGACAGTTTTTGAATTTGAGGCCTCGGGTGCGGAGTTTTTGACGTCGTCGCCCATAGCCAAACTTGCGCGCATGGTTGTGTGTCGTTTTTACAAAGTTTTCAGATTGCCTCCCAGGTTTGCATCCTTCACTGAATTGGCCATAGAATCAATTGTGTTGAGACGGTTTTTGAATTTGAGGCCTAGGGTGCGGAGTTTTTGACGTCGTCGCCCATAGCCAAACTTGCGGGCATGGTTGTGTGCCGTTTTTACAAAGTTTTCAGATTACCTCTCAGGTTTGCATCCCTCACTGAATTGGCCATAGAATCAATTGTGTCGCGACGGTTTTTGAATTTGAGGCCTCGGGTGCGGAGTTTTTGACGTCGTCGCCCATAGCCAAATTGCGCGCACACTTGTGCGCCGTTTTTACAAAGTTTTCAGATTGCCTCTCGGGTTTGCATTTCCAGCTGAATTGGCCATAGAATCAATTGTGTCGAGAAAGTTTTTGAATTTGAGGCCTCGGGTGCGGAGTTTTTGACGTCGTCGCCCATAGCCAAACTTGCGCGCATGGTTATGTGCCGTTTTTACAAAGTTTTCAGATTGCCTCCCAGGTTTGCATCCCTCACTGAATTGGCCATAGAATCAATTGTGTCGGGACAGTTTTTGAATTTGAGGCCTCGGGTGCGGAGTTTTTGACGTCGTCGCCCATAGCCAAACTTGCGCGCATGGTTGTGTGTCGTTTTTACAAAGTTTTCAGATTGCCTCCCAGGTTTGCATCCTTCACTGAATTGGCCATAGAATCAATTGTGTTGAGACGGTTTTTGAATTTGAGGCCTAGGGTGCGGAGTTTTTGACGTCGTCGCCCATAGCCAAACTTGCGGGCATGGTTGTGTGCCGTTTTTACAAAGTTTTCAGATTACCTCTCAGGTTTGCATCCCTCACTGAATTGGCCATAGAATCAATTGTGTCGCGACGGTTTTTGAATTTGAGGCCTCGGGTGCGGAGTTTTTGACGTCGTCGCCCATAGCCAAATTGCGCGCACACTTGTGCGCCGTTTTTACAAAGTTTTCAGATTGCCTCTCGGGTTTACATTTCCAGCTGAATTGGCCATAGAATCAATTGTGTCGAGAAAGTTTTTGAATTTGAGGCCTCGGGTGCGGAGTTTTTGACGTCGTCGCCCATAGCCAAACTTGCGCGCATGGTTATGTGCCGTTTTTACATAGTTTTCAGATTGCCTCCCAGGTTTGCATCCCTCACTGAATTGGCCATAGAATCAATTGTGTCGAGACGGTTTTTGAATTTGAGGCCTCGGGTGCGGAGATTTTGACGTCGTCGCCCATAGCCAAATTGCGCGCACATTTGTGCGCCGTTTTTACAAAGTTTTCAGATTGCCTCTCGGGTTTGCATTTCCAGCTGAATTGGCCATATAATCAATTGTGTCGAGAAAATTTTTGAATTTGAGGCCTCGGGTGCGGAGTTTTTGACGTCGTCGCCCATAGCCAAACTTGCGGGCATGGTTGTGTGCCGTTTTTACAAAGTTTTTAGATTGCCTCTCAGGTTTGCATCCCTCACTGAATTGGCCATAGAATCAATTGTGTCGCGACGGTTTTTGAATTTGAGGCCTCGGGTGCGGAGTTTTTGACGTCGTCGCCCAAAGCCAAATTGCGCGCACACTTGTGCGCCATTTTTACAAAGTTTTCAGATTGCCTCTCGGGTTTGCATTTCCAGCTGAATTAGCCATATAATCAATTGTGTCGAGAAAATTTTTGAAATTGAGGCCTCGGGTGCAAAGTTTTTGATGTCGTCGCCCATAGCCAAATTGCGCGCACACTTGTGCGCCGTTTTTACATAGTTTTCAGATTGCCTCTCGGGTTTGCATTTCCAGCTGAATTGGCCATAGAATCAATTGTGTCGAGAAAGTTTTTGAATTTGAGGCTTCGGGTGCGGAGTTTTTGACGTCGTCGCCCATAGCCAAACTTGCGCGCATGGTTGTGTGCCGTTTTTACAAAGTTTTCAGATTGCCTCCCAGGTTTGCATCCCTCACTGAATTGGCCATAGAATCAATTGTGTCGAGACGGTTTTTGAATTTGAGGCCTCGGGTGCGGAGATTTTGACGTCGTCGCCCATAGCCAAATTGCGCGCACATTTGTGCGACGTTTTTACAAAGTTTTCAGATTGCCTCTCGGGTTTGCATTTCCAGCTGAATTGGCCATATAATCAATTGTGTCGAGAAAATTTTTGAATTTGAGGCCTCGGGTGCGGAGTTTTTGACGTCGTCGCCCATAGCCAAACTTGCGCGCATGGTTGTGTGCCGTTTTTACAAAGTTTTCAGATTGCCTCCCAGGTTTGCATCCCTCACTGAATTGGCCATAGAATCAATTGTGTCGAGACGGTTTTTGAATTTGAGGCCTCGGGTGCGGAGTTTTTGACGTCGTCGCCCATAGCCAAACTTGCGCGCATGGTTGTGTGTCGTTTTTACAAAGTTCTCAAATTGCCTCCCAGGTTTGCATCCCTCACTGAATTGGCCATAGAATCAATTGTGTCGAGACGGTTTTTGAATTTGGGCCTCGGGTGCGGAGTTTTTGACGTCGTAGCCCATAGCCAAATTGCGCGCACACTTGTGCGCCGTTTTTACAAAGTTTTCAGATTGCCTCTCGGGTTTGCACTTCTAGTTGAATTGGCCATAGAATCAATTGTGTCGAGAAAATTTTTGAATTTTAGGCCTCGGGTGCGGAGTTTTTGACGTCGTCGCCCATAGCCAAATTGCGCGCACACTTGTGCGCCGTTTTTACAAAGTTTTCAGATTGCCTCTCGGGGTTGCACTTCCAGCTGAATTGGCAATAAAATCAATTGTGTCGAGACGGTTTTTGAATTTGAGGCCTCGGGTGCGGAGTTTTTGACGTCATCGCCCATAGCTAAATTGCGCGCAGTGTGCGCCGTTTTTACAAAGATTTCAGATTGCCTCTCGGGTTTGCACTTCTAGCTGAATTGGCCATAGAATCAATTGTGTCGAGAAATTTTTTGAATTTGAGGCCTCGGTTGCGGAGTTTTTGACGTCGTCGCCCATAGCAAAACTTGCGCGCATGGTTGTGTGCCGTTTTTACAAAGTTTTCAGATTGCCTCCCAGGTTTGCATCCCTCACTGAATTGGCCATAGAATCAATTGTGTCGAGACGGTTTTTGAATTTGAGGCCTCGGGTGCGGAGTTTTTGACGTCGTCGCCCATGGCCAAATTGCGCGCACACTTGTGCGCCGTTTTTACAAAGTTTTCAGATTGCCTCTCGGGTTTGCATTTCCAGCTGAATTGGCCATAGAATCAATTGTGTCGAGAATTTTTTTAAATTTGAGGCCTCGGGTGCGGAGTTTTTGACGTCGTCGCCCATAGCCAAATTGCGCGCACACTTGTGCGCCGTTTTTACAAAGTTTTCAGATTGCCTCTCGGGTTTGCACTTCCAGTTGAATTGGCCATAGAATCAATTGTGTCGGGAAAATTTTTGAATTTGAGGCCTCGGGTGCGAAGTTTTTGACGTCGTCGCCCATAGCCAAATTGCGCGCACACTTGTGCGCCGTTTTTACAAAGTTTTCAGATTGCCTCTCGGGTTTGCATTTCCAGCTGAATTGGCCATAGACTCAATTGTGTCGAGAAAGTTTTTGAATTTGAGGCCTCGGGTGCGATGTTTTTGACGTCGTCGCCCAAAGCAAAACTTGCGCGCATGGTTCTGTGCCGTTCTTACAAAGTTTTCAGATTGCCTCCCAGGTTTGCATCCCTCACTGAATTGGCCATAGAATCAATTGTGTCGAGACGGTTTATGAATTTGAGGCCTCGGGTGCGGAGTTTTTGACGTCGTCGCCCATAGCCAAACTTGCGCGCATGGTTGTGTGCCGTTCTTACAAAGTTTTCAGATTGCCTCCCAGGTTTGCATCCCTCACTGAATTGGCCAAAGAATCAATTGTGTCGAGACGGTGTTTGAATTTGAGGCCTCGGGTGCGGAGTTTTTAACGTCGTCGCCCATAGCCAAATTGCGCGCACACTTGTGCGCCGTTTTTACAAAGTTTTCAGATTACCTCTCGGGTTTGCATTTCCAGCTGAATTAGCCATAGAATCAATTGTGTCGAGAAAATTTTTGAAATTGAGGCCTCGGGTGCAGAGTTTTTGACGTCGTCGCCCATAGCCAAATTGCGCGCACGCTTGTGCGCCGTTTTTACATAGTTTTCAGATTGCCTCTCGGGTTTGCATTCCCAGCTGAATTGGCCATAAAATCAATTGTGTCGAGAAAGTTTTTGAATTTGAGGCCTCGGGTGCGGAGTTTTTGACGTCGTCGCCCTTAGCCAAACTTGCGCGCATGGTTGTGTGCCGTTTTTACAAAGTTTTCAGATTGCCTCCCAGGTTTGCATCCCTCACTGAATTGGCCATAGAATCAATTGTGTCGAGACGGTTTTTGAATTTGAGCCCTCGGGTGCGGAGTTTTTGACGTCGTCGCCCATAGCCAAATTGCGCGCACAATTGTGCGCCGTTTTTACAAAGTTTTCAGATTGCCTCTCGGGTTTGCATTTCCAGCTGAATTGGCCATAGACTCAATTGTGTCGAGAAAGTTTTTGAATTTGAGGCCTCGGGTGCGATGTTTTTGACGTCGTCGCCCAAAGCAAAACTTGCGCGCATGGTTGTGTGCCGTTTTTACAAAGTTTTCAGATTGCCTCCCAGGTTTGCATCCCTCACTGAATTGGCCATAGAATCAATTGTGTCGGGAAAATTTTTGAATTTGAGGCCTCGGGTGCGAAGTTTTTGACGTCGTCGCCCATAGCCAAATTGCGCGCACACTTGTGCGCCGTTTTTACAAAGTTTTCAGATTGCCTCTCGGGTTTGCATTTCCAGCTGAATTGGCCATAGACTCAATTGTGTCGAGAAAGTTTTTGAATTTGAGGCCTCGGGTGCGATGTTTTTGACGTCGTCGCCCAAAGCAAAACTTGCGCGCATGGTTGTGTGCCGTTTTTACAAAGTTTTCAGATTGCCTCCCAGGTTTGCCTCCCTCACTGAATTGGCCATAGAATCAATTGTGTCGAGACAGTTTTTGAATTTGAGGCCTCGGGTGCGGAGTTTTTGACGTCGTCGCCCATAGCCAAATTGCGCGCACACTTGTGCGCCATTTTTACAAAGTTTTCAGATTGCCTCTCGGGGTTGCACTTCCAGCTGAATTGGCAATAAAATCAATTGTGTCGAGACGGTTTTTGAATTTGAGGCCTCGGGTGCGGAGTTTTTGACGTCATCGCCCATAGCTAAATTGCGCGCAGTGTGCGCCGTTTTTACAAAGATTTCAGATTGCCTCTCGGGTTTGCACTTCTAGCTGAATTGGCCATAGAATCAATTGTGTCGAGAAAATTTTTGAAATTGAGGCCTCGGGTGCAGAGTTTTTGACGTCGTCGCCCATAGCCAAATTGCGCGCACGCTTGTGCGCCGTTTTTACAAAGTTTTCAGATTGCCTCTCGGGTTTGCATTCCCAGCTGAATTGGCCATAAAATCAATTGTGTCGAGAAAGTTTTTGAATTTGAGGCCTCGGGTGCGGAGTTTTTGACGTCGTCGCCCTTAGCCAAACTTGCGCGCATGGTTGTGTGCCGTTTTTACAAAGTTTTCAGATTGCCTCCCAGGTTTGCATCCCTCACTGAATTGGCCATAGAATCAATTGTGTCGAGACGGTTTTTGAATTTGAGCCCTCGGGTGCGGAGTTTTTGACGTCGTCGCCCATAGCCAAATTGCGCGCACAATTGTGCGCCGTTTTTACAAAGTTTTCAGATTGCCTCTCGGGTTTGCATTTCCAGCTGAATTGGCCATAGAATCAATTGTGTCGAGAAATTTTTTAAATTTGAGGCCTCGGGTGCGGAGTTTTTGACGTCGTCGCCCATAGCCAAATTGCGCGCACACTTGTGCTCCGTTTTTACAAAGTTTTCAGATTGCCTCTCGGGTTTGCACTTCCAGTTGAATTGGCCATAGAATCAATTGTGTCGGGAAAATTTTTGAATTTGAGGCCTCGGGTGCGAAGTTTTTGACGTCGTCGCCCATAGCCAAATTGCGCGCACACTTGTGCGCCGTTTTTACAAAGTTTTCAGATTGCCTCTCGGGTTTGCATTTCCAGCTGAATTGGCCATAGACTCAATTGTGTCGAGAAAGTTTTTGAATTTGAGGCCTCGGGTGCGATGTTTTTAACGTCGTCGCCCAAAGCAAAACTTGCGCGCATGGTTGTGTGCCGTTTTTACAAAGTTTTCAGATTGCCTCCCAGGTTTGCATCCCTCACTGAATTGGCCATAGAATCAATTGTGTCGAGACAGTTTTTGAATTTGAGGCCTCGGGTGCGGAGTTTTTGACGTCGTCGCCCATAGCCAAATTGCGCGCACACTTGTGCGCCATTTTTACAAAGTTTTCAGATTGCCTCTCGGGGTTGCACTTCCAGCTGAATTGGCAATAAAATCAATTGTGTCGAGACGGTTTTTGAATTTGAGGCCTCGGGTGCGGAGTTTTTGACGTCATCGCCCATAGCTAAATTGCGCGCAGTGTGCGCCGTTTTTACAAAGATTTCAGATTGCCTCTCGGGTTTGCACTTCCAGCTGAATTGGCCATAGAATCAATTGTGTCGAGAAATTTTTTGAATTTGAGGCCTCGGTTGCGGATTTTTTGACGTCGTCGCCCATAGCAAAACTTGCGCGCATGGTTGTGTGCCGTTTTTACAAAGTTTTCAGATTGCCTCCCAGGTTTGCATCCCTCACTGAATTGGCAATAGAATCAATTGTGTCGAGACGGTTTTT
This sequence comes from Galeopsis tetrahit, assembly GCA_963675135.1. NCBI lineage: Eukaryota > Viridiplantae > Streptophyta > Magnoliopsida > Lamiales > Lamiaceae > Galeopsis > Galeopsis tetrahit. Next base: position 71,112,002 of record OY776126.1, read on the forward strand.
GAATTTGAGGCCTCGGGTGCGGAGTTTTTGACGTCGTCGCCCATGGCCAAATTGCGCGCACACTTGTGCGCCGTTTTTACAAAGTTTTCAGATTGCCTCTCGGGTTTGCATTTCCAGCTGAATTGGCCATAGAATCAATTGTGTCGAGAATTTTTTTAAATTTGAGGCCTCGGGTGCGGAGTTTTTGACGTCGTCGCCCATAGCCAAATTGCGCGCACACTTGTGCGCCGTTTTTACAAAGTTTTCAGATTGCCTCTCGGGTTTGCACTTCCAGTTGAATTGGCCATAGAATCAATTGTGTCGGGAAAATTTTTGAATTTGAGGCCTCGGGTGCGAAGTTTTTGACGTCGTCGCCCATAGCCAAATTGCGCGCACACTTGTGCGCCGTTTTTACAAAGTTTTCAGATTGCCTCTCGGGTTTGCATTTCCAGCTGAATTGGCCATAGACTCAATTGTGTCGAGAAAGTTTTTGAATTTGAGGCCTCGGGTGCGATGTTTTTGACGTCGTCGCCCAAAGCAAAACTTGCGCGCATGGTTGTGTGCCGTTTTTACAAAGTTTTCAGATTGCCTCCCAGGTTTGCATCCCTCACTGAATTGGCCATAGAATCAATTGTGTCGAGACAGTTTTTGAATTTGAGGCCTCGGGTGCGGAGTTTTTGACGTCGTCGCCCATAGCCAAATTGCGCGCACACTTGTGCGCCATTTTTACAAAGTTTTCAGATTGCCTCTCGGGGTTGCACTTCCAGCTGAATTGGCAATAAAATCAATTGTGTCGAGACGGTTTTTGAATTTGAGGCCTCGGGTGCGGAGTTTTTGACGTCATCGCCCATAGCTAAATTGCGCGCAGTGTGCGCCGTTTTTACAAAGATTTCAGATTGCCTCTCGGGTTTGCACTTCCAGCTGAATTGGCCATAGAATCAATTGTGTCGAGAAATTTTTTGAATTTGAGGCCTCGGTTGCGGATTTTTTGACGTCGTCGCCCATAGCAAAACTTGCGCGCATGGTTGTGTGCCGTTTTTACAAAGTTTTCAGATTGCCTCCCAGGTTTGCATCCCTCACTGAATTGGCCATAGAATCAATTGTGTCGAGACGGTTTTTGAATTTGAGGCCTCGGGTGCGGAGTTTTTGACGTCGTCGCCCATGGCCAAATTGCGCGCACACTTGTGCGCCGTTTTTACAAAGTTTTCAGATTGCCTCTCGGGTTTGCATTTCCAGCTGAATTGGCCATAGAATCAATTGTGTCGAGAATTTTTTTAAATTTGAGGCCTCGGGTGCGGAGTTTTTGACGTCGTCGCCCATAGCCAAATTGCGCGCACACTTGTGCGCCGTTTTTACAAAGTTTTCAGATTGCCTCTCGGGTTTGCACTTCCAGTTGAATTGGCCATAGAATCAATTGTGTCGGGAAAATTTTTGAATTTGAGGCCTCGGGTGCGAAGTTTTTGACGTCGTCGCCCATAGCCAAATTGCGCGCACACTTGTGCGCCGTTTTTACAAAGTTTTCAGATTGCCTCTCGGGTTTGCATTTCCAGCTGAATTGGCCATAGACTCAATTGTGTCGAGAAAGTTTTTGAATTTGAGGCCTCGGGTGCGATGTTTTTGACGTCGTCGCCCAAAGCAAAACTTGCGCGCATGGTTCTGTGCCGTTCTTACAAAGTTTTCAGATTGCCTCCCAGGTTTGCATCCCTCACTGAATTGGCCATAGAATCAATTGTGTCGAGACGGTTTATGAATTTGAGGCCTCGGGTGCGGAGTTTTTGACGTCGTCGCCCATAGCCAAACTTGCGCGCATGGTTGTGTGCCGTTCTTACAAAGTTTTCAGATTGCCTCCCAGGTTTGCATCCCTCACTGAATTGGCCAAAGAATCAATTGTGTCGAGACGGTGTTTGAATTTGAGGCCTCGGGTGCGGAGTTTTTAACGTCGTCGCCCATAGCCAAATTGCGCGCACACTTGTGCGCCGTTTTTACAAAGTTTTCAGATTGCCTCTCGGGTTTGCATTTCCAGCTGAATTAGCCATAGAATCAATTGTGTCGAGAAAATTTTTGAAATTGAGGCCTCGGGTGCAGAGTTTTTGACGTCGTCGCCCATAGCCAAATTGCGCGCACGCTTGTGCGCCGTTTTTACAAAGTTTTCAGATTGCCTCTCGGGTTTGCATTCCCAGCTGAATTGGCCATAAAATCAATTGTGTCGAGAAAGTTTTTGAATTTGAGGCCTCGGGTGCGGAGTTTTTGACGTCGTCGCCCTTAGCCAAACTTGCGCGCATGGTTGTGTGCCGTTTTTACAAAGTTTTCAGATTGCCTCCCAGGTTTGCATCCCTCACTGAATTGGCCATAGAATCAATTGTGTCGAGACGGTTTTTGAATTTGAGCCCTCGGGTGCGGAGTTTTTGACGTCGTCGCCCATAGCCAAATTGCGCGCACAATTGTGCGCCGTTTTTACAAAGTTTTCAGATTGCCTCTCGGGTTTGCATTTCCAGCTGAATTGGCCATAGAATCAATTGTGTCGAGAAATTTTTTAAATTTGAGGCCTCGGGTGCGGAGTTTTTGACGTCGTCGCCCATAGCCAAATTGCGCGCACACTTGTGCTCCGTTTTTACAAAGTTTTCAGATTGCCTCTCGGGTTTGCACTTCCAGTTGAATTGGCCATAGAATCAATTGTGTCGGGAAAATTTTTGAATTTGAGGCCTCGGGTGCGAAGTTTTTGACGTCGTCGCCCATAGCCAAATTGCGCGCACACTTGTGCGCCGTTTTTACAAAGTTTTCAGATTGCCTCTCGGGTTTGCATTTCCAGCTGAATTGGCCATAGACTCAATTGTGTCGAGAAAGTTTTTGAATTTGAGGCCTCGGGTGCGATGTTTTTGACGTCGTCGCCCAAAGCAAAACTTGCGCGCATGGTTGTGTGCCGTTTTTACAAAGTTTTCAGATTGCCTCCCAGGTTTGCATCCCTCACTGAATTGGCCATAGAATCAATTGTGTCGAGACAGTTTTTGAATTTGAGGCCTCGGGTGCGGAGTTTTTGACGTCGTCGCCCATAGCCAAATTGCGCGCACACTTGTGCGCCATTTTTACAAAGTTTTCAGATTGCCTCTCGGGGTTGCACTTCCAGCTGAATTGGCAATAAAATCAATTGTGTCGAGACGGTTTTTGAATTTGAGGCCTCGGGTGCGGAGTTTTTGACGTCATCGCCCATAGCTAAATTGCGCGCAGTGTGCGCCGTTTTTACAAAGATTTCAGATTGCCTCTCGGGTTTGCACTTCCAGCTGAATTGGCCATAGAATCAATTGTGTCGAGAAATTTTTTGAATTTGAGGCCTCGGTTGCGGATTTTTTGACGTCGTCGCCCATAGCAAAACTTGCGCGCATGGTTGTGTGCCGTTTTTACAAAGTTTTCAGATTGCCTCCCAGGTTTGCATCCCTCACTGAATTGGCCATAGAATCAATTGTGTCGAGACGGTTTTTGAATTTGAGGCCTCGGGTGCGGAGTTTTTGACGTCGTCGCCCATGGCCAAATTGCGCGCACACTTGTGCGCCGTTTTTACAAAGTTTTCAGATTGCCTCTCGGGTTTGCATTTCCAGCTGAATTGGCCATAGAATCAATTGTGTCGAGAATTTTTTTAAATTTGAGGCCTCGGGTGCGGAGTTTTTGACGTCGTCGCCCATAGCCAAATTGCGCGCACACTTGTGCGCCGTTTTTACAAAGTTTTCAGATTGCCTCTCGGGTTTGCACTTCCAGTTGAATTGGCCATAGAATCAATTGTGTCGGGAAAATTTTTGAATTTGAGGCCTCGGGTGCGAAGTTTTTGACGTCGTCGCCCATAGCCAAATTGCGCGCACACTTGTGCGCCGTTTTTACAAAGTTTTCAGATTGCCTCTCGGGTTTGCATTTCCAGCTGAATTGGCCATAGACTCAATTGTGTCGAGAAAGTTTTTGAATTTGAGGCCTCGGGTGCGATGTTTTTGACGTCGTCGCCCAAAGCAAAACTTGCGCGCATGGTTCTGTGCCGTTCTTACAAAGTTTTCAGATTGCCTCCCAGGTTTGCATCCCTCACTGAATTGGCCATAGAATCAATTGTGTCGAGACGGTTTATGAATTTGAGGCCTCGGGTGCGGAGTTTTTGACGTCGTCGCCCATAGCCAAACTTGCGCGCATGGTTGTGTGCCGTTCTTACAAAGTTTTCAGATTGCCTCCCAGGTTTGCATCCCTCACTGAATTGGCCAAAGAATCAATTGTGTCGAGACGGTGTTTGAATTTGAGGCCTCGGGTGCGGAGTTTTTAACGTCGTCGCCCATAGCCAAATTGCGCGCACACTTGTGCGCCGTTTTTACAAAGTTTTCAGATTGCCTCTCGGGTTTGCATTTCCAGCTGAATTAGCCATAGAATCAATTGTGTCGAGAAAATTTTTGAAATTGAGGCCTCGGGTGCAGAGTTTTTGACGTCGTCGCCCATAGCCAAATTGCGCGCACGCTTGTGCGCCGTTTTTACAAAGTTTTCAGATTGCCTCTCGGGTTTGCATTCCCAGCTGAATTGGCCATAAAATCAATTGTGTCGAGAAAGTTTTTGAATTTGAGGCCTCGGGTGCGGAGTTTTTGACGTCGTCGCCCTTAGCCAAACTTGCGCGCATGGTTGTGTGCCGTTTTTACAAAGTTTTCAGATTGCCTCCCAGGTTTGCATCCCCCACTGAATTGGCCATAGAATCAATTGTGTCGAGACGGTTTTTGAATTTGAGCCCTCGGGTGCGGAGTTTTTGACGTCGTCGCCCATAGCCAAATTGCGCGCACAATTGTGCGCCGTTTTTACAAAGTTTTCAGATTGCCTCTCGGGTTTGCATTTCCAGCTGAATTGGCCATAGAATCAATTGTGTCGAGAAATTTTTTAAATTTGAGGCCTCGGGTGCGGAGTTTTTGACGTCGTCGCCCATAGCCAAATTGCGCGCACACTTGTGCTCCGTTTTTACAAAGTTTTCAGATTGCCTCTCGGGTTTGCACTTCCAGTTGAATTGGCCATAGAATCAATTGTGTCGGGAAAATTTTTGAATTTGAGGCCTCGGGTGCGAAGTTTTTGACGTCGTCGCCCATAGCCAAATTGCGCGCACACTTGTGCGCCGTTTTTACAAAGTTTTCAGATTGCCTCTCGGGTTTGCATTTCCAGCTGAATTGGCCATAGACTCAATTGTGTCGAGAAAGTTTTTGAATTTGAGGCCTCGGGTGCGATGTTTTTGACGTCGTCGCCCAAAGCAAAACTTGCGCGCATGGTTGTGTGCCGTTTTTACAAAGTTTTCAGATTGCCTCCCAGGTTTGCATCCCTCACTGAATTGGCCATAGAATCAATTGTGTCGAGACAGTTTTTGAATTTGAGGCCTCGGGTGCGGAGTTTTTGACGTCGTCGCCCATAGCCAAACTTGCGCGCATGGTTGTGTGTCGTTTTTACAAAGTTTTCAGATTGCCTCCCAGGTTTGCATCCTTCACTGAATTGGCCATAGAATCAATTGTGTTGAGACGGTTTTTGAATTTGAGGCCTAGGGTACGGAGTTTTTGACGTCGTCGCCCATAGCCAAACTTGCGGGCATGGTTGTGTGCCGTTTTTACAAAGTTTTCAGATTACCTCTCAGGTTTGCATCCCTCACTGAATTGGCCATAGAATCAATTGTGTCGCGACGGTTTTTGAATTTGAGGCCTCGGGTGCGGAGTTTTTGACGTCGTCGCCCATAGCCAAATTGCGCGCACACTTGTGCGCCGTTTTTACAAAGTTTTCAGATTGCCTCTCGGGTTTGCATTTCCAGCTGAATTGGCCATAGAATCAATTGTGTCGAGAAAGTTTTTGAATTTGAGGCCTCGGGTGCGGAGTTTTTGACGTCGTCGCCCATAGCCAAACTTGCGCGCATGGTTATGTGCCGTTTTTACAAAGTTTTCAGATTGCCTCCCAGGTTTGCATCCCTCACTGAATTGGCCATAGAATCAATTGTGTCGCGACGGTTTTTGAATTTGAGGCCTCGGGTGCGGAGTTTTTGACGTCGTCGCCCATAGCCAAATTGCGCGCACACTTGTGCGCCGTTTTTACAAATTTTTCAGATTGCCTCTCGGGTTTGCATTTCCAGCTGAATTGGCCATAGAATCAATTGTGTCGAGAAAGTTTTTGAATTTGAGGCCTCGGGTGCGGAGTTTTTGACGTCGTCGCCCATAGCCAAACTTGCGCGCATGGTTATGTGCCGTTTTTACAAAGTTTTCAGATTGCCTCCCAGGTTTGCATCCCTCACTGAATTGGCCATAGAATCAATTGTGTCGAGACGGTTTTTGAATTTGAGGCCTCGGGTGCGGAGATTTTGACGTCGTCGCCCATAGCCAAATTGCGTGCACATTTGTGCGCCGTTTTTACAAAGTTTTCAGATTGCCTCTCGGGTTTGCATTTCCAGCTGAATTGGCCATATAATCAATTGTGTCGAGAAAATTTTTGAATTTGAGGCCTCGGGTGCGGAGTTTTTGACGTCGTCGCCCATAGCCAAACTTGCGGGCATGGTTGTGTGCCGTTTTTACAAAGTTTTTAGATTGCCTCTCAGGTTTGCATCCGTCACTGAATTGGCCATAGAATCAATTGTGTCGCGACGGTTTTTGAATTTGAGGCCTCGGGTGCGGAGTTTTTGACGTCGTCGCCCAAAGCCAAATTGCGCGCACACTTGTGCGCCGTTTTTACAAAGTTTTCAGATTGCCTCTCGGGTTTGCATTTCCAGCTGAATTAGCCATATAATCAATTGTGTCGAGAAAATTTTTGAAATTGAGGCCTCGGGTGCAGAGTTTTTGACGTCGTCGCCCATAGCCAAATTGCGCGCACACTTGTGCGCCGTTTTTACATAGTTTTCAGATTGCCTCTCGGGTTTGCATTTCCAGCTGAATTGGCCATAGAATCAATTGTGTCGAGAAAGTTTTTGAATTTGAGGCTTCGGGTGCGGAGTTTTTGACGTCGTCGCCCATAGCCAAACTTGCGCGCATGGTTGTGTGCCGTTTTTACAAAGTTTTCAGATTGCCTCCCAGGTTTGCATCCCTCACTGAATTGGCCATAGAATCAATTGTGTCGAGACGGTTTTTGAATTTGAGGCCTCGGGTGCGGAGATTTTGACGTCGTCGCCCATAGCCAAATTGCGCGCACATTTGTGCGACGTTTTTACAAAGTTTTCAGATTGCCTCTCGGGTTTGCATTTCCAGCTGAATTGGCCATATAATCAATTGTGTCGAGAAATTTTTTGAATTTGAGGCCTCGGGTGCGGCGTTTTTGACGTCGTCGCCCATAGCCAAACTTGCGCGCATGGTTGTGTGCCGTTTTTACAAAGTTTTCAGATTGCCTCCCAGGTTTGCATCCCTCACTGAATTGGCCATAGAATCAATTGTGTCGAGACGGTTTTTGAATTTGAGGCCTCGGGTGCGGAGTTTTTGACGTCGTCGCCCATAGCCAAACTTGCGCGCATGGTTGTGTGTCGTTTTTACAAAGTTCTCAAATTGCCTCCCAGGTTTGCATCCCTCACTGAATTGGCCATAGAATCAATTGTGTCGAGACGGTTTTTGAATTTGGGCCTCGGGTGCGGAGTTTTTGACGTCGTAGCCCATAGCCAAATTGCGCGCACACTTGTGCGCCGTTTTTACAAAGTTTTCAGATTGCCTCTCGGGTTTGCACTTCTAGTTGAATTGGCCATAGAATCAATTGTGTCGAGAAAATTTTTGAATTTTAGGCCTCGGGTGCGGAGTTTTTGACGTCGTCGCCCATAGCCAAATTGCGCGCACACTTGTGCGCCGTTTTTACAAAGTTTTCAGATTGCCTCTCGGGGTTGCACTTCCAGCTGAATTGGCAATAAAATCAATTGTGTCGAGACGGTTTTTGAATTTGAGGCCTCGGGTGCGGAGTTTTTGACGTCATCGCCCATAGCTAAATTGCGCGCAGTGTGCGCCGTTTTTACAAAGATTTCAGATTGCCTCTCGGGTTTGCACTTCTAGCTGAATTGGCCATAGAATCAATTGTGTCGAGAAATTTTTTGAATTTGAGGCCTCGGGTGCGGAGTTTTTGACGTCGTCGCCCATAGCAAAACTTGCGCGCATGGTTGTGTGCCGTTTTTACAAAGTTTTCAGATTGCCTCCCAGGTTTGCATCCCTCACTGAATTGGCCATAGAATCAATTGTGTCGAGACGGTTTTTGAATTTGAGGCCTCGGGTGCGGAGTTTTTGACGTCGTCGCCCATAGCCAAATTGCGCGCACACTTGTGCGCCGTTTTTACAAAGTTTTCAGATTGCCTCTCGGGTTTGCATTTCCAGCTGAATTGGCCATAGAATCAATTGTGTCGAGAAATTTTTTAAATTTGAGGCCTCGGGTGCGGAGTTTTTGACGTCGTCGCCCATAGCAAAATTGCGCGCACACTTGTGCGCCGTTTTTACAAAGTTTTCAGATTGCCTCTCGGGTTTGCACTTCCAGTTGAATTGGCCATAGAATCAATTGTGTCGGGAAAATTTTTGAATTTGAGGCCTCGGGTGCGAAGTTTTTGACGTCGTCGCCCATAGCCAAATTGCGCGCACACTTGTGCGCCGTTTTTACAAAGTTTTCAGATTGCCTCTCGGGTTTGCATTTCCAGCTGAATTGGCCATAGACTCAATTGTGTCGAGAAAGTTTTTGAATTTGAGGCCTCGGGTGCGATGTTTTTGACGTCGTCGCCCAAAGCAAAACTTGCGCGCATGGTTCTGTGCCGTTCTTACAAAGTTTTCAGATTGCCTCCCAGGTTTGCATCCCTCACTGAATTGGCCATAGAATCAATTATGTCGAGACGGTTTATGAATTTGAGGCCTCGGGTGCGGAGTTTTTGACGTCGTCGCCCATAGCCAAACTTGCGCGCATGGTTGTGTGCCGTTTTTACAAAGTTTTCAGATTGCCTCCCAGGTTTGCATCCCTCACTGAATTGGCCAAAGAATCAATTGTGTCGAGACGGTGTTTGAATTTGAGGCCTCGGGTGCGGAGTTTTTAACGTCGTCACCCATAGCCAAATTGCGCGCACACTTGTGCGCCGTTTTTACAAAGTTTTCAGATTGCCTCTCGGGTTTGCATTTCCAGCTGAATTAGCCATAGAATCAATTGTGTCGAGAAAATTTTTGAAATTGAGGCCTCGGGTGCAGAGTTTTTGACGTCGTCGCCCATAGCCAAATTGCGCGCACGCTTGTGCGCCGTTTTTACAAAGTTTTCAGATTGCCTCTCGGGTTTGCATTCCCAGCTGAATTGGCCATAAAATCAATTGTGTCGAGAAAGTTTTTGAATTTGAGGCCTCGGGTGCGGAGTTTTTGACGTCGTCGCCATTAGCCAAACTTGCGCGCATGGTTGTGTGCCGTTTTTACAAAGTTTTCAGATTGCCTCCCAGGTTTGCATCCCTCACTGAATTGGCCATAGAATCAATTGTGTCGAGACGGTTTTTGAATTTGAGCCCTCGGGTGCGGAGTTTTTGACGTCGTCGCCCATAGCCAAATTGCGCGCACAATTGTGCGCCGTTTTTACAAAGTTTTCAGATTGCCTCTCGGGTTTGCATCTCCAGCTGAATTGGCCATAGAATCAATTGTGTCGAGAAATTTTTTAAATTTGAGGCCTCGGGTGCGGAGTTTTTGACGTCGTCGCCCATAGCCAAATTGCGCGCACACTTGTGCGCCGTTTTTACAAAGTTTTCAGATTGCCTCTCGGGTTTGCATTTCCAGCTGAATTGGCCATAGACTCAATTGTGTCGAGAAAGTTTTTGAATTTGAGGCCTCGGGTGCGATGTTTTTGACGTCGTCGCCCAAAGCAAAACTTGCGCGCATGGTTCTGTGCCGTTCTTACAAAGTTTTCAGATTGCCTCCCAGGTTTGCATCCCTCACTGAATTGGCCATAGAATCAATTGTGTCGAGACGGTTTATGAATTTGAGGCCTCGGGTGCGGAGTTTTTGACGTCGTCGCCCATAGCCAAACTTGCGCGCATGGTTGTGTGCCGTTTTTACAAAGTTTTCAGATTGCCTCCCAGGTTTGCATCCCTCACTGAATTGGCCAAAGAATCAATTGTGTCGAGACGGTGTTTGAATTTGAGGCCTCGGGTGCGGAGTTTTTAACGTCGTCGCCCATAGCCAAATTGCGCGCACACTTGTGCGCCGTTTTTACAAAGTTTTCAGATTGCCTCTCGGGTTTGCACTTCTAGTTGAATTGGCCATAGAATCAATTGTGTCGAGAAAATTTTTGAATTTTAGGCCTCGGGTGCGGAGTTTTTGACGTCGTCGCCCATAGCCAAATTGCGCGCACACTTGTGCGCCGTTTTTACAAAGTTTTCAGATTGCCTCTCGGGGTTGCACTTCCAGCTGAATTGGCAATAAAATCAATTGTGTCGAGACGGTTTTTGAATTTGAGGCCTCGGGTGCGGAGTTTTTGACGTCATCGCCCATAGCTAAATTGCGCGCAGTGTGCGCCGTTTTTACAAAGATTTCAGATTGCCTCTCGGGTTTGCACTTCTAGCTGAATTGGCCATAGAATCAATTGTGTCGAGAAATTTTTTGAATTTGAGGCCTCGGGTGCGGAGTTTTTGACGTCGTCGCCCATAGCAAAACTTGCGCGCATGGTTGTGTGCCGTTTTTACAAAGTTTTCAGATTGCCTCCCAGGTTTGCATCCCTCACTGAATTGGCCATAGAATCAATTGTGTCGAGACGGTTTTTGAATTTGAGGCCTCGGGTGCGGAGTTTTTGACGTCGTCGCCCATAGCCAAATTGCGCGCACACTTGTGCGCCGTTTTTACAAAGTTTTCAGATTGCCTCTCGGGTTTGCATTTCCAGCTGAATTGGCCATAGAATCAATTGTGTCGAGAAATTTTTTAAATTTGAGGCCTCGGGTGCGGAGTTTTTGACGTCGTCGCCCATAGCAAAATTGCGCGCACACTTGTGCGCCGTTTTTACAAAGTTTTCAGATTGCCTCTCGGGTTTGCACTTCCAGTTGAATTGGCCATAGAATCAATTGTGTCGGGAAAATTTTTGAATTTGAGGCCTCGGGTGCGAAGTTTTTGACGTCGTCGCCCATAGCCAAATTGCGCGCACACTTGTGCGCCGTTTTTACAAAGTTTTCAGATTGCCTCTCGGGTTTGCATTTCCAGCTGAATTGGCCATAGACTCAATTGTGTCGAGAAAGTTTTTGAATTTGAGGCCTCGGGTGCGATGTTTTTGACGTCGTCGCCCAAAGCAAAACTTGCGCGCATGGTTCTGTGCCGTTCTTACAAAGTTTTCAGATTGCCTCCCAGGTTTGCATCCCTCACTGAATTGGCCATAGAATCAATTATGTCGAGACGGTTTATGAATTTGAGGCCTCGGGTGCGGAGTTTTTGACGTCGTCGCCCATAGCCAAACTTGCGCGCATGGTTGTGTGCCGTTTTTACAAAGTTTTCAGATTGCCTCCCAGGTTTGCATCCCTCACTGAATTGGCCAAAGAATCAATTGTGTCGAGACGGTGTTTGAATTTGAGGCCTCGGGTGCGGAGTTTTTAACGTCGTCACCCATAGCCAAATTGCGCGCACACTTGTGCGCCGTTTTTACAAAGTTTTCAGATTGCCTCTCGGGTTTGCATTTCCAGCTGAATTAGCCATAGAATCAATTGTGTCGAGAAAATTTTTGAAATTGAGGCCTCGGGTGCAGAGTTTTTGACGTCGTCGCCCATAGCCAAATTGCGCGCACGCTTGTGCGCCGTTTTTACAAAGTTTTCAGATTGCCTCTCGGGTTTGCATTCCCAGCTGAATTGGCCATAAAATCAATTGTGTCGAGAAAGTTTTTGAATTTGAGGCCTCGGGTGCGGAGTTTTTGACGTCGTCGCCATTAGCCAAACTTGCGCGCATGGTTGTGTGCCGTTTTTACAAAGTTTTCAGATTGCCTCCCAGGTTTGCATCCCTCACTGAATTGGCCATAGAATCAATTGTGTCGAGACGGTTTTTGAATTTGAGCCCTCGGGTGCGGAGTTTTTGACGTCGTCGCCCATAGCCAAATTGCGCGCACAATTGTGCGCCGTTTTTACAAAGTTTTCAGATTGCCTCTCGGGTTTGCATCTCCAGCTGAATTGGCCATAGAATCAATTGTGTCGAGAAATTTTTTAAATTTGAGGCCTCGGGTGCGGAGTTTTTGACGTCGTCGCCCATAGCCAAATTGCGCGCACACTTGTGCGCCGTTTTTACAAAGTTTTCAGATTGCCTCTCGGGTTTGCATTTCCAGCTGAATTGGCCATAGACTCAATTGTGTCGAGAAAGTTTTTGAATTTGAGGCCTCGGGTGCGATGTTTTTGACGTCGTCGCCCAAAGCAAAACTTGCGCGCATGGTTCTGTGCCGTTCTTACAAAGTTTTCAGATTGCCTCCCAGGTTTGCATCCCTCACTGAATTGGCCATAGAATCAATTGTGTCGAGACGGTTTATGAATTTGAGGCCTCGGGTGCGGAGTTTTTGACGTCGTCGCCCATAGCCAAACTTGCGCGCATGGTTGTGTGCCGTTTTTACAAAGTTTTCAGATTGCCTCCCAGGTTTGCATCCCTCACTGAATTGGCCAAAGAATCAATTGTGTCGAGACGGTGTTTGAATTTGAGGCCTCGGGTGCGGAGTTTTTAACGTCGTCGCCCATAGCCAAATTGCGCGCACACTTGTGCGCCGTTTTTACAAAGTTTTCAGATTGCCTCTCGGGTTTGCATTTCCAGCTGAATTAGCCATAGAATCAATTGTGTCGAGAAAATTTTTGAAATTGAGGCCTCGGGTGCAGAGTTTTTGACGTCGTCGCCCATAGCCAAATTGCGCGCACGCTTGTGCGCCGTTTTTACAAAGTTTTCAGATTGCCTCTCGGGTTTGCATTCCCAGCTGAATTGGCCATAAAATCAATTGTGTCGAGAAAGTTTTTGAATTTGAGGCCTCGGGTGCGGAGTTTTTGACGTCGTCGCCATTAGCCAAACTTGCGCGCATGGTTGTGTGCCGTTTTTACAAAGTTTTCAGATTGCCTCCCAGGTTTGCATCCCTCACTGAATTGGCCATAGAATCAATTGTGTCGAGACGGTTTTTGAATTTGAGCCCTCGGGTGCGGAGTTTTTGACGTCGTCGCCCATAGCCAAATTGCGCGCACAATTGTGCGCCGTTTTTACAAAGTTTTCAGATTGCCTCTCGGGTTTGCATTTCCAGCTGAATTGGCCATAGAATCAATTGTGTCGAGAAATTTTTTAAATTTGAGGCCTCGGGTGCGGAGTTTTTGACGTCGTCGCCCATAGCCAAATTGCGCGCACACTTGTGCTCCGTTTTTACAAAGTTTTCAGATTGCCTCTCGGGTTTGCACTTCCAGTTGAATTGGCCATAGAATCAATTGTGTCGGGAAAATTTTTGAATTTGAGGCCTCGGGTGCGAAGTTTTTGACGTCGTCGCCCATAGCCAAATTGCGCGCACACTTGTGCGCCGTTTTTACAAAGTTTTCAGATTGCCTCTCGGGTTTGCATTTCCAGCTGAATTAGCCATAGAATCAATTGTGTCGAGAAATTTTTTGAAATTGAGGCCTCGGGTGCAGAGTTTTTGACGTCGTCGCCCATAGCCAAATTGCGCGCACGCTTGTGCGCCATTTTTACAAAGTTTTCAGATTGCCTCTCGGGTTTGCATTCCCAGCTGAATTGGCCATAGAATCAATTGTGTCGAGAAAGTTTTTGAATTTGAGGCCTCGGGTGCGGAGTTTTTGACGTCGTTGCCCATAGCCAAACTTGCGCGCATGGTTGTGTGCCGTTTTTACAAAGTTTTCAGATTGCCTCCCAGGTTTGCATCCCTCACTGAATTGGCCATAGAATCAATTGTGTCGAGACGGTTTTTGAATTTGAGGCCTCGGGTGCGGAGTTTTTGACGTCGTCGCCCATAGCCAAATTGCGCGCACACTTGTGCGCCGTTTTTACAAAGTTTTCAGATTGCCTCTCGGGTTTGCATTTCCAGCTGAATTGGCCATAGAATCAATTGTGTCGAGAAAGTTTTTGAATTTGAGGCCTCGGGTGCGGAGTTTTTGACGTCGTCGCCCATAGCCAAATTGCGCGCACGCTTGTGCGCCGTTTTTACAAAGTTTTCAGATTGCCTCTCGAGTTTGCATCCCTCACTGAATTGGCCATAGAATCAATTGTGTCGAGACGGTTTTTGAATTTGAGGCCTCGGGTGCGGAGATTTTGACGTCGTCGCCCATAGCCAAATTGCGCGCACATTTGTGCGCCGTTTTTACAAAGTTTTCAGATTGCCTCTCGGGTTTGCATTTCCAGCTGAATTGGCCATATAATCAATTGTGTCGAGAAAATTTTTGAATTTGAGGCCTCGGGTGCGGAGTTTTTGAGGTCGTCGCCCGTAGCCAAATTGCGCGCACACTTGTGCGCCGTTTTTACAAAGTTTTCAGATTGCCTCTCGGGTTTGCATTTCCAGCTGAATTGGCCATATAATCAATTGTGTCGAGAAGGTTTTTGAATTTGAGGCGTCGGGTGCGCAGTTTTTGACGTCGTCGCCCATAGCCAAATTGCGCGCACACTTGTGCGCCATTTTTACAAAGTTTTCAGATTGCCTCTCGGGTTTGCATTCCCAGCTGAATTGGCCATAAAATCAATTGTGTCGAGAAAGTTTTTGAATTTGAGGCCTCGGGTGCGGAGTTTTTGACGTCGTCGCCCATAGCCAAATTGCGCGCACACTTGTGCGCCGTTTTTACAAAGTTTTCAGATTGCCTCTCGGGTTTGCATTTCCAGCTGAATTAGCCATAGAATCAATTGTGTCGAGAAAATTTTTGAAATTGAGGCCTCGGGTGCAGAGTTTTTGACGTCGTCGCCCATAGCCAAATTGCGCGCACGCTTGTGCGCCGTTTTTACAAAGTTTTCAGATTACCTCACGGGTTTGTATTCCCAGCTGAATTGGCCATAGAATCAATTGTGTCGAGAAAGTTTTTGAATTTGAGGCCTCGTGTGCGATGTTTTTGACGTCGTCGCCCATAGCCAAACTTGCGCGCATGGTTGTGTGCCGTTTTTACAAAGTTTTCAGATTGCCTCCCTGGTTTGCATCCCTCACTGAATTGGCCATAGAATCAATTGTGTCGAGACTGTTTTTGAATTTGAGGCCTCGGGTGCGGAGTTTTTCACGTCGTCGCCCATAGCCAAATTGCGCGCATGCTTGTGCGCCGTTTTTACAAAGTTTTCAGATTGCCTCTCGGGTTTGCACTTCCAGCTGAATTGGCCATAGAATCAATTGTGTCGAGAAAATTTTTGAAATTGAGGCCTCGGGTGCGGAGTTTTTGACGTCGTCGCCCATAGCCAAATTGCGCTCACGCTTGTGCGCCGTTTTTACAAAGTTTTCAGATTGCCTCTCGGGTTTGCATACCCAGCTGAATTTGCCATAGAATCAATTGTGTCGAGAAAGTTTTTGAATTTGAGGCCTCGTGTGCGATGTTTTTGACGTCGTCGCCCATAGCCAAACTTGCGCGCATGGTTGTGTGCCGTTTTTACAAAGTTTTCAGATTGCCTCTCAGGTTTGCATCCCTCACTGAATTGGCCATAGAATCAATTGTGTCGAGACTGTTTTTGAATTTGAGGCCTCGGGTGCGGAGTTTTTCACGTCGTCGCCCATAGCCAAATTGCGCGCACACTTGTGCGCCGTTTTTACAAAGTTTTCAGATTGCCTCTCGGGTTTGCATTTCCAGCTGAATTGGCCATAGAATCAATTGTGTCGAGAAAGTTTTTGAATTTGAGGCCTCGGGTGCGGAGTTTTTGACGTCGTCGCCCATAGCCAAATTGCGCGCACGCTTGTGCGCCGTTTTTACAAAGTTTTCAGATTGCCTCTCGAGTTTGCATCCCTCACTGAATTGGCCATAGAATCAATTGTGTCGAGACGGTTTTTGAATTTGAGGCCTCGGGTGCGGAGATTTTGACGTCGTCGCCCATAGCCAAATTGCGCGCACATTTGTGCGCCGTTTTTACAAAGTTTTCAGATTGCCTCTCGGGTTTGCATTTCCAGCTGAATTGGCCATATAATCAATTGTGTCGAGAAAATTTTTGAATTTGAGGCCTCGGGTGCGGAGTTTTTGAGGTCGTCGCCCGTAGCCAAATTGCGCGCACACTTGTGCGCCGTTTTTACAAAGTTTTCAGATTGCCTCTCGGGTTTGCATTTCCAGCTGAATTGGCCATATAATCAATTGTGTCGAGAAGGTTTTTGAATTTGAGGCGTCGGGTGCGCAGTTTTTGACGTCGTCGCCCATAGCCAAATTGCGCGCACACTTGTGCGCCATTTTTACAAAGTTTTCAGATTGCCTCTCGGGTTTGCATTCCCAGCTGAATTGGCCATAAAATCAATTGTGTCGAGAAAGTTTTTGAATTTGAGGCCTCGGGTGCGGAGTTTTTGACGTCGTCGCCCATAGCCAAATTGCGCGCACACTTGTGCGCCGTTTTTACAAAGTTTTCAGATTGCCTCTCGGGTTTGCATTTCCAGCTGAATTAGCCATAGAATCAATTGTGTCGAGAAAATTTTTGAAATTGAGGCCTCGGGTGCAGAGTTTTTGACGTCGTCGCCCATAGCCAAATTGCGCGCACGCTTGTGCGCTGTTTTTACAAAGTTTTCAGATTGCCTCTCGGGTTTGTATTCCCAGCTGAATTGGCCATAGAATCAATTGTGTCGAGAAAGTTTTTGAATTTGAGGCCTCGTGTGCGATGTTTTTGACGTCGTCGCCCATAGCCAAACTTGCGCGCATGGTTGTGTGCCGTTTTTACAAAGTTTTCAGATTGCCTCCCTGGTTTGCATCCCTCACTGAATTGGCCATAGAATCAATTGTGTCGAGACTGTTTTTGAATTTGAGGCCTCGGGTGCGGAGTTTTTCACGTCGTCGCCCATAGCCAAATTGCGCGCATGCTTGTGCGCCGTTTTTACAAAGTTTTCAGATTGCCTCTCGGGTTTGCACTTCCAGCTGAATTGGCCATAGAATCAATTGTGTCGAGAAAATTTTTGAAATTGAGGCCTCGAGTGCGGAGTTTTTGACGTCGTCGCCCATAGCCAAATTGCGCTCACGCTTGTGCGCCGTTTTTACAAAGTTTTCAGATTGCCTCTCGGGTTTGCATACCCAGCTGAATTTGCCATAGAATCAATTGTGTCGAGAAAGTTTTTGAATTTGAGGCCTCGTGTGCGATGTTTTTGACGTCGTCGCCCATAGCCAAACTTGCGCGCATGGTTGTGTGCCGTTTTTACAAAGTTTTCAGATTGCCTCTCAGGTTTGCATCCCTCACTGAATTGGCCATAGAATCAATTGTGTCGAGACTGTTTTTGAATTTGAGGCCTCGGGTGCGGAGTTTTTCACGTCGTCGCCCATAGCCAAATTGCGCGCACACTTGTGCGCCGTTTTTACAAAGTTTTCAGATTGCCTCTCGGGTTTGCATTTCCAGCTGAATTGGCCATAGAATCAATTGTGTCGAGAAAGTTTTTGAATTTGAGGCCTCGGGTGCGGAGTTTTTGACGTCGTCGCCCATAGCCAAATTGCGCGCACGCTTGTGCACCGTTTTTACAAAGTTTTCAGATTGCCTCTCGAGTTTGCATCCCTCACTGAATTGGCCATAGAATCAATTGTGTCGAGACGGTTTTTGAATTTGAGGCCTCGGGTGCGGAGATTTTGACGTCGTCGCCCATAGCCAAATTGCGCGCACATTTGTGCGCCGTTTTTACAAAGTTTTCAGATTGCCTCTCGGGTTTGCATTTCCAGCTGAATTGGCCATATAATCAATTGTGTCGAGAAAATTTTTGAATTTGAGGCCTCGGGTGCGGAGTTTTTGAGGTCGTCGCCCGTAGCCAAATTGCGCGCACACTTGTGCGCCGTTTTTACAAAGTTTTCAGATTGCCTCTCGGGTTTGCATTTCCAGCTGAATTGGCCATATAATCAATTGTGTCGAGAAGGTTTTTGAATTTGAGGCGTCGGGTGCGCAGTTTTTGACGTCGTCGCCCATAGCCAAATTGCGCGCACACTTGTGCGCCATTTTTACAAAGTTTTCAGATTGCCTCTCGGGTTTGCATTCCCAGCTGAATTGGCCATAAAATCAATTGTGTCGAGAAAGTTTTTGAATTTGAGGCCTCGGGTGCGGAGTTTTTGACGTCGTCGCCCATAGCCAAATTGCGCGCACACTTGTGCGCCGTTTTTACAAAGTTTTCAGATTGCCTCTCGGGTTTGCATTTCCAGCTGAATTAGCCATAGAATCAATTGTGTCGAGAAAATTTTTGAAATTGAGGCCTCGGGTGCAGAGTTTTTGACGTCGTCGCCCATAGCCAAATTGCGCGCACGCTTGTGCGCTGTTTTTACGAAGTTTTCAGATTGCCTCTCGGGTTTGTATTCCCAGCTGAATTGGCCATAGAATCAATTGTGTCGAGAAAGTTTTTGAATTTGAGGCCTCGTGTGCGATGTTTTTGACGTCGTCGCCCATAGCCAAACTTGCGCGCATGGTTGTGTGCCGTTTTTACAAAGTTTTCAGATTGCCTCCCTGGTTTGCATCCCTCACTGAATTGGCCATAGAATCAATTGTGTCGAGACTGTTTTTGAATTTGAGGCCTCGGGTGCGGAGTTTTTCACGTCGTCGCCCATAGCCAAATTGCGCGCATGCTTGTGCGCCGTTTTTACAAAGTTTTCAGATTGCCTCTCGGGTTTGCACTTCCAGCTGAATTGGCCATAGAATCAATTGTGTCGAGAAAATTTTTGAAATTGAGGCCTCGAGTGCGGAGTTTTTGACGTCGTCGCCCATAGCCAAATTGCGCGCACGCTTGTGCGCCGTTTTTACAAAGTTTTCAGATTGCCTCTCGGGTTTGCATACCCAGCTGAATTGGCCATAGAATCAATTGTGTCGAGAAAGTTTTTGAATTTGAGGCCTCGTGTGCGATGTTTTTGACGTCGTCGCCCATAGCCAAACTTGCGCGCATGGTTGTGTGCCGTTTTTACAAAGTTATCAGATTGCCTCTCAGGTTTGCATCCCTCACTGAATTGGCCATAGAATCAATTGTCTCGAGACTGTTTTTGAATTTGAGGCCTCGGGTGCGGAGTTTTTCACGACGTCGCCCAAAGCCAAATTGCGCGCACACTTGTGCGCCGTTTTTACAAAGTTTTCAGATTGCCTCTCGGGTTTGCATTTCCAGCTGAATTGGCCATAGAATCAATTGTGTCGAGAAAGTTTTTGGATTTGAGGCCTCGGGTGCGGAGTTTTTTACGTCGTCGCCCATAGCCAAATTGCGCGCACGCTTGTGCGCCGTTTTTACAAAGTTTTCAGATTGCCTCTCGAGTTTGCATCTCTCACTGAATTGGCCATAGAATCAATTGTGTCGAGACGGTTTTTGAATTTGAGGCCTCGGGTGCGGAGATTTTGACGTCGTCGCCCATAGCCAAATTGCGCGCACATTTGTGCGCCATTTTTACAAAGTTTTCAGATTGCCTCTCGGGTTTGCATTACCAGCTGAATTAGCCATAGAATCAATTGTGTCAAGAAATTTTTTGAAATTGAGGCCTCGGGTGCAGTGTTTTTGACGTCGTCGCCCATAGCCAAATTGCGCGCACGCTTGTGCGCCGTTTTTACAAAGTTTTCAGATTGCCTCTCGGGTTTGTATTCCCAGCTGAATTGGCCATAGAATCAATTGTGTCGAGAAAGTTTTTGAATTTGAGGCCTCGGGTGCGGAGTTTTTGACGTCGTCGCCCATAGCCAAACTTGCGCGCATGGTTGTGTGCCGTTTTTACAAAGTTTTCCGATTGCCTCCCAGGTTTGCATCCCTCACTGAATTGGCCATAGAATCAATTGTGTCGAGACGGTTTTTGAATTTGAGGCCTCGGGTGCAGAGTTTTTGACGTCGTCGCCCATAGCCAAATTGCGCGCACACTTGTGCGCCGTTTTTACAAAGTTTTCAGATTGCCTCTCGGGTTTGCATTTCCAGCTGAATTGGCCATAGAATCAATTGTGTCGAGAAAGTTTTTGGATTTGAGGCCTCGGGTGCGGAGTTTTTTACGTCGTCGCCCATAGCCAAATTGCGCGCACGCTTGTGCGCCGTTTTTACAAAGTTTTCAGATTGCCTCTCGAGTTTGCATCTCTCACTGAATTGGCCATAGAATCAATTGTGTCGAGACGGTTTTTGAATTTGAGGCCTCGGGTGCGGAGATTTTGACGTCGTCGCCCATAGCCAAATTGCGCGCACATTTGTGCGCCATTTTTACAAAGTTTTCAGATTGCCTCTCGGGTTTGCATTACCAGCTGAATTAGCCATAGAATCAATTGTGTCAAGAAATTTTTTGAAATTGAGGCCTCGGGTGCAGTGTTTTTGACGTCGTCGCCCATAGCCAAATTGCGCGCACGCTTGTGCGCCGTTTTTACAAAGTTTTCAGATTGCCTCTCGGGTTTGTATTCCCAGCTGAATTGGCCATAGAATCAATTGTGTCGAGAAAGTTTTTGAATTTGAGGCCTCGGGTGCGGAGTTTTTGACGTCGTCGCCCATAGCCAAACTTGCGCGCATGGTTGTGTGCCGTTTTTACAAAGTTTTCCGATTGCCTCCCAGGTTTGCATCCCTCACTGAATTGGCCATAGAATCAATTGTGTCGAGACGGTTTTTGAATTTGAGGCCTCGGGTGCAGAGTTTTTGACGTCGTCGCCCATAGCCAAATTGCGCGCACACTTGTGCGCCGTTTTTACAAAGTTTTCAGATTGCCTCTCGGGTTTACACTTCCAGCTGAATTAGCCATAGAATCAATTGTGTCGAGAAATTTTTTGAAATTGAGGCCTCGGGTGCAGAGTTTTTGACGTCGTCGCCCATAGCCAAATTGCGCGCACGCTTGTGCGCCGTTTTTACAAAGTTTTCAGATTGCCTCTCGGGTTTGTATTCCCAGCTGAATTGGCCATAGAATCAATTGTGTCGAGAAAGTTTTTGAATTTGAGGCCTCGTGTGCGATGTTTTTCACGTCGTCGCCCATAGCCAAACTTGCGCGCATGGTTGTGTGCCGTTTTTACAAAGTTTTCAGATTGCCTCCCAGGTTTGCATCTCTCACTGAATTGGCCATAGAATCAATTGTGTCGAGACGGTTTTTGAATTTGAGGCCTCGGGTGCGGAGTTTTTGACGTCGTCGCCCATAGCCAAATTGCGCGCATGCTTGTGCGCCGTTTTTACAAAGTTTTCAGATTGCCTCTCGGGTTTGCACTTCCAGCTGAATTGGCCATAGAATCAATTGTGTCGAGAAAGTTTTTGAATTTGAGGCCTCGGGTGCGGAGTTTATGACGTCGTCGCCCATAGCCAAATTGCGCGCACACTTGTGCGCCATTTTTACAAAGTTTTCAGATTGCCTCTCGGGTTTGCATTTCCAGCTGAATTGGCCATAGAATCAATTGTGTCGAGAAAGTTTTTGAATTTGAGGCCTCGGGTGCGGAGTTTTTGACGTCGTCGCCCATAGCCAAACTTGCGCGCATGGTTGTGTGCCGTTTTTACAAAGTTTTCAGATTGCCTCCCAGGTTTGCATCCCCCACTGAATTGGCCATAGAATCAATTGTGTCGAGACGGTTTTTGAATTTGAGGCCTCGGGTGTGGAGATTTTGACGTCGTCGCCCATAGCCAAATTGCGCGCACATTTGTGCGACTTTTTTACAAAGTTTTCAGATTGCCTCTCGGGTTTGCATTTCCAGCTGAATTGGCCATATAATCAATTGTGTCGAGAAAATTTTTGAATTTGAGGCCTCGGGTGCGGAGTTTTTGACGTCGTCGCCCATAGCCAAACTTGCGCGCATGGTTGTGTGCCGTTTTTACAAAGTTTTCAGATTGCCTCCCAGGTTTGCATCCCTCACTGAATTGGCCATAGAATCAATTGTGTCGAGACGGTTTTTGAATTTGAGGCCTCGGGTACGGAGTTTTTGACGTCGTCGCCCATAGCCAAACTTGCGCGCATGGTTGTGTGTCGTTTTTACAAAGTTTTCAAATTGCCTCCCACGTTTGCATCTCTCACTGAATTGGCCATAGAATCAATTGTGTTGAGACGGTTTTTGAATTTGGGCCTCGGGTGCGGAGTTTTTGACGTCGTAGCCCATAGCCAAATTGCGCGCACACTTGTGCGCCGTTTTTACAAAGTTTTCAGATTGCCTCTCGGGTTTGCACTTCTAGTTGAATTGGCCATAGAATCAATTGTGTCGAGAAATTTTTTGAATTTTAGGCCTCGGGTGCGGAGTTTTTGACGTCGTCGCCCATAGCCAAATTGCGCGCACACTTGTGCGCCGTTTTTACAAAGTTTTCAGATTGCCTCTCGGGTTTGCACTTCCAGCTGAATTGGCAATAAAATCAATTGTGTCGAGACGGTTTTTGAATTTGAGGCCTCGGGTGCGGAGTTTTTGACGTCGTCGCCCATAGCTAAATTGCGCGCACACTTGTGCGCCGTTTTTACAAAGTTTTCAGATTGCCTCTCGGGTTTGCACTTCTAGCTGAATTGGCCATAGAATCAATTGTGTCGAGAATTTTTTTGAATTTGAGGCCTCGGGTGCGGAGTTTTTGACGTCGTCGCCCATAGCAAAACTTGCGCGCATGGTTGTGTGCCGTTTTTACAAAGTTTTCAGATTGCCTCCCAGGTTTGCATCCCTCACTGAATTGGCCATAGAATCAATTGTGTCGAGACGGTTTTTGAATTCGAGGCCTCGGGTGTGGAGTTTTTGACGTCGTCGCCCATAGCCAAATTGCGCGCACACTTGTGCGCCGTTTTTACAAAGTTTTCAGATTGCCTCTCGGGTTTGCATTTCCAGCTGATTTTGGCCATAGAATCAATTGTGTCGAGAAATTTTTTAAATTTGAGGCCTCGGGTGCGGAGTTTTTGACGTCGTCGACCATAGCCAAATTGCGCGCACACTTGTGCGCCGTTTTTACAAAGTTTTCAGATTGCCTCTCGGGTTTGCACTTCCAGTTGAATTGGCCATAGAATCAATTGTGTCGGGAAAATTTTTGAATTTGAGGCCTCGGGTGTGAAGTTTTTGACGTCGTCGCCCATAGCCAAATTGCGCGCACACTTGTGCGCCGTTTTTACAAAGTTTTCAGATTGCCTCTCGGGTTTGCATTTCCAGCTGAATTGGCCATAGACTCAATTGTGTCGAGAAAGTTTTTGAATTTGAGGCCTCGGGTGCGATGTTTTTGACGTCGTCGCTCAAAGCAAAACTTGCGCGCATGGTTGTGTGCCGTTCTTACAAAGTTTTCAGATTGCCTCCCAGGTTTGCATCCCTCACTGAATTGGCCATAGAATCAATTGTGTCGAGACGGTTTTTGAATTTGAGGCCTCGGGTGCGGAGTTTTTGACGTCGTCGCCCATAGCCAAACTTGCGCGCATGGTTGTGTGCCGTTTTTACAAAGTTTTCAGATTGCCTCCCAGGTTTGCATCCCTCACTGAATTGGCCAAAGAATCAATTGTGTCGAGACGGTGTTTGAATTTGAGGCCTCGGGTGCGGAGTTTTTAACGTCGTCGCCCATAGCCAAATTGCGCGCACACTTGTGCGCCGTTTTTACAAAGTTTTCAGATTGCCTCTCGGGTTTGCATTCCCAGCTGAATTGGCCATAGAATCTGTAGATGTTGTTAATTCTTAAATGTCTTAACATTATCAACAACATCTGAATTCGACCTTCCGAGATTTTTTCTAAGTCTTTTCTGAAATGCTACATTAAATGTTGTCCTAAATGTTGTCGCATTTCTGGCAGGATCTAGAAGCTTCTACAAGGATCTGGAACCTGGAAGATTCCAGAACATTGGAGAACATGCTAGAACAGCCTGGATACATTTGGAACGACCTGGAGCAGCCTAGAAGGATCTAGAAAGATCATGGAAGTTGTGGAAGTTGAGTTTCCTAAAAAATAGGACCTCAATGTGGAAGCCTCTAGAATTTCGTATCCCACACTATAAATACCCATTGAAGGCTTCATAATTCAGTGTGCTCTATTCGATCAATATCCTAGACCGAGCGTTCATCCCTGTTAGGAAATTGTGGCCAATAGTTCTACATTTTAGTTCATACGTTGTATACCACCTGTATGACTGTGTGTCTTCTTATCTATTGAGAGTGTAATCATTAGATAGACTAGGCATTTCGACAGTGTATAATTTATACACTTAGTTCGTTTTCTAGACTTGGCACCTGCCTCGTTTATAGTTTCGTTGTGAAAGTTATTGTTGTAACATTTCACACAACATTTGTACTTGAAGATAAGTATTGATTTTACGCCATAAGGCAGACATAGATTTTTATTTATAAAATCTATGTTAAAAGTATTTCCATTGTGTCTCGTTTGTTTTTAGTGTTTCAAGTCTTCCGCTGTGAATCTTAATTTCTGATATTCTGTTAGAGTCAGTGTTGCACTATTTGTCTCAACATTCTGTGCAACATTTATCTACTTATACTTAAACACTTCATACACCACCCCGCACACTTTCAGTTGGTATCAGAGCTGATACCTAACGACACTAGGTTAGATCTTTGGTCAAGTGTGTTTTTAGTTTAGTTTAGCAATGGAAACACATCACATATCCACTGCACTTAGGCCACCCGTTTTAGATGGTTCAAATTATTCTTATTGGAAGCCTAAGATGCGTATGTACATCAAGTCAATTGATGAACGTGCCTGGAGGACTGTACTTACAGGTTGGGAAGCTCCAAAGAGACCAGCAGACGCAGATGGTGAAGTTCAACTCAAAAGAGAAGTTGATTGGACGGCTGATGAAATAACAACAGCAAGCTACAATTCTAAAGCTTTAAATGCTATTTTTACTTCTGTTGATGTTTCAATGTTTAAAATTATATCTAACTGTTCTACTTCTAAAGATGCATGGGACAGGTTGCAAGAGCATTGTGAGGGTTCAGACAGTGTTCGAAGGACAAAGCTTCGAATGTTGGGGACAAAGTTTGAGAATCTCCGAATGAAGGAAGATGAAACCATTTCAGCCTACAATGAAAGGTTAAGTGAGATAATTAATGAATCACATTCTCTTGGTGACCCTATTTCTAATGTTAGAGTAGTTCATAAGATATTAAGATCTGTTCCTAAAAGATTTGATGCTAAAATTTGTGCTATTGAAGAGGCAAAAAATACAGATACATTAAGTCAAAATGAGTTAGTGAGTATTCTTAGAACATATGAAATAAACACTAATCAAGATGATGAAGCTAATACTGATAAGAAAGTTGTAGTTTTTAAAGGAGAAACATCAAACATTTCTGAGATTCAACCTATCATTACTGAAGTTGATTCTGATGAAGAATTGCTTGATGAATGTCTCAACAATCCTAACAACATTGCCTTACTCACTAAGCACTTTCATAAGTTTCTTAAGAAATCTGTGAACAAATCTAGAAATATTCAGCCTAAGATTCAAATCAACACATCAACACCTCAACCAGAAAGGAGGAAAGGTCAATTCACACCAAGACTGTCAAAGAGTGAAGGTAAACCAAGGTATGATCCTGAATTTCGAAAATCAGTTCAATGCAATGCTTGTTCTGGTTATGGCCATTATGCAAATGAATGTGCCAATACTAGACTTAAGCAAAAACTGAATTTTAGTGCTACCTTGAGTGATGATTCTGATGATGATCTTGATGAATTAAATCAGAATGAATATTCTAATTTTACCAGAATTGATGATTCCTCAGATGATGATCTGGATGAAACAGATTCTGATGCTGTACCTGATGCTTCAACATCTACAGCAACATCAGAACAGAGTCACCCAGATTTGAACTGTTTTAATGGTTTAGTTGATGATGCAGGAAAAAGGAATGATGACAATGAATACCAAAAGCTGTTAGATGATTGGAAAAATCAGAAACTCACCCTTGATTCTCTGAATAAAAGGAATGAGGATTTGACAGACACAATCACCAAGCTAGAAGTTATTCTTACCAAAAGAGATTTGGAAATCTGTAACTTAAAGGAGAAACTGATAAATTCTACTTTATGTTTCAAGAAATATTCCAAGAGTGCTTCTGAGGTAAATAATGCTATAGCTACTGGTAAGTCTAATAATCATGGTTTAGGTTATGATGGTACTACTGCTTCTATTTCTGATAAATTTAGAAAACCTGTGAAATTTGTTAAGGCAAATGTTGACACATCTGGGTCAACATCTGCAGAAACAGAGTCTCACAAGGTTAAAAGGAAGTATATCTGTCATTACTGTTTCAAAATTGGTCATATTCGTCCTTACTGTATAAAGTTGTTTGAAGAACAGAAAAACTTGAAAATGCTGCATAAGAAACTGTCACATCCTGGTAAACAGTTTTTGAAATCTGCATGGAAACCAAAAGCTACCTGTAATGTTGTTCATACCTCCTTAAAAGCATGTCTACCTGATTTATGGTACTTTGATAGTGGTTGTTCTAGACATATGACAGGCCGAATTGATTTCTTATCTGATTATGTGACCTTGAATAGTGGTAGTGTTACATATGGTGGAGGTTCTAAAGGAAAGATTCTTGGTAAAGGAACTTTGAATGTTGAAGGTTTTCCTAAGCTTAAAAATGTATTACATGTTGATGGCTTACTTGCAAATCTGATTAGCATTAGTCAACTTTGTGATGATAATTTGCATGTGAAATTTGATAAAGATTCATGTTATGTTCTTAATAAAGATGAAGTTTGTGTCATGACTGGTACTAGGTCAGCTGATAATTGCTATCTTATTGGAACAAATATGTGTAACTTGTCAAAACATGATGAAAATGTTCTATGGCATCAAAGATTGGGTCATGCAAATTACAGAGCAATGAAAAAGCTAATCAAAGCAGATGCAGTAAAAGGAATTCCAGAACTTAGGTTTCACAACACCACTGTATGTGGACCATGCCAAAAAGGTAAGCAGGTAAGAATGTCACACAAAATGCTGTCACATTGCACTACACATCGATGCTTTGAATTACTGCACATGGATTTGATGGGTCCTATGGAAACTGAAAGCATTGGAGGAAAGAGGTATTCCTTAGTTGTGGTAGATGATTTTTCTAGATATACCTGGGTAGAGTCTTTGAGAGACAAATATGAAGCATTTGCTGCATTTAAAATTCTTTATAAGAGGTTCAAAAATGTGTTTAACTTGAAAGTTGGCCGTATTAGAACTGATCATGGTAGGGAATTTGAAAACAGCATGTTTAATGATTTTTGTGATAAAAAGGGTATCTTGCAAGAATATTCATCTCCTAAAACTCCACAACAAAATGGAATTGTTGAAAGAAAGAATAGAACTTTACAAGAAATGGCTAGAGTTATGCTTACATCCAAATGTCTTGCTAAGAAATTTTGGGGAGAAGCATTGAATACTGCATGCCATATTATTAATAGGGTTTTTATTCGTTCTGGTACTAATCAAACACCTTATGAGATTTTGAACAACAGAAAACCTAATGTGAAATATTTTCATGTATTTGGTTGTGTGTGTTATATTCTGAATGATAGGGATCAACTTCATAAGTTTGATTCTAAAAGTGATAAAGGTTTCTTTTTAGGCTATTCTAGAAATAGTAAAGCTTATAGAGTTTATAACCTTAGAACTAACACTGTTCAAGAATCTGTTAATGTTGTGTTTGATGATGATAAAGGTCTTACAGATGACAAGGATGAAGAAGATGTATCACAGGTTACTAACACTTCTGAGAATACACTGAAGTCTGAAAATGTTGCACCAAATGTTAACACATCTGGGTCAACATCTACAGAACAGTCAGCTATAAATTCACAGAATGATCAGTACATCCCCAAAACGAATCCTTCTTCAAGAATAGGCAAAAGTCATCCTTCTGACCAGATCATAGGCGATGCTACAGTTGGAGTGCAAACAAGAGGAAGAGTAAGATCAAACAAGGTAGATGTGGTAAGAACAATATGCATGTCTTCTATGTGTAATGTTGTAAATGCTGAATGCTATTTATCTGAAATTGAACCTAAGAGTGCTAAAGAAGCCTTAACTGATGAAAACTGGATTAATGCTATGCATGAAGAACTTGGTCAGTTTGAAAGAAATGAAGTGTGGACACTTGTTCCTAGACCTAGTCATACTAATGTCATTGGAACAAAGTGGATATTCAAGAATAAAACTGATGAATCTGGTAATATTGTTAGGAACAAGGCTAGGTTAGTAGCACAAGGTTACACCCAAGTTGAAGGAGTCGATTTTGATGAAACTTTTGCACCTGTTGCTAGGATAGAATCTATTAGATTACTGCTAGCTATTGCATGTTTTATTGATATTAAACTTCATCAAATGGATGTAAAGGCTGCATTTCTAAATGGCATATTAAATGAAGAAGCATATGTTGAACAACCTATAGGATTTGAAGATCCTCAGTATCCTGATCATGTATATAAACTTAAGAAAGCATTATATGGCCTGAAACAAGCTCCTAGAGCATGGTATGGTAGGCTTACTGACTTTCTTTTGGAATATGGATTTATTAGAGGAGAGGCAGATAGAACTTTGTTCATTAAGCACACTGAAAATGATATACTAATTGCTCAAATATATGTTGATGACATTGTGTTTGGTTCTACTTGTGATAAAATGTTGAGTACATTTGTTGAGGCAATGACTGCAACATTTGAAATGAGTATGGTTGGAGACTTGAATTATTTTCTAGGTCTTCAAATCAAACAATGCAGCAATGGTATTTTCTTCTCCCAGAGTAAGTATGCTAAGAACTTGGTTAAAAGATTTGGTCTTGAGAATTCAAAACCAATGAAAACTCCTATGGGATCTTCTTTGAAACTTTGCAAAGACAGTGCTGGAACAGATGTTGATCCAACACTTTACAGATCCATGATAGGTAGTTTACTGTACTTAACCTCTAGTAGACCAGATATTATGTACAGTGTGTGTGTCTGTGCTAGGTACCAAGCTAATCCAAAGGAATCTCACCTGAATGCTGTGAAAAGGATTATCAAGTATGTTGCAGGTACAAGTGACCTTGGAATCTGGTATACTAAGGACACCAACAACATTTTGATTGGCTACAGTGATGCTGATTGGGCTGGAGATATAGATGATAGAAAGAGTACGAGTGGAGGATGTTTCTACATGGGAAACAATCTTGTTTCATGGCACAGCAAGAAGCAGAATTGTGTTTCACAATCTACTGCAGAATCTGAGTATATAGCTGCTGGAAGCTGCTGTACACAACTCTTGTGGCTGAGCAAGATGTTCCATGACTATGGTATTGAGAATGGTATACTTACAATCTTTTGTGATAATACTAGTGCTATTAACATTTCTAAGAATCCTGTACAACACTCACTCACAAAGCACATTAGCATAAGACATCACTTTATGAGAGATTTAGTAGAGAAGAATATTGTTAAGTTGGAGTATATACCTACTGAGAAACAAAATGCTGACATTTTTACTAAGGCATTAGACCATGAGAGATTCTCAATCTTGAGGAAATCTCTTGGGATGAGCACTATCTGAAAAATTCGGATGGATGTTGTCACAAATGCGTCAGCATTTGGGACAACATCATGGGTTGTAAAAATTTTATAAGTTGAATTTATTTCTTACTTAGTTAAATAATTCCTTTGTAAAATATCTACGAATCTAAGAACCTTGTAGTGCAAAAATAAACATGTCTTACACCTCTCAAATGCATAAAAATGAGAATGTTATTAGCATACTAAAAGATGTACCAAATCACTGAGTAACTATGGAGCACGGAGTTCACTACTACGATGCCTTCTTTTCAAAAGGTGATTCTTTGGTATAAACATCAATATATTTGTAATCCATTAAGTAAGTATGGGGCACGGAGTTCGCTACTACGATGTACTCTACAGGAACAATGGATCAATACAAATTAGATGCTATAACACAAAAAGAAAAATTATGGTGCAACACAAATGAAGCAAATTCATGTAAAAACCGTGTTGAGGTGTTTGTAACAGTTTTGAGCACAACATTGCCTGATTCGAATTTATTTTTATAAGTTGTAATTATTTAATTATTTATTGAGATTTATTTTATTTATTCAATTATATAACTAACCCACGTTTTTAATTTTCAGATTATGCTTGGACTAAGTAAAGAATTCTAGAAACTTCTTAATTATTTAATTAATTAATAAAATTGATTTTTCCCACTAATTAACCATGATCTAGGTTATGGCTAAAAATGTGGAGCACTATCAAATTATTTCTGGAATAATTCGTTTTAACCTCCAACTACACATACATTCTCTCCATAAAACTCAATTAATTGTGATTTATTTTGCTAATTGTCTTTTTTCGAGTTTTTGTTAAGTACTGTATTTGCAGAAACTGTTCTTTGGCCGTGTATTTCCCAAATTTACTACATACACTCTCA
Organism: Galeopsis tetrahit; assembly: GCA_963675135.1. Taxonomy (NCBI): domain Eukaryota; kingdom Viridiplantae; phylum Streptophyta; class Magnoliopsida; order Lamiales; family Lamiaceae; genus Galeopsis; species Galeopsis tetrahit. Next base: position 71,142,336 of record OY776126.1, read on the forward strand.
AAAACCTACCTTGGAAATCCAACCGATTCTTCTTAATGGCTGGAAACCACCCTCGATCACACTCTCACTCACACTCTTCTCCTGAATCTTCCAAACAAACTGCCCAAAACTCTCTTGAAATTCTTGCTTCAATGGCTTCGCAACAATCCAACTCCTCAAATGCCGACTCCAATGCCTCTGCAACCCCATCAACAACCGCTCCTGTTTCTACAACTACTCCACCAGCTACCCAAATCCCACAAGATTCGACTGTTGAACAGTTTACGAGAGCTGTCGAAGAAGTGTCTGCAACTCTTCGAACTACCGGACATCTACCCGTGATGCAATTCGGAGATATCACTGTGGATATCTCAAGTTATTTGGCCGATCAAACTGCTCAAATGACTGCTGCAACAAAAAGCCCTAATCCTACTGTTCCAGTTTCAACGGAGGAACATGTCGATACTGTTGTTGAAGGAGAAGCTGCTGCTGCATCCGATTCTGAGGATGAAGAAATGGAGGACGCCCAAGCTTCTGATTCTGGTACAAACTCATCTCTCTAACTTTCTGAAGAGTCTGCTCCTATTCCCTTCAAGAAAAATGCACAGAAAGGAAAAAGACAGAGAAGCCCTGTACAAAGAAGGAGATCGTACCGTGTATTCACTCGTGTGGATTACTCTGAATCCATGAGGAAGAAGAAGAAAGCTGGAGCTGATGCAGGTGAACCCATTCAAGTGTTCACTGAATCTGATGAAGAAACCGAAATTGCCACTGTTGCTGCAAAGAAGCCAAAGACTGTTGCTGAGAAACCAAAGAAAGCTGTTGTTGAACGAAGGAAGAAAGCTGCTACTGATCCTAAAGGGAAAGGGAAAGCCAAAATGATCCCTGAAGAAGAACCTGCTGAATCAGACTCTGATTCTGATTTCAATGTTTGCCTAAGAGACATGCAAGAATCTCTTAAGAAGAATGCTGAGTCATTTGCTGCTGCAAAAGAGTCCACACCAGAACCTGATGATGGTGGAAGTGGAGACAGCTCATCTTCTGAGGCAAAGAGCTCATCTGCTGAAGCAAAGAGCTCATCCAAAAGCTCCTCTGCACATGATGGAGACACTGATCCTGATGAGGAACTGCCTTCTGAGACAGAAAATGAAGGTACCTCTGATCACTCCACTTATGTTGAGAAAAGGTTAGAAATTTATTCTAAGAGGAAGCTGTTGATTGAGAAAAGAATAAATGTGCCTGATTTTGATAGTAAGGGTATGCTTAAGTTTTTAGAGGATAGAAATTTGTTGAATGCTGTTACATTTGGTGAAGCTTTTCTTACAAACTGGTCTTATGAATTCTATGCATGTATGAAGAAAAGTTATGGAAAAAGAAGTTCTAGGTCTTATGGTACTGTAAATTTTAGGGGGATGGATGTGCCTTTCACTCCAGAACTTATTAATGAGTTCTTGCACACTCCTAATGTTGATGAGGATGATGATCCAGATATGGATGTTGTGATTACTGCAATCACAGGGGGTAGAAAGACTAAGTGGACTAGGAAGATGCTAGCTAGACACTTAACCTCCTTACATTCTGTTTTGTATAAGCTGATCATATACAATTGGATTCCCACTACCAACACCACCAAGATTACAAGAGACCAAGCCATTCTTATGTATAGGATTTCTATACTTAAGAAGTTCAATCTGGGACATACTATCTTTCATCATATGAGAAAATTTACTGGGAAAACAACTGGGAAAGGAAATCTGCCCTATCCAGTCTTGATTTCAAACTATCTGAAGCACCATGGCTTCACTGCTAAGAAGACTGATGTCTTGAGGGGGAGAGTGCCACTACTTGCTATTGCTCCTGCCTTATTGATTGGGGACAGAATCATTGATCTGCCCATAGTTGCTCCTGGTACTGATAGTCCACAGAGATCTTCCAGACCCTCTACTTCAGCTCAACCAGGCCCTTCCAGAACACATCAGAGAAATGCACCCCCAAATGTTGAGAACATTCGTGTCAACATTTCTGGTAATGTGTATCTTTCACAGGAATTCATCAAACTCCAACTCCAACACTTGCAGGAAACAATAGATGAACTCCAGTTCCTGAAGGACAGGTGGACCAACCTCCTTTCACCTACAACAGGGGGAGTACCACCACCATCCAACTCCAATGTGGTCATTGAGGAGTTAAATGAAGATGGAGTTCCAGCTGCTGCTGATGCTGGTGTACCTGATGCTGGAGGAGATGCTGCTGTAACTGATGTAGTTGCACATCTTGCTGCTATTTACTTTGTGGATGAAGCTGATGAACAGGAACATTGATGAACAGGGACAAGCTACAAGACAGGGGGAGATCTGATTTCATAATGGCTGCTGTTTATGCCATTTATTCAGTTCAACCTTTGTAATTAATGTTTAAGTATTCTGAAATTCTGATACACTTGTTATTTATTTTCTTAGATGATAGGATGTTTATTACTGCAACTTGCTTAATGGTTCCACTTGATATTTGTTTACTGCCTTGCTTAATTTGTTTGCAGATTATCATGTGTCTAACATTGCAGGTTGTGTATAGTATTAGTGTCTGTTTTTGTTTTACATTATGTTTTGCTCTGATTTTATTATTTTGTTTTTTTTGTGTCATACTTAGATTCTAAGTGAATTTCTTCAAGTTCAACTTATTATCTTAGTATAGTTACTTATGTTGTGAGTAAGTGTATAGTTTATACTTATTCTATTTTGGATAAAATAGTTTTGATCCTTTGGCACGGATCATTATGAAATTATCCTTGATCTTCAGTTGATTTGATCCAACGATTACAACAGGTATTGTCTTGACTAGTGCTTAGCAATGATGTCAACCTCATCTAAGTACATAAAACTGAGTATGTATAGAAATATATGTGCATCAGGTGTGTTGTAGTCGAAAGGTCAAATTGGGGGAGATTGTAGATGTTGTTAATTCTTAAATGTCTTAACATTATCAACAACATCTGAATTCGACCTTCCGAGATTTTTTCTAAGTCTTTTCTGAAATGCTACGTTAAATGTTGTCCTAAATGTTGTCGCATTTCTGGCAGGATCTAGAAGCTTCTACAAGGATCTGGAACCTGGAAGATTCCAGAACATTGGAGAACATGCTAGAACAGCCTGGATACATTTGGAACGACCTGGAGCAGCCTAGAAGGATCTAGAAAGATCATGGAAGTTGTGGAAGTTGAGTTTCCTAAAAAATAGGACCTCAATGTGGAAGCCTCTAGAATTTCGTATCCCACACTATAAATACCCATTGAAGGCTTCATAATTCAGTGTGCTCTATTCGATCAATATCCTAGACCGAGCGTTCATCCCTGTTAGGAAATTGTGGCCAATAGTTCTACATTTTAGTTCATACGTTGTATACCACCTGTATGACTGTGTGTCTTCTTATCTATTGAGAGTGTAATCATTAGATAGACTAGGCATTTCGACAGTGTATAATTTATACACTTAGTTCGTTTTCTAGACTTGGCACCTGCCTCGTTTATAGTTTCGTTGTGAAAGTTATTGTTGTAACATTTCATACAACATTTGTACTTGAAGACAAGTATTGATTTTACGCCATAAGGCAGACATAGATTTTTATTTATAAAATCTATGTTAAAAGTATTTCCATTGTGTCTCGTTTGTTTTTAGTGTTTCAAGTCTTCCGCTGTGAATCTTAATTTCTGATATTCTGTTAGAGTCAGTGTTGCACTATTTGTCTCAACATTCTGTGCAACATTTATCTACTTATACTTAAACACTTCATACACCACCCCGCACACTTTCAGAATCAATTGTGTCGAGAAAGTTTTTGAATTTGAGGCCTCGGGTGCGGAGTTTTTGACGTCGTCGCCCATAGCCAAACTTGCGCGCATGGTTGTGTGCCGTTTTTACAAAGTTTTCAGATTGCCTCCCAGGTTTGCATCCCTCACTGAATTGGCCATAGAATCAATTGTGTCGAGACGGTTTTTGTATTTGAGGCCTCGGGTGCGGAGTTTTTGACGTCGTCGCCCATAGCCAAATTGCGCGCACACTTGTGCGCCGTTTTTACAAAGTTTTCAGATTGCCTCTCGGGTTTGCATTTCCAGCTGAATTGGCCATAGAATCAATTGTGTCGAGAAATTTTTTAAATTTGAGGCCTCGGGTGCGGAGTTTTTGACGTCGTCGCCCATAGCCAAATTGCGCGCACACTTGTGCGCCGTTTTTACAAAGTTTTCAGATTGCCTCTCGGGTTTGCACTTCCAGTTGAATTGGCCATAGAATCAATTGTGTCAGGAAAATTTTTGAATTTGAGGCCTCGGGTGCGAAGTTTTTGACGTCGTCGCCCATAGCCAAATTGCGCGCACACTTGTGCGCCGTTTTTACAAAGTTTTCAGATTGCCTCTCGGGTTTGCATTTCCAGCTGAATTGGCCATAGACTCAATTGTGTCGAGAAAGTTTTTGAATTTGAGGCCTCGGGTGCGATGTTTTTGACGTCGTCGCCCAAAGCAAAACTTGCGCGCATGGTTGTGTGCCGTTCTTACAAAGTTTTCAGATTGCCTCCCAGGTTTGCATCCCTCACTGAATTGGCCATTGAATCAATTGTGTCGAGTCGGTTTTTGAATTTGAGGCCTCGGGTGCGGAGTTTTTGACGTCGTCGCCCATAGCCAAACTTGCGCGCATGGTCGTGTGCCGTTTTTACAACGTTTTCAGATTGCCTCCCAGGTTTGCATCCCTCACTGAATTGGCCAAAGAATCAATTGTGTCGAGACGGTGTTTGAATTTGAGGCCTCGGGTGCGGAGTTTTTGACGTCGTCGCCCATAGCCAAATTGCGCGCACACTTGTGCGCCGTTTTTACAAAGTTTTCAGATTGCCTCTGGGGTTTGCATTTCCAGCTGAATTTGCCATAGAATCAATTGTGTCGAGAAAATTTTTGAAATTGAGGCCTCGGGTGCAGAGTTTTTGACGTCGTCGCCCATAGCCAAATTGCGCGCACGCTTGTGCGCCGTTTTTACAAAGTTTTCAGATTGCCTCTCGGGTTTGCATTCCCAGCTGAATTGGCCATAGAATCAATTGTGTCGAGAAAGTTTTTGAATTTGAGGCCTCGGGTGCGGAGTTTTTGACGTCGTCGCCCATAGCCAAACTTGCGCGCATGGTTGTGTGCCGTTTTTACAAAGTTTTCAGATTGCCTCCTAGGTTTGCATCCCTCACTGAATTGGCCATAGAATCAATTGTGTCGAGACGGTTTTTGAATTTGAGGCCTCGGGTGCGGAGTTTTTGACGTCGTCGCCCATAGCCAAACTTGCGCGCATGGTTGTGTGCCGTTTTTACAAAGTTTTCAGATTGCCTCCCAGGTTTGCATCCCTCACTGAATTGGCCAAAGAATTAATTGTGTCGAGACGGTGTTTGAATTTGAGGCCTCGGGTGCAGAGTTTTTGACGTCGTCGCCCATAGCCAAATTGCGCGCACACTTGTGCGCCGTTTTTACAAAGTTTTCAGATTGCCTCTCGGGTTTGCATTTCCAGCTGAATTAGCCATAGAATCAATTGTGTCGAGAAATTTTTTGAAATTGAGGCCTCGGGGGCAGAGTTTTTAACGTCGTCGCCCATAGCCAAATTGCGCGCACGCTTGTGCGCCGTTTTTACAAAGTTTTCAGATTGCCTCTCGGGTTTGCATTTCCAGCTGAATTGGCCATAGACTCAATTGTGTCGAGAAAGTTTTTGAATTTGAGGCCTCGGGTGCGATGTTTTTGACGTCGTCGCCCAAAGCAAAACTTTCGCGCATGGTTGTGTGCCGTTCTTACAAAGTTTTCAGATTGCCTCCCAGGTTTGCATCCCTCACTGAATTGGCCATAGAATCAATTGTGTCGAGTCGGTTTTTGAATTTGAGGCCTCGGGTGCGGAGTTTTTGACGTCGTCGCCCATAGCCAAACTTGCGCGCATGGTTGTGTGCCGTTTTTACAAAGTTTTCAGATTGCCTCCCAGATTTGCATCCCTCACTGAATTGGCCAAAGAATCAATTGTGTCGAGACGGTGTTTGAATTTGAGGCCTCGGGTGCGGAGTTTTTGACGTCGTCGCCCATAGCCAAATTGCGCGCACACTTGTGCGCCGTTTTTACAAAGTTTTCAGATTGCCTCTCGGGTTTGCATTCCCAGCTGAATTTTCCATAGAATCAATTGTGTCGAGAACATTTTTGAAATTGAGGCCTCGGGTGCAGAGTTTTTGACGTCGTCGCCCATAGCCAAATTGCGCGCACGCTTGTGCGCCGTTTTTACAAAGTTTTCAGATTGCCTCTCGGGTTTGCATTCCCAGCTGAATTGGCCATAGAATCAATTGTGTCGAGAAAGTTTTTGAATTTGAGGCCTCGGGTGCGGAGTTTTTGACGTCGTCGCCCATAGCCAAACTTGCGCGCATGGTTGTGTGCCATTTTTACAAAGTTTTCAGATTGCCTCCTAGGTTTGCATCCCTCACTGAATTGGCCATAGAATCAATTGTGTCGAGACGGTTTTTGAATTTGAGGCCTCGGGTGCGGAGTTTTTGACGTCGTCGCCCATAGCCAAACTTGCGCGCATGGTTGTGTGCCGTTTTTACAAAGTTTTCAGATTGCCTCCCAGGTTTGCATCCCTCACTGAATTGGCCAAAGAATTAATTGTGTCGAGACGGTGTTTGAATTTGAGGCCTCGGGTGCGGAGTTTTTGACGTCGTCGCCCATAGCCAAATTGCGCGCACACTTGTGCGCCGTTTTGACAAAGTTTTCAGATTGCCTCTCGGGTTTGCATTTCCAGTTGAATTAGCCATAGAATCAATTGTGTCGAGAAAATTTTTGAAATTGAGGCCTCGGGGGCAGAGTTTTTAACGTCGTCGCCCATAGCCAAATTGCGCGCACGCTTGTGCGCCGTTTTTACAAAGTTTTCAGATTGCCTCTCGGGTTTGCATTTCCAGCTGAATTGGCCATAGACTCAATTGTGTCGAGAAAGTTTTTGAATTTGAGGCCTCGGGTGCGATGTTTTTGACGTCGTCGCCCAAAGCAAAACTTGCGCGCATGGTTGTGTGCCGTTCTTACAAAGTTTTCAGATTGCCTCCCAGGTTTGCATCCCTCACTGAATTGGCCATAGAATCAATTGTGTCGAGTCGGTTTTTGAATTTGAGGCCTCGGGTGCGGAGTTTTTGACGTCGTCGCCCATAGCCAAACTTGCGCGCATGGTTGTGTGCCGTTTTTACAAAGTTTTCAGATTGCCTCCCAGGTTTGCATCCCTCACTGAATTGGCCAAAGAATCAATTGTGTCGAGACGGTGTTTGAATTTGAGGCCTCGGGTGCGGAGTTTTTGACGTCGTCGCCCATAGCCAAATTGCGCGCACACTTGTGCGCCGTTTTTACAAAGTTTTCAGATTGCCTCTCGGGTTTGCATTTCCAGCTGAATTTTCCATAGAATCAATTGTGTCGAGAAAATTTTTGAAATTGAGGCCTCGGGTGCAGAGTTTTTGACGTCGTCGCCCATAGCCAAATTGCGCGCACGCTTGTGCGCCGTTTTTACAAAGTTTTCAGATTGCCTCTCGGGTTTGCATTTCCAGCTGAATTGGCCATAGACTCAATTGTGTCGAGAAAGTTTTTGAATTTGAGGCCTCGGGTGCGATGTTTTTGACGTCGTCGCCCAAAGCAAAACTTGCGCGCATGGTTGTGTGCCGTTCTTACAAAGTTTTCAGATTGCCTCCCAGGTTTGCATCCCTCACTGAATTGGCCATAGAATCAATTGTGTCGAGTCGGTTTTTGAATTTGAGGCCTCGGGTGCGGAGTTTTTGACGTCGTCGCCCATAGCCAAACTTGCGCGCATGGTTGTGTGCCGTTTTTACAAAGTTTTCAGATTGCCTCCCAGGTTTGCATCCCTCACTGAATTGGCCAAAGAATCAATTGTGTCGAGACGGTGTTTGAATTTGAGGCCTCGGGTGCGGAGTTTTTGACGTCGTCGCCCATAGCCAAATTGCGCGCACACTTGTGCGCCGTTTTTACAAAGTTTTCAGATTGCCTCTCGGGTTTGCATTTCCAGCTGAATTTTCCATAGAATCAATTGTGTCGAGAAAATTTTTGAAATTGAGGCCTCGGGTGCAGAGTTTTTGACGTCGTCGCCCATAGCCAAATTGCGCGCACGCTTGTGCGCCGTTTTTACAAAGTTTTCAGATTGCCTCTCGGGTTTGCATTCCCAGCTGAATTGGCCATAGAATCAATTGTGTCGAGAAAGTTTTTGAATTTGAGGCCTCGGGTGCGGAGTTTTTGACGTCGTCGCCCATAGCTAAACTTGCGCGCATGGTTGTGTGCCGTTTTTACAAAGTTTTCAGATTGCCTCCTAGGTTTGCATCCCTCACTGAATTGGCCATAGAATCAATTGTGTCGAGACGGTTTTTGAATTTGAGGCCTCGGGTGCGGAGTTTTTGACGTCGTCGCCCATAGCCAAACTTGCGCGCATGGTTGTGTGCCGTTTTTACAAAGTTTTCAGATTGCCTCCCAAGTTTGCATCCCTCACTGAATTGGCCAAAGAATTAATTGTGTCGAGACGGTGTTTGAATTTGAGGCCTCGGGTGCGGAGTTTTTGACGTCGTCGCCCATAGCCAAATTGCGCGCACACTTGTGCGCCGTTTTTACAAAGTTTTCAGATTGCCTCTCGGGTTTGCATTTCCAGCTGAATTAGCCATAGAATCAATTGTGTCGAGAAAATTTTTGAAATTGAGGCCTCGGGGGCAGAGTTTTTAACGTCGTCGCCCATAGCCAAATTGCGCGCACGCTTGTGCGCCGTTTTTACAAAGTTTTCAGATTGCCTCTCGGGTTTGCATTCCCAGCTGAATTGGCCATAGAATCAATTGTGTCGAGAAAGTTTTTGAATTTGAGGCCTCGGGTGCGGAGTTTTTGACGTCGTCGCCCATAGCCAAACTTGCGCGCACGCTTGTGCGCCGTTTTTACAAAGTTTTCAGATTGCCTCTCGGGTTTGCATTTCCAGCTGAATTAGCCATAGAATCAATTGTGTCGAGAAATTTTTTGAAATTGAGGCCTCGGGGCAGAGTTTTTAACGTCGTCGCCCATAGCCAAATTGCGCGCACGCTTGTGCGCCGTTTTTACAAAGTTTTCAGATTGCCTCTCGGGTTTGCATTTCCAGCTGAATTAGCCATAGAATCAATTGTGTCGAGAAAATTTTTGAAATTGAGGCCTCGGGGGCAGAGTTTTTAACGTCGTCGCCCATAGCCAAATTGCGCGCACGCTTGTGCGCCGTTTTTACAAAGTTTTCAGATTGCCTCTCGGGTTTGCATCCCCAGCTGAATTGGCCATAGAATCAATTGTGTCGAGAAAGTTTTTGAATTTGAGGCCTCGGGTGCGGAGTTTTTGACGTCGTCGCCCATAGCCAAACTTGCGCGCACGCTTGTGCGCCGTTTTTACAAAGTTTTCAGATTGCCTCTCGGGTTTGCATTTCCAGCTGAATTAGCCATAGAATCAATTGTGTCGAGAAATTTTTTGAAATTGAGGCCTCGGGTGCAGAGTTTTTGACGTCGTCGCCCATAGCCAAACTTGCGCGCATGGTTGTGTGCCGTTTTTACAAAGTTTTCAGATTGCCTCCCAGGTTTGCATCCCTCACTGAATTGGCCAAAGAATTAATTGTGTCGAGACGGTGTTTGAATTTGAGGCCTCGGGTGCGGAGTTTTTGACGTCGTCGCCCATAGCCAAATTGCGCGCACACTTGTGCGCCGTTTTTACAAAGTTTTCAGATTGCCTCTCGGGTTTGCATTTCCAGCTGAATTAGCCATAGAATCAATTGTGTCGAGAAATTTTTTGAAATTGAGGCCTCGGGGGCAGAGTTTTTAACGTCGTCGCCCATAGCCAAATTGCGCGCACGCTTGTGCGCCGTTTTTACAAAGTTTTCAGATTGCCTCTCGGGTTTGCATTCCCAGCTGAATTGGCCATAGAATCAATTGTGTCGAGAAAGTTTTTGAATTTGAGGCCTCGGGTGCGGAGTTTTTGACGTCGTCGCCCATAGCCAAACTTGCGCGCACGCTTGTGCGCCGTTTTTACAAAGTTTTCAGATTGCCTCTCGGGTTTGCATTTCCAGCTGAATTAGCCATAGAATCAATTGTGTCGAGAAAATTTTTGAAATTGAGGCCTCGGGGCAGAGTTTTTAACGTCGTCGCCCATAGCCAAATTGCGCGCACGCTTGTGCGCCGTTTTTACAAAGTTTTCAGATTGCCTCTCGGGTTTGCATTTCCAGCTGAATTAGCCATAGAATCAATTGTGTCGAGAAATTTTTTGAAATTGAGGCCTCGGGGGCAGAGTTTTTAACGTCGTCGCCCATAGCCAAATTGCGCGCACGCTTGTGCGCCGTTTTTACAAAGTTTTCAGATTGCCTCTCGGGTTTGCATCCCCAGCTGAATTGGCCATAGAATCAATTGTGTCGAGAAAGTTTTTGAATTTGAGGCCTCGGGTGCGGAGTTTTTGACGTCGTCGCCCATAGCCAAACTTGCGCGCACGCTTGTGCGCCGTTTTTACAAAGTTTTCAGATTGCCTCTCGGGTTTGCATTTCCAGCTGAATTAGCCATAGAATCAATTGTGTCGAGAAATTTTTTGAAATTGAGGCCTCGGGTGCAGAGTTTTTGACGTCGTCGCCAATAGCCAAATTGCGCGCACGCTTGTGCGCCATTTTTACAAAGTTTTCAGATTGTCTCTCGGGTTTGCATTCCCAGCTGAATTGGCCATAGAATCAATTGTGTCGAGAAAGTTTTTGAATTTGAGGCCTCGGGTGCGGAGTTTTTGACGTCGTCGCCCATAGCCAAACTTGCGCGCATGGTTGTGTGCCGTTTTTACAAAGTTTCAGATTGCCTCCCAGGTTTGCATCCCACACTGAATTGGCCATAGAATCAATTGTGTCGAGACGGTTTTTGAATTTGAGGCCTCGGGTGCGGAGTTTTTGACGTCGTCGCCCATAGCCAAATTGCGCGCACACTTGTGCGCCGTTTTTACAAAGTTTTCAGATTGCCTCTCGGGTTTGCATTTCCAGCTGAATTAGCCATAGAATCAATTGTGTCGAGAAATTTTTTGAAATTGAGGCCTCGGGTGCAGTGTTTTTGACGTCGTCGCCCATAGCCAAATTGCGCGCACGCTTGTGCGCCGTTTTTACAAAGTTTTCAGATTGCCTCTCGGGTTTGTATTCCCAGCTGAATTGGCCATAGAATCAATTGTGTCGAGAAAGTTTTTGAATTTGAGGCCTCGGGTGCGGAGTTTTTGACGTCGTCGCCCATAGCAAAACTTGCGCGCATGGTTGTGTGCCGTTTTTACAAAGTTTTCAGATTGCCTCCCAGGTTTGCATCCCTCACTGAATTGGCCATAGAATCAATTGTGTCGAGACGGTTTTTGAATTTGAGGCCTCGGGTGCGGAGTTTTTGACGTCGTCGCCCATAGCCAAATTGCGCGCACACTTGTGCGCCGTTTTTACAAAGTTTTCAGATTGCCTCTCGGGTTTGCATTTCCAGCTGAATTGGCCATAGAATCAATTGTGTCGAGAAATTTTTTTAATTTGAGGCCTCGGGTGCGGAGTTTTTGACGTCGTTGCCCATAGCCAAATTGCGCGCACACTTGTGCGCCGTTTTTACAAAGTTTTCAGATTGCCTATCGGGTTTGCACTTCCAGTTGAATTGGCCATAGAATCAATTGTGTCGGGAAAATTTTTGAATTTGAGGCCTCGGGTGCGAAGTTTTTGACGTCGTCGCCCATAGCCAAATTGCGCGCACACTTGTGCGCCGTTTTTACAAAGTTTTCAGATTGCCTCTCGGGTTTGCATTTCCAGCTGAATTGGCCATAGACTCAATTGTGTCGAGAAAGTTTTTGAATTTGAGGCCTCGGGTGCGATGTTTTTGACGTCGTCGCCCAAAGCAAAACTTGCGCGCATGGTTGTGTGCCGTTCTTACAAAGTTTTCAGATTGCCTCCCAGGTTTGCATCCCTCACTGAATTGGCCATAGAATCAATTGTGTCGAGAAAATTTTTGAAATTGAGGCCTCGGGGGCAGAGTTTTTAACGTCGTCGCCCATAGCCAAATTGTGCGCACGCTTGTGCGCCGTTTTTACAAAGTGTTCAGATTGCCTCTCGGGTTTGCATTCCCAGCTGAATTGGCCATAGAATCAATTGTGTCGAGAAAGTTTTTGAATTTGAGACCTCGGGTGCGGAGTTTTTGACGTCGTCGCCCATAGCCAAACTTGCGCGCACGCTTGTGCGCCGTTTTTACAAAGTTTTCAGATTGCCTCTCGGGTTTGCATTTCCAGCTGAATTAGCCATAGAATCAATTGTGTCGAGAAAATTTTTGAAATTGAGGCCTCGGGGGCAGAGTTTTTAACGTCGTCGCCCATAGCCAAATTGCGCGCACGCTTGTGCGCCGTTTTTACAAAGTTTTCAGATTGCCTCTCGGGTTTGCATTTCCAGCTGAATTAGCCATAGAATCAATTGTGTCGAGAAAATTTTTGAAATTGAGGCCTCGGGGGCAGAGTTTTTAACGTCGTCGCCCATAGCCAAATTGCGCGCACGCTTGTGCGCCGTTTTTACAAAGTTTTCAGATTGCCTCTCGGGTTTGCATTCCCAGCTGAATTGGCCATAGAATCAATTGTGTCGAGAAAGTTTTTGAATTTGAGGCCTCGGGTGCGGAGTTTTTGACGTCGTCGCCCATAGCCAAACTTGCGCGCACGCTTGTGCGCCGTTTTTACAATGTTTTCAGATTGCCTCTCGGGTTTGCATTTCCAGCTGAATTAGCCATATAATCAATTGTGTCGAGAAATTTTTTTAAATTGAGGCCTCGGGTGCAGAGTTTTTGACGTCGTCGCCAATAGCCAAATTGCGCGCACGCTTGTGCGCCGTTTTTACAAAGTTTTCAGATTACCTCTCGGGTTTGCATTCCCAGCTGAATTGGCCATAGAATCAATTGTGTCGAGAAAGTTTTTGAATTTGAGGCCTCGGGTGCGGAGTTTTTGACGTCGTCGCCCATATCCAAACTTGCGCGCATGGTTGTTTGCCGTTTTTACAAAGTTTTCAGATTGCCTCCCAGGTTTGCATCCCTCACTGAATTGGCCATAGAATCAATTGTGTCGAGACGGTTTTTGAATTTGAGGCCTCGGGTGCGGAGTTTTTGACGTCGTCGCCCATAGCCAAATTGCGCGCACACTTGTGCGCCGTTTTTACAAAGTTTTCAGATTGCCTCTCGGGTTTGCATTTCCAGCTGAATTAGCTATAGAATCAATTGTGTCGAGAAATTTTTTGAAATTGAGGCCTCGCGTGCAGAGTTTTTGACGTCGTCGCCCATAGCCAAATTGCGCGCACGCTTGTGCGCCGTTTTTACAAAGTTTTCAGATTGCCTCTCGGGTTTGTATTCCCAGCTGAATTGGCCATAGAATCAATTGTGTCGAGAAAGTTTTTGAATTTGAGGCCTCAGGTGCGGAGTTTTTGACGTCGTCGCCCATAGCAAAACTTGCGCGCATGGTTGTGTGCCGTTTTTACAAAGTTTTCAGATTGCCTCCCAGGTTTGCATCCCTCACTGAATTGGCCATAGAATCAATTGTGTCGAGAAAATTTTTGAAATTGAGGCCTCGGGGGCAGAGTTTTTAACGTCGTCGCCCATAGCCAAATTGTGCGCACGCTTGTGCGCCGTTTTTACAAAGTGTTCAGATTGCCTCTCGGGTTTGCATTCCCAGCTGAATTGGCCATAGAATCAATTGTGTCGAGAAAGTTTTTGAATTTGAGACCTCGGGTGCGGAGTTTTTGACGTCGTCGCCCATAGCCAAACTTGCGCGCACGCTTGTGCGCCGTTTTTACAAAGTTTTCAGATTGCCTCTCGGGTTTGCATTTCCAGCTGAATTAGCCATAGAATCAATTGTGTCGAGAAAATTTTTGAAATTGAGGCCTCGGGGGCAGAGTTTTTAACGTCGTCGCCCATAGCCAAATTGCGCGCACGCTTGTGCGCCGTTTTTACAAAGTTTTCAGATTGCCTCTCGGGTTTGCATTTCCAGCTGAATTAGCCATAGAATCAATTGTGTCGAGAAAATTTTTGAAATTGAGGCCTCGGGGGCAGAGTTTTTAACGTCGTCGCCCATAGCCAAATTGCGCGCACGCTTGTGCGCCGTTTTTACAAAGTTTTCAGATTGCCTCTCGGGTTTGCATTCCCAGCTGAATTGGCCATAGAATCAATTGTGTCGAGAAAGTTTTTGAATTTGAGGCCTCGGGTGCGGAGTTTTTGACGTCGTCGCCCATAGCCAAACTTGCGCGCACGCTTGTGCGCCGTTTTTACAATGTTTTCAGATTGCCTCTCGGGTTTGCATTTCCAGCTGAATTAGCCATATAATCAATTGTGTCGAGAAATTTTTTTAAATTGAGGCCTCGGGTGCAGAGTTTTTGACGTCGTCGCCAATAGCCAAATTGGCGCGCACGCTTGTGCGCCGTTTTTACAAAGTTTTCAGATTGCCTCTCGGGTTTGCATTCCCAGCTGAATTGGCCATAGAATCAATTGTGTCGAGAAAGTTTTTGAATTTGAGGCCTCGGGTGCGGAGTTTTTGACGTCGTCGCCCATATCCAAACTTGCGCGCATGGTTGTTTGCCGTTTTTACAAAGTTTTCAGATTGCCTCCCAGGTTTGCATCCCTCACTGAATTGGCCATAGAATCAATTGTGTCGAGACGGTTTTTGAATTTGAGGCCTCGGGTGCGGAGTTTTTGACGTCGTCGCCCATAGCCAAATTGCGCGCACACTTGTGCGCCGTTTTTACAAAGTTTTCAGATTGCCTCTCGGGTTTGCATTTCCAGCTGAATTAGCTATAGAATCAATTGTGTCGAGAATTTTTTTGAAATTGAGGCCTCGCGTGCAGAGTTTTTGACGTCGTCACCCATAGCCAAATTGCGCGCACGCTTGTGCGCCGTTTTTACAAAGTTTTCAGATTGCCTCTCGGGTTTGTATTCCCAGCTGAATTGGCCATAGAATCAATTGTGTCGAGAAAGTTTTTGAATTTGAGGCCTCGGGTGCGGAGTTTTTGACGTCGTCGCCCATAGCAAAACTTGCGCGCATGGTTGTGTGCCGTTTTTACAAAGTTTTCAGATTGCCTCCCAGGTTTGCATCCCTCACTGAATTGCCCATAGAATCAATTGTGTCGCGACGGGTTTTGAATTTGAGGCCTCGGGTGCGGAGTTTTTGACGTCGTCGCCCATAGCCAAATTGCGCGCACACTTGTGCGCCGTTTTTACAAAGTTTTCAGATTGCCTCTCGGGTTTGCATTTCCAGCTGAATTGGCCATAGAATCAATTGTGTCGAGAAATTTTTTTAATTTGAGGCCTCGGGTGCGGAGTTTTTGACGTCGTCGCCCATAGCCAAATTGCGCGCACACTTGTGCGCCGTTTTTACAAAGTTTTCAGATTGCCTCTCGGGTTTGCACTTCCAGTTGAATTAGCCATAGAATCAATTGTGTCGGGAAAATTTTTGAATTTGAGGCCTCGGGGGCAGAGTTTTTAACGTCGTCGCCCATAGCCAAATTGCGCGCACGCTTGTGCGCCGTTTTTACAAAGTTTTCAGATTGCCTCTCGGGTTTGCATTTCCAGCTGAATTAGCCATAGAATCAATTGTGTCGAGAAAATTTTTGAAATTGAGGCCTCGGGGGCAGAGTTTTTAACGTCGTCTCCCATAGCCAAATTGCGCGCACGCTTGTGCGCCGTTTTTACAAAGTTTTCAGATTGCCTCTCGGGTTTGCATTTCCAGCTGAATTAGCCATAGAATCAATTGTGTCGAGAAAATTTTTGAAATTGAGGCCTCGGGGGCAGAGTTTTTAACGTCGTCGCCAATAGCCAAATTGCGCGCACGCTTGTGCGCCGTTTTTACAAAGTTTTCAGATTGCCTCTCGGGTTTGCATTCCCAGCTGAATTGGCCATATAATCAATTGTGTCGAGAAAGTTTTTGAATTTGAGGCCTCGGGTGCGGAGTTTTTGACGTCGTCGCCCATAGCCAAACTTGCGCGCACGCTTGTGCGCCGTTTTTACAATGTTTTCAGATTGCCTCTCGGGTTTGCATTTCCAGCTGAATTAGCCATAGAATCAATTGTGTCGAGAAATTTTTTTAAATTGAGGCCTCGGGTGCAGAGTTTTTGACGTCGTCGCCAATAGCCTAATTGCGCGCACGCTTGTGCGCCGTTTTTACAAAGTTTTCAGATTGCCTCTCGGGTTTGCATTCCCAGCTGAATTGGCCATAGAATCAATTGTGTCGAGAAAGTTTTTGAATTTGAGGCCTCGGGTGCGGAGTTTTTGACGTCGTCGCCCATAGCCAAACTTGCGCGCATGGTTGTGTGCCGTTTTTACAAAGTTTTCAGATTGCCTCCCAGGTTTGCATCCCTCACTGAATTGGCCATAGAATCAATTGTGTCGAGGCGGTTTTTGAATTTGAGGCCTCGGGTGCGGAGTTTTTGACGTCGTCGCCCATAGCCAAATTGCGCGCACACTTGTGCGCCGTTTTTACAAAGTTTTCAGATTGCCTCTCGGGTTTGCATTTCCAGCTGAATTAGCTATAGAATCAATTGTGTCGAGAAATTTTTTGAAATTGAGGCCTCGGGTGCAGAGTTTTTGACGTCGTCGCCCATAGCCAAATTGCGCGCACGCTTGTGCGCCGTTTTTACAAAGTTTTCAGATTGCCTCTCGGGTTTGTATTCCCAGCTGAATTGGCCATAGAATCAATTGTGTCGAGAAAGTTTTTGAATTTGAGGCCTCGGGTGCGGAGTTTTTGACGTCGTCGCCCATAGCAAAACTTGCGCGCATGGTTGTGTGCCGTTTTTACAAAGTTTTCAGATTGCCTCCCAGGTTTGCATCCCTCACTGAATTGCCCATAGAATCAATTGTGTCGCGACGGGTTTTGAATTTGAGGCCTCGGGTGCGGAGTTTTTGACGTCGTCGCCCATAGCCAAATTGCGCGCACACTTGTGCGCCGTTTTTACAAAGTTTTCAGATTGCCTCTCGGGTTTGCATTTCCAGCTGAATTGGCCATAGAATCAATTGTGTCGAGAAATTTTTTTAATTTGAGGCCTCGGGTGCGGAGTTTTTGACGTCGTCGCCCATAGCCAAATTGCGCGCACACTTGTGCGCCGTTTTTACAAAGTTTTCAGATTGCCTCTCGGGTTTGCACTTCCAGTTGAATTGGCCATAGAATCAATTGTGTCAGGAAAATTTTTGAATTTGAGGCCTCGGGTACGAAGTTTTTGACGTCGTCGCCCATAGCCAAATTGCGCGCACACTTGTGCGCCGTTTTTACAAAGTTTTCAGATTGCCTCTCGGGTTTGCATTTCCAGCTGAATTGGCCATAGACTCAATTGTGTCGAGAAAGTTTTTGAATTTGAGGCCTCGGGTGCGATGTTTTTGACGTCGTCGCCCAAAGCAAAACTTGCGCGCATGGTTGTGTGCCGTTCTTACAAAGTTTTCAGATTGCCTCCCAGGTTTGCATCCCTCACTGAATTGGCCATAGAATCAATTGTGTCGATACGGTTTTTGAATTTGAGGCCTCGGGTGCGGAGTTTTTAACGTCGTCGCCCATAGCCAAACTTGCGCGCATGGTTGTGTGCCGTTTTTACAAAGTTTTCAGATTGCCTCCCAGGTTTGCATCCCTCACTGAATTGGCCAAAGAATCAATTGTGTCGAGACGGTGTTTGAATTTGAGGCCTCGGGTGCGGAGTTTTTGACGTCGTCGCCCATAGCCAAATTGCGCGCACACTTGTGCGCCGTTTTTACAAAGTTTTCAGATTGCCTCTCGGGTTTGCATTTCCAGGTGAATTAGCCATAAAATCAATTGTGTCGAGAAAATTTTTGAAATTGAGCCCTCGGGTGCAGAGTTTTTGACGTTGTCGCCCATAGCCAAATTGCGCGCACGCTTGTGCGCCGTTTTTACAAAGTTTTCAGATTGCCTCTCGGGTTTGCATTCCCAGCTGAATTGGCCATAGAATCAATTGTGTCGAGAAAGTTTTTGAATTTGAGGCCTCGGGTGTGGAGTTTTTGACGTCGTCGCCCATAGCCAAACTTGCGCGCATGGTTGTGTGCCGTTTTTATAAAGTTTTCAGATTGCCTCCCAGGTTTGCATCCCTCACTGAATTGGCCATAGAATCAATTGTGTCGCGACGGGTTTTGAATTTGAGGCCTCGGGTGCGGAGTTTTTGACGTCGTCGCCCATAGCCAAATTGCGCGCACACTTGTGCGCCGTTTTTACAAAGTTTTCAGATTGCCTCTCGGGTTTGCATTTCCAGCTGAATTGGCCATAGAATCAATTGTGTCGAGAAATTTTTTTAATTTGAGGCCTCGGGTGCGGAGTTTTTGACGTCGTCGCCCATAGCCAAATTGCGCGCACACTTGTGCACCGTTTTTACAAAGTTTTCAGATTGCCTCTCGGGTTTGCACTTACAGTTGAATTAGCCATAGAATCAATTGTGTCGGGAAAATTTTTGAATTTGAGGCCTCGGGTGCGAAGTTTTTGACGTCGTCGCCCATAGCCAAATTGCGCGCACACTTGTGCGCCGTTTTTACAAAGTTTTCAGATTGCCTCTCGGGTTTGCATTTCTAGCTGAATTGGCCATAGACTCAATTGTGTCGAGAAAGTTTTTGAATTTGAGGCCTCGGGTGCGATGTTTTTGACGTCATCGCCCAAAGCAAAACTTGCGCGCATGGTTGTGTGCCGTTCTTACAAAGTTTTCAGATTGCCTCCCAGGTTTGCATCCCTCACTGAATTGGCCATAGAATCGATTGTGTCGAGACGGTTTTTGAATTTGAGGCCTCGGGTGCGGAGTTTTTGACGTCGTCGCCCATAGCCAAACTTGCGCGCATGGTTGTGTGCCGTTTTTACAAAGTTTTCAGATTGCCTCCCAGGTTTGCATCCCTCACTGAATTGGCCAAAGAATCAATTGTGTCGAGACGGTGTTTGAATTTGAGGCCTCGGGTGCGGAGTTTTTAACGTCGTCGCCCATAGCCAAATTGCGCGCACACTTGTGCGCCGTTTTTACAAAGTTTTTAGATTGCCTCTCGGGTTTGCATTCCCAGCTGAATTGGCCATAGAATCAATTGTGTCGAGAAAGTTTTTGAATTTGAGGCCTCGGGTGCGGAGTTTTTGACGTCGTCGCCCATAGCCAAACTTGCGCGCATGGTTGTGTGCCGTTTTTACAAAGTTTTCAGATTGCCTCCCAGGTTTGCATCCCTCACTGAATTGGCCATAGAATCAATTGTGTCGAGACGGTTTTTGTATTTGAGGCCTCGGGTGCGGAGTTTTTGACGTCATCGCCCATAGCCAAATTGCGCGCACACTTGTGCGCCGTTTTTACAAAGTTTTCAGATTGCCTCTCGGGTTTGCATTTCCAACTGAATTGGCCATAGAATCAATTGTGTCGAGAAATTTTTTAAATTTGAGGCCTCGGGTGCGGTGTTTTTGACGTCGTCGCCCATAGCCAAATTGCGCGCACACTTGTGCGCAGTTTTTACAAAGTTTTCAGATTGCCTCTCGGGTTTGCACTTCCAGTTGAATTGGCCATAGAATCAATTGTGTCAGGAAAATTTTTGAATTTGAGGCCTCGGGTGCGAAGTTTTTGACGTCGTCGCCCATAGCCAAATTGCGCGCACACTTGTGCGCCGTTTTTACAAAGTTTTCAGATTGCCTCTCGGGTTTGCATTTCCAGCTGAATTGGCCATAGACTCAATTGTGTCGAGAAAGTTTTTGAATTTGAGGCCTCGGGTGCGATGTTTTTGACGTCGTCGCCCAAAGCAAAACTTGCGCGCATGGTTGTGTGCCGTTCTTACAAAGTTTTCAGATTGCCTCCCAGGTTTGCATCCCTCACTGAATTGGCCATAGAATCAATTGTGTCGAGACGGTTTTTGAATTTGAGGCCTCGGGTGCGGAGTTTTTAACGTCGTCGCCCATAGCCAAACTTGCGCGCATGGTTGTGTGCCGTTTTTACAAAGTTTTCAGATTGCCTCCCAGGTTTGCATCCCTCACTGAATTGGCCAAAGAATCAATTGTGTCGAGACGGTGTTTGAATTTGAGGCCTCGGGTGCGGAGTTTTTGACGTCGTCGCCCATAGCCAAATTGCGCGCACACTTGTGCGCCGTTTTTACAAAGTTTTCAGATTACCTCTCGGGTTTGCATTTCCAGCTGAATTAGCCATAGAATCAATTGTGTCGAGAAATTTTTTGAAATTGAGCCCTCGGGTGCAGAGTTTTTGACGTTGTCGCCCATAGCCAAATTGCGCGCACGCTTGTGCGCCGTTTTTACAAAGTTTTCAGATTGCCTCTCGGGTTTGCATTCCCAGCTGAATTGGCCATAGAATCAATTGTGTCGAGAAAGTTTTTGAATTTGAGGCCTCGGGTGTGGAGTTTTTGACGTCGTCGCCCATAGCCAAACTTGCGCGCATGGTTGTGTGCCGTTTTTATAAAGTTTTCAGATTGCCTCCCAGGTTTGCATCCCTCACTGAATTGGCCATAGAATCAATTGTGTCGAGACGGTTTTTGAATTTGAGGCCTCGGGTGCGGAGGTTTTGACGTCGTCGCCCATAGCCAAACTTGCGCGCATGGTTGTGTGCCGTTTTTACAAAGTTTTCAGATTGCCTCCCAGGTTTGCATCCCTCACTGAATTGGCCAAAGAATCAATTGTGTCGAGACGGTGTTTAAATTTGAGGCCTCGGGTGCGGAGTTTTTGACGTCGTCGCCCATAGCCAAATTGCGCGCACACTTGTGCGCCGTTTTTACAAAGTTTTCAGATTGCCTCTCGGGTTTGCATTTCCAGCTGAATTAGCCATAGAATCAATTGTGTTGAGAAAATTTTTGAAATTGAGGCCTCGGGTGCAGAGTTTTTGACGTCGTCGCCCATAGCCAAATTGCGCGCACGCTTGTGCGCCGTTTTTACAAAGTTTTTAGATTGCCTCTCGGGTTTGCATTCCCAGCTGAATTGGCCATAGAATCAATTGTGTCGAGAAAGTTTTTGAATTTGAGGCCTCGGGTGCGGAGTTTTTGACGTCGTCGCCCATAGCCAAACTTGCGCGCATGGTTGTGTGTCATTTTTACAAAGTTTTCAGATTGCCTTCCAGGTTTGCATCCCTCACTGAATTGGCCATAGAATCAATTGTGTCGAGACGGTTTTTGAATTTGAGGCCTCGGGTGCGGAGTTTTTGACGTCGTCGCCCATAGCCAAATTGCGCGCACACTTGTGCGCCGTTTTTACAAAGTTTTCAGATTGCCTCTCGTGTTTGCATTTCCAGCTGAATTAGCCATAGACTCAATTGTGTCGAGAAATTTTTTGAAATTGAGGCCTCGGGTGCAGAGTTTTTAACGTCGTCGCCAATAGCCAAATTGCGCGCACGCTTGTGCGCCATTTTTACAAAGTTTTCAGATTGCCTCTCGGGTTTGCATCCCTCACTGAATTGGCCATAGAATCAATTGTGTCGAGACGGTTTTTGAATTTGAGGCCTCGGGTGCGGAGTTTTGACGTCGTCGCCCATAGCCAAACTTGCGCGCATGGTTGTGTGCCGTTTTTACAAAGTTTTCAGATTGCCTCCCAGGTTTGCATCCCTCACTGAATTGTCCAAAGAATCAATTGTGTCGAGACGGTGTTTGAATTTGAGGCCTCGGGTGCGGAGTTTTTAACGTCGTCGCCCATAGCCAAATTGCGCGCACACTTGTGCGCCGTTTTTACAAAGTTTTTAGATTGCCTCTCGGGTTTGCATTCCCAGCTGAATTGGCCATAAAATCAATTGTGTCGAGAAAGTTTTTGAATTTGAGGCCTCGGGTGCGGAGTTTTTGACGTCATCGCCCATAGCCAAATTGCGCGCACGCTTGTGCGCCGTTTTTACAAAGTTTTCAGATTGCCTCTCGGGTTTGCATTCCCAGCTGAATTGGCCATAGAATCAATTGTGTCGAGAAAGTTTTTGAATTTGAGGCCTCGGGTGTGGAGTTTTTGACGTCGTCGCCCATAGCCAAACTTGCGCGCATGGTTGTGTGCCGTTTTTATAAAGTTTTCAGATTGCCTCCCAGGTTTGCATCCCTCACTGAATTGGCCATAGAATCAATTGTGTCGAGACGGTTTTTGAATTTGAGGCCTCGGGTGCGGAGTTTTTGACGTCGTCGCCCATAGCAAAACTTGCGCGCATGGTTGTGTGCCGTTTTTACAAAGTTTTCAGATTGCCTCCCAGGTTTGCATCCCTCACTGAATTGGCCAAAGAATCAATTGTGTCGAGACGGTGTTTGAATTTGAGGCCTCGGGTGCGGAGTTTTTGACGTCGTCGCCCATAGCCAAATTGCGCGCACACTTGTGCGCCGTTTTTACAAAGTTTTCAGATTGCCTCTCGGGTTTGCATTTCCAGCTGAATTAGCCATAGAATCAATTGTGTTGAGAAATTTTTTGAAATTGAGGCCTCGGGTGCAGAGTTTTTGACGTCGTCGCCCATAGCCAAATTGCGCGCACGCTTGTGCGCCGTTTTTACAAAGTTTTCAGATTGCCTCTCGGGTTTGCATTCCCAGCTGAATTGGCCATAGAATCAATTGTGTCGAGAAAGTTTTTGAATTTGAGGCCTCGGGTGCGGAGTTTTTGACGTCGTCGCCCATAGCCAAACTTGCGCGCATGGTTGTGTGCCATTTTTACAAAGTTTTCAGATTGCCTCCCAGGTTTGCATCCCTCACTGAATTGGCCATAGAATCAATTGTGTCGAGACGGTTTTTGAATTTGAGGCCTCGGGTGCGGAGTTTTTGACGTCGTCGCCCATAGCCAAATTGCGCGCACACTTGTGCGCCGTTTTTACAAAGTTTTCAGATTGCCTCTCGTGTTTGCATTTCCAGCTGAATTAGCCATAGACTCAATTGTGTCGAGAAATTTTTTGAAATTGAGGCCTCGGGTGCAGAGTTTTTGACGTCGTCGCCAATAGCCAAATTGCGCGCACGCTTGTGCGCCATTTTTACAAAGTTTTCAGATTGCCTCTCGGGTTTGCATTCCCAGCTGAATTGGCCATAGAATCAATTGTGTCGAGAAAGTTTTTGAATTTGAGGCCTCGGGTGCGGAGTTTTTGACGTCGTCGCCCATAGCCAAATTGCGCGCACACTTGTGCGCCGTTTTTACAAAGTTTTCAGATTGCCTCTCGGGTTTGCATTTCCAGCTGAATTGGCCATAGAATCAATTGTGTCGAGAAATTTTTTTAATTTGAGGCCTCGGGTGCGGAGTTTTTGACGTCGTCGCCCATAGCCAAATTGTGCGCACACTTGTACGCCGTTTTTACAAAGTTTTCAGATTGCCTCTCGGGTTTGCATTTCCAGCTGAATTAGCCATAGAATCAATTGTGTCGAGAAAATTTTTGAAATTGAGGCCTCGGGGGCAGAGTTTTTAACGTCGTCTCCCATAGCCAAATTGCGCGCACGCTTGTGCGCCGTTTTTACAAAGTTTTCAGATTGCCTCTCGGGTTTGCATCCCCAGCTGAATTGGCCATAGAATCAATTGTGTCGAGAAAGTTTTTGAATTTGAGGCCTCGGGTGCGGAGTTTTTGACGTCGTCGCCCATAGCCAAACTTGCGCGCACGCTTGTGCGCCGTTTTTACAAAGTTTTCAGATTGCCTCTCGGGTTTGCATTTCCAGCTGAATTAGCCATAGAATCAATTGTGTCGAGAAATTTTTTGAAATTGAGGCCTCGGGTGCAGAGTTTTTGACGTCGTCGCCCATAGCCAAACTTGCGCGCATGGTTGTGTGCCGTTTTTACAAAGTTTTCAGATTGCCTCCCAGGTTTGCATCCCTCACTGAATTGGCCAAAGAATTAATTGTGTCGAGACGGTGTTTGAATTTGAGGCCTCGGGTGCGGAGTTTTTGACGTCGTCGCCCATAGCCAAATTGCGCGCACACTTGTGCGCCGTTTTTACAAAGTTTTCAGATTGCCTCTCGGGTTTGCATTTCCAGCTGAATTAGCCATAGAATCAATTGTGTCGAGAAATTTTTTGAAATTGAGGCCTCGGGGGCAGAGTTTTTAACGTCGTCGCCCATAGCCAAATTGCGCGCACGCTTGTGCGCCGTTTTTACAAAGTTTTCAGATTGCCTCTCGGGTTTGCATTCCCAGCTGAATTGGCCATAGAATCAATTGTGTCGAGAAAGTTTTTGAATTTGAGGCCTCGGGTGCGGAGTTTTTGACGTCGTCGCCCATAGCCAAACTTGCGCGCACGCTTGTGCGCCGTTTTTACAAAGTTTTCAGATTGCCTCTCGGGTTTGCATTTCCAGCTGAATTAGCCATAGAATCAATTGTGTCGAGAAAATTTTTGAAATTGAGGCCTCGGGGCAGAGTTTTTAACGTCGTCGCCCATAGCCAAATTGCGCGCACGCTTGTGCGCCGTTTTTACAAAGTTTTCAGATTGCCTCTCGGGTTTGCATTTCCAGCTGAATTAGCCATAGAATCAATTGTGTCGAGAAATTTTTTGAAATTGAGGCCTCGGGGGCAGAGTTTTTAACGTCGTCGCCCATAGCCAAATTGCGCGCACGCTTGTGCGCCGTTTTTACAAAGTTTTCAGATTGCCTCTCGGGTTTGCATCCCCAGCTGAATTGGCCATAGAATCAATTGTGTCGAGAAAGTTTTTGAATTTGAGGCCTCGGGTGCGGAGTTTTTGACGTCGTCGCCCATAGCCAAACTTGCGCGCACGCTTGTGCGCCGTTTTTACAAAGTTTTCAGATTGCCTCTCGGGTTTGCATTTCCAGCTGAATTAGCCATAGAATCAATTGTGTCGAGAAATTTTTTGAAATTGAGGCCTCGGGTGCAGAGTTTTTGACGTCGTCGCCAATAGCCAAATTGCGCGCACGCTTGTGCGCCATTTTTACAAAGTTTTCAGATTGCCTCTCGGGTTTGCATTCCCAGCTGAATTGGCCATAGAATCAATTGTGTCGAGAAAGTTTTTGAATTTGAGGCCTCGGGTGCGGAGTTTTTGACGTCGTCGCCCATAGCCAAACTTGCGCGCATGGTTGTGTGCCGTTTTTACAAAGTTTCAGATTGCCTCCCAGGTTTGCATCCCACACTGAATTGGCCATAGAATCAATTGTGTCGAGACGGTTTTTGAATTTGAGGCCTCGGGTGCGGAGTTTTTGACGTCGTCGCCCATAGCCAAATTGCGCGCACACTTGTGCGCCGTTTTTACAAAGTTTTCAGATTGCCTCTCGGGTTTGCATTTCCAGCTGAATTAGCCATAGAATCAATTGTGTCGAGAATTTTTTTGAAATTGAGGCCTCGGGTGCAGAGTTTTTGACGTCGTCGCCCATAGCCAAATTGCGCGCACGCTTGTGCGCCGTTTTTACAAAGTTTTCAGATTGCCTCTCGGGTTTGTATTCCCAGCTGAATTGGCCATAGAATCAATTGTGTCGAGAAAGTTTTTGAATTTGAGGCCTCGGGTGCGGAGTTTTTGACGTCGTCGCCCATAGCAAAACTTGCGCGCATGGTTGTGTGCCGTTTTTACAAAGTTTTCAGATTGCCTCCCAGGTTTGCATCCCTCACTGAATTGGCCATAGAATCAATTGTGTCGAGACGGTTTTTGAATTTGAGGCCTCGGGTGCGGAGTTTTTGACGTCGTCGCCCATAGCCAAATTGCGCGCACACTTGTGCGCCGTTTTTACAAAGTTTTCAGATTGCCTCTCGGGTTTGCATTTCCAGCTGAATTGGCCATAGAATCAATTGTGTCGAGAAATTTTTTTAATTTGAGGCCTCGGGTGCGGAGTTTTTGACGTCGTTGCCCATAGCCAAATTGCGCGCACACTTGTGCGCCGTTTTTACAAAGTTTTCAGATTGCCTATCGGGTTTGCACTTCCAGTTGAATTGGCCATAGAATCAATTGTGTCGGGAAAATTTTTGAATTTGAGGCCTCGGGTGCGAAGTTTTTGACGTCGTCGCCCATAGCCAAATTGCGCGCACACTTGTGCGCCGTTTTTACAAAGTTTTCAGATTGCCTCTCGGGTTTGCATTTCCAGCTGAATTGGCCATAGACTCAATTGTGTCGAGAAAGTTTTTGAATTTGAGGCCTCGGGTGCGATGTTTTTGACGTCGTCGCCCAAAGCAAAACTTGCGCGCTTGGTTGTGTGCCGTTCTTACAAAGTTTTCAGATTGCCTCCCAGGTTTGCATCCCTCACTGAATTGGCCATAGAATCAATTGTGTCGAGAAAATTTTTGAAATTGAGGCCTCGGGGGCAGAGTTTTTAACGTCGTCGCCCATAGCCAAATTGCGCGCACGCTTGTGCGCCGTTTTTACAAAGTGTTCAGATTGCCTCTCGGGTTTGCATTCCCAGCTGAATTGGCCATAGAATCAATTGTGTCGAGAAAGTTTTTGAATTTGAGACCTCGGGTGCGGAGTTTTTGACGTCGTCGCCCATAGCCAAACATGCGCGCACGCTTGTGCGCCGTTTTTACAAAGTTTTCAGATTGCCTCTCGGGTTTGCATTTCCAGCTGAATTAGCCATAGAATCAATTGTGTCGAGAAAATTTTTGAAATTGAGCCCTCGGGGGCAGAGTTTTTAACGTCGTCGCCCATAGCCAAATTGCGCGCACGCTTGTGCGCCGTTTTTACAAAGTTTTCAGATTGCCTCTCGGGTTTGCATTTCCAGCTGAATTAGCCATAGAATCAATTGTGTCGAGAAAATTTTTGAAATTGAGGCCTCGGGGGCAGAGTTTTTAACGTCGTCGCCCATAGCCAAATTGCGCGCACGCTTGTGCGCCGTTTTTACAAAGTTTTCAGATTGCCTCTCGGGTTTGCATTTCCAGCTGAATTAGCCATAGAATCAATTGTGTCGAGATTTTTTTTGAAATTGAGGCCTCGGGGGCAGAGTTTTTAACGTCGTCGCCCATAGCCAAATTGCGCGCACGCTTGTGCGCCGTTTTTACAAAGTTTTCAGATTGCCTCTCGGGTTTGCATTTCCAGCTGAATTAGCCATAGAATCAATTGTGTCGAGAAAATTTTTGAAATTGAGGCCTCGGGGGCAGAGTTTTTAACGTCGTCGCCCATAGCCAAATTGCGCGCACGCTTGTGCGCCGTTTTTACAAAGTTTTCAGATTGCCTCTCGGGTTTGCATTCCCAGCTGAATTGGCCATAGAATCAATTGTGTCGAGAAAGTTTTTGAATTTGAGGCCTCGGGTGCGGAGTTTTTGACGTCGTCGCCCATAGCCAAACTTGCGCGCACGCTTGTGCGCCGTTTTTACAATGTTTTCAGATTGCCTCTCGGGTTTGCATTTCCAGCTGAATTAGCCATAGAATCAATTGTGTCGAGAAATTTTTTTAAATTGAGGCCTCGGGTGCAGAGTTTTTGACGTCGTCGCCAATAGCCAAATTGCGCGCACGCTTGTGCGCCGTTTTTACAAAGTTTTCAGATTGCCTCTCGGGTTTGCATTCCCAGCTGAATTGGCCATAGAATCAATTGTGTCGAGAAAGTTTTTGAATTTGAGGCCTCGGGTGCGGAGTTTTTGACGTCGTCGCCCATAGCCAAACTTGCGCGCATGGTTGTGTGCCGTTTTTACAAAGTTTTCAGATTGCCTCCCAGGTTTGCATCCCTCACTGAATTGGCCATAGAATCAATTGTGTCGAGACGGTTTTTGAATTTGAGGCCTCGGGTGCGGAGTTTTTGACGTCGTCGCCCATAGCCAAATTGCGCGCACACTTGTGCGCCGTTTTTACAAAGTTTTCAGATTGCCTCTCGGGTTTGCATTTCCAGGTGAATTAGCCATAGAATCAATTGTGTCGAGAAAATTTTTGAAATTGAGCCCTCGGGTGCAGAGTTTTTGACGTTGTCGCCCATAGCCAAATTGCGCGCACGCTTGTGCGCCGTTTTTACAAAGTTTTCAGATTGCCTCTCGGGTTTGCATTCCCAGCTGAATTGGCCATAGAATCAATTGTGTCGAGAAAGTTTTTGAATTTGAGGCCTCGGGTGTGGAGTTTTTGACGTCGTCGCCCATAGCCAAACTTGCGCGCATGGTTGTGTGCCGTTTTTATAAAGTTTTCAGATTGCCTCCCAGGTTTGCATCCCTCACTGAATTGGCCATAGAATCAATTGTGTCGCGACGGGTTTTGAATTTGAGGCCTCGGGTGCGGAGTTTTTGACGTCGTCGCCCATAGCCAAATTGCGCGCACACTTGTGCGCCGTTTTTACAAAGTTTTCAGATTGCCTCTCGGGTTTGCATTTCCAGCTGAATTAGCTGTAGAATCAATTGTGTCGAGAAATTTTTTGAAATTGAGGCGTCGGGTGCAGAGTTTTTGACGTCGTCGCCCATAGCCAAATTGCGCGCACGCTTGTGCGCCGTTTTTACAAAGTTTTCAGATTGCCTCTCGGGTTTGTATTCCCAGCTGAATTGGCCATAGAATCAATTGTGTCGAGAAAGTTTTTGAATTTGAGGCCTCGGGTGCGGAGTTTTTGACGTCGTCGCCCATAGCAAAACTTGCGCGCATGGTTGTGTGCCGTTTTTACAAAGTTTTCAGATTGCCTCCCAGGTTTGCATCCCTCACTGAATTGGCCATAGAATCAATTGTGTCGCGACGGGTTTTGAATTTGAGGCCTCGGGTGCGGAGTTTTTGACGTCGTCGCCCATAGCCAAATTGCGCGCACACTTGTGCGCCGTTTTTACAAAGTTTTCAGATTGCCTCTCGGGTTTGCATTTCCAGCTGAATTGGCCATAGAATCAATTGTGTCGAGAAATTTTTTTAATTTGAGGCCTCGGGTGCGGAGTTTTTGACGTCGTCGCCCATAGCCAAATTGCGCGCACACTTGTGCGCCGTTTTTACAAAGTTTTCAGATTGCCTCTCGGGTTTGCACTTCCAGTTGAATTAGCCATAGAATCAATTGTGTCGGGAAAATTTTTGAATTTGAGGCCTCGGGGGCAGAGTTTTTAACGTCGTCGCCCATAGCCAAATTGCGCGCACGCTTGTGCGCCGTTTTTACAAAGTTTTCAGATTGCCTCTCGGGCTTGCATTTCCAGCTGAATTAGCCATAGAATCAATTGTGTCGAGAAAATTTTTGAAATTGAGGCCTCGGGGGCAGAGTTTTTAACGTCGTCGCCCATAGCCAAATTGCGCGCACGCTTGTGCGCCGTTTTTACAAAGTTTTCAGATTGCCTCTCGGGTTTGCATTTCCAGCTGAATTAGCCATAGAATCAATTGTGTCGAGAAAATTTTTGAAATTGAGGCCTCGGGGGCAGAGTTTTTAACGTCGTCGCCCATAGCCAAATTGCGCGCACGCTTGTGCGCCGTTTTTACAAAGTTTTCAGATTGCCTCTCGGGTTTGCATTCCCAGCTGAATTGGCCATAGAATCAATTGTGTCGAGAAAGTTTTTGAATTTGAGGTCTCGGGTGCGGAGTTTTTGACGTCGTCGCCCATAGCCAAACTTGCGCGCACGCTTGTGCGCCGTTTTTACAATGTTTTCAGATTGCCTCTCGGGTTTGCATTTCCAGCTGAATTAGCCATAGAATCAATTGTGTCGAGAAATTTTTTTAAATTGAGGCCTCGGGTGCAGAGTTTTTGACGTCGTCGCCAATAGCCAAATTGCGCGCACGCTTGTGCGCCGTTTTTACAAAGTTTTCAGATTGCCTCTCGGGTTTGCATTCCCAGCTGAATTGGCCATAGAATCAATTGTGTCGAGAAAGTTTTTGAATTTGAGGCCTCGGGTGCGGAGTTTTTGACGTCGTCGCCCATAGCCAAACTTGCGCGCATGGTTGTGTGCCGTTTTTACAAAGTTTTCAGATTGCCTCCCAGGTTTGCATCCCTCACTGAATTGGCCATAGAATCAATTGTGTCGAGACGGTTTTTGAATTTGAGGCCTCGGGTGCGGAGTTTTTGACGTCGTCGCCCATAGCCAAATTGCGCGCACACTTGTGCGCCGTTTTTACAAAGTTTTCAGATTGCCTCTCGGGTTTGCATTTCCAGGTGAATTAGCCATAGAATCAATTGTGTCGAGAAAATTTTTGAAATTGAGCCCTCGGGTGCAGAGTTTTTGACGTTGTCGCCCATAGCCAAATTGCGCGCACGCTTGTGCGCCGTTTTTACAAAGTTTTCAGATTGCCTCTCGGGTTTGCATTCCCAGCTGAATTGGCCATAGAATCAATTGTGTAGAGAAAGTTTTTGAATTTGAGGCCTCGGGTGTGGAGTTTTTGACGTCGTCGCCCATAGCCAAACTTGCGCGCATGGTTGTGTGCCGTTTTTATAAAGTTTTCAGATTGCCTCCCAGGTTTGCATCCCTCACTGAATTGGCCATAGAATCAATTGTGTCGCGACGGGTTTTGAATTTGAGGCCTCGGGTGCGGAGTTTTTGACGTCGTCGCCCATAGCCAAATTGCGCGCACACTTGTGCGCCGTTTTTACAAAGTTTTCAGATTGCCTCCCGGGTTTGCATTTCCAGCTGAATTGGCCATAGAATCAATTTTGTCGAGAAATTTTTTTAATTTGAGGCCTCGGGTGCGGAGTTTTTGACGTCGTCGCCCATAGCCAAATTGCGCGCACACTTGTGCGCCGTTTTTACAAAGTTTTCAGATTGCCTCTCGGGTTTGCACTTCCAGTTGAATTAGCCATAGAATCAATTGTGTCGGGAAAATTTTTGAATTTGAGGCCTCGGGTGCGAAGTTTTTGACGTCGTCGCCCATAGCCAAATTGCGCGCACACTTGTGCGCCGTTTTTACAAAGTTTTCAGATTGCCTCTCGGGTTTGCATTTCCAGCTGAATTGGCCATAGACTCAATTGTGTCGAGAAAGTTTTTGAATTTGAGGCCTCGGGTGCGATGTTTTTGACGTCGTCGCCCAAAGCAAAACTTGCGCGCATGGTTGTGTGCCGTTCTTACAAAGTTTTCAGATTGCCTCCCAGGTTTGCATCCCTCACTGAATTGGCCATAGAATCAATTGTGTCGAGACGGTTTTTGAATTTGAGGCCTCGGGTGCGGAGTTTTTGACGTCGTCGCCCATAGCCAAACTTGCGCGCATGGTTGTGTGCCGTTTTTACAAAGTTTTCAGATTGCCTCCCAGGTTTGCATCCCTCACTGAATTGGCCAAAGAATCAATTGTGTCGAGACGGTGTTTGAATTTGAGGCCTCGGGTGCGGAGTTTTTAACGTCGTCGCCCATAGCCAAATTGCGCGCACACTTGTGCGCCGTTTTTACAAAGTTTTTAGATTGCCTCTCGGGTTTGCATTCCCAGCTGAATTAGCCATAGAATCAATTGTGTCGAGAAAGTTTTTGAATTTGAGGCCTCGGGTGCGGAGTTTTTGACGTCGTCGCCCATAGCCAAACTTGCGCGCATGGTTGTGTGCCGTTTTTACAAAGTTTTCAGATTGTCTCCCAGGTTTGCATCCCTCACTGAATTGGCCATAGAATCAATTGTGTCGAGACGGTTTTTGTATTTGAGGCCTCGGGTGCGGAGTTTTTGACGTCGTCGCCCATAGCCAAATTGCGCGCACACTTGTGCGCCGTTTTTACAAAGTGTTCAGATTGCCTCTCGGGTTTGCATTTCCAGCTGAATTGGCCATAGAATCAATTGTGTCGAGAAATTTTTTAAATTTGAGGCCTCGGGTGCGGTGTTTTTGACGTCGTCGCCCATAGCCAAATTGCGCGCACACTTGTGCGCCGTTTTTACAAAGTTTTCAGATTGCCTATCGGGTTTGCACTTCCAGTTGAATTGGCCATAGAATCAATTGTGTCGGGAAATTTTTTGAATTTGAGGCCTCGGGTGCGAAGTTTTTGACGTCGTCGCCCATAGCCAAATTGCGCGCACACTTGTGCGCCGTTTTTACAAAGTTTTCAGATTGCCTCTCGGGTTTGCATTTCCAGCTGAATTGGCCATAGACTCAATTGTGTCGAGAAAGTTTTTGAATTTGAGGCCTCGGGTGCGATGTTTTTGACGTCGTCGCCCAAAGCAAAACTTGCGCGCATGGTTGTGTGCCGTTCTTACAAAGTTTTCAGATTGCCTCCCAGGTTTGCATCCCTCACTGAATTGGCCATAGAATCAATTGTGTCGAGAAAATTTTTGAAATTGAGGCCTCGGGGGCAGAGTTTTTAACGTCGTCGCCCATAGCCAAATTGCGCGCACGCTTGTGCGCCGTTTTTACAAAGTGTTCAGATTGCCTCTCGGGTTTGCATTCCCAGCTGAATTGGCCATAGAATCAATTGTGTCGAGAAAGTTTTTGAATTTGAGACCTCGGGTGCGGAGTTTTTGACGTCGTCGCCCATAGCCAAACTTGCGCGCACGCTTGTGCGCCGTTTTTACAAAGTTTTCAGATTGCCTCTCGGGTTTGCATTTCCAGCTGAATTAGCCATAGAATCAATTGTGTCGAGAAAATTTTTGAAATTGAGGCCTCGGGGGCAGAGTTTTTAACGTCGTCGCCCATAGCCAAATTGCGCGCACGCTTGTGCGCCGTTTTTACAAAGTTTTCAGATTGCCTCTCGGGTTTGCATTTCCAGCTGAATTAGCCATAGAATCAATTGTGTCGAGAAAATTTTTGAAATTGAGGCCTCGGGGGCAGAGTTTTTAACGTCGTCGCCCATAGCCAAATTGCGCGCACGCTTGTGCGCCGTTTTTACAAAGTTTTCAGATTGCCTCTCGGGTTTGCATTCCCAGCTGAATTGGCCATAGAATCAATTGTGTCGAGAAAGTTTTTGAATTTGAGGCCTCGGGTGCGGAGTTTTTGACGTCGTCGCCCATAGCCAAACTTGCTCGCACGCTTGTGCGCCGTTTTTACAATGTTTTCAGATTGCCTCTCGGGTTTGCATTTCCAGCTGAATTAGCCATAGAATCAATTGTGTCGAGAAATTTTTTTAAATTGAGGCCTCGGGTGCAGAGTTTTTGACGTCGTCGCCAATAGCCAAATTGCGCGCACGCTTGTGCGCCGTTTTTACAAAGTTTTCAGATTGCCTCTCGGGTTTGCATTCCCAGCTGAATTGGCCATAGAATCAATTGTGTCGAGAAAGTTTTTGAATTTGAGGCCTCGGGTGCGGAGTTTTTGACGTCGTCGCCCATAGCCAAACTTGCGCGCATGGTTGTGTGCCGTTTTTACAAAGTTTTCAGATTGCCTCCCAGGTTTGCATCCCTCACTGAATTGGCCATAGAATCAATTGTGTCGAGACGGTTTTTGAATTTGAGGCCTCGGGTGCGGAGTTTTTGACGTCGTCGCCCATAGCCAAATTGCGCGCACACTTGTGCGCCATTTTTACAAAGTTTTCAGATTGCCTCTCGGGTTTGCATTTCCAGGTGAATTAGCCATAGAATCAATTGTGTCGAGAAAATTTTTGAAATTGAGCCCTCGGGTGCAGAGTTTTTGACGTTGTCGCCCATAGCCAAATTGCGCGCACGCTTGTGCGCCGTTTTTACAAAGTTTTCAGATTGCCTCTCGGGTTTGCATTCCCAGCTGAATTGGCCATAGAATCAATTGTGTCGAGAAAGTTTTTGAATTTGAGGCCTCGGGTGTGGAGTTTTTGACGTCGTCGCCCATAGCCAAACTTGCGCGCATGGTTGTGTGCCGTTTTTATAAAGTTTTCAGATTGCCTCCCAGGTTTGCATCCCTCACTGAATTGGCCATAGAATCAATTGTGTCGCGACGGGTTTTGAATTTGAGGCCTCGGGTGCGGAGTTTTTGACGTCGTCGCCCATAGCCAAATTGCGCGCACACTTGTGCGCCGTTTTTACAAAGTTTTCAGATTGCCTCTCGGGTTTGCATTTCCAGCTGAATTAGCTATAGAATCAATTGTGTCGAGAAATTTTTTGAAATTGAGGCGTCGGGTGCAGAGTTTTTGACGTCGTCGCCCATAGCCAAATTGCGCGCACGCTTGTGCGCCGTTTTTACAAAGTTTTCAGATTGCCTCTCGGGTTTGTATTCCCAGCTGAATTGGCCATAGAATCAATTGTGTCGAGAAAGTTTTTGAATTTGAGGCCTCGGGTGCGGAGTTTTTGACGTCGTCGCCCATAGCAAAACTTGCGCGCATGGTTGTGTGCCGTTTTTACAAAGTTTTCAGATTGCCTCCCAGGTTTGCATCCCTCACTGAATTGGCCATAGAATCAATTGTGTCGCGACGGGTTTTGAATTTGAGGCCTCGGGTGCGGAGTTTTTGACGTCGTCGCCCATAGCCAAATTGCGCGCACACTTGTGCGCCGTTTTTACAAAGTTTTCAGATTGCCTCTCGGGTTTGCATTTCCAGCTGAATTGGCCATAGAATCAATTGTGTCGAGAAATTTTTTTAATTTGAGGCCTCGGGTGCGGAGTTTTTGACGTCGTCGCCCATAGCCAAATTGCGCGCACACTTGTGCGCCGTTTTTACAAAGTTTTCAGATTGCCTCTCGGGTTTGCACTTCCAGTTGAATTAGCCATAGAATCAATTGTGTCGGGAAAATTTTTGAATTTGAGGCCTCGGGGGCAGAGTTTTTAACGTCGTCGCCCATAGCCAAATTGCGCGCACGCTTGTGCGCCGTTTTTACAAAGTTTTCAGATTGCCTCTCGGGTTTGCATTTCCAGCTGAATTAGCCATAGAATCAATTGTGTCGAGAAAATTTTTGAAATTGAGGCCTCGGGGGCAGAGTTTTTAACGTCGTCGCCCATAGCCAAATTGCGCGCACGCTTGTGCGCCGTTTTTACAAAGTTTTCAGATTGCCTCTCGGGTTTGCATTTCCAGCTGAATTAGCCATAGAATCAATTGTGTCGAGAAAATTTTTGAAATTGAGGCCTCGGGGGCAGAGTTTTTAACGTCGTCGCCCATAGCCAAATTGCGCGCACGCTTGTGCGCCGTTTTTACAAAGTTTTCAGATTGCCTCTCGGGTTTGCATTCCCAGCTGAATTGGCCATAGAATCAATTGTGTCGAGAAAGTTTTTGAATTTGAGGCCTCGGGTGCGGAGTTTTTGACATCGTCGCCCATAGCCAAACTTGCGCGCACGCTTGTGCGCCGTTTTTACAATGTTTTCAGATTGCCTCTCGGGTTTGCATTTCCAGCTGAATTAGCCATAGAATCAATTGTGTCGAGAAATTTTTTTAAATTGAGGCCTCGGGTGCAGAGTTTTTGACGTCGTCGCCAATAGCCAAATTGCGCGCACGCTTGTGCGCCGTTTTTACAAAGTTTTCAGATTGCCTCTCGGGTTTGCATTCCCAGCTGAATTGGCCATAGAATCAATTGTGTCGAGAAAGTTTTTGAATTTGAGGCCTCGGGTGCGGAGTTTTTGACGTCGTCGCCCATAGCCAAACTTGCGCGCATGGTTGTGTGC
The DNA here is from genome assembly GCA_963675135.1 of Galeopsis tetrahit. Lineage (NCBI taxonomy): Eukaryota > Viridiplantae > Streptophyta > Magnoliopsida > Lamiales > Lamiaceae > Galeopsis > Galeopsis tetrahit. The sequence continues at coordinate 71,177,535 of OY776126.1, forward strand.
CGTTTTTACAAAGTTTTCAGATTGCCTCCCAGGTTTGCATCCCTCACTGAATTGGCCATAGAATCAATTGTGTCGAGACGGTTTTTGAATTTGAGGCCTCGGGTGCGGAGTTTTTGACGTCGTCGCCCATAGCCAAATTGCGCGCACACTTGTGCGCCGTTTTTACAAAGTTTTCAGATTGCCTCTCGGGTTTGCATTTCCAGGTGAATTAGCCATAGAATCAATTGTGTCGAGAAATTTTTTGAAATTGAGCCCTCGGGTGCAGAGTTTTTGACGTTGTCGCCCATAGCCAAATTGCGCGCACGCTTGTGCGCCGTTTTTACAAAGTTTTCAGATTGCCTCTCGGGTTTGCATTCCCAGCTGAATTGGCCATAGAATCAATTGTGTTGAGAAAGTTTTTGAATTTGAGGCCTCGGGTGTGGAGTTTTTGACGTCGTCGCCCATAGCCAAACTTGCGCGCATGGTTGTGTGCCGTTTTTATAAAGTTTTCAGATTGCCTCCCAGGTTTGCATCCCTCACTGAATTGGCCATAGAATCAATTGTGTCGCGACGGGTTTTGAATTTGAGGCCTCGGGTGCGGAGTTTTTGACGTCGTCGCCCATAGCCAAATTGCGCGCACACTTGTGCGCCGTTTTTACAAAGTTTTCAGATTGCCTCTCGGGTTTGCATTTCCAGCTGAATTGGCCATAGAATCAATTGTGTCGAGAAATTTTTTTAATTTGAGGCCTCGGGTGCGGAGTTTTTGACGTCGTCGCCCATAGCCAAATTGCGCGCACACTTGTGCGCCGTTTTTACAAAGTTTTCAGATTGCCTCTCGGGTTTGCACTTCCAGTTGAATTAGCCATAGAATCAATTGTGTCGGGAAAATTTTTGAATTTGAGGCCTCGGGTGCGAAGTTTTTGACGTCGTCGCCCATAGCCAAATTGCGCGCACACTTGTGCGCCGTTTTTACAAAGTTTTCAGATTGCCTCTCGGGTTTGCATTTCCAGCTGAATTGGCCATAGACTCAATTGTGTCGAGAAAGTTTTTGAATTTGAGGCCTCGGGTGCGATGTTTTTGACGTCGTCGCCCAAAGCAAAACTTGCGCGCATGGTTGTGTGCCGTTCTTACAAAGTTTTCAGATTGCCTCCCAGGTTTGCATCCCTCACTGAATTGGCCATAGAATCAATTGTGTCGAGACGGTTTTTGAATTTGAGGCCTCGGGTGCGGAGTTTTTGACGTCGTCGCCCATAGCCAAACTTGCGCGCATGGTTGTGTGCCGTTTTTACAAAGTTTTCAGATTGCCTCCCAGGTTTGCATCCCTCACTGAATTGGCCAAAGAATCAATTGTGTCGAGACGGTGTTTGAATTTGAGGCCTCGGGTGCGGAGTTTTTAACGTCGTCGCCCATAGCCAAATTGCGCGCACACTTGTGCGCCGTTTTTACAAAGTTTTTAGATTGCCTCTCGGGTTTGCATTCCCAGCTGAATTAGCCATAGAATCAATTGTGTCGAGAAAGTTTTTGAATTTGAGGCCTCGGGTGCGGAGTTTTTGACGTCGTCGCCCATAGCCAAACTTGCGCGCATGGTTGTGTGCCGTTTTTTACAAAGTTTTCAGATTGCCTCCCAGGTTTGCATCCCTCACTGAATTGGCCATAGAATCAATTGTGTCGAGACGGTTTTTGAATTTGAGGCATCGGGTGCGGAGTTTTTGACGTCGTCGCCCATAGCCAAATTGCGCGCACACTTGTGCGCCGTTTTTACAAAGTTTTTAGATTGCCTCTCGGGTTTGCATTCCCAGCTGAATTAGCCATAGAATCAATTGTGTCGAGAAAGTTTTTGAATTTGAGGCCTCGGGTGCGGAGTTTTTGACGTCGTCGCCCATAGCCAAACTTGCGCGCATGGTTGTGTGCCGTTTTTACAAAGTTTTCAGATTGCCTCCCAGGTTTGCATCCCTCACTGAATTGGCCATAGAATCAATTGTGTCGAGACGGTTTTTGTATTTGAGGCCTCGGGTGCGGAGTTTTTGACGTCGTCGCCCATAGCCAAATTGCGCGCACACTTGTGCGCCGTTTTTACAAAGTGTTCAGATTGCCTCTCGGGTTTGCATTTCCAGCTGAATTGGCCATAGAATCAATTGTGTCGAGAAATTTTTTAAATTTGAGGCCTCGGGTGCGGTGTTTTTGACGTCGTCGCCCATAGCCAAATTGCGCGCACACTTGTGCGCCGTTTTTACAAAGTTTTCAGATTGCCTCTCGGGTTTGCACTTCCAGTTGAATTGGCCATAGAATCAATTGTGTCAGGAAAATTTTTGAATTTGAGGCCTCGGGTACGAAGTTTTTGACGTCGTCGCCCATAGCCAAATTGCGCGCACACTTGTGCGCCGTTTTTACAAAGTTTTCAGATTGCCTCTCGGGTTTGCATTTCCAGCTGAATTGGCCATAGACTCAATTGTGTCGAGAAAGTTTTTGAATTTGAGGCCTCGGGTGCGATGTTTTTGACGTCGTCGCCCAAAGCAAAACTTGCGCGCATGGTTGTGTGCCGTTCTTACAAAGTTTTCAGATTGCCTCCCAGGTTTGCATCCCTCACTGAATTGGCCATAGAATCAATTGTGTCGAGACGGTTTTTGAATTTGAGGCCTCGGGTGCGGAGTTTTTAACGTCGTCGCCCATAGCCAAACTTGCGCGCATGGTTGTGTGCCGTTTTTACAAAGTTTTCAGATTGCCTCCCAGGTTTGCATCCCTCACTGAATTGGCCAAAGAATCAATTGTGTCGAGACGGTGTTTGAATTTGAGGCCTCGGGTGCGGAGTTTTTGACGTCGTCGCCCATAGCCAAATTGCGCGCACACTTGTGCGCCGTTTTTACAAAGTTTTCAGATTGCCTCTCGGGTTTGCATTTCCAGGTGAATTAGCCATAGAATTAATTGTGTCGAGAAAATTTTTGAAATTGAGCCCTCGGGTGCAGAGTTTTTGACGTTGTCGCCCATAGCCAAATTGTGCGCACGCTTGTGCGCCGTTTTTACAAAGTTTTCAGATTGCCTCTTGGGTTTGCATTCCCAGCTGAATTGGCCATAGAATCAATTGTGTCGAGAAAGTTTTTGAATTTGAGGCCTCGGGTGTGGAGTTTTTGACGTCGTCGCCCATAGCCAAACTTGCGCGCATGGTTGTGTGCCGTTTTTATAAAGTTTTCAGATTGCCTCCCAGGTTTGCATCCCTCACTAAATTGGCCATAGAATCAATTGTGTCGCGACGGGTTTTGAATTTGAGGCCTCGGGTGCGGAGTTTTTGACGTCGTCGCCCATAGCCAAATTGCGCGCACACTTGTGCGCCGTTTTTACAAAGTTTTCAGATTGCCTCTCGGGTTTGCATTTCCAGCTGAATTGGCCATAGAATCAATTGTGTCGAGAAATTTTTTTAATTTGAGGCCTCGGGTGCGGAGTTTTTGACGTCGTCGCCCATAGCCAAATTGCGCGCACACTTGTGCGCCGTTTTTACAAAGTTTTCAGATTGCCTCTCGGGTTTGCACTTATAGTTGAATTAGCCATAGAATCAATTGTGTCGGGAAAATTTTTGAATTTGAGGCCTCGGGTGCGAAGTTTTTGACGTCGTCGCCCATAGCCAAATTGCGCGCACACTTGTGCGCCGTTTTTACAAAGTTTTCAGATTGCCTCTCGGGTTTGCATTTCCAGCTGAATTGGCCATAGACTCAATTGTGTCGAGAAAGTTTTTGAATTTGAGGCCTCGGGTGCGATGTTTTTGACGTCGTCGCCCAAAGCAAAACTTGCGCGCATGGTTGTGTGCCGTTCTTACAAAGTTTTCAGATTGCCTCCCAGGTTTGCATCCCTCACTGAATTGGCCATAGAATCAATTGTGTCGAGACGGTTTTTGAATTTGAGGCCTCGGGTGCGGAGTTTTTGACGTCGTCGCCCATAGCCAAACTTGCGCGCATGGTTGTGTGCCGTTTTTACAAAGTTTTCAGATTGCCTCCCAGGTTTGCATCCCTCACTGAATTGGCCAAAGAATCAATTGTGTCGAGACGGTGTTTGAATTTGAGGCCTCGGGTGCGGAGTTTTTAACGTCGTCGCCCATAGCCAAATTGCGCGCACACTTGTGCGCCGTTTTTACAAAGTTTTTAGATTGCCTCTCGGGTTTGCATTCCCAGCTGAATTGGCCATAGAATCAATTGTGTCGAGAAAGTTTTTGAATTTGAGGCCTCGGGTGCGGAGTTTTTGACGTCGTCGCCCATAGCCAAACTTGTGCGCATGGTTGTGTGCCGTTTTTACAAAGTTTTCAGATTGCCTCCCAGGTTTGCATCCCTCACTGAATTGGCCATAGAATCAATTGTGTCGAGACGGTTTTTGTATTTGAGGCCTCGGGTGCGGAGTTTTTGACGTCATCGCCCATAGCCAAATTACGCGCACACTTGTGCGCCGTTTTTACAAAGTTTTCAGATTGCCTCTCGGGTTTGCATTTCCAACTGAATTGGCCATAGAATCAATTGTGTCGAGAAATTTTTTAAATTTGAGGCCTCGGGTGCGGTGTTTTTGACGTCGTCGCCCATAACCAAATTGCGCGCACACTTGTGCGCCGTTTTTACAAAGTTTTCAGATTGCCTCTCGGGTTTGCACTTCCAGTTGAATTGGCCATAGAATCAATTGTGTCAGGAAAATTTTTGAATTTGAGGCCTCGGGTGCGAAGTTTTTGACGTCGTCGCCCATAGCCAAATTGCGCGCACACTTGTGCGCCGTTTTTACAAAGTTTTCAGATTGCCTCTCGGGTTTGCATTTCCAGCTGAATTGGCCATAGACTCAATTGTGTCGAGAAAGTTTTTGAATTTGAGGCCTCGGGTGCGATGTTTTTGACGTCGTCGCCCAAAGCAAAACTTGCGCGCATGGTTGTGTGCCGTTCTTACAAAGTTTTCAGATTGCCTCCCAGGTTTGCATCCCTCACTGAATTGGCCATAGAATCAATTGTGTCGAGACGGTTTTTGAATTTGAGGCCTCGGGTGCGGAGTTTTTAACGTCGTCGCCCATAGCCAAACTTGCGCGCATGGTTGTGTGCCGTTTTTACAAAGTTTTCAGATTGCCTCCCAGGTTTGCATCCCTCACTGAATTGGCCAAAGAATCAATTGTGTCGAGACGGTGTTTGAATTTGAGGCCTCGGGTGCGGAGTTTTTGACGTCGTCGCCCATAGCCAAATTGCGCGCACACTTGTGCGCCGTTTTTACAAAGTTTTCAGATTACCTCTCGGGTTTGCATTTCCAGCTGAATTAGCCATAGAATCAATTGTGTCGAGAAAATTTTTGAAATTGAGCCCTCGGGTGCAGAGTTTTTGACGTTGTCGCCCATAGCCAAATTGCGCGCACGCTTGTGCGCCGTTTTTACAAAGTTTTCAGATTGCCTCTCGGGTTTGCATTCCCAGCTGAATTGGCCATAGAATCAATTGTGTCGAGAAAGTTTTTGAATTTGAGGCCTCGGGTGTGGAGTTTTTGACGTCGTCGCCCATAGCCAAACTTGCGCGCATGGTTGTGTGCCGTTTTTATAAAGTTTTCAGATTGCCTCCCAGGTTTGCATCCCTCACTGAATTGGCCATAGAATCAATTGTGTCGAGACGGTTTTTGAATTTGAGGCCTCGGGTGCGGAGTTTTTGACGTCGTCGCCCATAGCCAAACTTGCGCGCATGGTTGTGTGCCGTTTTTACAAAGTTTTCAGATTGCCTCCCAGGTTTGCATCCCTCACTGAATTGGCCAAAGAATCAATTGTGTCGAGACGGTGTTTGAATTTGAGGCCTCGGGTGCGGAGTTTTTGACGTCGTCGCCCATAGCCAAATTGCGCGCACACTTGTGCGGCGTTTTTACAAAGTTTTCAGATTGCCTCTCGGGTTTGCATTTCCAGCTGAATTAGCCATAGAATCTATTGTGTTGAGAAAATTTTTGAAATTGAGGCCTCGGGTGCAGAGTTTTTGACGTCGTCGCCCATAGCCAAATTGCGCGCACGCTTGTGCGCCGTTTTTACAAAGTTTTCAGATTGCCTCTCGGGTTTGCATTCCCAGCTGAATTGGCCATAGAATCAATTGTGTCAGGAAAATTTTTGAATTTGAGGCCTCGGGTGCGAAGTTTTTGACGTCGTCGCCCATAGCCAAATTGCGCGCACACTTGTGCGCCGTTTTTACAAAGTTTTCAGATTGCCTCTCGTGTTTGCATTTCCAGCTGAATTAGCCATAGACTCAATTGTGTCGAGAAATTTTTTGAAATTGAGGCCTCGGGTGCAGAGTTTTTAACGTCGTCGCCAATAGCCAAATTGCGCGCACGCTTGTGCGCCATTTTTACAAAGTTTTCAGATTGCCTCTCGGGTTTGCATCCCTCACTGAATTGGCCATAGAATCAATTGTGTCGAGACGGTTTTTGAATTTGAGGCCTCGGGTGCGGAGTTTTTGACGTCGTCGCCCATAGCCAAACTTGCGCGCATGGTTGTGTGCCGTTTTTACAAAGTTTTCAGATTGCCTCCCAGGTTTGCATCCCTCACTGAATTGGCCAAAGAATCAATTGTGTCGAGACGGTGTTTGAATTTGAGGCCTCGGGTGCGGAGTTTTTAACGTCGTCGCCCATAGCCAAATTGCGCGCACACTTGTGCGCCGTTTTTACAAAGTTTTTAGATTGCCTCTCGGGTTTGCATCCCCAGCTGAATTGGCCATAAAATCAATTGTGTCGAGAAAGTTTTTGAATTTGAGGCCTCGGGTGCGGAGTTTTTGACGTCATCGCCCATAGCCAAATTGCGCGCACGCTTGTGCGCCGTTTTTACAAAGTTTTCAGATTGCCTCTCGGGTTTGCATTCCCAGCTGAATTGGCCATAGAATCAATTGTGTCGAGAAAGTTTTTGAATTTGAGGCCTCGGGTGTGGAGTTTTTGACGTCGTCGCCCATAGCCAAACTTGCGCGCATGGTTGTGTGCCGTTTTTATAAAGTTTTCAGATTGCCTCCCAGGTTTGCATCCCTCACTGAATTGGCCATAGAATCAATTGTGTCGAGACGGTTTTTGAATTTGAGGCCTCGGGTGCGGAGTTTTTGACGTCGTCGCCCATAGCCAAACTTGCGCGCATGGTTGTGTGCCGTTTTTACAAAGTTTTCAGATTGCCTCCCAGGTTTGCATCCCTCACTGAATTGGCCAAAGAATCAATTGTGTCGAGACGGTGTTTGAATTTGAGGCCTCGGGTGCGGAGTTTTTGACGTCGTCGCCCATAGCCAAATTGCGCGCACACTTGTGCGCCGTTTTTACAAAGTTTTCAGATTGCCTCTCGGGTTTGCATTTCCAGCTGAATTAGCCATAGAATCAATTGTGTTGAGAAAATTTTTGAAATTGAGGCCTCGGGTGCAGAGTTTTTGACGTCGTCGCCCATAGCCAAATTGCGCGCACGCTTGTGCGCCGTTTTTACAAAGTTTTCAGATTGCCTCTCGGGTTTGCATTCCCAGCTGAATTGGCCATAGAATCAATTGTGTCGAGAAAGTTTTTGAATTTGAGGCCTCGGGTGCGGAGTTTTTGACGTCGTCGCCCATAGCCAAACTTGCGCGCATGGTTGTGTGCCATTTTTACAAAGTTTTCAGATTGCCTCCCAGGTTTGCATCCCTCACTGAATTGGCCATAGAATCAATTGTGTCGAGACGGTTTTTGAATTTGAGGCCTCGGGTGCGGAGTTTTTGACGTCGTCGCCCATAGCCAAATTGCGCGCACACTTGTGCGCCGTTTTTACAAAGTTTTCAGATTGCCTCTCGTGTTTGCATTTCCAGCTGAATTAGCCATAGACTCAATTGTGTCGAGAAATTTTTTGAAATTGAGGCCTCGGGTGCAGAGTTTTTAACGTCGTCGCCAATAGCCAAATTGCGCGCACGCTTGTGCGCCATTTTTACAAAGTTTTCAGATTGCCTCTCGGGTTTGCATCCCTCACAGAATTGGCCATAGAATCAATTGTGTCGAGACGGTTTTTGAATTTGAGGCCTCGGGTGCGGAGTTTTTGACGTCGTCGCCCATAGCCAAACTTGCGCGCATGGTTGTGTGCCGTTTTTACAAAGTTTTCAGATTGCCTCCTAGGTTTGCATCCCTCACTGAATTGGCCAAAGAATCAATTGTGTCGAGACGGTGTTTGAATTTGAGGCCTCGGGTGCGGAGTTTTTAACGTCGTCGCCCATAGCCAAATTGCGCGCACACTTGTGCGCCGTTTTTACAAAGTTTTTAGATTGCCTCTCGGGTTTGCATTCCCAGCTGAATTGGCCATAAAATCAATTGTGTCGAGAAAGTTTTTGAATTTGAGGCCTCGGGTGCGGAGTTTTTGACGTCATCGCCCATAGCCAAATTGCGCGCACGCTTGTGCGCCGTTTTTACAAAGTTTTCAGATTGCCTCTCGGGTTTGCATTCCCAGCTGAATTGGCCATAGAATCAATTGTGTCGAGAAAGTTTTTGAATTTGAGGCCTCGGGTGTGGAGTTTTTGACGTCGTCGCCCATAGCCAAACTTGCGCGCATGGTTGTGTGCCGTTTTTATAAAGTTTTCAGATTGCCTCCCAGGTTTGCATCCCTCACTGAATTGGCCATAGAATCAATTGTGTCGAGACGGTTTTTGAATTTGAGGCCTCGGGTGCGGAGTTTTTGACGTCGTCGCCCATAGCCAAACTTGCGCGCATGGTTGTGTGCCGTTTTTACAAAGTTTTCAGATTGCCTCCCAGGTTTGCATCCCTCACTGAATTGGCCAAAGAATCAATTGTGTCGAGACGGTGTTTGAATTTGAGGCCTCGGGTGCGGAGTTTTTGACGTCGTCGCCCATAGCCAAATTGCGCGCACACTTGTGCGCCGTTTTTACAAAGTTTTCAGATTGCCTCTCGGGTTTGCATTTCCAGCTGAATTAGCCATAGAATCAATTGTGTTGAGAAAATTTTTGAAATTGAGGCCTCGGGTGCAGAGTTTTTGACGTCGTCGCCCATAGCCAAATTGCGCGCACGCTTGTGCGCCGTTTTTACAAAGTTTTCAGATTGCCTCTCGGGTTTGCATTCCCAGCTGAATTGGCCATAGAATCAATTGTGTCGAGAAAGTTTTTGAATTTGAGGCCTCGGGTGCGGAGTTTTTGACGTCGTCGCCCATAGCCAAACTTGCGCGCATGGTTGTGTGCCATTTTTACAAAGTTTTCAGATTGCCTCCCAGGTTTGCATCCCTCACTGAATTGGCCATAGAATCAATTGTGTCGAGACGGTTTTTGAATTTGAGGCCTCGGGTGCGGAGTTTTTGACGTCGTCGCCCATAGCCAAATTGCGCGCACACTTGTGCGCCGTTTTTACAAAGTTTTCAGATTGCCTCTCGTGTTTGCATTTCCAGCTGAATTAGCCATAGACTCAATTGTGTCGAGAATTTTTTTGAAATTGATGCCTCGGGTGCAGAGTTTTTAACGTCGTCGCCAATAGCCAAATTGCGCGCACGCTTGTGCGCCATTTTTACAAAGTTTTCAGATTGCCTCTCGGGTTTGCATCCCTCACTGAATTGGCCATAGAATCAATTGTGTCGAGACGGTTTTTGAATTTGAGGCCTCGGGTGCGGAGTTTTTGACGTCGTCGCCCATAGCCAAACTTGCGCGCATGGTTGTGTGCCGTTTTTACAAAGTTTTCAGATTGCCTCCCAGGTTTGCATCCCTCACTGAATTGGCCAAAGAATCAATTGTGTCGAGACGGTGTTTGAATTTGAGGCCTCGGGTGCGGAGTTTTTAACGTCGTCGCCCATAGCCAAATTGCGCGCACACTTGTGCGCCGTTTTTACAAAGTTTTTAGATTGCCTCTCGGGTTTGCATTCCCAGCTGAATTGGCCATAAAATCAATTGTGTCGAGAAAGTTTTTGAATTTGAGGCCTCGGGTGCGGAGTTTTTGACGTCATCGCCCATAGCCAAATTGCGCGCACGCTTGTGCGCCGTTTTTACAAAGTTTTCAGATTGCCTCTCGGGTTTGCATTCCCAGCTGAATTGGCCATAGAATCAATTGTGTCGAGAAAGTTTTTGAATTTGAGGCCTCGGGTGTGGAGTTTTTGACGTCGTCGCCCATAGCCAAACTTGCGCGCATGGTTGTGTGCCGTTTTTATAAAGTTTTCAGATTGCCTCCCAGGTTTGCATCCCTCACTGAATTGGCCATAGAATCAATTGTGTCGAGACGGTTTTTGAATTTGAGGCCTCGGGTGCGGAGTTTTTGACGTCGTCGCCCATAGCCAAACTTGCGCGCATGGTTGTGTGCCGTTTTTACAAAGTTTTCAGATTGCCTCCCAGGTTTGCATCCCTCACTGAATTGGCCAAAGAATCAATTGTGTCGAGACGGTGTTTGAATTTGAGGCCTCGGGTGCGGAGTTTTTGACGTCGTCGCCCATAGCCAAATTGCGCGCACACTTGTGCGCCGTTTTTACAAAGTTTTCAGATTGCCTCTCGGGTTTGCATTTCCAGCTGAATTAGCCATAGAATCAATTGTGTTGAGAAAATTTTTGAAATTGAGGCCTCGGGTGCAGAGTTTTTGACGTCGTCGCCCATAGCCAAATTGCGCGCACGCTTGTGCGCCGTTTTTACAAAGTTTTCAGATTGCCTCTCGGGTTTGCATTCCCAGCTGAATTGGCCATAGAATCAATTGTGTCGAGAAAGTTTTTGAATTTGAGGCCTCGGGTGCGGAGTTTTTGACGTCGTCGCCCATAGCCAAACTTGCGCGCATGGTTGTGTGCCATTTTTACAAAGTTTTCAGATTGCCTCCCAGGTTTGCATCCCTCACTGAATTGGCCATAGAATCAATTGTGTCGAGACGGTTTTTGAATTTGAGGCCTCGGGTGCGGAGTTTTTGACGTCGTCGCCCATAGCCAAATTGCGCGCACACTTGTGCGCCGTTTTTACAAAGTTTTCAGATTGCCTCTCGTGTTTGCATTTCCAGCTGAATTAGCCATAGACTCAATTGTGTCGAGAAATTTTTTGAAATTGAGGCCTCGGGTGCAGAGTTTTTAACGTCGTCGCCAATAGCCAAATTGCGCGCACGCTTGTGCGCCATTTTTACAAAGTTTTCAGATTGCCTCTCGGGTTTGCATCCCTCACTGAATTGGCCATAGAATCAATTGTGTCGAGACGGTTTTTGAATTTGAGGCCTCGGGTGCGGAGTTTTTGACGTCGTCGCCCATAGCCAAACTTGCGCGCATGGTTGTGTGCCGTTTTTACAAAGTTTTCAGATTGCCTCCCAGGTTTGCATCCCTCACTGAATTGGCCAAAGAATCAATTGTGTCGAGACGGTGTTTGAATTTGAGGCCTCGGGTGCGGAGTTTTTAACGTCGTCGCCCATAGCCAAATTGCGCGCACACTTGTGCGCCGTTTTTACAAAGTTTTTAGATTGCCTCTCGGGTTTGCATTCCCAGCTGAATTGGCCATAAAATCAATTGTGTCGAGAAAGTTTTTGAATTTGAGGCCTCGGGTGCGGAGTTTTTGACGTCATCGCCCATAGCCAAATTGCGCGCACGCTTGTGCGCCGTTTTTACAAAGTTTTCAGATTGCCTCTCGGGTTTGCATTCCCAGCTGAATTGGCCATAGAATCAATTGTGTCGAGAAAGTTTTTGAATTTGAGGCCTCGGGTGTGGAGTTTTTGACGTCGTCGCCCATAGCCAAACTTGCGCGCATGGTTGTGTGCCGTTTTTATAAAGTTTTCAGATTGCCTCCCAGGTTTGCATCCCTCACTGAATTGGCCATAGAATCAATTGTGTCGAGACGGTTTTTGAATTTGAGGCCTCGGGTGCGGAGTTTTTGACGTCGTCGCCCATAGCCAAACTTGCGCGCATGGTTGTGTGCCGTTTTTACAAAGTTTTCAGATTGCCTCCCAGGTTTGCATCCCTCACTGAATTGGCCAAAGAATCAATTGTGTCGAGACGGTGTTTGAATTTGAGGCCTCGGGTGCGGAGTTTTTGACGTCGTCGCCCATAGCCAAATTGCGCGCACACTTGTGCGCCGTTTTTACAAAGTTTTCAGATTGCCTCTCGGGTTTGCATTTCCAGCTGAATTAGCCATAGAATCAATTGTGTTGAGAAAATTTTTGAAATTGAGGCCTCGGGTGCAGAGTTTTTGACGTCGTCGCCCATAGCCAAATTGCGCGCACGCTTGTGCGCCGTTTTTACAAAGTTTTCAGATTGCCTCTCGGGTTTGCATTCCCAGCTGAATTGGCCATAGAATCAATTGTGTCGAGAAAGTTTTTGAATTTGAGGCCTCGGGTGCGGAGTTTTTGACGTCGTCGCCCATAGCCAAACTTGCGCGCATGGTTGTGTGCCATTTTTACAAAGTTTTCAGATTGCCTCCCAGGTTTGCATCCCTCACTGAATTGGCCATAGAATCAATTGTGTCGAGACGGTTTTTGAATTTGAGGCCTCGGGTGCGGAGTTTTTGACGTCGTCGCCCATAGCCAAATTGCGCGCACACTTGTGCGCCGTTTTTACAAAGTTTTCAGATTGCCTCTCGTGTTTGCATTTCCAGCTGAATTAGCCATAGACTCAATTGTGTCGAGAAATTTTTTGAAATTGAGGCCTCGTGTGCAGAGTTTTTGACGTCGTCGCCAATAGCCAAATTGCGCGCACGCTTGTGCGCCATTTTTACAAAGTTTTCAGATTGCCTCTCGGGTTTGCATTCCCAGCTGAATTGGCCATAGAATCAATTGTGTCGAGAAAGTTTTTGAATTTGAGGCCTCGGGTGCGGAGTTTTTGACGTCGTCGCCCATAGCCAAACTTGCGCGCATGGTTGTGTGCCGTTTTTACAAAGTTTTCAAATTGCCTCCCAGGTTTGCATCCGTCACTGAATTGGCCATAGAATCAATTGTGTCGAGACGGTTTTTGAATTTGAGGCCTCGGGTGCGGAGTTTTTGACGTCGTCGCCCATAGCCAAATTGCGCGCACACTTGTGCGCCGTTTTTACAAAGTTTTCAGATTGCCTCTCGGGTTTGCATTTCCAGTTGAATTAGACATAGAATCAATTGTGTCAAGAAATTTTTTGAAATTGAGGCCTCGGGTGCAGAGTTTTTGACGTCGTCGCCCATAGCCAAATTGCGCGCACGCTTGTGCGCCGTTTTTACAAAGTTTTCAGATTGCCTCTCGGGTTTGTATTCCCAGTTGAATTGGCCATAGAATCAATTGTGTCGAGAATGTTTTTGAATTTGAGGCCTCGTGTGCGATGTTTTTGACGTCGTCGCCCATAGCCAAACTTGCGCGCATGGTTGTGTGCCATTTTTACAAAGTTTTCAGATTGCCTCCCAGGTTTGCATCCCTCACTGAATTGGCCATAGAATCAATTGTGTCGAGACGGTTTTTGAATTTGAGGCCTCGGGTGCGGAGTTTTTGACGTCGTCGCCCATAGCCAAATTGCGCGCATGCTTGTGCGCCGTTTTTACAAAGTTTTCAGATTGCCTCTCGGGTTTGCACTTCCAGCTGAATTGGCCATAGAATCAATTGTGTCGAGAAAGTTTTTGAATTTGAGGCCTCGGGTGCGGAGTTTTTGACGTCGTCGCCCATAGCCAAATTGCGCGCACGCTTGTGCGCCGTTTTTACAAAGTTTTCAGATTGCCTCTCGGGTTTGCATCTCTCACTGAATTGGCCATAGAATCAATTGTGTCGAGACGGTTTTTGAATTTGAGGCCTAGGGTGCGGAGTTTTTGACGTCGTCGCCCATAGCCAAACTTGCGGGCATGGTTGTGTGCCGTTTTTACAAAGTTTTCAGATTGCCTCTCAGGTTTGCATCCCTCACTGAATTGGCCATAGAATCAATTGTGTCGCGACGGGTTTTGAATTTGAGGCCTCGGGTGCGGAGTTTTTGACGTCGTCGCCCATAGCCAAATTGCGCGCACACTTGTGCGCCGTTTTTACAAAGTTTTCAGATTGCCTCTCGGGTTTGCATTTCCAACTGAATTGGCCATAGAATCAATTGTGTCGAGAAAGTTTTTGAATTTGAGGCCTCGGGTGCGGAGTTTTTGACGTCGTCGCCCATAGCCAAACTTGCGCGCATGGTTGTGTGCCGTTTTTACAAAGTTTTCAGATTGCCTCCCAGGTTTGCATCCCTCACTGAATTGGCCAAAGAATCAATTGTGTCGAGACGGTGTTTGAATTTGAGGCCTCGGGTGCGGAGTTTTTGACGTCGTCGCCCATAGCCAAATTGCGCGCACACTTGTGCGCCGTTTTTACAAAGTTTTCAGATTGCCTCTCGGGTTTGCATTTCCAGCTGAATTAGCCATAGAATCAATTGTGTCGAGAAAGTTTTTGAATTTGAGGCCTCGGGTGCGGAGTTTTTGACGTCGTCGCCCATAGCCAAACTTGCGCGCATGGTTGTGTGCCGTTTTTTACAAAGTTTTCAGATTGCCTCCCAGGTTTGCATCCCTCACTGAATTGGCCATAGAATCAATTGTGTCGAGACGGTTTTTGAATTTGAGGCCTCGGGTGCGGAGTTTTTGACGTCGTCGCCCATAGCCAAATTGCGCGCACACTTGTGCGCCGTTTTTACAAAGTTTTTAGATTGCCTCTCGGGTTGGCATTTCCAGCTGAATTAGCCATAGACTCAATTGTGTCGAGAAATTTTTTGAAATTGAGGCCTCGGGTGCGATGTTTTTGACGTCGTCGCCCAAAGCAAAACTTGCGCGCATGGTTGTGTGCCGTTCTTACAAAGTTTTCAGATTGCCTCCCAGGTTTGCATCCCTCACTGAATTGGCCATAGAATCAATTGTGTCGAGACGGTTTTTGAATTTGAGGCCTCGGGTGCGGAGTTTTTGACGTCGTCGCCCATAGCCAAACTTGCGCGCATGGTTGTGTGCCGTTTTTACAAAGTTTTCAGATTGCCTCCCAGGTTTGCATCCCTCACTGAATTGGCCAAAGAATCAATTGTGTCGAGACGGTGTTTGAATTTGAGGCCTCGGGTGCGGAGTTTTTAACGTCGTCGCCCATAGCCAAATTGCGCGCACACTTGTGCGCCGTTTTTACAAAGTTTTTAGATTGCCTCTCGGGTTTGCATTCCCAGCTGAATTGGCCATAGAATCAATTGTGTCGAGAAAGTTTTTGAATTTGAGGCCTCGGGTGCGGAGTTTTTGACGTCGTCGCCCATAGCCAAACTTGCGCGCATGGTTGTGTGCCGTTTTTACAAAGTTTTCAGATTGCCTCCCAGGTTTGCATCCCTCACTGAATTGGCCATAGAATCAATTGTGTCGAGACGGTTTTTGTATTTGAGGCCTCGGGTGCGGAGTTTTTGACGTCATCGCCCATAGCCAAATTGCGCGCACACTTGTGCGCCGTTTTTACAAAGTTTTCAGATTGCCTCTCGGGTTTGCATTTCCAACTGAATTGGCCATAGAATCAATTGTGTCGAGAAATTTTTTAAATTTGAGGCCTCGGGTGCGGTGTTTTTGACGTCGTCGCCCATAACCAAATTGCGCGCACACTTGTGCGCCGTTTTTACAAAGTTTTCAGATTGCCTCTCGGGTTTGCACTTCCAGTTGAATTGGCCATAGAATCAATTGTGTCAGGAAAATTTTTGAATTTGAGGCCTCGGGTGCGAAGTTTTTGACGTCGTCGCCCATAGCCAAATTGCGCGCACACTTGTGCGCCGTTTTTACAAAGTTTTCAGATTGCCTCTCGGGTTTGCATTTCCAGCTGAATTGGCCATAGACTCAATTGTGTCGAGAAAGTTTTTGAATTTGAGGCCTCGGGTGCGATGTTTTTGACGTCGTCGCCCAAAGCAAAACTTGCGCGCATGGTTGTGTGCCGTTCTTACAAAGTTTTCAGATTGCCTCCCAGGTTTGCATCCCTCACTGAATTGGCCATAGAATCAATTGTGTCGAGACGGTTTTTGAATTTGAGGCCTCGGGTGCGGAGTTTTTAACGTCGTCGCCCATAGCCAAACTTGCGCGCATGGTTGTGTGCCGTTTTTACAAAGTTTTCAGATTGCCTCCCAGGTTTGCATCCCTCACTGAATTGGCCAAAGAATCAATTGTGTCGAGACGGTGTTTGAATTTGAGGCCTCGGGTGCGGAGTTTTTGACGTCGTCGCCCATAGCCAAATTGCGCGCACACTTGTGCGCCGTTTTTACAAAGTTTTCAGATTACCTCTCGGGTTTGCATTTCCAGCTGAATTAGCCATAAAATCAATTGTGTCGAGAAAATTTTTGAAATTGAGCCCTCGGGTGCAGAGTTTTTGACGTTGTCGCCCATAGCCAAATTGCGCGCACGCTTGTGCGCCGTTTTTACAAAGTTTTCAGATTGCCTCTCGGGTTTGCATTCCCAGCTGAATTGGCCATAGAATCAATTGTGTCGAGAAAGTTTTTGAATTTGAGGCCTCGGGTGTGGAGTTTTTGACGTCGTCGCCCATAGCCAAACTTGCGCGCATGGTTGTGTGCCGTTTTTATAAAGTTTTCAGATTGCCTCCCAGGTTTGCATCCCTCACTGAATTGGCCATAGAATCAATTGTGTCGAGACGGTTTTTGAATTTGAGGCCTCGGGTGCGGAGTTTTTGACGTCGTCGCCCATAGCCAAACTTGCGCGCATGGTTGTGTGCCGTTTTTACAAAGTTTTCAGATTGCCTCCCAGGTTTGCATCCCTCACTGAATTGGCCAAAGAATCAATTGTGTCGAGGCGGTGTTTGAAATTGAGGCCTCGGGTGCAGAGTTTTTGACGTCGTCGCCCATAGCCAAATTGCGCGCACGCTTGTGCGCCGTTTTTACAAAGTTTTCAGATTGCCTCTCGGGTTTGCATTCCCAGCTGAATTGGCCATAGAATCAATTGTGTCAGGAAAATTTTTGAATTTGAGGCCTCGGGTGCGAAGTTTTTGACGTCGTCGCCCATAGCCAAATTGCGCGCACACTTGTGCGCCGTTTTTACAAAGTTTTCAGATTGCCTCTCGGGTTTGCATTTCCAGCTGAATTGGCCATAGACTCAATTGTGTCGAGAAAGTTTTTGAATTTGAGGCCTCGGGTGCGATGTTTTTGACGTCGTCGCCCAAAGCAAAACTTGCGCGCATGGTTGTGTGCCGTTCTTACAAAGTTTTCAGATTGCCTCCCAGGTTTGCATCCCTCACTGAATTGGCCATAGAATCAATTGTGTCGAGACGGTTTTTGAATTTGAGGCCTCGGGTGCGGAGTTTTTAACGTCGTCGCCCATAGCCAAACTTGCGCGCATGGTTGTGTGCCGTTTTTACAAAGTTTTCAGATTGCCTCCCAGGTTTGCATCCCTCACTGAATTGGCCAAAGAATCAATTGTGTCGAGACGGTGTTTGAATTTGAGGCCTCGGGTGCGGAGTTTTTGACGTCGTCGCCCATAGCCAAATTGCGCGCACACTTGTGCGCCGTTTTTACAAAGTTTTCAGATTACCTCTCGGGTTTGCATTTCCAGCTGAATTAGCCATAGAATCAATTGTGTCGAGAAAATTTTTGAAATTGAGCCCTCGGGTGCAGAGTTTTTGACGTTGTCGCCCATAGCCAAATTGCGCGCACGCTTGTGCGCCGTTTTTACAAAGTTTTCAGATTGCCTCTCGGGTTTGCATTCCCAGCTGAATTGGCCATAGAATCAATTGTGTCGAGAAAGTTTTTGAATTTGAGGCCTCGGGTGTGGAGTTTTTGACGTCGTCGCCCATAGCCAAACTTGCGCGCATGGTTGTGTGCCGTTTTTATAAAGTTTTCAGATTGCCTCCCAGGTTTGCATCCCTCACTGAATTGGCCATAGAATCAATTGTGTCGAGACGGTTTTTGAATTTGAGGCCTCGGGTGCGGAGTTTTTGACGTCGTCGCCCATAGCCAAACTTGCGCGCATGGTTGTGTGCCGTTTTTACAAAGTTTTCAGATTGCCTCCCAGGTTTGCATCCCTCACTGAATTGGCCAAAGAATCAATTGTGTCGAGACGGTGTTTGAATTTGAGGCCTCGGGTGCGGAGTTTTTGACGTCGTCGCCCATAGCCAAATTGCGCGCACACTTGTGCGCCGTTTTTACAAAGTTTTCAGATTGCCTCTCGGGTTTGCATTTCCAGCTGAATTAGCCATAGAATCAATTGTGTTGAGAAAATTTTTGAAATTGAGGCCTCGGGTGCAGAGTTTTTGACGTCGTCGCCCATAGCCAAATTGCGCGCACGCTTGTGCGCCGTTTTTACAAAGTTTTCAGATTGCCTCTCGGGTTTGCATTCCCAGCTGAATTGGCCATAGAATCAATTGTGTCGAGAAAGTTTTTGAATTTGAGGCCTCGGGTGCGGAGTTTTTGACGTCGTCGCCCATAGCCAAACTTGCGCGCATGGTTGTGTGCCATTTTTACAAAGTTTTCAGATTGCCTCCCAGGTTTGCATCCCTCACTGAATTGGCCATAGAATCAATTGTGTCGAGACGGTTTTTGAATTTGAGGCCTCGGGTGCGGAGTTTTTGACGTCGTCGCCCATAGCCAAATTGCGCGCACACTTGTGCGCCGTTTTTACAAAGTTTTCAGATTGCCTCTCGTGTTTGCATTTCCAGCTGAATTAGCCATAGACTCAATTGTGTCGAGAAATTTTTTGAAATTGAGGCCTCGGGTGCAGAGTTTTTAACGTCGTCGCCAATAGCCAAATTGCGCGCACGCTTGTGCGCCATTTTTACAAAGTTTTCAGATTGCCTCTCGGGTTTGCATCCCTCACTGAATTGGCCATAGAATCAATTGTGTCGAGAAGGTTTTTGAATTTGAGGCCTCGGGTGCGGAGTTTTTGACGTCGTCGCCCATAGCCAAACTTGCGCGCATGGTTGTGTGCCGTTTTTACAAAGTTTTCAGATTGCCTCCCAGGTTTGCATCCCTCACTGAATTGGCCAAAGAATCAATTGTGTCGAGACGGTGTTTGAATTTGAGGCCTCGGGTGCGGAGTTTTTAACGTCGTCGCCCATAGCCAAATTGCGCGCACACTTGTGCGCCGTTTTTACAAAGTTTTTAGATTGCCTCTCGGGTTTGCATTCCCAGCTGAATTGGCCATAAAATCAATTGTGTCGAGAAAGTTTTTGAATTTGAGGCCTCGGGTGCGGAGTTTTTGACGTCATCGCCCATAGCCAAATTGCGCGCACGCTTGTGCGCCGTTTTTACAAAGTTTTCAGATTGCCTCTCGGGTTTGCATTCCCAGCTGAATTGGCCATAGAATCAATTGTGTCGAGAAAGTTTTTGAATTTGAGGCCTCGGGTGTGGAGTTTTTGACGTCGTCGCCCATAGCCAAACTTGCGCGCATGGTTGTGTGCCGTTTTTATAAAGTTTTCAGATTGCCTCCCAGGTTTGCATCCCTCACTGAATTGGCCATAGAATCAATTGTGTCGAGACGGTTTTTGAATTTGAGGCCTCGGGTGCGGAGTTTTTGACGTCGTCGCCCATAGCCAAACTTGCGCGCATGGTTGTGTGCCGTTTTTACAAAGTTTTCAGATTGCCTCCCAGGTTTGCATCCCTCACTGAATTGGCCAAAGAATCAATTGTGTCGAGACGGTGTTTGAATTTGAGGCCTCGGGTGCGGAGTTTTTGACGTCGTCGCCCATAGCCAAATTGCGCGCACACTTGTGCGCCGTTTTTACAAAGTTTTCAGATTGCCTCTCGGGTTTGCATTTCCAGCTGAATTAGCCATAGAATCAATTGTGTTGAGAAAATTTTTGAAATTGAGGCCTCGGGTGCAGAGTTTTTGACGTCGTCGCCCATAGCCAAATTGCGCGCACGCTTGTGCGCCGTTTTTACAAAGTTTTCAGATTGCCTCTCGGGTTTGCATTCCCAGCTGAATTGGCCATAGAATCAATTGTGTCGAGAAAGTTTTTGAATTTGAGGCCTCGGGTGCGGAGTTTTTGACGTCGTCGCCCATAGCCAAACTTGCGCGCATGGTTGTGTGCCATTTTTACAAAGTTTTCAGATTGCCTCCCAGGTTTGCATCCCTCACTGAATTGGCCATAGAATCAATTGTGTCGAGACGGTTTTTGAATTTGAGGCCTCGGGTGCGGAGTTTTTGACGTCGTCGCCCATAGCCAAATTGCGCGCACACTTGTGCGCCGTTTTTACAAAGTTTTCAGATTGCCTCTCGTGTTTGCATTTCCAGCTGAATTAGCCATAGACTCAATTGTGTCGAGAAATTTTTTGAAATTGAGGCCTCGGGTGCAGAGTTTTTAACGTCGTCGCCAATAGCCAAATTGCGCGCACGCTTGTGCGCCATTTTTACAAAGTTTTCAGATTGCCTCTCGGGTTTGCATCCCTCACTGAATTGGCCATAGAATCAATTGTGTCGAGACGGTTTTTGAATTTGAGGCCTCGGGTGCGGAGTTTTTGACGTCGTCGCCCATAGCCAAACTTGCGCGCATGGTTGTGTGCCGTTTTTACAAAGTTTTCAGATTGCCTCCTAGGTTTGCATCCCTCACTGAATTGGCCAAAGAATCAATTGTGTCGAGACGGTGTTTGAATTTGAGGCCTCGGGTGCGGAGTTTTTAACGTCGTCGCCCATAGCCAAATTGCGCGCACACTTGTGCGCCGTTTTTACAAAGTTTTTAGATTGCCTCTCGGGTTTGCATTCCCAGCTGAATTGGCCATAAAATCAATTGTGTCGAGAAAGTTTTTGAATTTGAGGCCTCGGGTGCGGAGTTTTTGACGTCATCGCCCATAGCCAAATTGCGCGCACGCTTGTGCGCCGTTTTTACAAAGTTTTCAGATTGCCTCTCGGGTTTGCATTCCCAGCTGAATTGGCCATAGAATCAATTGTGTCGAGAAAGTTTTTGAATTTGAGGCCTCGGGTGTGGAGTTTTTGACGTCGTCGCCCATAGCCAAACTTGCGCGCATGGTTGTGTGCCGTTTTTATAAAGTTTTCAGATTGCCTCCCAGGTTTGCATCCCTCACTGAATTGGCCATAGAATCAATTGTGTCGAGACGGTTTTTGAATTTGAGGCCTCGGGTGCGGAGTTTTTGACGTCGTCGCCCATAGCCAAACTTGCGCGCATGGTTGTGTGCCGTTTTTACAAAGTTTTCAGATTGCCTCCCAGGTTTGCATCCCTCACTGAATTGGCCAAAGAATCAATTGTGTCGAGACGGTGTTTGAATTTGAGGCCTCGGGTGCGGAGTTTTTGACGTCGTCGCCCATAGCCAAATTGCGCGCACACTTGTGCGCCGTTTTTACAAAGTTTTCAGATTGCCTCTCGGGTTTGCATTTCCAGCTGAATTAGCCATAGAATCAATTGTGTTGAGAAAATTTTTGAAATTGAGGCCTCGGGTGCAGAGTTTTTGACGTCGTCGCCCATAGCCAAATTGCGCGCACGCTTGTGCGCCGTTTTTACAAAGTTTTCAGATTGCCTCTCGGGTTTGCATTCCCAGCTGAATTGGCCATAGAATCAATTGTGTCGAGAAAGTTTTTGAATTTGAGGCCTCGGGTGCGGAGTTTTTGACGTCGTCGCCCATAGCCAAACTTGCGCGCATGGTTGTGTGCCATTTTTACAAAGTTTTCAGATTGCCTCCCAGGTTTGCATCCCTCACTGAATTGGCCATAGAATCAATTGTGTCGAGACGGTTTTTGAATTTGAGGCCTCGGGTGCGGAGTTTTTGACGTCGTCGCCCATAGCCAAATTGCGCGCACACTTGTGCGCCGTTTTTACAAAGTTTTTAGATTGCCTCTCGGGTTTGCATTCCCAGCTGAATTGGCCATAAAATCAATTGTGTCGAGAAAGTTTTTGAATTTGAGGCCTCGGGTGCGGAGTTTTTGACGTCATCGCCCATAGCCAAATTGCGCGCACGCTTGTGCGCCGTTTTTACAAAGTTTTCAGATTGCCTCTCGGGTTTGCATTCCCAGCTGAATTGGCCATAGAATCAATTGTGTCGAGAAAGTTTTTGAATTTGAGGCCTCGGGTGTGGAGTTTTTGACGTCGTCGCCCATAGCCAAACTTGCGCGCATGGTTGTGTGCCGTTTTTATAAAGTTTTCAGATTGCCTCCCAGGTTTGCATCCCTCACTGAATTGGCCATAGAATCAATTGTGTCGAGACGGTTTTTGAATTTGAGGCCTCGGGTGCGGAGTTTTTGACGTCGTCGCCCATAGCCAAACTTGCGCGCATGGTTGTGTGCCGTTTTTACAAAGTTTTCAGATTGCCTCCCAGGTTTGCATCCCTCACTGAATTGGCCAAAGAATCAATTGTGTCGAGACGGTGTTTGAATTTGAGGCCTCGGGTGCGGAGTTTTTGACGTCGTCGCCCATAGCCAAATTGCGCGCACACTTGTGCGCCGTTTTTACAAAGTTTTCAGATTGCCTCTCGGGTTTGCATTTCCAGCTGAATTAGCCATAGAATCAATTGTGTTGAGAAAATTTTTGAAATTGAGGCCTCGGGTGCAGAGTTTTTGACGTCGTCGCCCATAGCCAAATTGCGCGCACGCTTGTGCGCCGTTTTTACAAAGTTTTCAGATTGCCTCTCGGGTTTGCATTCCCAGCTGAATTGGCCATAGAATCAATTGTGTCGAGAAAGTTTTTGAATTTGAGGCCTCGGGTGCGGAGTTTTTGACGTCGTCGCCCATAGCCAAACTTGCGCGCATGGTTGTGTGCCATTTTTACAAAGTTTTCAGATTGCCTCCCAGGTTTGCATCCCTCACTGAATTGGCCATAGAATCAATTGTGTCGAGACGGTTTTTGAATTTGAGGCCTCGGGTGCGGAGTTTTTGACGTCGTCGCCCATAGCCAAATTGCGCGCACACTTGTGCGCCGTTTTTACAAAGTTTTCAGATTGCCTCTCGTGTTTGCATTTCCAGCTGAATTAGCCATAGACTCAATTGTGTCGAGAAATTTTTTGAAATTGAGGCCTCGGGTGCAGAGTTTTTAACGTCGTCGCCAATAGCCAAATTGCGCGCACGCTTGTGCGCCATTTTTACAAAGTTTTCAGATTGCCTCTCGGGTTTGCATCCCTCACTGAATTGGCCATAGAATCAATTGTGTCGAGACGGTTTTTGAATTTGAGGCCTCGGGTGCGGAGTTTTTGACGTCGTCGCCCATAGCCAAACTTGCGCGCATGGTTGTGTGCCGTTTTTACAAAGTTTTCAGATTGCCTCCCAGGTTTGCATCCCTCACTGAATTGGCCAAAGAATCAATTGTGTCGAGACGGTGTTTGAATTTGAGGCCTCGGGTGCGAAGTTTTTAACGTCGTCGCCCATAGCCAAATTGCGCGCACACTTGTGCGCCGTTTTTACAAAGTTTTTAGATTGCCTCTCGGGTTTGCATTCCCAGCTGAATTGGCCATAAAATCAATTGTGTCGAGAAAGTTTTTGAATTTGAGGCCTCGGGTGCGGAGTTTTTGACGTCATCGCCCATAGCCAAATTGCGTGCACGCTTGTGCGCCGTTTTTACAAAGTTTTCAGATTGCCTCTCGGGTTTGCATTCCCAGCTGAATTGGCCATAGAATCAATTGTGTCGAGAAAGTTTTTGAATTTGAGGCCTCGGGTGTGGAGTTTTTGACGTCGTCGCCCATAGCCAAACTTGCGCGCATGGTTGTGTGCCGTTTTTATAAAGTTTTCAGATTGCCTCCCAGGTTTGCATCCCTCACTGAATTGGCCATAGAATCAATTGTGTCGAGACGGTTTTTGAATTTGAGGCCTCGGGTGCGGAGTTTTTGACGTCGTCGCCCATAGCCAAACTTGCGCGCATGGTTGTGTGCCGTTTTTACAAAGTTTTCAGATTGCCTCCCAGGTTTGCATCCCTCACTGAATTGGCCAAAGAATCAATTGTGTCGAGACGGTGTTTGAATTTGAGGCCTCGGGTGCGGAGTTTTTGACGTCGTCGCCCATAGCCAAATTGCGCGCACACTTGTGCGCCGTTTTTACAAAGTTTTCAGATTGCCTCTCGGGTTTGCATTTCCAGCTGAATTAGCCATAGAATCAATTGTGTTGAGAAAATTTTTGAAATTGAGGCCTCGGGTGCAGAGTTTTTGACGTCGTCGCCCATAGCCAAATTGCGCGCACGCTTGTGCGCCGTTTTTACAAAGTTTTCAGATTGCCTCTCGGGTTTGCATTCCCAGCTGAATTGGCCATAGAATCAATTGTGTCGAGAAAGTTTTTGAATTTGAGGCCTCGGGTGCGGAGTTTTTGACGTCGTCGCCCATAGCCAAACTTGCGCGCATGGTTGTGTGCCATTTTTACAAAGTTTTCAGATTGCCTCCCAGGTTTGCATCCCTCACTGAATTGGCCATAGAATCAATTGTGTCGAGACGGTTTTTGAATTTGAGGCCTCGGGTGCGGAGTTTTTGACGTCGTCGCCCATAGCCAAATTGCGCGCACACTTGTGCGCCGTTTTTACAAAGTTTTCAGATTGCCTCTCGTGTTTGCATTTCCAGCTGAATTAGCCATAGACTCAATTGTGTCGAGAAATTTTTTGAAATTGAGGCCTCGGGTGCAGAGTTTTTAACGTCGTCGCCAATAGCCAAATTGCGCGCACGCTTGTGCGCCATTTTTACAAAGTTTTCAGATTGCCTCTCGGGTTTGCATCCCTCACTGAATTGGCCATAGAATCAATTGTGTCGAGACGGTTTTTGAATTTGAGGCCTCGGGTGCGGAGTTTTTGACGTCGTCGCCCATAGCCAAACTTGCGCGCATGGTTGTGTGCCGTTTTTACAAAGTTTTCAGATTGCCTCCCAGGTTTGCATCCCTCACTGAATTGGCCAAAGAATCAATTGTGTCGAGACGGTGTTTGAATTTGAGGCCTCGGGTGCGGAGTTTTTAACGTCGTCGCCCATAGCCAAATTGCGCGCACACTTGTGCGCCGTTTTTACAAAGTTTTTAGATTGCCTCTCGGGTTTGCATTCCCAGCTGAATTGGCCATAAAATCAATTGTGTCGAGAAAGTTTTTGAATTTGAGGCCTCGGGTGCGGAGTTTTTGACGTCATCGCCCATAGCCAAATTGCGCGCACGCTTGTGCGCCGTTTTTACAAAGTTTTCAGATTGCCTCTCGGGTTTGCATTCCCAGCTGAATTGGCCATAGAATCAATTGTGTCGAGAAAGTTTTTGAATTTGAGGCCTCGGGTGTGGAGTTTTTGACGTCGTCGCCCATAGCCAAACTTGCGCGCATGGTTGTGTGCCGTTTTTATAAAGTTTTCAGATTGCCTCCCAGGTTTGCATCCCTCACTGAATTGGCCATAGAATCAATTGTGTCGAGACGGTTTTTGAATTTGAGGCCTCGGGTGCGGAGTTTTTGACGTCGTCGCCCATAGCCAAACTTGCGCGCATGGTTGTGTGCCGTTTTTACAAAGTTTTCAGATTGCCTCCCAGGTTTGCATCCCTCACTGAATTGGCCAAAGAATCAATTGTGTCGAGACGGTGTTTGAATTTGAGGCCTCGGGTGCGGAGTTTTTGACGTCGTCGCCCATAGCCAAATTGCGCGCACACTTGTGCGCCGTTTTTACAAAGTTTTCAGATTGCCTCTCGGGTTTGCATTTCCAGCTGAATTAGCCATAGAATCAATTGTGTTGAGAAAATTTTTGAAATTGAGGCCTCGGGTGCAGAGTTTTTGACGTCGTCGCCCATAGCCAAATTGCGCGCACGCTTGTGCGCCGTTTTTACAAAGTTTTCAGATTGCCTCTCGGGTTTGCATTCCCAGCTGAATTGGCCATAGAATCAATTGTGTCGAGAAAGTTTTTGAATTTGAGGCCTCGGGTGCGGAGTTTTTGACGTCGTCGCCCATAGCCAAACTTGCGCGCATGGTTGTGTGCCATTTTTACAAAGTTTTCAGATTGCCTCCCAGGTTTGCATCCCTCACTGAATTGGCCATAGAATCAATTGTGTCGAGACGGTTTTTGAATTTGAGGCCTCGGGTGCGGAGTTTTTGACGTCGTCGCCCATAGCCAAATTGCGCGCACACTTGTGCGCCGTTTTTACAAAGTTTTCAGATTGCCTCTCGTGTTTGCATTTCCAGCTGAATTAGCCATAGACTCAATTGTGTCGAGAAATTTTTTGAAATTGAGGCCTCGGGTGCAGAGTTTTTAACGTCGTCGCCAATAGCCAAATTGCGCGCACGCTTGTGCGCCATTTTTACAAAGTTTTCAGATTGCCTCTCGGGTTTGCATCCCTCACTGAATTGGCCATAGAATCAATTGTGTCGAGACAGTTTTTGAATTTGAGGCCTCGGGTGCGGAGTTTTTGACGTCGTCGCCCATAGCCAAACTTGCGCGCATGGTTGTGTGCCGTTTTTACAAAGTTTTCAGATTGCCTCCCAGGTTTGCATCCCTCACTGAATTGGCCAAAGAATCAATTGTGTCGAGACGGTGTTTGAATTTGAGGCCTCGGGTGCGGAGTTTTTAACGTCGTCGCCCATAGCTAAATTGCGCGCACACTTGTGCGCCGTTTTTATAAAGTTTTTAGATTGCCTCTCGGGTTTGCATTCCCAGCTGAATTGGCCATAAAATCAATTGTGTCGAGAAAGTTTTTGAATTTGAGGCCTCGGGTGCGGAGTTTTTGACGTCATCGCCCATAGCCAAATTGCGCGCACGCTTGTGCGCCGTTTTTACAAAGTTTTCAGATTGCCTCTCGGGTTTGCATTCCCAGCTGAATTGGCCATAGAATCAATTGTGTCGAGAAAGTTTTTGAATTTGAGGCCTCGGGTGTGGAGTTTTTGACGTCGTCGCCCATAGCCAAACTTGCGCGCATGGTTGTGTGCCGTTTTTATAAAGTTTTCAGATTGCCTCCCAGGTTTGCATCCCTCACTGAATTGGCCATAGAATCAATTGTGTCGAGACGGTTTTTGAATTTGAGGCCTCGGGTGCGGAGTTTTTGACGTCGTCGCCCATAGCCAAACTTGCGCGCATGGTTGTGTGCCGTTTTTACAAAGTTTTCAGATTGCCTCCCAGGTTTGCATCCCTCACTGAATTGGCCAAAGAATCAATTGTGTCGAGACGGTGTTTGAATTTGAGGCCTCGGGTGCGGAGTTTTTGACGTCGTCGCCCATAGCCAAATTGCGCGCACACTTGTGCGCCGTTTTTACAAAGTTTTCAGATTGCCTCTCGGGTTTGCATTTCCAGCTGAATTAGCCATAGAATCAATTGTGTTGAGAAAATTTTTGAAATTGAGGCCTCGGGTGCAGAGTTTTTGACGTCGTCGCCCATAGCCAAATTGCGCGCACGCTTGTGCGCCGTTTTTACAAAGTTTTCAGATTGCCTCTCGGGTTTGCATTCCCAGCTGAATTGGCCATAGAATCAATTGTGTCGAGAAAGTTTTTGAATTTGAGGCCTCGGGTGCGGAGTTTTTGACGTCGTCGCCCATAGCCAAACTTGCGCGCATGGTTGTGTGCCATTTTTACAAAGTTTTCAGATTGCCTCCCAGGTTTGCATCCCTCACTGAATTGGCCATAGAATCAATTGTGTCGAGACGGTTTTTGAATTTGAGGCCTCGGGTGCGGAGTTTTTGACGTCGTCGCCCATAGCCAAATTGCGCGCACACTTGTGCGCCGTTTTTACAAAGTTTTCAGATTGCCTCTCGTGTTTGCATTTCCAGCTGAATTAGCCATAGACTCAATTGTGTCGAGAAATTTTTTGAAATTGAGGCCTCGTGTGCAGAGTTTTTGACGTCGTCGCCAATAGCCAAATTGCGCGCACGCTTGTGCGCCATTTTTACAAAGTTTTCAGATTGCCTCTCGGGTTTGCATTCCCAGCTGAATTGGCCATAGAATCAATTGTGTCGAGAAAGTTTTTGAATTTGAGGCCTCGGGTGCGGAGTTTTTGACGTCGTCGCCCATAGCCAAACTTGCGCGCATGGTTGTGTGCCGTTTTTACAAAGTTTTCAAATTGCCTCCCAGGTTTGCATCCGTCACTGAATTGGCCATAGAATCAATTGTGTCGAGACGGTTTTTGAATTTGAGGCCTCGGGTGCGGAGTTTTTGACGTCGTCGCCCATAGCCAAATTGCGCGCACACTTGTGCGCCGTTTTTACAAAGTTTTCAGATTGCCTCTCGGGTTTGCATTTCCAGCTGAATTAGACATAGAATCAATTGTGTCAAGAAATTTTTTGAAATTGAGGCCTCGGGTGCAGAGTTTTTGACGTCGTCGCCCATAGCCAAATTGCGCGCACGCTTGTGCGCCGTTTTTACAAAGTTTTCAGATTGCCTCTCGGGTTTGTATTCCCAGTTGAATTGGCCATAGAATCAATTGTGTCGAGAATGTTTTTGAATTTGAGGCCTCGTGTGCGATGTTTTTGACGTCGTCGCCCATAGCCAAACTTGCGCGCATGGTTGTGTGCCATTTTTACAAAGTTTTCAGATTGCCTCCCAGGTTTGCATCCCTCACTGAATTGGCCATAGAATCAATTGTGTCGAGACGGTTTTTGAATTTGAGGCCTCGGGTGCGGAGTTTTTGACGTCGTCGCCCATAGCCAAATTGCGCGCATGCTTGTGCGCCGTTTTTACAAAGTTTTCAGATTGCCTCTCGGGTTTGCACTTCCAGCTGAATTGGCCATAGAATCAATTGTGTCGAGAAAGTTTTTGAATTTGAGGCCTCGGGTGCGGAGTTTTTGACGTCGTCGCCCATAGCCAAATTGCGCGCACGCTTGTGCGCCGTTTTTACAAAGTTTTCAGATTGCCTCTCGGGTTTGCATCTCTCACTGAATTGGCCATAGAATCAATTGTGTCGAGACGGTTTTTGAATTTGAGGCCTAGGGTGCGGAGTTTTTGACGTCGTCGCCCATAGCCAAACTTGCGGGCATGGTTGTGTGCCGTTTTTACAAAGTTTTCAGATTGCCTCTCAGGTTTGCATCCCTCACTGAATTGGCCATAGAATCAATTGTGTCGCGACGGGTTTTGAATTTGAGGCCTCGGGTGCGGAGTTTTTGACGTCGTCGCCCATAGCCAAATTGCGCGCACACTTGTGCGCCGTTTTTACAAAGTTTTCAGATTGCCTCTCGGGTTTGCATTTCCAACTGAATTGGCCATAGAATCAATTGTGTCGAGAAAGTTTTTGAATTTGAGGCCTCGGGTGCGGAGTTTTTGACGTCGTCGCCCATAGCCAAACTTGCGCGCATGGTTGTGTGCCGTTTTTACAAAGTTTTCAGATTGCCTCCCAGGTTTGCATCCCTCACTGAATTGGCCAAAGAATCAATTGTGTCGAGACGGTGTTTGAATTTGAGGCCTCGGGTGCGGAGTTTTTGACGTCGTCGCCCATAGCCAAATTGCGCGCACACTTGTGCGCCGTTTTTACAAAGTTTTCAGATTGCCTCTCGGGTTTGCATTTCCAGCTGAATTAGCCATAGAATCAATTGTGTCGAGAAAGTTTTTGAATTTGAGGCCTCGGGTGCGGAGTTTTTGACGTCGTCGCCCATAGCCAAACTTGCGCGCATGGTTGTGTGCCGTTTTTTACAAAGTTTTCAGATTGCCTCCCAGGTTTGCATCCCTCACTGAATTGGCCATAGAATCAATTGTGTCGAGACGGTTTTTGAATTTGAGGCCTCGGGTGCGGAGTTTTTGACGTCGTCGCCCATAGCCAAATTGCGCGCACACTTGTGCGCCGTTTTTACAAAGTTTTTAGATTGCCTCTCGGGTTGGCATTTCCAGCTGAATTAGCCATAGACTCAATTGTGTCGAGAAATTTTTTGAAATTGAGGCCTCGGGTGTAGTGTTTTTGACGTCGTCGCCAATAGCCAAATTGCGCGCACGCTTGTGCGCCGTTTTTACAAAGTTTTCAGATTGCCTCTCGGGTTTGCATTTCCAGCTGAATTAGCCATAGAATCAATTGTGTCGAGAAATTTTTTGAAATTGAGGCCTCGGGTGCAGAGTTTTTGACGTCGTCGCCCATAGCCAAATTGCGCGCACGCTTGTGCGCCGTTTTTACAAAGTTTTCAGATTGCCTCTCGGGTTTGTATTCCCAGCTGAATTGGCCATAGAATCAATTGTGTCGAGAAATTTTTTAAATTTGAGGCCTCGGGTGCGGAGTTTTTGACGTCGTCGCCCATAGCCAAATTGCGCGCACACTTGTGCGCCGTTTTTACAAAGTTTTCAGATTGCCTCTCGGGTTTGCACTTCCAGTTGAATTGGCCATAGAATCAATTGTTTCGGGAAATTTTTTGAATTTGAGGCCTCGGGTGCGAAGTTTTTGACGTCGTCGCCCATAGCCAAATTGCGCGCACACTTGTGCGCCGTTTTTACAAAGTTTTCAAATTGCCTCTCGGGTTTGCATTTCCAGCTGAATTGGCCATAGACTCAATTGTGTCGAGAAAGTTTTTGAATTTGAGGTCTCGGGTGCGATGTTTTTGACGTCATCGCCCAAAGCAAAACTTGCGCGCATGGTTGTGTGCCGTTCTTACAAAGTTTTCAGATTGCCTCCCAGGTTTGCATCCCTCACTGAATTGGCCATAGAATCAATTGTGTCGAGACGGTTTTTGAATTTGAGGCCTCGGGTGCGGAGTTTTTGACGTCGTCGCCCATAGCCAAACTTGCGCGCATGGTTGTGTGCCGTTTTTACAAAGTTTTCAGATTGCCTCCCAGGTTTGCATCCCTCACTGAATTGGCCAAAGAATCAATTGTGTCGAGACGGTGTTTGAATTTGAGGCCTCGGGTGCGGAGTTTTTAACGTCGTCGCCCATAGCCAAATTGCGCGCACACTTGTGCGCCGTTTTTACAAAGTTTTTAGATTGCCTCTCGGGTTTGCATTCCCAACTGAATTGGCCATAGAATCAATTGTGTCGAGAAAGTTTTTGAATTTGAGGCCTCGGGTGCGGAGTTTTTGACGTCGTCGCCCATAGCCAAATTGCGCGCACGCTTGTGCGCCGTTTTTACAAAGTTTTCAGATTGCCTCTCGGGTTTGCATTTCCAGCTGAATTAGCCATAGAATCAATTGTGTCGAGAAATTTTTTGAAATTGAGGCCTCGGGTGCAGAGTTTTTGACGTCGTCGCCCATAGCCAAATTGCGCGCACGCTTGTGCGCCGTTTTTACAAAGTTTTCAGATTGCCTCTCGGGTTTGTATTCCCAGCTGAATTGGCCATAGAATCAATTGTGTCGAGAAATTTTTTAAATTTGAGGCCTCGGGTGCGGAGTTTTTGACGTCGTCGCCCATAGCCAAATTGCGCGCACACTTGTGCGCCGTTTTTACAAAGTTTTCAGATTGCCTCTCGGGTTTGCACTTCCAGTTGAATTGGCCATAGAATCAATTGTTTCGGGAAGTTTTTTGAATTTGAGGCCTCGGGTGCGAAGTTTTTGACGTCGTCGCCCATAGCCAAATTGCGCGCACACTTGTGCGCCGTTTTTACAAAGTTTTCAAATTGCCTCTCGGGTTTGCATTTCCAGCTGAATTGGCCATAGACTCAATTGTGTCGAGAAAGTTTTTGAATTTGAGGCCTCGGGTGCGATGTTTTTGACGTCATCGCCCAAAGCAAAACTTGCGCGCATGGTTGTGTGCCGTTCTTACAAAGTTTTCAGATTGCCTCCCAGGTTTGCATCCCTCACTGAATTGGCCATAGAATCAATTGTGTCGAGACGGTTTTTGAATTTGAGGCCTCGGGTGCGGAGTTTTTGACGTCGTCGCCCATAGCCAAACTTGCGCGCATGGTTGTGTGCCGTTTTTACAAAGTTTTCAGATTGCCTCCCAGGTTTGCATCCCTCACTGAATTGGCCAAAGAATCAATTGTGTCGAGACGGTGTTTGAATTTGAGGCCTCGGGTGCGGAGTTTTTAACGTCGTCGCCCATAGCCAAATTGCGCGCACACTTGTGCGCCGTTTTTACAAAGTTTTTAGATTGCCTCTCGGGTTTGCATTCCCAACTGAATTGGCCATAGAATCAATTGTGTCGAGAAAGTTTTTGAATTTGAGGCCTCGGGTGCGGAGTTTTTGACGTCGTCGCCCATAGCCAAACTTGCGCGCATGGTTGTGTGCCGTTTTTACAAAGTTTTCAGATTGCTTCCCAGGTTTGCATCCCTCACTGAATTGGCCATAGAATAAATTGTGTCGAGACGGTTTTTGTATTTGAGGCCTCGGGTGCGGAGTTTTTGACGTCGTCGCCCATAGCTAAATTGCGCGCACACTTGTGCGCCGTTTTTACAAAGTTTTCAGATTGCCTCTCGGGTTTGCATTTCCAGCTGAATTGGCCATAGAATCAATTGTGTCGAGAAATTTTTTAAATTTGAGGCCTCGGGTGCGGAGTTTTTGACGTCGTCGCCCATAGCCAAATTGCGCGCACACTTGTGCGCCGTTTTTACAAAGTTTTCAGATTGCCTCTCGGGTTTGCACTTCCAGTTGAATTGGCCATAGAATCAATTGTGTCAGGAAAATTTTTGAATTTGAGGCCTCGGGTGCGAAGTTTTTGACGTCGTCGCCCATAGCCAAATTGCGCGCACACTTGTGCGCCGTTTTTACAAAGTTTTCAGATTGCCTCTCGGGTTTGCATTTCCAGCTGAATTGGCCATAGACTCAATTGTGTCGAGAAAGTTTTTGAATTTGAGGCCTCGGGTGCGATGTTTTTGACGTCGTCGCCCAAAGCAAAACTTGCGCGCATGGTTGTGTGCCGTTCTTACAAAGTTTTCAGATTGCCTCCCAGGTTTGCATCCCTCACTGAATTGGCCATAGAATCAATTGTGTCGAGACGGTTTTTGAATTTGAGGCCTCGGGTGCGGAGTTTTTAACGTCGTCGCCCATAGCCAAACTTGCGCGCATGGTTGTGTGCCGTTTTTACAAAGTTTTCAGATTGCCTCCCAGGTTTGCATCCCTCACTGAATTGGCCATAGAATCAATTGTGTTGAGACGGTTTTTGAATTAGAGGCCTCGGGTGCGGAGATTTTGACGTCGTCGCCCATAGCCAAATTGCGCGCACATTTGTGCGCCGTTTTTACAAAGTTTTCAGATTGCCTCTCGGGTTTGCACTTCCAGTTGAATTGGCCATAGAATCAATTGTGTCAGGAAAATTTTTGAATTTGAGGCCTCGGGTGCGAAGTTTTTGACGTCGTCGCCCATAGCCAAATTGCGCGCACACTTGTGCGCCGTTTTTACAAAGTTTTCAGATTGCCTCTCGGGTTTGCATTTCCAGCTGAATTGGCCATAGAATCAATTGTGTCGAGAAAGTTTTTAAATTTGAGGCCTCGGGTGCGGAGTTTTTGACGTCGTCGCCCATAGCCAAACTTGCGCGCATGGTTGTGTGCCGTTTTTACAAAGTTTTCAGATTGCCTCCCAGGTTTGCATCCCTCACTGAATTGGCCAAAGAATCAATTGTGTCGAGACGGTGTTTGAATTTGAGGCCTCGGGTGCGGAGTTTTTGACATCGTCGCCCATAGCCAAATTGCGCGCACACTTGTGCGCCGTTTTTACAAAGTTTTCAGATTGCCTCTCGGGTTTGCATTTCCAGCTGAATTAGCCATAGAATGAATTGTGTCGAGAAAGTTTTTGAATATGAGGCCTCGGGTGCGGAGTTTTTGACGTCGTCGCCCATAGCCAAACTTGCGCGCATGGTTGTGTGCCGTTTTTTACAAAGTTTTCAGATTGCCTCCCAGGTTTGCATCCCTCACTGAATTGGCCATAGAATCAATTGTGTCGAGACGGTTTTTGAATTTGAGGCCTCGGGTGCGGAGTTTTTGACGTCGTCGTCCATAGCCAAATTGCGCGCACACTTGTGCGCCGTTTTTACAAAGTTTTTAGATTGCCTCTCGGGTTTGCATTTCCAGCTGAATTAGCCATAGACTCAATTGTGTCGAAAATTTTTTTGAAATTGAGGCCTCGGGTGCAGAGTTTTTGACGTCGTCGCCCATAGCCAAAATGCGCGCACACTTGTGCGCCGTTTTTACAAAGTTTTCAGATTGCCTTTCGGGTTTGCACTTCCAGTTGAATTGGCCGTAGAATCAATTGTGTCGGGAAATTTTTTGAATTTGAGGCCTCGGGTGCGATGTTTTTGACGTTGTCGCCCAAAGCAAAACTTGCGCGCATGGTTGTGTGCCGTTCTTACAAAGTTTTCAGATTCCCTCCCAGGTTTGCATCCCTCACTGAATTGGCCATAGAATCAATTGTGTCGAGACGGTTTTTGAATTTGAGGCCTCGGGTGCGGAGTTTTTGACGTCGTCGCCCATAGCCAAATTGCGCGCACGCTTGTGCGCCGTTTTTACAAAGTTTTCAGATTGCCTCTCGGGTTTGCACTTCCAGCTGAATTGGCCATAGAATCAATTGTGTCGAGAAATTTTTTGAATTTGAGGCCTCGGGTGCGGAGTTTTTGACGTCGTCGCCCATAGCCAAACTTACGCGCATGGTTGTGTGCCGTTTTTACAAAGTTTTCAGATTGCCTCCGAGGTTTGCACCCCTCACTGAATTGGCCATAGAATCAATTGTGTCGAGAGGGTTTTTGAATTTGAGGCCTCGGGTGCGGAGTTTTTGACGTCGTCGCCCATAGCCAAACTTGCGCGCATGGTTGTGTGCCGTTTTTACAAAGTTTTCAGATTGCCTCCCAGGTTTGCATCCCTCACTGAATTGGCCATAGAATCAATTGTGTTGAGACGGTTTTTGAATTAGAGGCCTCGGGTGCGGAGATTTTGACGTCGTCGCCCATAGCCAAATTGCGCGCACATTTGTGCGCCGTTTTTACAAAGTTTTCAGATTGCCTCTCGGGTTTGCATTTCCAGCTGAATTGGCCATAGAATCAATTGGGTCGAGAAATTTTTTGAATATGAGGCCTCGGGTGCGGAGTTTTTGACGTCGTCGCCCATAGCCAAATTGCGCGCACACGTGTGCGCCGTTTTTACAAAGTTTTCAGATTGCCTCTCGGGTTTGCACTTCCAGCAGAATTGGCCATAGAATCAATTGTGTCGAGAAAATTTTTGAATTTGAGGCCTCGGGTGCGGAGTTTTTGACGTCGTCGCCCATAGCCAAATTGCGCGCACATTTGTGCGCCGTTTTTACAAAATTTTCAGATTGCCTCTCGGGTTTGCATTTCCAGCTGAATTGGCCATAGAATCAATTGTGTCGAGATTTTTTTTGAATTTGAGGCCTCGGGTGCGGAGTTTTTTACGTCGTCGCCCATAGCCAAATTGCGCGCACGCTTGTGCGCCGTTTTTACAAAGTTTTCAGATTGCCTCTTGGGTTTGCATTTCCAGCTGAATTGACCATAGAATCAATTGTGTCGAGAAAGTTTTTGAATTTGAGGCCTCGGGTGCGGAGTTTTTGACGTCGTCGCCCATAGCCAAACTTGCGCGCATGGTTGTGTGCCGTTTTTACAAAGTTTTCAGATTGCCTCCCAGGTTTGCATCCCCCACTGAATTGGCCATAGAATCAATTGTGTCGAGACGGTTTTTGAATTTGAGGCCTCGGGTGCGGAGTTTTTGACGTCGTCGCCCATAGCCAAACTTGCGCGCATGGTTGTGTGCCGTTTTTACAAAGTTTTCAGATTGCCTCCCAGGTTTGCATCCCTCACTGAATTGGCCATAGAATCAATTTTGTCGAGACGGTTTTTGAATTTGAGGCCTCGGGAGCGGAGATTTTGACGTCGTCGCCCATAGCCGAATTGCGCGCACACTTGTGCGCCGTTTTTACAAAGTTTTCAGATTGCCACTCGGGTTTGCACTTCCAACTGAATTGGCAATAGAATCAATTGTGTCGAGAAAATTGTTGAATTTGAGGCCTCGGGTGCGGAGTTTTTGACGTCGTCGCCCATAGCCAAATTGCGCGCACACTTGTGCGCCGTTTTTACAAAGTTTTCAGATTGCCTCTCGGGTTTGCATTTCCAGCTGAATTGGCCATAGAATCAATTGTGTCGAGAAATATTTTAAATTTGAGGCCTCGGGTGCGGAGTTTTTGACGTCGTCGCCCATAGCCAAATTGCGCGCACGCTTGTGCGCCGTTTTTACAAAGTTTTCAGATTGCCACTCGGGTTTGCATTTCAGCTGAATTGGCCATAGAATCAATTGTGTCGAGAAAGTTTTTGAATTTGAGGCCTCGGGTGCGGAGTTTTTGACGTCGTCGCCCATAGCCAAACTTGCGGGCATGGTTGTGTGCCGTTTTTACAAAGTTTTCAGATTGCCTCTCAGGTTTGCATCCCTCACTGAATTGGCCATAGAATCAATTGTGTCGCGGCGGGTTTTGAATTTGAGGCCTCGGGTGCGGAGTTTTTGACGTCGTCGCCCATAGCCAAATTGCGCGCACACTTGTGCGCCGTTTTTACAAAGTTTTCAGATTGCCTCTCGGGTTTACATTTCCAGCTGAATTGGCCATAGAATCAATTGTGTCGAGAAAGTTTTTGAATTTGAGGCCTCGGGTGCGGAGTTTTTGACGTCGTCGCCCATAGCCAAACTTGCGCGCATGGTTGTGTGCCGTTTTTACAAAGTTTTCAGATTGCCTCCCAGGTTTGCATCCCTCACTGAATTGGCCAAAGAATCAATTGTGTCGAGACGGTGTTTGAATTTGAGGCCTCGGGTGCGGAGTTTTTGACATCGTCGCCCATAGCCAAATTGCGCGCACACTTGTGCGCCGTTTTTACAAAGTTTTCAGATTACCTCTCGGGTTTGCATTTCCAGCTGAATTAGCCATAGAATGAATTGTGTCGAGAAAGTTTTTGAATATGAGGCCTCGGGTGCGGAGTTTTTGACGTCGTCGCCCATAGCCAAACTTGCGCGCATGGTTGTGTGCCGTTTTTTACAAAGTTTTCAGATTGCCTCCCAGGTTTGCATCCCTCACTGAATTGGCCATAGAATCAATTGTGTCAAGACGGTTTTTGAATTTGAGGCCTCGGGTGCGGAGTTTTTGACATCGTCGTCCATAGCCAAATTGCGCGCACACTTGTGCGCCGTTTTTACAAAGTTTTTAGATTGCCTCTCGGGTTTGCATTTCCAGCTGAATTAGCCATAGACTCAATTGTGTCGAAAATTTTTTTGAAATTGAGGCCTCGGGTGCAGAGTTTTTGACGTCGTCGCCCATAGCCAAATTGCGCGCACACTTGTGCGCCGTTTTTACAAAGTTTTCAGATTGCCTTTCGGGTTTGCACTTCCAGTTGAATTGGCCGTAGAATCAATTGTGTCGGGAAATTTTTTGAATTTGAGGCCTCGGGTGCGATGTTTTTGACGTTGTCGCCCAAAGCAAAACTTGCGCGCATGGTTGTGTGCCGTTCTTACAAAGTTTTCAGATTCCCTCCCAGGTTTGCATCCCTCACTAAATTGGCCATAGAATCAATTGTGTCGAGACGGTTTTTGAATTTGAGGCCTCGGGTGCGGAGTTTTTGACGTCGTCGCCCATGGCCAAATTGCGCGCACGCTTGTGCGCCGTTTTTACAAAGTTTTCAGATTGCCTCTCGGGTTTGCACTTCCAGCTGAATTGGCCATAGAATCAATTGTGTCGAGAAATTTTTTGAATTTGAGGCCTCGGGTGCGGAGTTTTTGACGTCGTCGCCCATAGCCAAACTTACGCGCATGGTTGTGTGCCGTTTTTACAAAGTTTTCAGATTGCCTCCGAGGTTTGCACCCCTCACTGAATTGGCCATAGAATCAATTGTGTCGAGAGGATTTTTGAATTTGAGGCCTCGGGTGCGGAGTTTTTGACGTCGTCGCCCATAGCCAAACTTGCGCGCATGGTTGTGTGCCGTTTTTACAAAGTTTTCAGATTGCCTCCCAGGTTTGCATCCCTCACTGAATTGGCCATAGAATCAATTGTGTTGAGACGGTTTTTGAATTAGAGGCCTCGGGTGCGGAGATTTTGACGTCGTCGCCCATAGCCAAATTGCGCGCACATTTGTGCGCCGTTTTTACAAAGTTTTCAGATTGCCTCTCGGGTTTGCATTTCCAGCTGAATTGGCCATAGAATCAATTGGGTCGAGAAATTTTTTGAATATGAGGCCTCGGGTGCGGAGTTTTTGACGTCGTCGCCCATAGCCAAATTGCGCGCACACGTGTGCGCCGTTTTTACAAAGTTTTCAGATTGCCTCTCGGGTTTGCACTTCCAGCAGAATTGGCCATAGAATCAATTGTGTCGAGAAAATTTTTGAATTTGAGGCCTCGGGTGCGGAGTTTTTGACGTCGTCGCCCATAGCCAAATTGCGCGCACATTTGTGCGCCGTTTTTACAAAATTTTCAGATTGCCTCTCGGGTTTGCATTTCCAGCTGAATTGGCCATAGAATCAATTGTGTCGAGATTTTTTTTGAATTTGAGGCCTCGGGTGCGGAGTTTTTTACGTCGTCGCCCATAGCCAAATTGCGCGCACGCTTGTGCGCCGTTTTTACAAAGTTTTCAGATTGCCTCTTGGGTTTGCATTTCCAGCTGAATTGACCATAGAATCAATTGTGTCGAGAAAGTTTTTGAATTTGAGGCCTCGGGTGCGGAGTTTTTGACGTCGTCGCCCATAGCCAAA
Organism: Galeopsis tetrahit; assembly: GCA_963675135.1. Lineage (NCBI taxonomy): Eukaryota > Viridiplantae > Streptophyta > Magnoliopsida > Lamiales > Lamiaceae > Galeopsis > Galeopsis tetrahit. The sequence continues at coordinate 71,215,766 of OY776126.1, forward strand.
CTTGCGCGCATGGTTGTGTGCCGTTTTTACAAAGTTTTCAGATTGCCTCCCAGGTTTGCATCCCCCACTGAATTGGCCATAGAATCAATTGTGTCGAGACGGTTTTTGAATTTGAGGCCTCGGGTGCGGAGTTTTTGACGTCGTCGCCCATAGCCAAACTTGCGCGCATGGTTGTGTGCCGTTTTTACAAAGTTTTCAGATTGCCTCCCAGGTTTGCATCCCTCACTGAATTGGCCATAGAATCAATTTTGTCGAGACGGTTTTTGAATTTGAGGCCTCGGGAGCGGAGATTTTGACGTCGTCGCCCATAGCCGAATTGCGCGCACACTTGTGCGCCGTTTTTACAAAGTTTTCAGATTGCCACTCGGGTTTGCACTTCCAACTGAATTGGCAATAGAATCAATTGTGTCGAGAAAATTGTTGAATTTGAGGCCTCGGGTGCGGAGTTTTTGACGTCGTCGCCCATAGCCAAATTGCGCGCACACTTGTGCGCCGTTTTTACAAAGTTTTCAGATTGCCTCTCGGGTTTGCATTTCCAGCTGAATTGGCCATAGAATCAATTGTGTCGAGAAATATTTTAAATTTGAGGCCTCGGGTGCGGAGTTTTTGACGTCGTCGCCCATAGCCAAATTGCGCGCACGCTTGTGCGCCGTTTTTACAAAGTTTTCAGATTGCCACTCGGGTTTGCATTTCAGTTGAATTGGCCATAGAATCAATTGTGTCGAGAAAGTTTTTGAATTTGAGGCCTCGGGTGCGGTGTTTTTGACGTCGTCGCCCATAGCCAAACTTGCGCGCATGGTTGTGTGCCGTTTTTACAAAGTTTTCAGATTGCCTCCCAGGTTTGCATCCCCCACTGAATTGGCCATAGAATCAATTGTGTCGAGACGGTTTTTGAATTTGAGGCCTCGGGTTCGGAGTTTTTGACGTCGTCGCCCATAGCCAAACTTGCGCGCATGGTTGTGTGCCGTTTTTACAAAGTTTTCAGATTGTCTCCCAGGTTTGCATCCCTCACTGAATTGGCCATAGAATCAATTGTGTCGAGACGGTTTTTGAATTTGAGGCTTCGGGAGCGGAGATTTTGACGTCGTCGCCCATAGCCCAATTACGCGCACACTTGTGCGCTGTTTTTACAAAGTTTTCAGATTGCCTCTCGGGTTTGCATTTCCAGCTGAATTGGCCATAAAATCAATTGTGTCGAGAAAATTTTTGAATTTGAGGCCTCGGGTGCGGAGTTTTTGACGTCGTCGCCCATAGCCAAATTGCGCGCACATTTGTGCGCCGTTTTTACAAAGTTTTCAGATTGCCTCTCGGGTTTGCATTTCCAGCTGAATTGGCCATAGAATAAATTGTGTCGAAAAAGTTTTTGAATTTGAGGCCTCGGGTGCGGAGTTTTTGACGTCGTCGCCCATAGCCAAACTTGCGCGCATGGTTGTGTGCCGTTTTTACATAGTTTTCAAATTGCCTCCCAGGTTTGCATCCCCCACTAAATTGGCCATAGAATCAATTGTGTCGAGACGGTTTTTGAATTTGAGGCCTCGGGTGCGGAGTTTTTGACGTCGTCGCCCATAGCCAAACTTGCGCGCATGGTTGTGTGCCGTTTTTACAAAGTTTTCAGATTGCCTCCCAGGTTTGCATCCCTCACTGAATTGGCCATAGAATCAATTGTGTCGAGACGGTTTTTGAATTTGAGGCCTCGGGAGCGGAGATTTTGACGTCGTCGCCCATAGCCAAAGTGCGCGCACACTTGTGCGCCGTTTTTACAAAGTTTTCAGATTGCCTCTCGGGTTTGCACTTCCAGCTGAATTGGCAACATAATCAATTGTGTCGAGAAATTTTTTGAATTTGAGGCCTCGGGTGCGGAGTTTTTGACGTCGTCGCCCATAGCCAAATTGCGCGCACACTTGTGCGCCGTTTTTACAAATTTTCAGATTGCCTCTCGGGTTTGCACTTCCAGCTTAATTGGCCATAGAATCAATTGTGTCGAGAAAGTTTTTGAATTTGAGGCCTCGGGTGCGGAGTTTTTGACGTCGTCGCCCATAGCTAAACTTGCGCGCATGGTTGTGTGCCGTTTTTACAAAGTTTTCAGATTGCCTCCCAGGTTTGCATCCCTCACTGAATTGGCCATAGAATCAATTGTGTCGAGACGGTTTTTGAATTTGAGGCCTCGGGTGCGGAGTTTTTGACGTCGTCGCCCATAGCCAAACTTGCGCGCATGGTTGTGTGCCGTTTTTACAAAGTTTTCAGATTGCCTCCCAGGTTTGCATCCCTCACTGAATTGGCCATAGAATCAATTGTGTCGAGACGGTTTTTGAATTTGAGGCATCGGGTGCGGAGATTTTGACGTCGTCGCCCATAGCCAAATTGCGCGCACACTTGTGCGTCATTTTTACAAAGTTTTCAAATTGCCTCTCGGGTTTGCACTTCCAGCTGAATTGGCCATAGAAGCAATTGTGTCGAGAAATTTTTTGAATTTGAGGCCTCGGGGGCGGAGTTTTTGACGTCGTCGCCCATAGCCAAATTGCTCGCACACTTGTGCGCCGTTTTTACAAAGTTTTCAGATTGCCTCTCGGGTTTGCACTTCCAGCTGAATTGGCAATATAATCAATTGTGTCGAGAAATTTTTTGAATTTGAGGCCTCGGGTGCGGAGTTTTTGACGTCGTCGCCCATAGCCAAATTGCGCGCACACTTGTGCGCCGTTTTTACAAATTTTCAGATTGCCTCTCGGGTTTGCACTTCCAGCTTAATTGGCCATAGAATCAATTGTGTCGAGAAAGTTTTTGAATTTGAGGCCTCGGGTGCGGAGTTTTTGACGTCGTCACCCATAGCTAAACTTGCGCGCATGGTTGTGTGCCGTTTTTACAAAGTTTTCAGATTGCCTCCCAGGTTTGCATCCCTCACTGAATTGGCCATAGAATCAATTGTGTCGAGACGGTTTTTGAATTTGAGGCCTCGGGTGCGGAGTTTTTGACGTCGTCGCCCATAGCCAAACTTGCGCGCATGGTTGTGTGCCGTTTTTACAAAGTTTTCAGATTGCCTCCCAGGTTTGCATCCCTCACTGAATTGGCCATAGAATCAATTTTGTCGAGACGGTTTTTGAATTTGAGGCCTCGGGAGCGGAGATTTTGACGTCGTCGCCCATAGCCGAATTGCGCGCACACTTGTGCGCCGTTTTTACAAAGTTTTCAGATTGCCACTCGGGTTTGCACTTCCAACTGAATTGGCAATAGAATCAATTGTGTCGAGAAAATTGTTGAATTTGAGGCCTCGGGTGCGGAGTTTTTGACGTCGTCGCCCATAGCCAAATTGCGCGCACACTTGTGCGCCGTTTTTACAAAGTTTTCAGATTGCCTCTCGGGTTTGCATTTCCAGCTGAATTGGCCATAGAATCAATTGTGTCGAGAAATATTTTAAATTTGAGGCCTCGGGTGCGGAGTTTTTGACGTCGTCGCCCATAGCCAAATTGCGCGCACGCTTGTGCGCCGTTTTTACAAAGTTTTCAGATTGCCACTCGGGTTTGCATTTCAGCTGAATTGGCCATAGAATCAATTGTGTCGAGAAAGTTTTTGAATTTGAGGCCTCGGGTGCGGAGTTTTTGACGTCGTCGCCCATAGCCAAACTTGCGGGCATGGTTGTGTGCCGTTTTTACAAAGTTTTCAGATTGCCTCTCAGGTTTGCATCCCTCACTGAATTGGCCATAGAATCAATTGTGTCGCGGCGGGTTTTGAATTTGAGGCCTCGGGTGCGGAGTTTTTGACGTCGTCGCCCATAGCCAAATTGCGCGCACACTTGTGCGCCGTTTTTACAAAGTTTTCAGATTGCCTCTCGGGTTTACATTTCCAGCTGAATTGGCCATAGAATCAATTGTGTCGAGAAAGTTTTTGAATTTGAGGCCTCGGGTGCGGAGTTTTTGACGTCGTCGCCCATAGCCAAACTTGCGCGCATGGTTGTGTGCCGTTTTTACAAAGTTTTCAGATTGCCTCCCAGGTTTGCATCCCTCACTGAATTGGCCAAAGAATCAATTGTGTCGAGACGGTGTTTGAATTTGAGGCCTCGGGTGCGGAGTTTTTGACATCGTCGCCCATAGCCAAATTGCGCGCACACTTGTGCGCCGTTTTTACAAAGTTTTCAGATTGCCTCTCGGGTTTGCATTTCCAGCTGAATTAGCCATAGAATGAATTGTGTCGAGAAAGTTTTTGAATATGAGGCCTCGGGTGCGGAGTTTTTGACGTCGTCGCCCATAGCCAAACTTGCGCGCATGGTTGTGTGCCGTTTTTTACAAAGTTTTCAGATTGCCTCCCAGGTTTGCATCCCTCACTGAATTGGCCATAGAATCAATTGTGTCAAGACGGTTTTTGAATTTGAGGCCTCGGGTGCGGAGTTTTTGACATCGTCGTCCATAGCCAAATTGCGCGCACACTTGTGCGCCGTTTTTACAAAGTTTTTAGATTGCCTCTCGGGTTTGCATTTCCAGCTGAATTAGCCATAGACTCAATTGTGTCGAAAATTTTTTTGAAATTGAGGCCTCGGGTGCAGAGTTTTTGACGTCGTCGCCCATAGCCAAATTGCGCGCACACTTGTGCGCCGTTTTTACAAAGTTTTCAGATTGCCTTTCGGGTTTGCACTTCCAGTTGAATTGGCCGTAGAATCAATTGTGTCGGGAAATTTTTTGAATTTGAGGCCTCGGGTGCGATGTTTTTGACGTTGTCGCCCAAAGCAAAACTTGCGCGCATGGTTGTGTGCCGTTCTTACAAAGTTTTCAGATTCCCTCCCAGGTTTGCATCCCTCACTAAATTGGCCATAGAATCAATTGTGTCGAGACGGTTTTTGAATTTGAGGCCTCGGGTGCGGAGTTTTTGACGTCGTCGCCCATGGCCAAATTGCGCGCACGCTTGTGCGCCGTTTTTACAAAGTTTTCAGATTGCCTCTCGGGTTTGCACTTCCAGCTGAATTGGCCATAGAATCAATTGTGTCGAGAAATTTTTTGAATTTGAGGCCTCGGGTGCGGAGTTTTTGACGTCGTCGCCCATAGCCAAACTTACGCGCATGGTTGTGTGCCGTTTTTACAAAGTTTTCAGATTGCCTCCGAGGTTTGCACCCCTCACTGAATTGGCCATAGAATCAATTGTGTCGAGAGGGTTTTTGAATTTGAGGCCTCGGGTGCGGAGTTTTTGACGTCGTCGCCCATAGCCAAACTTGCGCGCATGGTTGTGTGCCGTTTTTACAAAGTTTTCAGATTGCCTCCCAGGTTTGCATCCCTCACTGAATTGGCCATAGAATCAATTGTGTTGAGACGGTTTTTGAATTAGAGGCCTCGGGTGCGGAGATTTTGACGTCGTCGCCCATAGCCAAATTGCGCGCACATTTGTGCGCCGTTTTTACAAAGTTTTCAGATTGCCTCTCGGGTTTGCATTTCCAGCTGAATTGGCCATAGAATCAATTGGGTCGAGAAATTTTTTGAATATGAGGCCTCGGGTGCGGAGTTTTTGACGTCGTCGCCCATAGCCAAATTGCGCGCACACGTGTGCGCCGTTTTTACAAAGTTTTCAGATTGCCTCTCGGGTTTGCACTTCCAGCAGAATTGGCCATAGAATCAATTGTGTCGAGAAAATTTTTGAATTTGAGGCCTCGGGTGCGGAGTTTTTGACGTCGTCGCCCATAGCCAAATTGCGCGCACATTTGTGCGCCGTTTTTACAAAATTTTCAGATTGCCTCTCGGGTTTGCATTTCCAGCTGAATTGGCCATAGAATCAATTGTGTCGAGATTTTTTTTGAATTTGAGGCCTCGGGTGCGGAGTTTTTTACGTCGTCGCCCATAGCCAAATTGCGCGCACGCTTGTGCGCCGTTTTTACAAAGTTTTCAGATTGCCTCTTGGGTTTGCATTTCCAGCTGAATTGACCATAGAATCAATTGTGTCGAGAAAGTTTTTGAATTTGAGGCCTCGGGTGCGGAGTTTTTGACGTCGTCGCCCATAGCCAAACTTGCGCGCATGGTTGTGTGCCGTTTTTACAAAGTTTTCAGATTGCCTCCCAGGTTTGCATCCCCCACTGAATTGGCCATAGAATCAATTGTGTCGAGACGGTTTTTGAATTTGAGGCCTCGGGTGCGGAGTTTTTGACGTCGTCGCCCATAGCCAAACTTGCGCGCATGGTTGTGTGCCGTTTTTACAAAGTTTTCAGATTGCCTCCCAGGTTTGCATCCCTCACTGAATTGGCCATAGAATCAATTTTGTCGAGACGGTTTTTGAATTTGAGGCCTCGGGAGCGGAGATTTTGACGTCGTCGCCCATAGCCGAATTGCGCGCACACTTGTGCGCCGTTTTTACAAAGTTTTCAGATTGCCACTCGGGTTTGCACTTCCAACTGAATTGGCAATAGAATCAATTGTGTCGAGAAAATTGTTGAATTTGAGGCCTCGGGTGCGGAGTTTTTGACGTCGTCGCCCATAGCCAAATTGCGCGCACACTTGTGCGCCGTTTTTACAAAGTTTTCAGATTGCCTCTCGGGTTTGCATTTCCAGCTGAATTGGCCATAGAATCAATTGTGTCGAGAAATATTTTAAATTTGAGGCCTCGGGTGCGGAGTTTTTGACGTCGTCGCCCATAGCCAAATTGCGCGCACGCTTGTGCGCCGTTTTTACAAAGTTTTCAGATTGCCACTCGGGTTTGCATTTCAGTTGAATTGGCCATAGAATCAATTGTGTCGAGAAAGTTTTTGAATTTGAGGCCTCGGGTGCGGAGTTTTTGACGTCGTCGCCCATAGCCAAACTTGCGCGCATGGTTGTGTGCCGTTTTTACAAAGTTTTCAGATTGCCTCCCAGGTTTGCATCCCCCACTGAATTGGCCATAGAATCAATTGTGTCGAGACGGTTTTTGAATTTGAGGCCTCGGGTTCGGAGTTTTTGACGTCGTCGCCCATAGCCAAACTTGCGCGCATGGTTGTGTGCCGTTTTTACAAAGTTTTCAGATTGTCTCCCAGGTTTGCATCCCTCACTGAATTGGCCATAGAATCAATTGTGTCGAGACGGTTTTTGAATTTGAGGCTTCGGGAGCGGAGATTTTGACGTCGTCGCCCATAGCCCAATTACGCGCACACTTGTGCGCTGTTTTTACAAAGTTTTCAGATTGCCTCTCGGGTTTGCATTTCCAGCTGAATTGGCCATAAAATCAATTGTGTCGAGAAAATTTTTGAATTTGAGGCCTCGGGTGCGGAGTTTTTGACGTCGTCGCCCATAGCCAAATTGCGCGCACATTTGTGCGCCGTTTTTACAAAGTTTTCAGATTGCCTCTCGGGTTTGCATTTCCAGCTGAATTGGCCATAGAATAAATTGTGTCGAAAAAGTTTTTGAATTTGAGGCCTCGGGTGCGGAGTTTTTGACGTCGTCGCCCATAGCCAAACTTGCGCGCATGGTTGTGTGCCGTTTTTACAAAGTTTTCAAATTGCCTCCCAGGTTTGCATCCCCCACTAAATTGGCCATAGAATCAATTGTGTCGAGACGGTTTTTGAATTTGAGGCCTCGGGTGCGGAGTTTTTGACGTCGTCGCCCATAGCCAAACTTGCGCGCATGGTTGTGTGCCGTTTTTACAAAGTTTTCAGATTGCCTCCCAGGTTTGCATCCCTCACTGAATTGGCCATAGAATCAATTGTGTCGAGACGGTTTTTGAATTTGAGGCCTCGGGAGCGGAGATTTTGACGTCGTCGCCCATAGCCAAAGTGCGCGCACACTTGTGCGCCGTTTTTACAAAGTTTTCAGATTGCCTCTCGGGTTTGCACTTCCAGCTGAATTGGCAATATAATCAATTGTGTCGAGAAATTTTTTGAATTTGAGGCCTCGGGTGCGGAGTTTTTGACGTCGTCGCCCATAGCCAAATTGCGCGCACACTTGTGCGCCGTTTTTACAAATTTTCAGATTGCCTCTCGGGTTTGCACTTCCAGCTTAATTGGCCATAGAATCAATTGTGTCGAGAAAGTTTTTGAATTTGAGGCCTCGGGTGCGGAGTTTTTGACGTCGTCGCCCATAGCTAAACTTGCGCGCATGGTTGTGTGCCGTTTTTACAAAGTTTTCAGATTGCCTCCCAGGTTTGCATCCCTCACTGAATTGGCCATAGAATCAATTGTGTCGAGACGGTTTTTGAATTTGAGGCCTCGGGTGCGGAGTTTTTGACGTCGTCGCCCATAGCCAAACTTGCGCGCATGGTTGTGTGCCGTTTTTACAAAGTTTTCAGATTGCCTCCCAGGTTTGCATCCCTCACTGAATTGGCCATAGAATCAATTGTGTCGAGACGGTTTTTGAATTTGAGGCATCGGGTGCGGAGATTTTGACGTCGTCGCCCATAGCCAAATTGCGCGCACACTTGTGCGTCATTTTTACAAAGTTTTCAAATTGCCTCTCGGGTTTGCACTTCCAGCTGAATTGGCCATAGAAGCAATTGTGTCGAGAAATTTTTTGAATTTGAGGCCTCGGGGGCGGAGTTTTTGACGTCGTCGCCCATAGCCAAATTGCTCGCACACTAGTGCGCCGTTTTTACAAAGTTTTCAGATTGCCTCTCGGGTTTGCACTTCCAGCTGAATTGGCCATAAAATCAATTGTGTAGAAAATTTTTGAATTTGAGGCCTCGGGTGCGTAGTTTTTGACGTCGTCGCCCATTGCCAAATTGCGCGCACGCTTGTGCACCGTTTTTACAAAGTTTTCAGATTGCCTATCGGGTTTGCATTTCCAGCTGAATTGGCCATAGAATCAATTGGGTCGAGAAAGTTTTTTAATTTGAGGCCTCGGGTGCGGAGTTTTTGACGTCGTCGCCCATAGCCAAACTTGCGCGCATAGTTATGTGTCGTTTTTACAAAGTTTTCAGATTGCCTCCCAGGTTTGCATCCCTCACTGAATTGGACATAGAATCAATTGTGTCGAGGCGGTTTTTGAATTAGAGGCCTAGGGTGCGGAGTTTTTGACGTCGACGCCCATAGCCAAACTTGCGCGCATGGTTGTGTGCCGTTTTTACAAAGTTTTCAGATTGCCTCCCAGGTTTGCATCCCTCACTGAATTGGCCATAGAATCAATTGTGTCGAGACGGTTTTTGAATTTGAGGCCTCGGGTGCGGAGATTTTGACGTCGTCGCCCATAGCCAAATTGCGCGCACACTTGTGCACCATTTTTACAAAGTTTTCAAATTGCCTCTCGGGTTTGCACTTCCAGCTGAATTGGCCATAGAAGCAATTGTGTCGAGAAATTTTTTGAATTTGAGGCCTCGGGTGCGGAGTTTTTGACGTCGTCGCCCATAGCCAAATTGCTCGCACACTAGTGCGCCGTTTTTACAAAGTTTTCAGATTGCCTCTCGGGTTTGCACTTCCAGCTGAATTGGCCATAGAATCAATTGTGTCTAGAAAATTTTTGAATTTGAGGCCTCGGGTGCGGAGTTTTTGACGTCGTCGCCCATTGCCAAATTGCGCGCACGCTTGTGCACCGTTTTTACAAAGTTTTCAGATTGCCTATCGGGTTTGCATTTCCAGCTGAATTGGCCATAGAATCAATTGGGTCGAGAAAGTTTTTGAATTTGAGGCCTCGGGTGCGGAGTTTTTGACGTCGTCGCCCATAGCCAAACTTGCGCGCATAGTTATGTGTCGTTTTTACAAAGTTTTCAGATTGCCTCCCAGGTTTGCATCCCTCACTGAATTGGACATAGAATCAATTGTGTCGAGACGGTTTTTGAATTAGAGGCCTAGGGTGCGGAGTTTTTGACGTCGTCGCCCATAGCCAAACTTGCGCGCATGGTTGTGTGCCGTTTTTACAAAGTTTTCAGATTGCCTCCCAGGTTTGCATCCCTCACTGAATTGGCCATAGAATCAATTGTGTCGAGACGGTTTTTGAATTTGAGGCCTCGGGTGCGGAGATTTTGACGTCGTCGCCCATAGCCAAATTGCGCGCACACTTGTGCGCCGTTTTTACAAATTTTCAGATTGCCTCTCGGGTTTGCACTTCCAGCTTAATTGGCCATAGAATCAATTGTGTCGAGAAATTTTTTAAATTTGAGGCCTCGGGTGCGGAATTTTTGACGTCGTCGCCGATAGCCAAATTGCGTGCACGCTTGTGCGCCGTTTTTACAAAGTTTTCAGATTGCCTCTCGGGTTTGCATTTTCAGCTGAATTGGCCATTGAATCAATTGTGTCGAGAAAGTTTTTGAATTTGAGGCCTCGGGTGCGGAGTTTTTGACGTCGTCGCCCATAGCCAAACTTGCGCGCATGGTTGTGTGCCGTTTTTACAAAGTTTTCAGATTGCCTCCCAGGTTTGCATCCCTCACTGAATTGGCCAAAGAATCAATTGTGTCGAGACGGTGTTTGAATTTGAGGCCTCGGGTGCGGAGTTTTTGACATCGTCGCCCATAGCCAAACTTGCGCGCATGGTTGTGTGCCGTTTTTACAAAGTTTTCAGATTGCCTCCCGGGTTTGCATTTCCAGCTGAATTAGCCATAGAATGAATTGTGTCGAGACGGTTTTTGAATTTGAGGCATCGGGTGCGGAGATTTTGACGTCGTCGCCCATAGCCAAATTGCGCGCACACTTGTGCGCCATTTTTACAAAGTTTTCAAATTGCCTCTCGGGTTTGCACTTCCAGCTGAATTGGCCATAGAAGCAATTGTGTCGAGAAATTTTTTGAATTTGAGGCCTCGGGTGCGGAGTTTTTGACGTCGTCGCCCATAGCCAAATTGCTCGCACACTAGTGCGCCGTTTTTACAAAGTTTTCAGATTGCCTCTCGGGTTTGCACTTCCAGCTGAATTGGCCATAGAATCAATTGTGTAGAAAATTTTTGAATTTGAGGCCTCGGGTGCGTAGTTTTTGACGTCGTCGCCCATTGCCAAATTGCGCGCACGCTTGTGCACCGTTTTTACAAAGTTTTCAGATTGCCTATCGGGTTTGCATTTCCAGCTGAATTGGCCATAGAATCAATTGGGTCGAGAAAGTTTTTGAATTTGAGGCCTCGGGTGCGGAGTTTTTGACGTCGTCGCCCATAGCCAAACTTGCGCGCATAGTTATGTGTCGTTTTTACAAAGTTTTCAGATTGCCTCCCAGGTTTGCATCCCTCACTGAATTGGACATAGAATCAATTGTGTCGAGACGGTTTTTGAATTAGAGGCCTAGGGTGCGGAGTTTTTGACGTCGTCGCCCATAGCCAAACTTGCGCGCATGGTTGTGTGCCGTTTTTACAAAGTTTTCAGATTGCCTCCCAGGTTTGCATCCCTCACTGAATTGGCCATAGAATCAATTGTGTCGAGACGGTTTTTGAATTTGAGGCCTCGGGTGCGGAGATTTTGACGTCGTCGCCCATAGCTAAACTTGCGCGCATGGTTGTGTGCCGTTTTTACAAAGTTTTCAGATTGCCTCCCAGGTTTGCATCCCTCACTGAATTGGCCATAGAATCAATTGTGTCGAGACGGTTTTTGAATTTGAGGCCTCGGGTGCGGAGATTTTGACGTCGTCGCCCATAGCCAAATTGCGCGCACACTTGTGCGCCGTTTTTACAAATTTTCAGATTGCCTCTCGGGTTTGCACTTCCAGCTTAATTGGCCATAGAATCAATTGTGTCGAGAAATTTTTTAAATTTGAGGCCTCGGGTGCGGAATTTTTGACGTCGTCGCCCATAGCCAAATTGCGTGCACGCTTGTGCGCCGTTTTTACAAAGTTTTCAGATTGCCTCTCGGGTTTGCATTTTCAGCTGAATTGGCCATTGAATCAATTGTGTCGAGAAAGTTTTTGAATTTGAGGCCTCGGGTGCGGAGTTTTTGACGTCGTCGCCCATAGCTAAACTTGCGCGCATGGTTGTGTGCCGTTTTTACAAAGTTTTCAGATTGCCTCCCAGGTTTGCATCCCTCACTGAATTGGCCATAGAATCAATTGTGTCGAGACGGTTTTTGAATTTGAGGCCTCGGGTGCGGAGTTTTTGACGTCGTCGCCCATAACCAAACTTGCGCGCATGGTTGTGTGCCGTTTTTACAAAGTTTTCAGATTGCCTCCCAGGTTTGCATCCCTCACTGAATTGGCCATAGAATCAATTGTGTCGAGACGGTTTTTGAATTTGAGGCATCGGGTGCGGAGATTTTGACGTCGTCGCCCATAGCCAAATTGCGCGCACACTTGTGCGCCATTTTTACAAAGTTTTCAAATTGCCTCTCGGGTTTGCACTTCCAGCTGAATTGGCCATAGAAGCAATTGTGTCGAGAAATTTTTTGAATTTGAGGCCTCGGGTGCGGAGTTTTTGACGTCGTCGCCCATAGCCAAATTGCTCGCACACTAGTGCGCCGTTTTTACAAAGTTTTCAGATTGCCTCTCGGGTTTGCACTTCCAGCTGAATTGGCCATAGAATCAATTGTGTAGAAAATTTTTGAATTTGAGGCCTCGTGTGCGTAGTTTTTGACGTCGTCGCCCATTGCCAAATTGCGCGCACGCTTGTGCACCGTTTTTACAAAGTTTTCAGATTGCCTATCGGGTTTGCATTTCCAGCTGAATTAGCCATAGAATCAATTGGGTCGAGAAAGTTTTTGAATTTGAGGCCTCGGGTGCGGAGTTTTTGACGTCGTCGCCCATAGCCAAACTTGCGCGCATAGTTATGTGTCGTTTTTACAAAGTTTTCAGATTGCCTCACAGGTTTGCATCCCTCACTGAATTGGACATAGAATCAATTGTGTCGAGACGGTTTTTGAATTAGAGGCCTAGGGTGCGGAGTTTTTGACGTCGTCGCCCATAGCCAAACTTGCGCGCATGGTTGTGTGCCGTTTTTACAAAGTTTTCAGATTGCCTCCCAGGTTTGCATCCCTCACTGAATTGGCCATAGAATCAATTGTGTCGAGACGGTTTTTGAATTTGAGGCCTCGGGTGCGGAGATTTTGACGTCGTCGCCCATAGCCAAATTGCGCGCACACTTGTGCGCCATTTTTACAAAGTTTTCAAATTGCCTCTCGGGTTTGCACTTCCAGCTGAATTGGCCATAGAAGCAATTGTGTCGAGAAATTTTTTGAATTTGAGGCCTCGGGTGCCGAGTTTTTGACGTCGTCGCCCATAGCCAAATTGCTCGCACACTAGTGCGCCGTTTTTACAAAGTTTTTAGATTGCCTCTCGGGTTTGCACTTCCAGCTGAATTGGCCATAGAATCAATTGTGTCTAGAAAATTTTTGAATTTGAGGCCTCGGGTGCGGAGTTTTTGACGTCGTCGCCCATTGCCAAATTGCGCGCACGCTTGTGCACCGTTTTTACAAAGTTTTCAGATTGCCTATCGGGTTTGCATTTCCAGCTGAATTGGCCATAGAATCAATTGGGTCGAGAAAGTTTTTGAATTTGAGGCCTCGGGTGCGGAGTTTTTGACGTCGTCGCCCATAGCCAAACTTGCGCGCATGGTTGTGTGCCGTTTTTACAAAGTTTTCAGATTGCCTCCCAGGTTTGCATCCCTCACTGAATTGGCCATAGAATCAATTGTGTCGAGACGGTTTTTGAATTTGAGGCATCGGGTGCGGAGATTTTGACGTCGTCGCCCATAGCCAAATTGCGCGCACACTTGTGCGCCATTTTTACAAAGTTTTCAAATTGCCTCTCGGGTTTGCACTTCCAGCTGAATTGGCCATAGAAGCAATTGTGTCGAGAAATTTTTTGAATTTGAGGCCTCGGGTGCGGAGTTTTTGACGTCGTCGCCCATAGCCAAATTGCTCGCACACTAGTGCGCCGTTTTTACAAAGTTTTCAGATTGCCTCTCGGGTTTGCACTTCCAGCTGAATTAGCCATAGAATCAATTGGGTCGAGAAAGTTTTTGAATTTGAGGCCTCGGGTGCGGAGTTTTTGACGTCGTCGCCCATAGCCAAACTTGCGCGCATAGTTATGTGTCGTTTTTACAAAGTTTTCAGATTGCCTCACAGGTTTGCATCCCTCACTGAATTGGACATAGAATCAATTGTGTCGAGACGGTTTTTGAATTAGAGGCCTAGGGTGCGGAGTTTTTGACGTCGTCGCCCATAGCCAAACTTGCGCGCATGGTTGTGTGCCGTTTTTACAAAGTTTTCAGATTGCCTCCCAGGTTTGCATCCCTCACTGAATTGGCCATAGAATCAATTGTGTCGAGACGGTTTTTGAATTTGAGGCCTCGGGTGCGGAGATTTTGACGTCGTCGCCCATAGCCAAATTGCGCGCACACTTGTGCGCCATTTTTACAAAGTTTTCAAATTGCCTCTCGGGTTTGCACTTCCAGCTGAATTGGCCATAGAACCAATTGTGTCGAGAAATTTTTTGAATTTGAGGCCTCGGGTGCGGAGTTTTTGACGTCGTCGCCCATAGCCAAATTGCTCGCACACTAGTGCGCCGTTTTTACAAAGTTTTTAGATTGCCTCTCGGGTTTGCACTTCCAGCTGAATTGGCCATAGAATCAATTGTGTCTAGAAAATTTTTGAATTTGAGGCCTCGGGTGCGGAGTTTTTGACGTCGTCGCCCATTGCCAAATTGCGCGCACGCTTGTGCACCGTTTTTACAAAGTTTTCAGATTGCCTATCGGGTTTGCATTTCCAGCTGAATTGGCCATAGAATCAATTGGGTCGAGAAAGTTTTTGAATTTGAGGCCTCGGGTGCGGAGTTTTTGACGTCGTCGCCCATAGCCAAACTTGCGCGCATAGTTATGTGTCGTTTTTACAAAGTTTTCAGATTGCCTCCCAGGTTTGCATCCCTCACTGAATTGGACATAGAATCAATTGTGTCGAGACGGTTTTTGAATTAGAGGCCTAGGGTGCGGAGTTTTTGACGTCGTCGCCCATAGCCAAACTTGCGCGCATGGTTGTGTGCCGTTTTTACAAAGTTTTCAGATTGCCTCCCAGGTTTGCATCCCTCACTGAATTGGCCATAGAATCAATTGTGTCGAGGCGGTTTTTGAATTTGAGGCCTCGGGTGCGGAGTTTTTGACGTCGTCGCCCATAGCTAAACTTGCGCGCATGGTTGTGTGCCGTTTTTACAAAGTTTTCAGATTGCCTCCCAGGTTTGCATCCCTCACTGAATTGGCCATAGAATCAATTGTGTCGAGACGGTTTTTGAATTTGAGGCCACGGGTGCGGAGTTTTTGACGTCATCGCCCATAGCCAAATTGCGCGCACACTTGTGCGCCGTTTTTACAAAGTTTTCAGATTGCCTCTCGGGTTTGCACTTCCAGCTGAATTGGCCATAGAATCAATTGTGTCGAGAAAATTTTTGAATTTGAGGCCTCGGGTGTGGAGTTTTTGACGTCGTCACCCAAAGCCAAATTGCGCGCACGCTTGTGCGCCGTTTTTACAAAGTTTTCAGATTGCTTCTCGGGTTTGCATATCCAACTGAATTGGCCATAAAATCAATTGTGTAGAGAATTTTTTTGAATTTGAGGCCTCGGGTGCGGAGTTTTTGACGTCGTCGCCCATAGCCAAATTGCGCGGACGCTTGTGCGCCGTTTTTACAAAGTTTTCAGATTGCCTCTCGGGTTTCTATTTCCAGCTGAATTGGCCATAGAATCAATTGTGTGGAGAAAGTTTTTGAATTTGAGGCCTCGGGTGCGGAGTTTTTGACGTCATCGCCCATAGCCAAACTTGCGCGCATGGTTGTGTGCCGTTTTTACAAAGTTTTCAGATTGCCTCCCAGGTTTGCATCCCTCACTGAATTGGCCATAGAATCAATTGTGTCGAGACGGTTATTGAATTTGAGGCCTCGGGTGCGGAGTTTTTGACGTCGTCGCCCATAGCCAAATTGCGCGCACACTTGTGCGCCGTTTTTACAAAGTTTTCAGATTACCTCTCGGGTTTTTATTTCCAGCTGAATTGGCCGTAGAATCAATTGTGTCGAGAAATTTTTTGAATTTGAGGCCTCGGGTGCGGAGTTTTTGACGTCGTAACCCATAGCCAAATTGCGCGCACGCTTGTGCGCCGTTTTTACAAAGTTTTCAGATTGCCTCTCGGATTTGCATCTCCAGCTGAATTGGCCATAGGATCAATTGTGTCGAGAAAGTTTTTGAATTTGAGGCCTCGGGTGCGGAGTTTTTGACATCGTCGCCCATAGCCAAACTTGCGCGCATGGTTGTGTGCCCTTTTTACAAAGTTTTCAGATTGCCTCCCAGGATTGCATCCCTTACTGAATTGGCCATAGGACAATTGTGTCGAGACGGTTTTTGAATTTGAGGCCTCGGGTGCAGAGTTTTTGACGTCGTCGCCCATAGCCAAACTTGCGCGCATGGTTGTGTGCCGTTTTTACAAAGTTTTCAAATTGCCTCCCAGGTTTACATTCCTCACTGAATTGGCCATAGAATCAATTGTGTCGAGACGGTTTTTGAATTTGAGGCCTCGGGTGCGGAGATTTTAACGTCGTCGCCCATAGCCAAATTGCGCGCACACTTGTGCGCCGTTTTTACAAAGTTTTCAGATTGCCTCTCGGGTTTGCACTTCCAGTTGAATTGGCCATAGAATCAATTGTGTCGAGAAAATTTTTGAATTTGAGGCCTCGGGTGCGGAGTTTTTGACGTCGTCGCCCATAGCCAAATTGCGTGCACACTTGTGCGCCGTTTTTACAAAGTTTTCAGATTGCCTCTCGGGTTTGCATTACCAGCTGAATTGGCCATAGAATCAATTGTGTCGAGAAATTTTTTGAATTTGAGGCCTCGGGTGCGGAGTTTTTAACGTCGTCGCCCATAGCCAAATTGCGTGCACACTTGTGCGCCGTTTTTACAAAGTTTTCAGATTGCCTCTCGGGTTTGCATTACCAGCTGAATTGGCCATAGAATCAATTGTGTCGAGAAATTTTTTGAATTTGAGGCCTCGGGTGCGGAGTTTTTAACGTCGTCGCCCATAGCCAAATTGCGTGCACGCTTGTGCGCCGTTTTTACAAAGTTTTCAGATTGCCTCTCGGGTTTGCATTTCCAGCTGAATTGGCAATAGAATCAATTTTGTCGAGAAATTTTTTGAATTTGAGGCCTCGGGTGCAGAGTTTTTGACGTCGTCGCCCATAGCCAAACTTGCGCGCATGGTTGTGTGCCATTTTTACAAAGTTTTCAGATTGCCTCCCAGGTTTGCATCCCTCACTAAATTGGCCATAGAATCAATTGTGTCGAGACGGTTTTTGAACTTGAGGCCTCGGGTGCGGAGTTTTTGACGTCGTCGCCCATAGCCAAACTTGCGCGCATGGTTGTGTGCCGTTTTTACAAAGTTTTCAGATTGCCTCCCAGGTTTGCATCCCTCACTGAATTGGCCATAGAATCAATTGTGTCGAGACGGTTTTTGAATTTGAGGCCTCGGGTGCAGAGTTTTTGACGTCGTCGCCTATAGCCAAATTGCGCGCACACTTGTGCGCCGTTTTTACAAAGTTTTCAGATTGCCTCTCGGGTTTGCATTTCCAGCTGAATTGGCCATAGAATCAATTGTGTCGAGAAATTTTTTGAATTTGAGGCCTCGGGTGCGGAGTTTTTGACGTCGTCGCGCATAGCCAAATTGCGCGCACGCTTGTGCGCCGATTTTACAAAGTTTACAGATTGCCTCTCGGGTTTGCATTTCCAGCTGAATTTGCCATAGAATCAATTGTGTCGAGAAAGTTTTTGAATTTGAGGCCTCGGGTGTGGAGTTTTTGACGTCGTCGCCCATAGCCAAACTTGCGGGCATGGTTGTGTGCCGATTTTACAAAGTTTTCAGATTGCCTCCCTGGTTTGCATCCCTCACTGAATTGGCCATAGAATCAATTGTGTCGAGACGGTTTTTGAATTTCAGGCCTCGGGTGCGGAGTTTTTTACGTCGTCGCCCATAGCCAAATTTGCGCGCATGGTTGTGTGCCGTTTTTACAAAGTTTTCAGATTGCCTCCCAGGTTTGCATCCCTCACTGAATTGGCCATATAATCAATTGTGTCGAGACAGTTTTTGAATTTGAGGCCTCGGGTGCGGAGTTTTTGACGTCGTCGCCCATAGCCAAATTGCGCGCACACTTGTGCGCCGTTTTTACAAAGTTTTCAGATTACCTCTCGGGTTTGCATTTCCAGCTGAATTGGCCGTAGAATCAATTGTGTCGAGAAATTTTTTGAATTTGAGGCCTCGGGTGCGGAGTTTTTGACGTCGTAACCCATAGCCAAATTGCGCGCACGCTTGTGCGCCGTTTTTACAAAGTTTTCAGATTGCCTCTCGGATTTGCATCTCCAGCTGAATTGGCCATAGAATCAATTGTGTCGAGAAATTTTTTTAATTTGAGGCCTCGGGTGCGGAGTTTTTGACGTCGTCGCCCATAGCCAAACTTGCGCGCATGGTTGTGTGCCCTTTTTACAAAGTTTTCAGATTGCCTCCCAGGATTGCACCCCTCACTGAATTGGCCATAGAACAATTGTGTCGAGACGGTTTTTGAATTTGAGGCCTCGGGTGCAGAGTTTTTGACGTCGTCGCCCATAGCCAAACTTGCGCGCATGGTTGTGTGCCGTTTTTACAAAGTTTTCAAATTCTCTCCCAGGTTTGCATTCCTCACTGAATTGGCCATAGAATCAATTGTGTCGAGACAGTTTTTGAATTTGAGGCCTCGGGTGCGGAGATTTTAACGTCGTCGCCCATAGCCAAATTGCGCGCACACTTGTGCGCCGTTTTTACAAAGTTTTCAGATTGCCTCTCGGGTTTGCACTTCCAGTTGAATTGGCCATAGAATCATTTGTGTCGAGAAAACTTTTGAATTTGAGGCCTCGGGTGCGGAGTTTTTGACGTCGTCGCCCATAGCCAAATTGCGTGCACACTTGTGCACCGTTTTTACAAAGTTTTCAGATTGCCTCTCGGGTTTGCATTTCCAGCTGAATTGGCCATAGAATCAATTGTGTCGAGAAATTTTTTGAATTTGAGGTCTCGGGTGCGGAGTTTTTAACGTCGTCGCCCATAGCCAAATTGCGTGCACGCTTGTGCGCCGTTTTTACAAAGTTTTCAGATTGCCTCTCGGGTTTGCATTTCCAGCTGAATTGGCAATAGAATCAATTGTGTCGAGAAATTTTTTGAATTTGAGGCCTCGGGTGCAGAGTTTTTGACGTCGTCGCCCATAGCCAAACTTGCGCGCATGGTTGTGTGCCATTTTTACAAAGTTTTCAGATTGCCTCCCAAGTTTGCATCCCTCACTGAATTGGCCATAGAATCAATTGTGTTGAGACGGTTTTGAACATGAGGCCTCGGGTGCGGAGTTTTTGACGTCGTCGCCCATAGCCAAACTTGCGCGCATGGTTGTGTGCCGTTTTTACAAAGTTTTCAGATTGCCTCCCAGGTTTGCATCCCTCGCTGAATTGGCCATAGAATCAATTGTGTCGAGACGGTTTTTGAATTTGAGGCCTCGGGTGCAGAGTTTTTGACGTCGTCGCCTATAGCCAAATTGCGCGCACACTTGTGCGCCGTTTTTACAAAGTTTTCAGATTGCCTCTCGGGTTTGCATTTCCAGCTAAATTGGCCATAGAATCAATTGTGTCGAGAAATTTTTTGAATTTGAGGCCTCGGGTGCGGAGTTTTTGACGTCGTCGCGCATAGCCAAATTGCGCGCACGCTTGTGCGCCGATTTTACAAAGTTTACAGATTGCCTCTCGGGTTTGCATTTCCAGCTGAATTTGCCATAGAATCAATTTTGTCGAGAAAGTTTTTGAATTTGAGGCCTCGGGTGTGGAGTTTTTTACGTCGTCGCCCATAGCCAAACTTGCGGGCATGGTTGTGTGCCGTTTTTACAAAGTTTTCAGATTGCCTCCCTGGTTTGCATCCCTCACTGAATTGGCCATAGAATCAATTGTGTCGAGACGGTTTTTGAATTTCAGGCCTCGGGTGCGGAGTTTTTGACGTCGTCGCCCATAGCCAAACTTGCGCGCATGGTTGTGTGCCGTTTTTACAAAGTTTTCAAATTGCCTTCCAGGTTTGCATTCCTCACTGAATTGGCCATAGAATCAATTGTGTCGAGACGGTTTTTGAATTTGAGGCCTCGGGTGCGGAGATTTTAACGTCGTCGCCCATAGCCAAATTGCGCGCACACTTGTGCGCCGTTTTTACAAAGTTTTCAGATTGCCTCTCGGGTTTGCACTTCCAGTTGAATTGGCCATAGAATCAATTGTGTCGAGAAATTTTTTGAATTTGAGGCCTCGGGTGCGGAGTTTATGACGTCGTCGCCCATAGCCAAATTGCGTGCACACTTGTGCGCCGTTTTTACAAAGTTTTCAGATTGCCTCTCGGGTTTGCATTGCCAGCTGAATTGGCCATAGAATCAATTGTGTCGAGAAATTTTTTGAATTTGAGGCCTCGGGTGCGGAGTTTTTAACGTCGTCGCCCATAGCCAAATTGCGTGCACGCTTGTGCGCCGTTTTTACAAAGTTTTCAGATTGCCTCTCGGGTTTGCATTTCCAGCTGAATTGGCAATAGAATCAATTTTGTCGAGAAATTTTTTGAATTTGAGGCCTCGGGTGCAGAGTTTTTGACGTCGTCGCCCATAGCCAAACTTGCGCGCATGGTTGTGTGCCATTTTTACAAAGTTTTAAGATTGCCTCCCAGGTTTGCATCCCTCACTAAATTGGCCATAGAATCAATTGTGTCGAGACGGTTTTTGAACTTGAGGCCTCGGGTGCGGAGTTTTTGACGTCGTCGCCCATAGCCAAACTTGCGCGCATGGTTGTGTGCCGTTTTTACAAAGTTTTCAGATTGCCTCCCAGGTTTGCATCCCTCACTGAATTGGCCATAGAATCAATTGTGTCGAGACGGTTTTTGAATTTGAGGCCTCGGGTGCAGAGTTTTTGACGTCGTCGCCTATAGCCAAATTGCGCGCACACTTGTGCGCCGTTTTTACAAAGTTTTCAGATTGCCTCTCGGGTTTGCATTTCCAGCTGAATTGGCCATATAATCAATTGTGTCGAGAAATTTTTTGAATTTGAGGCCTCGGGTGCGGAGTTTTTGACGTCGTCGCGCATAGCCAAATTGCGCGCACGCTTGTGCGCCGATTTTACAAAGTTTACAGATTGCCTCTCGGGTTTGCATTTCCAGCTGAATTTGCCATAGAATCAATTGTGTCGAGAAAGTTTTTGAATTTGAGGCCTCGGGTGTGGAGTTTTTGACGTCGTCGCCCATAGCCAAACTTGCGGGCATGGTTGTGTGCCGTTTTTACAAAGTTTTCAGATTGCCTCCCTGGTTTGCATCCCTCACTGAATTGGCCATAGAATCAATTGTGTCGAGACGGTTTTTGAATTTCAGGCCTCGGGTGCGGAGTTTTTTACGTCGTCGCCCATAGCCAAATTTGCGCGCATGGTTGTGTGCCGTTTTTACAAAGTTTTCAGATTGCCTCCCAGGTTTGCATCCCTCACTGAATTGGCCATATAATCAATTGTGTCGAGACAGTTTTTGAATTTGAGGCCTCGGGTGCGGAGTTTTTGACGTCGTCGCCCATAGCCAAATTGCGCGCACACTTGTGCGCCGTTTTTACAAAGTTTTCAGATTACCTCTCGGGTTTGCATTTCCAGCTGAATTGGCTGTAGAATCAATTGTGTCGAGAAATTTTTTGAATTTGAGGCCTCGGGTGCGGAGTTTTTGACGTCGTCGCCCATAGCCAAACTTGCGCGCATGGTTGTGTGCCCTTTTTACAAAGTTTTCAGATTGCCTCCCAGGATTGCACCCCTCACTGAATTGGCCATAGAACAATTGTGTCGAGACGGTTTTTGAATTTGAGGCCTCGGGTGCAGAGTTTTTGACGTCGTCGCCCATAGCCAAACTTGCGCGCATGGTTGTGTGCCGTTTTTACAAAGTTTTCAAATTGCCTCCCAGGTTTGCATTCCTCACTGAATTGGCCATAGAATCAATTGTGTCGAGACGGTTTTTGAATTTGAGGCCTCGGGTGCGGAGATTTTAACGTCGTCGCCCATAGCCAAATTGCGCGCACACTTGTGCGCCGTTTTTACAAAGTTTTCAGATTGCCTCTCGGGTTTGCACTTCCAGTTGAATTGGCCATAGAATCAATTGTGTCGAGAAATTTTTTGAATTTGAGGCCTCGGGTGCGGAGTTTTTGACGTCGTCGCCCATAGCCAAATTGCGCGCACACTTGTGCGCCGTTTTTACAAAGTTTTCAGATTGCCTCTCGGGTTTGCACTTCCAGCTGAATTGGCCATAGAATCAATTGTGTCGAGAAAATTTTTGAATTTGAGGCCTCGGGTGCGGAGTTTTTGACGTCGTCGCCCATAGCCAAACTTGCGCACATGGTTGTGTGCCGTTTTTACAAAGTTTTCAGATTGGCTCCTAGGTTTGCATCCCTCACTGAATTGGCCATAGAATCAATTGTGTCGAGACAGTTTTTGAATTTGAGGCCTCGGGTGCGGAGTTTTTGACGTCGTCGCCCATAGCCAAATTGCGCGCACACTTGTGCGTCGTTTTTACAAAGTTTTCAAATTGCCTCTCAGGTTTGCACTTCCAGCTGAATTGGCCATAGAAGCAATTGTGTCGAGAAATTTTTTGAATTTGAGGCCTCGGGTGCAGAGTTTTTGACGTCGTCGCCCATAGCCAAATTGCGCGCACACTTGTGCGCCGTTTTTACAAAGTTTTCAGATTGCCTCTCGGGTTTGCACTTCCAGTTGAATTGGCCATAGAATCAATTGTGTCAAGAAAATTTTTGAATTTGAGGCCTCGGGTGCGGTGTTTTTGACGTCGTCGCCTATAGCCAAACTTGCGCGCATAGTTATGTGTCGTTTTTACAAAGTTTTCAGATTGCCTCCCAGGTTTGCATCCCTCACTGAATTGGCCATAGAATCAATTGTGTCGAGACGGTTTTTGAATTAGAGGCCTAGGGTGCGGAGTTTTTGACGTCGTCGCCCATAGCCAAACTTGCGCGCATGGTTGTGTGCCATTTTTACAACGTATTCAGATTGCCTCCCAGATTTGCATCCCTCACTGAATTGGCCATATAATCAATTGTGTCTAAACGGTTTTTGAATTTGAGGCCTCGGGTGCGGAGTTTTTGACGTCGTCGCCAATAGCTAAACTTGCGCGCATGGTTGTGTGCCGTTTTTACAAAGTTTTCAGATTGCCTCCTAGGTTTGCATCCCTTACTGAGTTGGCCATATAATCAATTGTGTCGAGACGGTTTTTGAATTTGAGGCCTCGGGTGCGGAGTTTTTGACGTCATCGCCCATAGCCAAATTGCGCGCACACTTGTGCGCCGTTTTTACAAAGTTTTCAGATTGCCTCTCGGGTTTGCACTTCCAGCTGAATTGGCCATAGAATCAATTGTGTCGAGAAATTTTTTGAATTTGAGGCCTCGGGTGCGGAGTTTTTGACGTCGTCGCCCAAAGCCAAATTGCGCGCACGCTTGTGCGCCGTTTTTACAAAGTTTTCAGATTGCCTCTCGGGTTTCTAATTCCAGCTGAATTGGCCATAGAATCAATTGTGTCGAGAAATTTTTTGAATTTGAGGCCTCGGGTGCGGAGTTTTTGACGTCGTCGCGCATAGCCAAATTGCACGCACGCTTGTGCGCCGATTTTACAAAGTTTACAGATTGCCTCTCGGGTTTGCATTCCCAGCTGAATTGGCC
The DNA here is from genome assembly GCA_963675135.1 of Galeopsis tetrahit. NCBI lineage: Eukaryota > Viridiplantae > Streptophyta > Magnoliopsida > Lamiales > Lamiaceae > Galeopsis > Galeopsis tetrahit. Next base: position 71,239,285 of record OY776126.1, read on the forward strand.
ATAGAATCAATTGTGTCGAGAAAGTTTTTGAATTTGAGGCCTCGGGTGCGGAGTTTTTGACGTCGTCGCCCATAGCCAAACTTGCTGGCATGGTTGTGTGCTGTTTTTACAAAGTTTTCAGATTGCCTCCCAGGTTTGCATCCCTCATTGAATTGGCCATAGAATCAATTGTGTCGAGATGGTTTTTGAATTTCAGGCCTCGGGTGCGGAGTTTTTGATGTCGTCGCCCATAGCCAAATTGCGCGCACACTTGTGCGTCGTTTTTACAAAGTTTTCAAATTGCCTCTCGGGTTTGCACTTCCAGCTGAATTGGCAATTGAAGCAATTGTGTCGAGAAAATTTTTGAATTTGAGGCCTCGGGTGCAGAGTTTTTGACGTCGTCGCCCATAGCCAAATTGCGCGCACACTTGTGCGCCGTTTTTACAAAGTTTTCAGATTGCCTCTCGGGTTTGCATCTCCAGCTGAATTGGCCATAGAATCAATTGTGTCGAGAATTTTTTTGAATTTGAGGCCTCGGGTGCGGAGTTTTTGACGTCGTCGCCCATAGCCAAATTGCGCGCACACTTGTGCGCCGATTTTACAAAGTTTACAGATTGCCTCTCGGGTTTGCATTTCCAGCTGAATTTGCCATAGAATCAATTGTGTCGAGAAAGTTTTTGAATTTGAGGCCTCAGGTGTGGAGTTTTTTACGTCGTCGCCCATAGCCAAACTTGCGGGCATGGTTGTGTGCCGTTTTTACAAAGTTTTCAGATTGCCTCCAAGGTTTGCATCCCTCACTGAATTGGCCATAGAATCAATTGTGTCGAGACGGTTTTTGAATTTCAGGCCTAGGGTGCGGAGTTTTTGACGTCGTCGCCCATAGCCAAACTTGCGCGCATGGTTGTGTGCCATTTTTACAACGTATTCAGATTGCCTCCCAGATTTGCATCCCTCACTGAATTGGCCATATAATCAATTGTGTCTAAACGGTTTTTGAATTTGAGGCCTCGGGTGCGGAGTTTTTGACGTCGTCGCCAATAGCTAAACTTGCGCGCATGGTTGTGTGCCGTTTTTACAAAGTTTTCAGATTGCCTCCTAGGTTTGCATCCCTTACTGAGTTGGCCATATAATCAATTGTGTCGAGACGGTTTTTGAATTTGAGGCCTCGGGTGCGGAGTTTTTGACGTCATCGCCCATAGCCAAATTGCGCGCACACTTGTGCGCCGTTTTTACAAAGTTTTCAAATTGCCTCTCGGGTTTGCACTTCCAGCTGAATTGGCCATAGAATCAATTGTGTCGAGAAATTTTTTGAATTTGAGGCCTCGGGTGCGGAGTTTTTGACGTCGTCGCCCAAAGCCAAATTGCGCGCACGCTTGTGCGCCGTTTTTACAAAGTTTTCAGATTGCCTCTCGGGTTTCTAATTCCAGCTGAATTGGCCATAGAATCAATTGTGTCGAGAAATTTTTTGAATTTGAGGCCTCGGGTGCGGAGTTTTTGACGTCGTCGCGCATAGCCAAATTGCACGCACGCTTGTGCGCCGATTTTACAAAGTTTACAGATTGCCTCTCGGGTTTGCATTTCCAGCTGAATTGGCCATAGAATCAATTGTGTCGAGAAAGTTTTTGAATTTGAGGCCTCGGGTGCGGAGTTTTTGACGTCGTCGCCCATAGCCAAACTTGCTGGCATGGTTGTGTGCTGTTTTTACAAAGTTTTCAGATTGCCTCCCAGGTTTGCATCCCTCATTGAATTGGCCATAGAATCAATTATGTCGAGATGGTTTTTGAATTTCAGGCCTCGGGTGCGGAGTTTTTGATGTCGTCGCCCATAGCCAAATTGCGCGCACACTTGTGCGTCGTTTTTACAAAGTTTTCAAATTGCCTCTCGGGTTTGCACTTCCAGCTGAATTGGCAATTGAAGCAATTGTGTCGAGAAAATTTTTGAATTTGAGGCCTCGGGTGCAGAGTTTTTGACGTCGTCGCCCATAGCCAAATTGCGCGCACACTTGTGCGCCGTTTTTACAAAGTTTTCAGATTGCCTCTCGGGTTTGCATCTCCAGCTGAATTGGCCATAGAATCAATTGTGTCGAGAATTTTTTTGAATTTGAGGCCTCGGGTGCGGAGTTTTTGACGTCGTCGCCCATAGCCAAATTGCGCGCACACTTGTGCGCCGATTTTACAAAGTTTACAGATTGCCTCTCGGGTTTGCATTTCCAGCTGAATTTGCCATAGAATCAATTGTGTCGAGAAAGTTTTTGAATTTGAGGCCTCAGGTGTGGAGTTTTTTACGTCGTCGCCCATAGCCAAACTTGCGGGCATGGTTGTGTGCCGTTTTTACAAAGTTTTCAGATTGCCTCCAAGGTTTGCATCCCTCACTGAATTGGCCATAGAATCAATTGTGTCGAGACGGTTTTTGAATTTCAGGCCTCGGGTGCGGAGTTTTTGACGTCGTCGCCCATAGCCAAACTTGCGCGCATGGTTGTGTGCCGTTTTTACAAAGTTTTCAGATTGCCTCCCAGGTTTGCATCCCTCACTGAATTGGCCATAGAATCAATTGTGTCGCGACAGTTTTTGAATTTGAGGCCTCGGGTGCGGAGTTTTTGACGTCGTCGCCCATAGCCAAATTGCGCGCACACTTGTGCGTCGTTTTTACAAAGTTTTCAAATTGCCTCTCAGGTTTGCACTTCCAGCTGAATTGGCCATAGAAGCAATTGTGTCGAGAAATTTTTTGAATTTGAGGCCTCGGGTGCAGAGTTTTTGACGTCGTCGCCCATAGCCAAATTGCGCGCACACTTGTGCGCCGTTTTTACAAAGTTTTCAGATTGCCTCTCGGGTTTGCACTTCCAGTTGAATTGGCCATAGAATCAATTGTGTCGAGAAAATTTTTGAATTTGAGGCCTCGGGTGCGGTGTTTTTGACGTCATCGCCTATAGCCAAACTTGCGCGCATAGTTATGTGTCGTTTTTACAAAGTTTTCAGATTGCCTCCCAGGTTTGCATCCCTCACTGAATTGGCCATAGAATCAATTGTGTCGAGACGGTTTTTGAATTAGAGGCCTAGGGTGCGGAGTTTTTGACGTCGTCGCCCATAGCCAAACTTGCGCGCATGGTTGTGTGCCATTTTTACAAAGTATTCAGATTGCTTCCCAGATTTGCATCCCTCACTGAATTGGCCATATAATCAATTGTGTCGAGACGGTTTTTGAATTTGAGGCCTCGGGTGCGGAGTTTTTGACGTCGTCGCCAATAGCTAAACTTGCGCGCATGGTTGTGTGCCATTTTTACAAAGTTTTCAGATTGCCTCCCAGGTTTGCATCCCTTACTGTGTTGGCCATATAATCAATTGTGTCGAGACGGTTTGGCCATAGAATTCAGTGCGCCGTTTTTACAAAGTTTTCAGATTGCCTCTCGGGTTTGCATTTCCAGCTGAATTGGCAATAGAATCAATTTTGTCGAGAAATTTTTTGAATTTGAGGCCTCGGGTGCAGAGTTTTTGACGTCGTCGCCCATAGCCAAACTTGCGCGCATGGTTGTGTGCCATTTTTACAAAGTTTTCAGATTGCCTCCCAGGTTTGCATCCCTCACTAAATTGGCCATAGAATCAATTGTGTCGAGACGGTTTTTGAACTTGAGGCCTCGGGTGCGGAGTTTTTGACGTCGTCGCCCATAGCCAAACTTGCGCGCATGGTTGTGTGCCGTTTTTACAAAGTTTTCAGATTGCCTCCCAGGTTTGCATCCCTCACTGAATTGGCCATAGAATCAATTGTGTCGAGACGGTTTTTGAATTTGAGGCCTCGGGTGCAGAGTTTTTGACGTCGTCGCCTATAGCCAAATTGCGCGCACACTTGTGCGCCGTTTTTACAAAGTTTTCAGATTGCCTCTCGGGTTTGCATTTCCAGCTGAATTGGCCATAGAATCAATTGTGTCGAGAATTTTTTTGAATTTGAGGCCTCGGGTGCGGAGTTTTTGACGTCGTCGCGCATAGCCAAATTGCGCGCACGCTTGTGCGCCGATTTTACAAAGTTTACAGATTGCCTCTCGGGTTTGCATTTCCAGCTGAATTTGCCATAGAATCAATTGTGTCGAGAAAGTTTTTGAATTTGAGGCCTCGGGTGTGGAGTTTTTGACGTCGTTGCCCATAGCCAAACTTGCGGGCATGGTTGTGTGCCGTTTTTACAAAGTTTTCAGATTGCCTCCCTGGTTTGCATCCCTCACTGAATTGGCCATAGAATCAATTGTGTCGAGACGGTTTTTGAATTTCAGGCCTCGGGTGCGGAGTTTTTTACGTCGTCGCCCATAGCCAAATTTGCGCGCATGGTTGTGTGCCGTTTTTACAAAGTTTTCAGATTGCCTCCCAGGTTTGCATCCCTCACTGAATTGGCCATATAATCAATTGTGTCGAGACAGTTTTTGAATTTGAGGCCTCGGGTGCGGAGTTTTTGACGTCGTCGCCCATAGCCAAATTGCGCGCACGCTTGTGCGCCGTTTTTACAAAGTTTTCAGATTGCCTCTCGGATTTGCATCTCCAGCTGAATTGGCCATAGAATCAATTGTGTCGAGAAAGTTTTTGAATTTGAGGCCTCGGGTGCGGAGTTTTTGACGTCGTCGCCCATAGCCAAACTTGCGCGCATGGTTGTGTGCCCTTTTTACAAAGTTTTCAGATTGCCTCCCAGGATTGCACCCCTCACTGAATTGGCCATAGAACAATTGTGTCGAGACGGTTTTTGAATTTGAGGCCTCGGGTGCAGAGTTTTTGACGTCGTCGCCCATAGCCAAACTTGCGCGCATGGTTGTGTGCCGTTTTTACAAAGTTTTCAAATTGCCTCCCAGGTTTGCATTCCTCACTGAATTGGCCATAGAATCAATTGTGTCGAGACGGATTTTGAATTTGAGGCCTCGGGTGCGGAGATTTTAACGTCGTCGCCCATAGCCAAATTGCGCGCACACTTGTGCGCCGTTTTTACAAAGTTTTCAGATTGCCTCTCGGGTTTGCACTTCCAGTTGAATTGGCCATAGAATCATTTGTGTCGAGAAAACTTTTGAATTTGAGGCCTCGGGTGCGGAGTTTTTGACGTCGTCGCCCATAGCCAAATTGCGTGCACACTTGTGCGCCGTTTTTACAAAGTTTTCAGATTGCCTCTCGGGTTTGCATTTCCAGCTGAATTGGCCATAGAATCAATTGTGTCGAGAAATTTTTTGAATTTGAGGCCTCGGGTGCGGAGTTTTTAACGTCGTCGCCCATAGCCAAATTGCGTGCACGCTTGTGCGCCGTTTTTACAAAGTTTTCAGATTGCCTCTCGGGTTTGCATTTCCAGCTGAATTGGCAATAGAATCAATTGTGTCGAGAAATTTTTTGAATTTGAGGCCTCGGGTGCAGAGTTTTTGACGTCGTCGCCCATAGCCAAACTTGCGCGCATGGTTGTGTGCCATTTTTACAAAGTTTTCAGATTGCCTCCCAGGTTTGCATCCCTCACTGAATTGGCCATAGAATCAATTGTGTCGAGACGGTTTTTGAACATGAGGCCTCGGGTGCGGAGTTTTTGACGTCGTCGCCCATAGCCAAACTTGCGCGCATGGTTGTGTGCCGTTTTTACAAAGTTTTCAGATTGCCTTCCAGGTTTGCATCCCTCACTGAATTGGCCATAGAATCAATTGTGTCGAGACGGTTTTTGAATTTGAGGCCTCGGGTGCAGAGTTTTTGACGTCGTCGCCTATAGCCAAATTGCGCGCACACTTGTGCGCCGTTTTTACAAAGTTTTCAGATTGCCTCTCGGGTTTGCATTTCCAGCTAAATTGGCCATAGAATCAATTGTGTCGAGAAATTTTTTGAATTTGAGGCCTCGGGTGCGGAGTTTTTGACGTCGTCGCGCATAGCCAAATTGCGCGCACGCTTGTGCGCCGATTTTACAAAGTTTACAGATTGCCTCTCGGGTTTGCATTTCCAGCTGAATTTGCCATAGAATCAATTGTGTCGAGAAAGTTTTTGAATTTGAGGCCTCGGGTGTGGAGTTTTTTACGTCGTCGCCCATAGCCAAACTTGCGGGCATGGTTGTGTGCCGTTTTTACAAAGTTTTCAGATTGCCTCCCTGGTTTGCATCCCTCACTGAATTGGCCATAGAATCAATTGTGTCGAGACGGTTTTTGAATTTCAGGCCTCGGGTGCGGAGTTTTTGACGTCGTCGCCCATAGCCAAACTTGCGCGCATGGTTGTGTGCCGTTTTTACAAAGTTTTCAAATTGCCTCCCAGGTTTGCATTCCTCACTGAATTGGCCATAGAATCAATTGTGTCGAGACGGTTTTTGAATTTGAGGCCTCGGGTGCGGAGATTTTAACGTCGTCGCCCATAGCCAAATTGCGCGCACACTTGTGCGCCGTTTTTACAAAGTTTTCAGATTGCCTCTCGGGTTTGCACTTCCAGTTGAATTGGCCATAGAATCAATTGTGTCGAGAAATTTTTTGAATTTGAGGCCTCGGGTGCGGAGTTTTTGACGTCGTCGCCCATAGCCAAATTGCGTGCACACTTGTGCGCCGTTTTTACAAAGTTTTCAGATTGCCTCTCGGGTTTGCATTGCCAGCTGAATTGGCCATAGAATCAATTGTGTCGAGAAATTTTTTGAATTTGAGGCCTCGGGTGCGGAGTTTTTAACGTCGTCGCCCATAGCCAAATTGCGTGCACGCTTGTGCGCCGTTTTTACAAAGTTTTCAGATTGCCTCTCGGGTTTGCATTTCCAGCTGAATTGGCAATAGAATCAATTTTGTCGAGAAATATTTTGAATTTGAGGCCTCGGGTGCAGAGTTTTTGACGTCGTCGCCCATAGCCAAACTTGCTCGCATGGTTGTGTGCCATTTTTACAAAGTTTTCAGATTGCCTCCCAGGTTTGCATCCCTCACTAAATTGGCCATAGAATCAATTGTGTCGAGACGGTTTTTGAACTTGAGGCCTCGGGTGCGGAGTTTTTGACGTCGTCGCCCATAGCCAAACTTGCGCGCATGGTTGTGTGCCGTTTTTACAAAGTTTTCAGATTGCCTCCCAGGTTTGCATCCCTCACTGAATTGGCCATAGAATCAATTGTGTCGAGACGGTTTTTGAATTTGAGGCCTCGGGTGCAGAGTTTTTGACGTCGTCGCCTATAGCCAAATTGCGCGCACACTTGTGCGCCGTTTTTACAAAGTTTTCAGATTGCCTCTCGGGTTTGCATTTCCAGCTGAATTGGCCATATAATCAATTGTGTCGAGAAATTTTTTGAATTTGAGGCCTCGGGTGCGGAGTTTTTGACGTCGTCGCGCATAGCCAAATTGCGCGCACGCTTGTGCGCCGATTTTACAAAGTTTACAGATTGCCTCTCGGGTTTGCATTTCCAGCTGAATTTGCCATAGAATCAATTGTGTCGAGAAAGTTTTTGAATTTGAGGCCTCGGGAGTGGAGTTTTTGACGTCGTCGCCCATAGCCAAACTTGCGGGCATGGTTGTGTGCCGTTTTTACAAAGTTTTCAGATTGCCTCCCTGGTTTGCATCCCTCACTGAATTGGCCATAGAATCAATTGTGTCGAGACGGTTTTTGAATTTCAGGCCTCGGGTGCGGAGGTTTTTACGTCGTCGCCCATAGCCAAATTTGCGCGCATGGTTGTGTGCCGTTTTTACAAAGTTTTCAGATTGCCTCCCAGGTTTGCATCCCTCACTGAATTGGCCATATAATCAATTGTGTCGAGACAGTTTTTGAATTTGAGGCCTCGGGTGCGGAGTTTTTGACGTCGTCGCCCATAGCCAAATTGCGCGCACACTTGTGCGCCGTTTTTACAAAGTTTTCAGATTACCTCTCGGGTTTGCATTTCCAGCTGAATTGGCCGTAGAATCAATTGTGTCGAGAAATTTTTTGAATTTGAGGCCTCGGGTGCGGAGTTTTTGACGTCGTCGCCCATAGCCAAACTTGCGCGCATGGTTGTGTGCCCTTTTTACAAAGTTTTCAGATTGCCTCCCAGGATTGCACCCCTCACCGAATTGGCCATAGAACAATTGTGTCGAGACGGTTTTTGAATTTGAGGCCTCGGGTGCAGAGTTTTTGACGTCGTCGCCCATAGCCAAACTTGCGCGCATGGTTGTGTGCCGTTTTTACAAAGTTTTCAAATTGCCTCCCAGGTTTGCATCCCTCACTGAATTGGCCATAGAATCAATTGTGTCGAGACGGTTTTTGAATTTGAGGCCTCGGGTGCAGAGTTTTTGACGTCGTCGCCTATAGCCAAATTGCGCGCACACTTGTGCGCCGTTTTTACAAAGTTTTCAGATTGCCTCTCGGGTTTGCATTTCCAGCTGAATTGGCCATATAATCAATTGTGTCGAGAAATTTTTTGAATTTGAGGCCTCGGGTGCGGAGTTTTTGACGTCGTCGCGCATAGCCAAATTGCGCGCACGCTTGTGCGCCGATTTTACAAAGTTTACAGATTGCCTCTCGGGTTTGCATTTCCAGCTGAATTTGCCATAGAATCAATTGTGTCGAGAAAGTTTTTGAATTTGAGGCCTCGGGAGTGGAGTTTTTGACGTCGTCGCCCATAGCCAAACTTGCGGGCATGGTTGTGTGCCGTTTTTACAAAGTTTTCAGATTGCCTCCCTGGTTTGCATCCCTCACTGAATTGGCCATAGAATCAATTGTGTCGAGACGGTTTTTGACTTTCAGGCCTCGGGTGCGGAGTTTTTTACGTCGTCGCCCATAGCCAAATTTGCGCGCATGGTTGTGTGCCGTTTTTACAAAGTTTTCAGATTGCCTCCCAGGTTTGCATCCCTCACTGAATTGGCCATATAATCAATTGTGTCGAGACAGTTTTTGAATTTGAGGCCTCGGGTACGGAGTTTTTGACGTCGTCGCCCATAGCCAAACTTGCGCGCATGGTTGTTTGCCGTTTTTACAAAGTTTTCAGATTGCCTCCCAGGTTTGCATCCCTCACTGAATTGGCCATAGAATCAATTGTGTCGAGACGGTTTTTGAATTTGAGGCCTCGGGTGCAGAGTTTTTGACGTCGTCGCCTATAGCCAAATTGCGCGCACACTTGTGCGCCGTTTTTACAAAGTTTTCAGATTGCCTCTCGGGTTTGCATTTCCAGCTAAATTGGCCATAGAATCAATTGTGTCGAGAAATTTTTTGAATTTGAGGCCTCGGGTGCGGAGTTTTTGACGTCGTCGCGCATAGCCAAATTGCGCGCACGCTTGTGCGCCGATTTTACAAAGTTTACAGATTGCCTCTCGGGTTTGCATCTCCAGCTGAATTTGCCATAGAATCAATTGTGTCGAGAAAGTTTTTGAATTTGAGGCCTCGGGTGTGGAGTTTTTGACGTCGTCGCCCATAGCCAAACTTGCGGGCATGGTTGTGTGCCGTTTTTACAAAGTTTTCAGATTGCCTCCCTGGTTTGCATCCCTCACTGAATTGGCCATAGAATCAATTGTGTCGAGACGGTTTTTGAATTTCAGGCCTCGGGTGCGGAGTTTTTTACGTCGTCGCCCATAGCCAAATTTGCGCGCATGGTTGTGTGCCGTTTTTACAAAGTTTTCAGATTGCCTCCCAGGTTTGCATCCCTCACTGAATTGGCCATATAATCAATTGTGTCGAGACAGTTTTTGAATTTGAGGCCTCGGGTGCGGAGTTTTTGACGTCGTCGCCCATAGCCAAATTGCGCGCACACTTGTGCGCCGTTTTTACAAAGTTTTCAGATTACCTCTCGGGTTTGCATTTCCAGCTGAATTGGCCGTAGAATCAATTGTGTCGAGAAATTTTTTGAATTTGAGGCCTCGGGTGCGGAGTTTTTGACGTCGTCGCCCATAGCCAAACTTGCGCGCATGGTTGTGTGCCCTTTTTACAAAGTTTTCAGATTGCCTCCCAGGATTGCACCCCTCACCGAATTGGCCATAGAACAATTGTGTCGAGACGGTTTTTGAATTTGAGGCCTCGGGTGCAGAGTTTTTGACGTCGTCGCCCATAGCCAAACTTGCGCGCATGGTTGTGTGCCGTTTTTACAAAGTTTTCAAATTGCCTCCCAGGTTTGCATCCCTCACTGAATTGGCCATAGAATCAATTGTGTCGAGACGGTTTTTGAATTTGAGGCCTCGGGTGCGGAGATTTTAACGTCGTCGCCCATAGCCAAATTGCGCGCACACTTGTGCGCCGTTTTTACAAAGTTTTCAGATTGCCTCTCGGGTTTGCACATCCAGTTGAATTGGCCATAGAATCAATTGTGTCGAGAAATTTTTTGAATTTGAGGCCTCGGGTGCGGAGTTTTTGACGTCGTCGCCCATAGCCAAATTGCGTGCACACTTGTGCGCCGTTTTTACAAAGTTTTCAGATTGCCTCTCGGGTTTGCATTACCAGCTGAATTGGCCATAGAATCAATTGTGTCGAGAAATTTTTTGAATTTGAGGCCTCGGGTGCGGAGTTTTTAACGTCGTCGCCCATAGCCAAATTGCGTGCACGCTTGTGCGCCGTTTTTACAAAGTTTTCAGATTGCCTCTCGGGTTTGCATTTCCAGCTGAATTGGCAATAGAATCAATTGTGTCGAGAAATTTTTTGAATTTGAGGCCTCGGGTGCAGAGTTTTTGACGTCGTCACCCATAGCCAAACTTGCGCGCATGGTTGTGTGCCATTTTTACAAAGTTTTCAGATTGCCTCCCAGGTTTGCATCCCTCACTGAATTGGCCATAGAATCAATTGTGTCGAGACGGTTTTTGAACTTGAGGCCTCGGGTACGGAGTTTTTGACGTCGTCGCCCATAGCCAAACTTGCGCGCATGGTTGTTTGCCGTTTTTACAAAGTTTTCAGATTGCCTCCCAGGTTTGCATCCCTCACTGAATTGGCCATAGAATCAATTGTGTCGAGACGGTTTTTGAATTTGAGGCCTCGGGTGCAGAGTTTTTGACGTCGTCGCCTATAGCCAAATTGCGCGCACACTTGTGCGCCGTTTTTACAAAGTTTTCAGATTACCTCTCGGGTTTGCATTTCCAGCTAAATTGGCCATAGAATCAATTGTGTCGAGAAATTTTTTGAATTTGAGGCCTCGGGTGCGGAGTTTTTGACGTCGTCGCGCATAGCCAAATTGCGCGCACGCTTGTGCGCCGATTTTACAAAGTTTACAGATTGCCTCTCGGGTTTGCATCTCCAGCTGAATTTGCCATAGAATCAATTGTGTCGAGAAAGTTTTTGAATTTGAGGCCTCGGGTGTGGAGTTTTTGACGTCGTCGCCCATAGCCAAACTTGCGGGCATGGTTGTGTGCCGTTTTTACAAAGTTTTCAGATTGCCTCCCAGGTTTGCATCCCTCACTAAATTGGCCATAGAATCAATTGTGTCGAGACGGTTTTTGAACTTGAGGCCTCGGGTGCGGAGTTTTTGACGTCGTCGCCCATAGCCAAACTTGCGCGCATGGTTGTGTGCCGTTTTTACAAAGTTTTCAGATTGCCTCCCAGGTTTGCATCCCTCACTGAATTGGCCATAGAATCAATTGTGTCGAGACGGTTTTTGAATTTGAGGCCTCGGGTGCAGAGTTTTTGACGTCGTCGCCTATAGCCAAATTGCGCGCACACTTGTGCGCCGTTTTTACAAAGTTTTCAGATTACCTCTCGGGTTTGCATTTCCAGCTAAATTGGCCATAGAATCAATTGTGTCGAGAAATTTTTTGAATTTGAGGCCTCGGGTGCGGAGTTTTTGACGTCGTCGCGCATAGCCAAATTGCGCGCACGCTTGTGCGCCGATTTTACAAAGTTTACAGATTGCCTCTCGGGTTTGCATCTCCAGCTGAATTTGCCATAGAATCAATTGTGTCGAGAAAGTTTTTGAATTTGAGGCCTCGGGTGTGGAGTTTTTGACGTCGTCGCCCATAGCCAAACTTGCGGGCATGGTTGTGTGCCGTTTTTACAAAGTTTTCAGATTGCCTCCCAGGTTTGCATCCCTCACTAAATTGGCCATAGAATCAATTGTGTCGAGACGGTTTTTGAACTTGAGGCCTCGGGTGCGGAGTTTTTGACGTCGTCGCCCATAGCCAAACTTGCGCGCATGGTTGTGTGCCGTTTTTACAAAGTTTTCAGATTGCCTCCCAGGTTTGCATCCCTCACTGAATTGGCCATAAAATCAATTGTGTCGAGACGGTTTTTGAATTTGAGGCCTCGGGTGCAGAGTTTTTGACGTCGTCGCCTATAGCCAAATTGCGCGCACACTTGTGCGCCGTTTTTACAAAGTTTTCAGATTGCCTCTCGGGTTTGCATTTCCAGCTGAATTGGCCATAGAATCAATTGTGTCGAGAAATTTTTTGAATTTGAGGCCTCGGGTGCGGAGTTTTTGACGTCGTCGCGCATAGCCAAATTGCGCGCACGCTTGTGCGCCGATTTTACAAAGTTTACAGATTGCCTCTCGGGTTTGCATTTCCAGCTGAATTTTCCATAGAATCAATTGTGTCGAGAAAGTTTTTGAATTTGAGGCCTCGGGTGTGGAGTTTTTGACGTCGTCGCCCATAGCCAAACTTGCGGGCATGGTTGTGTGCCGATTTTACAAAGTTTTCAGATTGCCTCCCTGGTTTGCATCCCTCACTGAATTGGCCATAGAATCAATTGTGTCGAGACGGTTTTTGAATTTCAGGCCTCGGGTGCGGAGTTTTTTACGTCGTCGCCCATAGCCAAATTTGCGCGCATGGTTGTGTGCCGTTTTTACAAAGTTTTCAGATTGCCTCCCAGGTTTGCATCCCTCACTGAATTGGCCATATAATCAATTGTGTCGAGACAGTTTTTGAATTTGAGGCCTCGGGTGCGGAGTTTTTGACGTCGTCGCCCATAGCCAAATTGCGCGCACACTTGTGCGCCGTTTTTACAAAGTTTTCAGATTACCTCTCGGGTTTGCATTTCCAGCTGAATTGGCCGTAGAATCAATTGTGTCGAGAAATTTTTTGAATTTGAGGCCTCGGGTGCGGAGTTTTTGACGTCGTAACCCATAGCCAAATTGCGCGCACGCTTGTGCGCCGTTTTTACAAAGTTTTCAGATTGCCTCTCGGATTTGCATCTCCAGCTGAATTGGCCATAGAATCAATTGTGTCGAGAAAGTTTTTGAATTTGAGGCCTCGGGTGCGGAGTTTTTGACGTCGTCGCCCATAGCCAAACTTGCGCGCATGGTTGTGTGCCCTTTTTACAAAGTTTTCAGATTGCCTCCCAGGATTGCACCCCTCACTGAATTGGCCATAGAACAATTGTGTCGAGACGGTTTTTGAATTTGAGGCCTCGGGTGCAGAGTTTTTGACGTCGTCGCCCATAGCCAAACTTGCGCGCATGGTTGTGTGCCGTTTTTACAAAGTTTTCAAATTCTCTCCCAGGTTTGCATTCCTCACTGAATTGGCCATAGAATCAATTGTGTCGAGACAGTTTTTGAATTTGAGGCCTCGGGTGCGGAGATTTTAACGTCGTCGCCCATAGCCAAATTGCGCGCACACTTGTGCGCCGTTTTTACAAAGTTTTCAGATTGCCTCTCGGGTTTGCACTTCCAGTTGAATTGGCCATAGAATCATTTGTGTCGAGAAAACTTTTGAATTTGAGGCCTCGGGTGCGGAGTTTTTGACGTCGTCGCCCATAGCCAAATTGCGTGCACACTTGTGCACCGTTTTTACAAAGTTTTCAGATTGCCTCTCGGGTTTGCATTTCCAGCTGAATTGGCCATAGAATCAATTGTGTCGAGAAATTTTTTGAATTTGAGGCCTCGGGTGCGGAGTTTTTAACGTCGTCGCCCATAGCCAAATTGCGTGCACGCTTGTGCGCCGTTTTTACAAAGTTTTCAGATTGCCTCTCGGGTTTGCATTTCCAGCTGAATTGGCAATAGAATCAATTGTGTCGAGAAATTTTTTGAATTTGAGGCCTCGGGTGCAGAGTTTTTGACGTCGTCGCCCATAGCCAAACTTGCGCGCATGGTTGTGTGCCATTTTTACAAAGTTTTCAGATTGCCTCCCAGGTTTGCATCCCTCACTGAATTGGCCATAGAATCAATTGTGTTGAGACGGTTTTGAACATGAGGCCTCGGGTGCGGAGTTTTTAACGTCGTCGCCCATAGCCAAACTTGCGCGCATGGTTGTGTGCCGTTTTTACAAAGTTTTCAGATTGCCTCCCAGGTTTGCATCCCTCACTGAATTGGCCATAGAATCAATTGTGTCGAGACGGTTTTTGAATTTGAGGCCTCGGGTGCAGAGTTTTTGACGTCGTCGCCTATAGCCAAATTGCGCGCACACTTGTGCGCCGTTTTTACAAAGTTTTCAGATTGCCTCTCGGGTTTGCATTTCCAGCTAAATTGGCCATAGAATCAATTGTGTCGAGAAATTTTTTGAATTTGAGGCCTCGGGTGCGGAGTTTTTGACGTCGTCGCGCATAGCCAAATTGCGCGCACGCTTGTGCGCCGATTTTACAAAGTTTACAGATTGCCTCTCGAGTTTGCATTTCCAGCTGAATTTGCCATAGAATCAATTGTGTCGAGAAAGTTTTTGAATTTGAGGCCTCGGGTGTGGAGTTTTTTACGTCGTCGCCCATAGCCAAACTTGCGGGCATGGTTGTGTGCCGTTTTTACAAAGTTTTCAGATTGCCTCCCTGGTTTGCATCCCTCACTGAATTGGCCATAGAATCAATTGTGTCGAGACGGTTTTTGAATTTCAGGCCTCGGGTGCGGAGTTTTTGACGTCGTCGCCCATAGCCAAACTTGCGCGCATGGTTGTGTGCCGTTTTTACAAAGTTTTCAAATTGCCTCCCAGGTTTGCATTCCTCACTGAATTGGCCATAGAATCAATTGTGTCGAGACGGTTTTTGAATTTGAGGCCTCGGGTGCGGAGATTTTAACGTCGTCGCCCATAGCCAAATTGCGCGCACACTTGTGCGCCGTTTTTACAAAGTTTTCAGATTGCCTCTCGGGTTTGCACTTCCAGTTGAATTGGCCATAGAATCAATTGTGTCGAGAAATTTTTTGAATTTGAGGCCTCGGGTGCGGAGTTTTTGACGTCGTCGCCCATAGCCAAATTGCGTGCACACTTGTGCGCCGTTTTTACAAAGTTTTCAGATTGCCTCTCGGGTTTGCATTGCCAGCTGAATTGGCCATAGAATCAATTGTGTCGAGAAATTTTTTGAATTTGAGGCCTCGGGTGCGGAGTTTTTAACGTCGTCGCCCATAGCCAAATTGCGTGCACGCTTGTGCGCCGTTTTTACAAAGTTTTCAGATTGCCTCTCGGGTTTGCATTTCCAGCTGAATTGGCAATAGAATCAATTTTGTCGAGAAATTTTTTGAATTTGAGGCCTCGGGTGCAGAGTTTTTGACGTCGTCGCCCATAGCCAAACTTGCGCGCATGGTTGTGTGCCATTTTTACAAAGTTTTAAGATTGCCTCCCAGGTTTGCATCCCTCACTAAATTGGCCATAGAATCAATTGTGTCGAGACGGTTTTTGAACTTGAGGCCTCGGGTGCGGAGTTTTTGACGTCGTCGCCCATAGCCAAACTTGCGCGCATGGTTGTGTGCCGTTTTTACAAAGTTTTCAGATTGCCTCCCAGGTTTGCATCCCTCACTGAATTGGCCATAGAATCAATTGTGTCGAGACGGTTTTTGAATTTGAGGCCTCGGGTGCAGAGTTTTTGACGTCGTCGCCTATAGCCAAATTGCGCGCACACTTGTGCGCCGTTTTTACAAAGTTTTCAGATTGCCTCTCGGGTTTGCATTTCCAGCTGAATTGGCCATATAATCAATTGTGTCGAGAAATTTTTTGAATTTGAGGCCTCGGGTGCGGAGTTTTTGACGTCGTCGCGCATAGCCAAATTGCGCGCACGCTTGTGCGCCGATTTTACAAAGTTTACAGATTGCCTCTCGGGTTTGCATTTCCAGCTGAATTTGCCATAGAATCAATTGTGTCGAGAAAGTTTTTGAATTTGAGGCCTCGGGTGTGGAGTTTTTGACGTCGTCGCCCATAGCCAAACTTGCGGGCATGGTTGTGTGCCGTTTTTACAAAGTTTTCAGATTGCCTCCCTGGTTTGCATCCCTCACTGAATTGGCCATAGAATCAATTGTGTCGAGACGGTTTTTGAATTTCAGGCCTCGGGTGCGGAGTTTTTTACGTCGTCGCCCATAGCCAAATTTGCGCGCATGGTTGTGTGCCGTTTTTACAAAGTTTTCAGATTGCCTCCCAGGTTTGCATCCCTCACTGAATTGGCCATATAATCAATTGTGTCGAGACAGTTTTTGAATTTGAGGCCTCGGGTGCGGAGTTTTTGACGTCGTCGCCCATAGCCAAATTGCGCGCACACTTGTGCGCCGTTTTTACAAAGTTTTCAGATTACCTCTCGGGTTTGCATTTCCAGCTGAATTGGCTGTAGAATCAATTGTGTCGAGAAATTTTTTGAATTTGAGGCCTCGGGTGCGGAGTTTTTGACGTCGTCGCCCATAGCCAAACTTGCGCGCATGGTTGTGTGCCCTTTTTACAAAGTTTTCAGATTGCCTCCCAGGATTGCACCCCTCACTGAATTGGCCATAGAACAATTGTGTCGAGACGGTTTTTGAATTTGAGGCCTCGGGTGCAGAGTTTTTGACGTCGTCGCCCATAGCCAAACTTGCGCGCATGGTTGTGTGCCGTTTTTACAAAGTTTTCAAATTGCCTCCCAGGTTTGCATTCCTCACTGAATTGGCCATAGAATCAATTGTGTCGAGACGGTTTTTGAATTTGAGGCCTCGGGTGCGGAGATTTTAACGTCGTCGCCCATAGCCAAATTGCGCGCACACTTGTGCGCCGTTTTTACAAAGTTTTCAGATTGCCTCTCGGGTTTGCACTTCCAGTTGAATTGGCCATAGAATCAATTGTGTCGAGAAATTTTTTGAATTTGAGGCCTCGGGTGCGGAGTTTTTGACGTCGTCGCCCATAGCCAAATTGCGCGCACACTTGTGCGCCGTTTTTACAAAGTTTTCAGATTGCCTCTCGGGTTTGCACTTCCAGCTGAATTGGCCATAGAATCAATTGTGTTGAGAAAATTTTTGAATTTGAGGCCTCGGGTGCGGAGTTTTTGACGTCGTCGCCCATAGCCAAACTTGCGCACATGGTTGTGTGCCGTTTTTACAAAGTTTTCAGATTGGCTCCTAGGTTTGCATCCCTCACTGAATTGGCCATAGAATCAATTGTGTCGAGACAGTTTTTGAATTTGAGGCCTCGGGTGCGGAGTTTTTGACGTCGTCGCCCATAGCCAAATTGCGCGCACACTTGTGCGTCGTTTTTACAAAGTTTTCAAATTGCCTCTCAGGTTTGCACTTCCAGCTGAATTGGCCATAGAAGCAATTGTGTCGAGAAATTTTTTGAATTTGAGGCCTCGGGTGCGGAGTTTTTGACGTCGTCGCCCATAGCCAAATTGCGCGCACACTTGTGCGTCGTTTTTACAAAGTTTTCAAATTGCCTCTCAGGTTTGCACTTCCAGCTGAATTGGCCATAGAAGCAATTGTGTCGAGAAATTTTTTGAATTTGAGGCCTCGGGTGCAGAGTTTTTGACGTCGTCGCCCATAGCCAAATTGCGCGCACACTTGTGCGCCGTTTTTACAAAGTTTTCAGATTGCCTCTCGGGTTTGCACTTCCAGCTGAATTGGCCATAGAAGCAATTGTGTCGAGAAATTTTTTGAATTTGAGGCCTCGGGTGCAGAGTTTTTGACGTCGTCGCCCATAGCCAAATTGCGCGCACACTTGTGCGCCGTTTTTACAAAGTTTTCAGATTGCCTCTCGGGTTTGCACTTCCAGTTGAATTGGCCATAGAATCAATTGTGTCAAGAAAATTTTTGAATTTGAGGCCTCGGGTGCGGTGTTTTTGACGTCGTCGCCTATAGCCAAACTTGCGCGCATAGTTATGTGTCGTTTTTACAAAGTTTTCAGATTGCCTCCCAGGTTTGCATCCCTCACTGAATTGGCCATAGAATCAATTGTGTCGAGACGGTTTTTGAATTAGAGGCCTAGGGTGCGGAGTTTTTGACGTCGTCGCCCATAGCCAAACTTGCGCGCATGGTTGTGTGCCATTTTTACAACGTATTCAGATTGCCTCCCAGATTTGCATCCCTCACTGAATTGGCCATATATTCAATTGTGTCTAAACGGTTTTTGAATTTGAGGCCTCGGGTGCGGAGTTTTTGACGTCGTCGCCAATAGCTAAACTTGCGCGCATGGTTGTGTGCCGTTTTTACAAAGTTTTCAGATTGCCTCCTAGGTTTGCATCCCTTACTGAGTTGGCCATATAATCAATTGTGTCGAGACGGTTTTTGAATTTGAGGCCTCGGGTGCGGAGTTTTTGACGTCATCGCCCATAGCCAAATTGCGCGCACACTTGTGCGCCGTTTTTACAAAGTTTTCAGATTGCCTCTCGGGTTTGCACTTCCAGCTGAATTGGCCATAGAATCAATTGTGTCGAGAAATTTTTTGAATTTGAGGCCTCGGGTGCGGAGTTTTTGACGTCGTCGCCCAAAGCCAAATTGCGCGCACGCTTGTGCGCCGTTTTTACAAAGTTTTCAGATTGCCTCTCGGGTTTCTAATTCCAGCTGAATTGGCCATAGAATCAATTGTGTCGAGAAATTTTTTGAATTTGAGGCCTCGGGTGCGGAGTTTTTGACGTCGTCGCGCATAGCCAAATTGCACGCACGCTTGTGCGCCGATTTTACAAAGTTTACAGATTGCCTCTCGGGTTTGCATTTCCAGCTGAATTGGCCATAGAATCAATTGTGTCGAGAAAGTTTTTGAATTTGAGGCCTCGGGTGCGGAGTTTTTGACGTCGTCGCCCATAGCCAAACTTGCTGGCATGGTTGTGTGCTGTTTTTACAAAGTTTTCAGATTGCCTCCCAGGTTTGCATCCCTCATTGAATTGGCCATAGAATCAATTGTGTCGAGATGGTTTTTGAATTTCAGGCCTCGGGTGCGGAGTTTTTGATGTCGTCGCCCATAGCCAAATTGCGCGCACACTTGTGCGTCGTTTTTACAAAGTTTTCAAATTGCCTCTCGGGTTTGCACTTCCAGCTGAATTGGCAATTGAAGCAATTGTGTCGAGAAAATTTTTGAATTTGAGGCCTCGGGTGCAGAGTTTTTGACGTCGTCGCCCATAGCCAAATTGCGCGCACACTTGTGCGCCGTTTTTACAAAGTTTTCAGATTGTCTCTCGGGTTTGCATCTCCAGCTGAATTGGCCATAGAATCAATTGTGTCGAGAATTTTTTTGAATTTGAGGCCTCGGGTGCGGAGTTTTTGACGTCGTCGCCCATAGCCAAATTGCGCGCACACTTGTGCGCCGATTTTACAAAGTTTACAGATTGCCTCTCGGGTTTGCATTTCCAGCTGAATTTGCCATAGAATCAATTGTGTCGAGAAAGTTTTTGAATTTGAGGCCTCAGGTGTGGAGTTTTTTACGTCGTCGCCCATAGCCAAACTTGCGGGCATGGTTGTGTGCCGTTTTTACAAAGTTTTCAGATTGCCTCCAAGGTTTGCATCCCTCACTGAATTGGCCATAGAATCAATTGTGTCGAGACGGTTTTTGAATTTCAGGCCTAGGGTGCGGAGTTTTTGACGTCGTCGCCCATAGCCAAACTTGCGCGCATGGTTGTGTGCCATTTTTACAACGTATTCAGATTGCCTCCCAGATTTGCATCCCTCACTGAATTGGCCATATAATCAATTGTGTCTAAACGGTTTTTGAATTTGAGGCCTCGGGTGCGGAGTTTTTGACGTCGTCGCCAATAGCTAAACTTGCGCGCATGGTTGTGTGCCGTTTTTACAAAGTTTTCAGATTGCCTCCTAGGTTTGCATCCCTTACTGAGTTGGCCATATAATCAATTGTGTCGAGACGGTTTTTGAATTTGAGGCCTCGGGTGCGGAGTTTTTGACGTCATCGCCCATAGCCAAATTGCGCGCACACTTGTGCGCCGTTTTTACAAAGTTTTCAGATTGCCTCTCGGGTTTGCACTTCCAGCTGAATTGGCCATAGAATCAATTGTGTCGAGAAATTTTTTGAATTTGAGGCCTCGGGTGCGGAGTTTTTGACGTCGTCGCCCAAAGCCAAATTGCGCGCACGCTTGTGCGCCGTTTTTACAAAGTTTTCAGATTGCCTCTCGGGTTTCTAATTCCAGCTGAATTGGCCATAGAATCAATTGTGTCGAGAAATTTTTTGAATTTGAGGCCTCGGGTGCGGAGTTTTTGACGTCGTCGCGCATAGCCAAATTGCACGCACGCTTGTGCGCCGATTTTACAAAGTTTACAGATTGCCTCTCGGGTTTGCATTTCCAGCTGAATTGGCCATAGAATCAATTGTGTCGAGAAAGTTTTTGAATTTGAGGCCTCGGGTGCGGAGTTTTTGACGTCGTCGCCCATAGCCAAACTTGCTGGCATGGTTGTGTGCTGTTTTTACAAAGTTTTCAGATTGCCTCCCAGGTTTGCATCCCTCATTGAATTGGCCATAGAATCAATTATGTCGAGATGGTTTTTGAATTTCAGGCCTCGGGTGCGGAGTTTTTGATGTCGTCGCCCATAGCCAAATTGCGCGCACACTTGTGCGTCGTTTTTACAAAGTTTTCAAATTGCCTCTCGGGTTTGCACTTCCAGCTGAATTGGCAATTGAAGCAATTGTGTCGAGAAAATTTTTGAATTTGAGGCCTCGGGTGCAGAGTTTTTGACGTCGTCGCCCATAGCCAAATTGCGCGCACACTTGTGCGCCGTTTTTACAAAGTTTTCAGATTGCCTCTCGGGTTTGCATCTCCAGCTGAATTGGCCATAGAATCAATTGTGTCGAGAATTTTTTTGAATTTGAGGCCTCGGGTGCGGAGTTTTTGACGTCGTCGCCCATAGCCAAATTGCGCGCACACTTGTGCGCCGATTTTACAAAGTTTACAGATTGCCTCTCGGGTTTGCATTTCCAGCTGAATTTGCCATAGAATCAATTGTGTCGAGAAAGTTTTTGAATTTGAGGCCTCAGGTGTGGAGTTTTTTACGTCGTCGCCCATAGCCAAACTTGCGGGCATGGTTGTGTGCCGTTTTTACAAAGTTTTCAGATTGCCTCCAAGGTTTGCATCCCTCACTGAATTGGCCATAGAATCAATTGTGTCGCGACGGTTTTTGAATTTCAGGCCTCGGGTGCGGAGTTTTTGACGTCGTCGCCCATAGCCAAACTTGCGCGCATGGTTGTGTGCCGTTTTTACAAAGTTTTCAGATTGCCTCCCAGGTTTGCATCCCTCACTGAATTGGCCATAGAATCAATTGTGTCGCGACAGTTTTTGAATTTGAGGCCTCGGGTGCGGAGTTTTTGACGTCGTCGCCCATAGCCAAATTGCGCGCACACTTGTGCGTCGTTTTTACAAAGTTTTCAAATTGCCTCTCAGGTTTGCACTTCCAGCTGAATTGGCCATAGAAGCAATTGTGTCGAGAAATTTTTTGAATTTGAGGCCTCGGGTGTAGAGTTTTTGACGTCGTCGCCCATAGCCAAATTGCGCGCACACTTGTGCGCCGTTTTTACAAAGTTTTCAGATTGCCTCTCGGGTTTGCACTTCCAGTTGAATTGGCCATAGAATCAATTGTGTCGAGAAAATTTTTGAATTTGAGGCCTCGGGTGCGGTGTTTTTGACGTCGTCGCCTATAGCCAAACTTGCGCGCATAGTTATGTGTCGTTTTTACAAAGTTTTCAGATTGCCTCCCAGGTTTGCATCCCTCACTGAATTGGCCATAGAATCAATTGTGTCGAGACGGTTTTTGAATTAGAGGCCTAGGGTGCGGAGTTTTTGACGTCGTCGCCCATAGCCAAACTTGCGCGCATGGTTGTGTGCCATTTTTACAAAGTATTCAGATTGCTTCCCAGATTTGCATCCCTCACTGAATTGGCCATATAATCAATTGTGTCGAGACGGTTTTTGAATTTGAGGCCTCGGGTGCGGAGTTTTTGACGTCGTCGCCAATAGCTAAACTTGCGCGCATGGTTGTGTGCCATTTTTACAAAGTTTTCAGATTGCCTCCCAGGTTTGCATCCCTTACTGTGTTGGCCATATAATCAATTGTGTCGAGACGGTTTGGCCATAGAATTCAGTGCGCCGTTTTTACAAAGTTTTCAGATTGCCTCTCGGGTTTGCATTTCCAGCTGAATTGGCAATAGAATCAATTTTGTCGAGAAATTTTTTGAATTTGAGGCCTCGGGTGCAGAGTTTTTGACGTCGTCGCCCATAGCCAAACTTGCGCGCATGGTTGTGTGCCATTTTTACAAAGTTTTCAGATTGCCTCCCAGGTTTGCATCCCTCACTAAATTGGCCATAGAATCAATTGTGTCGAGACGGTTTTTGAACTTGAGGCCTCGGGTGCGGAGTTTTTGACGTCGTCGCCCATAGCCAAACTTGCGCGCATGGTTGTGTGCCGTTTTTACAAAGTTTTCAGATTGCCTCCCAGGTTTGCATCCCTCACTGAATTGGCCATAGAATCAATTGTGTCGAGACGGTTTTTGAATTTGAGGCCTCGGGTGCAGAGTTTTTGACGTCGTCGCCTATAGCCAAATTGCGCGCACACTTGTGCGCCGTTTTTACAAAGTTTTCAGATTGCCTCTCGGGTTTGCATTTCCAGCTGAATTGGCCATAGAATCAATTGTGTCGAGAATTTTTTTGAATTTGAGGCCTCGGGTGCGGAGTTTTTGACGTCGTCGCGCATAGCCAAATTGCGCGCACGCTTGTGCGCCGATTTTACAAAGTTTACAGATTGCCTCTCGGGTTTGCATTTCCAGCTGAATTTGCCATAGAATCAATTGTGTCGAGAAAGTTTTTGAATTTGAGGCCTCGGGTGTGGAGTTTTTGACGTCGTTGCCCATAGCCAAACTTGCGGGCATGGTTGTGTGCCGTTTTTACAAAGTTTTCAGATTGCCTCCCTGGTTTGCATCCCTCACTGAATTGGCCATAGAATCAATTGTGTCGAGACGGTTTTTGAATTTCAGGCCTCGGGTGCGGAGTTTTTTACGTCGTCGCCCATAGCCAAATTTGCGCGCATGGTTGTGTGCCGTTTTTACAAAGTTTTCAGATTGCCTCCCAGGTTTGCATCCCTCACTGAATTGGCCATATAATCAATTGTGTCGAGACAGTTTTTGAATTTGAGGCCTCGGGTGCGGAGTTTTTGACGTCGTCGCCCATAGCCAAATTGCGCGCACACTTGTGCGCCGTTTTTACAAAGTTTTCAGATTACCTCTCGGGTTTGCATTTCCAGCTGAATTGGCCGTAGAATCAATTGTGTCGAGAAATTTTTTGAATTTGAGGCCTCGGGTGCGGAGTTTTTGACGTCGTAACCCATAGCCAAATTGCGCGCACGCTTGTGCGCCGTTTTTACAAAGTTTTCAGATTGCCTCTCGGATTTGCATCTCCAGCTGAATTGGCCATAGAATCAATTGTGTCGAGAAAGTTTTTGAATTTGAGGCCTCGGGTGCGGAGTTTTTGACGTCGTCGCCCATAGCCAAACTTGCGCGCATGGTTGTGTGCCCTTTTTACAAAGTTTTCAGATTGCCTCCCAGGATTGCACCCCTCACTGAATTGGCCATAGAACAATTGTGTCGAGACGGTTTTTGAATTTGAGGCCTCGGGTGCAGAGTTTTTGACGTCGTCGCCCATAGCCAAACTTGCGCGCATGGTTGTGTGCCGTTTTTACAAAGTTTTCAAATTGCCTCCCAGGTTTGCATTCCTCACTGAATTGGCCATAGAATCAATTGTGTCGAGACGGATTTTGAATTTGAGGCCTCGGGTGCGGAGATTTTAACGTCGTCGCCCATAGCCAAATTGCGCGCACACTTGTGCGCCGTTTTTACAAAGTTTTCAGATTGCCTCTCGGGTTTGCACTTCCAGTTGAATTGGCCATAGAATCATTTGTGTCGAGAAAACTTTTGAATTTGAGGCCTCGGGTGCGGAGTTTTTGACGTCGTCGCCCATAGCCAAATTGCGTGCACACTTGTGCGCCGTTTTTACAAAGTTTTCAGATTGCCTCTCGGGTTTGCATTTCCAGCTGAATTGGCCATAGAATCAATTGTGTCGAGAAATTTTTTGAATTTGAGGCCTCGGGTGCGGAGTTTTTAACGTCGTCGCCCATAGCCAAATTGCGTGCACGCTTGTGCGCCGTTTTTACAAAGTTTTCAGATTGCCTCTCGGGTTTGCATTTCCAGCTGAATTGGCAATAGAATCAATTGTGTCGAGAAATTTTTTGAATTTGAGGCCTCGGGTGCAGAGTTTTTGACGTCGTCGCCCATAGCCAAACTTGCGCGCATGGTTGTGTGCCATTTTTACAAAGTTTTCAGATTGCCTCCCAGGTTTGCATCCCTCACTGAATTGGCCATAGAATCAATTGTGTCGAGACGGTTTTTGAACATGAGGCCTCGGGTGCGGAGTTTTTGACGTCGTCGCCCATAGCCAAACTTGCGCGCATGGTTGTGTGCCGTTTTTACAAAGTTTTCAGATTGCCTTCCAGGTTTGCATCCCTCACTGAATTGGCCATAGAATCAATTGTGTCGAGACGGTTTTTGAATTTGAGGCCTCGGGTGCAGAGTTTTTGACGTCGTCGCCTATAGCCAAATTGCGCGCACACTTGTGCGCCGTTTTTACAAAGTTTTCAGATTGCCTCTCGGGTTTGCATTTCCAGCTAAATTGGCCATAGAATCAATTGTGTCGAGAAATTTTTTGAATTTGAGGCCTCGGGTGCGGAGTTTTTGACGTCGTCGCGCATAGCCAAATTGCGCGCACGCTTGTGCGCCGATTTTACAAAGTTTACAGATTGCCTCTCGGGTTTGCATTTCCAGCTGAATTTGCCATAGAATCAATTGTGTCGAGAAAGTTTTTGAATTTGAGGCCTCGGGTGTGGAGTTTTTTACGTCGTCGCCCATAGCCAAACTTGCGGGCATGGTTGTGTGCCGTTTTTACAAAGTTTTCAGATTGCCTCCCTGGTTTGCATCCCTCACTGAATTGGCCATAGAATCAATTGTGTCGAGACGGTTTTTGAATTTCAGGCCTCGGGTGCGGAGTTTTTGACGTCGTCGCCCATAGCCAAACTTGCGCGCATGGTTGTGTGCCGTTTTTACAAAGTTTTCAAATTGCCTCCCAGGTTTGCATTCCTCACTGAATTGGCCATAGAATCAATTGTGTCGAGACGGTTTTTGAATTTGAGGCCTCGGGTGCGGAGATTTTAACGTCGTCGCCCATAGCCAAATTGCGCGCACACTTGTGCGCCGTTTTTACAAAGTTTTCAGATTGCCTCTCGGGTTTGCACTTCCAGTTGAATTGGCCATAGAATCAATTGTGTCGAGAAATTTTTTGAATTTGAGGCCTCGGGTGCGGAGTTTTTGACGTCGTCGCCCATAGCCAAATTGCGTGCACACTTGTGCGCCGTTTTTACAAAGTTTTCAGATTGCCTCTCGGGTTTGCATTGCCAGCTGAATTGGCCATAGAATCAATTGTGTCGAGAAATTTTTTGAATTTGAGGCCTCGGGTGCGGAGTTTTTAACGTCGTCGCCCATAGCCAAATTGCGTGCACGCTTGTGCGCCGTTTTTACAAAGTTTTCAGATTGCCTCTCGGGTTTGCATTTCCAGCTGAATTGGCAATAAAATCAATTTTGTCGAGAAATATTTTGAATTTGAGGCCTCGGGTGCAGAGTTTTTGACGTCGTCGCCCATAGCCAAACTTGCTCGCATGGTTGTGTGCCATTTTTACAAAGTTTTCAGATTGCCTCCCAGGTTTGCATCCCTCACTAAATTGGCCATAGAATCAATTGTGTCGAGACGGTTTTTGAACTTGAGGCCTCGGGTGCGGAGTTTTTGACGTCGTCGCCCATAGCCAAACTTGCGCGCATGGTTGTGTGCCGTTTTTACAAAGTTTTCAGATTGCCTCCCAGGTTTGCATCCCTCACTGAATTGGCCATAGAATCAATTGTGTCGAGACGGTTTTTGAATTTGAGGCCTCGGGTGCAGAGTTTTTGACGTCGTCGCCTATAGCCAAATTGCGCGCACACTTGTGCGCCGTTTTTACAAAGTTTTCAGATTGCCTCTCGGGTTTGCATTTCCAGCTGAATTGGCCATATAATCAATTGTGTCGAGAAATTTTTTGAATTTGAGGCCTCGGGTGCGGAGTTTTTGACGTCGTCGCGCATAGCCAAATTGCGCGCACGCTTGTGCGCCGATTTTACAAAGTTTACAGATTGCCTCTCGGGTTTGCATTTCCAGCTGAATTTGCCATAGAATCAATTGTGTCGAGAAAGTTTTTGAATTTGAGGCCTCGGGAGTGGAGTTTTTGACGTCGTCGCCCATAGCCAAACTTGCGGGCATGGTTGTGTGCCGTTTTTACAAAGTTTTCAGATTGCCTCCCTGGTTTGCATCCCTCACTGAATTGGCCATAGAATCAATTGTGTCGAGACGGTTTTTGAATTTCAGGCCTCGGGTGCGGAGGTTTTTACGTCGTCGCCCATAGCCAAATTTGCGCGCATGGTTGTGTGCCGTTTTTACAAAGTTTTCAGATTGCCTCCCAGGTTTGCATCCCTCACTGAATTGGCCATATAATCAATTGTGTCGAGACAGTTTTTGAATTTGAGGCCTCGGGTGCGGAGTTTTTGACGTCGTCGCCCATAGCCAAATTGCGCGCACACTTGTGCGCCGTTTTTACAAAGTTTTCAGATTACCTCTCGGGTTTGCATTTCCAGCTGAATTGGCCGTAGAATCAATTGTGTCGAGAAATTTTTTGAATTTGAGGCCTCGGATGCGGAGTTTTTGACGTCGTCGCCCATAGCCAAACTTGCGCGCATGGTTGTGTGCCCTTTTTACAAAGTTTTCAGATTGCCTCCCAGGATTGCACCCCTCACCGAATTGGCCATAGAACAATTGTGTCGAGACGGTTTTTGAATTTGAGGCCTCGGGTGCAGATTTTTTGACGTCGTCGCCCATAGCCAAACTTGCGCGCATGGTTGTGTGCCGTTTTTACAAAGTTTTCAAATTGCCTCCCAGGTTTGCATCCCTCACTGAATTGGCCATAGAATCAATTGTGTCGAGACGGTTTTTGAATTTGAGGCCTCGGGTGCAGAGTTTTTGACGTCGTCGCCTATAGCCAAATTGCGCGCACACTTGTGCGCCGTTTTTACAAAGTTTTCAGATTGCCTCTCGGGTTTGCATTTCCAGCTGAATTGGCCATATAATCAATTGTGTCGAGAAATTTTTTGAATTTGAGGCCTCGGGTGCGGAGTTTTTGACGTCGTCGCGCATAGCCAAATTGCGCGCACGCTTGTGCGCCGATTTTACAAAGTTTACAGATTGCCTCTCGGGTTTGCATTTCCAGCTGAATTTGCCATAGAATCAATTGTGTCGAGAAAGTTTTTGAATTTGAGGCCTCGGGAGTGGAGTTTTTGACGTCGTCGCCCATAGCCAAACTTGCGGGCATGGTTGTGTGCCGTTTTTACAAAGTTTTCAGATTGCCTCCCTGGTTTGCATCCCTCACTGAATTGGCCATAGAATCAATTGTGTCGAGACGGTTTTTGAATTTCAGGCCTCGGGTGCGGAGTTTTTTACGTCGTCGCCCATAGCCAAATTTGCGCGCATGGTTGTGTGCCGTTTTTACAAAGTTTTCAGATTGCCTCCCAGGTTTGCATCCCTCACTGAATTGGCCATATAATCAATTGTGTCGAGACAGTTTTTGAATTTGAGGCCTCGGGTACGGAGTTTTTGACGTCGTCGCCCATAGCCAAACTTGCGCGCATGGTTGTTTGCCGTTTTTACAAAGTTTTCAGATTGCCTCCCAGGTTTGCATCCCTCACTGAATTGGCCATAGAATCAATTGTGTCGAGACGGTTTTTGAATTTGAGGCCTCGGGTGCAGAGTTTTTGACGTCGTCGCCTATAGCCAAATTGCGCGCACACTTGTGCGCCGTTTTTACAAAGTTTTCAGATTGCCTCTCGGGTTTGCATTTCCAGCTAAATTGGCCATAGAATCAATTGTGTCGAGAAATTTTTTGAATTTGAGGCCTCGGGTGCGGAGTTTTTGACGTCGTCGCGCATAGCCAAATTGCGCGCACGCTTGTGCGCCGATTTTACAAAGTTTACAGATTGCCTCTCGGGTTTGCATCTCCAGCTGAATTTGCCATAGAATCAATTGTGTCGAGAAAGTTTTTGAATTTGAGGCCTCGGGTGTGGAGTTTTTGACGTCGTCGCCCATAGCCAAACTTGCGGGCATGGTTGTGTGCCGTTTTTACAAAGTTTTCAGATTGCCTCCCTGGTTTGCATCCCTCACTGAATTGGCCATAGAATCAATTGTGTCGAGACGGTTTTTGAATTTCAGGCCTCGGGTGCGGAGTTTTTTACGTCGTCGCCCATAGCCAAATTTGCGCGCATGGTTGTGTGCCGTTTTTACAAAGTTTTCAGATTGCCTCCCAGGTTTGCATCCCTCACTGAATTGGCCATATAATCAATTGTGTCGAGACAGTTTTTGAATTTGAGGCCTCGGGTGCGGAGTTTTTGACGTCGTCGCCCATAGCCAAATTGCGCGCACACTTGTGCGCCGTTTTTACAAAGTTTTCAGATTACCTCTCGGGTTTGCATTTCCAGCTGAATTGGCCGTAGAATCAATTGTGTCGAGAAATTTTTTGAATTTGAGGCCTCGGGTGCGGAGTTTTTGACGTCGTCGCCCATAGCCAAACTTGCGCGCATGGTTGTGTGCCCTTTTTACAAAGTTTTCAGATTGCCTCCCAGGATTGCACCCCTCACCGAATTGGCCATAGAACAATTGTGTCGAGACGGTTTTTGAATTTGAGGCCTCGGGTGCAGAGTTTTTGACGTCGTCGCCCATAGCCAAACTTGCGCGCATGGTTGTGTGCCGTTTTTACAAAGTTTTCAAATTGCCTCCCAGGTTTGCATCCCTCACTGAATTGGCCATAGAATCAATTGTGTCGAGACGGTTTTTGAATTTGAGGCCTCGGGTGCAGAGTTTTTGACGTCGTCGCCTATAGCCAAATTGCGCGCACACTTGTGCGCCGTTTTTACAAAGTTTTCAGATTGCCTCTCGGGTTTGCATTTCCAGCTGAATTGGCCATATAATCAATTGTGTCGAGAAATTTTTTGAATTTGAGGCCTCGGGTGCGGAGTTTTTGACGTCGTCGCGCATAGCCAAATTGCGCGCACGCTTGTGCGCCGATTTTACAAAGTTTACAGATTGCCTCTCGGGTTTGCATTTCCAGCTGAATTTGCCATAGAATCAATTGTGTCGAGAAAGTTTTTGAATTTGAGGCCTCGGGAGTGGAGTTTTTGACGTCGTCGCCCATAGCCAAACTTGCGGGCATGGTTGTGTGCCGTTTTTACAAAGTTTTCAGATTGCCTCCCTGGTTTGCATCCCTCACTGAATTGGCCATAGAATCAATTGTGTCGAGACGGTTTTTGAATTTCAGGCCTCGGGTGCGGAGTTTTTTACGTCGTCGCCCATAGCCAAATTTGCGCGCATGGTTGTGTGCCGTTTTTACAAAGTTTTCAGATTGCCTCCCAGGTTTGCATCCCTCACTGAATTGGCCATATAATCAATTGTGTCGCGACAGTTTTTGAATTTGAGGCCTCGGGTGCGGAGTTTTTGACGTCGTCGCCCATAGCCAAATTGCGCGCACACTTGTGCGTCGTTTTTACAAAGTTTTCAAATTGCCTCTCAGGTTTGCACTTCCAGCTGAATTGGCCATAGAAGCAATTGTGTCGAGAAATTTTTGAATTTGAGGCCTCGGGTGCAGAGTTTTTGACGTCGTCGCCCGTAGCCAAATTGCGCGCACACTTGTGCGCCGTTTTTACAAAGTTTTCAGATTGCCTCTCGGGTTTGCACTTCCAGTTGAATTGGCCATAGAATCAATTGTGTCGAGAAAATTTTTGAATTTGAGGCCTCGGGTGCGGTGTTTTTGACGTCGTCGCCTATAGCCAAACTTGCGCGCATAGTTATGTGTCATTTTTACAAAGTTTTCAGATTGCCTCCCAGGTTTGCATCCCTCACTGAATTGGCCATAGAATCAATTGTGTCGAGACGGTTTTTGAATTAGAGGCCTAGGGTGCGGAGTTTTTGACGTCGTCGCCCATAGCCAAACTTGCGCGCATGGTTGTGTGCCATTTTTACAAAGTATTCAGATTGCTTCCCAGATTTGCATCCCTCACTGAATTGGCCATATAATCAATTGTGTCGAGACGGTTTTTGAATTTGAGGCCTCGGGTGCGGAGTTTTTGACATCGTCGCCAATAGGTAAACTTGCGCGCATGGTTGTGTGCCATTTTTACAAAGTTTTCAGATTGCCTCCCAGGTTTGCATCCCTTAGTGTGTTGGCCATATAATCAATTGTGTCGAGACGGTTTTTGAATTTGAGGCCTCGGGTGCGGAGTTTTTGACGTCATCGCCCATAGCCAAATTGCGCGCACACTTGTGCGCCGTTTTTACAAAGTTTTCAGATTGCCTCTCGGGTTTGCACTTCCAGCTGAATTGGCCATAGAATCAATTGTGTCGAGAAATTTTTTGAGTTTGAGGCCTCGGGTGCGGAGTTTTTGACGTCGTCGCCCAAAGCCAAATTGCGCGCACGCTTGTGCGCCGTTTTTACAAAGTTTTCAGATTGCCTCTCGGGTTTCTATTTCCAGCTGAATTGGCCATAGAATCAATTGTGTCGAGAAATTTTTTGAATTTGAGGCCTCGGGTGCGGAGTTTTTGACGTCGTCGCGCATAGCCAAATTGCACGCACGCTTGTGCGCCGATTTTACAAAGTTTACAGATTGCCTCTCGGGTTTGCATTTCCAGCTGAATTGGCCATAGAATCAATTGTGTCGAGAAAGTTTTTGAATTTGAGGCCTCGGGTGCGGAGTTTTTGACGTCGTCGCCCATAGCCAAACTTGCAGGCATGGTTGTGTGCCGTTTTTACAAAGTTTTCAGATTGCCTCCCAGGTTTTCATCCCTCATTGAATTGGCCATAGAATCAATTGTGTCGAGATGGTTTTTGAATTTCAGGCCTCGGGTGCGGAGTTTTTGATGTCATCGCCCATAGCCAAATTGCGCGCACACTTTTGCGTCGTTTTTACAAAGTTTTCAAATTGCCTCTCGGGTTTGCACTTCCAGCTGAATTGGCAATTGAAGCAATTGTGTCGAGAAATTTTTTGAATTTGAGGCCTCGAGTGCAGAGTTTTTGACGTCGTCGCCCATAGCCAAACTTGCGCGCATGGTTGTGTGCCGTTTTTACAAAGTTTTCAGATTGCCTCCCAGGTTTGCATCCCTCACTGAATTGGCCATAGAATCAATTGTGTCGAGACGGTTTTTGAATTTGAGGCCTCGGGTGCAGAGTTTTTGACGTCGTCGCCTATAGCCAAATTGCGCGCACACTTGTGCGCCGTTTTTACAAAGTTTTCAGATTGCCTCTCGGGTTTGCATTTCCAGCTGAATTGGCCATATAATCAATTGTGTCGAGAAATTTTTTGAATTTGAGGCCTCGGGTGCGGAGTTTTTGACGTCGTCGCGCATAGCCAAATTGCGCGCACGCTTGTGCGCCGATTTTACAAAGTTTACAGATTGCCTCTCGGGTTTGCATTTCCAGCTGAATTTGCCATAGAATCAATTGTGTCGAGAAAGTTTTTGAATTTGAGGCCTCGGGAGTGGAGTTTTTGACGTCGTCGCCCATAGCCAAACTTGCGGGCATGGTTGTGTGCCGTTTTTACAAAGTTTTCAGATTGCCTCCCTGGTTTGCATCCCTCACTGAATTGGCCATAGAATCAATTGTGTCGAGACGGTTTTTGAATTTCAGGCCTCGGGTGCGGAGTTTTTTACGTCGTCGCCCATAGCCAAATTTGCGCGCATGGTTGTGTGCCGTTTTTACAAAGTTTTCAGATTGCCTCCCAGGTTTGCATCCCTCACTGAATTGGCCATATAATCAATTGTGTCGAGACAGTTTTTGAATTTGAGGCCTCGGGTGCGGAGTTTTTGACGTCGTCGCCCATAGCCAAATTGCGCGCACACTTGTGCGCCGTTTTTACAAAGTTTTCAGATTACCTCTCGGGTTTGCATTTCCAGCTGAATTGGCCGTAGAATCAATTGTGTCGAGAAATTTTTTGAATTTGAGGCCTCGGGTGCGGAGTTTTTGACGTCGTCGCCCATAGCCAAACTTGCGCGCATGGTTGTGTGCCCTTTTTACAAAGTTTTCAGATTGCCTCCCAGGATTGCACCCCTCACCGAATTGGCCATAGAACAATTGTGTCGAGACGGTTTTTGAATTTGAGGCCTCGGGTGCAGAGTTTTTGACGTCGTCGCCCATAGCCAAACTTGCGCGCATGGTTGTGTGCCGTTTTTACAAAGTTTTCAAATTGCCTCCCAGGTTTGCATCCCTCACTGAATTGGCCATAGAATCAATTGTGTCGAGACGGTTTTTGAATTTGAGGCCTCGGGTGCAGAGTTTTTGACGTCGTCGCCTATAGCCAAATTGCGCGCACACTTGTGCGCCGTTTTTACAAAGTTTTCAGATTGCCTCTCGGGTTTGCATTTCCAGCTGAATTGGCCATATAATCAATTGTGTCGAGAAATTTTTTGAATTTGAGGCCTCGGGTGCGGAGTTTTTGACGTCGTCGCGCATAGCCAAATTGCGCGCACGCTTGTGCGCCGATTTTACAAAGTTTACAGATTGCCTCTCGGGTTTGCATTTCCAGCTGAATTTGCCATAGAATCAATTGTGTCGAGAAAGTTTTTGAATTTGAGGCCTCGGGAGTGGAGTTTTTGACGTCGTCGCCCATAGCCAAACTTGCGGGCATGGTTGTGTGCCGTTTTTACAAAGTTTTCAGATTGCCTCCCTGGTTTGCATCCCTCACTGAATTGGCCATAGAATCAATTGTGTCGAGACGGTTTTTGAATTTCAGGCCTCGGGTGCGGAGTTTTTTACGTCGTCGCCCATAGCCAAATTTGCGCGCATGGTTGTGTGCCGTTTTTACAAAGTTTTCAGATTGCCTCCCAGGTTTGCATCCCTCACTGAATTGGCCATATAATCAATTGTGTCGAGACAGTTTTTGAATTTGAGGCCTCGGGTACGGAGTTTTTGACGTCGTCGCCCATAGCCAAACTTGCGCGCATGGTTGTTTGCCGTTTTTACAAAGTTTTCAGATTGCCTCCCAGGTTTGCATCCCTCACTGAATTGGCCATAGAATCAATTGTGTCGAGACGGTTTTTGAATTTGAGGCCTCGGGTGCAGAGTTTTTGACGTCGTCGCCTATAGCCAAATTGCGCGCACACTTGTGCGCCGTTTTTACAAAGTTTTCAGATTGCCTCTCGGGTTTGCATTTCCAGCTAAATTGGCCATAGAATCAATTGTGTCGAGAAATTTTTTGAATTTGAGGCCTCGGGTGCGGAGTTTTTGACGTCGTCGCGCATAGCCAAATTGCGCGCACGCTTGTGCGCCGATTTTACAAAGTTTACAGATTGCCTCTCGGGTTTGCATCTCCAGCTGAATTTGCCATAGAATCAATTGTGTCGAGAAAGTTTTTGAATTTGAGGCGTCGGGTGTGGAGTTTTTGACGTCGTCGCCCATAGCCAAACTTGCGGGCATGGTTGTGTGCCGTTTTTACAAAGTTTTCAGATTGCCTCCCTGGTTTGCATCCCTCACTGAATTGGCCATAGAATCAATTGTGTCGAGACGGTTTTTGAATTTCAGGCCTCGGGTGCGGAGTTTTTTACGTCGTCGCCCATAGCCAAATTTGCGCGCATGGTTGTGTGCCGTTTTTACAAAGTTTTCAGATTGCCTCCCAGGTTTGCATCCCTCACTGAATTGGCCATATAATCAATTGTGTCGAGACAGTTTTTGAATTTGAGGCCTCGGGTGCGGAGTTTTTGACGTCGTCGCCCATAGCCAAATTGCGCGCACACTTGTGCGCCGTTTTTACAAAGTTTTCAGATTACCTCTCGGGTTTGCATTTCCAGCTGAATTGGCCGTAGAATCAATTGTGTCGAGAAATTTTTTGAATTTGAGGCCTCGGGTGCGGAGTTTTTGACGTCGTCGCCCATAGCCAAACTTGCGCGCATGGTTGTGTGCCCTTTTTACAAAGTTTTCAGATTGCCTCCCAGGATTGCACCCCTCACCGAATTGGCCATAGAACAATTGTGTCGAGACGGTTTTTGAATTTGAGGCCTCGGGTGCAGAGTTTTTGACGTCGTCGCCCATAGCCAAACTTGCGCGCATGGTTGTGTGCCGTTTTTACAAAGTTTTCAAATTGCCTCCCAGGTTTGCATCCCTCACTGAATTGGCCATAGAATCAATTGTGTCGAGACGGTTTTTGAATTTGAGGCCTCGGGTGCGGAGATTTTAACGTCGTCGCCCATAGCCAAATTGCGCGCACACTTGTGCGCCGTTTTTACAAAGTTTTCAGATTGCCTCTCGGGTTTGCACATCCAGTTGAATTGGCCATAGAATCAATTGTGTCGAGAAATTTTTTGAATTTGAGGCCTCGGGTGCGGAGTTTTTGACGTCGTCGCCCATAGCCAAATTGCGTGCACACTTGTGCGCCGTTTTTACAAAGTTTTCAGATTGCCTCTCGGGTTTGCATTACCAGCTGAATTGGCCATAGAATCAATTGTGTCGAGAAATTTTTTGAATTTGAGGCCTCGGGTGCGGAGTTTTTAACGTCGTCGCCCATAGCCAAATTGCGTGCACGCTTGTGCGCCGTTTTTACAAAGTTTTCAGATTGCCTCTCGGGTTTGCATTTCCAGCTGAATTGGCAATAGAATCAATTGTGTCGAGAAATTTTTTGAATTTGAGGCCTCGGGTGCAGAGTTTTTGACGTCGTCACCCATAGCCAAACTTGCGCGCATGGTTGTGTGCCATTTTTACAAAGTTTTCAGATTGCCTCCCAGGTTTGCATCCCTCACTGAATTGGCCATAGAATCAATTGTGTCGAGACGGTTTTTGAACTTGAGGCCTCGGGTACGGAGTTTTTGACGTCGTCGCCCATAGCCAAACTTGCGCGCATGGTTGTTTGCCGTTTTTACAAAGTTTTCAGATTGCCTCCCAGGTTTGCATCCCTCACTGAATTGGCCATAGAATCAATTGTGTCGAGACGGTTTTTGAATTTGAGGCCTCGGGTGCAGAGTTTTTGACGTCGTCGCCTATAGCCAAATTGCGCGCACACTTGTGCGCCGTTTTTACAAAGTTTTCAGATTACCTCTCGGGTTTGCATTTCCAGCTAAATTGGCCATAGAATCAATTGTGTCGAGAAATTTTTTGAATTTGAGGCCTCGGGTGCGGAGTTTTTGACGTCGTCGCGCATAGCCAAATTGCGCGCACGCTTGTGCGCCGATTTTACAAAGTTTACAGATTGCCTCTCGGGTTTGCATCTCCAGCTGAATTTGCCATAGAATCAATTGTGTCGAGAAAGTTTTTGAATTTGAGGCCTCGGGTGTGGAGTTTTTGACGTCGTCGCCCATAGCCAAACTTGCGGGCATGGTTGTGTGCCGTTTTTACAAAGTTTTCAGATTGCCTCCCTGGTTTGCATCCCTCACTGAATTGGCCATAGAATCAATTGTGTCGAGACGGTTTTTGAATTTCAGGCCTCGGGTGCGGAGTTTTTGACGTCGTCGCCCATAGCCAAACTTGCGCGCATGGTTGTGTGCCGTTTTTACAAAGTTTTCAGATTGCCTCCCAGGTTTGCATCCCTCACTGAATTGGCCATAAAATCAATTGTGTCGAGACAGTTTTTGAATTTGAGGCCTCGGGTGCGGAGTTTTTGACGTCGTCGCCCATAGCCAAATTGCGCGCACACTTGTGCGTCGTTTTTACAAAGTTTTCAAATTGCCTCTCGCGTTTGCACTTCCAGCTGAATTGGCCATAGAAGCAATTGTGTCGAGAAAATTTTTGAATTTGAGGCCTCGGGTGCAGAGTTTTTGACGTCGTCGCCCATAGCCAAATTGCGCGCACACTTGTGCGCCGTTTTTACAAAGTTTTCAGATTGCCTCTCGGGTTTGCACTTCCAGCTGAATTGGCCATAGAATCAATTGTGTCGAGAAAATTTTTGAATTTGAGGCCTCGGGTGCGGAGTTTTTGACGTCGTCGCCCATAGCCAAACTTGCGCACATGGTTGTGTGCCGTTTTTACAAAGTTTTCAGATTGGCTCCTAGGTTTGCATCCCTCACTGAATTGGCCATAGAATCAATTGTGTCGAGACAGTTTTTGAATTTGAGGCCTCGGGTGCGGAGTTTTTGACGTCGTCGCCCATAGCCAAATTGCGCGCACACTTGTGCGTCGTTTTTACAAAGTTTTCAAATTGCCTCTCAGGTTTGCACTTCCAGCTGAATTGGCCATAGAAGCAATTGTGTCGAGAAATTTTTTGAATTTGAGGCCTCGGGTGCAGAGTTTTTGACGTCGTCGCCCGTAGCCAAATTGCGCGCACACTTGTGCGCCGTTTTTACAAAGTTTTCAGATTGCCTCTCGGGTTTGCACTTCTAGTTGAATTGGCCATAGAATCAATTGTGTCGAGAAAATTTTTGAATTTGAGGCCTCGGGTGCGGTGTTTTTGACGTCGTCGCCTATAGCCAAACTTGCGCGCATAGTTATGTGTCGTTTTTACAAAGTTTTCAGATTGCCTCCCAGGTTTGCATCCCTCACTGAATTGGCCATAGAATCAATTGTGTCGAGACGGTTTTTGAATTAGAGGCCTAGGGTGCGGAGTTTTTGACGTCGTCGCCCATAGCCAAACTTGCGCGCATGGTTGTGTGCCATTTTTACAACGTATTCAGATTGCCTCCCAGATTTGCATCCCTCACTGAATTGGCCATATAATCAATTGTGTCTAAACGGTTTTTGAATTTGAGGCCTCGGGTGCGGAGTTTTTGACGTCGTCGCGCATAGCCAAATTGCACGCACGCTTGTGCGCCGATTTTACAAAGTTTACAGATTGCCTCTCGGGTTTGCATTTCCAGCTGAATTGGCCATAGAATCAATTGTGTCGAGAAAGTTTTTGAATTTGAGGCCTCGGGTGCGGAGTTTTTGACGTCGTCGCCCATAGCCAAACTTGCTGGCATGGTTGTGTGCTGTTTTTACAAAGTTTTCAGATTGCCTCCCAGGTTTGCATCCCTCATTGAATTGGCCATAGAATCAATTGTGTCGAGATGGTTTTTGAATTTCAGGCCTCGGGTGCGGAGTTTTTGATGTCGTCGCCCATAGCCAAATTGCGCGCACATTTGTGCGTCGTTTTTACAAAGTTTTCAAATTGCCTCTCGGGTTTGCACTTCCAGCTGAATTGGCAATTGAAGCAATTGTGTCGAGAAAATTTTTGAATTTGAGGCCTCGGGTGCAGAGTTTTTGACGTCGTCGCCCATAGCCAAATTGCGCGCACACTTGTGCGCCGTTTTTACAAAGTTTTCAGATTGCCTCTCGGGTTTGCATTTCCAGCTGAATTGGCCATAGAATCAATTGTGTCGAGAATTTTTTTGAATTTGAGGCCTCGGGTGCGGAGTTTTTGACGTCGTCGCCCATAGCCAAATTGCGCGCA
The DNA here is from genome assembly GCA_963675135.1 of Galeopsis tetrahit. Classification (NCBI taxonomy): domain Eukaryota; kingdom Viridiplantae; phylum Streptophyta; class Magnoliopsida; order Lamiales; family Lamiaceae; genus Galeopsis; species Galeopsis tetrahit. The sequence continues at coordinate 71,276,738 of OY776126.1, forward strand.
CACTTGTGCGCCGATTTTACAAAGTTTACAGATTGCCTCTCGGGTTTGCATTTCCAGCTGAATTTGCCATAGAATCAATTGTGTCGAGAAAGTTTTTGAATTTGAGGCCTCAGGTGTGGAGTTTTTTACGTCGTCGCCCATAGCCAAACTTGCGGGCATGGTTGTGTGCCGTTTTTACAAAGTTTTCAGATTGCCTCCAAGGTTTGCATCCCTCACTGAATTGGCCATAGAATCAATTGTGTCGAGATGGTTTTTGAATTTCAGGCCTCGGGTGCGGAGTTTTTGACGTCGTCGCCCATAGCCAAACTTGCGCGCATGGTTGTGTGCCGTTTTTACAAAGTTTTCAGATTGCCTCCCAGGTTTGCATCCCTCACTGAATTGGCCATAGAATCAATTGTGTCGCGACAGTTTTTGAATTTGAGGCCTCGGGTGCGGAGTTTTTGACGTCGTCGCCCATAGCCAAATTGCGCGCACACTTGTGCGCCGTTTTTACAAAGTTTTCAGATTGCCTCTCGGGTTTGCACTTCCAGCTGAATTGGCCATAGAATCAATTGTGTCGAGAAATTTTTTGAATTTGAGGCCTCGGGTGCGGAGTTTTTGACGTCGTCGCCCAAAGCTAAATTGCGCGCACGCTTGTGCGCCGTTTTTACAAAGTTTTCAGATTGCCTCTCGGGTTTCTAATTCCAGCTGAATTGGCCATAGAATCAATTGTGTCGAGAAATTTTTTGAATTTGAGGCCTCGGGTGCGGAGTTTTTGACGTCGTCGCGCATAGCCAAATTGCACGCACGCTTGTGCGCCGATTTTACAAAGTTTACAGATTGCCTCTCGGGTTTGCATTTCCAGCTGAATTGGCCATAGAATCAATTGTGTCGAGAAAGTTTTTGAATTTGAGGCCTCGGGTGCGGAGTTTTTGACGTCGTCGCCCATAGCCAAACTGGCTGGCATGGTTGTGTGCTGTTTTTACAAAGTTTTCAGATTGCCTCCCAGGTTTGCATCCCTCATTGAATTGGCCATAGAATCAATTGTGTCGAGATGGTTTTTGAATTTCAGGCCTCGGGTGCGGAGTTTTTGATGTCGTCGCCCATAGCCAAATTGCGCGCACACTTGTGCGTCGTTTTTACAAAGTTTTCAAATTGCCTCTCGGGTTTGCACTTCCAGCTGAATTGGCAATTGAAGCAATTGTGTCGAGAAAATTTTTGAATTTGAGGCCTCGGGTGCAGAGTTTTTGACGTCGTCGCCCATAGCCAAATTGCGCGCACACTTGTGCGCCGTTTTTACAAAGTTTTCAGATTGCCTCTCGGGTTTGCATTTCCAGCTGAATTGGCCATAGAATCAATTGTGTCGAGAATTTTTTTGAATTTGAGGCCTCGGGTGCGGAGTTTTTGACGTCGTCGCCCATAGCCAAATTGCGCGCACACTTGTGCGCCGATTTTACAAAGTTTACAGATTGCCTCTCGGGTTTGCATTTCCAGCTGAATTTGCCATAGAATCAATTGTGTCGAGAAAGTTTTTGAATTTGAGGCCTCAGGTGTGGAGTTTTTTACGTCGTCGCCCATAGCCAAACTTGCGGGCATGGTTGTGTGCCGTTTTTACAAAGTTTTCAGATTGCCTCCAAGGTTTGCATCCCTCACTGAATTGGCCATAGAATCAATTGTGTTGAGACGGTTTTTGAATTTCAGGCCTCGGGTGCGGAGTTTTTGACGTCGTCGCCCATAGCCAAACTTGCGCGCATGGTTGTGTGCCGTTTTTACAAAGATTTCAGATTGCCTCCCAGGTTTGCATCCCTCACTGAATTGGCCATAGAATCAATTGTGTCGCGACAGTTTTTGAATTTGAGGCCTCGGGTGCGGAGTTTTTGACGTCGTCGCCCATAGCCAAATTGCGCGCACACTTGTGCGTCGTTTTTACAAAGTTTTCAAATTGCCTCTCAGGTTTGCACTTCCAGCTGAATTGGCCATAGAAGCAATTGTGTCGAGAAATTTTTTGAATTTGAGGCCTCGGGTGCAGAGTTTTTGACGTCGTCGCCCGTAGCCAAATTGCGCGCACACTTGTGCGCCGTTTTTACAAAGTTTTCAGATTGCCTCTCGGGTTTGCACTTCCAGTTGAATTGGCCATAGAATCAATTGTGTCGAGAAAATTTTTGAATTTGAGGCCTCGGGTGCGGTGTTTTTGACGTCGTCGCCTATAGCCAAACTTGCGCGCATAGTTATGTGTCGTTTTTACAAAGTTTTCAGATTGCCTCCCAGGTTTGCATCCCTCACTGAATTGGCCATAGAATCAATTGTGTCGAGACGGTTTTTGAATTAGAGGCCTAGGGTGCGGAGTTTTTGACGTCGTCGCCCATAGCCAAACTTGCGCGCATGGTTGTGTGCCATTTTTACAAAGTATTCAGATTGCTTCCCAGATTTGCATCCCTCACTGAATTGGCCATATAATCAATTGTGTCGAGACGGTTTTTGAATTTGAGGCCTCGGGTGCGGAGTTTTTGACATCGTCGCCAATAGGTAAACTTGCGCGCATGGTTGTGTGCCATTTTTACAAAGTTTTCAGATTGCCTCCCAGGTTTGCATCCCTTAGTGTGTTGGCCATATAATCAATTGTGTCGAGACGGTTTTTGAATTTGAGGCCTCGGGTGCGGAGTTTTTAACGTCATCGCCCATAGCCAAATTGCGCGCACACTTGTGCGCCGTTTTTACAAAGTTTTCAGATTGCCTCTCGGGTTTGCACTTCCAGCTGAATTGGCCATAGAATCAATTGTGTCGAGAAATTTTTTGAGTTTGAGGCCTCGGGTGCGGAGTTTTTGACGTCGTCGCCCAAAGCCAAATTGCGCGCACGCTTGTGCGCCGTTTTTACAAAGTTTTCAGATTGCCTCTCGGGTTTCTATTTCCAGCTGAATTGGCCATAGAATCAATTGTGTCGAGAAATTTTTTGAATTTGAGGCCTCGGGTGCGGAGTTTTTGACGTCGTCGCGCATAGCCAAATTGCACGCACGCTTGTGCGCCGATTTTACAAAGTTTACAGATTGCCTCTCGGGTTTGCATTTCCAGCTGAATTGGCCATAGAATCAATTGTGTCGAGAAAGTTTTTGAATTTGAGGCCTCGGGTGCGGAGTTTTTGACGTCGTCGCCCATAGCCAAACTTGCAGGCATGGTTGTGTGCCGTTTTTACAAAGTTTTCAGATTGCCTCCCAGGTTTTCATCCCTCATTGAATTGGCCATAGAATCAATTGTGTCGAGATGGTTTTTGAATTTCAGGCCTCGGGTGCGGAGTTTTTGATGTCATCGCCCATAGCCAAATTGCGCGCACACTTGTGCGTCGTTTTTACAAAGTTTTCAAATTGCCTCTCGGGTTTGCACTTCCAGCTGAATTGGCAATTGAAGCAATTGTGTCGAGAAATTTTTTGAATTTGAGGCCTCGAGTGCAGAGTTTTTGACGTCGTCGCCCATAGCCAAATTGCGCGCACACTTGTGCGCCGTTTTTACAAAGTTTTCAGATTGCCTCTCGGGTTTGCATCTCCAGCTGAATTGGCCATAGAATCAATTGTGTCGAGAAATTTTTTGAATTTGAGGCCTCAGGTGTGGAGTTTTTGACGTCGTCGCCCATAGCCAAACTTGCGGGCATGGTTGTGTGCCGTTTTTACAAAGTTTTCAGATTGCCTCCCAGGTTTGCATCCCTCACTGAATTGGCCATAGAATCAATTGTGTCGAGACGGTTTTTGAATTTCAGGCCTCGGGTGCGGAGTTTTTGACGTCGTCGCCCATAGCCAAACTTGCGCGCATGGTTGTGTGCCGTTTTTACAAAGTTTTGAGATTGCCTCCCAGGTTTGCATCCCTCACTGAATTGGCCATAGAATCAATTGTGTCGCGACAGTTTCTGAATTTGAGGCCTCGGGTGCGGAGTTTTTGACGTCGTCGCCCATAGCCAAATTGCGCGCACACTTATGCGTCGTTTTTACAAAGTTTTCAAATTGCCTCTCGGGTTTGCACTTCCAGCTGAATTGGGCATAGAAGCAATTGTGTCGAGAAAATTTTTGAATTTGAGGCCTCGGGTGCAGAGTTTTTGACGTCGTCGCCCATAGCCAAATTGCGCGCACACTTGTGCGCCGTTTTTACAAAGTTTTCAGATTGCCTCTCGGGTTTGCATTCCCAGCTGAATTGGCCATAGAATCAATTGTGTCGAGAAATTTTTTGAATTTGAGGCCTCGGGTGCGGAGTTTTTGACGTCGTCGCCCATAGCCAAATTGCGCGCACGCTTGTGCGCCGTTTTTACAAAGTTTTCAGATTGTCTCTCGGGTTTGCATTTCCAGCTGAATTGGCCATAGAATCAATTGTGTCGAGAAAGTTTTTGAATTTGAGGCCTCGGGTGCGGAGTTTTTGACGTCGTCGCCCATAGCCAAACTTGCGCGCATGGTTGTGTGCCGTTTTTACAAAGTTTTCAGATTGCCTCTCGGGTTTGCACTTCCAGCTGAATTGGCCATATAATCAATTGTGTCGAGAAATTTTTTGAATTTGACTCCTCGGGTGCGGAGTTTTTGACGTCGTCGCCCAAAGCCAAATTGCGCGCACGCTTGTGCGCCGTTTTTACAAAGTTTTCAGATTGCCTCTCGGGTTTGCATATCCAGCTGAATTGGCCATAGAATCAATTGTGTATAGATTTTTTTTAAATTTGAGGCCTCGGGTGCAGAGTTTTTGACGTCGTCGCCCATAGCCAAATTGCGCGCACGCTTGTGCGCCGTTTTTACAAAGTTTTCAGATTGCCTCTCGGGTTTCTATTTCCAGCTGAATTGGCCATAGAATCAATTGTGTCGAGAAAGTTTTTGAATTTGAGGCCTCGGGTGCGGAGTTTTTGACGTCATCGCCCATAGCCAAATTGCGCGCACGCTTGTGCGCCGTTTTTACAAAGTTTTCAGATTGCCTCTCGGGTTTGCATTTCCAGCTGAATTGGACATAAAATCAATTGTGTCGAGAAAGTTTTTGAATTTGAGGCCTCAGGTGTGGAGTTTTTTACGTCGTCGCCCATAGCCAAACTTGCGGGCATGGTTGTGTGCCGTTTTTACAAAGTTTTCAGATTGCCTCCAAGGTTTGCATCCCTCACTGAATTGGCCATAGAATCAATTGTGTCGAGACGGTTTTTGAATTTCAGGCCTCGGGTGCGGAGTTTTTGACGTCGTCGCCCATAGCCAAACTTGCGCGCATGGTTGTGTGCCGTTTTTACAAAGTTTTGAGATTGCCTCCCAGGTTTGCATCCCTCACTGAATTGGCCATAGAATCAATTGTGTCGCGACAGTTTTTGAATTTGAGGCCTCGGGTGCGGAGTTTTTGACGTCGTCGCCCATAGCCAAATTGCGCGCACACTTGTGCGTCGTTTTTACAAAGTTTTCAAATTGCCTCTCAGGTTTGCACTTCCAGCTGAATTGGCCATAGAAGCAATTGTGTCGAGAAATTTTTTGAATTTGAGGCCTCGGGTGCAGAGTTTTTGACGTCGTCGCCCGTAGCCAAATTGCGCGCACACTTGTGCGCCGTTTTTACAAAGTTTTCAGATTGCCTCTCGGGTTTGCACTTCCAGTTGAATTGGCCATAGAATCAATTGTGTCGAGAAAATTTTTGAATTTGAGGCCTCGGGTGCGGTGTTTTTGACGTCGTCGCCTATAGCCAAACTTGCGCGCATAGTTATGTGTCGTTTTTACAAAGTTTTCAGATTGCCTCCCAGGTTTGCATCCCTCACTGAATTGGCCATAGAATCAATTGTGTCGAGACGGTTTTTGAATTAGAGGCCTAGGGTGCGGAGTTTTTGACGTCGTCGCCCATAGCCAAACTTGCGCGCATGGTTGTGTGCCATTTTTACAAAGTATTCAGATTGCTTCCCAGATTTGCATCCCTCACTGAATTGGCCATATAATCAATTGTGTCGAGACGGTTTTTGAATTTGAGGCCTCGGGTGCGGAGTTTTTGACATCGTCGCCAATAGGTAAACTTGCGCGCATGGTTGTGTGCCATTTTTACAAAGTTTTCAGATTGCCTCCCAGGTTTGCATCCCTTAGTGTGTTGGCCATATAATCAATTGTGTCGAGACGGTTTTTGAATTTGAGGCCTCGGGTGCGGAGTTTTTAACGTCATCGCCCATAGCCAAATTGCGCGCACACTTGTGCGCCGTTTTTACAAAGTTTTCAGATTGCCTCTCGGGTTTGCACTTCCAGCTGAATTGGCCATAGAATCAATTGTGTCGAGAAATTTTTTGAGTTTGAGGCCTCGGGTGCGGAGTTTTTGACGTCGTCGCCCAAAGCCAAATTGCGCGCACGCTTGTGCGCCGTTTTTACAAAGTTTTCAGATTGCCTCTCGGGTTTCTATTTCCAGCTGAATTGGCCATAGAATCAATTGTGTCGAGAAATTTTTTGAATTTGAGGCCTCGGGTGCGGAGTTTTTGACGTCGTCGCGCATAGCCAAATTGCACGCACGCTTGTGCGCCGATTTTACAAAGTTTACAGATTGCCTCTCGGGTTTGCATTTCCAGCTGAATTGGCCATAGAATCAATTGTGTCGAGAAAGTTTTTGAATTTGAGGCCTCGGGTGCGGAGTTTTTGACGTCGTCGCCCATAGCCAAACTTGCAGGCATGGTTGTGTGCCGTTTTTACAAAGTTTTCAGATTGCCTCCCAGGTTTTCATCCCTCATTGAATTGGCCATAGAATCAATTGTGTCGAGATGGTTTTTGAATTTCAGGCCTCGGGTGCGGAGTTTTTGATGTCATCGCCCATAGCCAAATTGCGCGCACACTTGTGCGTCGTTTTTACAAAGTTTTCAAATTGCCTCTCGGGTTTGCACTTCCAGCTGAATTGGCAATTGAAGCAATTGTGTCGAGAAATTTTTTGAATTTGAGGCCTCGAGTGCAGAGTTTTTGACGTCGTCGCCCATAGCCAAATTGCGCGCACACTTGTGCGCCGTTTTTACAAAGTTTTCAGATTGCCTCTCGGGTTTGCATCTCCAGCTGAATTGGCCATAGAATCAATTGTGTCGAGAAATTTTTTGAATTTGAGGCCTCAGGTGTGGAGATTTTGACGTCGTCGCCCATAGCCAAACTTGCGGGCATGGTTGTGTGCCGTTTTTACAAAGTTTTCAGATTGCCTCCCAGGTTTGCATCCCTCACTGAATTGGCCATAGAATCAATTGTGTCGAGACGGTTTTTGAATTTCAGGCCTCGGGTGCGGAGTTTTTGACGTCGTCGCCCATAGCCAAACTTGCGCGCATGGTTGTGTGCCGTTTTTACAAAGTTTTGAGATTGCCTCCCAGGTTTGCATCCCTCACTGAATTGGCCATAGAATCAATTGTGTCGCGACAGTTTCTGAATTTGAGGCCTCGGGTGCGGAGTTTTTGACGTCGTCGCCCATAGCCAAATTGCGCGCACACTTATGCGTCGTTTTTACAAAGTTTTCAAATTGCCTCTCGGGTTTGCACTTCCAGCTGAATTGGGCATAGAAGCAATTGTGTCGAGAAAATTTTTGAATTTGAGGCCTCGGGTGCAGAGTTTTTGACGTCGTCGCCCATAGCCAAATTGCGCGCACACTTGTGCGCCGTTTTTACAAAGTTTTCAGATTGCCTCTCGGGTTTGCATTCCCAGCTGAATTGGCCATAGAATCAATTGTGTCGAGAAATTTTTTGAATTTGAGGCCTCGGGTGCGGAGTTTTTGACGTCGTCGCCCATAGCCAAATTGCGCGCACGCTTGTGCGCCGTTTTTACAAAGTTTTCAGATTGTCTCTCGGGTTTGCATTTCCAGCTGAATTGGCCATAGAATCAATTGTGTCGAGAAAGTTTTTGAATTTGAGGCCTCGGGTGCGGAGTTTTTGACGTCGTCGCCCATAGCCAAACTTGCGCGCATGGTTGTGTGCCGTTTTTACAAAGTTTTCAGATTGCCTCTCGGGTTTGCACTTCCAGCTGAATTGGCCATATAATCAATTGTGTCGAGAAATTTTTTGAATTTGACTCCTCGGGTGCGGAGTTTTTGACGTCGTCGCCCAAAGCCAAATTGCGCGCACGCTTGTGCGCCGTTTTTACAAAGTTTTCAGATTGCCTCTCGGGTTTGCATATCCAGCTGAATTGGCCATAGAATCAATTGTGTATAGATTTTTTTTAAATTTGAGGCCTCGGGTGCGGAGTTTTTGACGTCGTCGCCCATAGCCAAATTGCGCGCACGCTTGTGCGCCGTTTTTACAAAGTTTTCAGATTGCCTCTCGGGTTTCTATTTCCAGCTGAATTGGCCATAGAATCAATTGTGTCGAGAAAGTTTTTGAATTTGAGGCCTCGGGTGCGGAGTTTTTGACGTCATCGCCCATAGCCAAATTGCGCGCACGCTTGTGCGCCGTTTTTACAAAGTTTTCAGATTGCCTCTCGGGTTTGCATTTCCAGCTGAATTGGACATAAAATCAATTGTGTCGAGAAAGTTTTTGAATTTGAGGCCTCGGGTGCGGAGTTTTTGACGTCGTCGCCCATAGCCAAACTTGCGCGCATGGTTATGTGCCGTTTTTACAAAGTTTTCAGATTGCCTCCCAGGTTTGCATCCCTCACTGAATTGGCCATATAATCAATTTTGTCCAGACGGTTTTTTAATTTGAGGCCTAGGGTGCGGAGTTTTTGACGTCGTCGCCCATAGCCAAACTTGCGCGCATGGTTGTGTGCCGTTTTTACAAAGTTTTCAGATTGCCTCCCAGGTTTGCATCCCTCACTGAATTGGCCATAGAATCAATTGTGTCGAGACGATTTTTGAATTTGAGGCCTCGGGTGCGGAGTTTTTGACGTCGTCGCCCATAGCCAAATTGTGCGCACACTTGTGCGCCATTTTTACAAAGTTTTCAGATTGCCTCTCGGGTTTGCACTTCCAGATGAATTGGCCATAGAATCAATTGTGTCGAGAAAATTTTATAATTTGAGGCCTCGGGTGCGGAGTTTTTGACATCGTCGCCCATAGCCAAATTGCGCGCACACTAGTGCGCCGTTTTTACAAATTTTCAGATTGCCTCTCGGGTTTGCATTTCCAGCTGAATTGGCCATAGAATCAATTGTGTCGAGAAATTTTTTGAATTTGAGGCCTCGGGTGCGGAGTTTTTGAAGTCGTCGCCCATAGCCAAATTGTGCGCCCGCTTGTGCGCCGTTTTTACAAAGTTTTTAGATTGCCTCTCGGGTTTGCATCTCCAGCTGAATTGGCCATAGAATCAATTGTGTCGAGACGGTTTTTGAATTTGAGGCCTCGGGTGCGGAGTTTTTGACGTCGTCGCCTATAGCCAAATTGCGCGTACACTTGTGCGCCGTTTTTACAAAGTTTTCAGATTGCCTCTCGGGTTTGCATTTCCAGCTGAATTGGCCATAGAATCAATTGTGTCGAGAAATGTTTTGAATTTGAGGCCTCGGGTGCGGAGTTTTTGACGTCGTCGCCCATAGCCAAATTGCGCGCACACTTGTGCGCCGATGGCCAATTCAGTGAGGGATGCAAACCTGGGAGGCAATCTGAAAACTTTGTAAAAACGGCACACAACCATGCGCGTAAGTTTGGCTATAGGCGACGACGTCAAAAACTCCGCACCCGAGGCCTCAAATTCAAAAACTTTCTCGACACAATTGATTCTATGGCCAATTCAGTGGGAAATGCAAACCTGAGTGGCAATCTGAAAACTTTGTAAAAACGGCCCACAAACATGCGCGCAAGTTTGGCTATGAGCGACGACGTCAAAAACACCGCACCCGAGGTCTCAAATTCAAAAACCGTCTCGACACAATTGATTCTACAGCCAATTCAGTGGGTAATGCAAACCCGGGAGGCAATCTTAAAACTTTGTAAAAACGGCACACAACCATGCGCGCAAGTTTGGCTATGCGCTACGACGTCAAAAATTCCGCACCCGATGCGTCAAATTCAAATTTCGTCTTGATTTAATTGATTCTATGGCCAATTCAGTGGGAAATGCAAACCCGGGAGGCAATCTGAAAACTTTGTAAAAATGGCGCAGAAGCATGCCTTCAATTTGGCTATGGACCACGACGTCAAAAACACTGCACTCAAGGCCTCAAATTCAAAAACCGTCTTGACACAATTGATTCTATGGCCAATTCAGTGAACGACGCAAACCTGGGAGGCAATCTGAAATCTTTGTAAAAATGGCACACAACCATGTGCGCAAGTTTGGCTATAGTCGACAACGTCAAAAACTTCGCACCCGAGGCCTCAAATTCAAAAACTTTCTCGACACAATTGATTATATGGCCAATTCAGTGGGAAATAAAAACCCGGGAGGCAATCAGAAAAATTTGTAAAAACGGCGCACAAGCATGCGTGCAATTTGGCTATGGGCGACGACGTCAAAAACTCCGCACCCGAGGCCTCAAATTCAAAAACCATCTCGACACAATTGATTCTATGGCCAATTCAGTGAGGTATGCAAACCTGGGAGGCAATCTGAAAACTTTTGTAAAAACTGCACACAACCATGCGCGCAATTTGGTTATGCGCTACGACGTGAAAAACTCCGCACCCGATGCGTCAAATTCAAAATCCGTCTCGATAAAATTGATTCTATTGCCAATTCAGTGGGAAATGCAAACCGGGAGGCAATCTGAAAACTTTGTAAAAACGGCGCACAAACATGCACGCGATTTGGCTATGGGCGACGACGTCAAAAACTCCGCACCCGAGGCCCCAAATTCAAAAACCATTTTGACACAATTGATTCTACGGCCAATTCAGTGAGGGATGCAAACCTGGGAGGCAATTTGAAAACTTTGTAAAAACGGCACACAACCATGCGCGCAAGTTTGGCTATGGGCGACGACGTCAAAAACTCCACACCCGAGGCCTCAAATTCAAAAACTTTCTCGACACAATTGATTCTATGGCCAATTCAGTGGGAAATGCAAACCCGAGTGGCAATCTGAAAACTTTGTAAAAACGGCACACAAACATGCGCGCAAGTTTGGCTATGAGCGACGACGTCAAAAACACCGCGCCCGAGGTCTCAAATTCAAAAACCATCTCGACATAATTGATTCTACGGCCAATTCAGTGGGTAATGCAAACCCGGGAGGCAATCTTAAAACTTTGTAAAAACGACACACAACCATGCGCGCAAGTTTGGCTATGCGCTACGACGTCAAAAACTCCGCACTCGATGCGTCAAATTCAAATTTCCTCTTGACTTAATTGATTCTATTGCCAATTCAGTGGGAAATGCAAACCCGGGAGGCAATCTGAAAACTTTGTAAAAATGGCGCAGAAGCATGCCTTCAATTTGGCTATGGACCACGACGTCAAAAACACTGCACTCAAGGCCTCAAATTCAAAACCCGTTTTGACACAATTGATTCTATGGCCAATTCAGTGAAGGACGCAAACCTGGGAGGCAATCTGAAAACTTTGTAAAAACGGCACACAACCATGCGCGCAAGTTTGGCTATGCGCTACGACATAAAAAACTCCGCACCCGATGCATCAAATTCAAAATCCGTCTCGACAAAATTGATTCTATGGCCAATTCAATGGGGAGTGCAAACCCGGAAGGCAATCTGAATATTTGTAAAAACGGCGCACAAGCATGCGCGCAATTTGGCTATGGGCGACGACGTTAAAAACTCCGCACCCGAGGACTCAATTTCAAAAACCGTCTCGACACAATTGATTCTATGGCTAATTCAGTGAGGGATGTAAACCTGGGAGGCAATCTGAAAACATTGTAAAAACGGCACACAACCATGCACTCAAGTTTGGCTATGGGCGACGACGTCAAAAACTCCGCACCCGAGGCCTCAAATTCAAAAACCGCCTCGACACAATTGATTCTACGGCCAATTCAATGGGTAATGCAAACCCGGGAGGCAATCTGAAAACTTTGTAAAAACGGCACACAACCATGCGCGCAAGTTTGCCTATGCGCTACGACATCAAAAACTCCGCACCCGATGCGTCAAATTCAAAATTCGTCTCGATAAAATTGATTCTATTGCCAATTCAGTGGGCAATGCAAACAGGGAGGCAATCTGAAAACTTTGTAAAAACGGCGCACAAACATCCACACAATTTGGCTATGGGCAACGACGTCAAAAACTCCGCACCCGAGGCCCCAAATTCAAAAACCGTTTTGACACAATAGATTCTATGGCCAATTCAGTGAGGGATGCAAACCTTGGAGGCAATCTGAAAACTTTGTAAAAACGGCACACAACCATGCGCGCAAGTTTGGCTATGGGCGACGACGTCAAAAACTCCGCACCTGAGGCCTCAAATTCAAAAACTTTCTCGACACAATTGATTCTATGGCCAATTCAGTGGGAAATGCAAACCCGCGTGGCAATCTGAACACTTTGTAAAAACGGCACACAAACATGCGCGCAAGTTTGGCTATGAGCGAAGACGTCAAAAACACCGCACCCGAGGCCTCAAATTCAAAAACCGTCTCGACACAATTGATTCTACGGCCAATTCAGTGGGTAATGCAACCCGGGAGGCAATCTGAAAACTTTGTAAAAACGGCACACAACCATGCGCGCAAGTTTGGCTATGCGCTACGACATCAAAAACTCCGCACCCGATGCGTCAAATTCAAAATCCGTCTCGATAAAATTGATTCTATTGCCAATTCAGTGGGCAATGCAAACCGGGAGGCAATCTGAAAACTTTGTAAAAACGGCGCACAAACATCCACGCAATTTGGCTATGGGCGACGACGTAAAAAACTCCGCACCCGAGGCCCCAAATTCAAAAACCGTTTTGACACAATAGATTCTATGGCCAATTCAGTGAGGGATGCAAACCTTGGAGGCAATCTGAAAACTTTGTAAAAACGGCACACAACCATGCGCGCAAGTTTGGCTATGGGCGACGACGTCAAAAACTCCGCACCTGAGGCCTCAAATTCAAAAACTTTCTCGACACAAGTGATTCTATGGCCAATTCAGTGGGAAATGCAAACCCGCGTGGCAATCTGAACACTTTGTAAAAACGGCACACAAACATGCGCACAAATTTGGCTATGAGCGACGACGTCAAAAACACCGCACCCGAGGTCTCAAATTCAAAAACCGTCTCGACACAATTGATTCTACGGCCAATTCAGTGGGTAATGCAAACCCGGGAGGCAATCTGAAAACTTTGTAAAAACGGCACACAACCATGCGCGCAAGTTTGGCTATGCGCTACGACGTCAAAAACTCCGCACCCGATGCGTCAAATTCAAATTCCGTCTTGACTTAAATGATTCTATGGCCAATTCAGTGGGAAATGCAAACCCGGGAGGCAATCTAAAAACTTTGTAAAAATGGCGCAGAAGCATGCCTGCAATTTGGCTATGGACCACGACGTCAAAAACACTGCACCCAAGGCCTCAAATTCAAAAACCGTCTCGACACAATTGATTCTATGGCCAATTCAGTGAAGGACGCAAACCTGGGAGGCAATCTGAAATCTTTGTAAAAACGGCACACAACCATGTGTGCAAGTTTGGCTATAGGCAACGACGTCAAAAACTTCGCACCCGAGGCCTCAAATTCAAAAACTTTCTCGACACAATTGATTATATGGCCAATTGAGTGGGAAATAAAAACACGGGAGGCAATTTAAAAATTTGTAAAAACGGCGCACAAGCATGCGCGCAATTTGGCTATGGGCGACGACGTCAAAAACTCCGCACCCGAGGCCTCAAATTAAAAAACCGTCTTGACACAATTGATTATTTGGCCAATTCAGTGGGGTATGCAAACCTGGGAGGCAATCTGAAAACTTTTGTAAAAACTGCACACAACCATGTGCGCAATTTGGTTATGCGCTACGACGTCAAAAAGTCCGCACCCGATGCGTCAAATTCAAAATCCATCTCGATAAAATTGATTCTATTGCCAATTAGTGGGGAATGCAAACCGGGAGGCAATCTGAAAACTTTGTAAAAATGGCGCTCAAACAAGCACGCAATTTGGCTATGGGCGACGACGTCAAAAACTCCGCACCCGAGGCCCCAAATTCAAAAATCGTTTTGACACAATTGATTCTATGGCCAATTCAGTGAGGGAGGCAATCTGAAAACTTTGTAAAAACGACACACAACCATGCGCGCAAGTTTGGCTATGGGCGACGACGTCAAAAACTCCGCACCCGAGGCCTCAAATTCAAAAACTTTCTCGACACAATTGATTATATGGCCAATTCAGTGGGTAATAAAAACCCGGGAGGCAATCTGAAAACTTTGTAAAAACGGCGCACAAGCATGCGCGCAATTTGGCTCTGGGCGACGACGTCAAAAACTCCGCACCTGAGGCCTCAAATTCAAAAACCGTCTCGACACAATTGATTATATGGCCAATTCAGTGAAGGACGCAAACCTGGGAGGCAATCTGAAATCTTTGTAAAAACGACACACAACCATGTGTGCAAGTTTGGCTATAGGCGACGACGTCAAAAACTTCGCACCCGAGGCCTCAAATTCAAAAACTTTCTCGACACAATTGATTATATGGCCAATTCAGTGGGAAATAAAAACCCGGGAGGCAATCTGAAAACTTTGTAAAAACGGCGCACAAGCATGCGCGCAATTTGGCTATGGGCGACGACGTCAAAAACTCCGCACCCGAGACCTCAAATTCAAAAACCGTCTCGACACAATCGATTATATGGCCAATTCAATGAGGTATGCAAACCTGGGAGGCAATCTGAAAACTTTTGTAAAAACTGCACACAACCATGCGCGCAATTTGGCTATGCGCTACGACGTCAAAAACTCCGCACCCGATGCATCAAATTCAAAATCTGTCTCGACAAAATTGATTCTATGGCCAATTCAATGGGGAATGCAAATGCGGAAGGCAATCTGAATATTTGTAAAAACGGCGCACAAGCATGCGCGCAATTTAGCTATGGGCGACGACGTTAAAAACTCCGCACCCGAGGACTCAATTTCAAAAACCGTCTCGACACAATTGATTCTATGGCCAATTCAGTGAGGGATGCAAACCTGGGAGGCAATCTGAAAACTTTGTAAAAACGGCGCACAAACATCCACGCAATTTGGCTATGGGCGACGATGTCAAAAACTCCGCAACCGAGGCCCCAAATTCAAAAACCGTTTTGACACAATTGATTCTATGGCCAATTCAGTGAGGGATGCAAACCTGGGAGGCAATCTGAAAACTTTGTAAAAACGGCACACAACCATGCGCGCAAGTTAGGCTATGGGCGACGACGTCAAAAACTCCACACCCAATGCCTCAAATTGAAAAACCGTCTCGACACATTTGATTCTACGCCCAATTCAGTGGGTAATGCAAACCCGGGAGGCAATCTGAAAACTTTGTAAAAACGGCACACAACCATGCGCGCAAGTTTGGCTATGCGCTACGACGTCAAAAACTCCGCACCCGATGCGTCAAATTCAAAAACCGTCTTGACTTAATTGATTCTATGGCCAATTCAGTGGGAAATGCAAACCCGGGAGGCAATCTGAAATCTTTGTAAAAATGGAGCCAAAGCATGCCTGCAATTTGGCTATGGACCACCACGTCAAAATCACTGCACCCAAGGCCTCAAATTCAAAAACCTTCTCGACACAATTGATTCTATGGCCAATTCAGTGAAGGACGCAAACCTGGGAGGCAATCTGAAATCTTTGTAAAAACGGCACACAACCATGTGCGCAAGTTTGGCTATAGGCGACGACGTCAAAAACTTCACACCCGAGGCCTCAAATTCAAAAACTTTCTCGACACAATTGATTATATGGCCAATTCAGTGGGAAATAAAAACCCGGGAGGCAATCAGAAAAATTTGTAAAAACGGCGCACAAGCATGCGTGCAATTTGGCTATGGGCGACGACGTCAAAAACTCCGCACCCGAGGCCTCAAATTCAAAAACCGTCTCGACACAATTGATTCTATGGCCAATGCAGTGAAGTATGCAAACCTGGGAGGCAATCTGAAAACTTTTGTAAAAACTACACACAACCATACGCGCAATTTGGCTATGCGCTACGACGTCAAAAACTCCGCACCCGATGCGTCAAATTCAAAATCCGTCTAGATAAAATTGATTCTATTGCCAATTCAGTGGGAAATGCAAACCGGGAGGCAATCTGAAAACTTTGTAAAAACGGCGCACAAACATGCACGCAATTTGGCTATGGGCCACGACGTCAAAAACTCCGCACCCGAGGCCCCAAATTCAAAAACCGTTTTGACACAATTGATTCTATGGCCAATGCAGTGAAGTATGCAAACCTGGGAGGCAATCTGAAAACTTTTGTAAAAACTACACACAACCATACGCGCAATTTGGCTATGCGCTACGACGTCAAAAACTCTGCACCCGATGCGTCAAATTCAAAATCCGTCTCGATAAAATTGATTCTATTGCCAATTCAGTGGGAAATGCAAACCGGGAGGCAATCTGAAAACTTTGTAAAAACCGCGCACAAACATGCACGCAATTTGGCTATGGGCCACGACGTCAAAAACTCCGCACCCGAGGCCCCAAATTCAAAAACCGTTTTGACACAATTGATTCTATGGCCAATTCAGTGAGGGATGCAAACCTGGGAGGCAATCTTAAAACTTTGTAAAAACGGCACACAACCATGCGCGCAAGTTTGGCTATGGGCAACGACGTCAAAAACTCCACACCCAAGGCCTCAAATTAAAAAACCGTCTCGACACAATTCATTCTACGGCCAATTCAGTGGGTAATGCAAACCCGGGAGGCAATCTGAAAACTTTGTAAAAACGGCACACAACCATGCGCGCAAGTTTGGCTATGCGCTACGACGTCAAAAACTCCGCACCCGATGCGTCAAATTCAAATTTCGTCTTGACTTAATTGATTCTATGGCCAATTTAGTGGGAGATGCAAACCCGGGAGGCAATCTGAAAACTTTGTAAAAAGGGCGTAGAAGCATGCCTTCAATTTGGCTATCGACCACGACGTCAAAAACACTGCACTCAAAGCCTCAAATTCAAAAACCGTCTTGACACAATTGATTCTATGGCCAATTCAGTGAAGGACGCAAACCTGGGAGGCAATCTGAAATCTTTGTAAAAATGGCACACAACCATGTGCGCAAGTTTGGCTATAGTCGACGACGTCAAAAACTTCGCACCCGAGGCCTCAAATTCAAAAACTTTCTCGACACAATTGATTATATGGCCAATTCAGTGGGAAATAAAAACCTGGGAGGCAATCAGAAAAATTTGTAAAAACAGCGCACAAGCATGCGTGCAATTTGGCTATGGGCGACGACGTCAAAAACTCCGCACCCGAGGCCTCAAATTCAAAAACCGTCTCGACACAATTGATTCTATGGCCAATTCAGTGAGGTATGCAAACCTAGGAGCAATCTGAAAACTTTTGTAAAAACTGCACACAACCATGCGCGCAATTTGGCTATGCGCTACGACGTCAAAAACTCTGCACCCGATGCGTCAAATTCAAAATCCGTCTCGATAAAATTGATTCTATTGCCAATTCAGTGGGAAATGCAAACCGGGAGGCAATCTGAAAACTTTGTAAAAACGGCGCACAAACATGCACGCAATTTGGCTATGGGCCACGACGTCAAAAACTCCGCACCCGAGGCCCCAAATTTAAAAACCGTTTTGACACAATTGATTCTATGGCCAATTCAGTGAGGGATGCAAACCTGGGAGGCAATCTGAAAACTTTGTAAAAACGGCACACAACCATGCGCGCAAGTTTGGCTATGGGCGACGACGTCAAAAACTCCGCACCCGAGGCCTCAAATTCAAAAACTTTCTTGACACAATTGATTCTATGGCCAATTCAGTGAGAAATGCAAACCCGAGTGGCAATCTGAAAACTTTGTAAAAACGGCCCACAAACATGCGCGCAAGTTTGGCTATGAGCGACGACGTCAAAAACACCGCACCCGAGGTCTCAAATTCAAAAACCGTCTCGACAAAATTGATTCTACGGCCAATTCAGTGGGTAATGCAAACCCGGGAGGCAATCTTAAAACTTTATAAAAACGGCACACAACCATGCGCGCAAGTTTGGCTATGCGCTACGACGTCAAAAACTCCGCACCCGATGCGTCAAATTCAAATTCCGTCTTGACTTAAATGATTCTATGGCCAATTTAGTGGGAAATGCAAACCCGGGAGGCAATCTGAAAACTTTGTAAAAAGGGCGCAGAAGCATGCCTTCAATTTGGCTATGGACCACGACGTCAAAAACACTGCACTCAAGGCCTCAAATTCAAAAACCGTCTTGACACAATTGATTCTATGGCCAATTCAGTGAAGGACGCAAACCTGGGAGGCAATCTGAAATCTTTGTAAAAACGGCACACAACCATGTGCGCAAGTTTGGCTATAGTCGACGACGTCAAAAACTTCGCACCCGAGGCCTCAAATTCAAAAATTTTCTCGACACAATTGATTATATGGCCAATTCAGTGGGAAATAAAAACTCGGGAGGCAATCAGAAAAATTTGTAAAAACGGCGCACAAGCATGCGTGCAATTTGGCTATGGGCGACGATGTCAAAAACTCCGCAACCGAGGCCCCAAATTCAAAAACTGTTTTGACACAATTGATTCTATGGCCAATTCAGTGAGGGATGCAAACCTGGGAGGCAATCTGAAAACTTTATAAAAACGACACACAACCATGCGCGCAAGTTTGGCTATGAGCGACGACGTCAAAAACTCCGCACCCAAGGCCTCAAATTCAAAAACCGTCTCGACACAATTGATTCTACGGCCAATTCAGTGGGTAATGCAAACCCGGGAGGCAATCTGAAAACTTTGTAAAAACGACACACAACCATGCGCGCAAGTTTGGCTATGCGCTACGACGTAAAAAACTCCGCACCCGATGCGTCAAATTCAAATTCCGTCTTGACTTAATTGATTCTTTGCCCAATTTAGTGGGAAATGCAAACCCGGGAGGCAATCTGAAAACTTTGTAAAAATGGCACAGAAGCATGCCTGCAATTTGGCTATGGACCACGACGTAAAAAACACTGCACCCAAGGCCTCAAATTCAAAAACCGTCTCGACACAATTGATTCTATGGCCAATTCAGTGAAGGACGCAAACCTGGGAGGCAATCTGAAATCTTTGTAAAAACGGCACACAACCATGCGCGCAAGTTTGGGTATGGGCGACGACGTAAAAAACTTCGCACCCGATGCCTCAAATTCAATAACTTTCTCGACACAATTGATTATATGGCCAATTCAGTGGGAAATAAAAACCCGGGAGGCAATCTGAAAACTTTGTAAAAACGGCACACAACCATGCGCGCAAGTTTGGCTATGGGCGACGACGTCAAAAACTCCGCACCCGAGGCCTCAAATTCAAAAACCGTCTCGACACAATTGATTCTACGGCCAATTCAGTGGGTAATGCAAACCCGGGAGGCAATCTGAAAACTTTGTAAGAACGGCACACAACCATGCGCGCAAGTTTGGCTATGCGCTACGACGTCAAAAACTCCGCACCCGATGCGTCAAATTCAAAATCCGTCTCGATAAAATTGATTCTATTGCCAATTCAGTGGGCAATGCAAACCGGGAGGCAATCTGAAAACTTTGTAAAAACGGCGCACAAACATGCACGCAATTTGGCTATGGGCCACGACGTCAAAAACTCCGCACCCGAGGCCCCAAATTCAAAAACCGTTTTGACACAATTGATTCTATGGCCAATTCAGTGAGGGATGCAAACCTGGGAGGCAATCTGAAAAATTTGTAAAAACGGCAGACAACCATGTGCGCAAGTTTGGCTATAGTCGACGACGTCAAAAACATCGCACCCGAGGCCTCAAATTCAAAAACTTTCTCGACACAATTGATTATATGGCCAATTCAGTGGGAAATAAAAACTTGGGAGGCAATCAGAAAAATTTGTAAAAACGGCGCACAAGCATGTGTGCAATTTGGCTATGGGCGACGACGTAAAAAACTCCGCACCCGAGGCCTCAAATTCAAAAATTTTCTCGACACAATTGATTATATGGCCAATTCAGTGGGAAATAAAAACCCGGGAGGCAATCAGAAAAATTTGTAAAAACGGCGCACAAGCATGCGTGCAATTTGGCTATGGGCGACGACGTCAAAAACTCCGTACCCGAGGCCTCAAATTCAAAAACCGTCTCGACACAATTGATTCTATGGCCAATTGAGTGAGGAATGCAAACCTGGGAGGCAATCTGAAAACTTTTGTAAAAACTACACACAACCATACGCGCAATTTGGCTATGCGCTACGACGTCAAAAACTCCGCACCCGATGCGTCAAATTCAAAAATCCGTCTCGATAAAATTGATTCTATTGCCAATTCAGTGGGAAATGCAAACCGGGAGGCAATCTGAAAACTTTGTAAAAACGGCGCACAAACATGCACGCAATTTGGCTATGGGCGACGATGTCAAAAACTCCGCAACCGAGGCCCCAAATTCAAAAACCGTTTTGACACAATTGATTCTATGGCCAATTCAGTGAGGGATGCAAACCTGGGAGGCAATCTGAAAACTTTGTAAAAACGGCACACAACCATGCGCGCAAGTTTGGCTATGGGCAACGACGTCAAAAACTCCGCACCCACGGCCTCAAATTCAAAAACCGTCTCGACACAATTCATTCTACGGCCAATTCAGTGGGTAATGCAAACCCGGGAGGCAATCTGAAAACTTTGTAAAAACGGCACACAACCATGCGCGCAAGTTTGGCTATGCGCTACGACGTCAAAAACTCCGCACCCAATGCGTCAAATCCAAATTCCGTCTTGACTTAATTGATTCTATGGCCAATTTAGTGGGAAATGCAAACCCGGGAGACAATCTGAAAACTTTGTAAAAATGGAGCCGAAGCATGCCTGCAATTTGGCTATGGACCACGACGTCGAAAACACTGCACCCAAGGCCTCAAATTCAAAAACCTTCTCGACACAATTGATTCTATGGCCAATTCAGTGAAGGACGCAAACCTGGGAGTCAATCTGAAATCTTTGTAAAAACGGCACACAACCATGTGCGCAAGTTTGGCTATAGGCGACGACGTCAAAAACTTCGCACCCGAGGCCTCAAATTCAAAAACTTTCTCGACACAATTGATTATATGGCCAATTCAGTGGGGAATAAAAACCCGGGAGGCAATCAGAAAATTTTTTAAAAACGGCGCACAAGCATGCGTGCAATTTGGCTATGGGCGACGACGTCAAAAACTCCGCACCCGAGGCCTCAAATTCAAAAACCGTCTCGAC
This sequence comes from Galeopsis tetrahit, assembly GCA_963675135.1. Taxonomy (NCBI): domain Eukaryota; kingdom Viridiplantae; phylum Streptophyta; class Magnoliopsida; order Lamiales; family Lamiaceae; genus Galeopsis; species Galeopsis tetrahit. Next base: position 71,297,974 of record OY776126.1, read on the forward strand.
ACAATTGATTCTATGGCCAATTCAGTGAGGTATGCAAACCTGGGAGGCAATCTGAAAACTTTTGTAAAAACTGCACACAACCATGCGCGCAATTTGGGTATGTGCTACGACGTCAAAAACTCTGCACCCGATGCGTCAAATTCAAAATCCGTCTCGATAAAATTGATTCTATTGCCAATTCAGTGGGAAATGCAAACCGGGAGGCAATCTGAAAACTTTGTAAAAACGGCGCACAAACATGCACGCAATTTGGCTATGGGCCACGACGTCAAAAACTCCGCACCCGAGGCCCCAAATTCAAAAACCGTTTTGACACAATTGATTCTATGGCCAATTCAGTGAGGGATGCAAACCTGGGAGGCAATCTGAAAACTTTGTAAAAACGGCACACAACCATGCGCGCAAGTTTGGCTATGGGCAACGACGTCAAAAACTCCGCACCCAAGGCCTCAAATTCAAAAACCGTCTCGACACAATTCATTCTACGACCAATTCAGTGGGTAATGCAAACCCGGGAGGCAATCTGAAAACTTTGTAAAAACGGCACACAACCATGCGCGCAAGTATGGCTATGCGCTACGACGTCAAAAACTCCGCACCTGATGCGTCAAATTCAAATACCGTCTTGACTTAATTGATTCTATGGCCAATTTAGTGGGAAATGCAAACCCGGGAGGCAATCTGAAAACTTTGTAAAAATGGAGCCGAAGCATGCCTGCAATTTAGCTATGGACCACGACGTCAAAAACACTGCACCCAAGGCCTCAAATTCAAAAACCTTCTCGACACAATTGATTCTATGGCCAATTCAGTGAAGGACGCAAACCTGGGAGTCAATCTGAAATCTTTGTAAAAACGGCACACAACCATGTGCGGAAGTTTGGCTATAGGCGACGACGTCAAAAACTTCGCACCCGAGGCCTCAAATTCAAAAACTTTCTCGACACAATTGATTATATGGCCAATTCAGTGGGAAATAAAAACCCGGGAGGCAATCAGAAAAATTTGTAAAAACGGCGCACAAGCATGCGTGCAATTTGGCTATGGGCGACGACGTCAAAAACTCCGCACCCGAGGCCTCAAATTCAAAAACCGTCTCGACACAATTGATTCTATGGCCAATTCAGTGAGGTATGCAAACCTGGGAGCCAATCTGAAAACTTTTGTAAAAACTGCACACAACCATGCGCGCAATTTGGGTATGTGCTACGACGTCAAAAACTCTGCACCCGATGCGTCAAATTCAAAATCCGTCTCGATAAAATTGATTCTATTGCCAATTCAGTGGGAAATGCAAACCGGGAGGCAATCTGAAAACTTTGTAAAAACGGCGCACAAACATGCACGCAATTTGGCTATGGGCCACGACGTCAAAAACTCCGCACCCGAGGCCCCAAATTCAAAAACCGTTTTGACACAATTGATTCTATGGCCAATTCAGTGAGGGATGCAAACCTGGGAGGCAATCTGAAAACTTTGTAAAAACGGCACACAACCATGCGCGCAAGTTTGGCTATGGGCAACGACGTCAAAAACTCCGCACCCAAGGCCTCAAATTCAAAAACCGTCTCGACACAATTCATTCTACGACCAATTCAGTGGGTAATGCAAACCCGGGAGGCAATCTGAAAACTTTGTAAAAACGGCACACAACCATGCGCGCAAGTATGGCTATGCGCTACGACGTCAAAAACTCCGCACCTGATGCGTCAAATTCAAATACCGTCTTGACTTAATTGATTCTATGGCCAATTTAGTGGGAAATGCAAACCCGGGAGGCAATCTGAAAACTTTGTAAAAATGGAGCCGAAGCATGCCTGCAATTTAGCTATGGACCACGACGTCAAAAACACTGCACCCAAGGCCTCAAATTCAAAAACCTTCTCGACACAATTGATTCTATGGCCAATTCAGTGAAGGACGCAAACCTGGGAGTCAATCTGAAATCTTTGTAAAAACGGCACACAACCATGTGCGGAAGTTTGGCTATAGGCGACGACGTCAAAAACATCGCACCCGAGGCCTCAAATTCAAAAACTTTCTCGACACAATTGATTATATGGCCAATTCAGTGGGAAATAAAAACCCGGGAGGCAATCAGAAAAATTTGTAAAAACGGCGCACAAGCATGCGTGCAATTTGGCTATGGGCGACGACGTCAAAAACTCCGCACCCGAGGCCTCAAATTCAAAAACCGTCTCGACACAATTGATTCTATGGCCAATTCAGTGAGGTATGCAAACCTGGGAGCCAATCTGAAAACTTTTGTAAAAACTGCACACAACCATGCGCGCAATTTGGCTATGCGCTACGACGTCAAAAACTCTCCACCCGATGCGTCAAATTCAAAATCCGTCTCGATAAAATTGATTCTATTGCCAATTCAGTGGGAAATGCAAACCGGGAGGCAATCTGAAAACTTTGTAAAAACGGCGCACAAACATGCACGCAATTTGGCTATGGGCCACGACGTCAAAAACTCCGCACCCGAGGCCCCAAATTCAAAAACCGTTTTGACACAATTGATTCTATGGCCGATTCAGTGAGGGATGCAAACCTGGGAGGCAATCTGAAAAATTTGTAAAAACGGCACACAACCATGCGCGCAAGTTTGGCTATGGGCGACGACGTCAAAAACTCCGCACCCGAGGCCTCAAATTCAAAAACTTTCTTGACACAATTGATTATATGGCCAATTCAGTGGGAAATGCAAACCCGAGTGGCAATCTGAAAACTTTGTAAAAACGGCCCACAAACATGCGCGCAAGTTTGGCTTTGAGCGACGACGTTAAAAACACCGCACCCGAGGTCTCAAATTCAAAAACCGTCTCGACACAATTGATTCTACGGCCAATTCAGTGGGTAATGCAAACCCGGGAGGCAATCTTAAAACTTTATAAAAACGGCACACAACCATGCGCGCAAGTTTGGCTATGCGCTACGACGTCAAAAAATCCGCACCCGATGCGTCAAATTCAAATTCCGTCTTGACTTAATTGATTCTATGGCCAATTTAGTGGGAAATGCAAACCCGGGAGGCAATCTGAAAACTTTGTAAAAAGGGCGCAGAAGCATGCCTTCAATTTGGCTATGGACCACGACGTCAAAAACACTGCACTCAAGGCCTCAAATTCAAAAACCGTCTTGACACAATTGATTCTATGGCCAATTCAGTGAAGGACGCAAACCTGGGAGGCAATCTGAAATCTTTGTAAAAACGGCACACAACCATGTTCGCAAGTTTGGCTATAGTCGACGACGTCAAAAACTTCGCACCCGAGGCCTCAAATTCAAAAACTTTCTCGACACAATTGATTATATGGCCAATTCAGTGGGAAATAAAAACCCGGGAGGCAATCAGAAAAATTTGTAAAAACGGCGCACAAGCATGCGTGCAATTTGGCTATGGGCGACGACGTCAAAAACTCCGCACCCGAGGCCTCAAATTCAAAAACCGTCTCGACACAATTGATTCTATGGCCAATTGAGTGAGGTATGCAAACCTGGGAGGCAATCTGAAAACTTTTGTAAAAACTAGACACAACCATACGCGCAATTTGGCTATGCGCTACGACGTAAAAAACTCCGCACCCGATGCGTCAAATTCAAAATCCGTCTCGCTAAAATTGATTCTATTGCCAATTCAGTGGGAAATGCAAACCGGGAGGCAATCTGAAAACTTTGTAAAAATGGCGCACAAACATGCACTCAATTTGGCTATGGGCGACGATGTCAAAAACTCCGCAACCGAGGCCCCAAATTCAAAAACCGTTTTGACACAATTGATTCTATGGCCAATTCAGTGAGGGATGCAAACCTGGGAGGCAATCTGAAAACTTTATAAAAACGGCACACAACCATGCGCGCAAGTTTGGCTATGGGCGACGACGTCAAAAACTCCGCACCCAAGGCCTCAAATTCAAAAACCGTCTCGACACAATTGATTCTACGGCCAATTCAGTGGGTAATGCAAACCCGGGAGGCAATCTGAAAACTTTGTAATAACGACACACAACCATGCGCGCAAGTTTGGCTATGCGCTACGACGTAAAAAACTCCGCACCCGATGCGTCAAATTCAAATTCCGTCTTGACTTAATTGATTCTATGCCCAATTTAGTGGGAAATGCAAACCCGGGAGGCAATCTGAAAACTTTGTAAAAATGGCACAGAAGCATGCCTGCAATTTGGCTATGGACCACGACGTAAAAAACACTGCACCCAAGGCCTCAAATTCAAAAACCGTCTCAACACAATTGATTCTATGGCCAATTCAGTGAAGGACGCAAACCTGGGAGGCAATCTGAAATCTTTGTAAAAACGGCACACAACCATGCGTGCAAGTTTGGTTATGGGCGACGACGTAAAAAACTTCGCACCCGATGCCTCAAATTCAATAACTTTCTCGACACAATTGATTATATGGCCAATTCAGTGGGAAATAAAAACCCGGGAGGCAATCTGAAAACTTTGTAAAAACGGCACACAACCATGCGCGCAAGTTTGGCTATGGGCGACGACGTCAAAAACTCCGCACCCGAGGCCTCAAATTCAAAAACCGTCTCGACACAATTGATTCTACGGCCAATTCAGTGGGTAATGCAAACACGGGAGGCAATCTGAAAACTTTGTAAGAACGGCACACAACCATGCGCGCAAGTTTGGCTATGCGCTACGACGTCAAAAACTCCGCACCCGATGCGTCAAATTCAAAATCCGTCTCGATAAAATTGATTCTATTGCCAATTCTGTGGGCAATGCAAACCGGGAGGCAATCTGAAAACTTTGTAAAAACGGCGCACAAACATCCACGCAATTTGGCTATGGGCGACGACGTCAAAAACTCCGCACCCGAGGCCCCAAATTCAAAAACCGTTTTGACACAATAGATTCTATGGCCAATTCAGTGAGGGATGCAAACCTTGGAGGCAATTTGAAAACTTTGTCAAAACGGCACACAACCATGCGCGCAAGTTTGGCTATGGGCGACGACGTCAAAAACTCCGCACCTGAGGCCTCAAATTCAAAAACTTTCTCGACACAATTGATTCTATGGCCAATTCAGTGGGAAATGCAAACCCGCGTGGCAATCTGAACACTTTGTAAAAACGGCACACAAACATGCGCGCAAGTTTGGCTATGAGCGACGACGTCAAAAACACCGCACCCGAGGTCTCAAATTCAAAAACCGTCTCGACACAATTGATTCTACGACCAATTCAGTGGGTAATGCAAACCCGGGAGGCAATCTGAAAACTTTGTAAAAACGGCACACAACCATGCGCGCAAGTTTGGCTATGCGCTACGATGTCAAAAACTCCGCACCCGATGCGTCAAATTGAAATTTCGTCTTGACTTAATTGATTCTATGGCCAATTCAGTGGGCAATGCAAACCCGGAAGGCAATCTGAAAACTTTGTAAAAATGGCGCAGAAGCATGCCTTCAATTTGGCTATGGACCACGACGTCAAAAACACAGCACTCAAGGCCTCAAATTCAAAAACCGTCTTGACACAATTGATTCTATGGCCAATTCAGTGAAGGACGCAAACCTGGGAGGCAATCTGAAATCTTTGTAAAAACGGCACACAACCATGTGCGCAAGTTTGGCTATAGTCGACGACGTCAAAAACATCGCACCCAAGGCCTCAAATTCAAAAACTTTCTCGACACAATTGATTATATGGCCAATTCAGTGGGAAATAAAAACCCGGGAGGCAATCAGAAAAATTTGTAAAAACGGCGCACAAGCATGTGTGCAATTTGGCTATGGGCGACGACGTCAAAAACTCCGCACCCGAGGCCTCAAATTCAAAAACCGTCTCGACACAATTGATTCTATGGCCAATTCAGTGAGGTATGCAAACCTGGGAGGCAATCTGAAAACTTTTGTAAAAACTACACACAACCATACGCGCAATTTGGCTATGCGCTACGACGTCAAAAACTCCGCACCCGATGCGTCAAATTCAAAATCCGTCTCGATAAAATTGATTCTATTGCCAATTCAGTGGGAAATGCAAACCGGGAGGCAATCTGAAAACTTTGTAAAAACGGCGCACAAACATGCACGCAATTTGGCTATGGGCGACGATGTCAAAAACTCCGCAACCGAGGCCCCAAATTCAAAAACCGTTTTGACAGAATTGATTCTATGGCCAATTCAGTGAGGGATGCAAACCTGGGAGGCAATCTGAAAACTTTATAAAAACGGCACACAACCATGCGCGCAAGTTTGGCTATGGGCGACGACGTCAAAAACTCCGCACCCAAGGCCTCAAATTCAAAAACCGTCTCGACACAATTGATTCTACGGCCAATTCAGTGGGTAATGCAAACCCGGGAGGCAATCTGAAAACTTTGTAAAAACGGCACACAACCATGCGCGCAAGTTTGGCTATGCGCTACGACGTCAAAAACTCCGCACCCGATGCGTCAAATTGAAATTTTGTCTTGACTTAATTGATTCTGCCAATTCAGTGGGAAATGCAAACCCGGAAGGCAATCTGAAAACTTTGTAAAAATGGCGCAGAAGCATGCCTTCAATTTGGCTATGGACCACGACGTCAAAAACACTGCACTCAAGGCCTCAAATTCAAAAACCGTCTTGACACAATTGATTCTATGGCCAATTCAGTGAAGGACGCAAACCTGGGAGGCAATCTGAAATCTTTGTAAAAACGGCACACAACCATGTGCGCAAGTTTGGCTATAGTCGACGACGTCAAAAACATCGCACCCGAGGCCTCAAATTCAAAAACTTTCTCGACACAATTGATTATATGGCCAATTCAGTGGGAAATAAAAACCCGGGAGGCAATCAGAAAAATTTGTAAAAACGGCGCACAAGCATGTGTGCAATTTGGCTATGGGCGACGACGTCAAAAACTCCGCACCCGAGGCCTCAAATTCAAAAACCGTCTCGACACAATTGATTCTATGGCCAATTCAGTGAGGTATGCAAACCTGGGAGGCAATCTGAAAACTTTTGTAAAAACTACACACAACCATACGCGCAATTTGGCTATGCGCTACGACGTCAAAAACTCCGCACCCGATGCGTCAAATTCAAAATCCGTCTCGATAAAATTGATTCTATTGCCAATTCAGTGGGAAATGCAAACCGGGAGGCAATCTGAAAACTTTGTAAAAACGGCGCACAAACATGCACGCAATTTGGCTATGGGCGACGATGTCAAAAACTCCGCAACCGAGGCCCCAAATTCAAAAACCGTTTTGACAGAATTGATTCTATGGCCAATTCAGTGAGGGATGCAAACCTGGGAGGCAATCTGAAAACTTTAGAAAAACGGCACACAACCATGCGCGCAAGTTTGGCTATGGGCGACGACGTCAAAAACTCCGCACCCAAGGCCTCAAATTCAAAAACCGTCTCGACACAATTGATTCTACGGCCAATTCAGTGGGTAATGGAAACCCGGGAGGCAATCTGAAAACTTTGTAAAAACGGCACACAACCATGCGCGCAAGTTTGGCTATGCGCTACGACGTCAAAAACTCCGCACCCGATGCGTCAAATTGAAATTTCGTCTTGACTTAATTGATTCTATGGCCAATTCAGTGGGAAATGCAAACCCGGAAGGCAATCTGAAAACTTTGTAAAAATGGCGCAGAAGCATGCCTTCAATTTGGCTATGGACCACGACGTCAAAAACACTGCACTCAAGGCCTCAAATTCAAAAACCGTCTTGACACAATTGATTCTATGGCCAATTCAGTGAAGGACGCAAACCTGGGAGGCAATCTGAAATCTTTGTAAAAACGGCACACAACCATGTGCGCAAGTTTGGCTATAGTCGACGACGTCAAAAACATCGCACCCGAGGCCTCAAATTCAAAAACTTTCTCGACACAATTGATTATATGGCCAATTCAGTGGGAAATAAAAACCCGGGAGGCAATCAGAAAAATTTGTAAAAACGGCGCACAAGCATGTGTGCAATTTGGCTATGGGCGACGACGTCAAAAACTCCGCACCCGAGGCCTCAAATTCAAAAACCGTCTCGACACAATTGATTCTATGGCCAATTCAGTGAGGTATGCAAACCTGGGAGGCAATCTGAAAACTTTTGTAAAAACTACACACAACCATACGCGCAATTTGGCTATGCGCTACGACGTCAAAAACTCCGCACCCGATGCGTCAAATTCAAAATCCGTCTCGATAAAATTGATTCTATTGCCAATTCAGTGGGAAATGCAAACCGGGAGGCAATCTGAAAACTTTGTAAAAACGGCGCACAAACATGCACGCAATTTGGCTATGGGCCACGACGTCAAAAACTCCGCACCCGAGGCCCCAAATTCAAAAACCGTTTTGACACAATTGATTCTATGGCCAATTCAGTGAGGGATGCAAACCTGGGAGGCAATCTGAAAACTTTGTAAAAACGGCACACAACCATGCGCGCAAGTTTGGCTATGGGCAACGACGTCAAAAACTCCGCACCCAAGGCCTCAAATTCAAAAACCGTCTCGACACAATTCATTCTACGACCAATTCAGTGGGTAATGCAAACCCGGGAGTCAATCTGAAAACTTTGTAAAAACGGCACACAACCATGCGCGCAAGTATGGCTATGCGCTACGACGTCAAAAACTCCGCACCTGATGCGTCAAATTCAAATACCGTCTTGACTTAATTGATTCAATGGCCAATTTAGTGGGAAATGCAAACCCGGGAGGCAATCTGAAAACTTTGTAAAAATGGAGCCGAAGCATGCCTGCAATTTAGCTATGGACCACGACGTCAAAAACACTGCACCCAAGGCCTCAAATTCAAAAACCTTCTCGACACAATTGATTCTATGGCCAATTCAGTGAAGGACGCAAACCTGGGAGTCAATCTGAAATCTTTGTAAAAACGGCACACAACCATGTGCGCAAGTTTGGCTATAGGCGACGACGTCAAAAACTTCGCACCCGAGGCCTCAAATTCAAAAACTTTCTCGACACAATTGATTATATGGCCAATTCAGTAGGAAATAAAAACCCGGGAGGCAATCAGAAAAATTTGTAAAAACGGCGCACAAGCATGCGTGCAATTTGGCTATGGGCGACGACGTCAAAAACTCCGCACCCGAGGCCTCAAATTCAAAAACCGTCTCGACACAATTGATTCTATGGCCAATTCAGTGAGGTATGCAAACCTGGGAGGCAATCTGAAAACTTTTGTAAAAACTGCACACAACCATGCGCGCAATTTGGCTATGCGCTACGACGTCAAAAACTCTGCACCCGATGCGTCAAATTCAAAATCCGTCTCGATAAAATTGATTCTATTGCCAATTCAGTGGGAAATGCAAACCGGGAGGCAATCTGAAAACTTTGTAAAAACGGCGCACAAACATGCACGCAATTTGGCTATGGGCCACGACGTCAAAAACTCCGCACCCGAGGCCCCAAATTCAAAAACCGTTTTGACACAATTGATTTTATGGCCAATTCAATGAGGGATGCAAACCTGGGAGGCAATCTGAAAAATTTGTAAAAACGGCACACAACCATGCGCGCAAGTTTGTCTATGGGCGACGACGTCAAAAACTCCGCACCCGAGGCCTCAAATTCAAAAACTTTCTTGACACAATTGATTATATGGCCAATTCAGTGGGAAATGCAAACCCGAGTGGCAATCTGAAAACTTTGTAAAAACGGCCCACAAACATGCGCGCAAGTTTGGCTTTGAGCGACGACGTTAAAAACACCGCACCCGAGGTCTCAAATTCAAAAACCGTCTCGACACAATTGATTCTACGGCCAATTCAGTGGGTAATGCAAACCCGGGAGGCAATCTTAAAACTTTATAAAAACGGCACACAACCATGCGCGCAAGTTTGGCTATGCGCTACGACGTCAAAAAATCCGCACCCGATGCGTCAAATTCAAATTCCGTCTTGACTTAATTGATTCTATGGCCAATTTAGTGGGAAATGCAAACCCGGGAGGCAATCTGAAAACTTTGTAAAAAGGGCGCAGAAGCATGCCTTCAATTTGGCTATGGACCACGACATCAAAAACACTGCACTCAAGGCCTCAAATTCAAAAACCGTCTTGACACAATTGATTCTATGGCCAATTCAGTGAAGGACGCAAACCTGGGAGGCAATCTGAAATCTTTGTAAAAACGGCACACAACCATGTTCGCAAGTTTGGCTATAGTCGACGACGTCAAAAACTTCGCACCCGAGGCCTCAAATTCAAAAACTTTCTCGACACAATTGATTATATGGCCAATTCAGTGGGAAATAAAAACCCGGGAGGCAATCAGAAAAATTTGTAAAAACGGCGCACAAGCATGCGTGCAATTTGGCTATGGGCGACGACGTCAAAAACTCCGCACCCGAGGCCTCAAATTCAAAAACCGTCTCGACACAATTGATTCTATGGCCAATTGAGTGAGGTATGCAAACCTGGGAGGCAATCTGAAAACTTTTGTAAAAACTAGACACAACCATACGCGCAATTTGGCTATGCGCTACGACGTAAAAAACTCCGCACCCGATGCGTCAAATTCAAAATCCGTCTCGCTAAAATTGATTCTATTGCCAATTCAGTGGGAAATGCAAACCGGGAGGCAATCTGAAAACTTTATAAAAATGGCGCACAAACATGCACTCAATTTGGCTATGGGCGACGATGTCAAAAACTCCGCAACCGAGGCCCCAAATTCAAAAACCGTTTTGACACAATTGATTCTATGGCCAATTCAGTGAGGGATGCAAACCTGGGAGGCAATCTGAAAACTTTATAAAAACGGCACACAACCATGCGCGCAAGTTTGGCTATGGGCGACGACGTCAAAAACTCCGCACCCAAGGCCTCAAATTCAAAAACCGTCTCGACACAATTGATTCTACGGCCAATTCAGTGGGTAATGCAAACCCGGGAGGCAATCTGAAAACTTTGTAAAAACGACACACAACCATGCGCGCAAGTTTGGCTATGCGCTACGACGTAAAAAACTCCGCACCCGATGCGTCAAATTCAAATTCCGTCTTGACTTAATTGATTCTATGCCCAATTTAGTGGGAAATGCAAACCCGGGAGGCAATCTGAAAACTTTGTAAAAATGGCACAGAAGCATGCCTGCAATTTGGCTATGGACCACGACGTAAAAAACACTGCACCCAAGGCCTCAAATTCAAAAACCGTCTCAACACAATTGATTCTATGGCCAATTCAGTGAAGGACGCAAACCTGGGAGGCAATCTGAAATCTTTGTAAAAACGGCACACAACCATGCGTGAAAGTTTGGTTATGGGCGACGACGTAAAAAACTTCGCACCCGATGCCTCAAATTCAATAACTTTCTCGACACAATTGATTATATGGCCAATTCAGTGGGAAATAAAAACCCGGGAGGCAATCTGAAAACTTTGTAAAAACGGCACACAACCATGCGCGCAAGTTTGGCTATGGGCGACGACGTCAAAAACTCCGCACCCGAGGCCTCAAATTCAAAAACCGTCTCGACACAATTGATTCTACGGCCAATTCAGTGGGTAATGCAAACCCGGGAGGCAATCTGAAAACTTTGTAAGAACGGCACACAACCATGCGCGCAAGTTTGGCTATGCGCTACGACGTCAAAAACTCCGCACCCGATGCGTCAAATTCAAAATCCGTCTCGATAAAATTGATTCTATTACCAATTCTGTGGGCAATGCAAACCGGGAGGCAATCTGAAAACTTTGTAAAAACGGCGCACAAACATCCACGCAATTTGGCTATGGGCGACGACGTCAAAAACTCCGCACCCGAGGCCCCAAATTCAAAAACCGTTTTGACACAATAGATTCTATGGCCAATTCAGTGAGGGATGCAAACCTTGGAGGCAATCTGAAAATTTTGTCAAAACGGCACACAACCATGCGCGCAAGTTTGGCTATGGGCGACGACGTCAAAAACTCCGCACCTGAGGCCTCAAATTCAAAAACTTTCTCGACACAATTGATTCTATGGCCAATTCAGTGAGGGATGCAAACCTGGGAGGCAATCTGAAAACTTTGTAAAAACGGCACACAACCATGCGCACAAGTTTGGCTATGGGCAACGACGTCAAAAACTCCGCACCCAAGGCCTCAAATTCAAAAACCGTCTCGACACAATTCATTCTACGACCAATTCAGTGGGTAATGCAAACCCGGGAGGCAATCTGAAAACTTTGTAAAAACGGCACACAACCATGCGCGCAAGTATGGCTATGCGCTACGACGTCAAAAACTCCGCACCTGATGCGTCAAATTCAAATACCGTCTTGACTTAATTGATTCTATGGCCAATTTAGTGGGAAATGCAAACCCGGGAGGCAATCTGAAAACTTTGTAAAAATGGAGCCGAAGCATGCCTGCAATTTAGCTATGGACCACGACGTCAAAAACACTGCACCCAAGGCCTCAAATTCAAAAACCTTCTCGACACAATTGATTCTATGGCCAATTCAGTGAAGGACGCAAACCTGGGAGTCAATCTGAAATCTTTGTAAAAACGGCACACAACCATGTGCGCAAGTTTGGCTATAGGCGACGACGTCAAAAACTTCGCACCCGAGGCCTCAAATTCAAAAACTTTCTCGACACAATTGATTATATGGCCAATTCAGTGGGAAATAAAAACCCGGGAGGCAATCAGAAAAATTTGTAAAAACGGCGCACAAGCATGCGTGCAATTTGGCTATGGGCGACGACGTCAAAAACTCCGCACCCGAGGCCTCAAATTCAAAAACCGTCTCGACACAATTGATTCTATGGCCAATTCAGTGAGGTATGCAAACCTGGGAGGCAATCTGAAAACTTTTGTAAAAACTGCACACAACCATGCGCGCAATTTGGCTATGCGCTACGACGTCAAAAACTCTGCACCCGATGCGTCAAATTCAAAATCCGTCTCGATAAAATTGATTCTATTGCCAATTCAGTGGGAAATGCAAACCGGGAGGCAATCTGAAAACTTTGTAAAAACGGCGCACAAACATGCACGCAATTTGGCTATGGGCCACGACGTCAAAAACTCCGCACCCGAGGCCCCAAATTCAAAAACCGTTTTGACACAATTGATTCTATGGCCAATTCAGTGAGGGATGCAAACCTGGGAGGCAATCTGAAAAATTTGTAAAAACGGCACACAACCATGCGCGCAAGTTTGGCTATGGGCGACGACGTCAAAAACTCCGCACCCGAGGCCTCAAATTCAAAAACTTTCTTGACACAATTGATTATATGGCCAATTCAGTGGGAAATGCAAACCCGAGTGGCAATCTGAAAACTTTGTAAAAACGGCCATAAACATGCGCGCAAGTTTGGCTTTGAGCGACGACGTTAAAAACACCGCACCCGAGGTCTCAAATTCAAAAACCGTCTCGACACAATTGATTCTACGGCCAATTCAGTGGGTAATGCAAACCCGGGAGGCAATCTTAAAACTTTATAAAAACGGCACACAACCATGCGCGCAAGTTTGGCTATGCGCTACGACGTCAAAAAATCCGCACCCGATGCGTCAAATTCAAATTCCGTCTTGACTTAATTGATTCTATGGCCAATTTAGTGGGAAATGCAAACCCGGGAGGCAATCTGAAAACTTTGTAAAAAGGGCGCAGAAGCATGCCTTCAATTTGGCTATGGACCACGACGTCAAAAACACTGCACTCAAGGCCTCAAATTCAAAAACCGTCTTGACACAATTGATTCTATGGCCAATTCAGTGAAGGACGCAAACCTGGGAGGCAATCTGAAATCTTTGTAAAAACGGCACACAACCATGTTCGCAAGTTTGGCTATAGTCGACGACGTCAAAAACTTCGCACCCGAGGCCTCAAATTCAAAAACTTTCTCGACACAATTGATTATATGGCCAATTCAGTGGGAAATAAAAACCCGGGAGGCAATCAGAAAAATTTGTAAAAACGGCGCACAAGCATGCGTGCAATTTGGCTATGGGCGACGACGTCAAAAACTCCGCACCCGAGGCCTCAAATTCAAAAACCGTCTCGACACAATTGATTCTATGGCCAATTGAGTGAGGTATGCAAACCTGGGAGGCAATCTGAAAACTTTTGTAAAAACTAGACACAACCATACGCGCAATTTGGCTATGCGCTACGACGTAAAAAACTCCGCACCCGATGCGTCAAATTCAAAATCCGTCTCGCTAAAATTGATTCTATTGCCAATTCAGTGGGAAATGCAAACCGGGAGGCAATCTGAAAACTTTGTAAAAATGGCGCACAAACATGCACTCAATTTGGCTATGGGCGACGATGTCAAAAACTCCGCAACCGAGGCCCCAAATTCAAAAACCGTTTTGACACAATTGATTCTATGGCCAATTCAGTGAGGGATGCAAACCTGGGAGGCAATCTGAAAACTTTATAAAAACGGCACACAACCATGCGCGCAAGTTTGGCTATGGGCGACGACGTCAAAAACTCCGCACCCAAGGCCTCAAATTCAAAAACCGTCTCGACACAATTGATTCTACGGCCAATTCAGTGGGTAATGCAAACCCGGGAGGCAATCTGAAAACTTTGTAAAAACGACACACAACCATGCGCGCAAGTTTGGCTATGCGCTACGACGTAAAAAACTCCGCACCCGATGCGTTAAATTCAAATTCCGTCTTGACTTAATTGATTCTATGCCCAATTTAGTGGGAAATGCAAACCCGGGAGGCAATCTGAAAACTTTGTAAAAATGGCACAGAAGCATGCCTGCAATTTGGCTATGGACCACGACGTAAAAAACACTGCACCCAAGGCCTCAAATTCAAAAACCGTCTCAACACAATTGATTCTATGGCCAAGTCAGTGAAGGACGCAAACCTGGGAGGCAATCTGAAATCTTTGTAAAAACGGCACACAACCATGCGTGCAAGTTTGGTTATGGGCGACGACGTAAAAAACTTCGCACCCGATGCCTCAAATTCAATAACTTTCTCGACACAATTGATTATATGGCCAATTCAGTGGGAAATAAAAACCCGGGAGGCAATCTGAAAACTTTGTAAAAACGGCACACAACCATGCGCGCAAGTTTGGCTATGGGCGACGACGTCAAAAACTCCGCACCCGAGGCCTCAAATTCAAAAACCGTCTCGACACAATTGATTCTACGGCCAATTCAGTGGGTAATGCAAACCCGGGAGGCAATCTGAAAACTTTGTAAGAACGGCACACAACCATGCGCGCAAGTTTGGCTATGCGCTACGACGTCAAAAACTCCGCACCCGATGCGTCAAATTCAAAATCCGTCTCGATAAAATTGATTCTATTGCCAATTCTGTGGGCAATGCAAACCGGGAGGCAATCTGAAAACTTTGTAAAAACGGCGCACAAACATCCACGCAATTTGGCTATGGGCGACGACGTCAAAAACTCCGCACCCGAGGCCCCAAATTCAAAAACCGTTTTGACACAATAGATTCTATGGCCAATTCAGTGAGGGATGCAAACCTTGGAGGCAATCTGAAAACTTTGTCAAAACGGCACACAACCATGCGCGCAAGTTTGGCTATGGGCGACGACGTCAAAAACTCCGCACCTGAGGCCTCAAATTCAAAAACTTTCTCGACACAATTGATTCTATGGCCAATTCAGTGGGAAATGCAAACCCGCGTGGCAATCTGAACACTTTGTAAAAACGGCACACAAACATGCGCGCAAGTTTGGCTATGAGCGACGACGTAAAAAACACCGCACCCGAGGTCTCAAATTCAAAAACCGTCTCGACACAATTGATTCTACGACCAATTCAGTGGGTAATGCAAACCCGGGAGGTAATCTGAAAACTTTGTAAAAACGGCACACAACCATGCGCGCAAGTTTGGCTATGCGCTACGATGTCAAAAACTCCGCACCCGATGCGTCAAATTGAAATTTCGTCTTGACTTAATTGATTCTATGGCCAATTCAGTGGGAAATGCAAACCCGGAAGGCAATCTGAAAACTTTGTAAAAATGGCGCAGAAGCATGCCTTCAATTTGGCTATGGACCACGACGTCAAAAACACAGCACTCAAGGCCTCAAATTCAAAAACCGTCTTGACACAATTGATTCTATGGCCAATTCAGTGAAGGACGCAAACCTGGGAGGCAATCTGAAATCTTTGTAAAAACGGCACACAACCATGTGCGCAAGTTTGGCTATAGTCGACGACGTCAAAAACATCGCACCCGAGGCCTCAAATTCAAAAACTTTCTCGACACAATTGATTATATGGCCAATTCAGTGGGAAATAAAAACCCGGGAGGCAATCAGAAAAATTTGTAAAAACGGCGCACAAGCATGTGTGCAATTTGGCTATGGGCGACGACGTCAAAAACTCCGCACCCGAGGCCTCAAATTCAAAAACCGTCTCGACACAATTGATTCTATGGCCAATTCAGTGAGGTATGCAAACCTGGGAGGCAATCTGAAAACTTTTGTAAAAACTACACACAACCATACGCGCAATTTGGCTATGCGCTACGACGTCAAAAACTCCGCACCCGATGCGTCAAATTCAAAATCCGTCTCGATAAAATTGATTCTATTGCCAATTCAGTGGGAAGTGCAAACCGGGAGGCAATCTGAAAACTTTGTAAAAACGGCGCACAAACATGCACGCAATTTGGCTATGGGCGACGATGTCAAAAACTCCGCAACCGAGGCCCCAAATTCAAAAACCGTTTTGACAGAATTGATTCTATGGCCAATTCAGTGAGGGATGCAAACCTGGGAGGCAATCTGAAAACTTTATAAAAACGGCACACAACCATGCGCGCAAGTTTGGCTATGGGCGACGACGTCAAAAACTCCGCACCCAAGGCCTCAAATTCAAAAACCGTCTCGACACAATTGATTCTACGGCCAATTCAGTGGGTAATGCAAACCCGGGAGGCAATCTGAAAACTTTGTAAAAACGGCACACAACCATGCGCGCAAGTTTGGCTATGCGCTACGACGTCAAAAACTCCGCACCCGATGCGTCAAATTGAAATTTTGTCTTGACTTAATTGATTCTGCCAATTCAGTGGGAAATGCAAACCCGGAAGGCAATCTGAAAACTTTGTAAAAATGGCGCAGAAGCATGCCTTCAATTTGGCTATGGACCACGACGTCAAAAACACTGCACTCAAGGCCTCAAATTCAAAAACCGTCTTGACACAATTGATTCTATGGCCAATTCAGTGAAGGACGCAAACCTGGGAGTCAATCTGAAATCTTTGTAAAAACGGCACACAACCATGTGCGCAAGTTTGGCTATAGTCGACGACGTCAAAAACATCGCACCCGAGGCCTCAAATTCAAAAACTTTCTCGACACAATTGATTATATGGCCAATTCAGTGGGAAATAAAAACCCGGGAGGCAATCAGAAAAATTTGTAAAAACGGCGCACAAGCATGTGTGCAATTTGGCTATGGGCGACGACGTCAAAAACTCCGCACCCGAGGCCTCAAATTCAAAAACCGTCTCGACACAATTGATTCTATGGCCAATTCAGTGAGGTATGCAAACCTGGGAGGCAATCTGAAAACTTTTGTAAAAACTACACACAACCATACGCGCAATTTGGCTATGCGCTACGACGTCAAAAACTCCGCACCCGATGCGTCAAATTCAAAATCCGTCTCGATAAAATTGATTCTATTGCCAATTCAGTGGGAAATGCAAACCGGGAGGCAATCTGAAAACTTTGTAAAAACGGCGCACAAACATGCACGCAATTTGGCTATGGGCGACGATGTCAAAAACTCCGCAACCGAGGCCCCAAATTCAAAAACCGTTTTGACAGAATTGATTCTATGGCCAATTCAGTGAGGGATGCAAACCTGGGAGGCAATCTGAAAACTTTATAAAAACGGCACACAACCATGCGCGCAAGTTTGGCTATGGGCGACGACGTCAAAAACTCCGCACCCAAGGCCTCAAATTCAAAAACCGTCTCGACACAATTGATTCTACGGCCAATTCAGTGGGTAATGGAAACCCGGGAGGCAATCTGAAAACTTTGTAAAAACGGCACACAACCATGCGCGCAAGTTTGGCTATGCGCTACGACGTCAAAAACTCCGCACCCGATGCGTCAAATTGAAATTTCGTCTTGACTAAATTGATTCTATGGCCAATTCAGTGGGAAATGCAAACCCGGAAGGCAATCTGAAAACTTTGTAAAAATGGCGCAGAAGCATGCCTTCAATTTGGCTATGGACCACGACGTCAAAAACACTGCACTCAAGGCCTCAAATTCAAAAACCGTCTTGACACAATTGATTCTATGGCCAATTCAGTGAAGGACGCAAACCTGGGAGGCAATCTGAAATCTTTGTAAAAACGGCACACAACCATGTGCGTAAGTTTGGCTATAGTCGACGACGTCAAAAACATCGCACCCGAGGCCTCAAATTCAAAAACTTTCTCGACACAATTGATTATATGGCCAATTCAGTGGGAAATAAAAACCCGGGAGGCAATCAGAAAAATTTGTAAAAACGGCGCACAAGCATGTGTGCAATTTGGCTATGGGCGACGACGTCAAAAACTCCGCACCCGAGGCCTCAAATTCAAAAACCGTCTCGACACAATTGATTCTATGGCCAATTCAGTGAGGTATGCAAACCTGGGAGGCAATCTGAAAACTTTTGTAAAAACTACACACAACCATACGCGCAATTTGGCTATGCGCTACGACGTCAAAAACTCCGCACCCGATGCGTCAAATTCAAAATCCGTCTCGATAAAATTGATTCTATTGCCAATTCAGTGGGAAATGCAAACCGGGAGGCAATCTGAAAACTTTGTAAAAACGGCGCACAAACATGCACGCAATTTGGCTATGGGCGACGATGTCAAAAACTCCGCAACCGAGGCCCCAAATTCAAAAACCGTTTTGACAGAATTGATTCTATGGCCAATTCAGTGAGGGATGCAAACCTGGGAGGCAATCTGAAAACTTTATAAAAACGGAACACAACCATGCGCGCAAGTTTGGCTATGGGCGACGACGTCAAAAACTCCGCACCCAAGGCCTCAAATTCAAAAACCGTCTCGACACAATTGATTCTACGGCCAATTCAGTGGGTAATGGAAACCCGGGAGGCAATCTGAAAACTTTGTAAAAACGGCACACAACCATGCGCGCAAGTTTGGCTATGCGCTACGACGTCAAAAACTCCGCACCCGATGCGTCAAATTGAAATTTCGTCTTGACTTAATTGATTCTATGGCCAATTCAGTGGGAAATGCAAACCCGGAAGGCAATCTGAAAACTTTGTAAAAATGGCGCAGAAGCATGCCTTCAATTTGGCTATGGACCACGACGTCAAAAACACTGCACTCAAGGCCTCAAATTCAAAAACCGTCTTGACACAATTGATTCTATGGCCAATTCAGTGAAGGACGCAAACCTGGGAGGCAATCTGAAATCTTTGTAAAAACGGCACACAACCATGTGCGCAAGTTTGGCTATAGTCGACGACGTCAAAAACATCGCACCCGAGGCCTCAAATTCAAAAACTTTCTCGACACAATTGATTATATGGCCAATTCAGTGGGAAATAAAAACCCGGGAGGCAATCAGAAAAATTTGTAAAAACGGCGCACAAGCATGTGTGCAATTTGGCTATGGGCGACGACGTCAAAAACTCCGCACCCGAGGCCTCAAATTCAAAAACCGTCTCGACACAATTGATTCTATGGCCAATTCAGTGAGGTATGCAAACCTGGGAGGCAATCTGAAAACTTTTGTAAAAACTACACACAACCATACGCGCAATTTGGCTATGCGCTACGACGTCAAAAACTCCGCACCCGATGCGTCAAATTCAAAATCCGTCTCGATAAAATTGATTCTATTGCCAATTCAGTGGGAAATGCAAACCGGGAGGCAATCTGAAAACTTTGTAAAAATGGCGCACAAACATGCACGCAATTTGGCTATGGGCGACGATGTCAAAAACTCCGCAACCGAGGCCCCAAATTCAAAAACCGTTTTGACAGAATTGATTCTATGGCCAATTCAGTGAGGGATGCAAACCTGGGAGGCAATCTGAAAACTTTATAAAAACGGCACACAACCATGCGCGCAAGTTTGGCTATGGGCGACGACGTCAAAAACTCCGCACCCAAGGCCTCAAATTCAAAAACCGTCTCGACACAATTGATTCTACGGCCAATTCAGTGGGTAATGCAAACCCGGGAGGCAATCTGAAAACTTTGTAAAAACGGCACACAACCATGCGCTCAAGTTTGGCTATGCGCTACGACGTCAAAAACTCCGCACCCGATGCGTCGAATTGAAATTTCGTCTTGACTTAATTGATTCTATGGCCAATTCAGTGGGAGATGCAAACCCGGAAGGCAATCTGAAAACTTTGTAAAAATGGCGCAGAAGCATGCCTTCAATTTGGCTATGGACCACGACGTCAAAAACACTGCACTCAAGGCCTCAAATTCAAAAACCGTCTTGACACAATTGATTCTATGGCCAATTCAGTGAAGGACGCAAACCTGGGAGGCAATCTGAAATCTTTGTAAAAACGGCACACAACCATGTGCGCAAGTTTGGCTATAGTCGACGACGTCAAAAACATCGCACCCGAGGCCTCAAATTCAAAAACTTTCTCGACACAATTGATTATATGGCCAATTCAGTGGGAAATAAAAACCCGGGAGGCAATCAGAAAAATTTGTAAAAACGGCGCACAAGCATGTGTGCAATTTGGCTATGGGCGACGACGTCAAAAACTCCGCACCCGAGGCCTCAAATTCAAAAACCGTCTCGACACAATTGATTCTATGGCCAATTCAGTGAGGTATGCAAACCTGGGAGGCAATCTGAAAACTTTTGTAAAAACTACACACAACCATACGCGCAATTTGGCTATGCGCTACGACGTCAAAAACTCCGCACCCGATGCGTCAAATTCAAAATCCGTCTCGATAAAATTGATTCTATTGCCAATTCAGTGGGAAATGCAAACCGGGAGGCAATCTGAAAACTTTGTAAAAACGGCGCACAAATATGCACGCAATTTGGCTATGGGCGACGATGTCAAAAACTCCGCAACCGAGGCCCCAAATTCAAAAACCGTTTTGACAGAATTGATTCTATGGCCAATTCAGTGAGGGATGCAAACCTGGGAGGCAATCTGAAAACTTTATAAAAACGGCACACAACCATGCGCGCAAGTTTGGCTATGGGCGACGACGTCAAAAACTCCGCACCCAAGGCCTCAAATTCAAAAACCGTCTCGACACAATTGATTCTACGGCCAATTCAGTGGGTAATGCAAACCCGGGAGGCAATCTGAAAACTTTGTAAAAACGGCACACAACCATGCGCTCAAGTTTGGCTATGCGCTACGACGTCAAAAACTCCGCACCCGATGCGTCGAATTGAAATTTCGTCTTGACTTAATTGATTCTATGGCCAATTCAGTGGGAAATGCAAACCCGGAAGGCAATCTGAAAACTTTGTAAAAATGGCGCAGAAGCATGCCTTCAATTTGGCTATGGACCACGACGTCAAAAACACTGCACTCAAGGCCTCAAATTCAAAAACCGTCTTGACACAATTGATTCTATGGCCAATTCAGTGAAGGACGCAAACCTGGGAGGCAATCTGAAATCTTTGTAAAAACGGCACACAACCATGTGCGCAACTTTGGCTATAGTCGACGACGTCAAAAACATCGCACCCGAGGCCTCAAATTCAAAAACTTTCTCGACACAATTGATTATATGGCCAATTCAGTGGGAAATAAAAACCCGGGAGGCAATCAGAAAAATTTGTAAAAACGGCGCACAAGCATGTGTGCAATTTGGCTATGGGCGACGACGTCAAAAACTCCGCACCCGAGGCCTCAAATTCAAAAACCGTCTCGACACAATTGATTCTATGGCCAATTCAGTGAGGTATGCAAACCTGGGAGGCAATCTGAAAACTTTTGTAAAAACTACACACAACCATACGCGCAATTTGGCTATGCGCTACGACGTCAAAAACTCCGCACCCGATGCGTCAAATTCAAAATCCGTCTCGATAAAATTGATTCTATTGCCAATTCAGTGGGAAATGCAAACCGGGAGGCAATCTGAAAACTTTGTAAAAACGGCGCACAAATATGCACGCAATTTGGCTATGGGCGACGATGTCAAAAACTCCGCAACCGAGGCCCCAAATTCAAAAACCGTTTTGACAGAATTGATTCTATGGCCAATTCAGTGTGGGATGCAAACCTGGGAGGCAATCTGAAAACTTTATAAAAACGGCACACAACCATGCGCGCAGTTTGGCTATGGGCGACGACGTCAAAAACTCCCCACCCAAGGCCTCAAATTCAAAAACCGTCTCGACACAATTGATTCTACGGCCAATTCAGTGGGTAATGCAAACCCGGGAGGCAATCTGAAAACTTTGTAAAAACGGCACACAACCATGCGCGCAAGTTTGGCTATGCGCTACGACGTCAAAAACTCCGCACCCGATGCGTCAAATTCAAATTCCGTCTTGACTTAATTGATTCTATGGCCAAATTAGTGGGAAATGCAAACCCGGGAGGCAATCTGAAAACTTTGTAAAAATGGCACAGAAGCATGCCTGCAATTTGGCTATGGGCCACGACGTAAAAAACACTGCACCCAAGGCCTCAAATTCAAAAACCGTCTCGACACAATTGATTCTATGGCCAATTCAGTGAAGGACGCAAACCTGGGAGGCAATCTGAAATCTTTGTAAAAACGGCACACAACCATGCGCGCAAGTTTGGGTATGGGCGACGACGTAAAAAACTTCGCACCCGATGCCTCAAATTCAATAACTTTCTCGACACAATTGATTATATGGCCAATTCAGTGGGAAATAAAAACCCGGGAGGCAATCTGAAAACTTTGTAAAAACGACACACAACCATGCGCGCAAGTTTGGCTATGGGCGACGACGTCAAAAACTCCGCACCCGAGGCCTCAAATTCAAAAACCGTCTCGACACAATTGATTCTACGGCCAATTCAGTGGGTAATGCAAACCCGGGAGGAAATCTGAAAACTTTGTAAGAACGGCACACAACCATGCGCGCAAGTTTGGCTATGCGCTACGACGTCAAAAACTCCGCACCCGATGCGTCAAATTCAAAATCCGTCTCGATAAAATTGATTCTATTGCCAATTCAGTGGGCAATGCAATCCGGGAGGCAATCTGAAAACTTTGTAAAAACGGCGCACAAACATCCACGCAATTTGGCTATGGGCGACGACGTCAAAAACTCCGCACCCGAGGCCCCAAATTCAAAAACCATTTTGACATAATAGATTCTATGGCCAATTCAGTGAGGGATGCAAACCATGGAGGCAATCTGAAAACTTTGTCAAAACGGCACACAACCATGCGCGCAAGTTTGGCTATGGGCGACGACGTCAAAAACTCCGCACCTGAGGCCTCAAATTCAAAAACTTTCTCGACACAATTGATTCTATGGCCAATTCAGTGGGAAATGCAAACCCACGTGGCAATCTGAACACTTTGTAAAAACGGCACACAAACATGCGCGCAAGTTTGGCTATGAGCGACGACGTCAAAAACACCGCACCCGAGGTCTCAAATTCAAAAACCGTCTCGACACAATTGATTCTACGACCAATTCAGTTGGTAATGCAAACCCGGGAGGCAATCTGAAAACTTTGTAAAAACGGCACACAACCATGCGCGCAAGTTTGGCTATGCGCTACGACGTCAAAAACTCCGCACCCGATGCGTCAAATTGAAATTTCGTCTTGACTTAATTGATTCTATGGCCAATTCAGTGGGAAATGCAAACCCGGAAGGCAATCTGAAAACTTTGTAAAAATGGCGTAGAAGCATGCCTTCAATTTGGCTATGGACCACGACGTCAAAAACACTGCACTCAAGGCCTCAAATTCAAAAACCGTCTTGACACAATTGATTCGATGGCCAATTCAGTGAAGGACGCAAACCTGGGAGGCAATCTGAAATCTTTGTAAAAACGGCACACAACCATGTGCGCAAGTTTGGCTATAGTCGACGACGTCAAAAACATCGCACCCGAGGCCTCAAATTCAAAAACTTTCTCGACACAATTGATTATATGGCCAATTCAGTGGGAAATAAAAACCCGGGAGGCAATCAGAAAAATTTGTAAAAACGGCGCACAAGCATGTGTGCAATTTGGCTATGGGCGACGACGTCAAAAACTCCGCACCCGAGGCCTCAAATTCAAAAACTGTCTCGACACAATTGATTCTATGGCCAATTCAGTGAGGTATGCAAACCTGGGAGGCAATCTGAAAACTTTTGTAAAAACTACACACAACCATACGCGCAATTTGGCTATGCGCTACGACGTCAAAAACTCCGCACCCGATGCGTCAAATTCAAAATCCGTCTCGATAAAATTGATTCTATTGCCAATTCAGTGGGAAATGCAAACCGGGAGGCAATCTGAAAACTTTGTAAAAACGGCGCACAAACATGCACGCAATTTGGCTATGGGCGACGATGTCAAAAACTCCGCAACCGAGGCCCCAAATTCAAAAACCGTTTTGACACAATTGATTCTATGGCCAATTCAGTGAGGGATGCAAACCTGGGAGGCAATCTGAAAACTTTATAAAAACGGGACACAACCATGCGCGCAAGTTTGGCTATGGGCGACGACGTCAAAAACTCCGCACCCAAGGACTCAAATTCAAAAACCGTCTCGACACAATTGATTCTACGGCCAATTCAGTGGGTAATGCAAACCCGGGAGGCAATCTGAAAACTTTGTAAAAACGGCACACAACCATGCGCGCAAGTTTGGCTATGCGCTACGACGTCAAAAACTCCGCACCCGATGCGTCAAATTCAAATTCCGTCTTGACTTAATTGATTCTATGGCCAATTTAGTGGGAAATGCAAACCCGGGAGGCAATCTGAAAACTTTGTAAAAATGGCACAGAAGCATGCCTGCAATTTGGCTATGGGCCACGACGTAAAAAACACTGCACCCAAGGCCTCAAATTCAAAAACCGTCTCGACACAATTGATTCTATGGCCAATTCAGTGAAGGACGCAAACCTGGGAGGCAATATGAAATCTTTGTAAAAACGGCACACAACCATGCGCGCAAGTTTGGGTATGGGCGACGACGTCAAAAACTTCGCACCCGATGCCTCAAATTCAATAACTTTCTCGACACAATTGATTATATGGCCAATTCAGTGGGAAATAAAAACCCGGGAGGCAATCTGAAAACTTTGTAAAAACGGCACACAACCATGCGCGCAAGTTTGGCTATGGGCGACGACGTCAAAAACTCCGCACCCGAGGCCTCAAATTCAAAAACCGTCTCGACACAATTGATTCTATGGCCAATTCAGTGAGGTATGCAAACCTGGGAGGCAATCTGAAAACTTTTGTAAAAACTACACACAACCATACGCGCAATTTGGCTATGCGCTATGACGTCAAAAACTCCGCACCCGATGCGTCAAATTCAAAATCCGTCTCGATAAAATTGATTCTATTGCCAATTCAGTGGGAAATGCAAACCGGGAGGCAATCTGAAAACTTTGTAAAAACGGCGCACAAACATGCACGCAATTTGGCTATGGCCGACGATGTCAAAAACTCCACAACCGAGGCCCCAAATTCAAAAACCGTTTTGACACATTTGATTCTATGGCCAATTCAGTGAGGGATGCAAACCTAGGAGGCAATCTGAAAACTTTATAAGAACGACACACAACCATGCGCGCAAGTTTGGCTATGGGCGACGACGTCAAAAACTCCGCACCCAAGGCCTCAAATTCAAAAACCGTCTCGACACAATTGATTCTACGGCCAATTCAGTGGGTAATGCAAACCCGGGAGGCAATCTGAAAACTTTGTAAAAACGGCACACAACCATGTGCGCAAGTTTGGCTATGCGCTACGACGTCAAAAACTCCGCACCCGATGCGTCAAATTCAAATTCCGTCTTGACTTAATTGATTCTATGGCCAATTTAGTGGGAGATGCAAACCCGGGAGGCAATCTGAAAACTTTGTAAAAATGGCACAGAAGCATGCCTGCAATTTGGCTATGGACCACGACGTAAAAACACTGCACCCAAGGCCTCAAATTCAAAAACCGTCTCGACACAATTGATTCTATGGCCAATTCAGTGAAGGACGCAAACCTGGGAGGCAATCTGAAATCTTTGTAAAAACGGCACACAACCATGCGCGCAAGTTTGGGTATGGGCGACGACGTCAAAAACTTCGCACCCGATGCCTCAAATTCAATAACTTTCTCGACACAATTGATTATATGGCCAATTCAGTGGGAAATAAAAACCCGGGAGGCAATCTGAAAACTTTGTAAAAACGGCACACAACCATGCGCGCAAGTTTGGCTATGGGCGACGACGTCAAAAACTCCGCACCCGAGGCCTCAAATTCAAAAACCGTCTCGACACAATTGATTCTACGGCCAATTCAGTGGGTAATGCAAACCCGGGAGGCAATCTGAAAACTTTGTAAAAACGGCACACAACCATGCGCGCAAGTTTGGCTATGCGCTACGACGTTAAAAATTCCGCACCCGATGCGTCAAATTCAAAATCCGTCTCGATAAAATTGATTCTATTGCCAATTCAGTGGGAAATGCAAACCGGGAGGCAATCTGAAAACTTTGTAAAAACGGCGCACAAACATCCATGCAATTTGGCTATGGGCGACGACGTCAAAAACTCCGCACCCGAGGCCCCAAATTCAAAAACCGTTTTGACACAATAGATTCTATGGCCAATTCAGTGAGGGATGCAAACCTTGGAGGCAATCTGAAAACTTTGTCAAAACGGCACACAACCATGCGCGCAAGTTTGGCTATGGGCGACGACGTCAAAAACTCCGCACCTGAGGCCTCAAATTCAAAAAATTTCTCGACACAATTGATTCTATGGCCAATTCAGTGGGTAATGCAAACCCGCGTGGCAATCTGAACACTTTGTAAAAACGGCACACAAACATGCGCACAAGTTTGGCTATGAGCGAAGACGTCAAAAACACCGCACCCGAGGTCTCAAATTCAAAAACCGTCTCGACACAATTGATTCTACGGCCAATTCAGTGGGTAATGCAAACCCGGGAGGCAATCTGAAAACTTTGTAAAAACGGCACACAACCATGCGCGCAAGTTTGGCTATGCGCTACGACATCAAAAACTCCGCACCCGATGCGTCAAATTCAAATTTCGTCTTGACTTAAATGATTCTATAGCCAATTCAGTGGGAAATGCAAACCCGGGAGGCAATCTGAAAACTTTGTAAAAATGGCGCAAAAGCATGCCTGCAATTTGGCTATGGACCACGACGTCAAAAACACTGCACCCAAGGCCTCAAATTAAAAAACCGTCTCGACACAATTGATTCTATGGCCAATTCAGTGAAGGACGCAAACATGGGAGTCAATCTGAAATCTTTGTAAAAACGGCACACAACCATGTGTGCAAGTTTGGCTATAGGCGACGACGTCAAAAACTTCGCACTCGAGGCCTCAAATTCAAAAACTTTCTCGACACAATCGATTATATGGCCAATTCAGTGGGAAATAAAAACCCGGGAGGTAATCTGAAAACTTTGTAAAAACGGCGCACAAGCATGCGCGCAATTTGGCTATGGGCGACGACGTCAAAAACTCCGCACCCGAGGCCTCAAATTCAAAAACCGTCTCGACACAATTGATTATATGGCCAATTCAGTGGGGTATGCAAACCTGGGAGGCAATCTGAAAACTTTTGTAAAAACTGCACACAACCATGTGCGCAATTTGGCTATGCGCTACGACGTCAAAAACTCTGCACCCGATGCGTCAAATTCAAAATCCGTCTCGATAAAATTGATTATATTGCCAATTAGTGGGAAATGCAAACCGGGAGACAATCTTAAAACTTTGTAAAAATGGCGCACAATTTGGCTATGGGCGACGACGTCAAAAACTCCGCACCCGAGGCCCCAAATTCAAAAACCGTTTTGACACAATTGATTCTATGGCCAATTCAGTGAGGGAGGCAATCTGAAAACTTTGTAAAAATGGCACACAACCATGCGCGCAAGTTTGGCTATGGGCGACGACGTCAAAAACTCCGCACCCGAGGCCTCAAATTCAAAAACTTTCTCGACACAATTGATTATATGGCCAATTCAATGGGTAATAAAAACCCGGGAGGCAATCTGAAAACTTTGTAAAAACGGCGCACAAACATGCGCGCAATTTGGCTCTGGGCGACGACGTTAAAAACTCCGCACCCGAAGCCTCAAATTCAAAAACCGTCTCGACACAATTGATTATATGGCCAATTCAGTGAAGGACGCAAACCTGGGTGGCAATCTGAAAACTTTGTAAAAACGGCACACAACCATGCGCGCAAGTTTGGCTATGGGCGACGACGTCAAAAACACCGCACTCGAGGCCTCAAATTCAAAAACTTTCTCGACACAATTGATTCTATGGCCAATTCAGTGGGAAATGCAAACCCGAGTGGCAATCTGAAAACTTTGTAAAAACGGCACACAAACATGCGCGCAAGTTTGGCTATGAGCGACGACGTCAAAAACAGCGCACCCGAGGTCTCAAATTCAAAAATCGTCTCGACACAATTGATTCTATGGCCAATTCAGCGAAGTATGCAAACCTGGGAGGCAATCTGAAAACTTTGTAAAAA
Organism: Galeopsis tetrahit; assembly: GCA_963675135.1. NCBI lineage: Eukaryota > Viridiplantae > Streptophyta > Magnoliopsida > Lamiales > Lamiaceae > Galeopsis > Galeopsis tetrahit. The sequence continues at coordinate 71,326,671 of OY776126.1, forward strand.
CGGCACACAACCATGCGCGCAAGTTTGGCTATGCGCTACGACGTCAAAAACTCCGCAACCGATGCATCAAATTCAAAATCCGTCTCGACAAAATTGATTCTATGGCCAATTCAATGGGGAATGCAAACGCGGAAGGCAATCTGAATATTTGTAAAAACGGAGCACAAGTATGCGTGCAATTTGGCTATGGGCGACGACGTTAAAAACTCTGCACCCGAGGACTCAATTTCAAAAACCGTCTCGACACAATTGATTCTACGGCCAATTCAGTGGGTAGTGCAAACCCGGGAGGCAGTCTGAAAACTTTGTAAACACGGCACACAACCATGCGCGCAAGTTTGGCTATGCACTACGACGTCAAAAACTCCGCACCCGATGCGTCAAATTCAAATTCCGTCTTGACTTAATTGATTCTATGGCCAATTCAGTGGGAAATGCAAACCCGGGAGGCAATCTGAAAACTTTGTAAAAATGGAGCCGAAGCATGCCTGCAATTTGGCTATGGACCACGACGTAAAAAACACTGCACCCAATGCCTCAAATTCAAAAACCTTCTCGAAACAATTGATTCTATGGCCAATTCAGTGAAGGACGCAAACCTGGGAGGCAATCAGAAAAATTTGTAAAAACGGCGCACAAGCATGCGTGCAATTTGGCTATGGGCGACGACGTCAAAAACTCCGCACCCGAGGCCTCAAATTCAAAAACCGTCTCGACACAATTGATTCTATGGCCAATTCAGTGAGGTATGCAAACCTGGGAGGCAATCTGAAAACTTTTGTAAAAACTACACACAACCATACGCGCAATTTGGCTATGCGCTACGACGTAAAAAACTCCGCACCCGATGCGTCAAATTCAAAATCCGTCTCGATAAAATTGATTCTATTGCCAATTCAGTGGGAAATGCAAACCGGGAGGCAATCTGAAAACTTTGTAAAAACGGCGCACAAACATGCACGCAATTTGGCTTTGGGCGACGATGTCAAAAACTCCGCAACCGAGGCCCCAAATTCAAAAACCGTTTTGACACAATTGATTCTATGGCCAATTCAGTGAGGGATGCAAACCTGGGAGGCAATCTGAAAACTTTATAAAAACGGCACACAACCATGCGCGCAAGTTTGGCTATGGGCGACGACGTCAAAAACTCCGCACCCGAGGCCTCAAATTCAAAAACTTTCTCGACACAATTGATTCTATGGCCAATTCAGTGGGAAATGCAAACCCGAGTGGCAATCTGAAAACTTTGTAAAAACGGCACACAAACATGCGCGCAAGTTTGGCTATGAGCGACGACGTCAAAAACACCGCACCCGAGGTCTCAAATTCAAAAACCGTCTCGACACAATTGATTCTATGGCCAATTTAGTGAAGGATGCAAACCTGGGAGGCAATCTGAAATCTTTGTAAAAACGGCACACAACCATGTGCGCAAGTTTCGCTATAGGCGACGACGTCAAAAACATCGCACCCGAGGCCACAAATTTAAAAACTTTCCCGACACAATTGATTATATGGCTAATTCAGTGGAAAATAAAAACCCGGGAGGCAATCAGAAAAATTTGTAAAAACGGCGCACAAGCATGCGCGCAATTTGGCTATGGGCGACGACTTCAAAAACTCCGCACCCGAGGCCTCAAATTCAAAAACCGTCTCGACACAATTGATTCTATGGCCAATTCAGTGGGGTATGCAAACCTGGGAGGCAATCTGAAAACTTTGTAAAAACGACACACAACCATGTGCGCAAGTTTGGCTATGGGCGACGACGTCAAAAACTCCGCACCCGAGGCCTCAAATTCAAAAACCGTCTCGACACAATTGATTCTACGGCCAATTCAGTGGGTGATGCAAACCCGAGAGGCAATCTGAAAACTTTGTAAAAACGGCACACAACCATGCGCGCAATTTGGCTATGCGCTACGACGTCAAAAACTCCGCACCCGATGCGTCAAATTCAAAATCCGTCTCGATAAAATTGATTCTATTGCCAATTAGTGGGAAATGCAAACCGGGAGGCAATCTGAAAACTTTGTAAAAACGGCGCACAAACATGCACGCAATTTGGCTATGGGCGACGATGTCAAAAACTCCGCAACCGAGGCCCCAAATTCAAAAACCGTTTTGACACAATTGATTCTATGGCCAATTCAGTGAGGGATGCAAACTTGGGAGGCAATCTGAAAACTTTATAAAAACGGCACACAACCATGCGCGCAAGTTTGGCTATGGGCGACGACGTCCAAAACTCCGCACCCGAGGCCTCAAATTCAAAAACTTTCTCGACACAATTGATTCTATGGCCAATTCAGTGGGAAATGCAAACCCGAATGGCAATCTGAAAACTTTGTAAAAACGGCACACAAACATGCGCGCAAGTTTGGCTATGAGCGACGACGTCAAAAACACCGCACCCGAGGTCTCAAATTCAAAAACCGTCTCGACACAATTGATTCTATGGCCAATTTAGTGAAGGACGCAAACCTGGGAGGCAATCTGAAATCTTTGTAAAAACGGCACACAACCATGTGCGCAAGTTTCGCTATAGGCGACGACGTCAAAAACATCGCACCCGAGGCCTCAAATTCAAAAACTTTCTCGACACAATTGATTATATGGCTAATTCAGTGGAAAATAAAAACCCGGGAGGCAATCAGAAAAATTTGTAAAAACGGCGCACAAGCATGCGCGCAATTTGGCTATGGGCGACGACTTCAAAAACTCCGCACCCGAGGCCTCAAATTCAAAAACCGTCTCGACACAATTGATTCTACGGCCAATTCAGTGGGTAATGCAAACCCGGGAGGCAATCTGAAAACTTTGTAAAAACGGCACACAACCATGCGCGCAATTTGGCTATGCGCTAAGACGTCAAAAACTCCGCACCTGATGCGTCAAATTCAAATACCGTCTTGACTTAATTGATTCTATGGCCAATTCAGTGGGAAATGCAAACCAGAGTGGCAATCTGAAAACTTTGTAAAAACGGCACACAAACATGCGCGTAAGTTTGGCTATGAGCGACGACGTCAAAAACAGCGCACCCGAGGTCTCAAATTCAAAAACCGTCTCGACACAATTGATTCTATGGCCAATTCAGCGAAGTATACAAACCTGGGAGGCAATCTGAAAACTTTGTAAAAACGGCACACAACCATGCGCGCAAGTTTGGCTATGCGCTACGACGTCAAAAACTCTGCACCCGATGCATCAAATTAAAAATCCGTCTCGAGAAAATTGATTCTATGGCCAATTCAATGGGGAATGTAAACGCGGAAGGCAATCTGAATATTTGTAAAAACGGCGCACAAGTATGCGCGCAATTTAGCTATGGGCGACGACGTTAAAAACTCCGCACCCGAGGACTTAATTTCAAAAACCGTCTCGACACAATTGATTCTATGGCCAATTCAATGAGGGATGCAAACCTGGGAGGCAATCTGAAAACTTTGTAAAAACGGCACACAACCATGCGCGCAAGTTTGGCTATGGGCGACGACGTCAAAAACTCCGCACCCAAGGCCTCAAATTCAAAAACCGTCTCGACACAATTGATTCTACGGCCAATTCAGTGGGTAATGCAAACCCGGGAGGTAATCTGAAAACTTTGTAAAAACGGCACACAACCATGCGCGCAATTTGGCTATGCGCTACGACGTCAAAAACTCCGCACCCGATGCGTCAAATTCAAAATTCGTCTCGATAAAATTGATTCTATTGCCAATTAGTGGGAAATGCAAACCGGGAGGCAATCTGAAAACTTTGTAAAAACGGCGCACAAACATTCCCGCAATTTGGCTATGGGCGACGACGTAAAAAACTCCGCACCCGAGGCCCCAAATTCAAAAACCGTTTTGACACAATTGATTCTATGGCCAATTCAGTGAGGGATGCAAACCTGGGAGGCAATCTGAAAACTTTGTAAAAACGGCACACAACCATGTGCGCAAGTTTGGCTATGGGCGACGACGTCAAAAACTCCGCACCCGAGGCCTCAAATTCAAAAAAAATTTCGACACAATTGATTCTTTGGCCAATTCAGTGGGAGATGCAAACCCGAGTGGCAATCTGAAAACTTTGTAAAAACGGCACACAAACATGCGCGCAAGTTTGGCTATGAGCGACGACGTCAAAAACAGCGCACCCGAGGTCTCAAATTCAAAAACCGTCTCGACACAATTGATTCTATGGCCAATTCAGCGAAGTATGCAAACCTGGGAGGCAATCTGAAAACTTTGTAAAAACGGCACACAACCATGCGCGCAAGTTTGGCTATGCGCTACGACGTCAAAAACTCAATTGATTTTATGGCCAATTCAATGGGGAATGTAAACGCGGAAGGCAATCTGAATATTTGTAAAAACGGCGCACAAGTATGCGCGCAATTTGGCTATGGGCGACGACGTTAAAAACTCCGCACCCGAGGACTCAATTTCAAAAACCGTCTCGACACAATTGATTCTATGGCCAATTCAATGAGGGATGCAAACCTGGGAGGCAATCTGAAAACTTTGTAAAAACGGCACACAACCATACGCGCAATTTGGCTATGCGCTACGACGTAAAAAACTCCGCACCCGATGCGTCAAATTCAAAATCCGTCTCGATAAAATTGATTCTATTGCCAATTCAGTGGGAAATGCAAACCGGGAGGCAATCTGAAAACTTTGTAAAAACGGCGCACAAACATGCACGCAATTTGGCTATGGGCGACGATGTCAAAAACTCCATAACCGAGGCCCCAAATTCAAAAACCGTTTTGACACAATTGATTCTATGGCCAATTCAGTGAGGGATGCAAACTTGGGAGGCAATCTGAAAACTTTATAAAAACGGCACACAACCATGCGCGTAAGTTTGGCTATGGGCGACGACGTCAAAAACTCCGCACCCGAGGCCTCAAATTCAAAAACCGTCTTGACACAATTGATTCTATGGCCAATTCAGTAAGGGATGCAAACCTGGGAGGCAATCTGAAAACTTTGTAAAAACGGCACACAACCATGCGCGCAAGTTTGGCTATGGGCGACGACGTCAAAAACTCCGCACCCGAGGCCTCAAATTCAAAAAAAAATTCGACACAATTGATTCTTTGGCCAATTCAGTGGGAAATGCAAACCCGAGTGGCAATCTGAAAACTTTGTAAAAACGGCACACAAACATGCGCGCAAGTTTGGCTATGAGCGACGACGTCAAAAACAGCGCACCCGAGGTCTCAAATTCAAAAACCGTCTCGACACAATTGATTCTATGGCCAATTCAGCGAAGTATGCAAACCTGGGAGGCAATCTGAAAACTTTGTAAAAACGGCACACAACCATGCGCGCAAGTTTGGCTATGCGCTACGACGTCAAAAACTCAATTGATTTTATGGCCAATTCAATGGGGAATGTAAACGCAGAAGGCAATCTGAATATTTGTAAAAACGGCGCACAAGTATGCGCGCAATTTGGCTATGGGCGACGACGTTAAAAACTCCGCACCCGAGGACTCAATTTCAAAAACCGTCTCGACACAATTGATTCTATGGCCAATTCAATGAGGGATGCAAACCTGGGAGGCAATCTGAAAACTATGTAAAAACGGCACCCAACCATACGCGCAATTTGGCTATGCGCTACGACGTAAAAAACTCCGCACCCGATGCGTCAAATTCAAAATCCGTCTCGATAAAATTGATTCTATTGCCAATTCAGTGGGAAATGCAAACCGGGAGGCAATCTGAAAACTTTGTAAAAACGGCGCACAAACATGCACGCAATTTGGCTATGGGCGACGATGTCAAAAACTCCGCAACCGAGGCCCCAAATTCAAAAACCGTTTTGACACAATTGATTCTATGGCCAATTCAGTGAGGGATGCAAACTTTGGAGGCAATCTGAAAACTTTATAAAAACGGCACACAACCATGCGCGTAAGTTTGGCTATGGGCGACGACGTCAAAAACTCCGCACCCGAGGCCTCAAATTCAAAAACTTTCTCGACACAATTGATTATATGGCCAATTCAGTGGGAAATGCAAACCCGAGTGGCAATCTGAAAACTTTGTAAAAACGGCACACAAACATGCACGCAATTTGGCTATGGGCGACGATGTCAAAAACTCCGCACCCGAGGCCCCAAATTCAAAAACCGTTTTGACACAATTGATTCTATGGCCAATTCAGTGAGGGATGCAAACCTGGGAGGCAATCTGAAAACTTTGTAAAAACGGCACACAACCATGTGCGCAAGTTTGGCTATGGGCGACGACGTCAAAAACTCCGCACCCGAGGCCTCAAATTCAAAAAAAATTTCGACACAATTGATTCTTTGGCCAATTCAGTGGGAGATGCAAACCCGAGTGGCAATCTGAAAACTTTGTAAAAACGGCACACAAACATGCGCGCAAGTTTGGCTATGAGCGACGACGTCAAAAACAGCGCACCCGAGGTCTCAAATTCAAAAACCGTCTCGACACAATTGATTCTATGGCCAATTCAGCGAAGTATGCAAACCTGGGAGGCAATCTGAAAACTTTGTAAAAACGGCACACAACCATGCGCGCAAGTTTGGCTATGCGCTACGACGTCAAAAACTCAATTGATTTTATGGCCAATTCAATGGGGAATGTAAACGCGGAAGGCAATCTGAATATTTGTAAAAACGGCGCACAAGTATGCGCGCAATTTGGCTATGGGCGACGACGTTAAAAACTCCGCACCCGAGGACTCAATTTCAAAAACCGTCTCGACACAATTGATTCTATGGCCAATTCAATGAGGGATGCAAACCTGGGAGGCAATCTGAAAACTTTGTAAAAACGGCACACAACCATACGCGCAATTTGGCTATGCGCTACGACGTAAAAAACTCCGCACCCGATGCGTCAAATTCAAAATCCGTCTCGATAAAATTGATTCTATTGCCAATTCAGTGGGAAATGCAAACCGGGAGGCAATCTGAAAACTTTGTAAAAACGGCGCACAAACATGCACGCAATTTGGCTATGGGCGACGATGTCAAAAACTCCATAACCGAGGCCCCAAATTCAAAAACCGTTTTGACACAATTGATTCTATGGCCAATTCAGTGAGGGATGCAAACTTGGGAGGCAATCTGAAAACTTTATAAAAACGGCACACAACCATGCGCGTAAGTTTGGCTATGGGCGACGACGTCAAAAACTCCGCACCCGAGGCCTCAAATTCAAAAACCGTCTTGACACAATTGATTCTATGGCCAATTCAGTAAGGGATGCAAACCTGGGAGGCAATCTGAAAACTTTGTAAAAACGGCACACAACCATGCGCGCAAGTTTGGCTATGGGCGACGACGTCAAAAACTCCGCACCCGAGGCCTCAAATTCAAAAAAAAATTCGACACAATTGATTCTTTGGCCAATTCAGTGGGAAATGCAAACCCGAGTGGCAATCTGAAAACTTTGTAAAAACGGCACACAAACATGCGCGCAAGTTTGGCTATGAGCGACGACGTCAAAAACAGCGCACCCGAGGTCTCAAATTCAAAAACCGTCTCGACACAATTGATTCTATGGCCAATTCAGCGAAGTATGCAAACCTGGGAGGCAATCTGAAAACTTTGTAAAAACGGCACACAACCATGCGCGCAAGTTTGGCTATGCGTTACGACGTCAAAAACTCAATTGATTTTATGGCCAATTCAATGGGGAATGTAAACGCAGAAGGCAATCTGAATATTTGTAAAAACGGCGCACAAGTATGCGCGCAATTTGGCTATGGGCGACGACGTTAAAAACTCCGCACCCGAGGACTCAATTTCAAAAACCGTCTCGACACAATTGATTCTATGGCCAATTCAATGAGGGATGCAAACCTGGGAGGCAATCTGAAAACTATGTAAAAACGGCACCCAACCATACGCGCAATTTGGCTATGCGCTACGACGTAAAAAACTCCGCACCCGATGCGTCAAATTCAAAATCCGTCTCGATAAAATTGATTCTATTGCCAATTCAGTGGGAAATGCAAACCGGGAGGCAATCTGAAAACTTTGTAAAAACGGCGCACAAACATGCACGCAATTTGGCTATGGGCGACGATGTCAAAAACTCCGCAACCGAGGCCCCAAATTCAAAAACCGTTTTGACACAATTGATTCTATGGCCAATTCAGTGAGGGATGCAAACTTTGGAGGCAATCTGAAAACTTTATAAAAACGGCACACAACCATGTGCGTAAGTTTGGCTATGGGCGACGACGTCAAAAACTCCGCACCCGAGGCCTCAAATTCAAAAACTTTCTCGACACAATTGATTATATGGCCAATTCAGTGGGAAATGCAAACCCGAGTGGCAATCTGAAAACTTTGTAAAAACGGCACACAAACATGCGCGCAAGTTTGGCTATGAGCGACGACGTCAAAAACACCGCACCCGAGGTCTCAAATTCAAAAACCGTCTCGACACAATTAATTCTATTGCCAATTTAGTGAAGGACGCAAACCTGGGAGGCAATCTGAAATCTTTGTAAAAACGGCACACAACCATGTGCGCAAGTTTCGCTATAGGCGACGACGTCAAAAACATCGCACCCGAGGCCTCAAATTCAAAAACTTTCTCGACACAATTGATTATATGGCTAATTCAGTGGAAAATAAAAACCCGGGAGGCAATCAGAAAAATTTGTAAAAACGGCGCACAAGCATGCGCGCAATTTGGCTATGCGCGACGACTTCAAAAACTCCGCACCCGAGGCCTCAAATTCAAAAACCGTCTCGACACAATTGATTCTATGGCCAATTCAGTGGGGTATGCAAACCTGGGAAGCAATCTGAAAACTTTGTAAAAACGGCACACAAACATGCGCGCAAGTTTGGCTATGAGCGACAACGTCAAAAACAGCGCACCCGAGGTCTCAAATTCAAAAACCGTCTCGACACAATTGATTCTATGGCCAATTCAGCGAAGTATGCAAACCTGGGAGGCAATCTGAAAACTTTGTAAAAACGGCACACAACCATGCGCGCAAGTTTGGCTATGCGCTACGACGTCAAAAACTCAATTGATTTTATGGCCAATTCAATGGGGAATGTAAACGCGGAAGGCAATCTGAATATTTGTAAAAACGGCGCACAAGTATGCGCGCAATTTGGCTATGGGCGACGACGTCCAAAACTCCGCACCCGAGGCCTCAAATTCAAAAACTTTCTCGACACAATTGATTCTATGGCCAATTCAGTGGGAAATGCAAACCCGAGTGGCAATCTGAAAACTTTGTAAAAACGGCACACAAACATGCGCGCAAGTTTGGCTATGAGCGACGACGTCAAAAACACCGCACCCGAGGTCTCAAATTCAAAAATCGTTTCGACACAATTGATTCTATGGCCAATTTAGTGAAGGACGCAAACCTGGGAGGCAATCTGAAATCTTTGTAAAAACGGCACACAACCATGTGCGCAAGTTTCGCTATAGGCGACGACGTCAAAAACATCGCACCCGAGGCCTCAAATTCAAAAACTTTCTCGACACAATTGATTATATGGCTAATTCAGTGGAAAATAAAAACCCGGGAGGCAATCAGAAAAATTTGTAAAAACGGCGCACAAGCATGCGCGCAATTTGGCTATGGGCGACGACTTCAAAAACTCCGCACCCGAGGCCTCAAATTCAAAAACCGTCTCGACACAATTGATTCTATGGCCAATTCAGTGGGGTATGCAAACCTGGGAGGCAATATGAAAACTTTGTAAAAACGGCACACAACCATGTGCGCAAGTTTGGCTATGGGCGACGATGTCAAAAACTCCGCACCCAAGACCTCAAATTCAAAAACCGTCTCGACACAATTGATTCTACGGCCAATTCAGTGGGTAATGCAAACCCGGGAGGCAATCTGAAAACTTTGTAAAAACGGCACACAACCATGCGCGCAATTTGGCTATGCGCTAAGACGTCAAAAACTTCGCACCCGAGGCCCCAAATTCAAAAACCGTTTTGACACAATTGATTCTATGGCCAATTCAGTGAGGGATGCAAACCTGGGAGGCAATCTGAAAACTTTGTAAAAACGGCACACAACCATGCGCGCAAGTTTGGCTATGGGCGACGACGTCAAAAACAGCGCACCCGAGGTCTCAAATTCAAAAACCGTCCCGACACAATTGATTCTATGGCCAATTCAGCGAAGTATGGAAACCTGGGAGGCAATCAGAAAACTTTGTAAAAACGGCACACAACCATGCGCGCAAGTTTGGCTATGCGCTACGACGTCAAAAACTCCGCACCCGATGCATCAAATTAAAAATCCGTCTCGACAAAATTGATTCTATGGCCAATTCAATGGGGAATGTAAACGCGGAAGGCAATCTGAATATTTGTAAAAACGGCGCACAAGTATGCGCGCAATTTAGCTATGGGCGACGACGTTAAAAACTCCGCACCCGAGGACTCAATTTCAAAAACCGTCTCGACACAATTGATTCTATGGCCAATTCAATGAGGGATGCAAACTTGGGAGGCAATCTGAAAACTTTGTAAAAACGGCACACAACCATGCGCGCAAGTTTGGCTATGGGGGACGACGTCAAAAACTCCGCACCCAAGGCCTCAAATTCAAAAACCGTCTCGACACAATTGATTCTACGGCCAATTCAGTGGGTGATGCAAACCCGGGAGGTAATCTGAAAACTTTGTAAAAACGGCACACAACCATGCGCGCAATTTGGCTATGCGCTACGACGTCAAAAACTCCGCACCCGATGCGTCAAATTCAAAATTCGTCTCGATAAAATTGATTCTATTGCCAATTAGTGGGAAATGCAAACCGGGAGGCAATCTGAAAACTTTGTAAAAACGGCGCACAAACATTCCCGCAATTTGGCTATGGGCGACGACGTAAAAAACTCCGCACCCGAGGCCCCAAATTCAAAAACCGTTTTGACACAATTGATTCTATGGCCAATTCAGTGAGGGATGCAAACCTGGGAGGCAATCTGAAAACTTTGTAAAAACGGCACACAACCATGCGCGCAAGTTTGGCTATGGGCGACGACGTCAAAAACTCCGCACCCGAGGCCTCAAATTCAAAAAAAATTTCGACACAATTGATTCTTTGGCCAATTCAGTGGGAAATGCAAACCCGAGTGGCAATCTGAAAAATTTGTAAAAACGACACACAAACATGCGCGCAAGTTTGGCTATGAGCGACGACGTCAAAAACAGCGCACCCGAGGTCTCAAATTCAAAAACCGTCTCGACACAATTGATTCTATGGCCAATTCAGCGAAGAATGCAAACCTGGGAGGCAATCTGAAAACTTTGTAAAAACGGCACACAACCATGCGCGCAAGTTTGGCTATGCGCTACGACGTCAAAAACTCAATTGATTTTATGGCCAATTCAATGGGGAATGTAAACGCGGAAGGCAATCTGAATATTTGTAAAAACGGCGCACAAGTATGCGCGCAATTTGGCTATGGGCGACGACGTTAAAAACTCCGCACCCGAGGACTCAATTTCAAAAACCGTCTCGACACAATTGATTCTATGGCCAATTCAATGAGGGATGCAAACCTGGGAGGCAATCTGAAAACTTTATCAAAACGGCACACAACCATGCGCGCAAGTTTGGCTATGGGCGACGACGTCAAAAACTCCGCACCCGAGGCCTCAAATTCAAAAACTTTCTCGACACAATTGATTCTATGGCCAATTCAGTGGGAAATGCAAACCCACGTGGCAATCTGAACACTTTGTAAAAACGGCACACAAACATGCGCACAAGTTTGGCTATGGGCGACGACTTCAAAAACTCCGCACCCGAGGCCTCAAATTCAAAAACCGTCTTGACACAATTGATTCTATGGCCAATTCAGTAAGGGATGCAAACCTGGGAGGCAATCTGAAAACTTTGTAAAAACGGCACACAACCATGCGCGAAAGTTTGGCTATGGGCGACGACGTCAAAAACTCCGCACCCAAGGCCTCAAATTCAAAAACCGTCTCGACACAATTGATTCTACGGCCAATTCAGTGGGTAATGCAAACCCGGGAGGTAATCAGAAAACTTTGTAAAAACGGCACACAACCATGCGCGCAATTTGGCTATGCGCTACGACGTCAAAAACTCCGCACCCGATGCGTCAAATTCAAAATCCGTCTCGATAAAATTGATTCTATTGCCAATTAGTGGGAAATGCAAACCGGGAGGCAATCTGAAAACTTTGTAAAAATGGCGCACAAACATTCACGCAATTTGGCTATGGGCGACGACGTCAAAAACTCCGCACCCGAGGCCCCAAATTCAAAAACCGTTTTGACACAATTGATTCTATGGCCAATTCAGTGAGAGATGCAAACCTGTGAGGCAATCTGAAAACTTTGTAAAAACGGCACACAACCATGCGCGCAAGTTTGGCTATGGGCGACGACGTCAAAAACTCCACACCCGAGGCCTCAAATTCAAAAACTTTCTCGACACAATTGATTCTACGGCCAATTCAGTGGGTTGTGCAAACCCGGGGGGCAATCTGAAAACTTTGTAAAAACGGCACACAACCATGCGCGCAATTTGGCTATGCGCTACGACGTCAAAAACTCCGCACCCGATGCGTCAAATTCAAAATCCGTCTCGATAAAATTGATTCTATTGCCAATTAGTGGGAAATGCAAACCGGGAGGCAATCTGAATTCTTTGTAAAAACGGCGCACAAACATTCACGCAATTTGGCTATGGGCGACGACGTCAAAAACTCCGCACCCAAGGCCTCAAATTCAAAAACCGTCTCGACACAATTGATTCTACGGCCAATTCAGTGGGTAATGCAAACCCGGGAGGCAATCTGAAAACTTTGTAAAAACGGCACACAACCATGCGCGCAAGTTTGGCTATGCGCTACGACGTCAAAAACTCCGCACCCGATGCGTCAAATTCAAATTTCGTCTTGACTTAATTGATTCTATGGCCATTTCAGTGGGAAATGCAAACCCGGGAGGCAATCTGAAAACTTTGTAAAAATGGAGCCGAAGCATGCCTGCAATTTGGCTATGGACCACGACGTAAAAAACATTGCACCCAAGGCCTCAAATTCAAAAACCTTCTCGACACAATTGATTATATGGCCAATTCAGTGAAGGACGCAAACCTGGGAGGCAATTTGAAATCTTTGTAAAAACGTCACACAACCATGTGCGCAAGTTTGGCTATAGGCGACGACGTCAAAAACTTCGCACCCGAGGCCTCAAATTCAAAAACTTTCTCGACACAATTGATTTTATGGCCAATTCAGTGGGAAATAAAAACTCGGGAGGCAATCAGAAAAATTTGTAGAAACGGCGCACAAGCATGCGTGCAATTTGGCTATGGGCGACGACGTCAAAAACTCCGCACCCGAGGCCTCAAATTCAAAAACCGACTCGACACAATTGATTCTATGGCCAATTCAGTGAGGTATGCAAACCTGGGAGGCAATCTGAAAACTTTTGTAAAAACTACACACAACCATACGCGCAATTTGGCTATGCGCTACGACGTAAAAAACTCCGCACCCGATGCGTCAAATTCAAAATCCGTCTCGATAAAATTGATTCTATTGCCAATTCAGTGGGAAATGCAAACCGGGAGGCAATCTGAAAACTTTGTAAAAATGGTGCACAAACATGCACGCAATTTGGCTATGGGCGACGATGTCAAAAACTCCGCAACCGAGGCCCCAAATTCAAAAACCGTTTTGACACAATTGATTCTATGGCCAATTCAGTGAGGGATGCAAACCTGGGAGGCAATCTGAAAACTTTGTAAAAACGGCACACAACCATGCGCGCAAGTTAGGCTATGGGCGACGACGTCAAACACTTCGCACCCTAGGCCTCAAATTCAAAAACTTTCTCGAGACAATTGATTCTATGGCCAATTCAGTGGGAAATGCAAACCCGAGTGGCAATCTGAAAACTTTGTAAAAACGGCACACAAACATGCGCGCAAGTTTGGCTATGAGCGACGACGTCAAAAACACCGCACCCGAGGTCTCAAATTCAAAAACCGTCTCGACATAATTGATTCTATGGCCATTTTAGTGAAGGACGCAAACCTAGGAGGCAATCTGAAATCTTTGTAAAAACGGCACACAACCATGTGCGCAAGTTTGGCTATAGGCGACGACGTCAAAAACATCGCACCCGAGGCCTCAAATTCAAAATATTTCTCGACACAATTGATTATATGGCTAATTCAGTAGAAAATAAAAACCCGGGAGGCAATCAGAAAAATTTGTAAAAACGGCGCACAAGCATGCGCGCAATTTGGCTATGGGCGACGACTTCAAAAACTCCGCACCCGAGGCCTCAAATTCAAAAACCGTCTCGACACAATTGATTCTATGGCCAATTCAGTGAGGGATGCAAACCTGGGAGGCAATCTGAAAACTTTGTAAAAACGGCACACAACCATGCGCGCAAGTTTGGCTATGGGCGACGACGTCAAAAACTCCGCACCCAAGGCCTCAAATTTAAAAACCGTCTCGACACAATTGATTCTACGGCCAATTCAGTGGGTAATGCAAACCCGGGAGGCAATCTGAAAACTTTGTAAAAATGGCACACAACCATGCGCACAATTTGGCTTTGCGCTACGACGTCAAAAACTCCGCACCCGATGCGTCAAATTCAAAATCCGTCTCGCTAAAATTGATTCTATTGCCAATTAGTGGGAAATGCAAACCGGGAGGCAATCTGAAAACTTTGTAAAAACGGCGCACAAACATTCACGCAATTTGGCTATGGGCGACGATGTCAAAAACTCCACACCCGAGGCCCCAAATTCAAAAACCGTTTTGACACAATTGATTCTATGGCCAATTCAGTGAGGGATGCAAACCTGGGAGGCAATCTGAAAACTTTGTAAAAACGGCACACAACCATGCGCGCAAGTTTGGCTATGGGCGACGACGTCAAAAACTCCGCACCCGAGGCCTCAAATTCAAAAACTTTCTCGACACAATTGATTCTATGGCCAATTCAGTGGGAAATGCAAACCCGAGTGGCAATCTGAAAACTTTGTAAAAACGGCACACAAACATGCGCGCAAGTTTGGCTATGAGCGACGACGTCAAAAACAGCGCACCCGAGGTCTCAAATTCAAAAACCGTCTCGACACAATTGATTCTATGGCCAATTCAGCGAAGTATGCAAACCTGGGAGGCAATCTGAAAACTTTGTAAAAACGGCACACAACCATGCGCGCAAGTTTGGCTATGCGCTACGACGTCAAAAACTCCACACCCGATGCATCAAAATCAAAATCCGTCTCGACAAAATTGATTCTATGGCTAATTCAATGTGGGATGCAAACGCGGAAGGCAATCTGAATATTTGTAAAAACGGCGCACAAGTATGCGCGCAATTTGGCTATGGGCGACGACGTTAAAAACTCCGCACCCGAGGACTCAATTTCAAAAACGGTCTCGACACAATTGATTCTATGGCCAATTCAATGAGGGATGCAAACCTGGGAGGCAATCTGAAAACTTTGTAAAAACGGCACACAACCATGCACGCAAGTTTGGCTATGGGGGACGACGTCAAAAACTCCGCACCCAAGGCCTCAAATTCAAAAACCGTCTCGACACAATTGATTCTACGGCCAATTCAGTGGGTAATGCAAACCCGGGAGGCAATCTGAAAACATTTTGTAAAAACGACACACAACCATGCGCGCAAGTTTGGCTATGCGCTACGACGTCAAAAACTCCGCACCCGATGCGTCAAATTCAAATTCCGTCTTGACTTAATTGATTCTATGGCCAATTCAGTGGGAAATGCAAACCCGGGAGGCAATCTGAAAACTTTGTAAAAATGGAGCCGAAGCATGCCTGCAATTTGGCTATGGACCACGACGTCAAAAACTCCGCACCCGAGGCCCCAAATTCAAAAACCATTTTGACACAATAGATTCTATGGCCAATTCAGTGAGGGATGCAAACCTGGGAGGCAATCTGAAAACTTTGTAAAAACGGCACACAACCATGCGCGCAAGTTTGGCTATGGGCGACGACGTCAAAACGCACCCAAGGCCTCAAATTCAAAAACCGTCTCGACACAATTGATTCTACGACCAATTCAGTGGGTAATGTAAACTCGGGAGGCAATCTGAAAACTTTGTAAAAACGGCACACAACCATGCGCGCAAGTTTGGCTATGAGCGACGACGTCAAAAACAGCGCACCCGAGGTCTCAAATTCAAAAACCGTCTCGACACAATTGATTCTATGGCCAATTCAGCGAAGTATGCAAACCTGGGAGGCAATCTGAAAACTTTGTAAAAACGGCACACAACCATGCGCGCAAGTTTGGCTATGCGCTACGACGTCAAAAACTCCGCACCCGATGCATCAAAATCAAAATCCGTCTCGACAAAATTGATTCTATGGCTAATTCAATGGGGGATGCAAACGCGGAAGGCAATCTGAATATTTGTAAAAACGGCGCACAAGTATGCGCGCAATTTGGCTATGGGCGACGACGTTAAAAACTCCGCACCCGAGGACTCAATTTCAAAAACGGTCTCGACACAATTGATTATATGGCCAATTCAATGAGGGATGCAAACCTGGGAGGCAATCTGAAAACTTTGTAAAAACGGCACACAACCATGCACGCAAGTTTGGCTATGGGCGACGACGTCAAAAACTCCGCACCCAAGGCCTCAAATTCAAAAACCGTCTCGACACAATTGATTCTACGGCCAATTCAGTGGGTAATGCAAACCCGGGAGGCAATCTGAAAACATTTTGTAAAAACGACACACAACCATGCGCGCAAGTTTGGCTATGCGCTACGACGTCAAAAACTCCGCACCCGATGCGTCAAATTCAAATTCCGTCTTGACTTAATTGATTCTATGGCCAATTCAGTGGGAAATGCAAACCCGGGAGGCAATCTGAAAACTTTGTAAAAATGGAGCCGAAGCATGCCTGCAATTTGGCTATGGACCACGACGTCAAAAACTCCGCACCCGAGGCCCTAAATTCAAAAACCATTTCGACACAATAGATTCTATGGCCAATTCAGTAAGGGATGCAAACCTTGGAGGCAATCTGAAAACTTTATCAAAACGGCACACAACCATGCGCGCAAGTTTGGCTATGGGCAACGACGTCAAAAACTCCGCACCTGAGGCCTCAAATTCAAAAACTTTCTCGACACAATTGATTCTATGGCCAATTCAGTGGGGAATGCAAACCCGCGTGGCAATCTGAACACTTTGTAAAAACGGCACACAAACATGCGCGCAAGTTTGGCTATGAGCGACGACGTCAAAAACACCGCACCCGAGGTCTCAAATTCAAAAACCATCTCGACACAATTGATTCTACGGCCAATTCAGTGTGTAATGCAAACCCGGGAGGCAATCTGAAAACTTTGTAAAAACGGCACACAACCATGCGCGCAAGTTTGGTTATGCGCTACGACGTAAAAAACTTCACACCCGATGCATCAAATTCAAAAGTCGTCTCGACAAAATTGATTCTATGGCCAATTCAATGGGGAATGCAAACCCGGAAGGCAATCTGAATACTTTGTAAAAATGGCGCACAAGCATGCGCACTATTTGGATATGGGCGACGACGTCAAAAACTCCGCACCCGAGGCCCCAAATTCAAAAACCGTCTAGACACAATTGATTCTATGGCCAATTCAGTGAGGTATGCAAACCTGGGAGGCAATCTGAAAACTTTTGTAAAAACTACACACAACCATACGCGCAATTTGGCTATGCGCTACGACGTCAAAAACTCCGCACCCGATGCGTCAAATTCAAAATCCGTCTCGATAAAATTGATTATATTGCCAATTCAGTGGGGAGTGCAAACCGGGAGGCAATCTGAAAACTTTGTAAAAACGGCGCACAAACATGCACGCAATTTGGCTATGGGCGACGATGTCAAAAACTCTGCAACCGAGGCCCCAAATTCAAAAACCGTTTTGACACAATTGATTCTATGGCCAATTCAGTGAGGGATGCAAACCTGGGAGGCAATCTGAAAACTTTGTAAAAACGGCACACAACCATGCGCGCAAGTTTGGCTATGGGCGACGACGTCAAAAACTCTGCACCCGAGGCCTCAAATTCAAAAACTTTCTCGACACAATTGATTCTATGGCCAATTCAGTGGGAAATGCAAACCCGAGAGGCAATCTGAAAACTTTGTAAAAACGGCACACAAACATGCGCGCAAGTTTGGCTATGAGCGACGACGTCAAAAACTCCACACCCGAGGTCTCAAATTCAAAAACCGTCTCCACACAATTCATTCTATGGCCAATTCAGTGAAGTATGCAAACCTGGGAGGCAATCAGAAAACTTTGTAAAAACGGCACACAACCATGCGCGCAAGTTTGGTTATGCGCTACGACGTCAAAAACTCCACACCCGATGCATCAAATTCAAAAGCCGTCTCGACAAAATTGATTCTATGGCCAATTCAATGGGGAATGCAAACCCGGAAGGCAATCTGAATACTTTGTAAAAACGGCGCACAAGCATGCGCGCTATTTGGCTATGGGCGACGACGTACAAAACTCCGCACCCGAGGCCCCAAATTCAAAAACCGTTTTGACACAATTGATTCTATGGCCAATTCAGTGAGGGATGCAAACCTGGGAGGCAATCTGAAAACTTTGTAAAAACGGCACACAACCATGCGCGCAAGTTTGGCTATGGGCGACGACGTCAAAAACTCTGCACTCGAGGCCTCAAATTCAAAAACTTTCTCGACACAATTGATTCTATGGCCAATTCAGTGGGAGATGCAAACCCGAGTGGCAATCTGAAAACATTGTAAAAACGGCACACAAACATGCGCGCAAGTTTGGCTATGAGCGACGACGTCAAAAACACCGCACCCGAGGTCTCAAATTCAAAAACTGTCTCGACACAAATGATTCTATGGCCAATTCAGCGAAGTATGCAAACCTGGGAGGCAATCTGAAAACTTTGTAAAAACGGCACACAACCATGCGCGCAAGTTTGGCTATGCGCTACTACATCAAAAACTCCGCACCCGATGCATCAAATTCAAAATCCATCTCGACAAAATTGATTCTAAGGCCAATTCAATGGGGAATGCAAACCCGGAAGGCAATCTGAATATTTGTAAAAACGGCGCACAAGCATGCGCACAATTTGGCTATGGGCGACGACGTTAAAAACTCTGCACCCGAGGACTCAATTTCAAAAACCGTCTCGACACAATTGATTCTATGGCCAATTCAGTGAGGGATGCAAACCTGGGAGGCAATCTGAAAACTTTGTAAAAATGGCACACAACCATGCGCGCAAGTTTGGCTATGGGCGACGACGTCAAAAACTCCGCACCCGAGGCCTCAAATTCAAAAACCGTCTCGACACAATTGATTCTACGGCCAATTCAGTGGGTATTGCAAACCCGGGAGGCAATCTGAAAACTTTGTAAAAACGGCACACAACCATGCGCGCAAGTTTGGCTATGCGCTATGACGTCAAAAACTCCGCACCCGATGCGTCAAATTCAAATTCCGTCTTGACTTAATTATTTTATGGCCAATTCAGTGAGGAATGCAAACCCGGGAGGCAATCTGAAAACTTTGTAAAAATGGCGCAGAAGCATGCCTGCAATTTGGCTATGGACCACGACGTCAAAAACACTGCACCCAAGGCCTCAAATTCAAAAACCGTCTCAACACAATTGATTCTTTGGCCAATTTAGTGAAGGACGCAAACCTGGGAGGCAATCAGAAAAATTTGTAAAAACGGCGCACAAGCATGCGCGCAATTTGGTTATGGGCGACGACGTAAAAAACTCCGCACCCGAGGCCTCAAATTCAAAAACCGTCTCGACACAATTGATTCTATGGCCAATTCAGTAAGGTATGCAAACCTGGGAGACAATCTGAAAACTTTTGTAAAAACTGCACACAACCATGCTCGCAATTTGGCTATGCGCTACGACGTCAAAAACTCCGCACCCGATGCGTCAAATTCAAATTCCGCCTTGACTTAATTGATTCTATTGCCAATTCAGTGGGCAATGCAAACCGGGAGGCAATCTGAAAACTTTGTAAAAACGGCGCACAAACATCCATGCAATTTGGCTATGGGCGACGACGTTAAAAACTCCGCACCCGAGGCCCCAAATTCAAAAACCGTTTTGACACAATAGATTCTATGGCCAATTCAGTGAGGTATGCAAACCTTGGAGGCAATCTGAAAACTTTGTCAAAACGGCACACAACCATGCGCGCAAGTTTGGCTATGGGCGACGACGTTAAAAACTCCGCACCTGAGGCCTCAAATTCAAGAACATTCTCGACACAATTGATTCTATGGCCAATTCAGTGGGAAATGCAAACCCGCGTGGCAATCTGAACACTTTGTAAAAACGGCACACAAACATGCGCGCAAGTTTGGCTATGAGCAACGACGTCAAAAACACCGCACCCGAAGTCTCAAATTCAAAAACCGTCGCAAAACAATTGATTCTACGGCTAATTCAGTGGGAAATGCAAACCCGGGAGGCAATCTGAAAACTTTGTAAAAATGGCGCAGAAGCATGCCTGCAATTTGGCTATGGACCACGACGTCAAAAACACTACACCCAAGGCCTCAAATTCAAAAACCGTCTCGACACAATTGATTCTATGGCCAATTCAGTGAAGGACGCAAACCTGGGAGGCAATCTGAAATCTTTGTAAAAACGGCACACAACCATGTGTGCAAGTTTGACTATAGGCAACGACGTCAAAAACTTCGCACCCGAGGCCTCAAATTCAAAACCTTTCTCGACACAATTGATTATATGGCCAATTCAGTGGGAAATAAAAACCCGGGAGGCAATCTGAAAACTTTGTAAAAACGGCGCACAAGCATGCGCGCAATTTGGCTATGGGCGACGACGTCAAAAACTCCGCACCCGAGGCCTCAAATTCAAAAACTTTCTCGACACAATTGATTCTATGGCCAATTCAGTGGGAAATGCAAACCCGAGTGGCAATCTGAAAACATTGTAAAAACGGCACACAAACATGCGCGCAAGTTTGGCTATGAGCGACGACGTCGAAAACAGCGCACCCGAGGTCCCAAATTCAAAAACCGTCTCGACACAATTGATTCTATGGCCAATTCAGCGAAGTATGCAAACCTGGGAGGCAATCTGAAAACTTTGTAAAAACGGCACACAACCATGCGCGCAAGTTTGGCTATGCGCTACGACGTCAAAAACTCCGCACCCGATGCATCAAATTCAAAATCCGTCTCGACACAATTGATTCTATGGCCAATTCAATGGGGAATGCAAACGCGGAAGGCAATCTGAATATTTGTAAAAACGGAGCACAAGTATGCGCGCAATTTGGCTATGAGCGACGACGTTAAAAACTCCTCACCCGAGGTCTCAAATTCAAAAACCGTCTCGACACAATTGATTCTCTGGCCAATTCAGCGAAGTATGCAAACCTGGGAGGCAATCTGAAAACTTTGTAAAAACGGCACACAACCATGCGCGCAAGTTTGGCTATGCGCTACGACGTCAAAAACTCCGCACCCGATGCGTCAAATTCAAATTCCGTCTTGACTTAATAGATTCTATGGCCAATTCAGTGGGGAATGCAAACCCGTGAGGCAATCTGAAAACTTTGTAAAAATGGAGCCGAAGCATGCGTGCAATTTGGCTATGGACCACGACGTCAAAAACACTGCACCCAAGGCCTCAAATTCAAAAACCTTCTCGACACAATTGATTCTATGGCCAATTCAGTGAAGGACGCAAACCTGGGAGGCAATCTGAAATCTTTGTAAAAACGGCACACAACCATGTGCGCAAGTTTGGCTATAGGCGACGACGTCAAAAACTTCGCACCCGAGGCCTCAAATTCAAAAACTTTCTCGACACAATTGATTATATGGCCAATTCAGTGGGACATAAAAACTCGGGAGGCAAACAGAAAAATTTGTAAAAACGGCGCACAAGCATGCGTGCAATTTAGCTATGGGCGACGACGTCAAAAACTCCGCACCCGAGGCCTAAAATTCAAAAACCGTCTCGACACAATTGATTCTATGGCCAATTCAGTGAGGTATGCAAACCTGGGAGGCAATCTGAAAACTTTTGTAAAAACTACACACAACCATACGCGCAATTTGGCTATGCGCTACGACGTAAAAAACTCTGCAACCGATGCGTCAAATTCAAAATCCGTCTCGATAAAATTGATTCTATTGCCAATTCAGTGGGAAATGCAAACCGGGAGGCAATCTGAAAACTTTGTAAAAACGGCGCACAAACATGCACGCAATTTGGCTATGGGCGACGATGTCAAAAACTCCGCAACCGAGGCCCCAAATTCAAAAACCGTTTTGACACAATTGATTCTATGGCCAATTCAGTGAGGGATGCAAACCTGGGAGGCAATCTGAAAACTTTGTAAAAACGGCACACAACCATGCGCGCAAGTTTGGCTATGGGCGACGACGTCAAAAACTCCGCACCCGAGGCCTCAAATTCAAAAACTTTCTCGACACAATTGATTATATGGCCAATTCAGTGGGAAATGCAAACCCGAGTGGCAATCTGAAAACTTTGTAAAAACGGCACACAAACATGCGCGCAAGTTTGGCTATGAGCGACGACGTCAAAAACACCGCACCCAAGGTCTCAAATTCAAAAATTGTCTCGACACAATTGATTCTATGGCCAATTTAGTGAAGGACGCAAACCTGGGAGGCAATCTGAAATATTTGTAAAAACGGCACACAACCATGTGCGCAAGTTTGGCTATAGGCGACGACGTCAAAAACATCGCACCCGAGGCCTCAAATTCAAAAACTTTCTCGACACAATTGATTATATGGCTAATTCAGTGGAAAATAAAAACCCGGGAGGCAATCAGAAAAATTTGTAAAAACGGCGCACAAGCATGCGCGCAATTTGGCTATGGGCGACGACTTCAAAAACTCCGCACCCGAGGCCTCAAATTCAAAAATCGTCTCGACACAATTGATTCTATGGCCAATTCAGTGGGGGATACAAACCTGGGAGGCAATCTGAAAACTTTGTAAAAACGGCACACAACCATGTGCGCAAGTTTGGCTATGGGCGACGACGTCAAAAACTCCGCACCCAAGGCCTCAAATTCAAAAACCGTCTCGACACAATAGATTCTACGGCCAATTCAGTGGGTAATGCAAACCCGGAAGGCAATCTGAAAACTTTGTAAAAACGGCACACAACCATGCGCGCAATTTGGCTATGCGCTACGACGATAAAAACTCTGCACCCGATGCGTCAAATTCAAAATCCGTCTCGATAAAATTGATTCTATTGCCAATTAGTGGGAGATGCAAACCGGGAGGCAATCTGAAAACTTTATAAAAACGGCGCACAAACATTCACGCAATTTGGCTATGGGCGACGACGTCAAAAACTCCGCACCCGAGGCCCCAAATTCAAAAACCGTTTTGACACAATTGATTCTATGGCCAATTCAGTGAGGGATGCAAACCTGGGAGGCAATCTGAAAACTTTGTAAAAACGGCACACAACCATGCGCGCAAGTTTGGCTATGGGCGACGACGTCAAAAACTCCGCACCCGAGGCCTCAAATTCAAAAACTTTCTCGACACAATTGATTCTATGGCCAATTCAGTGGGAAATGCAAACCCGAGTGGCAATCTGAAAACTTTGTAAAAACAGCACACAAACATGCGCGCAAGTTTGGCTATGAGCGACGACGTCAAAAACAGCGCACCCGAGGTCTCAAATTCAAAAACCGTCTCGACACAATTGATTCTATGGCCAATTCAGCGAAGTATGCAAACCTGGGAGGCAATCTGAAAACTTTGTAAAAACGGCACACAACCATGCGCGCAAGTTTGGCTATGCGCTACGACGTCAAAAACTCCGCACCCGATGCGTCAAATTCAAATTCCGTCTTGACTTAATAGATTCTATGGCCAATTCAGTGGGAAATGCAAACCCGTGAGGCAATCTGAAAACTTTGTAAAAATGGAGCCGAAGCATGCGTGCAATTTGGCTATGGACCACGACGTCAAAAACACTGCACCCAAGGCCTCAAATTCAAAAACCTTCTCGACACAATTGATTCTATGGCCAATTCAGTGAAGGACGCAAACCTGGGAGGCAATCTGAAATCTTTGTAAAAACGGCACACAACCATGTGCGCAAGTTTGGCTATAGGCGACGACGTCAAAAACTTCGCACCCGAGGCCTCAAATTCAAAAACTTTCTCGACACAATTGATTATATGGCCAATTCAGTGGGACATAAAAACTCGGGAGGCAATCAGAAAAATTTGTAAAAACGGCGCACAAGCATGCGTGCAATTTAGCTATGGGCGACGACGTCAAAAACTCCGCACCCGAGGCCTCAAATTCAAAAACTTTCTCGACACAATTGATTCTATGGCCAATTCAGTGGGAAGTGCAAACCCGAGTGGCAATCTGAAAACATTGTAAAAACGGCACACAAACATGCGCGCAAGTTTGGCTATGAGCGACGACGTCGAAAACAGCGCACCCGAGGTCCCAAATTCAAAAACCGTCTCGACACAATTGATTCTATGGCCAATTCAGCGAAGTATGCAAACCTGGGAGGCAATCTGAAAACTTTGTAAAAACGGCACACAACCATGCGCGCAAGTTTGGCTATGCGCTACGACGTCAAAAACTCCGCACCCGATGCATCAAATTCAAAATCCGTCTCGACACAATTGATTCTATGGCCAATTCAATGGGGAATGCAAACGCGGAAGGCAATCTGAATATTTGTAAAAACGGAGCACAAGTATGCGCGCAATTTGGCTATGAGCGACGACGTTAAAAACTCCTCACCCGAGGTCTCAAATTCAAAAACCGTCTCGACACAATTGATTCTATGGCCAATTCAGTGAGGTATGCAAACCTGGGAGGCAATCTGAAAACTTTGTAAAAACGGCACACAACCATGCGCGCAAGTTTGGCTATGCGCTACGACGTCAAAAACTCCGCACCCGATGCGTCAAATTCAAATTCCGTCTTGACTTAATAGATTCTATGGCCAATTCAGTGGGGAATGCAAACCCGTGAGGCAATCTGAAAACTTTGTAAAAATGGAGCCGAAGCATGCGTGCAATTTGGCTATGGACCACGACGTCAAAAACACTGCACCCAAGGCCTCAAATTCAAAAACCTTCTCGACACAATTGATTCTATGGCCAATTCAGTGAAGGACGCAAACCTGGGAGGCAATCTGAAATCTTTGTAAAAACGGCACACAACCATGTGCGCAAGTTTGGCTATAGGCGACGACGTCAAAAACTTCGCACCCGAGGCCTCAAATTCAAAAACTTTCTCGACACAATTGATTATATGGCCAATTCAGTGGGACATAAAAACTCGGGAGGCAATCAGAAAAATTTGTAAAAACGGCGCACAAGCATGCGTGCAATTTAGCTATGGGCGACGACGTCAAAAACTCCGCACCCGAGGCCTCAAATTCAAAAACTTTCTCGACACAATTGATTCTATGGCCAATTCAGTGGGAAGTGCAAACCCGAGTGGCAATCTGAAAACATTGTAAAAACGGCACACAAACATGCGCGCAAGTTTGGCTATGAGCGACGACGTCGAAAACAGCGCACCCGAGGTCCCAAATTCAAAAACCGTCTCGACACAATTGATTCTATGGCCAATTCAGCGAAGTATGCAAACCTGGGAGGCAATCTGAAAACTTTGTAAAAACGGCACACAACCATGCGCGCAAGTTTGGCTATGCGCTACGACGTCAAAAACTCCGCACCCGATGCATCAAATTCAAAATCCGTCTCGACACAATTGATTCTATGGCCAATTCAATGGGGAATGCAAACGCGGAAGGCAATCTGAATATTTGTAAAAACGGAGCACAAGTATGCGCGCAATTTGGCTATGAGCGACGACGTTAAAAACTCCTCACCCGAGGTCTCAAATTCAAAAACCGTCTCGACACAATTGATTCTCTGGCCAATTCAGCGAAGTATGCAAACCTGGGAGGCAATCTGAAAACTTTGTAAAAACGGCACACAACCATGCGCGCAAGTTTGGCTATGCGCTACGACGTCAAAAACTCCGCACCCGATGCGTCAAATTCAAATTCCGTCTTGACTTAATAGATTCTATGGCCAATTCAGTGGGGAATGCAAACCCGTGAGGCAATCTGAAAACTTTGTAAAAATGGAGCCGAAGCATGCGTGCAATTTGGCTATGGACCACGACGTCAAAAACACTGCACCCAAGGCCTCAAATTCAAAAACCTTCTCGACACAATTGATTCTATGGCCAATTCAGTGAAGGACGCAAACCTGGGAGGCAATCTGAAATCTTTGTAAAAACGGCACACAACCATGTGCGCAAGTTTGGCTATAGGCGACGACGTCAAAAACTTCGCACCCGAGGCCTCAAATTCAAAAACTTTCTCGACACAATTGATTATATGGCCAATTCAGTGGGACATAAAAACTCGGGAGGCAATCAGAAAAATTTGTAAAAACGGCGCACAAGCATGCGTGCAATTTAGCTATGGGCGACGACGTCAAAAACTCCGCACCCGAGGCCTCAAATTCAAAAACCGTCTCGACACAATTGATTCTATGGCCAATTCAGTGAGGTATGCAAACCTGGGAGGCAATCTGAAAACTTTTGTAAAAACTACACACAACCATACGCGCAATTTGGCTATGCGCTACGACGTAAAAAACTCTGCAACCGATGCGTCAAATTCAAAATCCGTCTCGATAAAATTGATTCTATTGCCAATTCAGTGGGAAATGCAAACCGGGAGGCAATCTGAAAACTTTGTAAAAACGGCGCACAAACATGCACGCAATTTGGCTATGGGCGACGATGTCAAAAACTCCGCAACCGAGGCCCCAAATTCAAAAACTGTTTTGACACAATTGATTCTATGGCCAATTCAGTGAGGGATGCAAACCTGGGAGGCAATCTGAAAACTTTGTAAAAACGGCACACAACCATGCGCGCAAGTTTGGCTATGGGCGACGACGTCAAAAACTCCGCACCCGAGGCCTCAAATTCAAAAACTTTCTCGACACAATTGATTATATGGCCAATTCAGTGGGAAATGCAAACCCGAGTGGCAATCTGAAAACTTTGTAAAAACGGCACACAAACATGCGCGCAAGTTTGGCTATGAGCGACGACGTCAAAAACACCGCACCCAAGGTCTCAAATTCAAAAATTGTCTCGACACAATTGATTCTATGGCCAATTTAGTGAAGGACGCAAACCTGGGAGGCAATCTGAAATATTTGTAAAAACGGCACACAACCATGTGCGCAAGTTTGGCTATAGGCGACGACGTCAAAAACATCGCACCCGAGGCCTCAAATTCAAAAACTTTCTCGACACAATTGATTATATGGCTAATTCAGTGGAAAATAAAAACCCGGGAGGCAATCAGAAAAATTTGTAAAAACAGCGCACAAGCATGCGCGCAATTTGGCTATGGGCGACGACTTCAAAAACTCCGCACCCGAGGCCTCAAATTCAAAAATCGTCTCGACACAATTGATTCTATGGCCAATTCAGTGGGGGATACAAACCTGGGAGGCAATCTGAAAACTTTGTAAAAACGGCACACAACCATGTGCGCAAGTTTGGCTATGGGCGACGACGTCAAAAACTCCGCACCCAAGGCCTCAAATTCAAAAACCGTCTCGACACAATAGATTCTACGGCCAATTCAGTGGGTAATGCAAACCCGGAAGGCAATCTGAAAACTTTGTAAAAACGGCACACAACCATGCGCGCAATTTGGCTATGCGCTACGACGACAAAAACTCCGCACCCGATGCGTCAAATTCAAAATCCGTCTCGATAAAATTGATTCTATTGCCAATTAGTGGGAGATGCAAACCGGGAGGCAATCTGAAAACTTTATAAAAACGGCGCACAAACATTCACGCAATTTGGCTATGGGCGACGACGTCAAAAACTCCGCACCCGAGGCCCCAAATTCAAAAACCGTTTTGACACAATTGATTCTATGGCCAATTCAGTGAGGGATGCAAACCTGGGAGGCAATCTGAAAACTTTGTAAAAACGGCACACAACCATGCGCGCAAGTTTGGCTATGGGCGACGACGTCAAAAACTCCGCACCCGAGGCCTCAAATTCAAAAACTTTCTCGACACAATTGATTCTATGGCCAATTCAGTGGGAAATGCAAACCCGAGTGGCAATCTGAAAACTTTGTAAAAACAGCACACAAACATGCGCACAAGTTTGGCTATGAGCGACGACGTCAAAAACAGCGCACCCGAGGTCTCAAATTCAAAAACCGTCTCGACACAATTGATTCTATGGCCAATTCAGCGAAGTATGCAAACCTGGGAGGCAATCTGAAAACTTTGTAAAAACGGCACACAACCATGCGCGCAAGTTTGGCTATGCGCTACGACGTCAAAAACTCCGCACCCGATGCGTCAAATTCAAATTCCGTCTTGACTTAATAGATTCTATGGCCAATTCAGTGGGAAATGCAAACCCGTGAGGCAATCTGAAAACTTTGTAAAAATGGAGCCGAAGCATGCGTGCAATTTGGCTATGGACCACGACGTCAAAAACACTGCACCCAAGGCCTCAAATTCAAAAACCTTCTCGACACAATTGATTCTATGGCCAATTCAGTGAAGGACGCAAACCTGGGAGGCAATCTGAAATCTTTGTAAAAACGGCACACAACCATGTGCGCAAGTTTGGCTATAGGCGACGACGTCAAAAACTTCGCACCCGAGGCCTCAAATTCAAAAACTTTCTCGACACAATTGATTATATGGCCAATTCAGTGGGACATAAAAACTCGGGAGGCAATCAGAAAAATTTGTAAAAACGGCGCACAAGCATGCGTGCAATTTAGCTATGGGCGACGACGTCAAAAACTCCGCACCCGAGGCCTCAAATTCAAAAACTTTCTCGACACAATTGATTCTATGGCCAATTCAGTGGGAAATGCAAACCCGAGTGGCAATCTGAAAACATTGTAAAAACGGCACACAAACATGCGCGCAAGTTTGGCTATGAGCGACGACGTCGAAAACAGCGCACCCGAGGTCCCAAATTCAAAAACCGTCTCGACACAATTGATTCTATGGCCAATTCAGCGAAGTATGCAAACCTGGGAGGCAATCTGAAAACTTTGTAAAAACGGCACACAACCATGCGCGCAAGTTTGGCTATGCGCTACGACGTCAAAAACTCCGCACCCGATGCATCAAATTCAAAATCCGTCTCAACACAATTGATTCTATGGCCAATTCAATGGGGAATGCAAACGCGGAAGGCAATCTGAATATTTGTAAAAACGGAGCACAAGTATGCGCGCAATTTGGCTATGAGCGACGACGTTAAAAACTCCTCACCCGAGGTCTCAAATTCAAAAACCGTCTCGACACAATTGATTCTCTGGCCAATTCAGCGAAGTATGCAAACCTGGGAGGCAATCTGAAAACTTTGTAAAAACGGCACACAACCATGCGCGCAAGTTTGGCTATGCGCTACGACGTCAAAAACTCCGCACCCGATGCGTCAAATTCAAATTCCGTCTTGACTTAATAGATTCTATGGCCAATTCAGTGGGGAATGCAAACCTGTGAGGCAATCTGAAAACTTTGTAAAAATGGAGCCGAAGCATGCGTGCAATTTGGCTATGGACCACGACGTCAAAAACACTGCACCCAAGGCCTCAAATTCAAAAACCTTCTCGACACAATTGATTCTATGGCCAATTCAGTGAAGGACGCAAACCTGGGAGGCAATCTGAAATCTTTGTAAAAACGGCACACAACCATGTGCGCAAGTTTGGCTATAGGCGACGACGTCAAAAACTTCGCACCCGAGGCCTCAAATTCAAAAACTTTCTCGACACAATTGATTATATGGCCAATTCAGTGGGACATAAAAACTCGGGAGGCAATCAGAAAAATTTGTAAAAACGGCGCACAAGCATGCGTGCAATTTAGCTATGGGCGACGACGTCAAAAACTCCGCACCCGAGGCCTCAAATTCAAAAACCGTCTCGACACAATTGATTCTATGGCCAATTCAGTGAGGTATGCAAACCTGGGAGGCAATCTGAAAACTTTTGTAAAAACTACACACAACCATACGCGCAATTTGGCTATGCGCTACGACGTAAAAAACTCTGCAACCGATGCGTCAAATTCAAAATCCGTCTCGATAAAATTGATTCTATTGCCAATTCAGTGGGAAATGCAAACCGGGAGGCAATCTGAAAACTTTGTAAAAACGGCGCACAAACATGCACGCAATTTGGCTATGGGCGACGATGTCAAAAACTCCGCAACCGAGGCCCCAAATTCAAAAACCGTTTTGACACAATTGATTCTATGGCCAATTCAGTAAGGGATGCAAACCTGGGAGGCAATCTGAAAACTTTGTAAAAACGGCACACAACCATGCGCGCAAGTTTGGCTATGGGCGACGACGTCAAAAACTCCGCACCCGAGGCCTCAAATTCAAAAACTTTCTCGACACAATTGATTATATGGCCAATTCAGTGGGAAATGCAAACCCGAGTGGCAATCTGAAAACTTTGTAAAAACGGCACACAAACATGCGCGCAAGTTTGGCTATGAGCGACGACGTCAAAAACACCGCACCCAAGGTCTCAAATTCAAAAATTGTCTCGACACAATTGATTCTATGGCCAATTTAGTGAAGGACGCAAACCTGGGAGGCAATCTGAAATATTTGTAAAAACGGCACACAACCATGTGCGCAAGTTTGGCTATAGGCGACGACGTCAAAAACATCGCACCCGAGGCCTCAAATTCAAAAACTTTCTCGACACAATTGATTATATGGCTAATTCAGTGGAAAATAAAAACCCGGGAGGCAATCAGAAAAATTTGTAAAAACGGCGCACAAGCATGCGCGCAATTTGGCTATGGGCGACGACTTCAAAAACTCCGCACCCGAGGCCTCAAATTCAAAAATCGTCTCGACACAATTGATTCTATGGCCAATTCAGTGGGGGATACAAACCTGGGAGGCAATCTGAAAACTTTGTAAAAACGGCACACAACCATGTGCGCAAGTTTGGCTATGGGCGACGACGTCAAAAACTCCGCACCCAAGGCCTCAAATTCAAAAACCGTCTCGACACAATAGATTCTACGGCCAATTCAGTGGGTAATGCAAACCCGGAAGGCAATCTGAAAACTTTGTAAAAACGGCACACAACCATGCGCGCAATTTGGCTATGCGCTACGACGACAAAAACTCCGCACCCGATGCGTCAAATTCAAAATCCGTCTCGATAAAATTGATTCTATTGCCAATTAGTGGGAGATGCAAACCGGGAGGCAATCTGAAAACTTTATAAAAACGGCGCACAAACATTCACGCAATTTGGCTATGGGCGACGACGTCAAAAACTCCGCACCCGAGGCCCCAAATTCAAAAACCGTTTTGACACAATTGATTCTATGGCCAATTCAGTGAGGGATGCAAACCTGGGAGGCAATCTGAAAACTTTGTAAAAACGGCACACAACCATGCGCGCAAGTTTGGCTATGGGCGACGACGTCAAAAACTCCGCACCCGAGGCCTCAAATTCAAAAACTTTCTCGACACAATTGATTCTATGGCCAATTCAGTGGGAAATGCAAACCCGAGTGGCAATCTGAAAACTTTGTAAAAACAGCACACAAACATGCGTGCAAGTTTGGCTATGAGCGACGACGTCAAAAACAGCGCACCCGAGGTCTCAAATTCAAAAACCGTCTCGACACAATTGATTCTATGGCCAATTCAGCGAAGTATGCAAACCTGGGAGGCAATCTGAAAACTTTGTAAAAACGGCACACAACCATGCGCGCAAGTTTGGCTATGCGCTACGACGTCAAAAACTCCGCACCCGTTGCGTCAAATTCAAATTCCGTCTTGACTTAATAGATTCTATGGCCAATTCAGTGGGAAATGCAAACCCGTGAGGCAATCTGAAAACTTTGTAAAAATGGAGCCGAAGCATGCGTGCAATTTGGCTATGGACCACGACGTCAAAAACACTGCACCCAAGGCCTCAAATTCAAAAACCTTCTCGACACAATTGATTCTATGGCCAATTCAGTGAAGGACGCAAACCTGGGAGGCAATCTGAAATCTTTGTAAAAACGGCACACAACCATGTGCGCAAGTTTGGCTATAGGCGACGACGTCAAAAACTTCGCACCCGAGGCCTCAAATTCAAAAACTTTCTCGACACAATTGATTATATGGCCAATTCAGTGGGACATAAAAACTCGGGAGGCAATCAGAAAAATTTGTAAAAACGGCGCACAAGCATGCGTGCAATTTAGCTATGGGCGACGACGTCAAAAACTCCGCACCCGAGGCCTCAAATTCAAAAACCGTCTCGACACAATTGATTCTATGGCCAATTCAGTGAGGTATGCAAACCTGGGAGGCAATCTGAAAACTTTTGTAAAAACTACACACAACCATACGCGCAATTTGGCTATGCGCTACGACGTAAAAAACTCTGCAACCGATGCGTCAAATTCAAAATCCGTCTCGATAAAATTGATTCTATTGCCAATTCAGTGGGAAATGCAAACCGGGAGGCAATCTGAAAACTTTGTAAAAACGGCGCACAAACATGCACGCAATTTGGCTATGGGCGACGATGTCAAAAACTCCGCAACCGAGGCCCCAAATTCAAAAACCGTTTTGACACAATTGATTCTATGGCCAATTCAGTGAGGGATGCAAACCTGGGAGGCAATCTGAAAACTTTGTAAAAACGGCACACAACCATGCGCGCAAGTTTGGCTATGGGCGACGACGTCAAAAACTCCGCACCCGAGGCCTCAAATTCAAAAACTTTCTCGACACAATTGATTATATGGCCAATTCAGTGGGAAATGCAAACCCGAGTGGCAATCTGAAAACTTTGTAAAAACGGCACACAAACATGCGCGCAAGTTTGGCTATGAGCGACGACGTCAAAAACACCGCACCCAAGGTCTCAAATTCAAAAATTGTCTCGACACAATTGATTCTATGGCCAATTTAGTGAAGGACGCAAACCTGGGAGGCAATCTGAAATATTTGTAAAAACGGCACACAACCATGTGCGCAAGTTTGGCTATAGGCGACGACGTCAAAAACATCGCACCCGAGGCCTCAAATTCAAAAACTTTCTCGACACAATTGATTATATGGCTAATTCAGTGGAAAATAAAAACCCGGGAGGCAATCAGAAAAATTTGTAAAAACGGCGCACAAGCATGCGCGCAATTTGGCTATGGGCGACGACTTCAAAAACTCCGCACCCGAGGCCTCAAATTCAAAAATCGTCTCGACACAATTGATTCTATGGCCAATTCAGTGGGGGATACAAACCTGGGAGGCAATCTGAAAACTTTGTAAAAACGGCACACAACCATGTGCGCAAGTTTGGCTATGGGCGACGACGTCAAAAACTCCGCACCCAAGGCCTCAAATTCAAAAACCGTCTCGACACAATAGATTCTACGGCCAATTCAGTGGGTAATGCAAACCCGGAAGGCAATCTGAAAACTTTGTAAAAACGGCACACAACCATGCGCGCAATTTGGCTATGCGCTACGACGACAAAAACTCCGCACCCGATGCGTCAAATTCAAAATCCGTCTCGATAAAATTGATTCTATTGCCAATTAGTGGGAGATGCAAACCGGGAGGCAATCTGAAAACTTTATAAAAACGGCGCACAAACATTCACGCAATTTGGCTATGGGCGACGACGTCAAAAACTCCGCACCCGAGGCCCCAAATTCAAAAACCGTTTTGACACAATTGATTCTATGGCCAATTCAGTGAGGGATGCAAACCTGGGAGGCAATCTGAAAACTTTGTAAAAACGGCACACAACCATGCGCGCAAGTTTGGCTATGGGCGACGACGTCAAAAACTCCGCACCCGAGGCCTCAAATTCAAAAACTTTCTCGACACAATTGATTCTATGGCCAATTCAGTGGGAAATGCAAACCCGAGTGGCAATCTGAAAACTTTGTAAAAACAGCACACAAACATGCGCGCAAGTTTGGCTATGAGCGGCGACGTCAAAAACAGCGCACCCGAGGTCTCAAATTCAAAAACCGTCTCGACACAATTGATTCTATGGCCAATTCAGCGAAGTATGCAAACCTGGGAGGCAATCTGAAAACTTTGTAAAAACGGCACACAACCATGCGCGCAAGTTTGGCTATGCGCTACGACGTCAAAAACTCCGCACCCGATGCGTCAAATTCAAATTCCGTCTTGACTTAATAGATTCTATGGCCAATTCAGTGGGAAATGCAAACCCGTGAGGCAATCTGAAAACTTTGTAAAAATGGAGCCGAAGCATGCGTGCAATTTGGCTATGGACCACGACGTCAAAAACACTGCACCCAAGGCCTCAAATTCAAAAACCTTCTCGACACAATTGATTCTATGGCCAATTCAGTGAAGGACGCAAACCTGGGAGGCAATCTGAAATCTTTGTAAAAACGGCACACAACCATGTGCGCAAGTTTGGCTATAGGCGACGACGTCAAAAACTTCGCACCCGAGGCCTCAAATTCAAAAACTTTCTCGACACAATTGATTATATGGCCAATTCAGTGGGACATAAAAACTCGGGAGGCAATCAGAAAAATTTGTAAAACGGCGCACAAGCATGCGTGCAATTTAGCTATGGGCGACGACGTCAAAAACTCCGCACCCGAGGCCTCAAATTCAAAAACCGTCTCGACACAATTGATTCTATGGCCAATTCAGTGAGGTATGCAAACCTGGGAGGCAATCTGAAAACTTTTGTAAAAACTACACACAACCATACGCGCAATTTGGCTATGCGCTACGACGTAAAAAACTCTGCAACCGATGCGTCAAATTCAAAATCCGTCTCGATAAAATTGATTCTATTGCCAATTCAGTGGGAAATGCAAACCGGGAGGCAATCTGAAAACTTTGTAAAAACGGCGCACAAACATGCACGCAATTTGGCTATGGGCGACGATGTCAAAAACTCCGCAACCGAGGCCCCAAATTCAAAAACCGTTTTGACACAATTGATTCTATGGCCAATTCAGTGAGGGATGCAAACCTGGGAGGCAATCTGAAAACTTTGTAAAAACGGCACACAACCATGCGCGCAAGTTTGGCTATGGGCGACGACGTCAAAAACTCCGCACCCGAGGCCTCAAATTCAAAAACTTTCTCGACACAATTGATTATATGGCCAATTCAGTGGGAAATGCAAACCCGAGTGGCAATCTGAAAACTTTGTAAAAACGGCACACAAACATGCGCGCAAGTTTGGCTATGAGCGACGACGTTAAAAACACCGCACCCAAGGTCTCAAATTCAAAAATTGTCTCGACACAATTGATTCTATGGCCAATTTAGTGAAGGACGCAAACCTGGGAGGCAATCTGAAATATTTGTAAAAACGGCACACAACCATGTGCGCAAGTTTGGCTATAGGCGACGACGTCAAAAACATCGCACCCGAGGCCTCAAATTCAAAAACTTTCTCGACACAATTGATTATATGGCTAATTCAGTGGAAAATAAAAACCCGGGAGGCAATCAGAAAAATTTGTAAAAACGGCGCACAAGCATGCGCGCAATTTGGCTATGGGCGACGACTTCAAAAACTCCGCACCCGAGGCCTCAAATTCAAAAATCGTCTCCACACAATTGATTCTATGGCCAATTCAGTGGGGGATACAAACCTGGGAGGCAATCTGAAAACTTTGTAAAAACGGCACACAACCATGTGCGCAAGTTTGGCTATGGGCGACGACGTCAAAAACTCCGCACCCAAGGCCTCAAATTCAAAAACCGTCTCGACACAATAGATTCTACGGCCAATTCAGTGGGTAATGCAAACCCGGAAGGCAATCTGAAAACTTTGTAAAAACGGCACACAACCATGCGCGCAATTTGGCTATGCGCTACGACGACAAAAACTCCGCACCCGATGCGTCAAATTCAAAATCCGTCTCGATAAAATTGATTCTATTGCCAATTAGTGGGAGATGCAAACCGGGAGGCAATCTGAAAACTTTATAAAAACGGCGCACAAACATTCACGCAATTTGGCTATGGGCGACGACGTCAAAAACTCCGCACCCGAGGCCCCAAATTCAAAAACCGTTTTGACACAATTGATTCTATGGCCAATTCAGTGAGGGATGCAAACCTGGGAGGCAATCTGAAAACTTTGTAAAAACGGCACACAAACATGCGCGCAAGTTTGGCTATGAGCGACGACGTCAAAAACACCGCACCCAAGGTCTCAAATTCAAAAATTGTCTCGACACAATTGATTCTATGGCCAATTTAGTGAAGGACGCAAACCTGGGAGGCAATCTGAAATATTTGTAAAAACGGCACACAACCATGTGCGCAAGTTTGGCTATAGGCGACGACGTCAAAAACATCGCACCCGAGGCCTCAAATTCAAAAACTTTCTCGACACAATTGATTATATGGCTAATTCAGTGGAAAATAAAAACCCGGGAGGCAATCAGAAAAATTTGTAAAAACGGCGCACAAGCATGCGCGCAATTTGGCTATGGGCGACGACTTCAAAAACTCCGCACCCGAGGCCTCAAATTCAAAAATCGTCTCGACACAATTGATTCTATGGCCAATTCAGTGGGGGATACAAACCTGGGAGGCAATCTGAAAACTTTGTAAAAACGGCACACAACCATGTGCGCAAGTTTGGCTATGGGCGACGACGTCAAAAACTCCGCAACCAAGGCCTCAAATTCAAAAACCGTCTCGACACAATAGATTCTACGGCCAATTCAGTGGGTAATGCAAACCCGGAAAGCAATCTGAAAACTTTGTAAAAACGGCACACAACCATGCGCGCAATTTGGCTATGCGCTACGACGACAAAAACTCCGCACCCGATGCGTCAAATTCAAAATCCGTCTCGATAAAATTGATTCTATTGCCAATTAGTGGGAGATGCAAACCGGGAGGCAATCTGAAAACTTTATAAAAACGGCGCACAAACATTCACGCAATTTGGCTATGGGCGACGACGTCAAAAACTCCGCACCCGAGGCCCCAAATTCAAAAACCGTTTTGACACAATTGATTCTATGGCCAATTCAGTGAGGGATGCAAACCTGGGAGGCAATCTGAAAACTTTGTAAAAACGGCACACAACCATGCGCGCAAGTTTGGCTATGGGCGACGACGTCAAAAACTCCGCACCCGAGGCCTCAAATTCAAAAACTTTCTCGAC
This sequence comes from Galeopsis tetrahit, assembly GCA_963675135.1. NCBI lineage: Eukaryota > Viridiplantae > Streptophyta > Magnoliopsida > Lamiales > Lamiaceae > Galeopsis > Galeopsis tetrahit. The sequence goes on from OY776126.1 coordinate 71,363,982, forward strand.
ACAATTGATTCTATGGCCAATTCAGTGGGAAATGCAAACCCGAGTGGCAATCTGAAAACTTTGTAAAAACAGCACACAAACATGCCCGCAAGTTTGGCTATGAGCGACGACGTCAAAAACAGCGCACCCGAGGTCTCAAATTCAAAAACCGTCTCGACACAATTGATTCTATGGCCAATTCAGCGAAGTATGCAAACCTGGGAGGCAATCTGAAAACTTTGTAAAAACGGCACACAACCATGCGCGCAAGTTTGGCTATGCGCTACGACGTCAAAAACTCCGCACCCGATGCGTCAAATTCAAATTCCGTCTTGACTTAATAGATTCTATGGCCAATTCAGTGGGAAATGCAAACCCGTGAGGCAATCTGAAAACTTTGTAAAAATGGAGCCGAAGCATGCGTGCAATTTGGCTATGGACCACGACGTCAAAAACACTGCACCCAAGGCCTCAAATTCAAAAACCTTCTCGACACAATTGATTCTATGGCCAATTCAGTGAAGGACGCAAACCTGGGAGGCAATCTGAAATCTTTGTAAAAACGGCACACAACCATGTGCGCAAGTTTGGCTATAGGCGACGACGTCAAAAACTTCGCACCCGAGGCCTCAAATTCAAAAACTTTCTCGACACAATTGATTATATGGCCAATTCAGTGGGACATAAAAACTCGGGAGGCAATCAGAAAAATTTGTAAAAACGGCGCACAAGCATGCGTGCAATTTAGCTATGGGCGACGACGTCAAAAACTCCGCACCCGAGGCCTCAAATTCAAAAACCGTCTCGACACAATTGATTCTATGGCCAATTCAGTGAGGTATGCAAACCTGGGAGGCAATCTGAAAACTTTTGTAAAAACTACACACAACCATACGCGCAATTTGGCTATGCGCTACGACGTAAAAAACTCTGCAACCGATGCGTCAAATTCAAAATCCGTCTCGATAAAATTGATTCTATTGCCAATTCAGTGGGAAATGCAAACCGGGAGGCAATCTGAAAACTTTGTAAAAACGGCGCACAAACATGCACGCAATTTGGCTATGGGCGACGACGTCAAAAACTCCGCACCCGAGGCCCCAAATTCAAAAACCGTTTTGAAACAATTGATTCTATGGCCAATTCAGTGAGGGATGCAAACCTGGGAGGCAATCTGAAAACTTTGTAAAAACGGCACACAACCATGCGCGCAAGTTTGGCTATGCGCTACGACGTCAAAAACTCCGCACCCGAGGCCTCAAATTCAAAAACTTTCTCGACACAATTGATTCTATGGCCAATTCAATGGGGAATGCAAACGCGGAAGGCAATCTGAATATTTGTAAAAACGGCGCTCAAGTATGCGCGCAATTTGGCTATGGGCGACGACGTTAAAAACTCCGCACCCGAGGACTCAATTTCAAAAACCGTCTCGACACAATTGATTCTATGGCCAATTCAATGAGGGATGCAAACCTGTGAGGCAATCTGAAAAATTTGTAAAAACGGCACACAACCATACGCGCAAGTTTGGGTATGGGCGACGACGTCAAAAACTCCGCTCCCAAGGCCTCAAATTCAAAAACCGTCTCGACACAATTGATTCTACGGCCAATTCAGTGGGTGATGCAAACCCGGGAGGCAATCTGAAAACTTTGTAAAAACGGCACACAACCATGCGCGCAATTTGGCTATGCGCTACGACGTCAAAAACTTCGCACCCGATGCGTCAAATTCAAAATTCGTCTCGATAAAATTGATTCTATTGCCAATTAGTGGGGAATGCAAACCGGGAGGCAATCTGAAAACTTTATAAAAACGGCGCACAAACATTCACGTAATTTGGCTATGGGCGACGACGTCAAAAACTCCGGACCTGAGGCCCCAAATTCAAAAACCGTTTTGACACAATTGATTCTATGGCCAATTCAGTGAGGGATGCAAACCTGGGAGGCAATCTGAAAACTTTGTAAAAACGGTACACAACCATGCGCGCAAGTTTGGCTATGGGCGACGACGTCAAAAACTCCGCACCCGAGGCCTCAAATTCAAAAACTTTCTCGACACAATTGATTCTATGGCCAATTCAGTAGGAAATGCAAACCCGAGTGGCAATCTGAAAACTTTGTAAAAACGGCACACAAACATGCGCGCAAGTTTGGCTACGAGCGACGACGTAAAAAACAGCGCACCCGAGGTCTCAAATTCAAAAACCGTCTCGACACAATTGATTCTATGGCCAATTCAGCGAAGTATGCAAACCTGGGAGGCAATCTGAAAACTTTGTGAAAACGGCACACAACCATGCGCGCAAGTTTGGCTATGCGCTACGACGTCAAAAACTCCGCACCCGATGCATCAAATTAAAAATCCGTCACGACAAAATTGATTCTATGGCCAATTCAATGGGGAATGCAAACGCGGAAGGCAATCTGAATATTTGTAAAAACGGCGCACAAGTATGCGCGCAATTTGGCTATGGGCGACGACGTTAAAAACTCCGCACCCGAGGACTCAATTTCAAAAACCGTCTCGACACAATTGATTCTATGGCCAATTCAATGAGGGATGCAAACCTGGGAGGCAATCTGAAAACTTTGTAAAAACGGCACACAACTATGCGCGCAAGTTTGGCTATGGGCGACGACGTCAAAAACTCCGCACCCAAGGCCTCAAATTCAAAAACCGTCTCGACACAATTGATTCTACGGCCAATTCAGTGGGTGATGCAAACCCGGGAGGTAATCTGAAAACTTTGTAAAAACGGCACACAACCATGCGCGCAATTTGGCTATGCGCTACGACGTCAAAAACTCCGCACCCGATGCGTCAAATTCAAAATTCGTCTCGATAACATTGATTCTATTGCCAATTAGTGGGAAATGCAAATCGGGAGGCAATCTGAAAACTTTATAAAAACGGCGCACAAACATTCACGTAATTTGGCTATGGGCGACGACGTCAAAAACTCCGCACCTGAGGCCCCAAATTCAAAAACCGTTTTGACACAATTGATTCTATGGCCAATTCAGTGAGGGATGCAAACCTGGGAGGCAATCTGAAAACTTTGTAAAAACGGTACACAACCATGCGCGCAAGTTTGGCTATGGGCGACGACGTCAAAAACTCCGCACCCGAGGCCTCAAATTCAAAAACTTTCTCGACACAATTGATTCTATGGCCAATTAAGTGGGAATTGCAAACCCGAGTGGCAATCTGAAAACTTTGTAAAAACGGCACACAACTATGCGCGCAAGTTTGGCTATGGGCGACGACGTAAAAAACTCCGCACCCAACGCCTCAAATTCAAAAACCGTCTCGACACAATTGATTCTACGGCCAATTCAGTGGGTGATGCAAACCCGGGAGGCAATCTGAAAACTTTGTAAAAACGGCACACAACCATGCGCGCAATTTGGCTATGCGCTACGACGTCAAAAACTCCGCACCCGATGCGTCAAATTCAAAATTCGTCTCGATAAAATTGATTCTATTGCCAATTAGTGGGAAATGCAAATCGGGAGGCAATCTGAAAACTTTATAAAAACGGCGCACAAACATTCACGTAATTTGGCTATGGGCGACGACGTAAAAAACTCCGCACCCGAGGCCTCAAATTCAAAAACTTTCTCGACACAATTGATTCTATGGCCAATTCAGTGGGAAATGCAAACCCGAGTGGCAATCTGAAAACTTTGTAAAAATTAAAAATCCATCTCGACAAAATTGATTCTATGGCCAATTCAATGGGGAATGCAAACGCGGAAGGCAATCTGAATATTTGTAAAAACGGCGCACAAGTATGCGCGCAATTTGGCTATGGGCGACGACGATAAAAACTTCGCACCCGAGGACTCAATTTCAAAAACCGTGTCGACAAAATTGATTCTATGAGCGAGGACGTAAAAAACTCCACACCCGATGCATCAAATTAAAAATCCGTCTCGACAAAATTGATTCTATGGCCAATTCAATGGGGAATGCAAACGCGGAAGGCAATCTGAATATTTGTAAAAACGGCGCACAAGTATGCGCGCAATTTGGCTTTGGGCGACGACGTCAAAAACTCCGCACCCGAGGCCCCAAATTCAAAAACCGTTTTGACACAATTGATTCTATGGCCAATTCAGTGAGGGATGCAAACCTGGGAGACAATCTGAAAACTTTGTAAAAACGGCACACAACCATGCACGCAAGTTTGGCTATGGGCGACGACTTCAAAAACTCCGCACCCGAGGCCTCAAATTCAAAAACTTTCTCGACACAATTGATTCTATGGCCAATTCAGTGGGAAATGCAAACCCGAGAGGCAATCTGAAAACTTTGTAAAAACGGCACACAAACATGCGCGCAAGTTTGGCTATGAGCGAGGACGTCAAAAACTCCACACCCGAGGTCTCAAATTCAAAAACCGTCTTGACACAATTGATTCTATGGCCAATTCAGTGAAGTATGCAAACCTGGGAGGCAATCTGAAAACTTTGTAAAAACGGCACACAACCATGCGCGCAAGTTTGGTTATGCGCTACGACGTCAAAAACTCCACACCCGATGCATCAAATTCAAAAGCCGTCTCGACAAAATTGATTCTATGGCTAATTCAATGGGGGATGCAAACCCGGAAGGCAATTTGAATACTTTGTTAAAACGGCGCACAAGCATGCGCGCTATTTGGCTATGGGCGACGACGTCAAAAACTCCGCACCCGAGGCCCCAAATTCAAAAACCATTTTGACACAATTGATTTTATGACCAATTCAGTGAGGGATGCAAACCTGGGAGGCAATCTAAAAACTTTGCAAAAACGGCACACAACCATGCGCGCAAGTTTGGCTATGGGCGACGACGTCAAAAACTCCGCACCCGAGGCCTAAAATTCAAAAACTTTCTCGACACAATTGATTCTATGGCCAATTCAGTGGGGAATGCAAACCCGAGTGGCAATCTGAAAACTTTGTAAAAACAGCACACAAACATGCGCGCAAGTTTGGCTATGAGCGACGACGTTAAAAACTCCACACCCGAGGTCTCAAATTCAAAAACCGTCTCGACACAATTGATTCTATGGCCAATTCAGCGAAGTATGCAAACCTGGGAGGCAATCTGAAAACTTTGTAAAAACGGCACACAACCATGCGCGCAAGTTTGGCTATGCGCTACGACGTCAAAAACTCCGCACCCGATGCATCATATTCAAAATCCGTCTCGACAAAATTGATTCTATGGCCAATTCAATGGGGGATGCAAACCCGAAAGGCAATCTGAATATTTGTAAAAACGACGCACAAGCATGCGCGCAATTTGGCTATGGGCGACGACGTTAAAAACTCCGCACCCGAGGACTCAATTTCAAAAACCGTCTCGACAAAATTGATTCTATGGCCAATTCAGTGAGGGATGCAAACCTGGGAGGCAATCTGAAAACTTTGTAAAAACGGCACACAACCATGCGCGCAAGTTTGGCTATGGGCGACGACGTCAAAAACTCCGCACCTGAGGCCTCAAATTCAAAAACAGTCTCGACACAATTGATTCTACGGCCAATTCAGTGGGTAATGCAAACCCGGGAGGTAATCTGAAAAATTTGTAAAAACGGCACACAACCATACGCGCAAGTTTGGCTATGCGCTACGACGTCAAAAACTCCGCACCCGATGCGTCAAATTCAAATTCCGTCTTGACTTAATTGATTCTATGGCCAATTCAGTGGGAAATGCAAACCCGGGAGGCAATCTGAAAACTTTGTAAAAATGGCGCAGAAGCATGCCTGCAATTTGGCTATGGACCACGACGTCAAAAACACTACACCCCAGGCCTCAAATTCAAAAACCGTCTCGACACAATTGATTCTATGGCAAATTTAGTGAAGGACGCAAACCTAGGAGGTAATCTGAAATCTTTGTAAAAACGGCACACAACCATGTGTGCAAGTTTGGCTATAGGCGACGACGTCAAAAACTTCGCACCCGAGGCCTCAAATTCAAAAACATTCTCGACACAATTGATTATATGGCCAATTCAGTGGGAAATAAAAACCCGGGAGGCAATCAGAAAAATTTGTAACAACGGCGCACAAGCATGCGCGCAATTTGGCTATGGGCGACGACGTCAAAAACTCCGCACCCGAGGCCTCAAATTTAAAAACCGTCTCTACACAATTGATTCTATGGCCAATTCAGTGAGGTATGCAAACCTGGGAGGCAATCTGAAAACTTTTGTAAAAACTGCACACAACCATGCGCGCAATTTGGTTATGCGCTACGACGTCAAAAACTCCGCACCCGATGTGTCAAATTCAAAATCCGTCGCGATAAAATTGATTCTATTGCCAATTCAGTCGGAAATGCAAACTGGGAGGCAATCTGAAAACTTTGTAAAAACGGCGCACAAACATGCACGCAATTTGGCTATGGGCAACGACGTCAAAAACTCCGCACACGAGGCCCCAAATTCAAAAACCGTTTTGACACAATTGATTCTATGGCCAATTCAGTGAGGGATGCAAACCTGGGAGGCAATCTGAAAACTTTGTAAAAACGGCACACAACCATGCGCGCAAGTTTGGCTATGGGCGACGACGTTAAAAACTCCGCACCCGAGGCCTCAAATTCAAAAACTTTCTCGACACAATTGATTCTATGGCCAATTCAGTGGGATATGCAAACCCGAGTGGCAATCTGAAAACTTTGTAAAAACGGCACACAAACATGCGCGCAAGTTTGGCTATGAGCGACGACGTCAAAAACAGCGCACCCGAGGTCTCAAATTCAAAAACCGTCTCGACACAATTGATTCTATGGCCAATTCAGCGAAGTATGCAAACCTGGGAGGCAATCTGAAAACTTTGTAAAAACGGCACACAACCATGCGCGCAAGTTTGGCTATGCGCTACGACGTCAAAAACTCCGCACCCGATGCATCAAATTAAAAATCCGTCTCGACAAAATTGATTCTATGGCCTATTCAATGGGGAATGCAAACGCGGAAGGCAATCTGAATATTTGTAAAAACGGCGCACAAGTATTCGCGCAATTTGGCTATGGGCGACGACGTTAAAAACTTCGCACCCGAGGACTCAATTTCAAAAACCGCCTCGACACAATTGATTCTATGGCCAATTCAACGAGGGATGCAAACCTGGGAGGCAATCTGAAAACTTTGTAAAAACGGCACACAACCATGCGCGCAAGTTTGGCTATGGGCGACGACGTCAAAAACTCCGCACCCAAGGCCTCAAATTCAAAAACCGTCTCGACACAATTGATTCTACGGCCAATTCAGTGGGTAATGCAAACCCGAGAGGCAATCTGAAAACTTTGTAAAAATGGCACACAACCATGCGCGCAAGTTTGGCTATGCGCTACGACGTCAAAAACTCCGCACCCGATGCGTCAAATTCAAATTCCGTCTTGACTTAATTGATTCTATGGCCAATTCAGTGGGATATGCAAACCCGGGAGACAATCTGAAAACTTTGTAAAAATGGAGCCGAAGCATGCCTGCAATTTGGTTATGGACCACGACGTAAAAAACTCCGCACCCGAGGCCCCAAATTCAAAAACCGTTTTGACACAATAGATTCTATGGCCAATTCAGTGAGGGATGCAAACCTTGGAGGCAATCTGAAAACTTTATCAAAACGGCACACAACCATGCGCGCAAGTTTGGCTATGGGCGACGACGTCAAAAACTCCGCACCTGAGGCCTCAAATTCAAAAACTTTCTCGACACAATTGATTCTATGGCCAATTCAGTGGGAAATGCAAACCCGGGTGCCAATCTGAAAACTTTGTAAAAACGGCACACAAACATGCGCGCAAGTTTGGCTATGAGCGACGACGTCAAAAACACCGCACCCGAGGTCTCAAATTCAAAAACCGTCTCGACACAATTGATTCTATGGCCAATTTAGTGAAGGACGCAAACCTGGGAGGCAATCTGAAATCTTTGTAAAAACGGCACACAACCATGTGCGCAAGTTTGGCTATAGGCGACGACGTCAAAAACATCGCACCCGAGGCCTCAAATTCAAAAACTTTCTCGACACAATTGATTATATGGCTAATTCAGTGGAAAATAAAAACTCGGGAGGCAATCAGAAAAATTTGTAAAAACGGCGCAGAAGCATGCGCGCAATTTGGTTATGCGCTACGACGCAAAAACTCCGCACTCGAGGCCTCAAATTCAAAAACTTTCTCGACACAATTGATTCTATGGCCAATTCAGTGGGAAATGCAAACCCGAGTGGCAATCTGAAAACATTGTAAAAACGGCACACAAACATGCGCGCAAGTTTGGCTATGAGCGACGACGTCAAAAACACCGCACCCGAGGTCTCAAATTCAAAAACCGTCTCGACACAAATGATTCTATGGCCAATTCAGCGAAGTATGCAAACCTGGGAGGCAATCTGAAAAACTTTGTAAAAACGGCACACAACCATGCGCGCAAGTTTGGCTATGCGCTACGACATCAAAAACTCCGCACCCGATGCATCAAATTCAAAATCCATCTCGACAAAATTGATTCTAAGGCTAATTCAATGGGGGATGCAAACCCGGAAGGCAATCTGAATATTTGTAAAAACGGCGCACAAGCATGCGCGCAATTTGGCTATGGGCGACGACGTTAAAAACTTTGCACCCGAGGACTCAATTTCAAAAACCGTCTCGACACAATTGATTCTATGGCCAATTCAGTGAGGGATGCAAACCTGGGAGGCAATCTGAAAACTTTGTAAAAACGGCACACAACCATGCGCGCAAGTTTGGCTATGGGCGACGACGTCAAAAACTCCGCACCCGAGGCCTCAAATTCAAAAACCGTCTCGACACAATTTATTCTACGGCCAATTCAGTGGGTAATGCAAACCCGGGAGGCAATCTGAAAACTTTGTAAAAACGGCACACAACCATGCGCGCAAGTTTGGCTATGCGCTATGACGTCAAAAACTCCGCACCCGATGCGTCAAATTCAAATTCCGTCTTGACTTAATTATTTTATGGCCAATTCAGTGGGGAATGCAAACCCGGGAGGCAATCTGAAAACTTTGTAAAAATGGCGCAGAAGCATGCCTGCAATTTGGCCATGGACCACGACGTCAAAAAAACTGCACCCAAGGCCTCAAATTCAAAAACTGTCTCAACACAATTGATTCTATGGCCAATTTAGTGAAGGACGCAAACCTGGGAGGCAATCAGAAAAATTTGTAAAAACGGCGCACAAGCATGCGCACAATTTGGCTATGGGCGACGACGTCAAAAACTCCGCACCCGAGGCCTCAAATTCAAAAACCGTCTCGACACAATTGATTCTATGGCCAATTCAGTGAGGTATGCAAACCTGGGAGACAATCTGAAAACTTTTGTAAAAACTGCACACAACCATGCTCGCAATTTGGCTATGCGCTACGACGTCAAAAACTCCGCACCCGATGCGTCAAATTCAAATTCCGTCTTGACTTAATTGATTCTATGGCCAATTCAGTGGGAAATGCAAATCCGGGAGGCAATCTGAAAACTTTGTAAAAATGGCGCAGAAGCATGCCTACAATTTGGCTATGGACTACGACGTCAAAAACACTGCACCCAAGGCCTCAAATTCAAAAACCGTCTCGACACAATTGATTCTATGGCCAATTCAGTGAACGACGCAAACCTGGGAGGCAATCTGAAATCTTTGTAAAAAAGGCACACAACCATGTGCGCAAGTTTGGCTATAGGCGACGACGTTAAAAACTTCGCACCCGAGGCCTCAAATTCAAAAACTTTCTCGACACAATTGATTATATGGCCAATTCAGTGTGAAATAAAAACCCAGAAGGCAATCTGAAAACTTTGTAAAAACGGCGCACAAGCATGCGCGCAATTTGGCTTTGGGCGACGACGTCAAAAACTCTGCACCCGAGGCCCCAAATTCAAAAGCCGTTTTGACACAATTGATTCTATGGCCAATTCAGTGAGGGATGCAAACCTGGGAGGCAATCTGAAAACTTTGTAAAAACGGCACACAACCATGCACGCAAGTTTGGCTATGGGCGACGACTTCAAAAACTCCGCACCCGAGGCCTCAAATTCAAAAACTTTCTCGACACAATTGATTCTATGGCCAATTCAGTGGGAAATGCAAACCCGAGAGGCAATCTGAAAACTTTGTAAAAACGGCACACAAACATGCGCGCAAGTTTGGCTATGAGCGAGGACGTCAAAAACTCCACACCCGAGGTCTCAAATTCAAAAACCGTCTTGACACAATTGATTCTATGGCCAATTCAGTGAAGTATGCAAACCTGGGAGGCAATCTGAAAACTTTGTAAAAACGGCACACAACCATGCGCGCAAGTTTGGTAATGCGCTACGACGTCAAAAACTCCACACCCGATGCATCAAATTCAAAAGCCGTCTCGACAAAATTGATTCTATGGCTAATTCAATGGGGGATGCAAACCCGGAAGGTAATTTGAATACTTTGTTAAAACGGCGCACAAGCATGCGTGCTATTTGGCTATGGGCGACGACGTCAAAAACTCCGCACCCGAGGCCCCAAATTCAAAAACCATTTTGACACAATTGATTTTATGACCAATTCAGTGAGGGATGCAAACCTGGGAGGCAATCTGAAAACTTTGCAAAAATGGCACACAACCATGCGGGCAAGTTTGGCTATGGGCGACGACGTCAAAAACTCCGCACCCGATGCATCATATTCAAAATCCGTCTCGACAAAATTGATTCTATGGCCAATTCAATGGGGGATGCAAACCCGAAAGGCAATCTGAATATTTGTAAAAACAGCGCACAAGCATGCACGCAATTTGGCTATGGGCGACGACGTTAAAAACTCCGCTCCCGAGGACTCAATTTCAAAAACCGTCTCGACAAAATTGATTCTATGGCCAATTCAGTGAGGGATGCAAACCTGGGAGGCAATCTGAAAACTTTGTAAAAACGGCACACAACCATGCGCGCAAGTTTGGCTATGGGCGACGACGTCAAAAACTCCGCACCCAAGGCCTCAAATTCAAAAACCGTCTCGACACAATTGATTCTACGGCCAATTCAGTGGGTAATGCAAACCCGAGAGGCAATCTGAAAACTTTGTAAAAATGGCACACAACCATGCGCGCAAGTTTGGCTATGCGCTACGACGTCAAAAACTCCGCACCCGATGCGTCAAATTCAAATTCCGTCTTGACTTAATTGATTCTATGGCCAATTCAGTGGGATATGCAAACCCGGGAGACAATCTGAAAACTTTGTAAAAATGGAGCCGAAGCATGCCTGCAATTTGGCTATGGACCACGACGTAAAAAACTCCGCACCCGAGGCCCCAAATTCAAAAACCGTTTTGACACAATAGATTCTATGGCCAATTCAGTGAGGGATGCAAACCTTGGAGGCAATCTGAAAACTTTATCAAAACGGCACACAACCATGCGCGCAAGTTTGGCTATGGGCGACGACGTCAAAAACTCCGCACCTGAGGCCTCAAATTCAAAAACTTTCTCGACACAATTGATTCTATGGCCAATTCAGTGGGAAATGCAAACCCGAGTGCCAATCTGAAAACTTTGTAAAAACGGCACACAAACATGCGCGCAAGTTTGGCTATGAGCGACGACGTCAAAAACACCGCACCCGAGGTCTCAAATTCAAAAACCGTCTCGACACAATTGATTCTATGGCCAATTTAGTGAAGGACGCAAACCTGGGAGGCAATCTGAAATCTTTGTAAAAACGGCACACAACCATGTGCGCAAGTTTGGCTATAGGCGACGACGTCAAAAACATCGCACCCGAGGCCTCAAATTCAAAAACTTTCTCGACACAATTGATTATATGGCTAATTCAGTGGAAAATAAAAACCCGGGAGGCAATCAGAAAAATTTGTAAAAACGGCGCAGAAGCATGCGCGCAATTTGGTTATGCGCTACGACGCAAAAACTCCGCACCCGAGGCCTCAAATTCAAAAACCGTCTCTACACAATTGATTCTATGGCCAATTCAGTGAGGTATGCAAACCTGGGAGGCAATCTGAAAACTTTTGTAAAAACTGCACACAACCATGCGCGCAATTTGGTTATGCGCTACGACGTCAAAAACTCCGCACCCGATGTGTCAAATTCAAAATCCGTCGCGATAAAATTGATTCTATTGCCAATTCAGTCGGAAATGCAAACTGGGAGGCAATCTGAAAACTTTGTAAAAACGGCGCACAAACATGCACGCAATTTGGCTATGGGCAACGACGTCAAAAACTCCGCACACGAGGCCCCAAATTCAAAAACCGTTTTGACACAATTGATTCTATGGCCAATTCAGTGAGGGATGCAAACCTGGGAGGCAATCTGAAAACTTTGTAAAAACGGCACACAACCATGCGCGCAAGTTTGGCTATGGGCGACGACGTTAAAAACTCCGCACCCGAGGCCTCAAATTCAAAAACTTTCTCGACACAATTGATTCTATGGCCAATTCAGTGGGATATGCAAACCCGAGTGGCAATCTGAAAACTTTGTAAAAACGGCACACAAACATGCGCGCAAGTTTGGCTATGAGCGACGACGTCAAAAATAGCGCACCCGAGGTCTCAAATTCAAAAACCGTCTCGACACAATTGATTCTATGGCCAATTCAGCGAAGTATGCAAACCTGGGAGGCAATCTGAAAACTTTGTAAAAACGGCACACAACCATGCGCGCAAGTTTGGCTATGCGCTACGACGTCAAAAACTCCGCACCCGATGCATCAAATTAAAAATCCGTCTCGACAAAATTGATTCTATGGCCTATTCAATGGGGAATGCAAACGCGGAAGGCAATCTGAATATTTGTAAAAACGGCGCACAAGTATTCGCGCAATTTGGCAATGGGCGACGACGTTAAAAACTTCGCACCCGAGGACTCAATTTCAAAAACCGCCTCGACACAATTGATTCTATGGCCAATTCAACGAGGGATGCAAACCTGGGAGGCAATCTGAAAACTTTGTAAAAACGGCACACAACCATGCGCGCAAGTTTGGCTATGGGCGACGACGTCAAAAACTCCGCACCCAAGGCCTCAAATTCAAAAACCGTCTCGACACAATTGATTCTACGGCCAATTCAGTGGGTAATGCAAACCCGAGAGGCAATCTGAAAACTTTGTAAAAATGGCACACAACCATGCGCGCAAGTTTGGCTATGCGCTACGACGTCAAAAACTCCGCACCCGATGCGTCAAATTCAAATTCCGTCTTGACTTAATTGATTCTATGGCCAATTCAGTGGGATATGCAAACCCGGGAGACAATCTGAAAACTTTGTAAAAATGGAGCCGAAGCATGCCTGCAATTTGGCTATGGACCACGACGTAAAAAACTCCGCACCCGAGGCCCCAAATTCAAAAACCGTTTTGACACAATAGATTCTATGGCCAATTCAGCGAGGGATGCAAACCTTGGAGGCAATCTGAAAACTTTATCAAAACGGCACACAACCATGCGCGCAAGTTTGGCTATGGGCGACGACGTCAAAAACTCCGCACCTGAGGCCTCAAATTCAAAAACTTTCTCGACACAATTGATTCTATGGCCAATTCAGTGGGAAATGCAAACCCGAGTGCCAATCTGAAAACTTTGTAAAAACGGCACACAAACATGCGCGCAAGTTTGGCTATGAGCGACGACGTCAAAAACACCGCACCCGAGGTCTCAAATTCAAAAACCGTCTCGACACCATTGATTCTATGGCCAATTTAGTGAAGGACGCAAACCTGGGAGGCAATCTGAAATCTTTGTAAAAACGGCACACAACCATGTGCGCAAGTTTGGCTATAGGCGACGACGTCAAAAACATCGCACCCGAGGCCTCAAATTCAAAAACTTTCTCGACACAATTGATTATATGGCTAATTCAGTGGAAAATAAAAACTCGGGAGGCAATCAGAAAAATTTGTAAAAACGGCGCAGAAGTATGCGCGCAATTTGGTTATGCGCTACGACGCAAAAACTCCGCACTCGAGGCCTCAAATTCAAAAACTTTCTCGACACAATTGATTCTATGGCCAATTCAGTGGGAAATGCAAACCCGAGTGGCAATCTGAAAACATTGTAAAAACGGCACACAAACATGCGCGCAAGTTTGGCTATGAGCGACGACGTCAAAAACACCGCACCCGAGGTCTCAAATTCAAAAACCGTCTCGACACAAATGATTCTATGGCCAATTCAGCGAAGTATGCAAACCTGGGAGGCAATCTGAAAAACTTTGTAAAAACGGCACACAAGCATGCGCGCAAGTTTGGCTATGCGCTACGACATCAAAAACTCCGCACCCGATGCATCAAATTCAAAATCCATCTCGACAAAATTGATTCTAAGGCTAATTCAATGGGGGATGCAAACCCGGAAGGCAATCTGAATATTTGTAAAAACGGCGCACAAGCATGCGCGCAATTTGGCTATGGGCGACGACGTTAAAAACTTTGCACCCGAGGACTCAATTTCAAAAACCGTCTCGACACAATTGATTCTATGGCCAATTCAGTGAGGGATGCAATCCTGGGAGGCAATCTGAAAACTTTGTAAAAACGGCACACAACTATGCGCGCAAGTTTGGCTATGGGCGACGACGTCAAAAACTCCGCACCCGAGGCCTCAAATTCAAAAACCGTCTCGACACAATTTATTCTACGGCCAATTCAGTGGGTAATGCAAACCCGGGAGGCAATCTGAAAACTTTGTAAAAACGGCACACAACCATGCGCGCAAGTTTGGCTATGCGCTATGACGTCAAAAACTCCGCACCCGATGCGTCAAATTCAAATTCCGTCTTGACTTAATTATTTTATGGCCAATTCAGTGGGGAATGCAAACCCGGGAGGCAATCTGAAAACTTTGTAAAAATGGCGCAGAAGCATGCCTGCAATTTGGCCATGGACCACGACGTCAAAAAAACTGCACCCAAGGCCTCAAATTCAAAAACTGTCTCAACACAATTGATTCTATGGCCAATTTAGTGAAGGACGCAAACCTGGGAGGCAATCAGAAAAATTTGTAAAAACGGCGCACAAGCATGCGCGCAATTTGGCTATGGGCGACGACGTCAAAAACTCCGCACCCGAGGCCTCAAATTCAAAAACCGTCTCGACACAATTGATTCTATGGCCAATTCAGTGAGGTATGCAAACCTGGGAGACAATCTGAAAACTTTTGTAAAAACTGCACACAACCATGCTCGCAATTTGGCTATGCGCTACGACGTCAAAAACTCCGCACCCGATGCGTCAAATTCAAATTCCGTCTTGACTTAATTGATTCTATGGCCAATTCAGTGGGAAATGCAAATCCGGGAGGCAATCTGAAAACTTTGTAAAAATGGCGCAGAAGCATGCCTACAATTTGGCTATGGACTACGACGTCAAAAACACTGCACCCAAGGCCTCAAATTCAAAAACCGTCTCGACACAATTGATTCTATGGCCAATTCAGTGAACGACGCAAACCTGGGAGGCAATCTGAAATCTTTGTAAAAAAGGCACACAACCATGTGCGCAAGTTTGGCTATAGGCGACGACGTTAAAAACTTCGCACCCGAGGCCTCAAATTCAAAAACTTTCTCGACACAATTGATTATATGGCCAATTCAGTGTGAAATAAAAACCCAGAAGGCAATCTGAAAACTTTGTAAAAACGGCGCACAAGCATGCGCGCAATTTGGCTTTGGGCGACGACGTCAAAAACTCCGCACCCGAGGCCCCAAATTCAAAAGCCGTTTTGACACAATTGATTCTATGGCCAATTCAGTGAGGGATGCAAACCTGGGAGGCAATCTGAAAACTTTGTAAAAACGGCACACAACCATGCACGCAAGTTTGGCTATGGGCGACGACTTCAAAAACTCCGCACCCGAGGCCTCAAATTCAAAAACTTTCTCGACACAATTGATTCTATGGCCAATTCAGTGGGAAATGCAAACCCGAGAGGCAATCTGAAAACTTTGTAAAAACGGCACACAAACATGCGCGCAAGTTTGGCTATGAGCGAGGACGTCAAAAACTCCACACCCGAGGTCTCAAATTCAAAAACCGTCTCGACACAATTGATTCTATGGCCAATTCAGTGAAGTATGCAAACCTGGGAGGCAATCTGAAAACTTTGTAAAAACAGCACACAACCATGCGCGCAAGTTTGGCTATGAGCGACGACGTCATAAACAGCGCACCCGAGGTCTCAAATTCAAAAACCGTCTCGACACAATTGATTCTATGGCCAATTCAGCGAAGTATTCAAACCTGGGAGGCAATCTGAAAACTTTGTAAAAACGGCACACAACCATGCGCGCAAGTTTGGCTATGTGCTACGACGTCAAAAACTCCGCACCCGATGCATCAAATTAAAAATCCGTCTCGACAAAATTGATTATATGGCCAATTCAATGGGGAATGCAAACGCGGAAGGCAATCTGAATATTTGTAAAAACGGCGCACAAGTATGCGCGCAATTTGGCTATGGGCGACGACGTTAAAAACTTCGCACCCGAGGACTCAATTTCAAACACCGTCTCGACACAATTGATTCTATGGCCAATTCAATGAGGGATGCAAACCTGGGAGGCAATCTGAAAACTTTGTAAAAACGGCACACAACCATGCGCGCAAGTTTGGCTATGGGCGACGACGTCAAAAACTCCGCACCCAAGGCCTCAAATTCAAAAACCGTCTCGACACAATTAATTCTACGGCCAATTCAGTGGGTGATGCAAACCCGGAAGGCAATCTGAAAACATTGTAAAAACGGCACACAACCATGCGCGCAAGTTTGGCTATGCGCTACGACGTCAAAAACTCTGCACTCGATGCGTCAAATTCAAATTTCGTCTTGACTTAATTGATTCTATGGCCAATTCAGTGGGATATGCAAACCCGGGAGGCAATCTGAAAACTTTGTAAAAATGGAGCCGAAGCATGCCTGCAATTTGGCTATGGACCACGATGTCAAAAACTCCGCACCCGAGGCCCCAAATTCAAAAACCGTTTTGACACAATAGATTCTATGGCCAATTCAGTGAGGGATGCAAACCTTGGAGGCAATCTGAAAACTTTATCAAAACGGCACACAACCATGCGCGCAAGTTTGGCTATGGGCGACGACGTCAAAAACTCCGCACCTGAGGCCTCAAATTCAAAAACTTTCTCGACACAATTGATTCTATGGCCAATTCAGTGGGAAATGCAAACCCGAGTGCCAATCTGAAAACTTTGTAAAAACGGCACACAAAACATGCGCGCAAGTTTGGCTATGAGCGACGACGTCAAAAACACCGCACCCGAGGTCTCAAATTCAAAAACCGTCTCGACACAATTGATTCTATGGCCAATTTAGTGAAGGACGCAAACCTGGGAGGCAATCTGAAATCTTTGTAAAAACGGCACACAACCATGTGCGCAAGTTTGGCTATAGGCGACGAAGTCAAAAACAACGCACCCGAGGCCTCAAATTCAAAAACTTTCTCGACACAATTGATTATATGGCTAATTCCGTGGAAAATAAAAACCCGGGAGGCAATCAGAAAAATTTGTAAAAACGGCGCACAAGCATGCGCGCAATTTGGTTATGCGCTACGACGTCAAAAACTCCGCACTCGAGGCCTCAAATTCAAAAACTTTCTCGACACAATTGATTCTATGGCCAATTCAGTGGGGATTGCAAACCCGAGTGGCAATCTGAAAAACGGCACACAAACAGGCGCGCAAGTTTGGCTATGAGCGACGACGTCAAAAACACCGCACCCGAGGTCTCAAATTAAAAAACCGTCTCGACACAAATGATTTTATGGCCAACTCAGCGAAGTATGGAAACCTGGGAGGCAATCTGAAAACTTTGTAAAAACGGCACACAACCATGCGCGCAAGTTTGGCTATGCGCTACTACATCAAAAACTCCGCACCCGATGCATCAAATTCAAAATCCATCTCGACAAAATTTATTCTAAGGCCAATTCAATGGGGAATGCAAACCCGGAAGGCAATCTGAATATTTGTAAAAATGGCGCACAAGCATGCGCGCAATTTGGCTATGGGCGATGACGTTAAAAACTCTGCACCCGATGACTCAATTTCAAAAACCGTCTCGACACAATTGATTCTATGGCCAATTCAGTGAGGGATGCAAACCTGGGAGGCAATCTGAAAACTTTGTAAAAACGGCACACAACCATGCGCGCAAGTTTGGCTATGGGCGACGACGTCAAAAACACCGCACCCGAGGTCTCAAATTCAAAAACCGTCTCGACACAAATGATTCTATGGCCAATTCAACGAAGTATGCAAACCTGGGAGGCAATCTGAAAACTTTGTAAAAACGGCACACAACCATGCGCGCAAGTTTGGCTATGCGCTAATACATCAAAAACTCCGCACCCGATGCATCAAATTCAAAATCCATCTCGACAAAATTTATTCTAAGGCAAATTCAATGGGGAATGCAAACCCGGGAGGCAATCTGAAAACTTTGTAAAAACGGCACACAACCATGCGCGCAAGTTTGGCTATGCGCTATGACGTCAAAAACACTGCACCCAAGGCCTCAAATTCAAAAACCGTCTCGACACAATTGATTCTATGGCCAATTCAGTGAAGGACGCAAACCTGGGAGGCAATCTGAAATCTTTGTAAAAAAGGCACACAACCATGTGCGCAAGTTTGGCTATAGGCGACGACGTCAATAACTTCGCACCCGAGGCCTCAAATTCAAAAACTTTCTCGACACAATTGATTATATGGCCAATTCAGTGGGAAATAAAAACCCGGGAGGCAATCTGAAAACTTTGTAAAAATGGCGCACAAGCATGCGCGCAATTTGGCTTTGTGCGACGACGTCAAAAAATCCGCACCCGAGGCCCCAAATTCAAAAACCGTTTTGACACAATTGATGCTATGGCCAATTCAGTGAGGGATGCAAACCTGGGAGGCAATCTGAAAACTTTGTAAAAACGGCACACAACCATGCACGCAAGTTTGGCTATGGGCGACGACTTCAAAAACTCCGCACCCGAGGCCTCAAATTCAAAAACTTTCTCGACACAATTGATTCTATGGCCAATTCAGTGGGAAATGCAAACCCGAGAGGCAATCTGAAAACTTTGTAAAAATGGCACACAAACATGCGCGCAAGTTTGGCTATGAGCGAGGACGTCAAAAACTCCACACCCGAGGTCTCAAATTCAAAAACCGTCTTGACACAATTGATTCTATGGCCAATTCAGTGAAGTATGCAAACCTGGGAGGCAATCTGAAAACTTTGTAAAAACGGCACACAACCATGCGCGCAAGTTTGGTTATGCGCTACGACGTCAAAAACTCCACACCCGATGCATCAAATTCAAAAGCCGTCTCGACAAAATTGATTCTATGGCCAATTCAATGGGGGATGCAAACCCGGAGGCAATTTGAATACTTTGTTAAAACGACGCACAAGCATGCGCGCTATTTGGCTATGGGCGACGACGTCAAAAACTCCGCACCCGAGGCCCCAAATTCAAAAACCATTTTGACACAATTGATTTTATGACCAATTCAGTAAGGGATGCAAACCTGGGAGGCAATCTGAAAACTTTGTAAAAACGGCACACAACCATGCCCGCAAGTTTGGCTATGGGCGACGACGTCAAAAACTCCGCACCCGAGGCCTAAAATTCAAAAACTTTCTCGACACAATTGATTCTATGGCCAATTCAGTGGGAAATGCAAACCCGAGTGGCAATCTGAAAACTTTGTAAAAACGCCACACAAACATGCGCGCAAGTTTGGCTATGAGCGACGACGTTAAAAACTCCACACCCGAGGTCTCAAATTCAAAAACCGTCTCGACACAATTGATTCTATGGCCAATTCAGCGAAGTATGCAAACCTGGGAGGCAATCTGAAAACTTTGTAAAAACGGCACACAACCATGCGCGCAAGTTTGGCTATGCGGTACGACGTCAAAAACTCCGCACCCGATGCATCATATTCAAAATCCGTCTCGACAAAATTGATTCTATGGCCAATTCAATGGGGGATGCAAACCCGAAAGGCAATCTGAATATTTGTAAAAACGGCGCACAAGCATGCGCGCAATTTGGCTATGGGCGACGACGTTAAAAACTCCACACCCGAGGTCTCAAATTCAAAAACCGTCTCGACATAATTGATTCTATGGCCAATTCAGCGAAGTATGCAAACCTGGGAGGCAATCTGAACACATTGTAAAAACGGCACACAACCATGCGCGCAAGTTTGGCTATGCGGTACGACGTCAAAAACTCCGCACCCGATGCATCATATTCAAAATCCGTCTCGACAAAATTGATTCTATGGCCAATTCAATGGGGGGTGCAAACCCGAAAAGCAATCTGAATATTTGTAAAAACGGCGCACAAGCATGCGCGCAATTTGGCAATGGGCGACGACGTTAAAAACTCCGCACCCGAGGACTCAATTTCAAAAACCGTCTCGATAAAATTGATTCTATGGCCAATTCAGTGAGGGATGCAAACCTGGGAGGCAATCTGAAAACTTTGTAAAAACGGCACACAACCATGCGCGCAAGTTTGGCTATGGGCGACGACGTCAAAAACTCCGCACCTGAGGCCTCAAATTCAAAAACCGTCTCGACACAATTGATTTTATGGCCAATTCAGTGGGTAATGCAAACCCGGGAGGCAATCTGAAAACTTTGTAAAAATGGCACACAACCATACGCGCAAGTTTGGCTATGCGCTACGACGTCAAAAACTCCGCACCCGATGCGTCAAATTCAAATTCCGTCTTGACTTAATTGATTCTATGGCCAATTCAGTGGGAAATGCAAACCCGGGAGGCAATCTGAAAACTTTGTAAAAATGGCGCAGAAGCATGCCTACAATTTGGCTATGGACCACGACGTCAAAAACACTGCACCCAAGGCCTCAAATTCAAAAACCGTCTCGACACAATTGATTTTATGGCCAATTTAGTGAAGGACGCAAACCTGGGAGGCAATCTGAAATCTTTGTAAAAACGGCACACAACCATGTGCGCAAGTTTGGCTATAGGCGACGACGTCAAAAACTTCGCACCTGAGGCCTCAAATTCAAAAACATTCTCGACACAATCGATTATATGGCCAATTTAGTGGGAAATAAAAACCCGGGAGGCAATCAGAAGAATTTGTAACAACGGCGCACAAGCATGCGCGCAATTTGGCTATGGGGGACGACGTCAAAAACTCCGCACCCGAGGCCTCAAATTCAAAAACCGTCTCGACACAATTGATTCTATGGCCAATTCAGTGAGGTATGCAAACCTGGGAGGCAATCTGAAAACTTTTGTAAAAACTGCACACAACCATGCGCGCAATTTGGCTATGCGCTACGACGTCAAAAACTCCGCACCCGATGTGTCAAATTCAAAATCCGTCTCGATAAAATTGATTCTATTGCCAATTCAGTCGGAAATGCAAACTGGGAGGCAATCTAAAAACTTTGTAAAAACGGCGCACAAACATGCACGCAATTTTGCTATGGGCGACGACGTCAAAAACTCCGCACCCGAGGCCCCAAATTCAAAAACCGTTTTGACACAATTGATTCTATGGCCAATTCAGTGAGGGATGCAAACCTGGGAGGCAATCTGAAAACTTTGTAAAAACGGCACACAACCATGCGCGCAAGTTTGGCTATGGGCGACGACGTCAAAAACTCCGCACCCGAGGCCTCAAATTCAAAAACTTTCTCGACACAATTGATTCTATGGCCAATTCAGTGGGTAATGCAAACCCGAGTGGCAATCTGAAAACTTTGTAAAAACGGCACACAAACATGCGCGCAAGTTTGGCTATGAGCGACGACGTCATAAACAGCGCACCCGAGGTCTCAAATTCAAAAACCGTCTCGACACAATTGATTCTATGGCCAATTCAGCGAAGTATGCAAACCTGGGAGGCAATCTGAAAACTTTGTAAAAACGGCACACAACCATGCGCGCAAGTTTGGCTATGTGCTACGACGTCAAAAACTCCGCACCCGATGCATCAAATTAAAAATCCGTCTCGACAAAATTGATTATATGGCCAATTCAATGGGGAATGCAAACGCGGAAGGTAATCTGAATATTTGTAAAAACGGCGCACAAGTATGCGCGCAATTTGGCTATGGGCGACGACGTTAAAAACTTCGCACCCGAGGACTCAATTTCAAACACCGTCTCGACACAATTGATTCTATGGCCAATTCAATGAGGGATGCAAACCTGGGAGGCAATCTGAAAACTTTGTAAAAACGGCACACAACCATGCGCGCAAGTTTGGCTATGGGCGACGACGTCAAAAACTCCGCACCCAAGGCCTCAAATTCAAAAACCGTCTCGACACAATTAATTCTACGGCCAATTCAGTGGGTGATGCAAACCCGGAAGGCAATCTGAAAACATTGTAAAAACGGCACACAACCATGCGCGCAAGTTTGGCTATGCGCTACGACGTCAAAAACTCTGCACTCGATGCGTCAAATTCAAATTTCGTCTTGACTTAATTGATTCTATGGCCAATTCAGTGGGATATGCAAACCCGGGAGGCAATCTGAAAACTTTGTAAAAATGGAGCCGAAGCATGCCTGCAGTTTGGCTATGGACCACGATGTCAAAAACTCCGCACCCGAGGCCCCAAATTCAAAAACCGTTTTGACACAATAGATTCTATGGCCAATTCAGTGAGGGATGCAAACCTTGGAGGCAATCTGAAAACTTTATCAAAACGGCACACAACCATGCGCGCAAGTTTGGCTATGGGCGACGACGTCAAAAACTCCGCACCTGAGGCCTCAAATTCAAAAACTTTCTCGACACAATTGATTCTATGGCCAATTCAGTGGGAAATGCAAACCCGAGTGCCAATCTGAAAACTTTGTAAAAACGGCACACAAAACATGCGCGCAAGTTTGGCTATGAGCGACGACGTCATAAACACCGCACCCGAGGTCTCAAATTCAAAAACCGTCTCGACACAATTGATTCTATGGCCAATTTAGTGAAGGACGCAAACCTGGGAGGCAATCTGAAATCTTTGTAAAAACGGCACACAACCATGTGCGCAAGTTTGGCTATAGGCGACGAAGTCAAAAACAACGCACCCGAGGCCTCAAATTCAAAAACTTTCTCGACACAATTGATTATATGGCTAATTCCGTGGAAAATAAAAACCCGGGAGGCAATCAGAAAAATTTGTAAAAACGGCGCACAAGCATGCGCGCAATTTGGTTATGCGCTACGACGTCAAAAACTCCGCACTCGAGGCCTCAAATTCAAAAAATTTCTCGACACAATTGATTCTATGGCCAATTCAGTGGGGATTGCAAACCCGAGTGGCAATCTGAAAAACGGCACACAAACATGCGCGCAAGTTTGGCTATGAGCGACGACGTCAAAAACACCGCACCCGAGGTCTCAAATTAAAAAACCGTCTCGACACAAATGATTTTATGGCCAACTCAGCGAAGTATGGAAACCTGGGAGGCAATCTGAAAACTTTGTAAAAACGGCACACAACCATGCGCGCAAGTTTGGCTATGCGCTACTACATCAAAAACTCCGCACCCGATGCATCAAATTCAAAATCCATCTCGACAAAATTTATTCTAAGGCCAATTCAATGGGGAATGCAAACCCGGAAGGCAATCTGAATATTTGTAAAAATGGCGCACAAGCATGCGCGCAATTTGGCTATGGGCGATGACGTTAAAAACTCTGCACCCGATGACTCAATTTCAAAAACCGTCTCGACACAATTGATTCTATGGCCAATTCAGTGAGGGATGCAAACCTGGGAGGCAATCTGAAAACTTTGTAAAAACGGCACACAACCATGCGCGCAAGTTTGGCTATGGGCGACGACGTCAAAAACACCGCACCCGAGGTCTCAAATTCAAAAACCGTCTCGACACAAATGATTTTATGGCCAATTCAACGAAGTATGCAAACCTGGGAGGCAATCTGAAAACTTTGTAAAAACGGCACACAACCATGCGCGCAAGTTTGGCTATGCGCTACTACATCAAAAACTCCGCACCCGATGCATCAAATTCAAAATCCATCTCGACAAAATTTATTCTAAGGCCAATTCAATGGGGAATGCAAACCCGGGAGGCAATCTGAAAACTTTGTAAAAACGGCACACAACCATGCGCGCAAGTTTGGCTATGCGCTATGACGTCAAAAACACTGCACCCAAGGCCTCAAATTCAAAAACCGTCTCGACACAATTGATTCTATGGCCAATTCAGTGAAGGACGCAAACCTGGGAGGCAATCTGAAATCTTTGTAAAAAAGGCACACAACCATGTGCGCAAGTTTGGCTATAGGCGACGACGTCAATAACTTCGCACCCGAGGCCTCAATTTCAAAAACTTTCTCGACACAATTGATTATATGGCCAATTCAGTGGGAAATAAAAACCCGGGAGGCAATCTGAAAACTTTGTAAAAATGGCGCACAAGCATGCGCGCAATTTGGCTTTGGGCGACGACGTCAAAAAATCCGCACCCGAGGCCCCAAATTCAAAAACCGTTTTGACACAATTGATGCTATGGCCAATTCAGTGAGGGATGCAAACCTGGGAGGCAATCTGAAAACTTTGTAAAAACGGCACACAACCATGCACGCAAGTTTGGCTATGGGCGACGACTTCAAAAACTCCGCACCCGAGGCCTCAAATTCAAAAACTTTCTCGACACAATTGATTATATGGCCAATTCAGTGGGAAATGCAAACCCGAGAGGCAATCTGAAAACTTTGTAAAAATGGCACACAAACATGCGCGCAAGTTTGGCTATGAGCGAGGATGTCAAAAACTCCACACCCGAGGTCTCAAATTCAAAAACCGTCTTGACACAATTGATTCTATGGCCAATTCAGTGAAGTATGCAAACCTGGGAGGCAATCTGAAAACTTTGTAAAAACGGCACACAACCATGCGCGCAAGTTTGGTTATGCGCTACGACGTCAAAAACTCCACACCCGATGCATCAAATTCAAAAGCCGTCTCGACAAAATTGATTCTATGGCCAATTCAATGGGGGATGCAAACCCGGAGGCAATTTGAATACTTTGTTAAAACGACGCACAAGCATGCGCGCTATTTGGCTATGGGCGACGACGTCAAAAACTCCGCACCCGAGGCCCCAAATTCAAAAACCATTTTGACACAATTGATTTTATGACCAATTCAGTAAGGGATGCAAACCTGGGAGGCAATCTGAAAACTTTGTAAAAACGGCACACAACCATGCCCGCAAGTTTGGCTATGGGCGACGACGTCAAAAACTCCGCACCCGAGGCCTAAAATTCAAAAACTTTCTCGACACAATTGATTCTATGGCCAATTCAGTGGGAAATGCAAACCCGAGTGGTAATCTGAAAACTTTGTAAAAACGCCACACAAACATGCGCGCAAGTTTGGCTATGAGCGACGACGTTAAAAACTCCACACCCGAGGTCTCAAATTCAAAAACCGTCTCGACACAATTGATTCTATGGCCAATTCAGCGAAGTATGCAAACCTGGGAGGCAATCTGAAAACTTTGTAAAAACGGCACACAACCATGCGCGCAAGTTTGGCTATGCGGTACGACGTCAAAAACTCCGCACCCGATGCATCATATTCAAAATCCGTCTCGACAAAATTGATTCTATGGCCAATTCAATGGGGGATGCAAACCCGAAAGGCAATCTGAATATTTGTAAAAACGGCGCACAAGCATGCGCGCAATTTGGCTATGGGCGACGACGTTAAAAACTCCGCACCCGAGGACTCAATTTCAAAAACCGTCTCGACAAAATTGATTCTATGGCCAATTCAGTGAGGGATGCAAACCTGGGAGGCAATCTGAAAACTTTGTAAAAACGGCACACAACCATGCGCGCAAGTTTGGCTATGGGCGACGACGTCAAAAACTCCGCAACTGAGGCCTCAAATTCAAAAACCGTCTCGACACAATTGATTCTACGGCCAATTCAGTGGGTAATGCAAACCCGGGAGGCAATCTGAAAACTTTGTAAAAACGGCACACAACCATGCGCGCAAGTTTGGCTATGCGCTACGACGTCAAAAACTCCGCACCCGATGCGTCAAATTCAAATTCCGTCTTGACTTAATTGATTCTATGGCCAATTCAGTGGGAAATGCAAACCCGGGAGGCAATCTGAAAACTTTGTAAAAATGGCGCAGAAGCATGCCTGCAATTTGGCTATGGACCACAATGTCAAAAACACTGCTCCCAAGGCCTCAAATTCAAAAACCGTCTCGACACAATTGATTCTATGGCCAATTTAGTGAAGGACGCAATCCTGGGAGGCAATCTAAAATCTTTGTAAAAACGGCACACAACCATGTGCGCAAGTTTGGCTATAGGCGACGACGTCAAAAACTTCGCACCCGAGGCCTCAAATTCAAAAACATTCTCGACACAATTGATTATATGGCCAATTCAGTGGGAAATAAAAACCCGGGAGGCAATCAGAAAAATTTGTAACAACGGCGCACAAGCATGCGCGCAATTTGGCTATGGGCGACGACGTCAAAAACTCCGCACCCGAGGCCTCAAATTCAAAAACCGTCTCGACACAATTGATTCTATGGCCAATTCAGTGAGGTATGCAAACCTGGGAGGCAATCTAAAAACTTTTGTAAAAACTGCACACAACCATGCGCGCAATTTGGCTATGCGCTACGACGTCAAAAACATCGCACCCGATGTGTCAAATTCAAAATCCGTCGCGATAAAATTTATTCTATTGCCAATTCAGTCGGAAATGCAAACTGGGAGGCAATCTGAAAACTTTGTAAAAACGGCGCACAAACATGCACGCAATTTGGCTATGGGCGACGACGTCAAAAACTCCGCACCCGAGGCCCCAAATTCAAAAACCGTTTTGACACAATTGATTCTATGGCCAATTCAGTGAGGGATGCAAACCTGGGAGGCAATCTGAAAACTTTGTAAAAACGGCACACAACCATGCGCGCAAGTTTGGCTATGGGCGACGACGTCAAAAACTCCGCACCCGAGGCCTCAAATTCAAAAACTTTCTCGACACAATTGATTCTATGGCCAATTCAGTGGGGACTGCAAACCCGAGTGGCAATCTGAAAACTTTGTAAAAACGGCACACAAACATGCGCGCAAGTTTGGCTATGAGTGACGACGTCAAAAACACCGCACCCGAGATCTCAAATTCAAAAACCGTCTCGACACAATTGATTCTATGGCCAATTCAGCGAAGTATGCAAACCTGGGAGGCAATCTGAAAACTTTGTTGAAACGGCACACAACCATGCGCGCAAGTTTGGCTATGCGCTACGACGTCAAAAACTCCGCACCCGATGCATCAAATTCAAAATCCGTCTCGACAAAATTGATTCTATGGCCAATTCAATTGGGGATGCAAACCCGGAAGGCAATCTGAATATTTGTAAAAACGGCGCACAAGCATGCGCGCAATTTGGCTATGGGCGACGACGTTAAAAACTCCGCACCCGAGGACTGAATTTCAAAAACCGTCTCGACAAAATTGATTCTATGGCCAATTCAGTGAGGGATGCAAACCTGGGAGGCAATCTGAAAACTTTGTAAAAACGTCAAACAACCATGCGCGCAAGTTTGGCTATGGGCGACGACGTCAAAAACTCCGCACCCGAGGCCTCAAATTCAAAAACCGTCTCTACACAATTGATTCTATGGCCAATTCAGTGAGGGAGGCAAACCTGGGAGGCAATCTGAAAACTTTGTAAAAACGGCACACAACCATGTGCGCAAGTTTGGCTATGGGCGACGACGTCAAAAACTCCGCACTCGAGGCCTCAAATTCAAAAACTGTCTTGACACAATTGATTCTATGGCCAATTCAGTGGGGAATAAAAAACCGGGAGGCAATCTGAAAACTTTGTAAAAATGGCGCACAAGCATGCGCGCAATTTGGCTATGGGCGACGACGTCAAAAACTCCACAACCGAGGCCTCAAATTCAAAAACTGTCTCGACACAATTGATTCTACGGCCAATTCAGTGGGTAATGCAAACCTGGAAGGCAATCTGAAAACTTTGTAAAAACGGCGCACAAGCATGCGCGCAATTTGGCAATGGGCGATGACGTCAAAAACTCCGCACCCGAGGCCTCAAATTCAAAAACCGTCTCGACACAATTGATTCTATAGCCAATTCAGTGGGAAGTGCAAACCCGGGAGGCAATCTGAAAACTTTGTAAAAACGGCGCACAAGCATGCGCGCAATTTTGCTATGGGCGACGACGTCAAAAACTCCGCACCCGAGGCCTCAAATTCTAAAACCGTCTCGACACAATTGATTCTATGGCTAATTCAATGAGGGATGCAAACCTGGGAGGCAATCTGAAAACTTTGTAAAAACGGCACACAACCATGCACGCAAGTTTGGCTATGGGCGACGACTTCAAAAACTCCGCACCCGAGGCCTCAAATTCAAAAACTTTCTCGACACAATTGATTCTATGGCCAATTCAGTGGGGAATGCAAACCCGAGTGGCAATCTGAAAACTTTGTAAAAACGGCACACAAACATGCGCGCAAGTTTGGCTATGAGTGACGACGTCAAAAACACCGCACCCGAGATCTCAAATTCAAAAACCGTCTCGACACAATTGATTCTATGGCCAATTCAGCGAAGTATGCAAACCTGGGAGGCAATCTGAAAACTTTGTTGAAACGGCACACAACCATGCGCGCAAGTTTGGCTATGCGCTACGACGTCAAAAACTCCGCACCCGATGCATCAAATTCAAAATCCGTCTTGACAAAATTGATTCTATGGCCAATTCAATTGGGGATGCAAACCCGGAAGGCAATCTGAATATTTGTAAAAACGGCGCACAAGCATGCGCGCAATTTGGCTATGGGCGACGACGTTAAAAACTCCGCACCCGAGGACTGAATTTCAAAAACCATCTCGACAAAATTGATTCTATGGCCAATTCAGTGAGGGATGCAAACCTGGGAGGCAATCTGAAAACTATGTAAAAACGGCAAACAACCATGCGCGCAAGTTTGGCTATGGGCGACGACGTCAAAAACTCCGCACCCGAGGCCTCAAATTCAAAAACCGTCTCTACACAATTGATTCTATGGCCAATTCAGTGAGGGAGGCAAACCTGGGAGGCAATCTGAAAACTTTGTAAAAACGGCACACAACCATGTGCGCAAGTTTGGCTATGGGCGACGACGTCAAAAACTCCGCACCCGAGGCCTCAAATTCAAAAACTGTCTTGACATAATTGATTCTATGGCCAATTCAGTGGGGAATAAAAAACCGGGAGGCAATCTGAAAACTTTGTAAAAATGGCGCACATGCATGCGCGCAATTTGGCTATGGGCGACGACGTCAAAAACTCCACAACCGAGGCCTCAAATTCAAAAACTGTCTCGACACAATTGATTCTACGGCCAATTCAGTGGGTAATGCAAACCCGGGAGGCAATCTGAAAACTTTGTAAAAACGGCGCACAAGCATGCGCGCAATTTGGCAATGGGCGATGACGTCAAAAACTCCGCACCCGAGGCCTCAAATTCAAAAACCGTCTCGACACAATTGATTCTATAGCCAATTCAGTGGGAAGTGCAAACCCGGGAGGCAATCTGAAAACTTTGTAAAAACGGCGCACAAGCATGCGCGCAATTTTGCTATGGGCGACGACGTCAAAAACTCCGCACCCGAGGCCTCAAATTCTAAAACCGTCTCGACACAATTGATTCTATGGCTAATTCAATGAGGGATGCAAACCTGGGAGGCAATCTGAAAACTTTGTAAAAACGGCACACAACCATGCGCGCAAGTTTGGCTATGGGCGACGACGTCAAAAACTCCGCACCCGAGGCCTCAAATTTAAAAACTGTCTCGACACAATTGATTCTACGGCCAATTCAGTGGGTAATGCAAACCCGGGAGGCAATCTGAAAACTTTGTAAAAACGGCGCACAAGCATGCGCCCAATTTGGCTATGGGCGATGACGTCAAAAACTCCGCACTCGAGGCCTCAAATTCAAAAACCGTCTCGACACAATTGATTCTATAGCCAATTCAGTGGGAAATGCAAACCCGGGAGGCAATCTGAAAACTTTGTAAAAACGGCGCACAAGCATGCGCGCAATTTTGCTATGGGCGACGACGTCAAAAACTCCGCACCCGAGGCCTCAAATTCTAAAACCGTCTCGACACAATTGATTCTATGGCTAATTCAATGAGGGATGCAAACCTGGGAGGCAATCTGAAAACTTTGTAAAAACGGCACACAACCATGCGCGCAAGTTTGGCTATGGGCGACGACGTCAAAAAATCCGCACCCGAGGCCTCAAATTCAAAAACTGTCTCGACAAAATTGATTCTACGGCCAATTCAGTGGGTAATGCAAACCCAGGAGGTAATCTGAAAACTTTGTAAAAACGGCGCACAAGCATGCGCCCAATTTGGCTATGGGCGATGACGTCAAAAACTCCGCACCCGAGGCCTCAAATTCAAAAACCGTCTCGACACAATTGATTCTATGGCCAATTCAGTGAGGGATGCAAACCTGGGAGGCAATCTGAAAACTTTGTACAAACGGCACACAACCATGCGCGCAAGTTTGGCTATGGGCGACGACGTCAAAAACTCCGCACCCGAGGCCTCAAATTCAAAACCTTTGTCGACACAATTGATTCTATAGCCAATTCTGTGGGAAATGCAAACCCGGGAGGCAATCTGAAAACTTTGTAAAAACGGCGCACAAGCATGCGCGCAATTTTGCTATGGGCGACGACTTCAAAAACTCCGCACCCGAGGCCTCAAATTCTAAAACCGTCTCGACACAATTGATTCTATGGCCAATTCAATGAGGGATGCAAACCTGGGAGGCAATCTGAAAACTTTGTAAAAACGGCACAGAACCATGTGCGCAAGTTTGGCTATGGGCGACGACGTCAAAAAATCCGCACCCGAGGCCTCAAATTCAAAAACTGTCTCGACACAATTGATTCTATGGCCAATTCAGTGGGAAATAATAACCCGGGAGGCAATCTGAAAATTTTGTAAAAACGGCGCACAAGCATGCGCGCAATTTGGCTATGGGCGACGACGTCAAAAACTCCGCACCCGAGGCCTCAAATTCAAAAACTGTCTCGACATAATTGATTCGACGGCCAATTCAGTGGGTCATGCAAACCCGGGAGGCAATCTGAAAACTTTGTAAAAACGGCGCACAAGCATGCGCGCAATTTGGCTATGGGCGATGACGTCAAAAACTCCACACCCGAGGCCTCAAATTCAAAAACCGTCTCGACACAATTGATTATATAGCCAATTCAGTGAGGGATGCAAACCTGGGAGGCAATCTGAAAACTTTGTAAAAACGGCACACAACCATGCGCGCAAGTTTGGCTATGGGCGACGACGTCAAAAACTCCGCACCCGAGGCCTCAAATTCAAAAACTTTGTCGACACAATTGATTCTATAGCCAATTCAGTGGGAAATGCAAACCCGGGAGGCAATCTGAAAACTTTGTAAAAACGGCGCACAAGCATGCGCGCAATTTTGCTATGGGCGACGACGTCAAAAACTCCGCACCCGAGGCCTCAAATTCTAAAACCGTCTCGACACAATTGATTCTATGGCCAATTCAATGAGGGATGCAAACCTGGGCGGCAATCTGAAAACTTTGTAAAAACGGCACAGAACCATGTGCGCAAGTTTGGCTATGGGCGACGACGTCAAAAACTCCGCACCCGAGGCCTCAAATTCAAAAACTGTCTCGACACAATTGATTATATGGCCATTTCAGTGGGAAATAAAAACCCGGGAGATAATCTGAAAACTTTGTAAAAACGGCGCACAAGCATGCGCGCAATTTGGCTATGGGCGACGACGTAAAAAACTCCGCACCCGAGGCCTCAAATTTAAAAACTTTCTCGACACAATTGATTCTCTAGCCAATTCAGTGGGAAATGCAAACCCGGGAGGTAATCTGAAAACTTTGTAAAAACGGCACACAAGCATGCGCGCAATTTTGCTATGGGCGACGACGTCAAAAACTCCGCACCCGAGGCCTCAAATTCAAAAACCGTCTCGACACAATTGATTCTATGGCCAATTCAGTGAGGGAGGCAAACCTGGGAGGCAATCTGAAAACTTTGTAAAAACGGCACACAACCATGTGCGCAAGTTTGGCTATGGGCGACGACGTCAAAAACTCCGCACTCGAGGCCTCAAATTTAAAAACTGTCTTGACACAATTGATTCTATGGCCAATTCAGTGGGGAATAAAAAACCGGGAGGCAATCTGAAAACTTTGTAAAAATGGCGCACAAGCATGCGCGCAATTTGGCTATGGGCGACGACGTCAAAAACTCCACAACCGAGGCCTCAAATTCAAAAACCGTCTCGACACAATTGATTCTATGGCCAATTCAGTGAGGTATGCAAACCTGGGAGGCAATCTAAAAACTTTTGTAAAAACTGCACACAACCATGCGCGCAATTTGGCTATGCGCTACGACGTCAAAAACATCGCACCCGATGTGTCAAATTCAAAATCCGTCGCGATAAAATTGATTCTATTGCCAATTCAGTCGGAAATGCAAACTGGGAGGCAATCTGAAAACTTTGTAAAAACGGCGCACAAACATGCACGCAATTTGGCTATGGGCGACGACGTCAAAAACTCCGCACCCGAGGCCCCAAATTCAAAAACCGTTTTGACACAATTGATTCTATGGCCAATTCAGTGAAGGATGCAAACCTGGGAGGCAATCTGAAAATTTTGTAAAAACGGCACACAACCATGCGCGCAAGTTTGGCTATGGGCGACGACGTCAAAAACTCCGCACCCGAGGCCTCAAATTCAAAAACTTTCT
Organism: Galeopsis tetrahit; assembly: GCA_963675135.1. Lineage (NCBI taxonomy): Eukaryota > Viridiplantae > Streptophyta > Magnoliopsida > Lamiales > Lamiaceae > Galeopsis > Galeopsis tetrahit. Next base: position 71,396,867 of record OY776126.1, read on the forward strand.
CGACACAATTGATTCTATGGCCAATTCAGTGGGGAGTGCAAACCCGAGTGGCAATCTGAAAACTTTGTAAAAACGACACACAAACATGCGCGCAAGTTTGGCTATGAGTGACGACGTCAAAAACACCGCACCCGAGATCTCAAATTCAAAAACCGTCTCGACACAATTGATTCTATGGCCAATTCAGCGAAGTATGCAAACCTAGGAGGCAATCTGAAAACTTTGTTGAAACGGCACACAACCATGCGCGCAAGTTTGGCTATGCGCTACGACGTCAAAAACTCCGCACCCGATGCATCAAATTCAAAATCCGTCTCGACAAAATTGATTCTATGGCCAATTCAATTGGGGATGCAAACCCGGAAGGCAATCTGAATATTTGTAAAAACGGCGCACAAGCATGCGCGCAATTTGGCTATGGGCGACGACGTTAAAAACTCCGCACCCGAGGACTGAATTTCAAAAACCGTCTCGACAAAATTGATTCTATGGCCAATTCAGTGAGGGATGCAAACCTGGGAGGCAATCTGAAAACTTTCTAAAAACGGCAAACAACCATGCGCGCAAGTTTGGCTATGGGCGACGACGTCAAAAACTCCGCACCCGAGGCCTCAAATTCAAAAACCGTCTCTACACAATTGATTCTATGGCCAATTCAGTGAGGGAGGCAAACCTGGGAGGCAATCTGAAAACTTTGTAAAAACGGCACACAACCATGTGCGCAAGTTTGGCTATGGGCGAAGACGTCAAAAACTCCGCACTCGAGGCCTCAAATTCAAAAACTGTCTTGACACAATTGATTCTATGGCCAATTCAGTGGGGAATAAAAAACCGGGAGGCAATCTGAAAACTTTGTAAAAATGGCGCATAAGCATGCGCGCAATTTGGCTATGGGCGACGACGTCAAAAACTCCACAACCGAGGCCTCAAATTCAAAAACTGTCTCGACACAATTGATTCTACGGCCAATTCAGTGGGTAATGCAAACCCGGGAGGCAATCTGAAAACTTTGTAAAAACGGCGCACAAGCATGCGCGCAATTTGGCAATGGGCGATGACGTCCAAAACTCCGCACCCGAGGCCTCAAATTCAAAAACCGTCTCGACACAATTGATTCTATGGCCAATTCAATGAGGGATGCAAACCTGGGAGGCAATCTGAAAACTTTGTAAAAACGGCACACAACCATGCACGCAAGTTTGGCTATGGGCGACGACTTCAAAAACTCCGCACCCGAGGCCTCAAATTCAAAAACTTTCTCGACACAATTGATTCTATGGCCAATTCAGTGGGGAGTGCAAACCCGAGTGGCAATCTGAAAACTTTGTAAAAACGGCACACAAACATGCGCGCAAGTTTGGCTATGAGTGACGATGTCAAAAACACCGCACCCGAGATCTCAAATTCAAAAACCGTCTCGACACAATTGATTCTATGGCCAATTCAGCGAAGTATGCAAACCTGGGAGGCAATCTGAAAACTTTGTTGAAACGGCACACAACCATGCGCGCAAGTTTGGCTATGCGCTACGACGTCAAAAACTCCGCACCCGATGCATCAAATTCAAAATCCGTCTCGACAAAATTGATTCTATGGCCAATTCAATTGGGGATGCAAACCCGGAAGGCAATCTGAATATTTGTAAAAACGGCGCACAAGCATGCGCGCAATTTGGCTATGGGCGACGACGTTAAAAACTCCGCACCCGAGGACTGAATTTCAAAAACCGTCTCGACAAAATTGATTCTATGGCCAATTCAGTGAGGGATGCAAACCTGGGAGGCAATCTGAAAACTATGTAAAAACGGCAAACAACCATGCGCGCAAGTTTGGCTATGGGCGACGACGTCAAAAACTCCGCACCCGAGGCCTCAAATTCAAAAACCGTCTCTACACAATTGATTCTATGGCCAATTCAGTGAGGGAGGCAAACCTGGGAGGCAATCTGAAAACTTTGTAAAAACGGCACACAACCATGTGCGCAAGTTTGGCTATGGGCGACGACGTCAAAAACTCCGCACCCGAGGCCTCAAATTCAAAAACTGTCTTGACACAATTGATTCTATGGCCAATTCAGTGGGGAATAAAAAATCGGGAGGCAATCTGAAAACTTTGTAAAAATGGCGCACAAGCATGCACGCAATTTGGCTATGGGCGACGACGTCAAAAACTCCACAACCGAGGCCTCAAATTCAAAAACTGTCTCGACACAATTGATTCTACGGCCAATTCAGTGGGTAATGCAAACCCGGGAGGCAATCTGAAAACTTTGTAAAAACGGCGCACAAGCATGCGCGCAATTTGGCAATGGGCGATGACGTCAAAAACTCCGCACCCGAGGCCTCAAATTTAAAAACCGTCTCGACACAATTGATTCTATAGCCAATTCAGTGGGAAGTGCAAACCCGGGAGGCAATCTGAAAACTTTGTAAAAACGGCGCACAAGCATGCGCGCAATTTTGCTATGGGCGACGACGTCAAAAACTCCGCACCCGAGGCCTCAAATTCTAAAACCGTCTCGACACAATTGATTCTATGGCTAATTCAATGAGGGATGCAAACCTGGGAGGCAATCTGAAAACTTTGTAAAAACGGCACACAACCATGCGCGCAAGTTTGGCTATGGGCGACGACGTCAAAAAATCCGCACCCGAGGCCTCAAATTCAAAAACTGTCTCGACAAAATTGATTCTACGGCCAATTCAGTGGGTAATGCAAACCCAGGAGGTAATCTGAAAACTTTGTAAAAACGGCGCACAAGCATGCGCCCAATTTGGCTATGGGCGATGACGTAAAAAACTCCGCACCCGAGGCCTCAAATTCAAAAACCGTCTCGACACAATTGATTCTATGGCCAATTCAGTGAGGGATGCAAACCTGGGAGGCAATCTGAAAACTTTATCAAAACGGCACACAACCATGCACGCAAGTTTGGCTATGGGCGACGACGTAAAAAACTCCGCACCCGAGGCCTCAAATTCAAAAACTTTGTCGACACAATTGATTCTATAGCCAATTCAGTGGGAAATGCAAACCCGGGAGGCAATCTGAAAACTTTGTAAAAACGGCGCACAAGCATGCGCACAATTTTGCTATGGGCGACGACGTCAAAAACTCCGCACCCGAGGCCTCAAATTCTAAAACCGTCTCGACACAATTGATTCTATGGCCAATTCAGTGAGGGAGGCAAACCTGGGAGGCAATCTGAAAACTTTGTAAAAACGGCACACAACCATGTGCGCAAGTTTGGCTATGGGCGACGACGTCAAAAACTCCGCACCCGAGGCCTCAAATTCAAAAACTGTCTTGACACAATTGATTCTATGGCCAATTCAGTGGGGAATAAAAAATCGGGAGGCAATCTGAAAACTTTGTAAAAATGGCGCACAAGCATGCACGCAATTTGGCTATGGGCGACGACGTCAAAAACTCCACAACCGAGGCCTCAAATTCAAAAACTGTCTCGACACAATTGATTCTACGGCCAATTCAGTGGGTAATGCAAACCCGGGAGGCAATCTGAAAACTTTGTAAAAACGGCGCACAAGCATGCGCGCAATTTGGCAATGGGCGATGACGTCAAAAACTCCGCACCCGAGGCCTCAAATTTAAAAACCGTCTCGACACAATTGATTCTATAGCCAATTCAGTGGGAAGTGCAAACCCGGGAGGCAATCTGAAAACTTTGTAAAAACGGCGCACAAGCATGCGCGCAATTTTGCTATGGGCGACGACGTCAAAAACTCCGCACCCGAGGCCTCAAATTCTAAAACCGTCTCGACACAATTGATTCTATGGCTAATTCAATGAGGGATGCAAACCTGGGAGGCAATCTGAAAACTTTGTAAAAACGGCACACAACCATGCGCGCAAGTTTGGCTATGGGCGACGACGTCAAAAAATCCGCACCCGAGGCCTCAAATTCAAAAACTGTCTCGACAAAATTGATTCTACGGCCAATTCAGTGGGTAATGCAAACCCAGGAGGTAATCTGAAAACTTTGTAAAAACGGCGCACAAGCATGCGCCCAATTTGGCTATGGGCGATGACGTAAAAAACTCCGCACCCGAGGCCTCAAATTCAAAAACCGTCTCGACACAATTGATTCTATGGCCAATTCAGTGAGGGATGCAAACCTGGGAGGCAATCTGAAAACTTTATCAAAACGGCACACAACCATGCACGCAAGTTTGGCTATGGGCGACGACGTAAAAAACTCCGCACCCGAGGCCTCAAATTCAAAAACTTTGTCGACACAATTGATTCTATAGCCAATTCAGTGGGAAATGCAAACCCGGGAGGCAATCTGAAAACTTTGTAAAAACGGCGCACAAGCATGCGCACAATTTTGCTATGGGCGACGACGTCAAAAACTCCGCACCCGAGGCCTCAAATTCTAAAACCGTCTCGACACAATTGATTCTATGGCCAATTCAATGAGGGATGCAAACCTGGGAGGCAATCTGAAAACTTTGTAAAAACGGCACAGAACCATGTGCGCAAGTTTGGCTATGGGCGACGACGTCAAAAACTCCGCACCCGAGGCCTCAAATTCAAAAACTGTCTCGACACAATTGATTCTATGGCCAATTCAGTGGGAAATAATAACCCGGGAGGCAATCTGAAAATTTTGTAAAAACGGCGCACAAGCATGCGCGCAATTTGGCTATGGGCGACGACGTCAAAAACTCCGCACCCGAGGCCTCAAATTCAAAAACTGTCTCGACATAATTGATTCGACGGCCAATTCAGTGGGTCATGCAAACCCGGGAGGCAATCTGAAAACTTTGTAAAAACGGCGCACAAGCATGCGCGCAATTTGGCTATGGGCGATGACGTCAAAAACTCCACACCCGAGGCCTCAAATTCAAAAACCGTCTCGACACAATTGATTATATAGCCAATTCAGTGAGGGATGCAAACCTGGGAGGCAATCTGAAAACTTTGTAAAAACGGCACACAACCATGCGCGCAAGTTTGGCTATGGGCGACGACGTCAACAACTCCGCACCCGAGGCCTCAAATTCAAAAACTTTGTCGACACAATTGATTCTATAGCCAATTCAGTGGGAAATGCAAACCCGGGAGGCAATCTGAAAACTTTGTAAAAACGGCGCACAAGCATGCGCGCAATTTTGCTATGGGCGACGACGTCAAAAACTCCGCACCCGAGGCCTCAAATTCAAAAACCGTCTCGACACAATTGATTCTATGGCCAATTCAATGAGGGATGCAAACCTGGGCGGCAATCTGAAAACTTTGTAAAAACGGCACAGAACCATGTGCGCAAGTTTGGCTATGGGCGACGACGTCAAAAACTCCGCACCCGAGGCCTCAAATTCAAAAACTTTCTCGACACAATTGATTATATGGCCATTTCAGTGGGAAATAAAAACCCGGGAGATAATCTGAAAACTTTGTAAAAACGGCGCACAAGCATGCGCGCAATTTGGCTATGGGCGACGACGTAAAAAACTCCGCACCCGAGGCCTCAAATTTAAAAACTTTCTCGACACAATTGATTCTCTAGCCAATTCAGTGGGAAATGCAAACCCGGGAGGTAATCTGAAAACTTTGTAAAAACGGCGCACAAGCATGCGTGCAATTTTGCTATGGGCGACGACGTCAAAAACTCCGCACCCGAGGCCTCAAATTCTAAAACCGTCTCGACACAATTGATTCTATGGCCAATTCAATGAGGGATGCAAACCTGGGAGGCAATCTGAAAACTTTGTAAAAACGGCACAGAACCATGTGCGCAAGTTTGGCTATGGGCGACGACGTCAAAAACTCCGCACCCGAGGCCTCAAATTCAAAAACTGTCTCGACACAATTGATTCTATGGCCAATTCAGTGGGAAATAATAACCCGGGAGGCAATCTGAAAATTTTGTAAAAACGGCGCACAAGCATGCGCGCAATTTGGCTATGGGCGACGACGTCAAAAACTCCGCACCCGAGGCCTCAAATTCAAAAACTGTCTCGACATAATTGTTTCGACGGCCAATTCAGTGGGTCATGCAAACCCGGGAGGCAATCTGAAAACTTTGTAAAAACGGCGCACAAGCATGCGCGCAATTTGGCTATGGGCGATGACGTCAAAAACTCCACACCCGAGGCCTCAAATTCAAAAACCGTCTCGACACAATTGATTATATAGCCAATTCAGTGAGGGATGCAAACCTGGGAGGCAATCTGAAAACTTTGTAAAAACGGCACACAACCATGCGCGCAAGTTTGGCTATGGGCGACGACGTCAAAAACTCCGCACCCGAGGCCTCAAATTCAAAAACTTTGTCGACACAATTGATTCTATAGCCAATTCAGTGGGAAATGCAAACCCGGGAGGCAATCTGAAAACTTTGTAAAAACGGCGCACAAGCATGCGCGCAATTTTGCTATGGGCGACGACGTCAAAAACTCCGCACCCGAGGCCTCAAATTCTAAAACCGTCTCGACACAATTGATTCTATGGCCAATTCAATGAGGGATGCAAACCTGGGAGGCAATCTGAAAACTTTGTAAAAACGGCACAGAACCATGTGCGCAAGTTTGGCTATGGGCGACGACGTCAAAAACTCCGCACCCGAGGCCTCAAATTCAAAAACTGTCTCGACACAATTGATTCTATGGCCAATTCAGTGGGAAATAATAACCCGGTAGGCAATCTGAAAATTTTGTAAAAACGGCGCACAAGCATGCGCGCAATTTGGCTATGGGCGACGACGTCAAAAACTCCGCACCCGAGGCCTCAAATTCAAAAACTGTCTCGACATAATTGATTCGACGGCCAATTCAGTGGGTCATGCAAACCCGGGAGGCAATCTGAAAACTTTGTAAAAACGGCGCACAAGCATGCGCGCAATTTGGCTATGGGCGATGACGTCAAAAACTCCACACCCGAGGCCTCAAATTCAAAAACCGTCTCGACACAATTGATTATATAGCCAATTCAGTGAGGGATGCAAACCTGGGAGGCAATCTGAAAACTTTGTAAAAACGGCACACAACCATGCGCGCAAGTTTGGCTATGGGCGACGACGTCAAAAACTCCGCACCCGAGGCCTCAAATTCAAAAACTTTGTCGACACAATTGATTCTATAGCCAATTCAGTGGGAAATGCAAACCCGGGAGGCAATCTGAAAACTTTGTAAAAACGGCGCACAAGCATGCGCGCAATTTTGCTATGGGCGACGACGTCAAAAACTCCGCACCCGAGGCCTCAAATTCTAAAACCGTCTCGACACAATTGATTCTATGGCCAATTCAATGAGGGATGCAAACCTGGGCGGCAATCTGAAAACTTTGTAAAAACGGCACAGAACCATGTGCGCAAGTTTGGCTATGGGCGACGACGTCAAAAACTCCGCACCCGAGGCCTCAAATTCAAAAACTGTCTCGACACAATTGATTATATGGCCATTTCAGTGGGAAATAAAAACCCGGGAGATAATCTGAAAACTTTGTAAAAACGGCGCACAAGCATGCGCGCAATTTGGCTATGGGCGACGACGTAAAAAACTCCGCACCCGAGGCCTCAAATTTAAAAACTTTCTCGACACAATTGATTCTCTAGCCAATTCAGTGGGAAATGCAAACCCGGGAGGTAATCTGAAAACTTTGTAAAAACGGCGCACAAGCATGCGTGCAATTTTGCTATGGGCGACGACGTCAAAAACTCCGCACCCGAGGCCTCAAATTCAAAAACCGTCTCGACACAATTGATTCTATGGCCAATTCAGTGAGGGATGCAAACCTGGGAGGCAATCTGAAAACTTTGTAAAAACGGCACACAACCATGCGCGCAAGTTTGGTTATGGGCGACGACGTCATAAACTCCGCACCCGAGGCCTCTAATTCAAAAACTTTCTCGACACAATTGATTCTATAGCCAATTCAGTGGGAAATGCAAACCCGGGAGGCAATCTGAAAACTTTGTAAAAACGGCACACAAGCATGCGCGCAATTTTGCTATGGGCGACGACGTCAAAAACTCCGCACCCGAGGCCTCAAATTCAAAAACCGTCTCGACACAATTGATTCTATGGCCAATTCAATGAGGGGTGCAAACCTGGGAGGCAATCTGAAAACTTTGTAAAAACGGCACACAACCATGCGCACAAGTTTGGCTATGGGCGACGACGTCAAAAACTCCGCACCCGAGGTCTCAAATTCAAAAACTTTCTCGACACAATTGATTCTATAGCCAATTCAGTGGGAAATGCAAACCCGGGAGGCAATCTGAAAACTTTGTAAAAACGGCGCACAAGCATGCGCGCAATTTTGCTATGGGCGACGACGTCAAAATCTCCACACCCGATGCGTCAAATTCAAAATCCGTCTCGACAAAATTGATTATATGGCCAATTCAGTGAGATATGCAAACCTGGGAGGCAATCTGAAAACTTTGTAAAAACGGCACACAACCATGCGCGCAAGTTTGGCTATGAGCTACGACGTCAAAATCTCCACACCCGATGCATCAAATTCAAATTCTGTCTTGACAAAATTGATTATATGGCCAATTTAGAGGGAAATGCAAACCCGGGAGGCAATCTCAAAACTTTGTAAAAACGGCGCACAAGCATGCGCGCAATTTTGCTATGGGCGACAACGTCTAAAACTCCGCACCCGAGGCCTCAAATTCAAAAACCGTCTCGACACAATTGAGTCTATGGCCAATTCAATGAGGGATGCAAACCTGGGAGGCAATCTGAAAACTTTGTAAAAACGGCACACAACCATGCGCGCAATTTGGCTATGCGCTACGACGTCAAAAACTCCGCACCCGATGCGTCAAATTCAAAATCCGTCTTGTCACAATTAATTCTATAGCCAATTCAGTGGGAAATGCAAACCCGGGAGGCAAATTCGAAAACTTTGTAAAAACGGCGCACAAGCATGTGCGCAATTTTGCTATGGGCGACGACGTCAAAAACTCCGCACCCGAGGTCTCAAATTCAAAAACCGTCTCGACACAATTGATTTTATGGCCAATTCAGCGAAGTATGCAAACCTGGGAGGCAATCTGAAAACTTTGTAAAAACGGCACACAACCATGCCTGCAATTTGGCTATGGACCTCGTAAAAAACACTGCACCCGAGGCCTCAAATTCAAAAACCCCCTCGACACAATTGATTCTATGGCCAATTCAGTGGGGGATGCAAACCTGGGAGCCAATCTGAAAACTTTGTAAAAACGGCACACAACCATGCGCAAGAGTTTGGCTATAGGCGACGACGTCAAAAACTTCACACCCGAGGCCTCAAATTCAAAAACTGTCTCGACACAATTGATTCTATGGCCGATTCAGTGGGAAGTAAAAACCCGGGAGGCAATCTGAAAACTTTGTAAAAACGGAGCACAAGCATGCGCGCAATTTGGCTATGGGCAACGACGTCAAAAACTCTGCACCCGAGGCCTCAAATTCAAAAACCGTCTCGACACAATTGATTCTATGGCAAATTCAGTGAGGTATGCAAACCTGGGAGGCAATCTGAAAACTTTGTAAAAACGGCACACAACCATGCGCGCAAGTTTGGGTATGCGCTACGACGTCAAAAACTCCGCACCCGATGCGTCATATTCAAAATCCGTCTCGACAAAATTGATTCTATGGCCAATTCAGTGAGGTATGCAAACCTTGGAGGCAATCTGAAAACTTTGTAAAAACGGCACACAACCATGCGCGCAAGTTTGGCTATGAGCTACGACGTCAAAAACTCCGCACCCGATGCGTCAAATTCAAATTCCGTCTTGACAAAAATGATTCTATGGCCAATTAAGTGGGAAATGCAAACCCGGGAGGCAATCTGAAAACTTTGTAAAAATGGCGCACAAGCATGTGCGCAATTTTGCTATGGGCGACGACTTCAAAAACTCCGCATCCGAGGCCTCAAATTCAAAAACCGTCTCGACACAATTGATTCTATGGCCAATTCAGTGAGGGATGCAAACCTGGGTGGCAATCTGAAAACTTTGTAAAAACGGCACACAACCATGCGCGCAAGTTTGGTTATGGGCGACGACGTCATAAACTCCCCACCCGAGGTCTCAAATTCAAAAACCGTCTCGACACAATTGATTCTATGGCCAATTCAATGAGGGGTGCAAACCTGGGAGGCAATCTGAAAACTTTGTAAAAACGGCACACAACCATGCGCGCAAGTTTGGCTATGGGCGACGACGTCATAAACTCCGCACCCGAGGCCTCTAATTCAAAAACTTTCTCGACACAATTTATTCTATAGCCAATTCAGTGGGAAATGCAAACCCGGGAGGCAATCTGAAAACTTTGTAAAAACGGCGCACAAGCATGCGCGCAATTTTGCTATGGGCGACGACGTCAAAAACTCCGCACCCGAGGCCTCAAATTCAAAAACCGTCTCGACACAATTGATTCTATGGCCAATTCAATGAGGGATGCAAACCTGGGAGGCAATCTGAAAACTTTGTAAAAACGGCACACAACCATGCGCGCAATTTGGCTATGCGCTACGGCGTCAAAAACTCCGCACCCGATGCGTCAAATTCAAAATCCGTCTTGTCACAATTAATTCTATAGCCAATTCAGTGGGAAATGCAAACCCGGGAGGCAAATTCTAAAACTTTGTAAAAACGGCGCACAAGCATGTTCACAATTTTGCTATGGGCGACGACGTCAAAAACTCCGCACCCGAGGCCTCAAATTCAAAAACCGTCTCGACACAATTGATTCTATGGCCAATTCAGTGAGGGATGCAAACCTGGGAGGCAATCTGAAAACTTTGTAAAAACGGCACACAACCATGCGCGCAAGTTTGGTTATGGGCGACGACGTCATAAACTCCGCACCCGAGGCCTCTAATTCAAAAACTTTCTCGACACAATTGATTCTATAGCCAATTCAGTGGGAAATGCAAACCCGGGAGGCAATCTGAAAACTTTGTAAAAACGGCACACAAGCATGCGCGCAATTTTGCTATGGGCGACGACGTCAAAAACTCCGCACCCGAGGCCTCAAATTCAAAAACCGTCTCGACACAATTGATTCTATGGCCAATTCAATGAGGGGTGCAAACCTGGGAGGCAATCTGAAAACTTTGTAAAAACGGCACACAACCATGCGCACAAGTTTGGCTATGGGCGACGACGTCAAAAACTCCGCACCCGAGGTCTCAAATTCAAAAACTTTCTCGACACAATTGATTCTATAGCCAATTCAGTGGGAAATGCAAACCCGGGAGGCAATCTGAAAACTTTGTAAAAACGGCGCACAAGCATGCGCGCAATTTTGCTATGGGCGACGACGTCAAAATCTCCACACCCGATGCGTCAAATTCAAAATCCGTCTCGACAAAATTGATTATATGGCCAATTCAGTGAGATATGCAAACCTGGGAGGCAATCTGAAAACTTTGTAAAAACGGCACACAACCATGCGCGCAAGTTTGGCTATGAGCTACGACGTCAAAATCTCCACACCCGATGCATCAAATTCAAATTCTGTCTTGACAAAATTGATTATATGGCCAATTTAGAGGGAAATGCAAACCCGGGAGGCAATCTCAAAACTTTGTAAAAACGGCGCACAAGCATGCGCGCAATTTTGCTATGGGCGACAACGTCTAAAACTCCGCACCCGAGGCCTCAAATTCAAAAACCGTCTCGACACAATTGAGTCTATGGCCAATTCAATGAGGGATGCAAACCTGGGAGGCAATCTGAAAACTTTGTAAAAACGGCACACAACCATGCGCGCAATTTGGCTATGCGCTACGACGTCAAAAACTCCGCACCCGATGCGTCAAATTCAAAATCCGTCTTGTCACAATTAATTCTATAGCCAATTCAGTGGGAAATGCAAACCCGGGAGGCAAATTCGAAAACTTTGTAAAAACGGCGCACAAGCATGTGCGCAATTTTGCTATGGGCGACGACGTCAAAAACTCCGCACCCGAGGTCTCAAATTCAAAAACCGTCTCGACACAATTGATTTTATGGCCAATTCAGCGAAGTATGCAAACCTGGGAGGCAATCTGAAAACTTTGTAAAAACGGCACACAACCATGCCTGCAATTTGGCTATGGACCTCGTAAAAAACACTGCACCCGAGGCCTCAAATTCAAAAACCCCCTCGACACAATTGATTCTATGGCCAATTCAGTGGGGGATGCAAACCTGGGAGCCAATCTGAAAACTTTGTAAAAACGGCACACAACCATGCGCAAGAGTTTGGCTATAGGCGACGACGTCAAAAACTTCACACCCGAGGCCTCAAATTCAAAAACTGTCTCGACACAATTGATTCTATGGCCGATTCAGTGGGAAGTAAAAACCCGGGAGGCAATCTGAAAACTTTGTAAAAACGGAGCACAAGCATGCGCGCAATTTGGCTATGGGCAACGACGTCAAAAACTCTGCACCCGAGGCCTCAAATTCAAAAACCGTCTCGACACAATTGATTCTATGGCAAATTCAGTGAGGTATGCAAACCTGGGAGGCAATCTGAAAACTTTGTAAAAACGGCACACAACCATGCGCGCAAGTTTGGGTATGCGCTACGACGTCAAAAACTCCGCACCCGATGCGTCATATTCAAAATCCGTCTCGACAAAATTGATTCTATGGCCAATTCAGTGAGGTATGCAAACCTTGGAGGCAATCTGAAAACTTTGTAAAAACGGCACACAACCATGCGCGCAAGTTTGGCTATGAGCTACGACGTCAAAAACTCCGCACCCGATGCGTCAAATTCAAATTCCGTCTTGACAAAAATGATTCTATGGCCAATTAAGTGGGAAATGCAAACCCGGGAGGCAATCTGAAAACTTTGTAAAAATGGCGCACAAGCATGCGCGCAATTTTGCTATGGGCGACGACTTCAAAAACTCCGCATCCGAGGCCTCAAATTCAAAAACCGTCTCGACACAATTGATTCTATGGCCAATTCAGTGAGGGATGCAAACCTGGGTGGCAATCTGAAAACTTTGTAAAAACGGCACACAACCATGCGCGCAAGTTTGGTTATGGGCGACGACGTCATAAACTCCCCACCCGAGGTCTCAAATTCAAAAACCGTCTCGACACAATTGATTCTATGGCCAATTCAATGAGGGGTGCAAACCTGGGAGGCAATCTGAAAACTTTGTAAAAACGGCACACAACCATGCGCGCAAGTTTGGCTATGGGCGACGACGTCAAAAACTCCGCACCCGAGGTCTCAAATTCAAAAACTTTCTCGACACAATTGATTCTATAGCCAATTCAGTGGGAAATGCAAACCCGGGAGGCAATCTGAAAACTTTGTAAAAACGGCGCACAAGCATGCGCGCAATTTTGCTATGGGCGACGACGTCAAAAACTCCGCACCCGAGGCCTCAAATTCAAAAACCGTCTCGACACAATTGATTCTATGGCCAATTCAATGAGGGATGCAAACCTGGGAGGCAATCTGAAAACTTTGTAAAAACGGCACACAACCATGCGCGCAATTTGGCTATGCGCTACGGCGTCAAAAACTCCGCACCCGATGCGTCAAATTCAAAATCCGTCTTGTCACAATTAATTCTATAGCCAATTCAGTGGGAAATGCAAACCCGGGAGGCAAATTCTAAAACTTTGTAAAAACGGCGCACAAGCATGTTCACAATTTTGCTATGGGCGACGACGTCAAAAACTCCGCACCCGAGGTCTCAAATTCAAAAACCGTCTCGACACAATTGATTTTATGGCCAATTCAGCGAAGTATGCAAACCTGGGAGGCAATCTGAAAACTTTGTAAAAACGGCACACAACCATACCTGCAATTTGGCTATGGACCTCGTAAAAAACACTACACCCGAGGCCTCAAATTCAAAAACCCTCTCGACACAATTGATTCTATGGCCAATTCAGTGAGGGATGCAAACCTGGGAGCCAATCTGAAAACTTTGTAAAAACGGCACACAACCATGCGCGAGAGTTTGGCTATAGGCGACGACGTCAAAAACTTCGCACCCGAGGCCTCAAATTCAAAAACTGTCTCGACACAATTGATTCTATGGCCGATTCAGTGGGAAGTAAAAACCCGGGAGGCAATCTGAAAACTTTGTAAAAACGGCGCACAAGCATGCGCGCAATTTGGCTATGGGCAACGACGTCAAAAACTCTGCACCCGAGGCCTCAAATTCAAAAACCGTCTCGACACAATTGATTCTATGGCCAATTGAGTGAGGTATGCAAACCTGGGAGGCAATCTGAAAACTTTGTAAAAACGGCACACAACCATGCACGCAAGTTTGGCTATGCGCTACGACGTCAAAAACTCCGCACCCGATGCATGATATTCAAAATCCGTCTCGATAAAATTGATTCTATGGCCAATTCAGTGAGGTATGCAAACCTTGGAGGCAATCTGAAAACTTTGTAAAAACGGCACACAACCATGCGCGCAAGTTTGGCTATGAGCTACGACGTCAAAAACTCCGCACCCGAGGCCTCAAATTCAAAAACCCAATCGACACAATAGATTCTATGGCCAATTCAGTGAGGGATGCAAACCTGGGAGGCAATCTGAAAACTTTGTAAAAACGACACACAACCATGCGCGCAAGTTTGGCTATAGGCGACGACGTCAAAAACTTCGCACCCGAGGCCTCAAATTCAAAAACTGTCTCGACACAATTGATTTTATGGCCGATTCAGTGGGGAGTAAAAACCCGGGAGGCAATCTGAAAACATTGTAAAAACGGCAAACAAGCATGCGCGTAATTTGGCTATGGGCGACGACGTCAAAAACACCGCACCCGAGGCCTCAAATTCAAAAACTGTCTCGACACAATTGATTCTATGGCCAATTCAGTGGGAAATAAAATCCCGGGAGGCAATTTGAAAACTTTGTAAAAACGGCGCACAAGCATGCGCGCAATTTGGCTATGGGCGACGACATCAAAAACTCCGCACCCGAGGCCTCAAATTCAAAAACTGTCTCGACACAATAGATTCTATGGCCAATTCAGTGAGGTTTGCAAACCTGGGAGGCAATCTGAAAACTTTGTAAAAACGGCACAAAACCATGCGCGCAATTTGGCTATGCGCTACGATGTCAAAAACTCCGCACACGATGCGTCAAATTTAAAATCCGTCTCGACACAATTGATTCTATAGCCAATTCAGTGGGAAATGCAAACCCGGGAGGCAATCTGAAAACTTTGTAAAAACGGCGCACAAGCATGCGTGCAATTTTGCTATGGGCGACGACGTCAAAAACTCCGCACCCGAAGCCTCAAATTCAAAAACCCTCTCGACACAATTGATTCTATGGCCAATTCAGTGAGGGATGCAAACCTGGGAGGCAATTTGAAAACTTTGTAAAAACGGCACACAACCATGCGCGCAAGTTTGGCTATAGGCGACGACGTCAAAAACTTCGCACCCGAGGCCTCAAATTCAAAAACTGTCTCGACACAATTGATTCTATGGCCAATTCAGTGGGAAATAAAAACCCGGGAGGCAATCTGAAAACTTTGTAAAAACGGCGCACAAGCATGAGCGCAATTTGGCTATGGGCGACGACGTCAAAAACTCCGCACCCGAGGCCTCAAATTCAAAAACCGTCTCGACACAATTGATTCTATGACTAATTCAGTGAGGTATGCAAACCTGGGAGGCAATCTGAAAACTTTGTAAAAATGGCACACAACCATGCGCGCAATTTGGCTATGCGCTACGACGTCAAAAACTCCGCACCCGATGCGTCAAATTCATAATCCGTCTCGACAAAATTGATTCTATTACCAATTCAGTGGGAAATGCAAACCGGGAGGCAATCTGAAAACTTTGTAAAAACGGCGCACAAACTTGCGCGCAATTTGGCTATGGGCGACAACGTCAAAAACTCCGCACCCGAGGCCCCAATTTCAAAAACCGTTTTGACACAATTGATTCTATGGCCAATTCAGTGAGGGATGCAAACCTGGGAGGCAATCTGAAAACTTTGTAAAAACGGCACACAACCATGCGCGCAAGTTTGGCTATGGGCGACGATGTCAAAAACTCCGCACCCGAGGCCTCAAATTCAAAAACTTTCTCGACCCAATAGATTCTATGGCCAATTCAGTGGGAAGTGCAAACCCGAGAGGCAATCTGAAAACATTGTAAAAACGACACACAAATATGCGCGCAAGTTTGGCTATGAGCGACAACGTCAAAAACTCCGCACCCGAGGTCTCAAATTCAAAAACCGTCTCGACACAATTGATTCTATGGCCAATTCAGTGAGGTATGTAAACCTGGGAGGCAATCTGAAAACTTTGTAAAAATGGCGCACAAGCATGCGCGCAATTTGGCTATGGGCGACGACGTCAAAAACTCCGCACCCGAGGCCTTAAATTCAAAAACTGTCTCGACACAATTGATTCTATGGCGAATTCAGTGAGGTTTGCAAACCTGGGAGGCAATCTGAAAACTTTGTAAAAACGGCACACAACCATGCGCGCAATTTGGCTATGCGCTACGACGTCAAAAACTCCGCACCCGATGCGTCAAATTCAAAATCCGTCTCGACAAAATTGATTCTATTGCCAATTCAGTGCGAGATGTAAACCCGCGAGGCAATCTGAAAACTTTGTAAAAACGGCGCACAAGCATGCGCGCAATTTTGCTATGGGCGACGACGTCAAAAACTCCGCACCCGAGGTCTCAAATTCAAAAACCGTCTCGACACAATTGATTTTATGGCCAATTCAGCGAAGTATGCAAACCTGGGAGGCAATCTGAAAACTTTGTAAAACCGGCACACAACCATGCCTGCAATTTGGCTATGGACCTCGTAAAAAACACTGCACCCGAGGCCTCAAATTCAAAAACCCTCCCGACACAATTGATTCTATGGCCAATTCAGTGAGGGATGCAAACCTGGGAGCCAATCTGAAAACTTTGTATAAACGGCACACAACCATGCGCGAGAGTTTGGCTATAGGCGACGACGTCAAAAACTTCGCACCCGAGGCCTCAAATTCAAAAACTGTCTCGACACAATTGATTCTATGGCCGATTCAGTGGGAAATAAAAACCCGGGAGGTAATCTGAAAACTTTGTAAAAACGGCGCACAAGCATGCGCGCAATTTGGCTATGGGCAACGACGTCAAAAACTCTGCACCCGAGGCCTCAAATTCAAAAACCGTCTCGACACAATTGATTCTATGGCCAATTCAGTGAGGTATGCAAACCTGGGAGGCAATCTGAAAACTTTTTAAAAACGGCACACAACCATGCGCGCAAGTTTGGCTATGCGCTACGACGTCAAAAACTCCGCACCCGATGCGTCATATTCAAAATCCGTGTCGACAAAATTGATTCTATGGCCAATTCAGTGAGGTATGCAAACCTTGGAGGCAATCTGAAAACTTCTTAAAAACGGCACACAACCATGCGCGCAAGTTTGGCTATGAGCTACGACGTCAAAAACACCGCACCCGATGCGTCAAATTCAAATTCCGTCTTGACAAAAATGATTCTATAGCCAATTCAGTGGGAAATGCAAACCCGGGAGGCAATCTGAAAACTTTGTAAAAATGGCGCACAAGCATGCGCGCAATTTTGGTATGGGCGACGACGTCAAAAACTCCGCACCCGAGGCCTCAAATTCAAAAACCCTATCGACACAATTGATTCTATGGCCAATTCAGTGAGGGATGCAAACCTGGGAGGCAATCTGAAAACTTTGTAAAAACGTCACACAACCATGCGCGCAAGTTTGGCTATAGGCGACGACGTCAAAAACATCGCACCCGAGGCCTCAAATTCAAAAACTGTCTCGACACAATTGATTATATGGCCGATTCAGTGGGGAATAAAAACACGGGAGGCAATCTGAAAACTTTGTAAAAACGGCGCACAAGCATGCGCGTAATTTGGCTATGGGCGACGACGTCAAAAACTCCGCAGCCGAGGCCTCAAATTCAAAAACTGTCTCGACACAATTGATTCTATGGCCAATTCAGTGGGAAATAAAATCCCGGGAGGCAATTTGAAAACTTTGTAAAAACGGCGCACAAGCATGCGCGCAATTTGGCTATGGGCGACGACGTCAAAAACTCCGCACCCGAGGCCTCATATTCAAAAACTGTCTCGACACAATTGATTCTATGGCCAATTCAGTGGGAAATAAAATACCGGGAGGCAGTTTGAAAACTTTGTAAAAACGGCGCACAAGCATGCGCGCAATTTTGCTATGGGCGACGACGTCAAAAACTCCGCACCCGAGGCCTCAAATTCAAAAACTGTCTCGACACAATTGATTCTATGGCCAATTCAGTGAGGTTTACAAACCTGTGAGGCAATCTGAAAACTTTGTAAAAATGGCACACAACCATGCGCGCAATTTGGCTATGCGCTACGACGTCAAAAACTCAGTACACGATGCGTCAAATTCAAAATCTGTCTCGACACAATTGATTCTATAGCCAATTCAGTGGGATATGCAAAACCGGGAGGCAATCTGAAAACTTTGTAAAAACGGCACACAAGCATGCGAGCAATTTTGCTATGGGCGACGACGTCAAAAACTCCGCACCCGAAGCCTCAAATTCAAAAACCCTCTCGACACAATTGATTCTATGGCCAATTCAGTGAGGGATGCAAACTTGGGAGGCAATTTGAAAACTTTGTAAAAACGGCACACAACCATGCGCGCAAGTTTGGCTATAGGCGACGACGTAAAAAACTTCGCACCCGAGGCCTCAAATTCAAAAACTGTCTCGACACAATTGATTCTATGGCCAATTCAGTGGGAAATAAAAACCCGAGAGGCAATCTGAAAACTTTGTAAAAACGGCGCACACGCATGAGCGCAATTTGGCTATGGGCGACGACGTCAAAAACTCCGCACCCGAGGCCTCAAATTCAAAAACCTTCTCGACACAATTGATTCTATGACTAATTCAGTGAGGTATGCAAACCTGGGAGGCAATCTGAAAACTTTGTAAAAATGGCACACAACCATGTGCGCAATTTGGCTATGCGCTACGACGTCAAAAACTCCGCACCCGATGCGTCAAATTCATAATCCGTCTCGACAAAATTGATTCTATTACCAATTCAGTGGGAAATCCAAACCGGGAGGCAATCTGAAAACTTTGTAAAAACGGCGCACAAGCATGCGCGTAATTTGGCTATGGGCGACGACGTCAAAAACTCCGCAGCCGAGGCCTCAAATTCAAAAACTGTCTCGACACAATTGATTCTATGGCCAATTCAGTGGGAAATAAAATCCCGGGAGGCAATTTGAAAACTTTGTAAAAACGGCGCACAAGCATGCGCGCAATTTGGCTATGGGCGACGACGTCAAAAACTCCGCACCCGAGGCCTCATATTCAAAAACTGTCTCGACACAATTGATTCTATGGCCAATTCAGTGGGAAATAAAATACCGGGAGGCAGTTTGAAAACTTTGTAAAAACGGCGCACAAGCATGCGCGCAATTTTGCTATGGGCGACGACGTCAAAAACTCCGCACCCGAGGCCTCAAATTCAAAAACTGTCTCGACACAATTGATTCTATGGCCAATTCAGTGAGGTTTACAAACCTGTGAGGCAATCTGAAAACTTTGTAAAAACGGCACACAACCATGCGCGCAATTTGGCTATGCGCTACGACGTCAAAAACTCAGTACACGATGCGTCAAATTCAAAATCTGTCTCGACACAATTGATTCTATAGCCAATTCAGTGGGATATGCAAAACCGGGAGGCAATCTGAAAACTTTGTAAAAACGGCACACAAGCATGCGAGCAATTTTGCTATGGGCGACGACGTCAAAAACTCCGCACCCGAAGCCTCAAATTCAAAAACCCTCTCGACACAATTGATTCTATGGCCAATTCAGTGAGGGATGCAAACTTGGGAGGCAATTTGAAAACTTTGTAAAAACGGCACACAACCATGCGCGCAAGTTTGGCTATAGGCGACGACGTCAAAAACTCCGCACCCGAGGCCTCAAATTCAAAAACCTTCTCGACACAATTGATTCTATGACTAATTCAGTGAGGTATGCAAACCTGGGAGGCAATCTGAAAACTTTGTAAAAATGGCACACAACCATGTGCGCAATTTGGCTATGCGCTACGACGTCAAAAACTCCGCACCCGATGCGTCAAATTCATAATCCGTCTCGACAAAATTGATTCT
This sequence comes from Galeopsis tetrahit, assembly GCA_963675135.1. Taxonomy (NCBI): domain Eukaryota; kingdom Viridiplantae; phylum Streptophyta; class Magnoliopsida; order Lamiales; family Lamiaceae; genus Galeopsis; species Galeopsis tetrahit. The sequence goes on from OY776126.1 coordinate 71,417,018, forward strand.
ATTACCAATTCAGTGGGAAATCCAAACCGGGAGGCAATCTGAAAACTTTGTAAAAACGGCGCACAAACATGCGCGCAATTTGGCTATGGGCGACAACGTCAAAAACTCTGCACCCGAGGCCCCAATTTCAAAAACCGTTTCGACACAATTGATTCTATGGCCAATTCAGTGAGGGATGCAAACCTGGGAGGCAATCTGAAAACTTTATAAAAATGGCACACAACCATGCCTGCAATTTGGCTATGGACCTCGTAAAAAACACTGCACCCGAGGCCTCAAATTCAAAAACCCTCCCGACACAATTGATTCTATGGCCAATTCAGTGAGGGATGCAAACCTGGGAGCCAATCTGAAAACTTTGTAAAAACGGCACACAACCATGCGCGAGAGTTTGGCTATAGGCGACGACGTCAAAAACTCCGCACCCGAGGCCTCAAATTCAAAAACCGTCTCGACACAATTGATTCTATGGCCAATTCAGTGAGGTATGCAAACCTGGGAGGCAATCTGAAAACTTTGTAAAAACGGCACACAACCATGCGCGCAAGTTTGGCTATGCGCTACGACGTCAAAAACTCCGCACCCGATGCGTCATATTCAAAATCCGTCTCGACAAAATTGATTCTATGGCCAATTCAGTGAGGTATGCAAACCTTGGAGGCAATCTGAAAACTTTGTAAAAACGGCACACAACCATGCGCGCAAGTTTGGCTATGAGCTACGACGTCAAAAACACCGCACCCGATGCGTCAAATTCAAATTCCGTCTTGACAAAAATGATTCTATGGCCAATTCAGTGGGAAATGCAAACCCGGGAGGCAATCTGAAAACTTTGTAAAAATGGCGCACAAGCATGCGCGCAATTTTGCTATGGGCGAGGACGTCAAAAACTCCGCACCCGAGGCCTCAAATTCAAAAACCCTATCGACACAATTGATTCTATGGCCAATTCAGTGAGGGATGCAAACCTGGGAGGCAATCTGAAAACTTTGTAAAAACGGCACACAACCATGCGCGCAAGTTTGGCTATAGGCGACGACGTCAAAAACATCGCACCCGAGGCCTCAAATTCAAAAACTGTCTCGACACAATTGATTATATGGCCGATTCAGTGGGGAATAAAAACACGGGAGGCAATCTGAAAACTTTGTAAAAACGGCGCACAAGCATGCGCGTAATTTGGCTATGGGCGACGATGTCAAAAACTCCGCAGCCGAGGCCTCAAATTCAAAAACTGTCTCGACACAATTGATTCTATGGCCAATTCAGTGGGAAATAAAATCCCGGGAGGCAATTTGAAAACTTTGTAAAAACGGCGCACAAGCATGCGCGCAATTTGGCTATGGGCGACGACGTCAAAAACTCCGCACCCGAGGCCTCATATTCAAAAACTGTCTCGACACAATTGATTTTATGGCCAATTCAGTAGGAAATAAAATACCGGGAGGCAGTTTGAAAACTTTGTAAAAACGGCGCACAAGCATGCGCGCAATTTTGCTATGGGCGACGACGTCAAAAACTCCGCACCCGAGGCCTTAAATTCAAAAACTGTCTCGACACAATTGATTCTATGGCCAATTCAGTGAGGTTTGCAAACCTGGGAGGCAATCTGAAAACTTTGTAAAAACGGCACACAACCATGCGCGCAATTTAGCTATGCGCTACGACGTCAAAAACTCCGCACACGATGCGTCAAATTCAAAATCTGTCTCGACACAATTGATTCTATAGCCAATTCAGTGGGAAATGCAAACCCGGGAGGCAATCTGAAAACTTCGTAAAAACGGCGCACAAGCATGCGTGCAATTTTGCTATGGGCGACGACGTCAAAAACTCCGCACCCGAAGCCTCAAATTCAAAAACCCTCTCGACACAATTGATTCTATGGCCAATTCAGTGAGGGATGCAAACTTGGGAGGCAATTTGAAAACTTTGTAAAAACGGCACACAACCATGCGCGCAAGTTTGGCTATAGGCGACGACGTCAAAAACTTCGCACCCGAGGCCTCAAATTCAAAAACTGTCTCGACACAATTGATTCTATGGCCAATTCAGTGGGAAATAAAAACCCGAGAGGCAATCTGAAAACTTTGTAAAAACGGCGCACAAGCATGAGCGCAATTTGGCTATGGGCGACGACGTAAAAAACTCCGCACCCGAGGCCTCAAATTCAAAAACCGTCTCGACACAATTGATTCTATGACTAATTCAGTGAGGTATGCAAACCTGGGAGGCAATCTGAAAACTTTGTAAAAATGGCACACAACCATGTGCGCAATTTGGCTATGCGCTACGACGTCAAAAACTCCGCACCCGATGCATCAAATTCATAATCCGTCTCGACAAAATTGATTCTATTACCAATTCAGTGGGAAATGCAAACCGGGAGGCAATCTGAAAACTTTGTAAAAACGGCGCACAAACATGCGCGCAATTTGGCTATGGGCGACAACGTCAAAAACTCTACACCCGAGGCCCCAATTTCAAAAACCGTTTCGACCCAATAGATTCTATGGCCAATTCAGTGGGAAGTGCAAACCCGAGAGGCAATCTGAAAACATTGTAAAAACGACACACAAATATGCGCGCAAGTTTGGCTATGAGCGACGACGTAAAAAACTCCGCACCCGAGGTCTCAAATTCAAAAACCGTCTCGACACAATTGATTCTATGGCCAATTCAGTGAGGTATGCAAACCTGGGAGGCAATCTGAAAACTTTGTAAAAACGGCACACAACCATGCGCGCAAGTTTGGCTATGCGCTACGACGTTAAAAACTCCGCACCCGATGCGTCAAATTCAAAATCCGTCTCGACAAAATTGATTATATGGCCAATTCAGTGAGATATGCAAACCTGGGAGGCAATCTGAAAACTTTGTAAAAACGGCACACAACCATGTGCGCAAGTTTGGCTATGAGCTACGACGTCAAAATCTCCACACCCGATGCATCAAATTCAAATTCCGTCTTGACAAAATTGATTATATGGCCAATTTAGAGGGGAATGCAAACCCGGGAGGCAATCTCAAAACTTTGTAAAAACGGCGCACAAGCATGCGCGCAATTTTGCTATGGGCGACGACGTCAAAAACTCCGCACCCGAGGCCTCAAATTCAAAAACCGTCTCGACACAATTGATTCTATGGCCAATTCAATGAGGGATGCAAACCTGTGAGGCAATCTGAAAACTTTATAAAAACGGCACACAACCATGCGCGCAATTTGGCTATGCGCTACGACATCAAAAACTCCGCACCCGATGCGTCAAATTCAAAATCCGTCTTGTCACAATTAATTCTATAGCCAATTCAGTGGGAAATGCAAACCCGGGAGGCAAATTCTAAAACTTTGTAAAAACGGCGCACAAGCATGTTCACAATTTTTCTATGGGCGACGACGTCAAAAACTCCGCACCCGAGGTCTCAAATTCAAAAACCGTCTCGACACAATTGATTTTATGGCCAATTCAGCGAAGTATGCAAACCTGGGAGGCAATCTGAAAACTTTGTAAAAAGGGCACACAACCATGCCTGCAATTTCGCTATGGACCTCGTAAAAAACACTACACCCGAGGCCTCAAATTCAAAAACCCTCCCGACACAATTGATTCTATGGCCAATCCAGTGAGGTTTGCAAACCTGGGAGGCAATCTGAAAACTTTGTAAAAACGGCACACAACCATGCGCGCAATTTGGCTATGCGCTACGACGTCAAAAACTCCGCACCCGATGCGTCAAATTATAAATCCGTCTCGACAAAATTGATTCTATTGCCAATTCAGTGCGAGATGTAAACCCTCGAGGCAATCTGAAAACTTTGTAAAAACGGCGCACAAGCATGCGCGCAATTTTGCTATGGGCGACGACGTCAAAAACTCCGCACCCGAGGCCTCAAATTCAAAAATCGTCTCGACAAAATTGATTCTATGGCCAATTCAGTGAGGGATGCAAACCTTGGAGGCAATCTGAAAACTATGTAAAAACGGCACACAACCATGTGCGCAAGTTTGGCTATGGGCGACGACGTCAAAAACTCCGCATCCGTGGCCTCAAATTCATAAACTTTCTCGACACAATTGATTTTATGGCCAATTCAGTGGGAAATGCAAACCCGGGAGGCAATCTGAAAACTTTGTAAAAACGGCGCACAAGCATGCGCGCAATTTGGCTATGGGCGATGACGTCAAAAACTCCGCACCCGAGGCCTCAAATTCAAAATCCGTCTTGACAAAATTGATTCTATGGCCAATTCAGTGGGAGATGCAAACCCGGGAGGCAATCTGAAAACTTTGTAAAAATGGCGCACAAGCATGCCTGCAATTTGGCTATGGACCTCGTATAAAACACTGCACCCGAGGCCTCAAATTCAAAAACAGTCTCGACACAATTGATTCTATGGCCAATTCAGTGAGGGATGCAAACCTGGGAGACAATCTGAAAACTTTGTAAAAACGGCACACAACCATGCGCGCAAGTTTGGCTATGGGCGACGACGTCAAAAACTCCGCACCCGAGGCCCCAAATTCAAAAACCGTTTCGACACAATAGATTCTATGGCCAATTCAGTGAGGGATACAAACCTGGGAGGTAATTTGAAAACTTTGTAAAAATGGCACACAACCATGCGCGCAAGTTTGGCTATGGGCGACGACGTCAAAAACTCCGCAACCGAGGCCTCAAATTCAAAAACTTTCTCGACACAATTGATTCTATGGCCAATTCTGTGGGAAATGCAAACCCGGGAGGCAATCTGAAAACTTTGTAAAAACGGCACACAAACATGCGCGCAAGTTTGGCTATGAGCGACGACGTCAAAAACTCCGCACCCGAGGTCTCAAATTCAAAAACCGTCTCGACACAATTGATTCTATGGCCAATTCAGCGAAGTATGCAAACCTGGGATGCAATCTGAAAACTCTGTACCCGATGCATCAAATTCAAAATTCGTCTCGACAAATTTGATTCTATGCCCAATTTAGTGGGGAATGCAAATCCGGGAGGCAATCTGAATACTTTGTAAAAACGGCGCACAAGCATGCGCGCAATTGGGCTATGGGCGACGACGTCTAAAACTCCGCACCCGAGGTCCCAAATTCAAAAACCGTCTCGACACAATTGATTCTATGGCCAATTCAGTGTGGGATGCAAACCTGGGAGGCAATCTGAAAACTTTGTAAAAACGGTACGAAACCATGCGCGCAAGTTTGGCTATGGGCGACGACGTTAAAAACTCCGCACTCGATGCCTCAAATTCAAAATCCGTCTTGACAAAATTGATTCTATGGCCAATTCAGTGGGAAATGCAAACCCGAGAGGCAATCTGAAAACTTTGTAAAAATGGCGCACAATCATGCCTGCAATTTGGCTATGGACCTCGTAAAAAACACTGCACCCGAGGCCTCAAATTCAAAAACAGTCTCGACACAATTGATTCTATGGCCAATTCAGTGAGGGATGCAAACCTGGGAGACAATCTGAAAACTTTGTAAAAACGGCACACAACCATGCGCGCAAGTTTGGCAATGGGCGACGACGTAAAAAACTCCGCACCCGAGGCCCCAAATTCAAAAACCGTTTCGACACAATTGATTCTATGGCCAATTCAGTGAGGGATACAAACCTGGGAGGCAATTTGAAAACTTTGTAAAAATGGCACACAACCATGCGCGCAAGTTTGGCTATGGGCGACGACGTCAAAAACTCCGCAATCGAGGCCTCAAATTCAAAAACTTTCTCGACACAATTGATTCTATGGCCAATTCTGTGGGAAATGCAAACCCGGGAGGCAATCTGAAAACTTTGTAAAAACGGCACACAAACATGCGCGCAAGTTTGGCTATGAGCGACGACGTCAAAAACTCTACACCTGATGCTTCAAATTCAAAATCCGTCTCGACAAAATTGATTATATTGCCAATTCAGTGGGAGATGCAAACCCGCAAGTCAATCTGAAAACTTTGTAAAAACAGCGCACAAACATGCGCACAATTTGGCTATGGGCGACGACGTCAAAAACACCGCACCCGAGGCCCCAAATTCAAAAACCGTTTCGACACTATTGATTCTATGGCCAATTCAGTGAGGGATACAAACCTGGGAGGCAATTTGAAAACTTTGTAAAAATGGCACACAACCATGCGTGCAAGTTTGGCTGTGGGCGACGACGTCAAAAACTCCGCAACCGAGGCCTCAAATTCAAAAACTTTCTCGACACAATTGATTATATGGCCAATTCTGTGGGAAATGCAAACCCAGGAGGCAATCTGAAAACTTTGTAAAAACGGCACACAAACATGCGCACAAGTTTGGCTATGAGCGACGACGTCAAAAACTCCGCACCCGAGGTCTCAAATTCAAAAACCGTCTCGACACAATTGATTCTATGGCCAATTCAGCGAAGTATGCAAACCTGGGATGCAATCTAAAAACTCTGTACCCGATGCATCTAATTCCAAATTCGTCTCGACAAATTTGATTCTATGGCCAATTCAGTGGGGAATGCAAATCCGATAGGCAATCTGAATACTTTGTAAAAACGGCGCACAAGCATGCGCGCATTTTGGCTATGGGCGACGACGTCTAAAACTCCGCACCCGAGGCCCCAAATTCAAAAACCGTCTCGACACAATTGATTCTATGGCCAATTCAGTGTGGGATGCAAACCTGGGAGGCAATCTGAAAACTTTGTAAAAACGGCACGAAACCATGCGCGCAAGTTTGGCTATGGGCGACGACGTCAAAAACTCCGCACCCGAGGCCCCAAATTCAAAAACCGTTTCGACACAATAGATTCTATGGCCAATTCAGTGAGGGATACAAACCTGGGAGGTAATTTGAAAACTTTGTAAAAATGGCACACAACCATGCGCGCAAGTTTGGCTATGGGCGACGACGTCAAAAACTCCGCAACCGAGGCCTCAAATTCAAAAACTTTCTCGACACAATTGATTCTATGGCCAATTCTGTGGGAAATGCAAACCCGGGAGGCAATCTGAAAACTTTGTAAAAACGGCACACAAACATGCGCGCAAGTTTGGCTATGAGCGACGACGTCAAAAACTCCGCACCCGAGGTCTCAAATTCAAAAACCGTCTCGACACAATTGATTCTATGGCCAATTCAGCGAAGTATGCAAACCTGGGATGCAATCTGAAAACTCTGTACCCGATGCATCAAATTCAAAATTCGTCTCGACAAATTTGATTCTATGCCCAATTTAGTGGGGAATGCAAATCCGGGAGGCAATCTGAATACTTTGTAAAAACGGCGCACAAGCATGCGCGCAATTGGGCTATGGGCGACGACGTCTAAAACTCCGCACCCGAGGTCCCAAATTCAAAAACCGTCTCGACACAATTGATTCTATGGCCAATTCAGTGTGGGATGCAAACCTGGGAGGCAATCTGAAAACTTTGTAAAAACGGTACGAAACCATGCGCGCAAGTTTGGCTATGGGCGACGACGTTAAAAACTCCGCACTCGATGCCTCAAATTCAAAATCCGTCTTGACAAAATTGATTCTATGGCCAATTCAGTGGGAAATGCAAACCCGAGAGGCAATCTGAAAACTTTGTAAAAATGGCGCACAATCATGCCTGCAATTTGGCTATGGACCTCGTAAAAAACACTGCACCCGAGGCCTCAAATTCAAAAACAGTCTCGACACAATTGATTCTATGGCCAATTCAGTGAGGGATGCAAACCTGGGAGACAATCTGAAAACTTTGTAAAAACGGCACACAACCATGCGCGCAAGTTTGGCAATGGGCGACGACGTAAAAAACTCCGCACCCGAGGCCCCAAATTCAAAAACCGTTTCGACACAATTGATTCTATGGCCAATTCAGTGAGGGATACAAACCTGGGAGGCAATTTGAAAACTTTGTAAAAATGGCACACAACCATGCGCGCAAGTTTGGCTATGGGCGACGACGTCAAAAACTCCGCAATCGAGGCCTCAAATTCAAAAACTTTCTCGACACAATTGATTCTATGGCCAATTCTGTGGGAAATGCAAACCCGGGAGGCAATCTGAAAACTTTGTAAAAACGGCACACAAACATGCGCGCAAGTTTGGCTATGAGCGACGACGTCAAAAACTCTACACCTGATGCTTCAAATTCAAAATCCGTCTCGACAAAATTGATTATATTGCCAATTCAGTGGGAGATGCAAACCCGCAAGTCAATCTGAAAACTTTGTAAAAACAGCGCACAAACATGCGCACAATTTGGCTATGGGCGACGACGTCAAAAACACCGCACCCGAGGCCCCAAATTCAAAAACCGTTTCGACACTATTGATTCTATGGCCAATTCAGTGAGGGATACAAACCTGGGAGGCAATTTGAAAACTTTGTAAAAATGGCACACAACCATGCGTGCAAGTTTGGCTGTGGGCGACGACGTCAAAAACTCCGCAACCGAGGCCTCAAATTCAAAAACTTTCTCGACACAATTGATTATATGGCCAATTCTGTGGGAAATGCAAACCCAGGAGGCAATCTGAAAACTTTGTAAAAACGGCACACAAACATGCGCACAAGTTTGGCTATGAGCGACGACGTCAAAAACTCCGCACCCGAGGTCTCAAATTCAAAAACCGTCTCGACACAATTGATTCTATGGCCAATTCAGCGAAGTATGCAAACCTGGGATGCAATCTAAAAACTCTGTACCCGATGCATCTAATTCCAAATTCGTCTCGACAAATTTGATTCTATGGCCAATTCAGTGGGGAATGCAAATCCGATAGGCAATCTGAATACTTTGTAAAAACGGCGCACAAGCATGCGCGCATTTTGGCTATGGGCGACGACGTCTAAAACTCCGCACCCGAGGCCCCAAATTCAAAAACCGTCTCGACACAATTGATTCTATGGCCAATTCAGTGTGGGATGCAAACCTGGGAGGCAATCTGAAAACTTTGTAAAAACGGCACGAAACCATGCGCGCAAGTTTGGCTATGGGCGACGACGTTAAAAACTCCGCACCCGATGCCTCAAATTCAAAATCCGTCTTGACAAAATTGATTTTATGGCCAATTCAGTGGGTAATGCAAACCCGGGATGCAATCTGAAAACTTTGTAAAAATGGCGCACAAGCATGCCTGCAATTTGGCTATGGACCTCGTAAAAAAAACTGCACCCGAGGCCTCAAATTCAAAAACCGTCTCGACACAATTTATTCTATGGCCAATTCAGTGAGGGATGCAAACCTGGGAGACAATCTGAAAACTTTGTAAAAACGGCACACAACCATGCGCGCAAGTTTGGCTATGGGCGACGACGTCAAAAACTCCGCAACCGAGGCCTCAAATTCAAAAACTTTCTCGACACAATTGATTCTATGGCCAATTCTGTGGGAGGTACAAACCCGGGAGGTAATCTGAAAACTTTGTAAAAACGGCACACAAACATGTGCGCAAGTTTGGCTATGAGCGACGACGTCAAAAACTCCGCACCCGAGGTCTCAAATTCAAAAACCGTCTCGACACAATTGATTCTATGGCCAATTCAGCGAAGTATGCAAACCTGGGATGCAATCTGAAAACTCAGTACCCGATGCATCAAATTCAAAATTCGTCTCGACAAATTTGATTCTATGGCCAATTCAGTGGGGAATGCAAATCCGGGAGGCAATCTGAATACTTTGTAAAAAAGGCGCACAAGCATGCGCGTAATTTGGCTATGGGCGACGACGTCTAAAACTCCGCACCCGAGGCCCCAAATTCAAAAACCGTCTCGACACAATTGATTTTATGGCCAATTCAGTGTGGGATGCAAACCTGGGAGGCAATCTAAAAAATTTGTAAAAACGACACGAAACCATGCGCGCAAGTTTGGCTATGGGCGACGACGTTAAAAACTCCGCACCCGATGCCTCAAATTCAAAATCCGTCTTGACAAAATTGATTCTATGGCCAATTCAGTGGGAAATGCAAACCCGGGAGGCAATCTGAAAACTTTGTAAAAATGGCGCACAAGAATGCCTGCAATTTGGCTATGGACCTCGTAAAAAACACTGCACCCGAGGCCTCAAATTCAAAAACCGTCTCGACACAATTTATTCTATGACCAATTCAGTGAGGGATGCAAACCTGGGAGACAATCTGAAAACTTTGTAAAAACGGCACACAACCATGCGCGCAAGTTTGGCTATGGGCGACGACGTCAAAAACTCGGCACCCGAGGCCTCAAATTCAAAAAATTTCTCGACACAATTGATTATATGGCCAATTCTGTGGGAAATGCAAACCCAGGAGGCAATCTGAAAACTTTGTAAAAACGGCACACAAACATGCGCGCAAGTTTGGCTATGAGCGACGACGTCAAAAACTCCGCACCCGAGGTCTCAAATTCAAAAACCGTCTCGACACAATTGATTCTATGGCCAATTCAGCGAAGTATGCAAACCTGGGATGCAATCTAAAAACTCTGTACCCGATGCATCTAATTCCAAATTCGTCTCGACAAATTTGATTCTATGGCCAATTCAGTGGGGAATGCAAATCCGGGAGGCAATCTGAATACTTTGTAAAAAAGGCGCACAAGCATGCGCGTAATTTGGCTATGGGCGACGACGTCTAAAACTCCGCACCCGAGGCCCCAAATTCAAAAACCGTCTCGACACAATTGATTCTATGGCCAATTCAGTGTGGGATGCAAACCTGGGAGGCAATCTGAAAAATTTGTAAAAACGACACGAAACCATGCGCGCAAGTTTGGCTATGGGCGACGACGTTAAAAACTCCGCACCCGATGCCTCAAATTCAAAATCCGTCTTGACAAAATTGATTCTATGGCCAATTCAGTGGGAAATGCAAACCCGGGATGCAATCTGAAAACTTTGTAAAAATGGCGCACAAGCATGCCTGCAATTTGGCTATGGACCTCGTAAAAAAAACTGCACCCGAGGCCTCAAATTCAAAAACCGTCTCGACACAATTTATTCTATGACCAATTCAGTGAGGGATGCAAACCTGGGAGACAATCTGAAAACTTTGTAAAAACGGCACACAACCATGCGCGCAAGTTTGGCTATGGGCGACGACGTCAAAAACTCCGCAACCGAGGCCTCAAATTCAAAAACTTTCTCGACACAATTGATTCTATGGCCAATTCTGTGGGAGGTACAAACCCGGGAGGCAATCTGAAAACTTTGTAAAAACGGCACACAAACATGTGCGCAAGTTTGGCTATGAGCGACGACGTCAAAAACTCCGCACCCGAGGTCTCAAATTCAAAAACCGTCTCGACACAATTGATTCTATGGCCAATTCAGCGAAGTATGCAAACCTGGGATGCAATCTGACAACTCAGTACCCGATGCATCAAATTCAAAATTCGTCTCGACAAATTTGATTCTATGGCCAATTCAGTGGGGAATGCAAATCCGGGAGGCAATCTGAATACTTTGTAAAAAAGGCGCACAAGCATGCGCGTAATTTGGCTATGGGCGACGACGTCTAAAACTCCGCACCCGAGGCCCCAAATTCAAAAACCGTCTCGACACAATTGATTCTATGGCCAATTCAGTGTGGGATGCAAACCTGGGAGGCAATCTGAAAAATTTGTAAAAACGACACGAAACCATGCGCGCAAGTTTGGCTATGGGCGACGACGTTAAAAACTCCGCACCCGATGCCTCAAATTCAAAATCCGTCTTGACAAAATTGATTCTATGGCCAATTCAGTGGGAAATGCAAACCCGGGAGGCAATCTGAAAACTTTGTAAAAATGGCGCACAAGCATGCCTGCAATTTGGCTATGGACCTCGTAAAAAACACTGCACCCGAGGCCTCAAATTCAAAAACCGTCTCGACACAATTTATTCTATGACCAATTCAGTGAGGGATGCAAACCTGGGAGACAATCTGAAAACTTTGTAAAAACGGCACACAACCATGCGCGCAAGTTTGGCTATGGGCGACGACGTCAAAAACTCCGCACCCGAGGCCTCAAATTCAAAAACTTTCTCGACACAATTGATTCTATGACCATTTCAATGGGTAATGCAAACCCGGGAGGCAATCTGAAAACTTTGTAAAATCGGCGCACAAGCATGCGCGCAATTTGGCTTTGGGCGACGACGTCAAAAACTCCGCACCCGAGGCCTCAAATTCAAAAATCGTCTCGACAAAATTGATTCTATGGCCAATTCAGTGAGGGATGCAAACCTGGGAGGCAATCTGAAAACTTTGTAAAAACGGCACACAACCATGTGCGCAAGTTTGGCTATGGGCGACGACGTCAAAAACTCCGCATCCGTGGCCTCAAATTCATAAACTTTCTCGACACAATTGATTTTATGGCCAATTCAGTGGGAAATGCAAACCCGGGAGGCAATCTGAAAACTTTGTAAAAACGGCGCACAAGCATGCGCGCAATTTGGCTATGGGCGATGACGTCAAAAACTCCGCACCCGAGGCCTCAAATTCAAAATCCGTCTTGACAAAATTGATTCTATGGCCAATTCAGTGGGAGATGCAAACCCGGGAGGCAATCTGAAAACTTTGTAAAAATGGCGCACAAGCATGCCCGTAATTTGGCTATGGACCTCGAAAAAAACACTGCACCCGAGGCCTCAAATTCAAAAACCGTCTCGACACAATTGATTCTATGGCCAATTCAGTGAGGGATGCAAACCTGGGAGACAATCTGAAAACTTTGTAAAAACGGCACACAACCATGCGCGCAAGTTTGGCTATGGGCGACGACGTCAAAAACTCCGCACCCAAGGCCTCAAATTAAAAAACTTTCTCGACACAATTAATTCTATGGCCAATTCAGCTGGAGATGCAAACCCGGGAGGGAATCTGAAAACTTTGTAAAAACGGCGCACAAACGTGCGCGCAATTTGGCTATGGGCGACAACGTTAAAAACTCCGCACCCGAGGCCTCAAATTCAAAAACCGTCTCGACACAATTGATTATATGGCCAATTCAGTGAGGGATGCAAACTTGGGAGGCAATCTGAAAACTTTGTAAAAACGGCACACAACCAAGCGCGCAAGTTTGGCTATGCGCTAGGATGTCAAAAAATCCGTACCCGATGCATAAAATTCAAAATTCGTCTCGACAAATTTGATTCTATGGCCAATTCAGTGGAGAATGCAAATTCGGGAGGCAATCTGAATACTTTGTAAAAACGGCGCACAAACATTCGCGCAATTTGGCTATGGGCGACGACATCTAAAACTCCGCACCCGAGGCCCCAAATTCAAACACCGTCTCGACACAATAGATTCTATGGCCAATTCAGTGTGGGATGCAAACCTGGGAGGCAATCTGAAAACTTTGTAAAAACGGCACACAACCATGTGCGCAAGTTTGGCTATGGGTGACGATGTCAAAAACTCCGCACCCGAGGCCTCAAATTCAAAAAGCGTCTCGACACAATTGATTCTATGGCCAATTCAGTGAGGTATGCAAACCTGGGAGGCAATCTGAAAACTTTGTAAAAACGGCACACAACCATGCGCATAATTTTGGCTATGGGCGACGACGTCAAAAACTCTGCACCCGAGACCTCAAATTCAAAATCCGTCTTGACAAAATTGATTCTATAGCCAATTGAGTGGGAAATGCGAACCCGTGAGGCAATCTGAAAACTTTGTAAAAATGGCGCACAAGCATGCCTGCAATTTGGCTATGGACCTCGTAAAAAACACTGTACCCGAGGCCTCAAATTCAAAAACCGTCTCGACACAATTGATTCTATGGCCAATTTAGTGAGGGATGCAAACCTGGGAGGCAATCTGAAAACTTTGTAAAAACGGCACACAACCATGCGCGCAAGTTTGGCTATGGGCGACGACGTCAAAAACTCCGCACCCGAGGCCTCAAATTCAAAAACTTTCTCGACACAATTGATTCTATGGCCAATTCAGTGGGAAATGCAAACCCGGGAGGCAATATGAAAACTTTGTAAAAACGGCGCACAAGCATACGCGCAATTTGGCTTTGGGCGACGACGTCAAAAACTCCGCACCCGAGGCCTTAAATTCAAAAACTGTCTCGACACAATTGATTCTATGGCCAATTCAGTGGGGGATGCAAACCTGGGAGGCAATCTGAAAACTTTGTAAAAACGGCACACAACCATGTGCGCAAGTTTGGCTATGGGCGACGACGTCAAAAACTCCGCACCCGAGGCCTCAAATTCAAAAACCGTCTCGACACAATTGATTATATGGCCAATTCAGTGAGGTATACAAATCTGGGAGGCAATCTGAAAACTTTGTAAAAATGGCACACAACCATGCGCGCAAGTTTGGCTATGCGCTACGACGTCAAAAACTCCGCACCCGATGCGTCAAATTCAAAATCTGTCTCGACAAAATTGACTCTATTGCCAATTCAGTGCGAGATGCAAACCCGCGAGGCAATCTGAAAACTTTGTAAAAACGGCGCACAAACATGCGCGCAATTTGGTTATGGGCGACGACGTCAAAAACACCGCACCCGAGGCCCCAAATTCAAAAACCGTTTCGACACAATTGATTCTATGGCCAATTCAGTGAGGGATATAAACCTGGGAGGCAATTTGAAAACTTTGTAAAAATGGCACACAACCATGCGTGCAAGTTTGGCTATGGGCGACGACGTCAAAAACTCCGCAACCGAGGCCTCAAATTCAAAAACTTTCTCGACACAATTGATTATATGGCCAATTCTGTGGGAAATGCAAACCCAGGAGGCAATCTGAAAACTTTGTAAAAACGGCACACAAACATGCGCGCAAGTTTGGCTATGAGCGACGACGTTAAAAACTCCGCACCCGAGGTCTCAAATTCAAAAACCGTCTCGACACAATTGATTCTATGGCCAATTCAGCGAAGTATGCAAACCTGGGATGCAATCTAAAAACTCTGTACCCGATGCATCTAATTCCAAATTCGTCTCGACAAATTTGATTTTATGGCCAATTCAGTGGGGAATGCAAATCCGATAGGCAATCTGAATACTTTGTAAAAACGGCGCACAAGCATGCGCGCAATTTGGCTATGGGCGACGACGTCTAAAACTCCGCACCCGAGGCCCCAAATTCAAAAACCGTCTCGACACAATTGATTCTATGGCCAATTCAGTGTGGGATGCAAACCTGGGAGGCAATCTGAAAACTTTGTAAAAACGGCACGAAACCATGCGCGCAAGTTTGGCTATGGGCGACGACGTTAAAAACTCCGCACCCGATGCCTCAAATTCAAAATCCGTCTTGACAAAATTGATTTTATGGCCAATTCAGTGGGAAATGCAAACCCGGGATGCAATCTGAAAACTTTGTAAAAATGGCGCACAAGCATGCCTGCAATTTGGCTATGGACCTCGTAAAAAACACTGCACCCGAGGCCTCAAATTCAAAAACCGTCTCGACACAATTTATTCTATGGCCAATTCAGTGAGGGATGCAAACCTGGGAGACAATCTGAAAACTTTGTAAAAACGGCACACAACCATGCGCGCAAGTTTGGCTATGGGCGACGACGTCAAAAACTCTGCAACCGAGGCCTCAAATTCAAAAACTTTCTCGACACAATTGATTCTATGGCCAATTCTGTGGGAAGTGCAAACCCGGGAGGCAATCTGAAAACTTTGTAAAAACGGCACACAAACATGTGCGCAAGTTTGGCTATGAGCGACGACGTCAAAAACTCCGCACCCGAGGTCTCAAATTCAAAAACCGTCTCGACACAATTGATTCTATGGCCAATTCAGCGAAGTATGCAAACCTGGGATGCAATCTGAAAACTCTGTACCCGATGCATCAAATTCAAAATTCGTCTAGACAAATTTGATTCTATGGCCAATTCAGTGGGGAATGCAAATCCGGGAGGCAATCTGAATACTTTGTAATAAAGGCGCACAAGCATGCGCGTAATTTGGCTATGGGCGACGACGTCTAAAACTCCGCACCCGAGGCCCCAAATTCAAAAACCGTCTCGACACAATTGATTCTATGGCCAATTCAGTGTGGGATGCAAACCTGGGAGGCAATCTGAAAACTTTGTAAAAACGGCACGAAACCATGCGCGCAAGTTTGGCTATGGGCGACGACGTTAAAAACTCCGCACCCGATGCCTCAAATTCAAAATCCGTCTTGACAAGATTGATTCTATGGCCAATTCAGTGGGAAATGCAAACCCGGGAGGCAATCTGAACACTTTGTAAAAATGGCGCACAAGCATGCCTGCAATTTGGCTATGGACCTCGTAAAAAACACTGCACCCGAGGCCTCAAATTCAAAAACCGTCTCGACACAATTTATTCTATGACCAATTCAGTGAGGGATGCAAACCTGGGAGACAATCTGAAAACTTTGTAAAAATGGCACACAACCATGCGCGCAAGTTTGGCTATGGGCGACGACGTCAAAAACTCCGCACCCGAGGCCTCAAATTCAAAAACTTTCTCGACACAATTGATTCTATGGCCAATTCAATGGGTAATGCAAACCCGGGAGGCAATCTGAAAACTTTGTAAAATCGGCGCACAAGCATGCGCGCAATTTGGCCTTGGGCGACGACGTCAAAAACTCCGCACCCGAGGCCTCAAATTCAAAAATCGTCTCGACAAAATTGATTCTATGGCCAATTCAGTGAGGGATGCAAACCTGGGAGGCAATCTGAAAACTTTGTAAAAACGGCACACAACCATGTGCGCAAGTTTGGCTATGGGCGACGACGTCAAAAACTCCGCATCCGTGGCCTCAAATTCATAAACTTTCTCGACACAATTGATTTTATGGCCAATTCAGTGGGAAATGCAAACCCGGGAGGCAATCTGAAAACTTTGTAAAAACGGCGCACAAGCATGCGCGCAATTTGGCTTTGGGCGACGACGTCAAAAACTCCGCACCCGAGGCCTCAAATTCAAAAACCGTCTCGACACAATTGATTTTATGGCCAATTCAGTGAGGGATGCAAACCTGGGAGACAATCTGAAAACTTTGTAAAAACGGCACACAACCATGCGCGCAAGTTTGGCTATGGGCGACGACGTCAAAAACTCCGCACCCAAGGCCTCAAATTAAAAAACTTTCTCAACACAATTGATTCTATGGCCAATTCAGCTGGAGATGCAAACCCGGGAGGAAATCTGAAAACTTTGTAAAAACGGCGCACAAACGTGCGCGCAATTTGGCTATGGGCGACAACGTTAAAAACTCCGCACCCGAGGCCTCAAATTCAAAAACCGTCTCGACACAATTGATTATATGGCCAATTCAGTGAGGGATGCAAACTTGGGAGGCAATCTGAAAACTTTGTAAAGAGGGCACACAACCAAGCGCGCAAGTTTGGCTATGCGCTAGGATGTCAAAAAATCCGTACCCGATGCATCAAATTCAAAATTCGTCTCGACATATTTGATTCTATGGCCAAATCAGTGGAGAATGCAAATTCGGGAGGCAATCTGAATACTTTGTAAAAACGGCGCACAAACATTCGCGCAATTTGGCTATGGGCGACGACGTCTAAAACTCCGCACCCGAGGCCCCAAATTCAAAAACCGTCTCGACACAATTGATTCTATGGCCAATTCAGTGTGGGATGCAAACCTGGGAGGCAATCTGAAAACTTTGTAAAAACGGCACACAACCATGTGCGCAAGTTTGGCTATGGGTGACGATGTCAAAAACTCCGCACCTGAGGCCTCAAATTCAAAAAGCGTCTCGACACAATTGATTCTATGGCCAATTCAGTGAGGTATGCAAACCTTGGAGGCAACCTGAAAACTTTGTAAAAACGGCACACAACCATGCGCGCAAGTTTGGCTATGGGCGACGACGTCAAAAACTCTGCACCCGAGACCTCAAATTCAAAATCCGTCTTGACAAAATTGATTCTATATCCAATTGAGTGGGAAATGCGAACCCGTGAGGCAATCTGAAAACTTTGTAAAAATAGCGCACAAGCATGCCTGCAATTTGGCTATGGACCTCGTAAAAAACACTGTACCCGAGGCCTCAAATTCAAAAACCGTCTCGACACAATTGATTCTATGGCCAATTTAGTGAGGGATGCAAACCTAGGAGGCAATCTGAAAACTTTGTAAAAACGGCACACAACCATGCGCGCAAGTTTGGCTATGGGCGACGACGTCAAAAACTCCGCACCCGAGGCCTCAAATTCAAAAACTTTCTCGACACAATTGATTCTATGGCCAATTCAGTGGGAGATGCAAACCCGGGAGGCAATATGAAAACTTTGTAAAAACGGCGCACAAGCATGCGCGCAATTTGGCTTTGGGCGACGACGTCAAAAACTCCGCACCCGAGGCCTTAAATTCAAAAACTGTCTCGACACAATTGATTCTATGGCCAATTCAGTGGGGAATGCAAACCTGGGAGGCAATCTGAAAACTTTGTAAAAACGGCGCACAAGCATGCGCGCAATTTGGCTTTGGGCGACGACGTCAAAAACTCCGCACCCGAGGCCTCAAATTCAAAAACCGTCTCGACACAATTGATTTTATGGCCAATTCAGTGAGGGATGCAAACCTGGGAGACAATCTGAAAACTTTGTAAAAACGGCACACAACCATGCGCGCAAGTTTGGCTATGGGCGACGACGTCAAAAACTCCGCACCCAAGGCCTCAAATTAAAAAACTTTCTCAACACAATTGATTCTATGGCCAATTCAGCTGGAGATGCAAACCCGGGAGGAAATCTGAAAACTTTGTAAAAACGGCGCACAAACGTGCGCGCAATTTGGCTATGGGCGACAACGTTAAAAACTCCGCACCCGAGGCCTCAAATTCAAAAACCGTCTCGACACAATTGATTATATGGCCAATTCAGTGAGGGATGCAAACTTGGGAGGCAATCTGAAAACTTTGTAAAGAGGGCACACAACCAAGCGCGCAAGTTTGGCTATGCGCTAGGATGTCAAAAAATCCGTACCCGATGCATCAAATTCAAAATTCGTCTCGACATATTTGATTCTATGGCCAAATCAGTGGAGAATGCAAATTCGGGAGGCAATCTGAATACTTTGTAAAAACGGCGCACAAACATTCGCGCAATTTGGCTATGGGCGACGACGTCTAAAACTCCGCACCCGAGGCCCCAAATTCAAAAACCGTCTCGACACAATTGATTCTATGGCCAATTCAGTGTGGGATGCAAACCTGGGAGGCAATCTGAAAACTTTGTAAAAACGGCACACAACCATGTGCGCAAGTTTGGCTATGGGTGACGATGTCAAAAACTCCGCACCTGAGGCCTCAAATTCAAAAAGCGTCTCGACACAATTGATTCTATGGCCAATTCAGTGAGGTATGCAAACCTTGGAGGCAACCTGAAAACTTTGTAAAAACGGCACACAACCATGCGCGCAAGTTTGGCTATGGGCGACGACGTCAAAAACTCTGCACCCGAGACCTCAAATTCAAAATCCGTCTTGACAAAATTGATTCTATATCCAATTGAGTGGGAAATGCGAACCCGTGAGGCAATCTGAAAACTTTGTAAAAATAGCGCACAAGCATGCCTGCAATTTGGCTATGGACCTCGTAAAAAACACTGTACCCGAGGCCTCAAATTCAAAAACCGTCTCGACACAATTGATTCTATGGCCAATTTAGTGAGGGATGCAAACCTAGGAGGCAATCTGAAAACTTTGTAAAAACGGCACACAACCATGCGCGCAAGTTTGGCTATGGGCGACGACGTCAAAAACTCCGCACCCGAGGCCTCAAATTCAAAAACTTTCTCGACACAATTGATTCTATGGCCAATTCAGTGGGAGATGCAAACCCGGGAGGCAATATGAAAACTTTGTAAAAACGGCGCACAAGCATGCGCGCAATTTGGCTTTGGGCGACGACGTCAAAAACTCCGCACCCGAGGCCTTAAATTCAAAAACTGTCTCGACACAATTGATTCTATGGCCAATTCAGTGGGGAATGCAAACCTGGGAGGCAATCTGAAAACTTTGTAAAAACGGCACACAACCATGTGCGCAAGTTTGGCTATGGGCGACGACGTCAAAAACTCCGCACCCGAGGCCTCAAATTCAAAAACCGTCTCGACACAATTGATTATATGGCCAATTCAGTGAGGTATACAAATCTGGGAGGCAATCTGAAAACTTTGTAAAAATGGCACACAACCATGCGCGCAAGTGTGGCTATGCGCTACGACGTCAAAAACTCCGCACCCGATGCGTCAAATTCAAAATCTGTCTCGACAAAATTGACTCTATTGCCAATTTAGTGCGAGATGCAAACCCGCGAGGCAATCTGAAAACTTTGTAAAAACGGCGCACAAACATGCGCGCAATTTGGTTATGGGCGACGACGTCAAAAACTCCGCAACCGAGGCCTCAAATTCAAAAACTTTCTCGACACAATTGATTCTATGGCCAATTCTGTGGGAAGTGCAAACCCGGGAGGCAATCTGAAAACTTTGTAAAAACGGCACACAAACATGTGCGCAAGTTTGGCTATGAGCGACGACGTCAAAAACTCCGCACCCGAGGTCTCAAATTCAAAAACCGTCTCGACACAATTGATTCTATGGCCAATTCAGCGAAGTATGCAAACCTGGGATGCAATCTGAAAACTCTGTACCCGATGCATCAAATTCAAAATTCGTCTAGACAAATTTGATTCTATGGCCAATTCAGTGGGGAATGCAAATCCGGGAGGCAATCTGAATACTTTGTAAAAAAGGCGCACAAGCATGCGCGTAATTTGGCTATGGGCGACGACGTCTAAAACTCCGCACCCGAGGCCGCAAATTCAAAAACCGTCTCGACACAATTGATTCTATGGCCAATTCAGTGTGGGATGCAAACCTGGGAGGCAATCTGAAAACTTTGTAAAAACGGCACGAAACCATGCGCGCAAGTTTGGCTATGGGCGACGACGTTAAAAACTCCGCACCCGATGCCTCAAATTCAAAATCCGTCTTGACAAAATTGATTCTATGGCCAATTCAGTGGGAAATGCAAACCCGGGAGGCAATCTGAAAACTTTGTAAAAATGGCGCACAAGCATGCCTGCAATTTGGCTATGGACCTCGTAAAAAACACTGCACCCGAGGCCTCAAATTCAAAAACCGTCTCGCCACAATTTATTCTATGACCAATTCAGTGAGGGATGCAAACCTGGGAGACAATCTGAAAACTTTGTAAAAACGGCACACAACCATGCGCGCAAGTTTGGCTATGGGCGACGACGTCAAAAACTCCGCACTCGAGGCCTCAAATTCAAAAACTTTCTCGACACAATTGATTCTATGGCCAATTCAATGGGTAATGCAAACCCGGGAGGCAATCTGAAAACTTTGTAAAATCGGCGCACAAGCATGCGCGCAATTTGGCTTTGGGCGACGACGTCAAAAACTCCGCACCCGAGGCCTCAAATTCAAAAATCGTCTCGACAAAATTGATTCTATGGCCAATTCAGTGAGGGATGCAAACCTGGGAGGCAATCTGAATACTTTGTAAAAACGGCACACAACCATGTGCGCAAGTTTGGCTATGGGCGACGACGTCAAAAACTCCGCATCCGTGGCCTCAAATTCATAAACTTTCTCGACACAATTGATTTTATGGCCAATTCAGTGGGAAATGCAAACCCGGGAGGCAATCTGAAAACTTTGTAAAAACGGCGCACAAGCATGCGCGCAATTTGGCTTTGGGCGACGACGTCAAAAACTCCGCACCCGAGGCCTCAAATTCAAAAACCGTCTCGACACAATTGATTCTATGGCCAATTCAGTGAGGGATGCAAACCTGGGAGACAATCTGAAAACTTTGTAAAAACGGCACACAACCATGCGCGCAAGTTTGGCTATGGGCGACGACGTCAAAAACTCCGCACCCAAGGCCTCAAATTAAAAAACTTTCTCGACACAATTGATTCTATGGCCAATTCAGCTGGAGATGCAAACCCGGGAGGCAATCTGAAAACTTTGTAAAAACGGCGCACAAACGTGCGCGCAATTTGGCTATGGGCGACAACGTTAAAAACTCCGCACCCGAGGCCTCAAATTCAAAAACCGTCTCGACACAATTGATTATATGGCCAATTTAGTGAGGGATGCAAACTTGGGAGGCAATCTGAAAACTTTGTAAAAAGGGCACACAACCAAGCGCGCAAGTTTGGCTATGCGCTAGGATGTCAAAAAATCCGTACCCGATGCATCAAATTCAAAATTCGTCTCGACAAATTTGATTCTATGGCCAATTCAGTGGAGAATGCAAATTCGGGAGGCAATCTAAATACTTTGTAAAAACGGCGCACAAACATTCGCGCAATTTGGCTATGGGCGATGACGTCTAAAACTCCGCACCCGAGGCCCCAAATTCAAAAACCGTCTCGACACAATTGATTCTATGGCCAATTCAGTGTGGGATGCAAACCTGGGAGGCAATCTGAAAACTTTGTAAAAACGGCACACAACCATGTGCGCAAGTTTGGCTATGGGTGACGATGTCAAAAACTCCGCACCCGAGGCCTCAAATTCAAAAAGCGTCTCGACACAATTGATTCTATGGCCAATTCAGTGAGGTATGCAAACCTGGGAGGCAACCTGAAAACTTTGTAAAAACGGCACACAACCATGCGCGCAAGTTTGGCTATGGGCGACGACGTCAAAAACTCTGCACCCGAGACCTCAAATTCAAAATCCGTCTTGACAAAATTGATTCTATAGCCAATTGAGTGGGAAATGCGAACCCGTGAGGCAATCTGAAAACTTTGTAAAAATGGCGCACAAGCATGCCTGCAATTTGGCTATGGACCTCGTAAAAAACACTGTACCCGAGGCCTCAAATTCAAAAACCGTCTCGACACAATTGATTCTATGGCCAATTTAGTGAGGGATGCAAACCTGGGAGGCAATCTGAAAACTTTGTAAAAACGGCACACAACCATGCGCGCAAGTTTGGCTATGGGCGACGACGTCAAAAACTCCGCACCCGAGGCCTCAAATTCAAAAACTTTCTCGACACAATTGATTCTATGGCCAATTCAGTGGGAAATGCAAACCCGGGAGGCAATATGAAAACTTTGTAAAAACGGCGCACAAGCATGCGCGCAATTTGGCTTTGGGCGACGACGTCAAAAACTCCGCACCCGAGGCCTTAAATTCAAAAACTGTCTCGACACAATTGATTCTATGGCCAATTCAGTGGGGGATGCAAACCTGGGAGGCAATCTGAAAACTTTGTAAAAACGGCACACAACCATGTGCGCAAGTTTGGCTATGGGCGACGACGTCAAAAACTCCGCACCCGAGGCCTCAAATTCAAAAACCGTCTCGACACAATTGATTATATGGCCAATTCAGTGAGGTATACAAATCTGGGAGGCAATCTGAAAACTTTGTAAAAATGGCACACAACCATGCGCGCAAGTTTGGCTATGCGCTACGACGTTAAAAACTCCGCACCCGATGCGTCAAATTCAAAATCTGTCTCGACAAAATTGACTCTATTGCCAATTCAGTGCGAGATGCAAACCCGCGAGGCAATCTGAAAACTTTGTAAAAACGGCGCACAAACATGCGCGCAATTTGGTTATGGGCGACGACGTCAAAAACACCGCACCCGAGGCCCCAAATTCAAAAACCGTTTCGACACAATTGATTCTATGGCCAATTCAGTGAGGGATATAAACCTGGGAGACAATTTGAAAACTTTGTAAAAATGGCACACAACCATGCGCGCAAGTTTGGCTATGGGCGACGACGTCAAAAACTCCGCAACCGACGCCTCAAATTCAAAAACTTTCTCGACACAATTGATTCTATGGCCAATTCTGTGGGAAATGCAAACCCAGGAGGCAATCTGAAAACTTTGTAAAAACGGCACACAAACATGCGCGCAAGTTTTGCTATGAGCGACGACGTCAAAAACTCCGCACCCGAGGTCTCAAATTCAAAAACTGTCTCGACACAATTGATTCTATGGCCAATTCAGCGAAGTATGCAAACCTGGGAGGCAATCTAAAAACTTTGTAAAAATAGCACACAACCATGCGAGCAAAAAACTCCGGACCCGATGCATCAAATTCAAAATTCGTCTCGACAAATTTGATTCTATGGCCCATTCAGTGGGGAATGCAAATCCGGGAGGCAATCTGAATACTTTGTAAAAACGGCGCACAAGCATGCGCGCAATTTGGCTATATGCGACGATATCTAAAAACTCCGCACCCAAGGCCTCAAATTCAAAAACTTTCTCGACACAATCAATTCTATGGCCAATTCAGCTGGAGATGCAAACCCGGGAGGCAATCTGAAAACTTTGTAAAAACGGCGCACAAACGTGCGCGCAATTTGGCTATGGGCGACAACGTCAAAAACTCCGCACCCGAGGCCTCAAATTCAAAAACCGTCTCGACGCAATTGATTCTATGGCCAATTCAGTGGGGGATGCAAACCTGGGAGGCAATCTGAAAACTTTGTAAAAACGGCACACAACCATGCGCGCAAGTTTGGTTATGGGCGACGACGTAAAAAATTCCGCACCCAAGGCCTCAAATTCAAAAACTTTCTCGACACAATTAATTCTATGGCCAATTCAGCTGGAGTGCAAACCCGGGAGGCAATCTGAAATCTTTGTAAAAACGGCGCACAAACGTGCGCGCAATTTGGCTATGGGCGACAACGTCAAAAACTCCCCACCCGAGGCCTCAAATTCAAAAACCGTCTCGACGCAATTGATTCTATGGCCAATTCAGTGAGGGATACAAACCTGGGAGGCAATCTGAAAACATTGTAAAAATGGCGCACAAGCATGCCTACAATTTGGCTATGGACCTCGTAATAAACACTGCACCCGAGGCCTCAAATTCAAAATCCGTCTTGACAAAATTGATTCTATAGCCAATTGAGTGGGAAATGCGAACCCGGGAGGCAATCTGAAAACTTTGTAAAAATGGCGCACAAGCATGCCTGCAATTTGGCTATGGACCTCGTAAAAAACACTGTACCCGAGGCCTCAAATTCAAAAACCGTCTCGACACAATTGATTCTATGGCCAATTTAGTGAGGGATGCAAACCTGGGAGGCAATATGAAAACTTTGTAAAAACGGCACACAACCATGCGCGCAAGTTTGGCTATGGGCGACGACGTCAAAAACTTCGCACCCGAGGCCTCAAATTCAAAAACTTTCTCGACACAATTGATTCTATGGCCAATTCAGTGGGAAATGCAAACCCGAGAGGCAATATGAAAACTTTGTAAAAACGGCGCACAAGCATGCGCGCAATTTGGCTTTGGGCGACGACGTTAAAAACTCCGCACCCGAGGCCTTAAATTCAAAATCCGTCTCGACACAATTGATTCTATGGCCAATTCAGTGGGGGATGCAAACCTGGGAGGCAATCTGAAAACTTTGTAAAAACGGCACACAACCATGTGCGCAAGTTTGGCTATGGGCGACGACGTCAAAAACTCCGCACCCGAGGCCTCAAATTCAAAAACCGTCTCGACACAATTGATTCTATGGCCAATTCAGTGAGGTATACAAACCTGGGAGGCAATCTGAAAACTTTGTAAAAATGGCACACAACCATGCGCGCAAGTTTCGCTATGCGCTACGACGTCAAAAACTCCGCACCCGATGCGTCAAATTCAAAATCCGTCTCGACAAAATTGATTCTATTGCCAATTCAGTGCGAGATGCAAACACGCGAGGCAATCTGAAAACTTTGTAAAAACGGCGCACAAACATGCGCGCAATTTGGTTATGGGCGACAACGTCAAAAACACCGCACCTTAGGCCCCAAATTCAAAAACCGTTTCGACACAATTGAATCTATGGCCAATTCAGTGAGGGATATAAACCTGGGAGGCAATTTGAAAACTTTGTAAAAATGGCACCCAACCATGCGCGCAAGTTTGGCTATGGGCGACGACGTCAAAAACTCCGCAACCGAGGCCTCAAATTCAAAAACCTTCTCGACATAATTGATTCTATGGCCAATTCTGTGGGAGATGCAAACCCGGGAGGCAATCTGAAAACTTTGTAAAAACGGCACACAAACATGCGCGCAAGTTTTGCTATGAGAGAAGACGTCAAAAACTCCGCACCCGAGGTCTCAAATTCAAAAACTGTCTCGACACAATTGATTTTATGGCCAATTCAGCGAAGTATGCAAACCTGGGAGGCAATCTGAAAACTTTGTAAAAATATCACACAACCATGCGAGCAAAAAACTCCGGACCCGATGCATCAAATTCAAAATTCGTCTCGACAAATTTGATTCTATGGCCCATTCAGTGGGGAATGCAAATTCGGGAGGCAATCTGAATACTTTGTAAAAACGGCGCACAAGCATGCGCGCAATTTGGCTATATGCGACGATATCTAAAAACTCCGCACCCAAGGCCTCAAATTCAAAAACTTTCTCGACACAATCAATTCTATGGCCAATTCAGCTGGAGATGCAAACCCGGGAGGCAATCTGAAAACTTTGTAAAAACGGCGCACAAACGTGCGCGCAATTTGGCTATGGGCGACAACGTCAAAAACTCCGCACCCGAGGCCTCAAATTCAAAAACCATCTCGACGCAATATATTCTATGGCCAATTCAGTGGGGGATGCAAACCTGGGAGGCAATCTGAAAACTTTGTAAAAACGGCACACAACCATGCGCGCAAGTTTGGTTATGGGCGACGACGTAAAAAATTCCGCACCCAAGGCCTCAAATTCAAAAACTTTCTCGACACAATTAATTCTATGGCCAATTCAGCAGGAGATGCAAACCCGGGAGGCAATCTGAAATCTTTGTAAAAACGGCGCACAAACGTGCGCGCAATTTGGCTATGGGTGACAACGTCAAAAACTCCCCACCCGAGGCCTCAAATTCAAAAACCGTCTCGACGCAATTGATTCTATGGCCAATTCAGTGAGGGATACAAACCTGGGAGGCAATCTGAAAACTTTGTAAAAATGGCGCACAAGCATGCCTACAATTTGGCTATGGACCTCGTAATAAACACTGCACCCGAGGCCTCAAATTCAAAAATCGTCTCGACACAATTGATTCTATGGCCAATTCAGTGAGGGATGCAAACCTGGGAGACAATCTGAAAACTTTGTAAAAACGGCACACAACCATGCGCGCAAGTTTGGCTATGGGCGACGACGTCAAAAACTCCGCACCCAAGTCCTCAAATACAAAAACTTTCTCGACACAATTGATTCTATGGCCAATTCAGCTGGAGATGCAAACCCGGGAGGCAATCTGAAAACTTTGTAAAAACAGCGCACAAACGTGCGCGCAATTTGGCTATGGGCGACAACGTCAAAAACTCCGCATCCGAGACCTCAAATTCAAAAACCGTCTCGACACAATTGATTCTATGGCCAATTTAGTGAGGGATGCAAACCTGGGAGACAATCTGAAAACTTTGTAAAAACGGCACACAACCATGCGCGCAAGTTTGGCTATGGGCGATGACGTCAAAAACTCCGCACCCGAGACCTCAAATTCAAAATCCGTCTTGACAAAATTGATTCTATAGCCAATTGAGTGGGAAATGCGAACCCGGGAGGCAATCTGAAAACTTTGTAAAAATGGCGCACAAGCATGCCTGCAATTTGGCTATGGACCTCGTAAAAAACACTGTACCCGAGGCCTCAAATTCAAAAACCGTCTCGACACAATTGATTCTATGGCCAATTTAGTGAGGGATGCAAACCTGGGAGGCAATCTGAAAACTTTGTAAAAACGGCACACAACCATGCGCGCAAGTTTGGCTATGGGCGACGACGTCAAAAACTTCGCACCCGAGGCCTCAAATTCAAAAACTTTCTCGACACAATTGATTCTATGGCCAATTCAGTGGGAAATGCAAACCCGGGAGGCAATATGAAAACTTTGTAAAAACGGCGCACAAGCATGCGCGCAATTTGGCTTTGGGCGACGACGTCAAAAACTCCGCACCCGAGGCCTTAAATTCAAAAACCGTCTCGACACAATTGATTCTATGGCCAATTCAGTGGGGGATGCAAACCTGGGAGGCAATCTGAAAACTTTGTAAAAACGGCACACAACCATGTGCGGAAGTTTGGCTATGGGCGACGACGTCAAAAACTCCGCACCCGAGGCCTCAAATTCAAAAACCGTCTCGACACAATTGATTCTATGGCCAATTCAGTGAGGTATACAAATCTGGGAGGCAATCTGAAAACTTTGTAAAAATGGCACATAACCATGCGCGCAAGTTTGGCTATGCGCTACGACGTCAAAAACTCCGCACCCGATGCGTCAAATTCAAAATTTGTCTCGACAAAATTGACTCTATTGCCAATTCAGTGCGAGATGCAAACCCGCGAGGCAATCTGAAATCTTTGTAAAAACGGCGCACAAACATGCGCGCAATTTGGTTATGGGCGACGACGTCAAAAACACCGCACCCGAGGCCCCAAATTCAAAAACAGTTTCGACACAATTGATTCTATGGCCAATTCAGTGAGGGATATAAACCTGGAAGGCAATTTGAAAACTTTGTAAAAATGGCACACAACCATGCGCGCAAGTTTGGCTATCGGCGACGACGTCAAAAACTCCGCAACCGAGGCCTCAAATTCAAAAACTTTCTCGACACAATTGATTCTATGGCCAATTCCGTGGGAAATGCAAACCCAGGAGGCAATCTGAAAACTTTGTAAAAACGGCACACAAACATGCGCGCAAGTTTTGCTATGAGCGACGACGTCAAAAACTCCGCACCCGAGGTCTCAAATTCAAAAACTGTCTCGACACAATTGATTCTATGGCCAATTCAGCGAAGTATGCAAACCTGGGAGGCAATCTGAAAACTTTGTAAAAATAGCACACAACCATGCGAGCAAAAAACTCCGGACCCGATGCATCAAATTCAAAATTCGTCTCGACAAATTTGATTCTATGGCCCATTCAGTGGGGAATGCAAATCCGGGAGGCAATCTGAATACTTTGTAAAAACGGCGCACAAGCATGCGCGCAATTTGGCTATATGCGACGATATCTAAAAACTCCGCACCCAAGGCCTCAAATTCAAAAACTTTCTCGACACAATCAATTCTATGGCCAATTCAGCTGGAGATGCAAACCCGGGAGGCAATCTGAAAACTTTGTAAAAACGGCGCATAAACGTGCGCGCAATTTGGCTATGGGCTACAACGTCAAAAACTCCGCACCCGAGGCCTCAAATTCAAAAACCGTCTCGACGCAATTGATTCTATGGCCAATTCAGTGGGGGATGCAAACCTGGGAGGCAATCTGAAAACTTTGTAAAAACGGCACACAACCATGCGCGCAAGTTTGGCTATGGGCGACGACGTAAAAAATTCCGCACCCAAGGCCTCAAATTCAAAAACTTTCTCGACACAATTAATTCTATGGCCAATTCAGCTGGAGATGCAAACCCGGGAGGCAATCTGAAATCTTTGTAAAAACGGCGCACAAGCATGCCTACAATTTGGCTATGGACCTCGTAATAAACACTGCACCCGAGGCCTCAAATTCAAAAACCGTCTCGACACAATTGATTCTATGGCCAATTCAGTGAGGGATGCAAACCTGGGAGACAATCTGAAAACTTTGTAAAAACGGCACACAACCATGCGCGCAAGTTTGGCTATGGGCGACGACGTCAAAAACTCCGCACCCAAGTCCTCAAATACAAAAACTTTCTCGACACATTTGATTCTATGGCCAATTCAGCTGGAGATGCAAACCCGGGAGGCAATCTGACAACTTTGTAAAAACAGCGCACAAACGTGCGCGCAATTTGGCTATGGGCGACAACGTCAAAAACACCGCATCCGAGACCTCAAATTCAAAAACCGTCTCGACACAATTGATTCTATGGCCAATTTAGTGAGGGATGCAAACCTGGGAGACAATCTGAAAACTTTGTAAAAACGGCACACAACCATGTGCGCAAGTTTGGCTATGGGTGACGATGTCAAAAACTCCGCACCCGAGGCCTCAAATTCAAAATCCGTCTCGACACAATTGATTCTATGGCCAATTCAGTGAGGTATGCAAACCTGGGAGGCAATCTGAAAACTTTGTAAAAATGGCACACAACCATGCGCGCAAGTTTGGCTATGCGCTACGACGTCAAAAACTCCGCACCTGATGCGTCAAATTCAAAATCCGTCTCGACAAAATTGATTCTATTGCCAATTCAGTGGGAAATGCAAACCCGCGAGGCAATCTGAAAACTTTGTAAAAACAACGCACAAACATGCGCGCAATTTAGCTTTGGGAGACGACGTCAAAAACTCCGCACCCGAGGCCTCAAATTCAAAAACCGTCTCGACACAATTGATTCTATGGCCAATTTAGTGAGGGATGCAAACCTGGGAGGCAATCTGAAAACTTTGTAAAAACGGCACACAACCATGCGCGCAAATTTGGCTATGGGCGACGACGTCAAAAACTCCGCACCCGAGGCCTCAAATTCAAAAACTTTCTCAACACAATTGATTCTATGGCCAATTCAGTGGGAAATGTAAACCCGGGAGGCAATATGAAAACTTTGTAAAAACGGCGCACAAGCATGCGCGCAATTTGGCTTTGGGCGACGACGTCAAAACCTCCGCACCCGAGGCCTCAAATTCAAAAACCGTCTCGACACAATTGATTTTATGGCCAATTCAGTGGGGGATGCAAACCTGGGAGGCAATCTGAAAACTTTGTAAAAACGGCACACAACCATGTGCGCAAGTTTGGCTATGGGTGACGACGTCAAAAACTCCGCACCCGAGGCCTCAAATTCAAAAAGTTTCTCAACACAATTGATTCTATGGCCAATTCAGTGGGAAATGCAAAACCGGGAGGCAATCTGAAAACTTTGTAAAAACGGCGCACAAGCATGCGCGCAATTTTGCTATGGGCGACGACTTCAAAAACTCCGCACCCGAGGCCTCAAATTCTAAAACCGTCTCGACACAATTGATTCTATGGCCAATTCAATGAGGGATGCAAACCTGGGAGGCAATCTGAAAACTTTGTAAAAACGGCACACAACCTTGTGCGCAAGTTTGGCTATGGGCGACGATGTCAAAAACTCCGCACCCGAGGCCTCAAATTCAAAAATTGTCTCGACACAATTGATTCTATGGCCAATTCAGTGGGAAATAATAACCCGGGAGGCAATCTGAAAATTTTGTAAAAACGGCGCACAAGCATGCGCGCAATTTGGCTATGGGCGACGACGTCAAAAACTCCGCACCCG
The DNA here is from genome assembly GCA_963675135.1 of Galeopsis tetrahit. Classification (NCBI taxonomy): domain Eukaryota; kingdom Viridiplantae; phylum Streptophyta; class Magnoliopsida; order Lamiales; family Lamiaceae; genus Galeopsis; species Galeopsis tetrahit. The sequence goes on from OY776126.1 coordinate 71,448,215, forward strand.
AGGCCTCAAATTCAAAAACTGTCTCGACATAATTGATTCGACGGCCAATTCAGTGGGTCATGCAAACCCGGGAGGCAATCTGAAAACTTTGTAAAAATGGCGCACAGGCATGCGCGCAATTTGGCTATGGGCGATGACGTCAAAAACTCCACACCCGAGGCCTCAAATTCAAAAACCGTCTCGACACAATTGATTATATAGCCAATTCAGTGAGGGATGCAAACCTGGGAGGCAATCTGAAAACTTTGTACAAACGGCACACAACCATGCGCGCAAGTTTGGCTATGGGCGACGACGTCAAAAACTCCGCACCCGAGGCCTCAAATTCAAAACCTTTGTTGACACAATTGATTCTATAGCCAATTCTGTGGGAAATGCAAACCCGGGAGGCAATCTGAAAACTTTGTAAAAACGGCGCACAAGCATGCGCGCAATTTTGCTATGGGCGACGACTTCAAAAACTCCGCACCCGAGGCCTCAAATTCTAAAACCGTCTCGACACAATTGATTCTATGGCCAATTCAATGAGGGATGCAAACCTGGGAGGCAATCTGAAAACTTTGTAAAAACGGCACACAACCTTGTGCGCAAGTTTGGCTATGGGCGACGATGTCAAAAACTCCGCACCCGAGGCCTCAAATTCAAAAATTGTCTCGACACAATTGATTCTATGGCCAATTCAGTGGGAAATAATAACCCGGGAGGCAATCTGAAAATTTTGTAAAAACGGCGCACAAGCATGCGCGCAATTTGGCTATGGGCGACGACGTCAAAAACTCCGCACCCGAGGCCTCAAATTCAAAAACTGTCTCGACATAATTGATTCGACGGCCAATTCAGTGGGTCATGCAAACCCGGGAGGCAATCTGAAAACTTTGTAAAAATGGCGCACAGGCATGCGCGCAATTTGGCTATGGGCGATGACGTCAAAAACTCCACACCCGAGGCCTCAAATTCAAAAACCGTCTCGACACAATTGATTATATAGCCAATTCAGTGAGGGATGCAAACCTGGGAGGCAATCTAAAAACTTTGTAAAAACGGCACACAACCATGCGCGCAAGTTTGGCTATGGGCGACGACGTCAAAAACTCCGCACCCGAGGCCTCAAATTCAAAAACTTTGTCGACACAATTGATTCTATAGCCAATTCAGTGGGAAATGCAAACCCGGGAGGCAATCTGAAAACTTTGTAAAAACGGCGCACAAGCATGCGCACAATTTTGCTATGGGCGACGACGTCAAAAACTCCGCACCCGAGGCCTCAAATTCTAAAACCGTCTCGACACAATTGATTCTATGGCCAATTCTATGAGGGGTGCAAACCTGGGAGGCAATCTGAAAACTTTGTAAAAACGGCACACAACCTTGTGCGCAAGTTTGGCTATGGGCGACGATGTCAAAAACTCCGCACCCGAGGCCTCAAATTCAAAAATTGTCTCGACACAATTGATTCTATGGCCAATTCAGTGGGAAATAATAACCCGGGAGGCAATCTGAAAATTTTGTAAAAACGGCGCACAAGCATGCGCGCAATTTGGCTATGGGCGACGACGTCAAAAACTCCGCACCCGAGGCCTCAAATTCAAAAACTGTCTCGACATAATTGTTTCGACGGCCAATTCAGTGGGTCATGCAAACCCGGGAGGCAATCTGAAAACTTTGTAAAAACGGCGCACAAGCATGCGCGCAATTTGGCTATGGGCGATGACGTCAAAAACTCCACACCCGAGGGCTCAAATTCAAAAACCGTCTCGACACAATTGATTATATAGCCAATTCAGTGAGGGATGCAAACCTGGGAGGCAATCTGAAAACTTTGTAAAAACGGCACACAACCATGCGCGCAAGTTTGGCTATGGGCGACGACGTCAAAAACTCCGCACCCGAGGCCTCAAATTCAAAAACTTTGTCGACACAATTGATTCTATAGCCAATTCACTGGGAAATGCAAACCCGGGAGGCAATCTGAAAACTTTGTAAAAACGGCGCACAAGCATGCGCGCAATTTTGCTATGGGCGACGACGTCAAAAACTCCGCACCCGAGGCCTCAAATTCTAAAACCGTCTCGACACAATTGATTCTATGGCCAATTCAATGAGGGATGCAAACCTGGGAGGCAATCTGAAAACTTTGTAAAAACGGCACACAACCATGCGCGCAAGTTTGGCTATGAGCTACGACGTCAAAATCTCCACACCCGATGCATCAAATTCAAATTCCGTCTTGACAAAATTGATTATATGGCCAATTTAGAGGGAAATGCAAACCCGGGAGGCAATCTCAAAACTTTGTAAAAACGGCGCACAAGCATGCGCGCAATTTGGCTATGGGCGACGACGTCAAAAACTCCGCACCCGAGGCCTCAAATTCAAAAACTGTCTCGACATAATTGATTCGACGGCCAATTCAGTGGGTCATGCAAACCCGGGAGGCAATCTGAAAACTTTGTAAAAACGGCGCACAAGCATGCGCGCAATTTGGCTATGGGCGATGACGTCAAAAACTCCACACCCGAGGCCTCAAATTCAAAAACCGTCTCGACACAATTGATTATATAGCCAATTCAGTGAGGGATGCAAACCTGGGAGGCAATCTGAAAACTTTGTAAAAACGGCACACAACCATGCGCGCAAGTTTGGCTATGGGCGACGACGTCAAAAACTCCGCACCCGAGGCCTCAAATTCAAAAACTTTGTCGACACAATTGATTCTATAGTCAATTCAGTGGGAAATGCAAACCCGGGAGGCAATCTGAAAACTTTGTAAAAACGGCGCACAAGCATGCGCGCAATTTTGCTATGGGCGACGACGTCAAAAACTCCGCACCCGAGGCCTCAAATTCTAAAACCGTCTCCACACAATTGATTCTATGGCCAATTCAATGAGGGATGCAAACCTGGGCGGCAATCTGAAAACTTTGTAAAAACGGCACAGAACCATGTGCGCAAGTTTGGCTATGGGCGACGACGTCAAAAACTCCGCACCCGAGGCCTCAAATTCAAAAACTGTCTCGACACAATTGATTATATGGCCATTTCAGTGGGAAATAAAAACCCGGGAGATAATCTGAAAACTTTGTAAAAACGGCGCACAAGCATGCGCGCAATTTGGCTATGGGCGACGACGTAAAAAACTCCGCACCCGAGGCCTCAAATTTAAAAACTTTCTCGACACAATTGATTCTCTAGCCAATTCAGTGGGAAATGCAAACCCGGGAGGTAATCTGAAAACTTTGTAAAAACGGCGCACAAGCATGCGTGCAATTTTGCTATGGGCGACGACGTCAAAAACTCCGCACCCGAGGCCTCAAATTCAAAAACCGTCTCGACACAATTGATTCTATGGCCAATTCAGTGAGGGATGCAAACCTGGGAGGCAATCTGAAAACTTTGTAAAAACGGCACACAACCATGCGCGCAAGTTTGGTTATGGGCGACGACGTCATAAACTCCGCACCCGAGGCCTCTAATTCAAAAACTTTCTCGACACAATTGATTCTATAGCCAATTCAGTGGGAAATGCAAACCCGGGAGGCAATCTGAAAACTTTGTAAAAACGGCACACAAGCATGCGCGCAATTTTGCTATGGGCGACGACGTCAAAAACTCCGCACCCGAGGCCTCAAATTCAAAAACCGTCTCGACACAATTGATTCTATGGCCAATTCAATGAGGGGTGCAAACCTGGGAGGCAATCTGAAAACTTTGTAAAAACGGCACACAACCATGCGCACAAGTTTGGCTATGGGCGACGACGTCAAAAACTCCGCACCCGAGGTCTCAAATTCAAAAACTTTCTCGACACAATTGATTCTATAGCCAATTCAGTGGGAAATGCAAACCCGGGAGGCAATCTGAAAACTTTGTAAAAACGGCGCACAAGCATGCGCGCAATTTTGCTATGGGCGACGACGTCAAAATCTCCACACCCGATGCGTCAAATTCAAAATCCGTCTCGACAAAATTGATTATATGGCCAATTCAGTGAGATATGCAAACCTGGGAGGCAATCTGAAAACTTTGTAAAAACGGCACACAACCATGCGCGCAAGTTTGGCTATGAGCTACGACGTCAAAATCTCCACACCCGATGCATCAAATTCAAATTCCGTCTTGACAAAATTGATTATATGGCCAATTTAGAGGGAAGTGCAAACCCGGGAGGCAATCTCAAAACTTTGTAAAAACGGCGCACAAGCATGCGCGCAATTTTGCTATGGGCGACAACGTCTAAAACTCCGCACCCGAGGCCTCAAATTCAAAAACCGTCTCGACACAATTGAGTCTATGGCCAATTCAATGAGGGATGCAAACCTGGGAGGCAATCTGAAAACTTTGTAAAAACGGCACACAACCATGCGCGCAATTTGGCTATGCGCTACGACGTCAAAAACTCCGCACCCGATGCGTCAAATTCAAAATCCGTCTTGTCACAATTAATTCTATAGCCAAGTCAGTGGGAAATGCAAACCCGGGAGGCAAATTCGAAAACTTTGTAAAAACGGCGCACAAGCATGTGCGCAATTTTGCTATGGGCGACGACGTCAAAAACTCCGCACCCGAGGTCTCAAATTCAAAAACCGTCTCGACACAATTGATTTTATGGCCAATTCAGCGAAGTATGCAAACCTGGGAGGCAATCTGAAAACTTTGTAAAAACGGCACACAACCATGCCTGCAATTTGGCTATGGACCTCGTAAAAAACACTGCACCCGAGGCCTCAAATTCAAAAACCCCCTCGACACAATTGATTCTATGGCCAATTCAGTGGGGGATGCAAACCTGGGAGCCAATCTGAAAACTTTGTAAAAACGGCACACAACCATGCGCAAGAGTTTGGCTATAGGCGACGACGTCAAAAACTTCACACCCGAGGCCTCAAATTCAAAAACTGTCTCGACACAATTGATTCTATGGCCGATTCAGTGGGAAGTAAAAACCCGGGAGGCAATCTGAAAACTTTGTAAAAACGGAGCACAAGCATGCGCGCAATTTGGCTATGGGCAACGACGTCAAAAACTCTGCACCCGAGGCCTCAAATTCAAAAACCGTCTCGACACAATTGATTCTATGGCAAATTCAGTGAGGTATGCAAACCTGGGAGGCAATCTGAAAACTTTGTAAAAACGGCACACAACCATGCGCGCAAGTTTGGGTATGCGCTACGACGTCAAAAACTCCGCACCCGATGCGTCATATTCAAAATCCGTCTCGACAAAATTGATTCTATGGCCAATTCAGTGAGGTATGCAAACCTTGGAGGCAATCTGAAAACTTTGTAAAAACGGCACACAACCATGCGCGCAAGTTTGGCTATGAGCTACGACGTCAAAAAATCCGCACCCGATGCGTCAAATTCAAATTCCGTCTTGACAAAAATGATTCTATGGCCAATTAAGTGGGAAATGCAAACCCGGGAGGCAATCTGAAAACTTTGTAAAAATGGCGCACAAGCATGCGCGCAATTTTGCTATGGGCGACGACTTCAAAAACTCCGCATCCGAGGCCTCAAATTCAAAAACCGTCTCGACACAATTGATTCTATGGCCAATTCAGTGAGGGATGCAAACCTGGGTGGCAATCTGAAAACTTTGTAAAAACGGCACACAACCATGCGCGCAAGTTTGGTTATGGGCGACGACGTCATAAACTCCGCACCCGAGGCCTCAAATTCAAAAAATTTCTCGACACAATTGATTCTATAACCAATTCAGTGGGAAAAGCAAACCCGGGAGGCAATCTGAAAACTTTGTAAAAACGGCACACAAGCATGCGCGCAATTTTGCTATGGGCGACGACGTCAAAAACTCCGCACCCGAGGCCTCAAATTCAAAAACCGTCTCGACACAATTGATTCTATGGCCAATTCAATGAGGGGTGCAAACCTGGGAGGCAATCTGAAAACTTTGTAAAAACGGCACACAACCATGCGCGCAAGTTTGGCTATGGGCGACGACGTCAAAAACTCCGCACCCGAGGTCTCAAATTCAAAAACTTTCTCGACACAATTGATTCTATAGCCAATTCAGTGGGAAATGCAAACCCGGGAGGCAATCTGAAAACTTTGTAAAAACGGCGCACAAGCATGCGCGCAATTTTGCTATGGGCGACGACGTCAAAAACTCCGCACCCGAGGCCTCAAATTCAAAAACCGTCTCGACACAATTGATTCTATGGCCAATTCAATGAGGGATGCAAACCTGGGAGGCAATCTGAAAACTTTGTAAAAACGGCACACAACCATGCGCGCAATTTGGCTATGCGCTACGGCGTCAAAAACTCCGCACCCGATGCGTCAAATTCAAAATCCGTCTTGTCACAATTAATTCTATAGCCAATTCAGTGGGAAATGCAAACCCGGGAGGCAAATTCTAAAACTTTGTAAAAACGGCGCACAAGCATGTTCACAATTTTGCTATGGGCGACGACGTCAAAAACTCCGCACCCGAGGTCTCAAATTCAAAAACCGTCTCGACACAATTGATTTTATGGCCAATTCAGCGAAGTATGCAAACCTGGGAGGCAATCTGAAAACTTTGTAAAAACGGCACACAACCATACCTGCAATTTGGCTATGGACCTCGTAAAAAACACTGCACCCGAGGCCTCAAATTCAAAAACCCTCTCGACACAATTGATTCTATGGCCAATTCAGTGAGGGATGCAAACCTGGGAGCCAATCTGAAAACTTTGTAAAAACGGCACACAACCATGCGCGAGAGTTTGGCTATAGGCGACGACGTCAAAAACTTCGCACCCGAGGCCTCAAATTCAAAAACTGTCTCGACACAATTGATTCTATGGCCGATTCAGTGGGAAGTAAAAACCCGGGAAGCAATCTGAAAACTTTGTAAAAACGGCGCACAAGCATGCGCGCAATTTGGCTATGGGCAACGACGTCAAAAACTCTGCTCCCGAGGCCTCAAATTCAAAAACCGTCTCGACACAATTGATTCTATGGCCAATTGAGTGAGGTATGCAAACCTGGGAGGCAATCTGAAAACTTTGTAAAAACGGCACACAACCATGCACGCAAGTTTGGCTATGCGCTACGACGTCAAAAACTCCGCACCCGATGCATCATATTCAAAATCCGTCTCGATAAAATTGATTCTATGGCCAATTCAGTGAGGTATGCAAACCTTGGAGGCAATCTGAAAACTTTGTAAAAACGGCACACAACCATGCGCGCAAGTTTGGCTATGAGCTACGACGTCAAAAACTCCGCACCCGATGCGTCAAATTCAAATTCCGTCTTGACAAAAATGATTCTATGGCCAATTCAGTGGGAAATGCTAACCCGGGAGGCAATCTGAAAACTTTGTAAAAATGGCGCACAAGCATGCGCGCAATTTTGCTATGGGCGACGACGTCAAAAACTCCGCATCCGAGGCCTCAAATTCAAAAACCCTATCGACACAATAGATTCTATGGCCAATTCAGTGAGGGATGCAAACCTGGGAGGCAATCTGAAAACTTTGTAAAAACGACACACAACCATGCGCGCAAGTTTGGCTATAGGCGACGACGTCAAAAACTTCGCACCCGAGGCCTCAAATTCAAAAACTGTCTCGACACAATTGATTTTATGGCCGATTCAGTGGGGAGTAAAAACCCGGGAGGCAATCTGAAAACATTGTAAAAACGGCACACAAGCATGCGCGTAATTTGGCTATGGGCGACGACGTCAAAAACACCGCACCCGAGGCCTCAAATTCAAAAACTGTCTCGACACAATTGATTCTATGGCCAATTCAGTGGGAAATAAAATCCCGGGAGGCAATTTGAAAACTTTGTAAAAACGGCGCACAAGCATGCGCGCAATTTGGCTATGGGCGACGACATCAAAAACTCCGCACCCGAGGCCTCAAATTCAAAAACTGTCTCGACACAATAGATTCTATGGCCAATTCAGTGAGGTTTGCAAACCTGGGAGGCAATCTGAAAACTTTGTAAAAACGGCACAAAACCATGCGCGCAATTTGGCTATGCGCTACGATGTCAAAAACTCCGCACACGATGCGTCAAATTTAAAATCCGTCTCGACACAATTGATTCTATAGCCAATTCAGTGGGAAATGCAAACCCGGGAGGCAATCTGAAAACTTTGTAAAAACGGCGCACAAGCATGCGTGCAATTTTGCTATGGGCGACGACGTCAAAAACTCCGCACCCGAGGCCTCAAATTCAAAAACCGTCTCGACACAATTGATTCTATGACTAATTCAGTGAGGTATGCAAACCTGGGAGGCAATCTGAAAACTTTGTAAAAATGGCACACAACCATGCGCGCAATTTGGCTATGCGCTACGACGTCAAAAACTCCGCACCCGATGCGTCAAATTCATAATCCGTCTCGACAAAATTGATTCTATTACCAATTCAGTGGGAAATGCAAACCGGGAGGCAATCTGAAAACTTTGTAAAAACGGCGCACAAACTTGCGCGCAATTTGGCTATGGGCGACAACGTCAAAAACTCCGCACCCGAGGCCCCAATTTCAAAAACCGTTTTGACACAATTGATTCTATGGCCAATTCAGTGAGGGATGCAAACCTGGGAGGCAATCTGAAAACTTTGTAAAAACGGCACACAACCATGCGCGCAAGTTTGGCTATGGGCGACGATGTCAAAAACTCCGCACCCGAGGCCTCAAATTCAAAAACTTTCTCGACCCAATAGATTCTATGGCCAATTCAGTGGGAAGTGCAAACCCGAGAGGCAATCTGAAAACATTGTAAAAACGACACACAAATATGCGCGCAAGTTTGGCTATGAGCGACAACGTCAAAAACTCCGCACCCGAGGTCTCAAATTCAAAAACCGTCTCGACACAATTGATTCTATGGCCAATTCAGTGAGGTATGCAAACCTGGGAGGCAATCTGAAAACTTTGTAAAAATGGCGCACAAGCATGCGCGCAATTTGGCTATGGGCGACGACGTCAAAAACTCCGCACCCGAGGCCTTAAATTCAAAAACTGTCTCGACACAATTGATTCTATGGCCAATTCAGTGAGGTTTGCAAACCTGGGAGGCAATCTGAAAACTTTGTAAAAACGGCACACAACCATGCGCGCAATTTGGCTATGCGCTACGACGTCAAAAACTCCGCACCCAATGCGTCAAATTCAAAATCCGTCTCGACAAAATTGATTCTATTGCCAATTCAGTGCGAGATGTAAACCCGCGAGGCAATCTGAAAACTTTGTAAAAACGGCGCACAAGCATGCGCGCAATTTTGCTATGGGCGACGACGTCAAAAACTCCGCACCCGAGGTCTCAAATTCAAAAACCGTCTCGACACAATTGATTTTATGGCCAATTCAGCGAAGTATGCAAACCTGGGAGGCAATCTGAAAACTTTGTAAAACCGGCACACAACCATGCCTGCAATTTGGCTATGGACCTCGTAAAAAACACTGCACCCGAGGCCTCAAATTCAAAAACCCTCCCGACACAATTGATTCTATGGCCAATTCAGTGAGGGATGCAAACCTGGGAGCCAATCTGAAAACTTTGTATAAACGGCACACAACCATGCGCGAGAGTTTGGCTATAGGCGACGACGTCAAAAACTTCGCACCCGAGGCCTCAAATTCAAAAACTGTCTCGACACAATTGATTCTATGGCCGATTCAGTGGGAAATAAAAACCCGGGAGGTAATCTGAAAACTTTGTAAAAACGGCGCACAAGCATGCGCGCAATTTGGCTATGGGCAACGACGTCAAAAACTCTGCACCCGAGGCCTCAAATTCAAAAACCGTCTCGACACAATTGATTCTATGGCCAATTCAGTGAGGTATGCAAACCTGGGAGGCAATCTGAAAACTTTTTAAAAACGGCACACAACCATGCGCGCAAGTTTGGCTATGCGCTACGACGTCAAAAACTCCGCACCCGATGCGTCATATTCAAAATCCGTGTCGACAAAATTGATTCTATGGCCAATTCAGTGAGGTATGCAAACCTTGGAGGCAATCTGAAAACTTTGTAAAAACGGCACACAACCATGCGCGCAAGTTTGGCTATGAGCTACGACGTCAAAAACACCGCACCCGATGCGTCAAATTCAAATTCCGTCTTGACAAAAATGATTCTATAGCCAATTCAGTGGGAAATGCAAACCCGGGAGGCAATCTGAAAACTTTGTAAAAATGGCGCACAAGCATGCGCGCAATTTTGGTATGGGCGACGACGTCAAAAACTCCGCACCCGAGGCCTCAAATTCAAAAACCCTATCGACACAATTGATTCTATGGCCAATTCAGTGAGGGATGCAAACCTGGGAGGCAATCTGAAAACTTTGTAAAAACGTCACACAACCATGCGCGCAAGTTTGGCTATAGGCGACGACGTCAAAAACATCGCACCCGAGGCCTCAAATTCAAAAACTGTCTCGACACAATTGATTATATGGCCGATTCAGTGGGGAATAAAAACACGGGAGGCAATCTGAAAACTTTGTAAAAACGGCGCACAAGCATGCGCGTAATTTGGCTATGGGCGACGACGTCAAAAACTCCGCAGCCGAGGCCTCAAATTCAAAAACTGTCTCGACACAATTGATTCTATGGCCAATTCAGTGGGAAATAAAATCCCGGGAGGCAATTTGAAAACTTTGTAAAAACGGCGCACAAGCATGCGCGCAATTTGGCTATGGGCGACGACGTCAAAAACTCCGCACCCGAGGCCTCATATTCAAAAACTGTCTCGACACAATTGATTCTATGGCCAATTCAGTGGGAAATAAAATACCGGGAGGCAGTTTGAAAACTTTGTAAAAACGGCGCACAAGCATGCGCGCAATTTTGCTATGGGCGACGACGTCAAAAACTCCGCACCCGAGGCCTCAAATTCAAAAACTGTCTCGACACAATTGATTCTATGGCCAATTCAGTGAGGTTTGCAAACCTGTGAGGCAATCTGAAAACTTTGTAAAAACGGCACACAACCATGCGCGCAATTTGGCTATGCGCTACGACGTCAAAAACTCAGTACACGATGCGTCAAATTCAAAATCTGTCTCGACACAATTGATTCTATAGCCAATTCAGTGGGATATGCAAAACCGGGAGGCAATCTGAAAACTTTGTAAAAACGGCACACAAGCATGCGAGCAATTTTGCTATGGGCGACGACGTCAAAAACTCCGCACCCGAAGCCTCAAATTCAAAAACCCTCTCGACACAATTGATTCTATGGCCAATTCAGTGAGGGATGCAAACTTGGGAGGCAATTTGAAAACTTTGTAAAAACGGCACACAACCATGCGCGCAAGTTTGGCTATAGGCGACGACGTCAAAAACTTCGCACCCGAGGCCTCAAATTCAAAAACTGTCTCGACACAATTGATTCTATGGCCAATTCAGTGGGAAATAAAAACCCGAGAGGCAATCTGAAAACTTTGTAAAAACGGCGCACACGCATGAGCGCAATTTGGCTATGGGCAACGACGTCAAAAACTCCGCACCCGAGGCCTCAAATTCAAAAACCTTCTCGACACAATTGATTCTATGACTAATTCAGTGAGGTATGCAAACCTGGGAGGCAATCTGAAAACTTTGTAAAAATGGCACACAACCATGTGCGCAATTTGGCTATGCGCTACGACGTCAAAAACTCCGCACCCGATGCGTCAAATTCATAATCCGTCTCGACAAAATTGATTCTATTACCAATTCAGTGGGAAATCCAAACCGGGAGGCAATCTGAAAACTTTGTAAAAACGGCGCACAAACATGCGCGCAATTTGGCTATGGGCGACAACGTCAAAAACTCTGCACCCGAGGCCCCAATTTCAAAAACCGTTTCGACACAATTGATTCTATGGCCAATTCAGTGAGGGATGCAAACCTGGGAGGCAATCTGAAAACTTTATAAAAATGGCACACAACCATGCCTGCAATTTGGCTATGGACCTCGTAAAAAACACTGCACCCGAGGCCTCAAATTCAAAAACCCTCCCGACACAATTGATTCTATGGCCAATTCAGTGAGGGATGCAAACCTGGGAGCCAATCTGAAAACTTTGTAAAAACGGCACACAACCATGCGCGAGAGTTTGGCTATAGGCGACGACGTCAAAAACTCCGCACCCGAGGCCTCAAATTCAAAAACCGTCTCGACACAATTGATTCTATGGCCAATTCAGTGAGGTATGCAAACCTGGGAGGCAATCTGAAAACTTTGTAAAAACGGCACACAACCATGCGCGCAAGTTTGGCTATGCGCTACGACGTCAAAAACTCCGCACCCGATGCGTCATATTCAAAATCCGTCTCGACAAAATTGATTCTATGGCCAATTCAGTGAGGTATGCAAACCTTGGAGGCAATCTGAAAACTTTGTAAAAACGGCACACAACCATGCGCGCAAGTTTGGCTATGAGCTACGACGTCAAAAACACCGCACCCGATGCGTCAAATTCAAATTCCGTCTTGACAAAAATGATTCTATGGCCAATTCAGTGGGAAATGCAAACCCGGGAGGCAATCTGAAAACTTTGTAAAAATGGCGCACAAGCATGCGCGCAATTTTGCTATGGGCGAGGACGTCAAAAACTCCGCACCCGAGGCCTCAAATTCAAAAACCCTATCGACACAATTGATTCTATGGCCAATTCAGTGAGGGATGCAAACCTGGGAGGCAATCTGAAAACTTTGTAAAAACGGCACACAACCATGCGCGCAAGTTTGGCTATAGGCGACGACGTCAAAAACATCGCACCCGAGGCCTCAAATTCAAAAACTGTCTCGACACAATTGATTATATGGCCGATTCAGTGGGGAATAAAAACACGGGAGGCAATCTGAAAACTTTGTAAAAACGGCGCACAAGCATGCGCGTAATTTGGCTATGGGCGACGATGTCAAAAACTCCGCAGCCGAGGCCTCAAATTCAAAAACTGTCTCGACACAATTGATTCTATGGCCAATTCAGTGGGAAATAAAATCCCGGGAGGCAATTTGAAAACTTTGTAAAAACGGCGCACAAGCATGCGCGCAATTTTGCTATGGGCGACGACGTCAAAAACTCCGCACCCGAGGCCTTAAATTCAAAAACTGTCTCGACACAATTGATTCTATGGCCAATTCAGTGAGGTTTGCAAACCTGGGAGGCAATCTGAAAACTTTGTAAAAACGGCACACAACCATGCGCGCAATTTGGCTATGCGCTACGACGTCAAAAACTCCGCACACGATGCGTCAAATTCAAAATCTGTCTCGACACAATTGATTCTATAGCCAATTCAGTGGGAAATGCAAACCCGGGAGGCAATCTGAAAACTTTGTAAAAACGGCGCACAAGCATGCGTGCAATTTTGCTATGGGCGACGACGTCAAAAACTCCGCACCCGAAGCCTCAAATTCAAAAACCCTCTCGACACAATTGATTCTATGGCCAATTCAGTGAGGGATGCAAACTTGGGAGGCAATTTGAAAACTTTGTAAAAACGGCACACAACCATGCGCGCAAGTTTGGCTATAGGCGACGACGTCAAAAACTTCGCACCCGAGGCCTCAAATTCAAAAACTGTCTCGACACAATTGATTCTATGGCCAATTCAGTGGGAAATAAAAACCCGAGAGGCAATCTGAAAACTTTGTAAAAACGGCGCACAAGCATGAGCGCAATTTGGCTATGGGCGACGACGTCAAAAACTCCGCACCCGAGGCCTCAAATTCAAAAACCGTCTCGACACAATTGATTCTATGACTAATTCAGTGAGGTATGCAAACCTGGGAGGCAATCTGAAAACTTTGTAAAAATGGCACACAACCATGTGCGCAATTTGGCTATGCGCTACGACGTCAAAAACTCCGCACCCGATGCATCAAATTCATAATCCGTCTCGACAAAATTGATTCTATTACCAATTCAGTGGGAAATGCAAACCGGGAGGCAATCTGAAAACTTTGTAAAAACGGCGCACAAGCATGCGCGCAATTTGGCTATGGGCGACGACGTCAAAAACTCCGCACCCGAGGCCTCAAATTCAAAAACTGTCTCGACACAATTGATTTTATGGCCAATTCAGTAGGAAATAAAATACCGGGAGGCAGTTTGAAAACTTTGTAAAAACGGCGCACAAGCATGCGCGCAATTTTGCTATGGGCGACGACGTCAAAAACTCCGCACCCGAGGCCTTAAATTCAAAAACTGTCTCGACACAATTGATTCTATGGCCAATTCAGTGAGGTTTGCAAACCTGGGAGGCAATCTGAAAACTTTGTAAAAACGGCACACAACCATGCGCGCAATTTGGCTATGCGCTACGACGTCAAAAACTCCGCACACGATGCGTCAAATTCAAAATCTGTCTCGACACAATTGATTCTATAGCCAATTCAGTGGGAAATGCAAACCCGGGAGGCAATCTGAAAACTTTGTAAAAACGGCGCACAAGCATGCGTGCAATTTTGCTATGGGCGACGACGTCAAAAACTCCGCACCCGAAGCCTCAAATTCAAAAACCCTCTCGACACAATTGATTCTATGGCCAATTCAGTGAGGGATGCAAACTTGGGAGGCAATTTGAAAACTTTTGTAAAAACGGCACACAACCATGCGCGCAAGTTTGGCTATAGGCGACGACGTCAAAAACTTTGCACCCGAGGCCTCAAATTCAAAAACTGTCTCGACACAATTGATTCTATGGCCAATTCAGTGGGAAATAAAAACCCGAGAGGCAATCTGAAAACTTTGTAAAAACGGCGCACAAGCATGAGCGCAATTTGGCTATGGGCGACGACGTCAAAAACTCCGCACCCGAGGCCTCAAATTCAAAAACCGTCTCGACACAATTGATTCTATGACTAATTCAGTGAGGTATGCAAACCTGGGAGGCAATCTGAAAACTTTGTAAAAATGGCACACAACCATGTGCGCAATTTGGCTATGCGCTACGACGTCAAAAACTCCGCACCCGATGCATCAAATTCATAATCCGTCTCGACAAAATTGATTCTATTACCAATTCAGTGGGAAATGCAAACCGGGAGGCAATCTGAAAACTTTGTAAAAACGGCGCACAAACATGCGCGCAATTTGGCTATGGGCGACAACGTCAAAAACTCTACACCCGAGGCCCCAATTTCAAAAACCGTTTCGACACAATTGATTCTATGGCCAATTCAGTGAGGGATGCAAACCTGGGAGGCAATCTGAAAACTTTATAAAAACGGCACACAACCATGCGCGCAAGTTTGGCTATGGGTGACGATGTCAAAAACTCCGCACCCGAGGCCTCAAATTCAAAAACTTTCTCGACCCAATAGATTCTATGGCCAATTCAGTGGGAAGTGCAAACCCGAGAGGCAATCTGAAAACATTGTAAAAACGACACACAAATATGCGCGCAAGTTTGGCTATGAGCGACGACGTAAAAAACTCCGCACCCGAGGTCTCAAATTCAAAAACCGTCTCGACACAATTGATTCTATGGCCAATTCAGTGAGGTATGCAAACCTGGGAGGCAATCTGAAAACTTTGTAAAAACGGCACACAACCATGCGCGCAAGTTTGGCTATGCGCTACGACGTTAAAAACTCCGCACCCGATGCGTCAAATTCAAAATCCGTCTCGACAAAATTGATTATATGGCCAATTCAGTGAGATATGCAAACCTGGGAGGCAATCTGAAAACTTTGTAAAAACGGCACACAACCATGTGCGCAAGTTTGGCTATGAGCTACGACGTCAAAATCTCCACACCCGATGCATCAAATTCAAATTCCGTCTTGACAAAATTGATTATATGGCCAATTTAGAGGGAAATGCAAACCCGGGAGGCAATCTCAAAACTTTGTAAAAACGGCGCACAAGCATGCGCGCAATTTTGCTATGGGCGACGACGTCAAAAACTCCGCACCCGAGGCCTCAAATTCAAAAACCGTCTCGACACAATTGATTCTATGGCCAATTCAATGAGGGATGCAAACCTGTGAGGCAATCTGAAAACTTTGTAAAAACGGCACACAACCATGCGCGCAATTTGGCTATGCGCTACGACATCAAAAACTCCGCACCCGATGCGTCAAATTCAAAATCCGTCTTGTCACAATTAATTCTATAGCCAATTCAGTGGGAAATGCAAACCCGGGAGGCAAATTCTAAAACTTTGTAAAAACGGCGCACAAGCATGTTCGCAATTTTGCTATGGGCGACGACGTCAAAAACTCCGCACCCGAGGTCTCAAATTCAAAAACCGTCTCGACACAATTGATTTTATGGCCAATTCAGCGAAGTATGCAAACCTGGGAGGCAATCTGAAAACTTTGTAAAAACGGCACACAACCATGCCTGCAATTTCGCTATGGACCTCGTAAAAAACACTGCACCCGAGGCCTCAAATTCAAAAACCCTCCCGACACAATTGATTCTATGGCCAATCCAGTGAGGTTTGCAAACCTGGGAGGCAATCTGAAAACTTTGTAAAAACGGCACACAACCATGCGCGCAATTTGGCTATGCGCTACGACGTCAAAAACTCCGCACCCGATGCGTCAAATTCAAAATCCGTCTCGACAAAATTGATTCTATTGCCAATTCAGTGCGAGATGTAAACCCTCGAGGCAATCTGAAAACTTTGTAAAAACGGCGCACAAGCATGCGCGCAATTTTGCTATGGGCGACGACGTCAAAAACTCCGCACCCGAGGCCTCAAATTCAAAAATCGTCTCGACAAAATTGATTCTATGGCCAATTCAGTGAGGGATGCAAACCTTGGAGGCAATCTGAAAACTTTGTAAAAACGGCACACAACCATGTGCGCAAGTTTGGCTATGGGCGACGACGTCAAAAACTCCGCATCCGTGGCCTCAAATTCATAAACTTTCTCGACACAATTGATTTTATGGCCAATTCAGTGGGAAATGCAAACCCGGGAGGCAATCTGAAAACTTTGTAAAAACGGCGCACAAGCATGCGCGCAATTTGGCTATGGGCGATGACGTCAAAAACTCCGCACCCGAGGCCTCAAATTCAAAATCCGTCTTGACAAAATTGATTCTATGGCCAATTCAGTGGGAGATGCAACCCCGGGAGGCAATCTGAAAACTTTGTAAAAATGGCGCACAAGCATGCCTGCAATTTGGCTATGGACCTCGTAAAAAACACTGCACCCGAGGCCTCAAATTCAAAAACAGTCTCGACACAATTGATTCTATGGCCAATTCAGTGAGGGATGCAAACCTGGGAGACAATCTGAAAACTTTGTAAAAACGGCACACAACCATGCGCGCAAGTTTGGCTATGGGCGACGACGTCAAAAACTCCGCACCCGAGGCCCCAAATTCAAAAACCGTTTCGACACAATAGATTCTATGGCCAATTCAGTGAGGGATACAAACCTTGGAGGTAATTTGAAAACTTTGTAAAAATGGCACACAACCATGCGCGCAAGTTTGGCTATGGGCGACGACGTCAAAAACTCCGCAACCGAGGCCTCAAATTCAAAAACTTTCTCGACACAATTGATTATATGGCCAATTCTGTGGGAAATGCAAACCCGGGAGGCAATCTGAAAACTTTGTAAAAATGGCACACAAACATGCGCGCAAGTTTGGCTATGAGCGACGACGTCAAAAACTCCGCACCCGAGGTCTCAAATTCAAAAACCGTCTCGACACAATTGATTCTATGGCCAATTCAGCGAAGTATGCAAACCTGGGATGCAATCTGAAAACTTTGTACCCGATGCATCAAATTCAAAATTCGTCTCGACAAATTTGATTCTATGCCCAATTTAGTGGGGAATGCAAATCCGGGAGGCAATCTGAATACTTTGTAAAAACGGCGCACAAGCATGCGCGCAATTTGGCTATGGGCGACGACGTCTAAAACTCCGCACCCGAGGTCCCAAATTCAAAAACCGTCTCGACACAATTGATTCTATGGCCAATTCAGTGTGGGATGCAAACCTGGGAGGCAATCTGAAAACTTTGTAAAAACGGTACGAAACCATGCGCGCAAGTTTGGCTATGGGCGACGACGTTAAAAACTCCGCACTCGATGCCTCAAATTCAAAATCCGTCTTGACAAAATTGATTCTATGGCCAATTCAGTGGGAAATGCAAACCCGAGAGGCAATCTGAAAACTTTGTAAAAATGGCGCACAATCATGCCTGCAATTTGGCTATGGACCTCGTAAAAAACACTGCACCCGAGGCCTCAAATTCAAAAACAGTCTCGACACAATTGATTCTATGGACAATTCAGTGAGGGATGCAAACCTGGGAGACAATCTGAAAACTTTGTAAAAACGGCACACAACCATGCGCGCAAGTTTGGCAATGGGCGACGACGTCAAAAACTCCGCACCCGAGGCCCCAAATTCAAAAACCGTTTCGACACAATTGATTCTATGGCCAATTCAGTGAGGGATACAAACCTGGGAGGTAATTTGAAAACTTTGTAAAAATGGCACACAACCATGCGCGCAAGTTTGGCTATGGGCGACGACGTCAAAAACTCCGCAACCGAGGCCTCAAATTCAAAAACTTTCTCGACACAATTGATTCTATGGCCAATTCTGTGGGAAATGCAAACCCGGGAGGCAATCTGAAAACTTTGTAAAAACGGCACACAAACATGCGCGCAAGTTTGGCTATGAGCGACGACGTCAAAAACTCTACACCTGATGCTTCAAATTCAAAATCCGTCTCGACAAAATTGATTATATTGCCAATTCAGTGGGAGATGCAAACACGCAAGTCAATCTGAAAACTTTGTAAAAACAGCGCACAAACATGCGCACAATTTGGCTATGGGCGACGACGTCAAAAACACCGCACCCGAGGCCCCAAATTCAAAAACCGTTTCGACACAATTGATTCTATGGCCAATTCAGTGAGGGATACAAACCTGGGAGGCAATTTGAAAACTTTGTAAAAATGGCACACAACCATGCGCGCAAGTTTGGCTATGGGCGACGACGTCAAAAACTCCGCAACCGAGGCCTCAAATTCAAAAACTTTCTCGACACAATTGATTATATGGCCAATTCTGTGGGAAATGCAAACCCGGGAGGCAATCTGAAAACTTTGTAAAAATGGCACACAAACATGCGCGCAAGTTTGGCTATGAGCGACGACGTCAAAAACTCCGCACCCGAGGTCTCAAATTCAAAAACCGTCTCGACACAATTGATTCTATGGCCAATTCAGCGAAGTATGCAAACCTGGGATGCAATCTGAAAACTTTGTACCCGATGCATCAAATTCAAAATTCGTCTCGACAAATTTGATTCTATGCCCAATTTAGTGGGGAATGCAAATCCGGGAGGCAATCTGAATACTTTGTAAAAACGGCGCACAAGCATGCGCGCAATTTGGCTATGGGCGACGACGTCTAAAACTCCGCACCCGAGGTCCCAAATTCAAAAACCGTCTCGACACAATTGATTCTATGGCCAATTCAGTGTGGGATGCAAACCTGGGAGGCAATCTGAAAACTTTGTAAAAACGGTACGAAACCATGCGCGCAAGTTTGGCTATGGGCGACGACGTTAAAAACTCCGCACTCGATGCCTCAAATTCAAAATCCGTCTTGACAAAATTGATTCTATGGCCAATTCAGTGGGAAATGCAAACCCGAGAGGCAATCTGAAAACTTTGTAAAAATGGCGCACAATCATGCCTGCAATTTGGCTATGGACCTCGTAAAAAACACTGCACCCGAGGCCTCAAATTCAAAAACAGTCTCGACACAATTGATTCTATGGCCAATTCAGTGAGGGATGCAAACCTGGGAGACAATCTGAAAACTTTGTAAAAACGGCACACAACCATGCGCGCAAGTTTGGCAATGGGCGACGACGTCAAAAACTCCGCACCCGAGGCCCCAAATTCAAAAACCGTTTCGACACAATTGATTCTATGGCCAATTCAGTGAGGGATACAAACCTGGGAGGTAATTTGAAAACTTTGTAAAAATGGCACACAACCATGCGCGCAAGTTTGGCTATGGGCGACGACGTCAAAAACTCCGCAACCGAGGCCTCAAATTCAAAAACTTTCTCGACACAATTGATTCTATGGCCAATTCTGTGGGAAATGCAAACCCGGGAGGCAATCTGAAAACTTTGTAAAAACGGCACACAAACATGCGCGCAAGTTTGGCTATGAGCGACGACGTCAAAAACTCTACACCTGATGCTTCAAATTCAAAATCCGTCTCGACAAAATTGATTATATTGCCAATTCAGTGGGAGATGCAAACACGCAAGTCAATCTGAAAACTTTGTAAAAACAGCGCACAAACATGCGCACAATTTGGCTATGGGCGACGACGTCTAAAACACCGCACCCGAGGCCCCAAATTCAAAAACCGTTTCGACACAATTGATTCTATGGCCAATTCAGTGAGGGATACAAACCTGGGAGGCAATTTGAAAACTTTGTAAAAATGGCACACAACCATGCGTGCAAGTTTGGCTATGGGCGACGACGTCAAAAACTCCGCAACCGAGGCCTCAAATTCAAAAACTTTCTCGACACAATTGATTATATGGCCAATTCTGTGGGAAATGCAAACCCAGGAGGCAATCTGAAAACTTTGTAAAAACGGCACACAAACATGCGCGCAAGTTTGGCTATGAGCGACGACGTCAAAAACTCCGCACCCGAGGTCTCAAATTCAAAAACCGTCTCGACACAATTGATCCTATGGCCAATTCAGCGAAGTATGCAAACCTGGGATGCAATCTAAAAACTCTGTACCCGATGCATCTAATTCCAAATTCGTCTCGACAAATTTGATTCTATGGCCAATTCAGTGGGGAATGCAAATCCGATAGGCAATCTGAATACTTTGTAAAAACGGCGCACAAGCATGCGCGCATTTTGGCTATGGGCGACGACGTCTAAAACTCCGCACCCGAGGCCCCAAATTCAAAAACCGTCTCGACACAATTGATTCTATGGCCAATTCAGTGTGGGATGCAAACCTGGGAGGCAATCTGAAAACTTTGTAAAAACGGCACGAAACCATGCGCGCAAGTTTGGCTATGGGCGACGACGTTAAAAACTCCGCACCCGATGCCTCAAATTCAAAATCCGTCTTGACAAAATTGATTTTATGGCCAATTCAGTGGGGAATGCAAACCCGGGATGCAATCTGAAAACTTTGTAAAAATGGCGCACAAGCATGCCTGCAATTTGGCTATGGACCTCGTAAAAAAAACTGCACCCGAGGCCTCAAATTCAAAAACCGTCTCGACACAATTTATTCTATGGCCAATTCAGTGAGGGATGCAAACTTGGGAGACAATCTGAAAACTTTGTAAAAACGGCACACAACCATGCGCGCAAGTTTGGCTATGGGCGACGACGTCAAAAACTCCGCAACCGAGGCCTCAAATTCAAAAACTTTCTCGACACAATTGATTCTATGGCCAATTCTGTGGGCAGTGCAAACCCGGGAGGCAATCTGAAAACTTTGTAAAAACGGCACACAAACATGTGCGCAAGTTTGGCTATGAGCGACGACGTCAAAAACTCCGCACCCGAGGTCTCAAATTCAAAAACCGTCTCGACACAATTGATTCTATGGCCAATTCAGCGAAGTATGCAAACCTGGGATGCAATCTGAAAACTCAGTACCCGATGCATGAAATTCAAAATTCGTCTCGACAAATTTGATTCTATGGCCAATTCAGTGGGGAATGCAAATCCGGGAGGCAATCTGAATACTTTGTAAAAAAGGCGCACAAGCATGCGCGTAATTTGGCTATGGGCGACGACGTCAAAAACTCCGCACCCAAGGCCTCAAATTAAAAAACTTTCTCGACACAATTAATTCTATGGCCAATTCAGCTGGAGATGCAAACCCGGGAGGCAATCTGAAAACTTTGTAAAAACGGCGCACAAACGTGCGCGCAATTTGGCTATGGGCGACAACGTTAAAAACTCCGCACCCGAGGCCTCAAATTCAAAAACCGCCTCGACACAATTGATTATATGGCCAATTCAGTGAGGGATGCAAACTTGGGAGGCAATCTGAAAACTTTGTAAAAACGGCACACAACCAAGCGCGCAAGTTTGGCTATGCGCTAGGATGTCAAAAAATCCGTACCCGATGCATCAAATTCAAAATTCGTCTCGACAAATTTGATTCTATGGCCAATTCAGTGGAGAATGCAAATTCGGGAGGAAATCTGAATACTTTGTAAAAACGGCGCACAAACATTCGCGCAATTTGGCTATGTGCGACGACGTCTAAAACTCCGCACCCGAGGCCCCAAATTCAAAAACCGTCTCGACACAATAGATTCTATGGCCAATTCAGTGTGGGATGCAAACCTGGGAGGCAATCTGAAAACTTTGTAAAAACGGCACACAACCATGTGCGCAAGTTTGGCTATGGGTGACGATGTCAAAAACTCCGCACCCGAGGCCTCAAATTCAAAAAGCGTCTCGACACAATTGATTCTATGGCCAATTCAGTAAGGTATGCAAACCTGGGAGGCAATCTGAAAACTTTGTAAAAACGGCACACAACCATGCGCGTAAGTTTGGCTATGGGCGACGACGTCAAAAACTCTGCACCCGAGACCTCAAATTCAAAATCCGTCTTGACAAAATTGATTCTATAGCCAATTGAGTGGGAAATGCGAACCCGTGAGGCAATCTGAAAACTTTGTAAAAATGGCGCACAAGCATGCCTGCAATTTGGCTATGGACCTCGTAAAAAACACTGTACCCGAGGCCTCAAATTCAAAAACCGTCTCGACACAATTGATTCTATGGCCAATTTAGTGAGGGATGCAAACCTGGGAGGCAATCTGAAAACTTTGTAAAAACGGCACACAACCATGCGCGCAAGTTTGGCTATGGGCGACGACGTCAAAAACTCCGCACCCGAGGCCTCAAATTCAAAAACTTTCTCGACACAATTGATTCTATGGCCAATTCAGTGGGAAATGCAAACCCGGGAGGCAATATGAAAACTTTGTAAAAACGGCGCACAAGCATACGCGCAATTTGGCTTTGGGCGACGACGTCAAAAACTCCGCACCCGAGGCCTTAAATTCAAAAACTGTCTCGACACAATCGATTCTATGGCCAATTCAGTGGGGGATGCAAACCTGGGAGGCAATCTGAAAACTTTGTAAAAATGGCGCACAAGCATGCGCGCAATTTTGCTATGGGCGAGGACGTCAAAAACTCCGCACCCGAGGCCTCAAATTCAAAAACCCTATCGACACAATTGATTCTATGGCAAATTCAGTGAGGGATGCAAACCTGGGAGGCAATCTGAAAACTTTGTAAAAACGGCACACAACCATGCGCGCAAGTTTGGCTATAGGCGACGACGTCAAAAACATCGCACCCGAGGCCTCAAATTCAAAAACTGTCTCGACACAATTGATTATATGGCCGATTCAGTGGGGAATAAAAACACGGGAGGCAATCTGAAAACTTTGTAAAAACGGCGCACAAGCATGCGCGTAATTTGGCTATGGGCGACGACGTTAAAAACTCCGCAGCCGAGGCCTCAAATTCAAAAACTGTCTCGACACAATTGATTCTATGGCCAATTCAGTGGGAAATAAAATCCCGGGAGGCAATTTGAAAACTTTGTAAAAACGGCGCACAAGCATGCGCGCAATTTGGCTATGGGCGACGACGTCAAAAACTCCGCAACCGAGGCCTCAAATTCAAAAACTTTCTCGACACAATTGATTATATGGCCAATTCTGTGGGAAATGCAAACCCAGGAGGCAATCTGAAAACTTTGTAAAAACGGCACACAAACATGCGCGCAAGTTTGGCTATGAGCGACGACGTCAAAAACTCCGCACCCGAGGTCTCAAATTCAAAAACCGTCTCGACACAATTGATCCTATGGCCAATTCAGCGAAGTATGCAAACCTGGGATGCAATCTAAAAACTCTGTACCCGATGCATCTAATTCCAAATTCGTCTCGACAAATTTGATTCTATGGCCAATTCAGTGGGGAATGCAAATCCGATAGGCAATCTGAATACTTTGTAAAAACGGCGCACAAGCATGCGCGCATTTTGGCTATGGGCGACGACGTCTAAAACTCCGCACCCGAGGCCCCAAATTCAAAAACCGTCTCGACACAATTGATTCTATGGCCAATTCAGTGTGGGATGCAAACCTGGGAGGCAATCTGAAAACTTTGTAAAAACGGCACGAAACCATGCGCGCAAGTTTGGCTATGGGCGACGACGTTAAAAACTCCGCACCCGATGCCTCAAATTCAAAATCCGTCTTGACAAAATTGATTTTATGGCCAATTCAGTGGGGAATGCAAACCCGGGATGCAATCTGAAAACTTTGTAAAAATGGCGCACAAGCATGCCTGCAATTTGGCTATGGACCTCGTAAAAAAAACTGCACCCGAGGCCTCAAATTCAAAAACCGTCTCGACACAATTTATTCTATGGCCAATTCAGTGAGGGATGCAAACTTGGGAGACAATCTGAAAACTTTGTAAAAACGGCACACAACCATGCGCGCAAGTTTGGCTATGGGCGACGACGTCAAAAACTCTGCAACCGAGGCCTCAAATTCAAAAACTTTCTCGACACAATTGATTCTATGGCCAATTCTGTGGGCAGTGCAAACCCGGGAGGCAATCTGAAAACTTTGTAAAAACGGCACACAAACATGTGCGCAAGTTTGGCTATGAGCGACGACGTCAAAAACTCCGCACCCGAGGTCTCAAATTCAAAAACCGTCTCGACACAATTGATTCTATGGCCAATTCAGCGAAGTATGCAAACCTGGGATGCAATCTGAAAACTCAGTACCCGATGCATGAAATTCAAAATTCGTCTCGACAAATTTGATTCTATGGCCAATTCAGTGGGGAATGCAAATCCGGGAGGCAATCTGAATACTTTGTAAAAAAGGCGCACAAGCATGCGCGTAATTTGGCTATGGGCGACGACGTCTAAAACTCCGCACCCGAGGCCTCAAATTCAAAAACCGTCTCGACACAATTGATTCTATGGCCAATTCAGTGAGGGATGCAAACCTGGGAGACAATCTGAAAACTTTGTAAAAACGGCACACAACCATGCGCGCAAGTTTGGCTATGGGCGACGACGTCAAAAACTCCGCACCCAAGGCCTCAAATTAAAAAACTTTCTCGACACAATTAATTCTATGGCCAATTCAGCTGGAGATGCAAACCCGGGAGGCAATCTGAAAACTTTGTAAAAACGGCGCACAAACGTGCGCGCAATTTGGGTATGGGCGACAACGTTAAAAACTCCGCACCCGAGGCCTCAAATTCAAAAACCGCCTCGACACAATTGATTATATGGCCAATTCAGTGAGGGATGCAAACTTGGGAGGCAATCTGAAAACTTTGTAAAAACGGCACACAACCAAGCGCGCAAGTTTGGCTATGCGCTAGGATGTCAAAAAATCCGTACCCGATGCATCAAATTCAAAATTCGTCTCGACAAATTTGATTCTATGGCCAATTCAGTGGAGAATGCAAATTCGGGAGGAAATCTGAATACTTTGTAAAAACGGCGCACAAACATTCGCGCAATTTGGCTATGGGCGACGACGTCTAAAACTCCGCACCCGAGGCCCCAAATTCAAAAACCGTCTCGACACAATAGATTCTATGGCCAATTCAGTGTGGGATGCAAACCTGGGAGGCAATCTGAAAACTTTGTAAAAACGGCACACAACCATGTGCGCAAGTTTGGCTATGGGTGACGATGTCAAAAACTCCGCACCCGAGGCCTCAAATTCAAAAAGCGTCTCGACACAATTGATTCTATGGCCAATTCAGTAAGGTATGCAAACCTGGGAGGCAATCTGAAAACTTTGTAAAAACGGCACACAACCATGCGCGTAAGTTTGGCTATGGGCGACGACGTCAAAAACTCTGCACCCGAGACCTCAAATTCAAAATCCGTCTTGACAAAATTGATTCTATAGCCAATTGAGTGGGAAATGCGAACCCGTGAGGCAATCTGAAAACTTTGTAAAAATGGCGCACAAGCATGCCTGCAATTTGGCTATGGACCTCGTAAAAAACACTGTACCCGAGGCCTCAAATTCAAAAACCGTCTCGACACAATTGATTCTATGGCCAATTTAGTGAGGGATGCAAACCTGGGAGGCAATCTGAAAACTTTGTAAAAACGGCACACAACCATGCGCGCAAGTTTGGCTATGGGCGACGACGTCAAAAACTCCGCACCCGAGGCCTCAAATTCAAAAACTTTCTCGACACAATTGATTCTATGGCCAATTCAGTGGGAAATGCAAACCCGGGAGGCAATATGAAAACTTTGTAAAAACGGCGCACAAGCATACGCGCAATTTGGCTTTGGGCGACGACGTCAAAAACTCCGCACCCGAGGCCTTAAATTCAAAAACTGTCTCGACACAATCGATTCTATGGCCAATTCAGTGGGGGATGCAAACCTGGGAGGCAATCTGAAAACTTTGTAAAAATGGCGCACAAGCATGCGCGCAATTTTGCTATGGGCGAGGACGTCAAAAACTCCGCACCCGAGGCCTCAAATTCAAAAACCCTATCGACACAATTGATTCTATGGCCAATTCAGTGAGGGATGCAAACCTGGGAGGCAATCTGAAAACTTTGTAAAAACGGCACACAACCATGCGCGCAAGTTTGGCTATAGGCGACGACGTCAAAAACATCGCACCCGAGGCCTCAAATTCAAAAACTGTCTCGACACAATTGATTATATGGCCGATTCAGTGGGGAATAAAAACACGGGAGGCAATCTGAAAACTTTGTAAAAACGGCGCACAAGCATGCGCGTAATTTGGCTATGGGCGACGACGTTAAAAACTCCGCAGCCGAGGCCTCAAATTCAAAAACTGTCTCGACACAATTGATTCTATGGCCAATTCAGTGGGAAATAAAATCCCGGGAGGCAATTTGAAAACTTTGTAAAAACGGCGCACAAGCATGCGCGCAATTTGGCTATGGGCGACGACGTCAAAAACTCCGCACCCGAGGCCTCAAATTCAAAAACTGTCTCGACACAATTGATTTTATGGCCAATTCAGTAGGAAATAAAATACCGGGAGGCAGTTTGAAAACTTTGTAAAAACGGCGCACAAGCATGCGCGCAATTTTGCTATGGGCGACGACGTCAAAAACTCCGCACCCGAGGCCTTAAATTCAAAAACTGTCTCGACACAATTGATTCTATGGCCAATTCAGTGAGGTTTGCAAACCTGGGAGGCAATCTGAAAACTTTGTAAAAACGGCACACAACCATGCGCGCAATTTGGCTATGCGCTACGACGTCAAAAACTCCGCACACGATGCGTCAAATTCAAAATCTGTCTCGACACAATTGATTCTATAGCCAATTCAGTGGGAAATGCAAACCCGGGAGGCAATCTGAAAACTTTGTAAAAACGGCGCACAAGCATGCGTGCAATTTTGCTATGGGCGACGACGTCAAAAACTCCGCACCCGAAGCCTCAAATTCAAAAACCCTCTCGACACAATTGATTCTATGGCCAATTCAGTGAGGGATGCAAACTTGGGAGGCAATTTGAAAACTTTGTAAAAACGGCACACAACCATGCGCGCAAGTTTGGATATAGGCGACGACGTCAAAAACTTCGCACCCGAGGCCTCAAATTCAAAAACTGTCTCGACACAATTGATTCTATGGCCAATTCAGTGGGAAATAAAAACCCGAGAGGCAATCTGAAAACTTTGTAAAAACGGCGCACAAGCATGAGCGCAATTTGGCTATGGGCGACGACGTCAAAAACTCCGCACCCGAGGCCTCAAATTCAAAAACCGTCTCGACACAATTGATTCTATGACTAATTCAGTGAGGTATGCAAACCTGGGAGGCAATCTGAAAACTTTGTAAAAATGGCACACAACCATGTGCGCAATTTGGCTATGCGCTACGACGTCAAAAACTCCGCACCCGATGCATCAAATTCATAATCCGTCTCGACAAAATTGATTCTATTACCAATTCAGTGGGAAATGCAAACCGGAAGGCAATCTGAAAACTTTGTAAAAACGGCGCACAAACATGCGCGCAATTTGGCTATGGGCGACAACATCAAAAACTCTACACCCGAGGCCCCAATTTCAAAAACCGTTTCGACACAATTGATTCTATGGCCAATTCAGTGAGGGATGCACACCTGGGAGGCAATCTGAAAACTTTATTAAAACGGCACACAACCATGCGCGCAAGTTTGGCTATGGGTGACGATGTCAAAAACTCCGCACCCGAGGCCTCAAATTCAAAAACTTTCTCGACCCAATAGATTCTATGGCCAATTCAGTGGGAAGTGCAAACCCGAGAGGCAATCTGAAAACATTGTAAAAACGACACACAAATATGCGCGCAAGTTTGGCTATGAGCGACGACGTAAAAAACTCTGCACCCGAGGTCTCAAATTCAAAAACCGTCTCGACACAATTGATTCTATGGCCAATTCAGTGAGGTATGCAAACCTGGGAGGCAATCTGAAAACTTTGTAAAAACGGCACACAACCATGCGCGCAAGTTTGGCTATGCGCTACGACGTTAAAAACTCCGCACCCGATGCGTCAAATTAAAAATCCGTCTCGACAAAATTGATTATATGGCCAATTCAGTGAGATATGCAAACCTGGGAGGCAATCTGAAAACTTTGTAAAAACGGCACACAACCATGCGCGCAAGTTTGGCTATGAGCTACGACGTCAAAATCTCCACACCCGATGCATCAAATTCAAATTCTGTCTTGACAAAATTGATTATATGGCCAATTTAGAGGGAAATGCAAACCCGGGAGGCAATCTCAAAACTTTTTAAAAACGGCGCACAAGCATGCGCGCAATTTTGCTATGGGCGACGACGTCAAAAACTCCGCACCCGAGGCCTCAAATTCAAAAACCGTCTCGACACAATTGATTCTATGGCCAATTCAATGAGGGATGCAAACCTGTGAGGCAATCTGAAAACTTTGTAAAAACGGCACACAACCATGCGCGCAATTTGGCTATGCGCTACGACATCAAAAACTCCGCACCCGATGCGTCAAATTCAAAATCCGTCTTGTCACAATTAATTCTATAGCCAATTCAGTGGGAAATGCAAACCCGGGAGGCAAATTCTAAAACTTTGTAAAAACGGCGCACAAGCATGTTCGCAATTTTGCTATGGGCGACGACGTCAAAAACTCCGCACCCGAGGTCTCAAATTCAAAAACCGTCTCGACACAATTGATTTTATGGCCAATTCAGCGAAGTATGCAAACCTGGGAGGCAATCTGAAAACTTTGTAAAAAGGGCACACAACCATGCCTGCAATTTCGCTATGGACCTCGTAAAAAACACTGCACCCGAGGCCTCAAATTCAAAAACCCTCCCGACACAATTGATTCTATGGCCAATCCAGTGAGGTTTGCAAACCTGGGAGGCAATCTGAAAACTTTGTAAAAACGGCACACAACCATGCGCGCAATTTGGCTATGCGCTACGACGTCAAAAACTCCGCACCCGATGCGTCAAATTATAAATCCGTCTCGACAAAATTGATTCTATTGCCAATTCAGTGCGAGATGTAAACCCTCGAGGCAATCTGAAAACTTTGTAAAAACGGCGCACAAGCATGCGCGCAATTTTGCTATGGGCGACGACGTCAAAAACTCCGCACCCGAGGCCTCAAATTCAAAAATCGTCTCGACAAAATTGATTCTATGGCCAATTCAGTGAGGGATGCAAACCTTGGAGGCAATCTGAAAACTTTGTAAAAACGGCACACAACCATGTGCGCAAGTTTGGCTATGGGCGACGACGTCAAAAACTCCGCATCCGTGGCCTCAAATTCATAAACTTTCTCGACACAATTGATTTTATGGCCAATTCAGTGGGAAATGCAAACCCGGGAGGCAATCTGAAAACTTTGTAAAAACGGCGCACAAGCATGCGCGCAATTTGGCTATGGGCGATGACGTCAAAAACTCCGCACCCGAGGCCTCAAATTCAAAATCCGTCTTGACAAAATTGATTATATGGCCAATTCAGTGGGAGATGCAAACCCGGGAGGCAATCTGAAAACTTTGTAAAAATGGCGCACAAGCATGCCTGCAATTTGGCTATGGACCTCGTAAAAAACACTGCACCCGAGGCCTCAAATTCAAAAACAGTCTCGACACAATTGATTCTATGGCCAATTCAGTGAGGGATGCAAACCTGGGAGACAATCTGAAAACTTTGTAAAAACGGCACACAACCATGCGCGCAAGTTTGGCTATGGGCGACGACGTCAAAAACTCCGCACCCGAGGCCCCAAATTCAAAAACCGTTTCGACACAATAGATTCTATGGCCAATTCAGTGAGGGATACAAACCTGGGAGGTAATTTGAAAACTTTGTAAAAATGGCACACAACCATGCGCGCAAGTTTGGCTATGGGCGACGACGTCAAAAACTCCGCAACCGAGGCCTCAAATTCAAAAACTTTCTCGACACAATTGATTCTATGGCCAATTCTGTGGGAAATGCAAACCCGGGAGGCAATCTGAAAACTTTGTAAAAACGGCACACAAACATGCGCGCAAGTTTGGCTATGAGCGACGACGTCAAAAACTCCGCACCCGAGGTCTCAAATTCAAAAACCGTCTCGACACAATTGATTCTATGGCCAATTCAGCGAAGTATGCAAACCTGGGATGCAATCTGAAAACTCTGTACCCGATGCATCAAATTCAAAATTCGTCTCGACAAATTTGATTCTATGCCCAATTTAGTGGGGAATGCAAATCCGGGAGGCAATCTGAATACTTTGTAAAAACGGCGCACAAGCATGCGCGCAATTTGGCTATGGGCGACGACGTCTAAAACTCCGCACCCGAGGTCCCAAATTCAAAAACCGTCTCGACACAATTGATTCTATGGCCAATTCAGTGTGGGATGCAAACCTGGGAGGCAATCTGAAAACTTTGTAAAAACGGCACGAAACCATGCGCGCAAGTTTGGCTATGGGCGACGACGTTAAAAACTCCGCACTCGATGCCTCAAATTCAAAATCCGTCTTGACAAAATTGATTCTATGGCCAATTCAGTGGGAAATGCAAACCCGAGAGGCAATCTGAAAACTTTGTAAAAATGGCGCACAATCATGCCTGCAATTTGGCTATGGACCTCGTAAAAAACACTGCACCCGAGGCCTCAAATTCAAAAACAGTCTCGACACAATTGATTCTATGGCCAATTCAGTGAGGGATGCAAACCTGGGAGACAATCTGAAAACTTTGTAAAAACGGCACACAACCATGCGCGCAAGTTTGGCAATGGGCGACGACGTCAAAAACTCCGCACCCGAGGCCCCAAATTCAAAAACCGTTTCGACACAATTGATTCTATGGCCAATTCAGTGAGGGATACAAACCTGGGAGGCAATTTGAAAACTTTGTAAAAATGGCACACAACCATGCGCGCAAGTTTGGCTATGGGCGACGACGTCAAAAACTCCGCAACCGAGGCCTCAAATTCAAAAACTTTCTCGACACAATTGATTCTATGGCCAATTCTGTGGGAAATGCAAACCCGGGAGGCAATCTGAAAACTTTGTAAAAACGGCACACAACCATGCGCGCAAGTTTGGCAATGGGCGACGACGTCAAAAACTCCGCACCCGAGGCCCCAAATTCAAAAACCGTTTCGACACAATTGATTCTATGGCCAATTCAGTGAGGGATACAAACCTGGGAGGCAATTTGAAAACTTTGTAAAAATGGCACACAACCATGCGCGCAAGTTTGGCTATGGGCGACGACGTCTAAAACTCCGCACCCGAGGTCCCAAATTCAAAAACCGTCTCGACACAATTGATTCTATGGCCAATTCAGTGTGGGATGCAAACCTGGGAGGCAATCTGAAAACTTTGTAAAAACGGCACGAAACCATGCGCGCAAGTTTGGCTATGGGCGACGACGTTAAAAACTCCGCACTCGATGCCTCAAATTCAAAATCCGTCTTGACAAAATTGATTCTATGGCCAATTCAGTGGGAAATGCAAACCCGAGAGGCAATCTGAAAACTTTGTAAAAATGGCGCACAATCATGCCTGCAATTTGGCTATGGACCTCGTAAAAAACACTGCACCCGAGGCCTCAAATTCAAAAACAGTCTCGACACAATTGATTCTATGGCCAATTCAGTGAGGGATGCAAACCTGGGAGACAATCTGAAAACTTTGTAAAAACGGCACACAACCATGCGCGCAAGTTTGGCAATGGGCGACGACGTCAAAAACTCCGCACACGAGGCCCCAAATTCAAAAACCGTTTCGACACAATTGATTCTATGGCCAATTCAGTGAGGGATACAAACCTGGGAGGCAATTTGAAAACTTTGTAAAAATGGCACACAACCATGCGCGCAAGTTTGGCTATGGGCGACGACGTCAAA
The DNA here is from genome assembly GCA_963675135.1 of Galeopsis tetrahit. Classification (NCBI taxonomy): domain Eukaryota; kingdom Viridiplantae; phylum Streptophyta; class Magnoliopsida; order Lamiales; family Lamiaceae; genus Galeopsis; species Galeopsis tetrahit. Next base: position 71,480,635 of record OY776126.1, read on the forward strand.
AACTCCGCAACCGAGGCCTCAAATTCAAAAACTTTCTCGACACAATTGATTCTATGGCCAATTCTGTGGGAAATGCAAACCCGGGAGGCAATCTGAAAACTTTGTAAAAACGGCACACAAACATGCGCGCAAGTTTGGCTATGAGCGACGACGTCAAAAACTCCGCACCCGAGGTCTCAAATTCAAAAACCGTCTCGACACAATTGATTCTATGGCCAATTCAGCGAAGTATGCAAACCTGGGATGCAATCTGAAAACTCTGTACCCGATGCATCAAATTCAAAATTCGTCTCGACAAATTTGATTCTATGCCCAATTTAGTGGGGAATGCAAATCCGGGAGGCAATCTGAATACTTTGTAAAAACGGCGCACAAGCATGCGCGCAATTTGGCTATGGGCGACGACGTCTAAAACTCCGCACCCGAGGTCCCAAATTCAAAAACCGTCTCGACACAATTGATTCTATGGCCAATTCAGTGTGGGATGCAAACCTGGGAGGCAATCTGAAAACTTTGTAAAAACGGTACGAAACCATGCGCGCAAGTTTGGCTATGGGCGACGACGTTAAAAACTCCGCACTCGATGCCTCAAATTCAAAATCCGTCTTGACAAAATTGATTCTATGGCCAATTCAGTGGGAAATGCAAACCCGAGAGGCAATCTGAAAACTTTGTAAAAATGGCGCACAATCATGCCTGCAATTTGGCTATGGACCTCGTAAAAAACACTGCACTCGAGGCCTCAAATTCAAAAACAGTCTCGACACAATTGATTCTATGGCCAATTCAGTGAGGGATGCAAACCTGGGAGACAATCTGAAAACTTTGTAAAAACGGCACACAACCATGCGCGCAAGTTTGGCAATGGGCGACGACGTCAAAAACTCCGCACCCGAGGCCCCAAATTCAAAAACCGTTTCGACACAATTGATTCTATGGCCAATTCAGTGAGGGATACAAACCTGGGAGGCAATTTGAAAACTTTGTAAAAATGGCACACAACCATGCGCGCAAGTTTGGCTATGGGCGACGACGTCAAAAACTCCGCAACCGAGGCCTCAAATTCAAAAACTTTCTCGACACAATTGATTCTATGGCCAATTCTGTGGGAAATGCAAACCCGGGAGGCAATCTGAAAACTTTGTAAAAACGGCACACAAACATGCGCGCAAGTTTGGCTATGAGCGACGACGTCAAAAACTCTACACCTGATGCTTCAAATTCAAAATCCGTCTCGACAAAATTGATTATATTGCCAATTCAGTGGGAGATGCAAACCCGCAAGTCAATCTGAAAACTTTGTAAAAACAGCGCACAAACATGCGCACAATTTGGCTATGGGCGACAACGTCAAAAACACCGCACCCGAGGCCCCAAATTCAAAAACCGTTTCGACACAATTGATTCTATGGCCAATTCAGTGAGGGATACAAACCTGGGAGGCAATTTGAAAACTTTGTAAAAATGGCACACAACCATGCGTGCAAGTTTGGCTGTGGGCGACGACGTCAAAAACTCCGCAACCGAGGCCTCAAATTCAAAAACTTTCTCGACACAATTGATTATATGGCCAATTCTGTGGGAAATGCAAACCCAGGAGGCAATCTGAAAACTTTGTAAAAACGGCACACAAACATGCGCACAAGTTTGGCTATGAGCGACGACGTCAAAAACTCCGCACCCGAGGTCTCAAATTCAAAAACCGTCTCGACACAATTGATTCTATGGCCAATTCAGCGAAGTATGCAAACCTGGGATGCAATCTAAAAACTCTGTACCCGATGCATCTAATTCCAAATTCGTCTCGACAAATTTGATTCTATGGCCAATTCAGTGGGGAATGCAAATCCGATAGGCAATCTGAATACTTTGTAAAAACGGCGCACAAGCATGCGCGCATTTTGGCTATGGGCGACGACGTCTAAAACTCCGCACCCGAGGCCCCAAATTCAAAAACCGTCTCGACACAATTGATTCTATGGCCAATTCAGTGTGGGATGCAAACCTGGGAGGCAATCTGAAAACTTTGTAAAAACGGCACGAAACCATGCGCGCAAGTTTGGCTATGGGCGACGACGTTAAAAACTCCGCACCCGATGCCTCAAATTCAAAATCCGTCTTGACAAAATTGATTTTATGGCCAATTCAGTGGGTAATGCAAACCCGGGATGCAATCTGAAAACTTTGTAAAAATGGCGCACAAGCATGCCTGCAATTTGGCTATGGACCTCGTAAAAAAAACTGCACCCGAGGCCTCAAATTCAAAAACCGTCTCGACACAATTTATTCTATGGCCAATTCAGTGAGGGATGCAAACCTGGGAGACAATCTGAAAACTTTGTAAAAACGGCACACAACCATGCGCGCAAGTTTGGCTATGGGCGACGACGTCAAAAACTCCGCAACCGAGGCCTCAAATTCAAAAACTTTCTCGACACAATTGATTCTATGGCCAATTCTGTGGGAGGTACAAACCCGGGAGGCAATCTGAAAACTTTGTAAAAACGGCACACAAACATGTGCGCAAGTTTGGCTATGAGCGACGACGTCAAAAACTCCGCACCCGAGGTCTCAAATTCAAAAACCGTCTCGACACAATTGATTCTATGGCCAATTCAGCGAAGTATGCAAACCTGGGATGCAATCTAAAAACTCTGTACCCGATGCATCTAATTCCAAATTCGTCTCGACAAATTTGATTCTATGGCCAATTCAGTGGGGAATGCAAATCCGGGAGGCAATCTGAATACTTTGTAAAAAAGGCGCACAAGCATGCGCGTAATTTGGCTATGGGCGACGACGTCTAAAACTCCGCACCCGAGGCCCCAAATTCAAAAACCGTCTCGACACAATTGATTCTATGGCCAATTCAGTGTGGGATGCAAACCTGGGAGGCAATCTGAAAAATTTGTAAAAACGACACGAAACCATGCGCGCAAGTTTGGCTATGGGCGACGACGTTAAAAACTCCGCACCCGATGCCTCAAATTCAAAATCCGTCTTGACAAAATTGATTCTATGGCCAATTCAGTGGGAAATGCAAACCCGGGATGCAATCTGAAAACTTTGTAAAAATGGCGCACAAGCATGCCTGCAATTTGGCTATGGACCTCGTAAAAAAAACTGCACCCGAGGCCTCAAATTCAAAAACCGTCTCGACACAATTTATTCTATGACCAATTCAGTGAGGGATGCAAACCTGGGAGACAATCTGAAAACTTTGTAAAAACGGCACACAACCATGCGCGCAAGTTTGGCTATGGGCGACGACGTCAAAAACTCCGCAACCGAGGCCTCAAATTCAAAAACTTTCTCAACACAATTGATTCTATGGCCAATTCTGTGGGAGGTACAAACCCGGGAGGCAATCTGAAAACTTTGTAAAAACGGCACACAAACATGTGCGCAAGTTTGGCTATGAGCAACGACGTCAAAAACTCCGCACCCGAGGTCTCAAATTCAAAAACCGTCTCGACACAATTGATTCTATGGCCAATTCAGCGAAGTATGCAAACCTGGGATGCAATCTAAAAACTCTGTACCCGATGCATCTAATTCAAAATTCGTCTCGACAAATTTGATTCTATGGCCAATTCAGTGGGGAATGCAAATCCGGGAGGCAATCTGAATACTTTGTAAAAAAGGCGCACAAGCATGCGCGTAATTTGGCTATGGGCGACGACGTCTAAAACTCCGCACCCGAGGCCCCAAATTCAAAAACCGTCTCGACACAATTGATTCTATGGCCAATTCAGTGTGGGATGCAAACCTGGGAGGCAATCTGAAAAATTTGTAAAAACGACACGAAACCATGCGCGCAAGTTTGGCTATGGGCGACGACGTTAAAAACTCCGCACCCGATGCCTCAAATTCAAAATCCGTCTTGACAAAATTGATTCTATGGCCAATTTAGTGGGAAATGCAAACCCGGGAGGCAATCTGAAAACTTTGTAAAAATGGCGCACAAGCATGCCTGCAATTTGGCTATGGACCTCGTAAAAAACACTGCACCCGAGGCCTCTTATTCAAAAACCGTCTCGACACAATTTATTCTATGACCAATTCAGTGAGGGATGCAAACCTGGGAGACAATCTGAAAACTTTGTAAAAACGGCACACAACCATGCGCGCAAGTTTGGCTATGGGCGACGACGTCAAAAACTCCGCACCCGAGGCCTCAAATTCAAAAACTTTCTCGACACAATTGATTCTATGACCATTTCAATGGGTAATGCAAACCCGGGAGGCAATCTGAAAACTTTGTAAAATCGGCGCACAAGCATGCGCGCAATTTGGCTTTGGGCGACGACGTCAAAAACTCCGCACCCGAGGCCTCAAATTCAAAAATCGTCTCGACAAAATTGATTCTATGGCCAATTCAGTGAGGGATGCAAACCTGGGAGGCAATCTGAAAACTTTGTAAAAACGGCACACAACCATGTGCGCAAGTTTGGCTATGGGCGACGACGTCAAAAACTCCGCATCCGTGGCCTCAAATTCATAAACTTTCTCGACACAATTGATTTTATGGCCAATTCAGTGGGAAATGCAAACCCGGGAGGCAATCTGAAAACTTTGTAAAAACGGCGCACAAGCATGCGCGCAATTTGGCTATGGGCGATGACGTCAAAAACTTCGCACCCGAGGCCTCAAATTCAAAATCCGTCTTGACAAAATTGATTCTATGGCCAATTCAGTGGGAGATGCAAACCCGGGAGGCAATCTGAAAACTTTGTAAAAATGGCGCACAAGCATGCCCGTAATTTGGCTATGGGCGATGACGTAAAAAACTCCGCACCCGAGGCCTCAAATTCAAAAACTTTCTCGACACAATTGATTCTATGGCCAATTCAGTGGGAAATGCAAACCCGGGAGGCAATATGAAAACTTTGTAAAAACGGCGCACAAGCATACGCACAATTTGGCTTTGGGCGACGACGTCAAAAACTCCGCACCCGAGGCCTTAAATTCAAAAACTGTCTCGACACAATTGATTCTATGGCCAATTCAGTGGGGGATGCAAACCTGGGAGGCAATCTGAAAACTTTGTAAAAACGGCACACAACCATGTGCGCAAGTTTGGCTATGGGCGACGACGTCAAAAACTCCGCATCCGAGGCCTCAAATTCAAAAACCGTCTCGACACAATTGATTATATGGCCAATTCAGTGAGGTATACAAATCTGGGAGGCAATCTGAAAACTTTGTAAAAATGGCACACAACCATGCGCGCAAGTTTGGCTATGCGCTACGACGTTAAAAACTCCGCACCCGATGCGTCAAATTCAAAATCTGTCTCGACAAAATTGACTCTATTGCCAATTCAGTGCGAGATGCAAACCCGCGAGGCAATCTGAAAACTTTGTAAAAACGGCGCACAAACATGCGCGCAATTTGGTTATGGGCGACGACGTCAAAAACACCGCACCCGAGGCCCCAAATTCAAAAACCGTTTCGACACAATTGATTCTATGGCCAATTCAGTGAGGGATATAAACCTGGGAGGCAATTTGAAAACTTTGTAAAAATGGCACACAACCATGCGTGCAAGTTTGGCTATGGGCGACGACGTCAAAAACTCCGCAACCGAGGCCTCAAATTCAAAAACTTTCTCGACACAATTGATTATATGGCCAATTCTGTGGGAAATGCAAACCCAGGAGGCAATCTGAAAACTTTGTAAAAACGGCACACAAACATGCGCGCAAGTTTGGCTATGAGCGACGACGTTAAAAACTCCGCACCCGAGGTCTCAAATTCAAAAACCGTCTCGACACAATTGATTCTATGGCCAATTCAGCGAAGTATGCAAACCTGGGATGCAATCTAAAAACTCTGTACCCGATGCATCTAATTCCAAATTCGTCTCGACAAATTTGATTCTATGGCCAATTCAGTGGGGAATGCAAATCCGATAGGCAATCTGAATACTTTGTAAAAACGGCGCACAAGCATGCGCGCAATTTGGCTATGGGCGACGACGTCTAAAACTCCGCACCCGAGGCCCCAAATTCAAAAACCGTCTCGACACAATTGATTCTATGGCCAATTCAGTGTGGGATGCAAACCTGGGAGGCAATCTGAAAACTTTGTAAAAACGGCACGAAACCATGCGCGCAAGTTTGGCTATGGGCGACGACGTTAAAAACTCCGCACCCGATGCCTCAAATTCAAAATCCGTCTTGACAAAATTGATTTTATGGCCAATTCAGTGGGAAATGCAAACCCGGGATGCAATCTGAAAACTTTGTAAAAATGGCGCACAAGCATGCCTGCAATTTGGCTATGGACCTCGTAAAAAACAGTGCACCCGAGGCCTCAAATTCAAAAACCGTCTCGACACAATTTATTCTATGGCCAATTCAGTGAGGGATGCAAACCTGGGAGACAATCTGAAAACTTTGTAATAACGGCACACAACCATGCGCGCAAGTTTGGCTATGGGCGACGACGTCAAAAACTCCGCAACCGAGGCCTCAAATTCAAAAACTTTCTCGACACAATTGATTCTATGGCCAATTCTGTGGGAAGTGCAAACCTGGGAGGCAATCTGAAAACTTTGTAAAAACGGCACACAAACATGTGCGCAAGTTTGGCTATGAGCGACGACGTCAAAAACTCCGCACCCGAGGTCTCAAATTCAAAAACCGTCTCGACACAATTGATTCTATGGCCAATTCAGCGAAGTATGCAAACCTGGGATGCAATCTGAAAACTCTGTACCCGATGCATTAAATTCAAAATTCGTCTAGACAAATTTGATTCTATGGCCAATTCAGTGGGGAATGCAAATCCGGGAGGCAATCTGAATACTTTGTAATAAAGGCGCACAAGCATGCGCGTAATTTGGCTATGGGCGACGACGTCTAAAACTCCGCACCCGAGGCCCCAAATTCAAAAACCGTCTCGACACAATTGATTCTATGGCCAATTCAGTGTGGGATGCAAACCTGGGAGGCAATCTGAAAACTTTGTAAAAACGGCACGAAACCATGCGCGCAAGTTTGGCTATGGGCGACGACGTTAAAAACTCCGCACCCGATGCCTCAAATTCAAAATCCGTCTTGACAAAATTGATTCTATGGCCAATTAAGTGGGAAATGCAAACCCGGGAGGCAATCTGAAAACTTTGTAAAAATGGCGCACAAGCATGCCTGCAATTTGGCTATGGACCTCGTAAAAAACACTGCACCCGAGGCCTCAAATTCAAAAACCGTCTCGACACAATTTATTCTATGACCAATTCAGTGAGGGATGCAAACCTGGGAGACAATCTGAAAACTTTGTAAAAATGGCACACAACCATGCGCGCAAGTTTGGCTATGGGCGACGACGTCAAAAACTCCGCACCCGAGGCCTCAAATTCAAAAACTTTCTCGACACAATTGATTCTATGGCCAATTCAATGGGTAATGCAAACCCGGGAGGCAATCTGAAAACTTTGTAAAATCGGCGCACAAGCATGCGCGCAATTTGGCCTTGGGCGACGACGTCAAAAACTCCGCACCCGAGGCCTCAAATTCAAAAATCGTCTCGACAAAATTGATTCTATGGCCAATTCAGTGAGGGATGCAAACCTGGGAGGCAATCTGAAAACTTTGTAAAAACGGCACACAACCATGTGCGCAAGTTTGGCTATGGGCGACGACGTCAAAAACTCCGCATCCGTGGCCTCAAATTCATAAACTTTCTCGACACAATTGATTTTATGGCCAATTCAGTGGGAAATGCAAACCCGGGAGCAATCTGAAAACTTTGTAAAAACGGCGCACAAGCATGCGCGCAATTTGGCTTTGGGCGACGACGTCAAAAACTCCGCACCCGAGGCCTCAAATTCAAAAACCGTCTAGACACAATTGATTCTATGGCCAATTCAGTGAGGGATGCAAACCTGGGAGACAATCTGAAAACTTTGTAAAAACGGCACACAACCATGCGCGCAAGTTTGGCTATGGGCGACGACGTCAAAAACTCCGCACCCAAGGCCTCAAATTAAAAAACTTTCTCGACACAATTGATTCTATGGCCAATTCAGCTGGAGATGCAAACCCGGGAGGCAATCTGAAAACTTTGTAAAAACGGCGCACAAACGTGCGCGCAATTTGGCTATGGGCGACAACGTTAAAAACTCCGCACCCGAGGCCTCAAATTCAAAAACCGTCTCGACATAATTGATTATATGGCCAATTCAGTGAGGGATGCAAACTTGGGAGGCAATCTGAAAACTTTGTAAAGAGGGCACACAACCAAGCGCGCAAGTTTGGCTATGCGCTAGGATGTCAAAAAATCCGTACCCGATGCATCAAATTCAAAATTCGTCTCGACAAATTTGATTCTATGGCCAAATCAGTGGAGAATGCAAATTCGGGAGGCAATCTGAATACTTTGTAAAAACGGCGCACAAACATTCGCGCAATTTGGCTATGGGCGACGACGTCTAAAACTCCACACACGAGGCCCCAAATTCAAAAACCGTCTCGACACAATTGATTCTATGGCCAATTCAGTGTGGGATGCAAACCTGGGAGGCAATCTGAAAACTTTGTAAAAACGGCACGAAACCATGCGCGCAAGTTTGGCTATGGGCGACGACGTTAAAAACTCCGCACCCGATGCCTCAAATTCAAAATCCGTCTTGACAAAATTGATTCTATGGCCAATTCAGTGGGAAATGCAAACCCGGGAGGCAATCTGAAAAGTTTGTAAAAATGGCGCACAAGCATGCCTGCAATTTGGCTATGGACCTCGTAAAAAACACTGCACCCGAGGCCTCAAATTCAAAAACCGTCTCGACACAATTTATTCTATGACCAATTCAGTGAGGGATGCAAACCTGGGAGACAATCTGAAAACTTTGTAAAAATGGCACACAACCATGCGCGCAAGTTTGGCTATGGGCGACGACGTCAAAAACTCCGCACCCGAGGCCTCAAATTCAAAAACTTTCTCGACACAATTGATTCTATGGCCAATTCAATGGGTAATGCAAACCCGGGAGGCAATCTGAAAACTTTGTAAAATCGGCGCACAAGCATGCGCGCAATTTGGCCTTGGGCGACGACGTCAAAAACTCCGCACCCGAGGCCTCAAATTCAAAAATCGTCTCGACAAAATTGATTCTATGGCCAATTCAGTGAGGGATGCAAACCTGGGAGGCAATCTGAAAACTTTGTAAAAACGGCACACAACCATGTGCGCAAGTTTGGCTATGGGCGACGACGTCAAAAACTCCGCATCCGTGGCCTCAAATTCATAAACTTTCTCGACACAATTGATTTTATGGCCAATTCAGTGGGAAATGCAAACCCGGGAGCAATCTGAAAACTTTGTAAAAACGGCGCACAAGCATGCGCGCAATTTGGCTTTGGGCGACGACGTCAAAAACTCCGCACCCGAGGCCTCAAATTCAAAAACCGTCTAGACACAATTGATTCTATGGCCAATTCAGTGAGGGATGCAAACCTGGGAGACAATCTGAAAACTTTGTAAAAACGGCACACAACCATGCGCGCAAGTTTGGCTATGGGCGACGACGTCAAAAACTCCGCACCCAAGGCCTCAAATTAAAAAACTTTCTCGACACAATTGATTCTATGGCCAATTCAGCTGGAGATGCAAACCCGGGAGGCAATCTGAAAACTTTGTAAAAACGGCGCACAAACGTGCGCGCAATTTGGCTATGGGCGACAACGTTAAAAACTCCGCACCCGAGGCCTCAAATTCAAAAACCGTCTCGACATAATTGATTATATGGCCAATTCAGTGAGGGATGCAAACTTGGGAGGCAATCTGAAAACTTTGTAAAGAGGGCACACAACCAAGCGCGCAAGTTTGGCTATGCGCTAGGATGTCAAAAAATCCGTACCCGATGCATCAAATTCAAAATTCGTCTCGACAAATTTGATTCTATGGCCAAATCAGTGGAGAATGCAAATTCGGGAGGCAATCTGAATACTTTGTAAAAACGGCGCACAAACATTCGCGCAATTTGGCTATGGGCGACGACGTCTAAAACTCCACACACGAGGCCCCAAATTCAAAAACCGTCTCGACACAATAGATTCTATGGCCAATTCAGTGTGGGATGCAAACCTGGGAGGCAATCTGAAAACTTTGTAAAAACGGCACACAACCATGTGCGCAAGTTTGGCTATGGGTGACGATGTCAAAAACTCCGCACCCGAGGCCTCAAATTCAAAAAGCGTCTCGACACAATTGATTCTATGGCCAATTCAGTGAGGTATGCAAACCTGGGAGGCAATCTGAAAACTTTGTAAAAACGGCACACAACCATGCGCGTAATTTTGGCTATGGGCGACGACGTCAAAAACTCTGCACCCGAGACCTCAAATTCAAAATCCGTCTTGACAAAATTGATTCTATAGCCAATTGAGTGGGAAATGCGAACCCGTGAGGCAATCTGAAAACTTTGTAAAAATGGCGCACAAGCATGCCTGCAATTTGGCTATGGACCTCGTAAAAAACACTGTACCCGAGGCCTCAAATTCAAAAACCGTCTCGACACAATTGATTCTATGGCCAATTTAGTGAGGGATGCAAACCTGGGAGGCAATCTGAAAACTTTGTAAAAACGGCACACAACCATGCGCGCAAGTTTGGCTATGGGCGACGACGTCAAAAACTCCGCACCCGAGGCCTCAAATTCAAAAACTTTCTCGACACAATTGATTCTATGGCCAATTCAGTGGGAAATGCAAACCCGGGAGGCAATATGAAAACTTTGTAAAAACGGCGCACAAGCATACGCGCAATTTGGCTTTGGGCGACGACGTCAAAAACTCCGCACCCGAGGCCTTAAATTCAAAAACTGTCTCGACACAATTGATTCTATGGCCAATTCAGTGGGGGATGCAAACCTGGGAGGCAATCTGAAAACTTTGTAAAAACGGCACACAACCATGTGTGCAAGTTTGGCTATGGGCGACGACGTCAAAAACTCTGCACCCGAGGCCTCAAATTCAAAAACCGTCTCGACACAATTGATTATATGGCCAATTCAGTGAGGTATACAAATCTGGGAGGCAATCTGAAAACTTTGTAAAAATGGCACACAACCATGCGCGCAAGTTTGGCTATGCGCTACGACGTCAAAAACTCCGCACCCGATGCGTCAAATTCAAAATCTGTCTCGACAAAATTGACTCTATTGCCAATTCAGTGCGAGATGCAAACCCGCGAGGCAATCTGAAAACTTTGTAAAAACGGCGCACAAACATGCGCGCAATTTGGTTATGGGCGACGACGTCAAAAACACCGCACCCGAGGCCCCAAATTCAAAAACTGTTTCGACACAATTGATTCTATGGCCAATTCAGTGAGGGATATATACCTGGGAGGCAATTTGAAAACTTTGTAAAAATGGCACACAACCATGCGTGCAAGTTTGGCTATGGGTGACGACGTCAAAAACTCCGCAACCGAGGCCTCAAATTCAAAAACTTTCTCGACACAATTGATTATATGGCCAATTCTGTGGGAAATGCAAACCCAGGACGCAATCTGAAAACTTTGTAAAAACGGCACACAAACATGCGCGCAAGTTTGGCTATGAGCGACGACGTTAAAAACTCCGCACCCGAGGTCTCAAATTCAAAAACCGTCTCGACACAATTGATTCTATGGCCAATTCAGCGAAGTATGCAAACCTGGGATGCAATCTAAAAACTCTGTACCCGATGCATCTAATTCCAAATTCGTCTCGACAAATTTGATTCTATGGCCAATTCAGTGGGGAATGCAAATCCGATAGGCAATCTGAATACTTTGTAAAAACGGCGCACAAGCATGCGCGCAATTTGGCTATGGGCGACGACGTCTAAAACTCCGCACCCGAGGCCCCAAATTCAAAAACCGTCTCGACACAATTGATTCTATGGCCAATTCAGTGTGGGATGCAAACCTGGGAGGCAATCTGAAAACTTTGTAAAAACGGCACGAAACCATGCGCGCAAGTTTGGCTATGGGCGACGACGTTAAAAACTCCGCACCCGATGCCTCAAATTCAAAATCCGTCTTGACAAAATTGATTTTATGGCCAATTCAGTGGGAAATGCAAACCCGGGATGCAATCTGAAAACTTTGTAAAAATGGCGCACAAGCATGCCTGCAATTTGGCTATGGACCTCGTAAAAAACACTGCACCCGAGGCCTCAAATTCAAAAACCGTCTCGACACAATTTATTCTATGGCCAATTCAGTGAGGGATGCAAACCTGGGAGACAATCTGAAAACTTTGTAAAAACGGCACACAACCATGCGCGCAAGTTTGGCTATGGGCGACGACGTCAAAAACTCCGCAACCGAGGCCTCAAATTCAAAAACTTTCTCGACACAATTGATTCTATGGCCAATTCTGTGGGAAGTGCAAACCCGGGAGGCAATCTGAAAACTTTGTAAAAACGGCACACAAACATGTGCGCAAGTTTGGCTATGAGCGACGACGTCAAAAACTCCGCACCCGAGGTCTCAAATTCAAAAACCGTCTCGACACAATTGATTCTATGGCCAATTCAGCGAAGTATGCAAACCTGGGATGCAATCTGAAAACTCTGTACCCGATGCATCAAATTCAAAATTCGTCTAGACAAATTTGATTCTATGGCCAATTCAGTGGGGAGTGCAAATCCGGGAGGCAATCTGAATACTTTGTAATAAAGGCGCACAAACATGCGCGTAATTTGGCTATGGGCGACGACGTCTAAAACTCCGCACCCGAGGCCCCAAATTCAAAAACCGTCTCGACACAATTGATTCTATGGCCAATTCAGTGTGGGATGCAAACCTGGGAGGCAATCTGAAAACTTTGTAAAAACGGCACGAAACCATGCGCGCAAGTTTGGCTATGGGCGACGACGTTAAAAACACCGCACCCGATGCCTCAAATTCAAAATCCGTCTTGAAAAAATTGATTTTATGGCCAATTCAGTGGGAAATGCAAACCCGGGAGGCAATCTGAAAACTTTGTAAAAATGGCGCACAAGCATGCCTGCAATTTGGCTATGGACCTCGTAAAAAACACTGCACCCGAGGCCTCAAATTCAAAAACCGTCTCGACACAATTTATTCTATGACCAATTCAGTGAGGGATGCAAACCTGGGAGACAATCTGAAAACTTTGTAAAAATGGCACACAACCATGCGCGCAAGTTTGGCTATGGGCGACGACGTCAAAAACTCCGCACCCGAGGCCTCAAATTCAAAAACTTTCTCGACACAATTGATTCTATGGCCAATTCAATGGGTAATGCAAACCCGGGAGGCAATCTGAAAACTTTGTAAAATCGGCGCACAAGCATGCGCGCAATTTGGCCTTGGGCGACGACGTCAAAAACTCCGCACCCGAGGCCTCAAATTCAAAAATCGTCTCGACAAAATTGATTCTATGGCCAATTCAGTGAGGGATGCAAACCTGGGAGGCAATCTGAAAACTTTGTAAAAACGGCACACAAGCATGTGCGCAAGTTTGGCTATGGGCGACGACGTCAAAAACTCCGCATCCGTGGCCTCAAATTCATAAACTTTCTCGACACAATTGATTTTATGGCCAATTCAGTGGGAAATGCAAACCCGGGAGGCAATCTGAAAACTTTGTAAAAACGGCGCACAAGCATGCGCGCAATTTGGCTTTGGGCGACGACGTCAAAAACTCCGCACCCGAGGCCTCAAATTCAAAAACCGTCTCGACACAATTGATTCTATGGCCAATTCAGTGAGGGATGCAAACCTGGGAGACAATCTGAAAACTTTGTAAAAACGGCACACAACCATGCGCGCAAGTTTGGCTATGGGCGACGACGTCAAAAACTCCGCACCCAAGGCCTCAAATTAAAAAACTTTCTCGACACAATTGATTCTATGGCCAATTCAGCTGGAGATGCAAACCCGGGAGGCAATCTGAAAACTTTGTAAAAACGGCGCACAAACGTGCGCGCAATTTGGCTATGGGCGACAACGTTAAAAACTCCGCACCCGAGGCCTCAAATTCAAAAACCGTCTCGACACAATTGATTATATGGCCAATTCAGTGAGGCATGCAAACTTGGGAGGCAATCTGAAAACTTTGTAAAGAGGGCACACAACCAAGCGCGCAAGTTTGGCTATGCGCTAGGATGTCAAAAAATCCGTACCCGATGCATCAAATTCAAAATTCGTCTCGACAAATTTGATTCTATGGCCAAATCAGTGGAGAATGCAAATTCGGGAGGCAATCTGAATACTTTGTAAAAACGGCGCACAAACATTCGCGCAATTTGGCTATGGGCGACGACGTCTAAAACTCCGCACCCGAGGCCCCAAATTCAAAAACCGTCTCGACACAATTGATTCTATGGCCAATTCAGTGTGGGATGCAAACCTGGGAGGCAATCTGAAAACTTTGTAAAAACGGCACACAACCATGTGCGCAAGTTTGGCTATGGGTGACGATGTCAAAAACTCCGCACCTGAGGCCTCAAATTCAAAAAGCGTCTCGACACAATTGATTCTATGGCCAATTCAGTGAGGTATGCAAACCTTGGAGGCAACCTGAAAACTTTGTAAAAACGGCACACAACCATGCGCGCAAGTTTGGCTATGGGCGACGACGTCAAAAACTCTGCACCCGAGACCTCAAATTCAAAATCCGTCTTGACAAAATTGATTCTATAGCCAATTGAGTGGGAAATGCGAACCCGTGAGGCAATCTGAAAACTTTGTAAAAATAGCGCACAAGCATGCCTGCAATTTGGCTATGGACCTCGTAAAAAACACTGTACCCGAGGCCTCAAATTCAAAAACCGTCTCGACACAATTGATTCTATGGCCAATTTAGTGAGGGATGCAAACCTGGGAGGCAATCTGAAAACTTTGTAAAAACGGCACACAACCATGCGCGCAAGTTTGGCTATGGGCGACGACGTCAAAAACTCCCCACCCGAGGCCTCAAATTCAAAAACTTTCTCGACACAATTGATTCTATGGCCAATTCAGTGGGAGATGCAAACCCGGGAGGCAATATGAAAACTTTGTAAAAACGGCGCACAAGCATGCGCGCAATTTGGCTTTGGGCGACGACGTCAAAAACTCCGCACCCGAGGCCTTAAATTCAAAAACTGTCTCGACACAATTGATTCTATGGCCAATTCAGTGGGGGATGCAAACCTGGGAGGCAATCTGAAAACTTTGTAAAAACGGCACACAACCATGTGCGCAAGTTTGGCTATGGGCGACGACGTCAAAAACTCCGCACCCGAGGCCTCAAATTCAAAAACCGTCTCGACACAATTGATTATATGGCCAATTCAGTGAGGTATACAAATCTGGGAGGCAATCTGAAAACTTTGTAAAAATGGCACACAACCATGCGCGCAAGTGTGGCTATGCGCTACGACGTCAAAAACTCCGCACCCGATGCGTCAAATTCAAAATCTGTCTCGACAAAATTGACTCTATTGCCAATTTAGTGCGAGATGCAAACCCGCGAGGCAATCTGAAAACTTTGTAAAAACGGCGCACAAACATGCGCGCAATTTGGTTATGGGCGACGACGTCAAAAACTCCGCAACCGAGGCCTCAAATTCAAAAAATTTCTCGACACAATTGATTCTATGGCCAATTCTGTGGGAAGTGCAAACCCGGGAGGCAATCTGAAAACTTTGTAAAAACGGCACACAAACATGTGCGCAAGTTTGGCTATGAGCGACGACGTCAAAAACTCCGCACCCGAGGTCTCAAATTCAAAAACCGTCTCGACACAATTGATTCTATGGCCAATTCAGCGAAGTATGCAAACCTGGGATGCAATCTGAAAACTCTGTACCCGATGCATCAAATTCAAAATTCGTCTAGACAAATTTGATTCTATGGCCAATTCAGTGGGGAATGCAAATCCGGGAGGCAATCTGAATACTTTGTAAAAAAGGCGCACAAGCATGCGCGTAATTTGGCTATGGGCGACGACGTCTAAAACTCCGCACCCGAGGCCGCAAATTCAAAAACCGTCTCGACACAATTGATTCTATGGCCAATTCAGTGTGGGATGCAAACCTGGGAGGCAATCTGAAAACTTTGTAAAAACGGCACGAAACCATGCGCGCAAGTTTGGCTATGGGCGACGACGTTAAAAACTCCGCACCCGATGCCTCAAATTCAAAATCCGTCTTGACAAAATTGATTTTATGGCCAATTCAGTGGGAAATGCAAACCCGGGATGCAATCTGAAAACTTTGTAAAAATGGCGCACAAGCATGCCTGCAATTTGGCTATGGACCTCGTAAAAAACACTGCACCCGAGGCCTCCAATTCAAAAACCGTCTCGACACAATTTATTCTATGGCCAATTCAGTGAGGGATGCAAACCTGGGAGACAATCTGAAAACTTTGTAAAAACGGCACACAACCATGCGCGCAAGTTTGGCTATGGGCGACGACGTCAAAAACTCCGCAACCGAGGCCTCAAATTCAAAAACTTTCTCGACACAATTGATTCTATGGCCAATTCTGTGGGAAGTGCAAACCCGGGAGGCAATCTGAAAACTTTGTAAAAACGGCACACAAACATGTGCGCAAGTTTGGCTATGAGCGACGACGTCAAAAACTCCGCACCCGAGGTCTCAAATTCAAAAACCGTCTCGACACAATTGATTCTATGGCCAATTCAGCGAAGTATGCAAACCTGGGATGCAATCTGAAAACTTTGTAAAAACGGCACACAACCATGTGCGCAAGTTTGGCTATGGGCGACGACGTCAAAAACTCCGCATCCGTGGCCTCAAATTCATAAACTTTCTCGACACAATTGATTTTATGGCCAATTCAGTGGGAAATGCAAACCCGGGAGGCAATCTGAAAACTTTGTAAAAACGGCGCACAAGCATGCGCGCAATTTGGCTTTGGGCGACGACGTCAAAAACTCCGCACCCGAGGCCTCAAATTCAAAAACCGTCTCGACACAATTGATTCTATGGCCAATTCAGTGAGGGATGCAAACCTGGGAGACAATCTGAAAACTTTGTAAAAACGGCACACAACCATGCGCGCAAGTTTGGCTATGGGCGACGACGTCAAAAACTCCGCACCCAAGGCCTCAAATTAAAAAACTTTCTCGACACAATTGATTCTATGGCCAATTTAGCTGGAGATGCAAACCCGGGAGGCAATCTGAAAACTTTGTAAAAACGGCGCACAAACGTGCGCGCAATTTGGCTATGGGCGACAACGTTAAAAACTCCACACCCGAGGCCTCAAATTCAAAAACCGTCTCGACACAATTGATTATATGGCCAATTTAGTGAGGGATGCAAACTTGGGAGGCAATCTGAAAACTTTGTAAAAAGGGCACACAACCAAGCGCGCAAGTTTGGCTATGCGCTAGGATGTCAAAAAATCCGTACCCGATGCATCAAATTCAAAATTCGTCTCGACAAATTTGATTCTATGGGCAATTCAGTGGAGAATGCAAATTCGGGAGGCAATCTAAATACTTTGTAAAAACGGCGCACAAACATTCGCGCAATTTGGCTATGGGCGATGACGTCTAAAACTCCGCACCCGAGGCCCCAAATTCAAAAACCGTCTCGACACAATTGATTCTATGGCCAATTCAGTGTGGGATGCAAACCTGGGAGGCAATCTGAAAACTTTGTAAAAACGGCACACAACCATGTGCGCAAGTTTGGCTATGGGTGACGATGTCAAAAACTCCGCACCCGAGGCCTCAAATTCAAAAAGCGTCTCGACACAATTGATTCTATGGCCAATTCAGTGAGGTATGCAAACCTGGGAGGCAACCTGAAAACTTTGTAAAAACGGCACACAACCATGCGCGCAAGTTTGGCTATGGGCGACGACGTCAAAAACTCTGCACCCGAGACCTCAAATTCAAAATCCGTCTTGACAAAATTGATTCTATAGCCAATTGAGTGGGAAATGCGAACCCGTGAGGCAATCTGAAAACTTTGTAAAAATGGCGCACAAGCATGCCTGCAATTTGGCTATGGACCTCGTAAAAAACACTGTACCCGAGGCCTCAAATTCAAAAACCGTCTCGACACAATTGATTCTATGGCCAATTTAGTGAGGGATGCAAACCTGGGAGGCAATCTGAAAACTTTGTAAAAACGGCACACAACCATGCGCGCAAGTTTGGCTATGGGCGACGACGTCAAAAACTCCGCACCCGAGGCCTCAAATTCAAAAACTTTCTCGACAAAATTGATTCTATGGCCAATTCAGTGGGAAATGCAAACCCGGGAGGCAATATGAAAACTTTGTAAAAACGGCGCACAAGCATGCGCGCAATTTGGCTTTGGGCGACGACGTCAAAAACTCCGCACCCGAGGCCTTAAATTCAAAAACTGTCTCGACACAATTGATTCTATGGCCAATTCAGTGGGGGATGCAAACCTGGGAGGCAATCTGAAAACTTTGTAAAAACGGCACACAACCATGTGCGCAAGTTTGGCTATGGGCGACGACGTCAAAAACTCCGCACCCGAGGCCTCAAATTCAAAAACTGTCTCGACACAATTGATTCTATGGCCAATTCAGCGAAGTATGCAAACCTGGGAGGCAATCTGAAAACTTTGTAAAAATAGCACACAAACATGCGAGCAAAAAACTCCGGACCCGATGCATCAAATTCAAAATTCGTCTCGACAAATTTGATTCTATGGCCCATTCAGTGGGGAATGCAAATCCGGGAGGCAATCTGAATACTTTGTAAAAACGGCGCACAAGCATGCGCGCAATTTGGCTATATGCGACGATATCTAAAAACTCCGCACCCAAGGCCTCAAATTCAAAAACTTTCTCGACACAATCAATTATATGGCCAATTCAGCTGGAGATGCAAACCCGGGAGGCAATCTGAAAACTTTATAAAAACGGCGCACAAACGTGCGCGCAATTTGGCTATGGGCGACAACGTCAAAAACTCCGCACCCGAGGCCTCAAATTCAAAAACCGTCTCGACGCAATTGATTCTATGGCCAATTCAGTGGGGGATGCAAACCTGGGAGGCAATCTGAAAACTTTGTAAAAACGGCACACAACCATGCGCGCAAGTTTGGTTATGGGCGACGACGTAAAAAATTCCGCACCCAAGGCCTCAAATTCAAAAACTTTCTCGACACAATTAATTCTATGGCCAATTCAGCAGGAGATGCAAACCCGGGAGGCAATCTGAAATCTTTGTAAAAACGGCGCACAAACGTGCGCGCAATTTGGCTATGGGCGACAACGTCAAAAACTCCCCACCCGAGGCCTCAAATTCAAAAACCGTCTCGACGCAATTGATTCTATGGCCAATTCAGTGAGGGATACAAACCTGGGAGGCAATCTGAAAACTTTGTAAAAATGGCGCACAAGCATGCCTACAATTTGGCTATGGACCTCGTAATAAACACTGCACCCGAGGCCTCAAATTCAAAAATCGTCTCGACACAATTGATTCTATGGCCAATTCAGTGAGGGATGCAAACCTGGGAGACAATCTGAAAACTTTGTAAAAACGGCACACAACCATGCGCGCAAGTTTGGCTATGGGCGACGACGTCAAAAACTCCGCACCCAAGTCCTCAAATACAAAAACTTTCTCGACACAATTGATTCTATGGCCAATTCAGCTGGAGATGCAAACCCGGGAGGCAATCTGAAAACTTTGTAAAAACAGCGCACAAACGTGCGCGCAATTTGGCTATGGGCGACAACGTCAAAAACTCCGCATCCGAGACCTCAAATTCAAAAACCGTCTCGACACAATTGATTCTATGGCCAATTTAGTGAGGGATGCAAACCTGGGAGACAATCTGAAAACTTTGTAAAAACGGCACACAACCATGCGCGCAAGTTTGGCTATGGGCGATGACGTCAAAAACTCCGCACCCGAGACCTCAAATTCAAAATCCGTCTTGACAAAATTGATTCTATAGCCAATTGAGTGGGAAATGCGAACCCGGGAGGCAATCTGAAAAATTTGTAAAAATGGCGCACAAGCATGCCTGCAATTTGGCTATGGACCTCGTAAAAAACACTGTACCCGAGGCCTCAAATTCAAAAACCGTCTCGACACAATTGATTCTATGGCCAATTTAGTGAGGGATGCAAACCTGGGAGGCAATCTGAAAACTTTGTAAAAACGGCACACAACCATGCGCGCAAGTTTGGCTATGGGCGACGACGTCAAAAACTTCGCACCCGAGGCCTCAAATTCAAAAACTTTCTCGACACAATTGATTCTATGGCCAATTCAGTGGGAGATGCAAACCCGGGAGGCAATATGAAAACTTTGTAAAAACGGCGCACAAGCATGCGCGCAATTTGGCTTTGGGCGACGACGTCAAAAACTCCGCACCCGAGGCCTTAAATTCAAAAACCGTCTCGACACAATTGATTCTATGGCCAATTCAGTGGGGGATGCAAACCTGGGAGGCAATCTGAAAACTTTGTAAAAACGGCACACAACCATGTGCGGAAGTTTGGCTATGGGCGACGACGTCAAAAACTCCGCACCCGAGGCCTCAAATTCAAAAACCGTCTCGACACAATTGATTCTATGGCCAATTCAGTGAGGTATACAAATCTGGGAGGCAATCTGAAAACTTTGTAAAAATGGCACACAACCATGCGCGCAAGTTTCGCTATGCGCTACGACGTCAAAAACTCCGCACCCGATGCGTCAAATTCAAAATCCGTCTCGACAAAATTGATTCTATTGCCAATTCAGTGCGAGATGCAAACACGCGAGGCAATCTGAAAACTTTGTAAAAACGGCGCACAAACATGCGCGCAATTTGGTTATGGGCGACAACGTCAAAAACACCGCACCCGAGGCCCCAAATTCAAAAACCGTTTCGACACAATTGAATCTATGGCCAATTCAGTGAGGGATATAAACCTGGGAGGCAATTTGAAAACTTTGTAAAAATGGCACCCAACCATGCGCGCAAGTTTGGCTATGGGCGACGACGTCAAAAACTCCGCAACCGAGGCCTCAAATTCAAAAACCTTCTAGACATAATTAATTCTATGGCCAATTCTGTGGGAGATGCAAACCCGGGAGGCAATCTGAAAACTTTGTAAAAACGGCACACAAACATGCGCGCAAGTTTTGCTATGAGAGAAGACGTCAAAAACTCCGCACCCGAGGTCTCAAATTCAAAAACTGTCTCGACACAATTGATTTTATGGCCAATTCAGCGAAGTATGCAAACCTGGGAGGCAATCTGAAAACTTTGTAAAAATAGCACACAACCATGCGAGCAAAAAACTCCGGACCCGATGCATCAAATTCAAAATTCGTCTCGACAAATTTGATTCTATGGCCCATTCAGTGGGGAATGCAAATTCGGGAGGCAATCTGAATACTTTGTAAAAACGGCGCACAAGCATGCGCGCAATTTGGCTATATGCGACGATATCTAAAAACTCCGCACCCAAGGCCTCAAATTCAAAAACTTTCTCGACACAATCAATTCTATGGCCAATTCAGCTGGAGATGCAAACCCGGGAGGCAATCTGAAAACATTGTAAAAACGGCGCACAAACGTGCGCGCAATTTGGCTATGGGCGACAACGTCAAAAACTCCGCACCCGAGGCCTCAAATTCAAAAACCATCTCGACGCAATTGATTCTATGGCCAATTCAGTGGGGGATGCAAACCTGGGAGGCAATCTGAAAACTTTGTAAAAACGGCACACAACCATGCGCGCAAGTTTGGTTATGGGCGACGACGTAAAAAATTCCGCACCCAAGGCCTCAAATTCAAAAACTTTCTCGACACAATTAATTCTATGGCCAATTCAGCAGGAGATGCAAACCCGGGAGGCAATCTGAAATCTTTGTAAAAACGGCGCACAAACGTGCGCGCAATTTGGCTATGGCGACAACGTCAAAAACTCCCCACCCGAGGCCTCAAATTCAAAAACCGTCTCGACGCAATTGATTCTATGGCCAATTCAGTGAGGGATACAAACCTGGGAGGCAATCTGAAAACTTTGTAAAAATGGCGCACAAGCATGCCTACAATTTGGCTATGGACCTCGTAATAAACACTGCACCCGAGGCCTCAAATTCAAAAATCGTCTCGACACAATTGATTCTATGGCCAATTCAGTGAGGGATGCAAACCTGGGAGACAATCTGAAAACTTTGTAAAAACGGCACACAACCATGCGCGCAAGTTTGGCTATGGGCGACGACGTCAAAAACTCCGCACCCAAGTCCTCAAATACAAAAACTTTCTCGACACAATTGATTCTATGGCCAATTCAGCTGGAGATGCAAACCCGGGAGGCAATCTGAAAACTTTGTAAAAACAGCGCACAAACGTGCGCGCAATTTGGCTATGGGCGACAACGTCAAAAACTCCGCATCCGAGACCTCAAATTCAAAAACCGTCTCGACACAATTGATTCTATGGCCAATTTAGTGAGGGATGCAAACCTGGGAGACAATCTGAAAACTTTGTAAAAACGGCACACAACCATGCGCGCAAGTTTGGCTATGGGCGATGACGTCAAAAACTCCGCACCCGAGACCTCAAATTCAAAATCCGTCTTGACAAAATTGATTCTATAGCCAATTGAGTGGGAAATGCGAACCCGGGAGGCAATCTGAAAACTTTGTAAAAATGGCGCACAAGCATGCCTGCAATTTGGCTATGGACCTCGTAAAAAACACTGTACCCGAGGCCTCAAATTCAAAAACCGTCTCGACACAATTGATTCTATGGCCAATTTAGTGAGGGATGCAAACCTGGGAGGCAATCTGAAAACTTTGTAAAAACGGCACACAACCATGCGCGCAAGTTTGGCTATGGGCGACGACGTCAAAAACTTCGCACCCGAGGCCTCAAATTCAAAAACTTTCTCGACACAATTGATTCTATGGCCAATTCAGTGGGAAATGCAAACCCGGGAGGCAATATGAAAACTTTGTAAAAACGGCGCACAAGCATGCGCGCAATTTGGCTTTGGGCGACGACGTCAAAAACTCCGCACCCGAGGCCTTAAATTCAAAAACCGTCTCGACACAATTGATTCTATGGCCAATTCAGTGGGGGATGCAAACCTGGGAGGCAATCTGAAAACTTTGTAAAAACGGCACACAACCATGTGCGGAAGTTTGGCTATGGGCGACGACGTCAAAAACTCCGCACCCGAGGCCTCAAATTCAAAAACCGTCTCGACACAATTGATTCTATGGCCAATTCAGTGAGGTATACAAATCTGGGAGGCAATCTGAAAACTTTGTAAAAATGGCACACAACCATGCGCGCAAGTTTGGCTATGCGCTACGACGTCAAAAACTCCGCACCCGATGCGTCAAATTCAAAATTTGTCTCGACAAAATTGACTCTATTGCCAATTCAGTGCGAGATGCAAACCCGCGAGGCAATCTGAAAACTTTGTAAAAACGGCGCACAAACATGCGCGCAATTTGGTTATGGGCGACGACGTCAAAAACACCGCACCCGAGGCCCCAAATTCAAAAATAGTTTCGACACAATTGATTCTATGGCCAATTCAGTGAGGGATATAAACCTGGAAGGCAATTTGAAAACTTTGTAAAAATGGCACACAACCATGCGCGCAAGTTTGGCTATGGGCGACGACGTCAAAAACTCCGCAACCGAGGCCTCAAATTCAAAAACTTTCTCGACACAATTGATTCTATGGCCAATTCCGTGGGAAATGCAAACCCAGGAGGCAATCTGAAAACTTTGTAAAAACGGCACACAAACATGCGCGCAAGTTTTGCTATGAGCGACGACGTCAAAAACTCCGCACCCGAGGTCTCAAATTCAAAAACTGTCTCGACACAATTGATTCTATGGCCAATTCAGCGAAGTATGCAAACCTGGGAGGCAATCTGAAAACTTTGTAAAAATAGCACACAACCATGCGAGCAAAAAACTCCGGACCCGATGCATCAAATTCAAAATTCGTCTCGACAAATTTGATTCTATGGCCCATTCAGTGGGGAATGCAAATCCGGGAGGCAATCTGAATACTTTGTAAAAACGGCGCACAAGCATGCGCGCAATTTGGCTATATGCGACGATATCTAAAAACTCCGCACCCAAGGCCTCAAATTCAAAAACTTTCTCGACACAATCAATTCTATGGCCAATTCAGCTGGAGATGCAAACCCGGGAGGCAATCTGAAAACTTTGTAAAAACGGCGCATAAACGTGCGCGCAATTTGGCTATGGGCTACAACGTCAAAAACTCCGCACCCGAGGCCTCAAATTCAAAAACCGTCTCGACGCAATTGATTCTATGGCCAATTCAGTGGGGGATGCAAACCTGGGAGGCAATCTGAAAACTTTGTAAAAACGGCACACAACCATGCGCGCAAGTTTGGCTATGGGCGACGACGTAAAAAATTCCGCACCCAAGGCCTCAAATTCAAAAACTTTCTCGACACAATTAATTCTATGGCCAATTCAGCTGGAGATGCAAACCCGGGAGGCAATCTGAAATCTTTGTAAAAACGGCGCACAAGCATGCCTACAATTTGGCTATGGACCTCGTAATAAACACTGCACCCGAGGCCTCAAATTCAAAAACCGTCTCGACACAATTGATTCTATGGCCAATTCAGTGAGGGATGCAAACCTGGGAGACAATCTGAAAACTTTGTAAAAACGGCACACAACCATGCGCGCAAGTTTGGCTATGGGCGACGACGTCAAAAACTCCGCACCCAAGTCCTCAAATACAAAAACTTTCTCGACACAATTGATTCTATGGCCAATTCAGCTGGAGATGCAAACCCGGGAGGCAATCTGACAACTTTGTAAAAACAGCGCTCAAACGTGCGCGCAATTTGGCTATGGGCGACAACGTCAAAAACACCGCATCCGAGACCTCAAATTCAAAAACCGTCTCGACACAATTGATTCTATGGCCAATTTAGTGAGGGATGCAAACCTGGGAGACAATCTGAAAACTTTGTAAAAACGGCACACAACCATGTGCGCAAGTTTGGCTATGGGTGACGATGTCAAAAACTCCGCACCCGAGGCCTCAAATTCAAAAACCGTCTCGACACAATTGATTCTATGGCCAATTCAGTGAGGTATGCAAACCTGGGAGGCAATCTGAAAACTTTGTAAAAATGGCACACAACCATGCGCGCAAGTTTGGCTATGCGCTACGACGTCAAAAACTCCGCACCCGATGCGTCAAATTCAAAATCCGTCTCGACAAAATTGATTCTATTGCCAATTCAGTGCGAGATGCAAACACGCGAGGCAATCTGAAAACTTTGTAAAAACGGCGCACAAACATGCGCGCAATTTGGTTATGGGCGACAACGTCAAAAACACCGCACCCGAGGCCCCAAAATCAAAAACCGTTTCGACACAATTGAATCTATGGCCAATTCAGTGAGGGATATAAACCTGGGAGGCAATTTGAAAACTTTGTAAAAATGGCACACAACCATGCGCGCAAGTTTGGCTATGGGCGACGACGTCAAAAACTCCGCAACCGAGGCCTCAAATTCAAAAACTTTCTCGACACAATTGATTCTATGGCCAATTCTGTGGGCGATGCAAACCCGGGAGGCAATCTGAAAACTTTGTAAAAACGGCACACAAACATGCGCGCAAGTTTTGCTATGAGCGACGACGTCAAAAACTCCGCACCCGAGGTCTCAAATTCAAAAACTGTCTCGACACAATTGATTCTATGGCCAATTCAGCGAAGTATGCAAACCTGGGAGGCAATCTGAAAACTTTGTAAAAATAGCACACAACCATGCGAGCAAAAAACTCCGGACCCGATGCATCAAATTCAAAATTTGTCTCGACAAATTTGATTCTATGGCCCATTCAGTGGGGAATGCAAATCCGGGAGGCAATCTGAATACTTTGTAAAAACGGCGCACAAGCATGCGCGCAATTTGGCTATATGCAACGATGTCTAAAAACTCCGCACCCAAGGCCTCAAATTCAAAAACTTTCTCGACACAATCAATTCTATGGCCAATTCAGCTGGAGATGCAAACCCGGGAGGCAATCTGAAAACTTTGTAAAAACGGCACACAACCATGCGCGCAAGTTTGGCTATGGGTGACGACGTCAAAAACTCCGCACCCGAGGCCTCAAATTCAAAAACCGTCTCGACGCAATTGATTCTATGGCCAATTCAGTGGGGGATGCAAACCTGGGAGGCAATCTGAAAACTTTGTAAAAACGGCACACAACCATGCGCGCAAGTTTGGCTATGGGCGACGACGTCAAAAACTCCGCACCCGAGGCCTCAAATTCAAAAACCGTCTCGACACAATTGATTCTATGGCCAATTCAGTGGGGTATACAAATCTGGGGGGCAATCTGAAAACTTTGTAAAAATGGCACACAACCATGCGCGCAAGTTTGGCTATGCGCTACGACGTCAAAAACTCCGCACCCGATGCGTCAAATTCAAAATCTGTCTCGACAAAATTGACTCTATTGCCAATTCAGTGCGAGATGCAAACCCGCGAGGCAATCTGAAAACTTTGTAAAAACGGCGCACAAACATGCGCGCAATTTGGTTATGGGCGACGACGTCAAAAACACCGCACCCGAGGCCCCAAATTCAAAAACCGTTTCGACACAATTGATTCTATGGCCAATTCAGTGAGGGATATAAACCTGGGAGGCAATTTGAAAACTTTGTAAAAATGGCACACGACCATGCGCGCAAGTTTGGCTATGGGCGACGACGTCAAAAACTCTGCACCCGAGGCCTCAAATTCAAAAACCGTCTCGACACAATTGATTCTATGGCCAATTCAGTGAGGTATACAAACCTGGGAGGCAATCTGAAAACTTTGTAAAAATGGCACACAACCATGCGCGCAAGTTTGGCTATGCGCTACGACGTCAAAAACTCCGCACCCGATGCGTCAAATTCAAAATCCGTCTCGACAAAATTGATTCTATTGCCAATTCAGTGCGAGATGCAAACACGAGAGGCAATCTGAAAACTTTGTAAAAACGGCGCACAAACATGCGCGCAATTTGGTTATGGGCGACAACGTCAAAAACACCGCACCCGAGGCCCCAAATTCAAAAACCGTTTCGACACAATTGAATCTATGGCCAATTCAGTGAGGGATATAAACCTGGGAGGCAATTTGAAAACTTTGTAAAAATGGCACACAACCATGCGCGCAAGTTTGGCTATGGGCGACGACGTCAAAAACTCCGCAACCGAGGTCTCAAATTCAAAAACTTTCTCGACACAATTGATTCTATGGCCAATTCTGTGGGAGATGCAAACCCGGGAGGCAATCTGAAAACTTTGTAAAAACGGCACACAAACATGCGCGCAAGTTTTGCTATGAGCGACGACGTCAAAAACTCCGCACCCGAGGTCTCAAATTCAAAAACTGTCTCGACACAATTGATTCTATGGCCAATTCAGCGAAGTATGCAAAACTGGGAGGCAATCTGAAAACTTTGTAAAAATAGCACACAACCATGCGAGCAAAAAACTCCGGACCTGATGCATCAAATTCAAAATTCGTCTCGACAAATTTGATTCTATGGCCCATTCAGTGGGGAATGCAAATCCGGGAGGCAATCTGAATACTTTGTAAAAACGGCGCACAAGCATGCGCGCAATTTGGCTATATGCGACGATGTCTAAAAACTCCGCACCCAAGGCCTCAAATTCAAAAACTTTCTCGACACAATCAATTCTATGGCCAATTCAGCTGGAGATGCAAACCCGGGAGGCAATCTGAAAACTTTGTAAAAACGGCGCACAAACGTGCGCGCAATTTGGCAATGGGCGACAACGTCAAAAGCTCCGCACCCGAGGCCTCAAATTCAAAAACCGTCTCGACGCAATTGATTATATGGCCAATTCAGTGGGGGATGCAAACCTGGGAGGCAATCTGAAAACTTTGTAAAAACGGCACACAACCATGCGTGCAAGTTTGGCTATGGGCGACGACGTCAAAAACTCCGCACCCGAGGCCTCAAATTCAAAAACTTTCTCGATACAATTGATTCTATGGCCAATTCAGTGGGGAATGCAAACTCGGGAGGCAATCTGAAAACTTTGTAAAAACGGTGCACAAGCATGCGCGCAATTTGGCTTTGGGCGACGACGTCAAAAACTCCGCACCCGAGGCCTCAAATTCAAAAACCGTCTCGACACAATTGATTCTATGGCCAATTCAGTGAGGGATGCAAACCTGGGAGGCAATCTGAAAACTTTGTAAAAACGACACACAACCATGTGCGGAAGTTTGGCTATGGGCGACGACGTCAAAAACTCCGCACCCGAGGCCTCAAATTCAAAAACCGTCTCGACACAATTGATTCTATGGCCAATTCAGTGGGGTATACAAATCTGGGGGGCAATCTGAAAACTTTGTAAAAATGGCACACAACCATGCGCGCAAGTTTGGCTATGCGCTACGACGTCAAAAACTCCGCACCCGATGCGTCAAATTCAAAATCTGTCTCGACAAAATTGACTCTATTGCCAATTCAGTGCGAGATGCAAACCCGCGAGGCAATCTGAAAACTTTGTAAAAACGGCGCACAAACATGCGCGCAATTTGGTTATGGGCGACGACGTCAAAAACACCGCACCCGAGGCCCCAAATTCAAAAACCGTTTCGACACAATTGATTCTATGGCCAATTCAGTGAGGGATATAAACCTGGGAGGCAATTTGAAAACTTTGTAAAAATGGCACACAACCATGCGCGCAAGTTTGGCTATGGGCGACGACGTCAAAAACTCCGCAACCGAGGCCTCAAATTCAAAAACTTTCTTGACACAATTGATTTTATGGCCAATTCTGTGGGAAATGCAAACCCAGGAGGCAATCTGAAAACTTTGTAAAAACGGCACACAAACATGCACGCAAGTTTTGCTATGAGCGACGACGTCAAAAACTCCGCACCCGAGGTCTCAAATTCAAAAACTGTCTCGACACAATTGATTCTATGGCCAATTCAGCGAAGTATGCAAACCTGGGAGGCAATCTGAAAACTTTGTAAAAATAGCACACAACCATGCGAGCAAAAAACTCCGGACCCGATGCATCAAATTCAAAATTCGTCTCGACAAATTTGATTCTATGGCCCATTCAGTGGGGAATGCAAATCCGGGAGGCAATCTGAATACATTGTAAAAAAGGCGCACAAGCATGCGCGCAATTTGGCTATATGCGACGATATCTAAAAACTCCGCACCCAAGGCCTCAAATTCAAAAACTTTCTCGACACAATCAATTCTATGGCCAATTCAGCTGAAGATGCAAACCCGGGAGGCAATCTGAAAACTTTGTAAAAACGGCGCACAAACGTGCGCGCAATTTGGCTATGGGCGACAACGTCAAAAACTCCGCACCCGAGGCCTCAAATTCAAAAACCGTCTCGACGCAATTGATTCTATGGCCAATTCAGTGGGGGATGCAAACCTGGGAGGCAATCTGAAAACTTTGTAAAAACGGCACACAACCATGCGCGCAAGTTTGGCTATGGGCGACGACGTAAAAAATTCCGCACCCAAGGCCTCAAATTCAAAAACTTTCTCGACACAATTAATTCTATGGCCAATTCAGCTGGAGATGCAAACCCGGGAGGCAATCTGAAAACTTTGTAAAAACGGCGCACAAACGTGCACGCAATTTGGCTATGGGCGACAACGTCAAAAACTCCCCACCCGAGGCCTCAAATTCAAAAACCGTCTCGACGCAATTGATTCTATGGCCAATTCAGTGAGGGATACAAACCTGGGAGGCAATCTGAAAACTTTGTAAAAATGGCGCACAGGCATGCCTACAATTTGGCTATGGACCTCGTAATAAACACTGCACCCGAGGCCTCAAATTCAAAAACTGTCTCGACACAATTGATTCTATGGCCAATTCAGTGAGGGATGCAAACCTGGGAGACAATCTGAAAACTTTGTAAAAACGGCACACAACCATGCGCGCAAGTTTGGCTATGGGCGACGACGTCAAAAACTCCGCACCCAAGTCCTCAAATACAAAAACTTTCTCGACACAATTGATTCTATGGCCAATTCAGCTGGAGATGCAAACCCGGGAGGCAATCTGAAAACTTTGTAAAAACAGCGCACAAACGTGCGCGCAATTTGGCTATGGGCGACAACGTCAAAAACTCCGCATCCGAGACCTCAAATTCAAAAACCGTCTAGACACAATTGATTCTATGGCCAATTTAGTGAGGGATGCAAACCTGGGAGACAATCTGAAAACTTTGTAAAAACGGCACACAACCATGCGCGCATGTTTGGCTATGGGCGACGACGTCAAAAATTCCGCACCCAAGGCCTCAAATTCAAAAACTTTCTCGACACAATTAATTCTATGGCCAATTCAGCTGGAGATGCAAACCCGGGAGGCAATCTGAAAACTTTGTAAAAACGGCGCACAAACGTGCGCGCAATTTGGCTATGGGCGACAACGTCAAAAACTCCCCACCCGAGGCCTCAAATTCAAAAACCGTCTCGACGCAATTGATTCTATGGCCAATTCAGTGAGGGATACAAACCTGGGAGGCAATCTGAAAACTTTGTAAAAATGGCGCACAAGCATGCCTACAATTTGGCTATGGACCTCGTAATAAACACTGCACCCGAGGCCTCAAATTCAAAAACTGTCTCGACACAATTGATTCTATGGCCAATTCAGTGAGGGATGCAAACCTGGGAGACAATCTGAAAACTTTGTAAAAACGGCACACAACCATGCGCGCAAGTTTGGCTATGGGCGACGACGTCAAAAACTCCGCACCCAAGTCCTCAAATACAAAAAACTTTCTCGACACAATTGATTCTATGGCCAATTTAGCTGGAGATGCAAACCCGGGAGGCAATCTGAAAACTTTGTAAAAACAGCGCACAAACATGCGCGCAATTTGGTTATGGGCGACAACGTCAAAAACACCGCACCCGAGGCCCCAAATTCAAAAACCGTTTCGACACAATTGAATCTATGGCCAATTCAGTGAGGGATATAAACCTGGGAGGCAATTTGAAAACTTTGTAAAAATGGCACACAACCATGCGCGCAAGTTTGGCTATGGGCGACGACGTCAAAAACTCCGCAACCGAGGCCTCAAATTCAAAAACTTTCTCGACACAATTGATTCTATGGCCAATTCTGTGGGAGATGCAAACCCGGGAGGCAATCTGAAAACTTTGTAAAAACGGCACACAAACATGCGCGCAAGTTTTGCTATGAGCGACGACGTCAAAAACTCCGCACCCGAGGTCTCAAATTCAAAAACTGTCTCGACACAATTGATTCTATGGCCAATTCAGCGAAGTATGCAAAACTGGGAGGCAATCTGAAAACTTTGTAAAAATAGCACACAACCATGCGAGCAAAAAACTCCGGACCCGATGCATCAAATTCAAAATTCGTCTCGACAAATTTGATTCAATGGCCCATTCAGTGGGGAATGCAAATCCGGGAGGCAATCTGAATACTTTGTAAAAACGGCGCACAAGCATGCGCGCAATTTGGCTATATGCGACGATGTCTAAAAACTCCGCACCCAAGGCCTCAAATTCAAAAACTTTCTCGACACAATCAATTCTATGGCCAATTCAGCTGGAGATGCAAACCCGGGAGGCAATCTGAAAACTTTGTAAAAACGGCGCACAAACGTGCGCGCAATTTGGCAATGGGCGACAACGTCAAAAGCTCCGCACCCGAGGCCTCAAATTCAAAAACCGTCTCGACGCAATTGATTATATGGCCAATTCAGTGGGGGATGCAAACCTGGGAGGCAATCTGAAAACTTTGTAAAAACGGCACACAACCATGCGTGCAAGTTTGGCTATGGGCGACGACGTCAAAAACTCCGCACCCGAGGCCTCAAATTCAAAAACTTTCTCGATACAATTGATTCTATGGCCAATTCAGTGGGGAATGCAAACTCGGGAGGCAATCTGAAAACTTTGTAAAAACGGTGCACAAGCATGCGCGCAATTTGGCTTTGGGCGACGACGTCAAAAACTCCGCACCCGAGGCCTCAAATTCAAAAACCGTCTCGACACAATTGATTCTATGGCCAATTCAGTGAGGGATGCAAACCTGGGAGGCAATCTGAAAACTTTGTAAAAACGGCACACAACCATGTGCGGAAGTTTGGCTATGGGCGACGACGTCAAAAACTCCGCACCCGAGGCCTCAAATTCAAAAACCGTCTCGACACAATTGATTCTATGGCCAATTCAGTGGGGTATACAAATCTGGGGGGCAATCTGAAAACTTTGTAAAAATGGCACACAACCATGCGCGCAAGTTTGGCTATGCGCTACGACGTCAAAAACTCCGCACCCGATGCGTCAAATTCAAAATCTGTCTCGACAAAATTGACTCTATTGCCAATTCAGTGCGAGATGCAAACCCGCGAGGCAATCTGAAAACTTTGTAAAAACGGCGCACAAACATGCGCGCAATTTGGTTATGGGCGACGACGTCAAAAACACCGCACCCGAGGCCCCAAATTCAAAAACCGTTTCGACACAATTGATTCTATGGCCAATTCAGTGAGGGATATAAACCTGGGAGGCAATTTGAAAACTTTGTAAAAATGGCACACAACCATGCGCGCAAGTTTGGCTATGGGCGACGACGTCAAAAACTCCGCAACCGAGGCCTCAAATTCAAAAACTTTCTTGACACAATTGATTTTATGGCCAATTCTGTGGGAAATGCAAACCCAGGAGGCAATCTGAAAACTTTGTAAAAACGGCACACAAACATGCACGCAAGTTTTGCTATGAGCGACGACGTCAAAAACTCCGCACCCGAGGTCTCAAATTCAAAAACTGTCTCGACACAATTGATTCTATGGCCAATTCAGCGAAGTATGCAAACCTGGGAGGCAATCTGAAAACTTTGTAAAAATAGCACACAACCATGCGAGCAAAAAACTCCGGACCCGATGCATCAAATTCAAAATTCGTCTCGACAAATTTGATTCTATGGCCCATTCAGTGGGGAATGCAAATCCGGGAGGCAATCTGAATACATTGTAAAAAAGGCGCACAAGCATGCGCGCAATTTGGCTATATGCGACGATATCTAAAAACTCCGCACCCAAGGCCTCAAATTCAAAAACTTTCTCGACACAATCAATTCTATGGCCAATTCAGCTGAAGATGCAAACCCGGGAGGCAATCTGAAAACTTTGTAAAAACGGCGCACAAACGTGCGCGCAATTTGGCTATGGGCGACAACGTCAAAAACTCCGCACCCGAGGCCTCAAATTCAAAAACCGTCTCGACGCAATTGATTCTATGGCCAATTCAGTGGGGGATGCAAACCTGGGAGGCAATCTGAAAACTTTGTAAAAACGGCACACAACCATGCGCGCAAGTTTGGCTATGGGCGACGACGTAAAAAATTCCGCACCCAAGGCCTCAAATTCAAAAACTTTCTCGACACAATTAATTCTATGGCCAATTCAGCTGGAGATGCAAACCCGGGAGGCAATCTGAAAACTTTGTAAAAACGGCGCACAAACGTGCGCGCAATTTGGCTATGGGCGACAACGTCAAAAACTCCCCACCCGAGGCCTCAAATTCAAAAACCGTCTCGACGCAATTGATTCTATGGCCAATTCAGTGAGGGATACAAACCTGGGAGGCAATCTGAAAACTTTGTAAAAATGGCGCACAGGCATGCCTACAATTTGGCTATGGACCTCGTAATAAACACTGCACCCGAGGCCTCAAATTCAAAAACTGTCTCGACACAATTGATTCTATGGCCAATTCAGTGAGGGATGCAAACCTGGGAGACAATCTGAAAACTTTGTAAAAACGGCACACAACCATGCGCGCAAGTTTGGCTATGGGCGACGACGTCAAAAACTCCGCACCCAAGTCCTCAAATACAAAAACTTTCTCGACACAATTGATTCTATGGCCAATTCAGCTGGAGATGCAAACCCGGGAGGCAATCTGAAAACTTTGTAAAAACAGCGCACAAACGTGCGCGCAATTTGGCTATGGGCGACAACGTCAAAAACTCCGCATCCGAGACCTCAAATTCAAAAACCGTCTAGACACAATTGATTCTATGGCCAATTTAGTGAGGGATGCAAACCTGGGAGACAATCTGAAAACTTTGTAAAAACGGCACACAACCATGCGCGCAAGTTTGGCTATGGGCGACGACGTCAAAAATTCCGCACCCAAGGCCTCAAATTCAAAAACTTTCTCGACACAATTAATTCTATGGCCAATTCAGCTGGAGATGCAAACCCGGGAGGCAATCTGAAAACTTTGTAAAAACGGCGCACAAACGTGCGCGCAATTTGGCTATGGGCGACAACGTCAAAAACACCGCACCCGAGGCCCCAAATTCAAAAACCGTTTCGACACAATTGATTCTATGGCCAATTCAGTGAGGGATATAAACCTGGGAGGCAATTTGAAAACTTTGTAAAAATGGCACACAACCATGCGCGCAAGTTTGGCTATGGGCGACGACGTCAAAAACTCCGCAACCGAGGCCTCAAATTCAAAAACTTTCTTGACACAATTGATTTTATGGCCAATTCTGTGGGAAATGCAAACCCAGGAGGCAATCTGAAAACTTTGTAAAAACGGCACACAAACATGCACGCAAGTTTTGCTATGAGCGACGACGTCAAAAACTCCGCACCCGAGGTCTCAAATTCAAAAACTGTCTCGACACAATTGATTCTATGGCCAATTCAGCGAAGTATGCAAACCTGGGAGGCAATCTGAAAACTTTGTAAAAATAGCACACAACCATGCGAGCAAAAAACTCCGGACCCGATGCATCAAATTCAAAATTCGTCTCGACAAATTTGATTCTATGGCCCATTCAGTGGGGAATGCAAATCCGGGAGGCAATCTGAATACATTGTAAAAAAGGCGCACAAGCATGCGCGCAATTTGGCTATATGCGACGATATCTAAAAACTCCGCACCCAAGGCCTCAAATTCAAAAACTTTCTCGACACAATCAATTCTATGGCCAATTCAGCTGAAGATGCAAACCCGGGAGGCAATCTGAAAACTTTGTAAAAACGGCGCACAAACGTGCGCGCAATTTGGCTATGGGCGACAACGTCAAAAACTCCGCACCCGAGGCCTCAAATTCAAAAACCGTCTCGACGCAATTGATTCTATGGCCAATTCAGTGGGGGATGCAAACCTGGGAGGCAATCTGAAAACTTTGTAAAAACGGCACACAACCATGCGCGCAAGTTTGGCTATGGGCGACGACGTAAAAAATTCCGCACCCAAGGCCTCAAATTCAAAAACTTTCTCGACACAATTAATTCTATGGCCAATTCAGCTGGAGATGCAAACCCGGGAGGCAATCTGAAAACTTTGTAAAAACGGCGCACAAACGTGCGCGCAATTTGGCTATGGGCGACAACGTCAAAAACTCCCCACCCGAGGCCTCAAATTCAAAAACCGTCTCGACGCAATTGATTCTATGGCCAATTCAGTGAGGGATACAAACCTGGGAGGCAATCTGAAAACTTTGTAAAAATGGCGCACAGGCATGCCTACAATTTGGCTATGGACCTCGTAATAAACACTGCACCCGAGGCCTCAAATTCAAAAACTGTCTCGACACAATTGATTCTATGGCCAATTCAGTGAGGGATGCAAACCTGGGAGACAATCTGAAAACTTTGTAAAAACGGCACACAACCATGCGCGCAAGTTTGGCTATGGGCGACGACGTCAAAAACTCCGCACCCAAGTCCTCAAATACAAAAACTTTCTCGACACAATTGATTCTATGGCCAATTCAGCTGGAGATGCAAACCCGGGAGGCAATCTGAAAACTTTGTAAAAACAGCGCACAAACGTGCGCGCAATTTGGCTATGGGCGACAACGTCAAAAACTCCGCATCCGAGACCTCAAATTCAAAAACCGTCTAGACACAATTGATTCTATGGCCAATTTAGTGAGGGATGCAAACCTGGGAGACAATCTGAAAACTTTGTAAAAACGGCACACAACCATGCGCGCAAGTTTGGCTATGGGCGACGACGTCAAAAATTCCGCACCCAAGGCCTCAAATTCAAAAACTTTCTCGACACAATTAATTCTATGGCCAATTCAGCTGGAGATGCAAACCCGGGAGGCAATCTGAAAACTTTGTAAAAACGGCGCACAAACGTGCGCGCAATTTGGCTATGGGCGACAACGTCAAAAACTCCCCACCCGAGGCCTCAAATTCAAAAACCGTCTCGACGCAATTGATTCTATGGCCAATTCAGTGAGGGATACAAACCTGGGAGGCAATCTGAAAACTTTGTAAAAATGGCGCACAGGCATGCCTACAATTTGGCTATGGACCTCGTAATAAACACTGCACCCGAGGCCTCAAATTCAAAAACTGTCTCGACACAATTGATTCTATGGCCAATTCAGTGAGGGATGCAAACCTGGGAGACAATCTGAAAACTTTGTAAAAACGGCACACAACCATGCGCGCAAGTTTGGCTTTGGGCGACGACGTCAAAAACTCCGCACCCAAGTCCTCAAATACAAAAAACTTTCTCGACACAATTGATTCTATGGCCAATTTAGCTGGAGATGCAAACCCGGGAGGCAATCTGAAAACTTTGTAAAAACAGCGCACAAACGTGCGCGCAATTTGGCTATGGGCGACAACGTCAAAAACTCCGCATCCGAGACCTCAAATTCAAAAACCGTCTAGACACAATTGATTCTATGGCCAATTTAGTGAGGGATGCAAACCTGGGAGACAATCTGAAAACTTTGTAAAAACGGCACACAACCATGCGCGCAAGTTTGGCTATGGGCGACGACGTCAAAAACTCCGCACCCGAGACCTCAAATTCAAAATCCGTCTTGATAAAATTGATTCTATAGCTAATTGAGTGGGAAATGCGAACCCGGGAGGCAATCTGAAAACTTTGTAAAAATGGCGCACAAGCATGCCTGCAATTTGGCTATGGACCTCGTAAAAAACACTGTACCCGAGGCCTCAAATTCAAAAACCGTCTCGACACAATTGATTCTATGGCCAATTTAGTGAGGGATGCAAACCTGGGAGGCAATCTGAAAACTTTGTAAAAATGACACACAACCATGCGCGCAAGTTTGGCTATGGGCGACGACGTCAAAAACTTCGCACCCGAGGCCTCAAATTCAAAAACTTTCTCGACACAATTGATTCTATGGCCAATTCAGTGGGTAATGCAAACCCGGGAGGCAATATGAAAACTTTGTAAAAACGGCGCACAAGCATGCGCGCAATTTGGCTTTGGGCGACGACGTCAAAAACTCCGCACCCGAGGCCTTAAATTCAAAAACCGTCTCGACACAATTGATTCTATGGCCAATTCAGTGGGGGATGCAAACCTGGGAGGCAATCTGAAAACTTTGTAAAAACGGCACACAACCATGTGCGGAAGTTTGGCTATGGGCGACGACGTCAAAAACTCCGCACCCGAGGCCTCAAATTCAAAAACCGTCTCGACACAATTGATTCTATGGCCAATTCAGTGAGGTATACAAATTTGGGAGGCAATCTGAAAACTTTGTAAAAATGGCACACAACCATGCGCGCAAGTTTGGCTATGCGCTACGACGTTAAAACTCCGCACCCGATGCGTCAAATTCAAAATCTGTCTCGACAAAATTGACTCTATTGCCAATTCAGTGCGAGATGCAAACCCGCGAGGCAATCTGAAAACTTTGTAAAAACGGCGCACAAACATGCGCGCAAATTGGTTATGGGCGACGACGTCAAAAACACCGCACCCGAGGCCCCAAATTCAAAAACCGTTTCGACACAATTGATTCTATGGCCAATTCAGTGAGGGATATAAACCTGGGAGGCAATTTGAAAACTTTGTAAAAATGGCACACAACCATGCGCGCAAGTTTGGCTATGGGCGACGACGTCAAAAACTCCGCAACCGAGGCCTCAAATTCAAAAACTTTCTCGACACAATTGATTCTATGGCCAATTCTGTGGGAAATGCAAACCCAGGAGGCAATCTGAAAACTTTGTAAAAACGGCACACAAACATGCGCGTAAGTTTTGCTATGAGCGACGTCAAAAACTCCGCACCCGAGGTCTCAAATTCAAAAACTGTCTCGACACAATTGATTCTATGGCTATTCAGCGAAGTATGCAAACCTGGGAGGCAATCTGAAAACTTTGTAAAAATAGCACACAACCATGCGAGCAAAAAACTCCGGACCCGATGCATCAAATTCAAAATTCGTCTCGACAAATTTGATTCTATGGCCCATTCAGTGGGGAATGCAAATCCGGGAGGCAATCTGAATACTTTGTAAAAACGGCGCACAAGCATGCGCGCAATTTGGCTATATGCGACGATATCTAAAAACTCCGCACCCAAGGCCTCAAATTCAAAAACTTTCTCGACACAATCAATTATATGGCCAATTCAGCTGGAGATGCAAACCCGGGAGGCAATCAAAAAACTTTGTCAAAACGGCGCACAAACGTGCGCGCAATTTGGTTATGGGCGACAACGTCAAAAACTCCGCACCCGAGGCCTCAAATTCAAAAACCGTCTCGACGCAATTGATTCTATGGCCAATTCAGTGGGGGATGCAAACTTGGGAGGCAATCTGAAAACTTTGTAAAAACGGCACACAACCATGCGCGCAAGTTTGGCTATGGGCGACGACGTAAAAAATTCCGCACCCAAGGCCTCAAATTCAAAAACTTTCTTGACACAATTAATTCTATGGCCAATTCAGCTGGAGATGCAAACCCGGGAGGC
The DNA here is from genome assembly GCA_963675135.1 of Galeopsis tetrahit. Lineage (NCBI taxonomy): Eukaryota > Viridiplantae > Streptophyta > Magnoliopsida > Lamiales > Lamiaceae > Galeopsis > Galeopsis tetrahit. The sequence continues at coordinate 71,519,418 of OY776126.1, forward strand.
AATCTGAAAACTTTGTAAAAACGGCGCACAAACGTGCGCGCAATTTGGCTATGGGCGACAACGTCAAAAACTCCCCACCCGAGGCCTCAAATTCAAAAACCGTCTCGACGCAATTGATTCTATGGCCAATTCAGTGAGGGATACAAACCTGGGAGGCAATCTGAAAACTTTGTAAAAATGGCGCACAGGCATGCCTACAATTTGGCTATGGACCTCGTAATAAACACTGCACCCGAGGCCTCAAATTCAAAAACCGTCTCGACACAATTGATTCTATGGCCAATTCAGTGAGGGATGCAAACCTGGGAGACAATCTGAAAACTTTGTAAAAACGGCACACAACCATGCGCGCAAGTTTGGCTATGGGCGACGACGTCAAAAACTCCGCACCCAAGTCCTCAAATACAAAAACTTTCTCGACACAATTGATTCTATGGCCAATTCAGCTGGAGATGCAAACCCGGGAGGCAATCTGAAAACTTTGTAAAAACAGCGCACAAACGTGCGCGCAATTTGGCTATGGGCGACAACGTCAAAAACTCCGCATCCGAGACCTCAAATTCAAAAACCGTCTCGACACAATTGATTCTATGGCCAATTTAGTGAGGGATGCAAACCTGGGAGACAATCTGAAAACTTTGTAAAAACGGCACACAACCATGCGCGCAAGTTTGGCGATGGGCGACGACGTCAAAAACTCCGCACCCGAGACCTCAAATCAAAATCCGTCTTGACAAAATTGATTCTATAGCCAATTGAGTGGGAAATGCGAACCCGGGAGGCAATCTGAAAACTTTGTAAAAATGGCGCACAAGCATGCCTGCAATTTGGCTATGGACCTCGTAAAAAACACTGTACCCGAGGCCTCAAATTCAAAAACCGTCTCGACACAATTGATTCTATGGCCAATTTAGTGAGGGATGCAAACCTGGGAGGCAATATGAAAACTTTGTAAAAACGGCGCACAAGCATGCGCGCAATTTGGCTTTGGGCGACGACGTCAAAAACTCCGCACCCGAGGCCTTAAATTCAAAATCCGTCTCGACACAATTGATTCTATGGCCAATTCAGTGGGGGATGCAAACCTGGGAGGCAATCTGAAAACTTTGTAAAAACGGCACACAACCATGTGCGCAAGTTTGGCTATGGGCGACGACGTCAAAAACTCCACACCCGAGGCCTAAAATTCAAAAACCGTCTCGACACAATTGATTCTATGGCCAATTCAGTGAGGTATACAAACCTGGGAGGCAATCTGAAAACTTTGTAAAAACGGCACACAACCATGCGCGCAAGTTTCGCTATGCGCTACGACGTCAAAAACTCCGCACCCGATGCGTCAAATTCAAAATCCGTCTCGACAAAATTGATTCTATTGCCAATTCAGTGCGAGATGCAAACACGCGAGGCAATCTGAAAACTTTGTAAAAACGGCGCACAAACATGCGCGCAATTTGGTTATGGGCGACAACGTCAAAAACACCCCACCCGAGGCCTCAAATTCAAAAACCGTCTCGACGCAATTGATTCTATGGCCAATTCAGTGAGGGATACAAACCTGGGAGGCAATCTGAAAACTTTGTAAAAATGGCGCACAGGCATGCCTACAATTTGGCTATGGACCTCGTAATAAACACTGCACCCGAGGCCTCAAATTCAAAAACCGTCTCGACACAATTGATTCTATGGCCAATTCAGTGAGGGATGCAAACCTGGGAGACAATCTGAAAACTTTGTAAAAACGGCACACAACCATGCGCGCAAGTTTGGCTATGGGCGACGACGTCAAAAACTCCGCACCCAAGTCCTCAAATACAAAAACTTTCTCGACACAATTGATTCTATGGCCAATTCAGCTGGAGATGCAAACCCGGGAGGCAATCTGAAAACTTTGTAAAAACAGCGCACAAACGTGCGCGCAATTTGGCTATGGGCGACAACGTCAAAAACTCCGCATCCGAGACCTCAAATTCAAAAACCGTCTCGACACAATTGATTCTATGGCCAATTTAGTGAGGGATGCAAACCTGGGAGACAATCTGAAAACTTTGCACACAACCATGCGAGCAAAAAACTCCGGACCCGATGCATCAAATTCAAAATTCGTCTCGACAAATTTGATTCTATGGCCCATTCAGTGGGGAATGCAAATCCGGGAGGCAATCTGAATACTTTGTAAAAACGGCGCACAAGCATGCGCGCAATTTGGCTATATGCGACGATATCTAAAAACTCCGCACCCAAGGCCTCAAATTCAAGAACTTTCTCGACACAATCAATTATATGGCCAATTCAGCTGGAGATGCAAACCCGGGAGGCAATCAAAAAACTTTGTAAAAACGGCGCACAAACGTGCGCGCAATTTGGCTATGGGCGACAACGTCAAAAACTCCGCACCCGAGGCCTCAAATTCAAAAACCGTCTCGACGCAATTGATTCTATGGCCAATTCAGTGGGGGATGCAAACTTGGGAGGCAATCTGAAAACTTTGTAAAAACGGCACACAACCATGCGCGCAAGTTTGGCTATGGGCGACGACGTAAAAAATTCCGCACCCAAGGCCTCAAATTCAAAAACTTTCTCGACACAATTAATTCTATGGCCAATTCAGCTGGAGATGCAAACCCGGGAGGCAATCTGAAAACTTTGTAAAAACGGCGCACAAACGTGCGCGCAATTTGGCTATGGGCGACAACGTCAAAAACTCCCCACCCGAGGCCTCAAATTCAAAAACCGTCTCGACGCAATTGATTCTATGGCCAATTCAGTGAGGGATACAAACCTGGGAGGCAATCTGAAAACTTTGTAAAAATGGCGCACAGGCATGCCTACAATTTGGCTATGGACCTCGTAATAAACACTTCACCCGAGGCCTCAAATTCAAAAACCGTCTCGACACAATTGATTCTATGGCCAATTCAGTGAGGGATGCAAACCTGGGAGACAATCTGAAAACTTTGTAAAAACGGCACACAACCATGCGCGCAAGTTTGGCTATGGGCGACGACGTCAAAAACTCCGCACCCAAGTCCTCAAATACAAAAACTTTCTCGACACAATTGATTCTATGGCCAATTCAGCTGGAGATGCAAACCCGGGAGGCAATCTGAAAACTTTGTAAAAACAGCGCACAAACGTGCGCGCAATTTGGCTATGGGCGACAACGTCAAAAACTCCGCATCCGAGACCTCAAATTCAAAAACCGTCTCGACACAATTGATTCTATGGCCAATTTAGTGAGGGATGCAAACCTGGGAGACAATCTGAAAACTTTGTAAAAACGGCACACAACCATGCGCGCAAGTTTGGCTATGGGCGACGACGTCAAAAACTCCGCACCCGAGACCTCAAATTCAAAATCCGTCTTGACAAAATTGATTCTATAGCCAATTGAGTGGGAAATGCGAACCCGGGAGGCAATCTGAAAACTTTGTAAAAATGGCGCACAAGCATGCCTGCAATTTGGCTATGGACCTCGTAAAAAACACTGTACCCGAGGCCTCAAATTCAAAAACCGTCTCGACACAATTGATTATATGGCCAATTTAGTGAGGGATGCAAACCTGGGAGGCAATATGAAAAGTTTGTAAAAACGGCACACAACCATGTGCGGAAGTTTGGCTATGGGCGACGACGTCAAAAACTCCGCACCCGAGGTCTCAAATTCAAAAACTTTCTCGACACAATTGATTCTATGGCCAATTCAGTGGGAAATGCAAACCCGGGAGGCAATATGAAAACTTTGTAAAAACGGCGCACAAGCATGCGCGCAATTTGGCTTTGGGCGACGACGTCAAAAACTCCGCACCCGAGGCCTTAAATTCAAAAACCGTCTCGACACAATTGATTCTATGGCCAATTCAGTGGGGGATGCAAACCTGGGAGGCAATCTGAAAACTTTGTAAAAACGGCACACAACCATGTGCGGAAGTTTGGCTATGGGCGACGACGTCAAAAACTCCGCACCCGAGGTCTCAAATTCAAAAACTGTCTCGACACAATTGATTCTATGGCCAATTCAGCGAAGTATGCAAACCTGGGAGGCAATCTGAAAACTTTGTAAAAATAGCACACAACCATGCGAGCAAAAAACTCCGGACCCGATGCATCAAATTCAAAATTCGTCTCGACAAATTTGATTCTATGGCCCATTCAGTGGGGAATGCAAATCCGGGAGGCAATCTGAATACTTTGTAAAAACGGCGCACAAGCATGCGCGCAATTTGGCTATATGCGACGATGTCTAAAAACTCCGCACCCAAGGCCTCAAATTCAAAAACTTTCTCGACACAATCAATTCTATGGCCAATTCAGCTGGAGATGCAAACCCGGGAGGCAATCTGAAAACTTTGTTAAAACGGCGCACAAACGTGCGCGCAATTTGGCTATGGGCGACAACGTCAAAAGCTCCGCACCCGAGGCCTCAAATTCAAAAACCGTCTCGACGCAATTGATTATATGGCCAATTCAGTGGGGGGTGCAAACCTGGGAGGCAATCTGAAAACTTTGTAAAAACGGCACACAACCATGCGCGCAAGTTTGGCTATGGGCGACGACGTCAAAAACTCCGCACCCGAGGCCTCAAATTCAAAAACTTTCTCGACACAATTGATTCTATGGCCAATTCAGTGGGGAATGCAAACTCGGGAGGCAATCTGAAAACTTTGTAAAAACGGTGCACAAGCATGCGCGCAATTTGGCTTTGGGCGACGACGTCAAAAACTCCGCACCCGAGGCCTCAAATTCAAAAACCGTCTCGACACAATTGATTCTATGGCCAATTCAGTGAGGGATGCAAACCTGGGAGGCAATCTGAAAACTTTGTAAAAACGGCACACGACCATGTGCGCAAGTTTGGCTATGGGCGACGACGTCAAAAACTCCGCACCCGTGGCCTCAAATTCAAAAACTTTCTCGACACAATTGATTTTATGGACAATTCAGTGGGAAATGCAAACCCGGGAGGCAATCTGAAAACTTTGTAAAAACGGCGCACAAACGTGCGCGCAATTTGGCATTGGGCGACAACGTCAAAAACTCTGCACCCGAGGCCTCAAATTCAAAAACCGTCTCGACACAATTGATTCTATGGCCAATTCAGTGTGAGATGCAAACCTGGGAGGCAATCTAAAAACTTTGTAAAAACGACACACAACCATGCGCGCAAGTTTGGCTATGGGCGACGACGTCAAAAACTCCGCACCCGACACCTCAAATTCAAAATCCGTCTTGACAAAATTGATTCTATAGCCAATTCAGTGGGAAATGCGAACCCGGGAGGCAATCTGAAAACTTTGTAAAAATGGCGCACAAGCATGCCTGCAATTTGGTTATGGACCTCGTAAAAAACACTGTACCCGAGGCCTCAAATTCAAAAACCGTCTCGACACAATTGATTCTATGGCCAATTTAGTGAGGGATGTAAACCTGGGAGGCAATCTGAAAACTTTGTAAAAACGGCACACAACCATGCGCGCAAGTTTGGCTATGCGCTAGGACGTCAAAAAATCCGTACCCGATGCATCAAATTCAAAATTCGTCTCGACAAATTTGATTCTATGGCCAATTCTGTGGTGAATGCAAATCCGGGAGGCAATCTGAATACTTTGTAAAAACGGCGCACAAACATTCGCGCAATTTTGCTATGGGCGACGACGTCTAAAACTCCGCACCCGAGGCCCCATATTCAAAAATCGTCTCGACACAATTGATTCTATGGCCAATTCAGTGTGGGATGCAAACCTGGGAGGCAATCTGAAAACTTTGTAAAAATGGCGCACAAGCATGCCTACAATTTGGCTATGGACCTCGTAAAAAACACTGCACCCGAGCCCTTAAATTCAAAAACCGTCTCGACACAATTGATTCTATGGCCAATTCAGTGAGGGATGCAAACCTGGGAGACAATCTGAAAACTTTGTAAAAACGGCACACAACCATGCGCGCAAGTTTGGCTATGGGCGACGACGTCAAAAACTCCGCACCCAAGTCCTCAAATACAAAAACTTTCTCGACACAATTGATTCTATGGCCAATTCAGCTGGAGATGCAAACCCGGGAGGCAATCTGAAAACTTTGTAAAAACAGCGCACAAACGTGCGCGCAATTTGGCTATGGGCGACAACGTCAAAAACTCCGCATCCGAAACCTCAAATTCAAAAACCGTCTCGACACAATTGATTCTATGGCCAATTTAGTGAGGGATGCAAACTTGGGAGACAATCTGAAAACTTTGTAAAACGGCACACAACCATGTGCACAAGTTTGGCTATGGGTGACGACGTCAAAAACTCCGCACCCGAGGCCTCAAATTCAAAAACCGTCTCGACACAATTGATTCTATGGCCAATTCAGTGAGGTATGCAAACCTGGGAGGCAATCTGAAAACTTTGTAAAAATGGCACACAACCATGCGCGCAAGTTTGGCTATGCGCTACGACGTCAAAAACTCCGCACCTGATGCGTCAAAATTCAAAATCCGTCTCGACAAAATTGATTCTATTGCCAATTCAGTGGGAGATGCAAACCCGCGAGGCAATCTGAAAACTTTGTAAAAACGGCGCACAAACATGCGCGCAATTTGGCTATGGGCGACGACGTCAAAAACACCGCACCCGAGGCCCCAAATTCAAAAACCGTTTCGACACAATTGATTCTATGGACAATTCAGTGAGGGATACAAACCTGGGAGCCAATTTGAAAACTTTGTAAAAATGGCACACAACCATGCGCGCAAGTTTGGCTATGGGTGACGACGTCAAAACCTCCGCACTCGAGGCCTCAAATTCAAAAACCGTCTCGACACAATTGATTCTATGGCCAATTCAGTGAGGTATGCAAACCTGGGAGGCAATCTGAAAACTTTGTAAAAATGGCACACAACCATGCGCGCAAGTATGGCTATGCGCTACGACGTCAAAAACTCCGCACCTGATGCGTCAAATTCAAAATCCATCTCGACAAAATTTATTCTATTGCCAATTCAGTGGGAGATGCAAACCCGCGAGACAATCTGAAAACTTTGTAAAAACGGCGCACAAACATGCGCGCAATTTGGCTATGGGCGACGACGTCAAAAACATCGCACCCGAGGCCCCAAATTCAAAAACCGTTTCGACACAATTGATTCTATGGCCAATTCAGTGTGGGATGCAAACCTGGGAGGCAATCTGAAAACTTTGTAAAAACGGCACACAACCATGCGCGCAAGTTTGGCTAAGGGCGACGACGTCAAAAACTCCGCACCCAAGGCCTCAAATTCAAAAACTTTCTCGACACAATTGATTCTATGGCCAATTCAGCTGGAGATGTAAACCCGGGAGGCAATCTGAAAACTTTGTAAAAACGGCGCACAAACATGCGCGCAATTTTGCTATGGGCGACAACGTCAAAAACTCCGCACCCGAGGCCTCAAATTCAAAAACCGTCTCGACACAATTGATTCTATGGCCAATTCAGTGAGGGATGCAAACCTGGGAGGCAATCTGAAAACTTTGTAAAGTCGGCACACAACCATGCGCGCAAGTTTGGCTATGGGCGACGACGTCAAAAACTCCGCACCCCAGGCCTCAAATTCAAAAACTTTCTCGACACAATTGATTCTATGGCCAATTCAATGGGTAATGCAAACCCGGGAGGCAATCTGAAAACTTTGTAAAATCGGCGCACAAGCATGCGCGCAATTTGGCTTTGGGCGACGACGTCAAAAACTCCGCACCCGAGGCCTCAAATTCAAAAATAGTCTCGACACAATTGATTCTATGGCCAATTCAGTGAGGGATGCAAACCTAGGAGGCAATCTGAAAACTTTGTAAAAACGGCACACAACCATGTGCGTAAGTTTGGCTATGGGCGACGACGTCAAAAACTCCGCACCCGTGGCCTCAAATTCGAAAACTTTCTCGACACAATTGATTTTATGGCCAATTCAGTGGGAAATGCAAACCCGGGAGGCAATCTGAAAACTTTGTAAAAACGGTGAACAAGCATGCGCGCAATTTGGCTATGGGCGACGACGTCAAAAACTCCGCACCCGAGGCCTCAAATTCAAAATCCGTCTTGACAAAATTGATTCTACGGCCAATTCAGTGGGAGATGCAAACCCGGGAGGCAATCTAAAAACTTTGTAAAAATGGCGCACAAGCATGCCCGCAATTTGGCTATGGACCTCGAAAAAAACACTGCACCCGAGGCCTCAAATTCAAAAACCCTCTCGACACAATTGATTCTATGGCCAATTCAGTGAGGGATGCAAACCTGGGAGACAATCTGAAAACTTTGTAAAAACGGCACACAACCATGCGCGCAAGTTTGGCTATGGGGGACGACATCAAAAACTCCGCACCCAAGGCCTCAAATTCAAAAACTTTCTCGACACAATTGATTATATGGCCAATTCAGCTGGAGATGCAAACCCGGGAGGCAATCTGAAAACTTTGTAAAAACGGCGCACAAACGTGCGCGCAATTTGGCTATGGGCGACAACGTCAAAAACTCCGCACCCGAGGCCTCAAATTCAAAAACCGTCTCGACGCAATTGATTCTATGGCCAATTCAGTGAGGGATGCAAACCTGGGAGGCAATCTGAAAACTTTGTAAAAATGGCGCACAAGCATGCCTACAATTTGGCTATGGACCTCGTAAAAAACACTGCACCCGAGCCCTTAAATTCAAAAACCATCTCGACACAATTGATTATATGGCCAATTCAGTGAGGGATGCAAACCTGGGAGACAATCTGAAAACTTTGTAAAAACGGCACACAACCATGCGCGCAAGTTTGGCTATGGGCGACGACGTCAAAAACTCCGCACCCAAGTCCTCAAATACAAAAACTTTCTCGACACAATTGATTCTATGGCCAATTCAGCTGGAGATGCAAACCCGGGAGGCAATCTGAAAACTTTGTAAAAACAGCGCACAAACGTGCGCGCAATTTGGCTATGGGCGACAACGTCAAAAACTCCGCATCCGAAACCTCAAATTCAAAAATCGTCTCGACACAATTGATTCTATGGCCAATTTAGTGAGGGATGCAAACCTGGGAGACAATCTGAAAACTTTGTAAAACGGCACACAACCATGTGCACAAGTTTGGCTATGGGTGACGACGTCAAAAACGACGCACCCGAGGCCTCACATTCAAAAACCGTCTCGACACAATTGATTCTATGGCCAATTCAGTGAGGTATGCAAACCTGGGAGGCAATCTGAAAACTTTGTAAAAATGGCACACAACCATGCGCGCAAGTTTGGCTATGCGCTACGACGTCAAAAACTCCGCACCTGATGCGTCAAAATTCAAAATCCGTCTCGACAAAATTGACTCTATTGCCAATTTAGTGGGAGATGCAAACCCGCGAGGCAATCTGAAAACTTTGTAAAAACGGCGCACAAACATGCGCGCAATTTGGCTATGGGCGACGACGTCAAAAACACCGCACCCGAGGCCCCAAATTCAAAAACCGTTTCGACACAATTGATTCTATGGACAATTCAGTGAGGGATACAAACCTGGGAGGCAATTTGAAAACTTTGTAAAAATGGCACACAACCATGCGCGCAAGTTTGGCTATGGGTGACGACGTCAAAACCTCCGCACTCGAGGCCTCAAATTCAAAAACCATCTCGACACAATTGATTCTATGGCCAATTCAGTGAGGTATGCAAACCTGGGAGGCAATCTGAAAACTTTGTAAAAATGGCACACAACCATGCGCGCAAGTATGGCTATGCGCTACGACGTCAAAAACTCCGCACCTGATGCGTCAAATTCAAAATCCATCTCGACAAAATTTATTCTATTGCCAATTCAGTGGGAGATGCAAACCCGCGAGGCAATCTGAAAACTTTGTAAAAACGGCGCACAAACATGCGCGCAATTTGGCTATGGGCGACGACGTCAAGAACACCGCACCCGAGGCCCCAAATTCAAAAACCGTTTCGACACAATTGATTCTATGGCCAATTCAGTGTGGGATGCAAACCTGGGAGGCAATCTGAAAACTTTGTAAAAACGGCACACAACCATGCGCGCAAGTTTGGCTAAGGGCGACGACGTCAAAAACTCCGCACCCAAGGCCTCAAATTCAAAAACTTTCTCGACACAATTGATTCTATGGCCAATTCAGCTGGAGATGTAAACCCGGGAGGCAATCTGAAAACTTTGTAAAAACGGCGCACAAACATGCGCGCAATTTTGCTATGGGCGACAACGTCAAAAACTCCGCACCCGAGGCCTCAAATTCAAAAACCGTCTCGACACAATTGATTCTATGGCCAATTCAGTGAGGGATGCAAACCTGGGAGGCAATCTGAAAACTTTGTAAAGTCGGCACACAACCATGCGCGCAAGTTTGACTATGGGCGACGACGTCAAAAACTCCGCACCCCAGGCCTCAAATTCAAAAACTTTCTCGACACAATTGATTCTATGGCCAATTCAATGGGTAATGCAAACCCGGGAGGCAATCTGAAAACTTTGTAAAATCGGCGCACAAGCATGCGCGCAATTTGGCTTTGGGCGACGACGTCAAAAACTCCGCACCCGAGGCCTCAAATTCAAAAATCGTCTCGACACAATTGATTCTATGGCCAATTCAGTGAGGGATGCAAACCTGGGAGGCAATCTGAAAACTTTGTAAAAACGGCACACAACCATGTGCGTAAGTTTGGCTATGGGCGACGACGTCAAAAACTCCGCACCCGTGGCCTCAAATTCGAAAACTTTCTCGACACCATTGATTTTATGGCCAATTCATTGGGAAATGCAAACCCGGGAGGCAATCTGAAAACTTTGTAAAAACGGCGCACAAGCATGCGCGCAATTTGGCTATGGGCGACGACGTCAAAAACTCCGCACCCGAGGCCTCAAATTCAAAATCCATCTTGACAAAATTGATTATATGGCCAATTCAGTGGGAGATGCAAACCCGGGAGGCAATCTGAAAACTTTGTAAAAATGGCACACAACCATGTGCGCAAGTTTGGCTATGGGCGACGACGTCAAAAACTCCGCACCCGATGCGTCATATTCAAAATCCGTCTCGACAAAATTGATTCTATTGCTAATTCAGTGCGACATGCAAACCCGCGAGGCAATCTGAAAACTTTGTAAAAACGGCGCACAAACATGCGCGCAATTTGGTTATGGGCGACGACGTCAAAAACACCGCACCCGAGGCCCCAAATTCAAAAACCGTTTCGACACAATTGGTTCTATGGCCAATTCAATGAGGGATATAAACCTGGGAGGCAATTTGAAAACTTTGTAAAAATGCCACACAACCATGCGCGCAAGTTTGGCTATGGGTGACGACGTCAAAAACTCCGCAACCGAGGCCTCAAATTCAAAAACTTTCTCGACACAATTGATTCTATGGCCAATTCTGTGGGAGATGCAAACCCGGGAGGCAATCTGAAAACTTTGTAAAAACGGCACACAAACATGCGCGCGACTTTTGCTATGAGCAACGAAGTATGCAAACCTGGGAGGCAATCTGAAAACTTTGTAAAAATAGCACACAACCATGCGAGCAAAAAACTCCTGACCCGATGCATCAAATTCAAAATTCGTCTCGACAAATTTGATTCTATGGCCCATTCAGTGGGGAATGCAAATCCGGGAGGCAATCTGAATACTTTGTAAAAACGGCGCACAAGCATGCGCTCAATTTGGCTATATGCGACGATGTCTAAAAACTCTGCACCCAAGGCCTCAAATTCAAAAACTTTCTCGACACAATCAATTCGATGGCCAATTCAGCTGGAGATGCAAACCCGGGAGGCAATCTGAAAACTTTGTAAAAACGGCGCACAAACGTGCGCGCAATTTGGCTATGGGCGACAACGTCAAAAACTCCGCACCCGAGGCCTCAAATTCAAAAACCGTCTCGACGCAATTGATTCTATGGCCAATTCAGTGGGGGATGCAAACCTGGGAGGCAATCGGAAAACTTTGTAAAAACGGCACACAACCATGCGCGCAAGTTTGGCTGTGGGCGACGACGTCAAAAATTCCGCACCTAAGGCCTCAAATTCAAAAAACTTTCTCGACACAATTAATTCTATGGCCAATTCAGCTGGGGTGCAAACCCGGTAGGCAATCTGAAAACTTTGTAAAAACGGCGCACAAACGTGCGCGCAATTTGGCTATGGGCGACAACGTCAAAAACTCCGCACCCGAGGCCTCAAATTCAAAAACCGTCTCGACGCAATTGATTCTATGGCCAATTCAGTGAGGGATGCAAACCTGGGAGGCAATCTGAAAACTTTGTAAAAATGGCGCACAAGCATGCCTACAATTTGGCTATGGACCTCGTAAAAAACACTGCACCCGAGGCCTTAAATTCAAAAACCGTCTCGACACAATTGATTCTATGGCCAATTCAGTGAGGGATGCAAACCTGGGAGACAATCTGAAAACTTTGTAAAAACGGCACACAACCATGCGCGCAAGTTTGGCTATGGGCGACGACGTCAAAAACTCCGCACCCAAGTCCTCAAATACAAAAACTTTCTCGACACAATTGATTCTATGGCCAATTCAGCTGGAGATGCAAACCCGGGAGGCAATCTGAAAACTTTGTAAAAACAGCGCACAAACGTGTGCGCAATTTGGCTATGGGCGACAACGTCAAAAACTCCGCATCCGAGACCTCAAATTCAAAAACCGTCTCGACACAATTGATTCTATGGCCAATTTAGTGAGGGATGCAAACCTGGGAGACAATCTGAAAACTTTGTAAAAACGGCACACAACCATGTGCGCAAGTTTGGCTATGGGTGACGACGTCAAAAACTCCGCACCCGAGGCCTCAAATTCAAAAACCGTCTCGACACAATTGATTCTATGGCCAATTCAGTGAGGAATGCAAACCTGGGAGGCAATCTGAAAACTTTGTAAAAATGGCACACAACCATGCGCGCAAGTTTGGCTATGCGCTACGACGTCAAAAAACTCCGCACCTGATGCGTCAAAATTCAAAATCCGTCTCGACAAAATTGATTCTATTGCTAATTCAGTGCGAGATGCAAACCCGCGAGGCAATCTGAAAACTTTGTAAAAACGGCGCACAAACATGCGCGCAATTTGGTTATGGGCGACGACGTCAAAAACACCGCACCCGAGGCCCCAAATTCAAAAACCGTTTCGACACAATTGATTCTATGGCCAATTCAGTGAGGGATATAAACCTGGGAGGCAATTTGAAAACTTTGTAAAAATGCCACACAACCATGCGCGCAAGTTTGGCTATGGGCGACGACGTCAAAAACTCCGCAACCGAGGCCTCAAATTCAAAAACTTTCTTGACACAATTGATTCTATGGCCAATTCTGTGGGAGATGCAAACCCGGGAGGCAATCTGAAAACTTTGTAAAAACGGCACACAAACATGCGCGCAAGTTTTGCTATGAGCAACGACGTCAAAAACTTTGCACCCAAGGTCTCAAATTCAAAAACTGTCTCGACAAAATTGATTCTATGGCCAATTCAGCGAAGTATGCAAACCTGGGAGGCAATCTGAAAACTTTGTAAAAATAACACACAACCATGCGAGCAAAAAACTCTTGACCCGATGCATCAAATTCAAAATTCGTCTCGACAAATTTGATTCTATGGCCCATTCAGTGGGGAATGCAAATCCGGGAGGCAATCTGAATACTTTGTAAAAACGGCGCACAAACATGCGCTCAATTTGGCTATATGCGACGATGTCCAAAAACTCCGTACCCAAGGCCTCAAATTCAAAAAATTTCTCGACACAATCAATTCTATGGCCAATTCAGCTGGAGATGCAAACCCGGGAGACAATCTGAAAACTTTGTAAAAACGGCGCACAAACGTGCGCGCAATTTTGCTATGGGCGACAACGTCAAAAACTCCGCACCCGAGGCCTCAAATTCAAAAACCGTCTCGACGCAATTGATTCTATGGCCAATTCAGTGGGGGATGCAAACCTGGGAGGCAATCTGAAAACTTTGTAAAAACGGCACACAACCATGCGCGCAAGTTTGGCTATGGGCGACGACGTCAAAAACTCCGCACCCGAGGCCTCAAATTCAAAAACTTTCTCGACACAATTGATTCTATGGCCAATTCAGTGGGGAATGCAAACCCGGGAGGCAATCTGAAAACTTTTTAAAAACGGCGCACAAGCATGCGCGCAATTTGGCTTTGGGCGACGACGTCAAAAACTCCGCACCCGAGGCCTCAAATTCAAAAACCGTCTCGACACAATTGATATTATGGCCAATTCAGTGAGGGATGCAAACCTGGGAGGCAATCTGAAAACTTTGTAAAAACGGCACACGACCATGTGCGGAAGTTTGGCTATGGGCGACGACGTCAAAAACACCGCACCCGTGGCCTCAAATTCAAAAACTTTCTCGACACAATTGATTTTATGGCCAATTCAGTGGGAAATGCAAACCCAGGAGTAAATCTGAAAACTTTGTAAAAATGGCGAACAAGCATGCGCGCAATTTGGCTATGGGCGACGACGTCAAAAACTCCGCACCCGAGGCCTCAAATTCAAAATCCGCCTTGACAAAATTGATTCTATGGCCAATTCAGTGGGAATTGCAAACCCGGGAGTCAATCTGAAAACTTTGTAAAAATGGCGCACAAGCATGCCTGCAATTTGGCTATGGACCTCGTAAAAAACACTGCACCCGAGGCCTCAAATTCAAAAACCGTCTCGACACAATTGATTCTATGGTCAATTCAGTGAGGGATGCTAACCTGGGAGACAATCTGAAAACTTTGTAAAAACGGCACACAACCATGCGCGCAAGTTTGGTTATGAGCGACGACGTCAACAACTCCGCACACAAGTCCTCAAATTCAAAAACTTTCTCGACACAATTGATTCTATGGCCAATTCAGCTGGAGATGTAAACCCGGGAGGCAATCTGAAAACTTTGTAAAAATGGCGCACAAACGTGCGCGCAATTTGGCTATGGGCGACAACGTCAAAAACTCCGCACCCGAGACCTCAAATTCAAAAACCGTCTCGACACAATTGATTTTATGGCCAATTTAGTGAGGGATGCAAACCTGGGAGGCAATCTGAAAACTTTGTAAAAATGGCACACAACCATGTGCGCAAGTTTGGCTATGGGCGACGACGTCAAAAACTCCGCACCCGAGGCCTCAAATTCAAAAACTTTCTCGACACAATTGATTCTATGGCCAATTCAGTGGGAAATGCAAACCCGGGAGGCAATATGAAAACTTTGTAAAAACGGCGCACAAGCATGCGCGCAATTTGGCTTTGGGCGACGACGTAAAAAAATCCGCACCCGAGGCCTCAAATTCAAAAACCGTCTCGACACAATTGATTTTATGGCCAATTCAGTGGGAGATGCAAACCTGGGAGGCAATCTGAAAACTTTGTAAAAATGGCACACAACCATGCGCGCAAGTTTGGCTATGGGCGACGACGTCAAAAACTCCGCACCCGAGACCTCAAATTCAAAAACTTTCTCGACACAATTGATTCTTATATATATATATATATATATAAATTAAACGAATGTGTGCATCTTTAGCTAATTGAAGATAAAAAAAATACCAAAGAAATAAAAGAAAATATAATTTTACATATATAAAGTCAAATAAAATATATGGTATCATGACTAACCCTTTCATATTACACTATGAATTAATTAAAATGATAGCAATTAATACATAATAAAATATAATTATGGAATAAAATAAATTTATAATAATATGTCCATCTTTAGACATATAATCATCTTTTACTTATCCATTACTAACAATAGTTCTGAAAGCTCTATTAGGACATTTGTTGATATACTTGAATTGATATTTGATTTATTTGTATTTGTTGCACTACTCGACTTTTATATGGACTTGATACCTACCCAATAAGTTGTTCAAATTCAAACCCCCTATACTAATTGTACCATCGTTGTTTCTTATTCTGAGAAAAGGTATCCGTTCTCATCAAATGTAGTTGCTTATTTGTATTTATTTGCGAATCTTTTACTACAACTGTTATTTACAATGCAAGGATTGTTCCGATTGACAGTTCCACATGGTCCATGCATTGTAAACTCTGCGACTAAATCATGTAATTTAAAATCAATGTCATTGCCTAGTATTTATGCAAATATGATACGGGCAATATTCCCAAATTTATGAATTTTATTGTTGCTATGCAAGAACAATAAAATGGTGGCATGGTATAGTCATCTCTTTCGAAATTCAATTATGTGAAATTATTAAAATTAAACTAAGTTAAAGATTGCAATATAAATAATAATAAAAAATTATTTGCATTCTTCAATTTTACCAAAAAAAAATATTGTCCTTAAAACTCTTCCCAATTCCTAACTCTATCAAGCTTTAACTGTAAAACTAAATAATAGGGAGTAACATTTGATATTATTTACAAATAATTTAGTAATTAATATATATTTATAAAAAATGATTAATAACAATGGATATGAACGTAATTGTTGGTTCAAAATTATAGGTCAACATATTTCATAAAACTACAAATATTATACATTAATTAAGACATGCTATAATTATATATAAATAATATAGTAGTAACATATTTGAAGTATAATCAAACCATTTTTAATAATGACAAAAACATATGAGACATTTTCATACATTAGACGAATCTCATTTATTCTAAAATGGAGCGTCATGTCACATATTAAACTGTCTCATGTAAGACTCACTCTTGAGATTAACTAAAACTTTTATAAAGTTAACATTTTATCATTAATTAGTGTTATTCGAAATATATATTAATAAACTTAATTTTAAAAAAAATGATCGTAACATTGGTTTAGGAGGAAAAATAAAGATGTGTACAATTGTTAATTAGATTTTTAAAGGAAAGCTTATATAGCAAATACATATTTTTCTTTATCAATAACAATTATAATACATATAATTTAAGTTTTATTTAAATATAAAACATACCAAAACAATTAAATAGATATGAGTTTTATAAAAAAGATTTACACAATAATCTTGCCTTCTAATCTTTTTACTCCTTCATCATTCCACATAATTCAAAGAAAAAAAATATGTTTAAAAAATATAATTCTTATTTTACTATTTAAAATATTTGACTAATTTTTAATGAAATGATATTGGCATGCTATGTGTTTTAGGAAAAAAGTAAATACATTTTGAATTGTATGGTAAAATCATAATGATATATTTTAGTGTCTTCCTTAAATTTTGCTAATTCATTATTAATCAACAACTATTTCCTTAACTTGTAAAATTAAATATTGATTTGGTCAACATAAATTAATTATTTTCTTGTGCATTCTTTAATTCCACTTGACTAAATTTTAGGAGAATCCCAAATTATAAGAAATTATACCTAATTAGCCGAATTTATAGTTTTAAATCAAGAAATTTTAGTAATGATAAATTACGTTCTAGTTTGAAATATTGTTAAATTAATTCTCTACCCACATTAATTCTTAAATCAAAGAATTTTAGTAATGACAAATTACGTTCTGGTTTGAAATATTGCTATGTTAAAATCATGTAATTATTTTCAAAATATATTCATATAAGATATTTAAAATCTTATTGATTTGATTTTAAATTATACCATACTTTTCGTGCAATTTATTACTCTATTTTATAAATATAATATTTCACAAATATATAAAACTCTAATTAATTGTGTAATAAATTACACTATTAATTAATGCATTTTTCTACAAATTATACATTTAATACTCTGTAAAATTATACACCACAATTTCTTGTACTGATATAGTGGTACTTACAAATAATTATATATACACGGCTATGAGTCATTCTAATGGTTTTTATTTTAGTAGGTTTAATATTATATTCATTGATAATTTGGAATACAATAATTAGAAGTAAACCAATCTCAAAATTAAAGGGAATTCAAGAAGTAATGCAAAAAAAAAAAATATCGCCAACCATGGTAAAATAATAAAAATGATTTGTCATTCAATCTAACAAAATTCTTCTTGTCAATGTGATCAATGAAGAAGCAAGAGAAAGATACATAATATAATAAAAATGATTTGTTATTCAATCTAACAAAATTCTTCTTGTCAATGTGATCAATGAAGAAGCAAGAGAAAGATACATAATATACACGGAGATGGGTATGTGACTAAATTCTTGACATGGTACATTAGAAGAAAGAAAAGAATTACATTAGAAGTAAGAAAAGAATATATAATATATCATATATATGGCGGAAATTGATGGCCGAGTTTTTTTGTCTGATCGAAAAAATTTCGAAGAGGACATTTTGAAGAGATATATTCTTGTGGTTGAGATGAGTAAAAATGAGTTGAGAATTGAGATTTTATAGGAGCAAAAATAAGGATGAAGTGTTGAGATTAAAAGTTAAAACTAAGGGTTGAGATTAAGAGTTGAAATGTTAGAATGAAGGAGAATGAAGAGATTTTAAATTGGAGAGAATTGAGAAGAAAGAGATTGAGATAGTAAATAGGCTGTGACATGTATCCTCTAGGTTTACAAATATATATAGATAGATGTGAATTGTTGACATTTGACATATAACTTATATTTAATAATAATTAACCTCTTATAATATTGAGCACAAGCGTAATAAAAATTAAGAATAATGAAATACGAGTGAAACACATGAGGTAGAAATGAAGAACCAATCGACGGTCAATTTAATTTTGTAGGTACCCGTCACGTGCGTCCTGCCTAGCCTAATATATTATAATTGGTTGAACGATATGATTGAATTATATCAAAATTGGAATGTACGTGTTTAAAATTGGTTGCAACTTAGTGCCTTTTTTTTATCAATCGATCACTTCAATAATTGTTCACATATAATCACCCCTATTTAAACTCTATCTGGCCTCCTCAGTACTCTAGCTTCAATTCTATCCATGGCACATTCAATTTTCTTACCTTAGTTGCGCAATACAACGCGCCTCACGCGCTCCACTGCGTGCAATTTCACCACACAAAGGTGCGATTTGTATAATGACGAATCTAATCCATCTCTCTCTCCTCTTAATTAGGGTTTACACGCCGAAACAGTAATCATGAACCTCCGCCGGAATTTTCCACATTCCGAGATGCTGCTTCTGGACGGGTATCTAAACCACTCGAGTACGATCCGTCTTGTAAGTCCAACTACACCAGGATTGGTGGAAACATCGGCTGAAATGGCTATATTATCTGGGTTTAGGGGTGGAGATGCAACACTCACTCAAACCTCCCTCTTTGTATCATCTGTTCTACTTTTGGCTCTTATTCTCCCCCCAGTGGTAGCAACAATGGCAACCGAATTGAATGAGCAGCTTTCCCACTTCACCATCTCCGAGACGGAAGACTCGGAGTATCTCGTCCCTAAGAAAGTAACGGTGGAGCCGAAGTTCCTGTTAGCACGAAGATTCACCATCAAAAACCCTTTGGTGCAACAGATCTGGGGCAAATACTCAGGAGAATCTGGAAAGTGGAAGGAACCCTGAAGGTCTCGCAGGTTGGGGAAGGACTCTTTGTCCTGGATTTCGAAAGTAAGGTGGAGATGAATAAAGCCCATTACAGACAGCCTTGGTCTTTCAAGGAGTCCTCACTGATTCTGAAAAAACTCAATGGAAATGAAAGGGCGATGGATCTACACTTTGCAGAGGTTCCACTATGGGTGCAGATGCACGACCTTCCACTTGATACTATGTCAGTGGAGTTAGGAGAAAGCCTAGGAGGTAAGATTGGTCCTGTCCTTGAAGTTGAGGGACCATCAGAGGAAGGAACGTGGGGGAGTTGTATTCGGGCCAGAATCCAAGTGGACATCACAAAACCACTACATCGAGGAACACTGATTCGAACAGAGGAGGGCAGGCTTACTATAGCCTTCCGGTACGAAAAAATCACTGACTTTTGCTATATCTGTGGTAGGCTAACACATGTTGCAAAAGACTGCCCTGAGGAGCAAGCTGATGAGGAGAATGTAGGAAAACGAGGGGTGCAATACTTCCCGTGGCTGAAAGCAGACAGACAGAAGGGCCTGAGTGAAAAAAAGTTTGAGGACTACTGTAGAATGAGGGAAGAGGCAGCAAAGAAGAAGGCACAGGATCTAAAAGGCAAACAACCAAAAGGTGAGGCCACCAAAACCGGACAACCAAAGAAAACTCAATCTACCCAACCGGGGGGGAGTTCAAATGGAGGATGGAAGGAAACATAACTGGCGAGGTTGTATCAAAAAACAATCATACCAGAGGCAGCCACAACTGAGAAAGACTTTTCTAAGGCCTTTGGGAACAACATTCAATACACAGCCTACATGAACTCTCTTCCAAACTTGGGAGTTCAAATGCCAAACCTAAATGGGGATGGTGGAGGAGGATCAAAAATGCCGTTCCAGATGATGTCGCAGTCGCAGTACTATGCCCACATTTTTGGGACAGCCGGAACAAACATCGAGAAGTAGAAGCAGTTATCAGTTCCGTCTATGGGAAGTAATGCGCAGAAAGGAGGGGGATCCAGTGCAAAGAGCCAGAAAGCTGCAACTCAGCCAAACAAAAAACGGGTTCGTTCAGTCAAAGGGATAGACGAGAAGAAGGTGGAAGAGGAAGACTCAGTGGAAGGGAAGAAGGCTAAGAGCGACGAAGATGGGGAGGATGAACACACTAAGGCGGGAGCTGGATTATTCCAGCCCTGCCAGAATCCATGATTATCATTGTTTGGAATGCCAGGGGTCTCGGGGGACGTCAGGCATTCCAAAAACTGCAGCTTCTGGTAAAGGAGCAGAAACCCGATGTTATTTTTATTACTGAATCTAGAATTAGTAGTATTGTTGGTAGGAGATGGAGTTGTTTTTTAAATTTTAATGTGTGCTTAGGAGTCGATGCAGTAGGTAATAGTGGTGGCCTTCTGCTTTTTGCGAATGATATGATTGATGTTAGCCTTGTTTCCTATTCAAAGGGGCATATCGACTGCTTAATGAAAACTGATTCGGTTAGTTGGTGGTTTACGGGCTTTTACGGACATCCTGTAGCTAATCTGCGAAAATTTTCATGGGATTTACTACGGAAAATAAAGAAATCACATGAAGGAGATGTCAAACCGTGGCTAATTGGAGGAGATTTTAATGAGGTAGTTGGATTGCACGAAATCAAAGGAGGAAACTCAGATCGAGTTAGACCATTTTCACAAATGGACAACTTCAGAAGAGTTATTGAGGATCTGGAGATGGAGGAGATGGGGGCAAAGGGCCCTTTTTTCACTTGGTGTAATAAACGAGCAGGGACAGCGTGTACTTATGAGCGCCTGGACCGTTTCCTAGCAAATGGTGAGTGGCTGAATATCTTCCCTGAAGTAGAAGCTTTAAATCTTGGCTTCTATTCCTCAGATCACAGACCAGTAAAATTATGTTTAAAGCCAGTGACAAGTGCTAGAGGCAGGGGGCATAAGAAATTGGTGCATTTTGAGAGAGCTTGGACCTTGGAACAAGACTATGGAACTAAAGTGGTAGAATTGTGGAAGCAGTCAAGTGGGGAAACTAGCCTAATGAAGAGAATGATGGGAATGACCACTAAACTAGCAGTGTGGGCAGGGGATACAGGAGGAGGACTGACGAAAAGAATTGACAGTTGCAGAAAACGGTTGGAGGCTATACAAGGTGACGAATCAAGGCTAAAAGTGTGTGGGGTGGTGTATGAAGTGTTTAAGTATAAGTAGATAAATGTTGCACAGAATGTTGAGACAAATAGTGCAACACTGACTCTAACAGAATATCAGAAATTAAGATTCACAGCGGAAGACTTGAAACACTAAAAACAAACGAGACACAATGGAAATACTTTTAACATAGATTTTATAAATAAAAATCTATGTCTGCCTTATGGCGTAAAATCAATACTTATCTTCAAGTACAAATGTTGTGTGAAATGTTACAACAATAACTTTCACAACGAAACTATAAACGAGGCAGGTGCCAAGTCTAGAAAACGAACTAAGTGTATAAATTATACACTGTCGAAATGCCTAGTCTATCTAATGATTACACTCTCAATAGATAAGAAGGCACACAGTCATACGGGTGGTATACAACGTATGAACTAAAATGTAGAACTATTGGCCACAATTTCCTAACAGGGATGAACGCTCGGTCTAGGATATTGATCGAATAGAGCACACTGAATTATGAAGCCTTCAATGGGTATTTATAGTGTGGGAT
Organism: Galeopsis tetrahit; assembly: GCA_963675135.1. NCBI lineage: Eukaryota > Viridiplantae > Streptophyta > Magnoliopsida > Lamiales > Lamiaceae > Galeopsis > Galeopsis tetrahit. The sequence goes on from OY776126.1 coordinate 71,541,629, forward strand.
ACGAAATTCTAGAGGCTTCCACATTGAGGTCCTATTTTTTAGGAAACTGAACTTCCACAACTTCCATGATCTTTCTAGATCCTTCTAGGCTGCTCCAGGTCGTTCCAAATGTATCTAGGCTGTTCCAGCATGTTCTCCAATGTTCTGGAATCTTCCAGGTTCCAGATCCTTGTAGAAGCTTCTAAATCCTGCCAGAAATGCGACAACATTTAGGTCAACATTTAATGTAGCATTTCAGAAAAGACTTAGAAAAAATCTCGGAAGGTCAAATTCAGATGTTGTTGATAATGTTAAGACATTTAAGAATTAACAACATCTACAATCTCCCCCAATTTAACCTTTCGACTACAACACACCTGATGCACATATATTTCTATACATACTCAGTTTTATGTACTTAGTTGAGGTTGACATCATTGCTAAGCACTAGTCAAGACAATACCTGTTGTAATCGTTGGATCAAATCAACTGAAGATCAAGGATAATTTCATAATGATCCGTGCCAAAGGATCAAAACTATTTCATCCAAAATAGAATAAGTATAAACTATACACTTACTCACAACATAAGTAACTATACTAAGATAATAAGTTGTACTGGAAGAATTAACTTAGAATCTAAGTATGACACAAACAAAATAACAAAATAATAAAATCAGAGCAAAACATAATGTAAAACACAAAACAGACACTAATACTATACACAACCTGCAATATTAGACACATGATAATCTGCAAACAAATTAAGTAAGGCAGTAAACAAATATCAAGTGGAACCATTAAGCAAGTTGCAGTAATAGACATCCTATCATCTAAGAAAATAAATAACAAGTGTATCAGAATTGCAGAATTCAAACTTAAACATTAATTACAGAGATTGAACTGAATAAATGGCATAAACAGCAGCCATTATGAAATCAGATCTCCCCCTGTCTTGTAGCTTGTCCCTGTTCATCAATGTTCCTGTTCATCAGCTTCATCCACAAAGTAAATAGCAGCAAGATGTGCAACTACATCAGTTAAATCAGATCTCCCCCTGTCTTGTAGCTTGTCCCTGTTCATCAATGTTCCTGTTCATCAGCTTCATCCACAAAGTAAATAGCAGCAAGATGTGCAACTACATCAGTTACAGCAGCATCTCCTCCAGCATCAGGTACACCAGCATCAGCAGCAGCTGGAACTCCATCTTCATTTAACTCCTCAATGACCACATTGGAGTTGGATGGTGGTGGTACTCCCCCTGTTGTAGGTGAAAGGAGGTTGGTCCACCTGTCCTTCAGGAACTGGAGTTCATCTATTGTTTCCTGCAAGTGTTGGAGTTGGAGTTTGATGAATTCCTGTGAAAGATACACATTACCAGAAATGTTGACACGAATGTTCTCAACATTTGGGGGTGCATTTCTCTGATGTGTTCTGGAAGGGCCTGGTTGAGCTGAAGTAGAGGGTCTGGAAGATCTCTGTGGACTATCAGTACCAGGAGCAACTATGGGCAGATCAATGATTCTGTCCCCAATCAATAAGGCAGGAGCAATAGCAAGTAGTGGCACTCTCCCCCTCAAGACATCAGTCTTCTTAGCAGTGAAGCCATGGTGCTTCAGATAGTTTGAAATCAAGACTGTATAGGGCAGATTTCCTTTCCCAGTAGTTTTCCCAGTAAATTTCCTCATATGGTGAAAGATAGTATGTCCCAGATTGAACTTCTTAAGTATAGAAATCCTATACATAAGAGTGGCTTGGTCTCTTGTAATCTTGGTGGTGTTGGTAGTGGGAATCCAATTGTATATGATCAGCTTATACAAAACAGAATGTAAGGAGGTTAAGTGTCTAGCTAACATCTTCCTAGTCCACTTAGTCTTTGTACCCCCTGTGATTGCAGTAATCACAACATCCATATCTGGATCATCATCCTCATCAACATTAGGAGTGTGCAAGAACTCATTAATATGTTCTGGAGTGAAAGGCACATCCCTCCCCCTAAAATTTACAGTACCATAAGACCTAGAACTTCTTTTTCCATAACTTTTCTTCATACAGGCATAGAATTCATAAGACCAGTTTGTAAGAAAAGCTTCACCAAATGTAACAGCATTCAACAGATTTCTATCCTCTAAAAACTTAAGCATACCCTTACTATCAAAATCAGGCACATTTATTCTTTTCTCAATCAAAAGCTTCCTCTTAGAATAAATTTCTAACCTTTTCTCAACATAAGTGGAGTGATCAGAGGTACCTTCATTTTCTGTCTCAGAAGGCAGTTCCTCATCAGGATCAGTGTCTCCATCATGTGCAGAGGAGCTTTTGGATGAGCTCTTTGCTTCAGCAGATGAGCTCTTTGCCTCAGAAGATGAGCTGTCTCCACTTCCACCATCATCAGGTTCTGGTGTGGACTCTTTTGCAGCAGCAAATGACTCAGCATTCTTCTTAAGAGATTCTTGCATGTCTCTTAGGCAAACATTGAAATCAGAATCAGAGTCTGATTCAGCAGGTTCTTCTTCAGGGATCATTTTGGCTTTCCCTTTCCCTTTAGGATCAGTAGCAGCTTTCTTCCTTCGTTTAACAGCAGCTTTCTTTGGTTTCTCAGCAACAGTCTTTGGCTTCTTTGCAGCAACAGTGGCAATTTCGGTTTCTTCATCAGATTCAGTGAACACTTGAATGGGTTCACCAGCATCAGCTCCAGCTTTCTTCTTCTTCCTCATGGATTCAGAGTAATCCACACGAGTGAACACACGGTACGATCTCCTTCTTTGTACAGGGCTTCTCTGTCTTTTTCCTTTCTGTGCATTTTTCTTGAAGGGAATAGGAGCAGACTCTTCAGAAAGTGAGAGAGATGAGTTTGTACCAGAATCAGAAGCTTGGGCGTCCTCCATTTCTTCATCCTCAGAATCGGATGCAGCAGTAGCTTCTCCTTCAACACCGGTTTCGACATGTTCCTCCGTTGAAACTGGAACAGTAGGATTAGGGCTTTTTGTTGCAGCAGTCATTTGAGCAGTTTGATCGGCCAAATAACTTGAGATATCCACAGTGATATCTCCAAATTGCATCACGGGTAGATGTCCGGTAGTTCGAAGAGTTGCAGACACTTCTTCGACAGCTCTCGTAAACTGTTCAACAGTCGAATCTTGTGGGATTTGGGTAGCTGGTGGAGTAGTTGTAGAAACAGGAGCGGTTGTTGATGGGGTTGCAGAGGCATTGGAGTCGGCATTTGAGGAGTTGGATTGTTGCGAAGCCATTGAAGCAAGAATTTCAAGAGAGTTTTGGGCAGTTTGTTTGGAAGATTCAGGAGAAGAGTGTGAGTGAGAGTGTGATCGAGGGTGGTTTCCAGCCATTAAGAAGAATCGGTTGGATTTCCAAGGTAGGTTTTTGAGAGTGTATGTAGTAAATTTGGGAAATACACGGCCAAAGAACAGTTTCTGCAAATACAGTACTTAACAAAACCTCGAAAAAGACAATTAGCAAAATAAATCACAATTAATTGAGTTTTATGGAGAGAATGTATGTGTAGTTGGAGGTTAAAACGAATTATTCCAGAAATAATTTGATAGTGCTCCACATTTTTAGCCATAACCTAGATCATGGTTAATTAGTGGGAAAAATCAATTTTATTAATTAATTAAATAATTAAGAAGTTTCTAGAATTCTTTACTTAGTCCAAGCATAATCTGAAAATTAAAAACGTGGGTTAGTTATATAATTGAATAAATAAAATAAATCTCAATAAATAATTAAATAATTACAACTTATAAAAATAAATTCGAATCAGGCAATGTTGTGCTCAAAACTGTTACAAACACCTCAACACGGTTTTTACATGAATTTGCTTCATTTGTGTTGCACCATAATTTTTCTTTTTGTGTTATAGCATCTAATTTGTATTGATCCATTGTTCCTGTAGAGTACATCGTAGTAGCGAACTCCGTGCCCCATACTTACTTAATGGATTACAAATATATTGATGTTTATACCAAAGAATCACCTTTTGAAAAGAAGGCATCGTAGTAGTGAACTCCGTGCTCCATAGTTACTCAGTGATTTGGTACATCTTTTAGTATGCTAATAACATTCTCATTTTTATGCATTTGAGAGGTGTAAGACATGTTTATTTTTGCACTACAAGGTTCTTAGATTCGTAGATATTTTACAAAGGAATTATTTAACTAAGTAAGAAATAAATTCAACTTATAAAATTTTTACAACCCATGATGTTGTCCCAAATGCTGACGCATTTGTGACAACATCCATCCGAATTTTTCAGATAGTGCTCATCCCAAGAGATTTCCTCAAGATTGAGAATCTCTCATGGTCTAATGCCTTAGTAAAAATGTCAGCATTTTGTTTCTCAGTGGGTATATACTCCAACTTAACAATATTCTTCTCTACTAAGCTAATGTGCTTTGTGAGTGAGTGTTGTACAGGATTCTTAGAAATGTTAATAGCACTAGTATTATCACAAAAGATTGTAAGTATACCATTCTCAATACCATAGTCATGGAACATCTTGCTCAGCCACAAGAGTTGTGTACAGCAGCTTCCAGCAGCTATATACTCAGATTCTGCAGTAGATTGTGAAACACAATTCTGCTTCTTGCTGTGCCATGAAACAAGATTGTTTCCCATGTAGAAACATCCTCCACTCGTACTCTTTCTATCATCTATATCTCCAGCCCAATCAGCATCACTGTAGCCAATCAAAATGTTGTTGGTGTCCTTAGTATACCAGATTCCAAGGTCACTTGTACCTGCAACATACTTGATAATCCTTTTCACAGCATTCAGGTGAGATTCCTTTGGATTAGCTTGGTACCTAGCACAGACACACACACTGTACATAATATCTGGTCTACTAGAGGTTAAGTACAGTAAACTACCTATCATGGATCTGTAAAGTGTTGGATCAACATCTGTTCCAGCACTGTCTTTGCAAAGTTTCAAAGAAGATCCCATAGGAGTTTTCATTGGTTTTGAATTCTCAAGACCAAATCTTTTAACCAAGTTCTTAGCATACTTACTCTGGGAGAAGAAAATACCATTGCTGCATTGTTTGATTTGAAGACCTAGAAAATAATTCAAGTCTCCAACCATACTCATTTCAAATGTTGCAGTCATTGCCTCAACAAATGTACTCAACATTTTATCACAAGTAGAACCAAACACAATGTCATCAACATATATTTGAGCAATTAGTATATCATTTTCAGTGTGCTTAATGAACAAAGTTCTATCTGCCTCTCCTCTAATAAATCCATATTCCAAAAGAAAGTCAGTAAGCCTACCATACCATGCTCTAGGAGCTTGTTTCAGGCCATATAATGCTTTCTTAAGTTTATATACATGATCAGGGTACTGAGGATCTTCAAATCCTATAGGTTGTTCAACATATGCTTCTTCATTTAATATGCCATTTAGAAATGCAGCCTTTACATCCATTTGATGAAGTTTAATATCAATAAAACATGCAATAGCTAGCAGTAATCTAATAGATTCTATCCTAGCAACAGGTGTAAAAGTTTCATCAAAATCGACTCCTTCAACTTGGGTGTAACCTTGTGCTACTAACCTAGCCTTGTTCCTAACAATATTACCAGATTCATCAGTTTTATTCTTGAATATCCACTTTGTTCCAATGACATTAGTATGACTAGGTCTAGGAACAAGTGTCCACACTTCATTTCTTTCAAACTGACCAAGTTCTTCATGCATAGCATTAATCCAGTTTTCATCAGTTAAGGCTTCTTTAGCACTCTTAGGTTCAATTTCAGATAAATAGCATTTAGCATTTACAACATTACACATAGAAGACATGCATATTGTTCTTACCACATCTACCTTGTTTGATCTTACTCTTCCTCTTGTTTGCACTCCAACTGTAGCATCGCCTATGATCTGGTCAGAAGGATGACTTTTGCCTATTCTTGAAGAAGGATTCGTTTTGGGGATGTACTGATCATTCTGTGAATTTATAGCTGACTGTTCTGTAGATGTTGACCCAGATGTGTTAACATTTGGTGCAACATTTTCAGACTTCAGTGTATTCTCAGAAGTGTCAGTAACCTGTGATACATCTTCTTCATCCTTGTCATCTGTAAGACCTTTATCATCATCAAACACAACATTAACAGATTCTTGAACAGTGTTAGTTCTAAGGTTATAAACTCTATAAGCTTTACTATTTCTAGAATAGCCTAAAAAGAAACCTTTATCACTTTTAGAATCAAACTTATGAAGTTGATCCCTATCATTCAGAATATAACACACACAACCAAATACATGAAAATTTTTCACATTAGGTTTTCTGTTGTTCAAAATCTCATAAGGTGTTTGATTAGTACCAGAACGAATAAAAACCCTATTAATAATATGGCATGTAGTATTCAATGCTTCTCCCCAAAATTTCTTAGCAAGACATTTGGATGTAAGCATAACTCTAGCCATTTCTTGTAAAGTTCTATTCTTTCTTTCAACAATTCCATTTTGTTGTGGAGTTTTAGGAGATGAATATTCTTGCAAGATACCCTTTTTATCACAAAAATCATTAAACATGTTGTTTTCAAATTCCCTACCATGATCAGTTCTAATACGGCCAACTTTCAAGTTAAACACATTTTTGAACCTCTTATAAAGAATTTTAAATGCAGCAAATGCTTCAGATTTGTCTCTCAAAGACTCTACCCAGGTATATCTAGAAAAATCATCTACCACAACTAAGGAATACCTCTTTCCTCCAATGCTTTCAGTTTCCATAGGACCCATCAAATACATGTGCAGTAATTCAAAGCATCGATGTGTAGTGCAATGTGACAGCATTTTGTGTGACATTCTTACCTGCTTACCTTTTTGGCATGGTCCACATACAGTGGTGTTGTGAAACCTAAGTTCTGGAATTCCTTTTACTGCATCTGCTTTGATTAGCTTTTTCATTGCTCTGTAATTTGCATGACCCAATCTTTGATGCCATAGAACATTTTCATCATGTTTTGACAAGTTACACATATTTGTTCCAATAAGATAGCAATTATCAGCTGACCTAGTACCAGTCATGACACAAACTTCATCTTTATTAAGAACATAACATGAATCTTTATCAAATTTCACATGCAAATTATCATCACAAAGTTGACTAATGCTAATCAGATTTGCAAGTAAGCCATCAACATGTAATACATTTTTAAGCTTAGGAAAACCTTCAACATTCAAAGTTCCTTTACCAACAATCTTTCCTTTAGAACCTCCACCATATGTAACACTACCACTATTCAAGGTCACATAATCAGATAAGAAATCAATTCGGCCTGTCATATGTCTAGAACAACCACTATCAAAGTACCATAAATCAGGTAGACATGCTTTTAAGGAGGTATGAACAACATTACAGGTAGCTTTTGGTTTCCATGCAGATTTCAAAAACTGTTTACCAGGATGTGACAGTTTCTTATGCAGCATTTTCAAGTTTTTCTGTTCTTCAAACAACTTTATACAGTAAGGACGAATATGACCAATTTTGAAACAATAATGACAGATATACTTCCTTTTAACCTTGTGACACTCTGTTTCTGCAGATGTTGACCCAGATGTGTCAACATTTGCCTTAACAAATTTCACAGGTTTTCTAAATTTATCAGAAATAGAAGCAGTAGTACCATCATAACCTAAACCATGATTATTAGACTTACCAGTAGCTATAGCATTATTTACCTCAGAAGCACTCTTGGAATATTTCTTGAAACATAAAGTAGAATTTATCAGTTTCTCCTTTAAGTTACAGATTTCCAAATCTCTTTTGGTAAGAATAACTTCTAGCTTGGTGAATGTGTCTGTCAAATCCTCATTCCTTTTATTCAGAGAATCAAGGGTGAGTTTCTGATTTTTCCAATCATCTAACAGCTTTTGGTATTCATTGTCATCATTCCTTTTTCCTGCATCATCAACTAAACCATTAAAACAGTTCAAATCTGGGTGACTCTGTTCTGATGTTGCTGTAGATGTTGAAGCATCAGGTACAGAATCAGAATCTGTTTCATCCAGATCATCATCTGAGGAATCATTATAATCAATTCTGGTAAAATTAGAATATTCATTCTGATTTAATTCATCAAGATCATCATCAGAATCATCACTCAAGGTAGCACTAAAATTCAGTTTTTGCTTAAGTCTAGTATTGGCACATTCATTTGCATAATGGCCATAACCAGAACAAGCATTGCATTGAACTGATTTTCGAAATTCAGGATCATACCTTGGTTTACCTTCACTCTTTGACCGTCTTGGTGTGAATTGACCTTTCCTCCTTTCTGGTTGAGGTGTTGATGTGTTGATTTGAATCTTAGGCTGAATATTTCTAGATTTGTTCACAGATTTCTTAAGAAACTTATGAAAGTGCTTAGTGAGTAAGGCAATGTTGTTAGGATTGTTGAGACATTCATCAAGCAATTCTTCATCAGAATCAACTTCAGTAATGATAGGTTGAATCTCAGAAATGTTTGATGTTTCTCCTTTAAAAACTACAACTTTCTTATCAGTATTAGCTTCATCATCTTGATTAGTGTTTATTTCATATGTTCTAAGAATACTCACTAACTCATTTTGACTTAATGTATCTGTATTTTTTGCCACTTCAATAGCACAAATTTTAGCATCAAATCTTTTAGGAACAGATCTTAATATCTTATGAACTACTCTAACATTAGAAATAGGGTCACCAAGAGAATGTGATTCATTAATTATCTCACTTAACCTTTCATTGTAGGCTGAAATGGTTTCATCTTCCTTCATTCGGAGATTCTCAAACTTTGTCCCCAACATTCGAAGCTTTGTCCTTCGAACACTGTCTGAACCCTCACAATGCTCTTGCAACCTGTCCCATGCATCTTTAGAAGTAGAACAGTTAGATATAATTTTAAACATTGAAACATCAACAGAAGTAAAAATAGCATTTAAAGCTTTAGAATTGTAGCTTGCTGTTGTTATTTCATCAGCCGTCCAATCAACTTCTCTTTTGAGTTGAACTTCACCATCTGCGTCTGCTGGTCTCTTTGGAGCTTCCCAACCTGTAAGTACAGTCCTCCAGGCACGTTCATCAATTGACTTGATGTACATACGCATCTTAGGCTTCCAATAAGAATAATTTGAACCATCTAAAACGGGTGGCCTAAGTGTAGTGGATATGTGATGTGTTTCCATTGCTAAACTAAACTAAAAACACACTTGACCAAAGATCTAACCTAGTGTCGTTAGGTATCAGCTCTGATACCAACTGAAAGTGTGCGGGGTGGTGTATGAAGTGTTTAAGTATAAGTAGATAAATGTTGCATAGAATGTTGAGACAAATAGTGCAACACTGACTCTAACAGAATATCAGAAATTAAGATTCACAGCGGAAGACTTGAAACACTAAAAACAAACGAGACACAATGGAAATACTTTTAACATGGATTTTATAAATAAAAATCTATGTCTGCCTTATGGCGTAAAATCAATACTTATCTTCAAGTACAAATGTTGTGTGAAATGTTACAACAATAACTTTCACAACGAAACTATAAACGAGGCAGGTGCCAAGTCTAGAAAATGAACTAAGTGTATAAATTATACACTGTCGAAATGCCTAGTCTATCTAATGATTACACTCTCAATAGATAAGAAGACACACAGTCATACGGGTGGTATACAACGTATGAACTAAAATGTAGAACTATTGGCCACAATTTCCTAACAGGGATGAACGCTCGGTCTAGGATATTGATCGAATAGAGCACACTGAATTATGAAGCCTTCAATGGGTATTTATAGTGTGGGATACGAAATTCTAGAGGCTTCCACATTGAGGTCCTATTTTTTAGGAAACTCAACTTCCACAACTTCCATGATCTTTCTAGATCCTTCTAGGCTGCTCCAGGTCGTTCCAAATGTATCTAGGCTGTTCCAGCATGTTCTCCAATGTTCTGGAATCTTCCAGGTTCCAGATCCTTGTAGAAGCTTCTAGATCCTGCCAGAAATGCGACAACATTTAGGTCAACATTTAATGTAGCATTTCAGAAAAGACTTAGAAAAAATCTCGGAAGGTCAAATTCAGATGTTGTTGATAATGTTAAGACATTTAAGAATTAACAACATCTACAAAGGCCCTGGAATAAGACTGAAAATCTGAAAGTTGAAAGAGAGCTCGAAATACTGTTGTATCAGCAAGAAACCAGGTGGCAACAACGGGCAAAAAATAGGTGGATATTGGAAGGGGATCGAAACACAACTTTTTTCCACAAACAAGCGACGAGAAGGAGAAAGAATAATACGATTACAGGCTTGCTGAACCGACAGGGACAATGGTGCTCCAGTTTGGATGGCATAATGGATGTAATCACGGATTTTTACACGGAGCTTTTTAGGAGCACCGATCCAAACGATCATGATATTAAACAGGTGGTGGAACTTTGCTCAAGAGAAGTCTCTGATGTACAACAGAGATTACTAGACATGGATTTCAGTCCTCTTGAAGTCCGGAAGGCGGCCTTTGAACTTGGCCCCCTAAAAGCGCCAGGACCGGATGGAATGGCGGCGGATTTCTATCAACAATCGTGGGATGTTGTGGGGCAGGAGGTCACAAAACAGATCTTGGATATACTCAACAAGGGAGGCAGTGTACGAGAGTGGAACCAGACTCTAGTGACTCTCATTCCAAAAACTAAGGCTCCACAAGAATTAAAGGACTATCGCCCAATTAGCCTTACTAATATTTGCTACCGTATCTTGGCAAAAGCTGTAAGTAACAGACTCAAGAAGGTCATGGGGGATGTAGTTGATGAGTTTCAAAGAGCTTTCACTCTGGGTCGTCTTATCTCGGATAATGTGGTGGTAGGCTTTGAATGCTTACATTGGATCAGGAACAACAAAAGCAAGAAAGGTTATGCAGCCCTCAAGTTGGATATGTCGAAAGCCTACCGCCGAATTGAATGGCCTTTCCTCAAGACCATTTTGTTGAAATTTGGTTTTAGTAACAAATGGGTAAGTATGATTATGGACTGTGTATGTACGGCTTCTTACTCGTTTAAAGTTAATGGGGAAATCAAGGGGTGAATACAACCGAGTAGAGGGATTCGACAAGGAGACCCACTGTCTCATTTTCTATTTGTGTTATGCACCCAGGGGCTCTCCAGAATACTTCGCCAGCTTACGACACAAAGGAAAATTGCAGGAGTTAAAGTGGCTAGGGAGGCACCGGAAGTTACTCATTTGCTCTTTGCCGACGATAGTCTTCTGTTCTTTAGGGCGGATGAGCAAAGTGGGGCAATGTTAAAGGAGGGGCTGAACAGATATGAACGTGCTTCCGGACAGGTTGTGAATTATGAGAAATCCTCCATCACTTTTAGTCCAAAGGTCGATCAAGCAGCAAAAATATTGATAAAAGACCAGCTGGGATTGCGGATGAGCCAGGGGCATGAAATCTACTTGGGTCTACCGACCTTTTCGCTTAGGGCTAAGCGACTTCAGTTCGCATACATTGAAGACAGGGTCGCAAACAAACTGACGAGTTGGAAGTTTAGAGAGTTCTCAAAAGGTGGTAAAGAGGTGTTGTTGAAAGCAATTATCCAAGCAATTCCCGCATATGCTATGGCATGTTTCAGATTACCTAGTACCCTTTGCAAAGAAATTGAGCAAATGTGTGCTAAGTTTTGGTGGGGGAAGAATGAGGTGGGAAATTCGATGTATTGGAGGAAGTGGAAAGATATGTGTTGGCCAAAAGGGGAGGGAGGTTTGGGCTTTAGGAAACTAGAGTTGTTCAACAAAGCAATGCTTGAGAAACAACTATGGCGGCTAATCTCTCACCCACAGTCGCTGGCCGCGAGAGTACTTAGAGCGAGATATTTCAAGCACGAAGATATTATGGACGTAGGAGTGGGAAGCAACCCCTCATATATATGGCGTTCACTCCTATGGAGTAGAGATATTCTGGAATACGGAGTGCATTGAAGGATAGGGGATGGAAACAGGACAGGAATTTTCAAGGAGAGGTGGGTCAAAGACCTCCATACTGGAAGAATTCAATCACGCATAGCCAGTGCGTCCAAGGTTAGCCGATTCATTGGTGAAAATGGCGAATGGAATGAGAGTCTTGTTAAGGCTGCATTCCTACCTTTCGAAGCTGAAGCGATCATGAATACCCCTATGGGAGGAAAGCAGTATGCGGACACACCCTATTGGAAGTTTGAAACAAGAGGAAACTACTCAGTCAAGACGGGGTACAGACTTGCATTGAAGTTAAGTCAGGAAGGAACGAGGACGGATGAAGGACCGAGCTCAAACGAGAAGAGGGAGTGGTGGAAGAAAATCTGGAAACTGAATGTTCCACCTAAAATACGAATATTTACTTGGAAGGTGGCTTGGGACATTTTGGCGACAGAGGGAAGTCTGGCACGACACCATGTACCAGTTTTACCCCATTGTTTTCTTTGCGGGCACCACGAAGCTAGTACGACTCACTCGCTGTTCACATGCCCTTTTGTGAAGAAAATATGGAAGGAGGCTGGTTTGGGGTGGGCCTTGAAGCATGCGAAAGAAATGGATACGCTCAACTTTCTTGCTGTTATATGGGTAAAGACCACTGAGATGTTAATGGAGGAAGTAGTTGCAGTGATGTGGGGGATTTGGCGTGAGAGATGCAATATGAAACAGAAGCAGGATACACGAGGAAGGGCTGAAAAAGGGGTGTTCTCAAATCTAATGTGGGCACAAACTTTTTTGAAGGCTTTCCAACAGGCGCAGGGCAATGCTAAGGTGCATACTTGCAGTCGAACAACCATACCAGGCGACGCAAGAGAGGTTAGTGATACGGAATGGGCAAGATTACATACGGATGCAGCTACGGGGGAAGGAAATGGAATCTATGGGGTTGGCTATGTAATTGAAGACAGCAATGGAAGGATTATTGCAGCAGGTCGGAAGAGGGTCGCGAATCCAGGCTCTGTTTTCGCGGCGGAAGTACTCGGAATGGCGGAGGGAGTTAGAAAGTGTAAGGAAAGAGGGGTGACGAAGGCAAAAGTGTACTCGGATTGTCTTAATGCAGTGACACTCCTCAGGAATCGTGATGAATGTAGAACACCGGATGGTTTTGCAGTTGAAGAGACGACAAAGGCGATGGACGACCTCGTAGTGTGCGAAGTCAGCTTCATCCCAAGGACGGAAAATAATAGAGCTCACCGACTAGCAAGGGAGGCCATTAACTCTCCTATCCCTCGAGACTGGGACGAAGCAGATGTACCGACATGGTTGAAGGATCAGTGAAGCCTTTGCTTGAAATTAGTGTAATAGTGTCTCCTGATGTAGCAAATTAGTAAGGCACTGTATCTTCAAAAAAAAAAAATTCTATCCATGGCACATTCTGATGATGATATCCCTATATACGGCGGGTTCTTTAATTAATTTTAGTTCAGGTTTGCCGCCATTTCTCTAGCTATTTCTTTAAATTGCTTGGTGTGATCATTTTTTGGTATTATATTTTTAATTAATTGGATATGCATGATTTGCAATTGGGTGATAAATTGATTTGGTTTGCAGTGGAAAGGTCAGGGAGCGGTGGCGACGAGGCGGCCAGTCGAGCGGGGCAGATGGCCAATTTGAGTACCAGAAGTTTTTTATTTCGTTGTCCGATCTCCTTGGAAGATGCTTGGCTATTTCAGCCCACCTGCGTCGATATTTCATCTTCCAGGGAGATTGGACAACGAAATAAAAAACTTCTGGTACTCAACTATGCTTAGGAAGTTGAACTCCTCTCCATCAACATCAAATGTTCAGCCTACTGCTCTCCCAGAAGCAGATTCCGCCATGTTAGATGGCCTCAACCTCGACTCTCTCATAGAGTCTGCTGATCCAGACGTGCTGGCCGGGCTTTCTGATGCCCGAGCTCGACAACAATGGGAGGTTTTCACCAATAAACGAGGAAGAATTGGACTCGTTTTTTGCGGTTTGTAGGCCCTTAGTTGTACTTTTCATCAAGGATGAAAATATCGTTATCACAACAAATATCGCAACCTTAATTTTACGGATATATCGCGGGATATATCGATATCGCATATCGATATCGCAAAAAATTTGAAAAAATGACGGAAATCTTATTCAAATCTTGGAAATTTAACATGAAATTTTATGGATTATTAAAACATACTATTATACATGTATTACATTCAAAAGTCATTAAAATTATATGTTTAAAACAAACCTATAGATAATAAATTATATAAATGCTGGCCGACGAAAACTAATTGACAACATAATACAATATAAAATGATTAAATGTACATGCATGATAAAATACAATTAATATCAAAATGATGACTTATAAGGTTCAAATATAGTAGGTGAAATGACATTTTTGTCCAAACAACATTGATAAAATACAATTAAATATTAGCTGACGAAAACTAATTGACAACATAATACAATACAAAATGATTAAATAAATATATATGATAAAATACAATTAATATCAAAATGATAACCTATGAGGTTCACATATAGTAAGTGAAATGACATATTTGTCCAAACAACATTCATACTAACTCATCACATTATAGTAATTTAGGATATAGTTATGCACGTGTAATTCATATGTTTAAAAAAATTACTAAATATGGTGAATTGAGAATATATTTTCTTGCACTATTAAAAATAAAATAAAATGTATAATTTTGTACATATAAAAATAAAATTTCAAATAAGTTTGTGATTTTTTTAGATTTTGCGATATTGTGCGATATCATGCTATATATCCGCGATATTTCCCGATTTCCGTCCAATTTTACACTACGGTTGAACGATATCGATATCGACATCGATATTTAGCGATATATCCGCGATACTCGAGAAAAAATACATTAGACCCCAATATCCATATCGCAATATCCAAATTTGCGATATATCTCCGATATATCCGCGATATTTCGCGATATTTTCATCTTTGCTTTTCATTATATCATAAAGTTATCTTGTAAGAATAGTGAAACATTTTTTTTTTCAATTCCTATGACTACTGGGAATCACTGGACATGTCACTGGACATGTAAGATTTGTGGCCCAATGCCACATAATAAATAATTAGATATTATAAGTACATACAGAGAAAATATATGAGAGAGAATTTCCCAACAGTAACTAATTTTAAACACAATACATTTTTGTGTTGCATTGGTTGGTGGATATGATCATGAAGTAATGGAAAAAATTTCGTCTCATCTAAAAGTTCGAACTTGTAGAGAGGTAGAAAATTAATTCTTGTACATTAACTTTTAATACTCCCACTCACTCGTGCGCCAGATTATCAGCTCTTGCATTTTGGGGAGGAGATCCATTGAGTGGACAATTTAAATGTCAGCAGGAATTGAATCCAATATGTGTAAGTGTGAACCTTTAGACTTTATACATGAAATAATTTTGTCTCGTCTAAAAATTTAAACTTTTAGAAGGGTGGAAAATTAATTCTTGTATATTAATTTCTAACCCTAATTTTTTCGGATTGTTTATATTAAATTTGTATTGTTTGTTGACATTTGGTGCTAAAAAAAAAAAAGTAAGCATGTACACCTAATCCAGAACTAATTTTTATTTTTTTTCTCATATGTGGATTGGCTTATTGTTCACAAGCCTGCTGAACAACAGTCAAATGGCACGAAAGCTCCTGGTATATTTTTCAACTGTAGTACAACTTCCCCGAATTCCAACTCTTTTCAAATAACTTAGGGCATGTTTGTTTTGGGATGGGAAATTTAAATTTGAGATTTCGAAACTCCATCTCCGTTACAGTTTGTGATTTTGATTCAGGATTTTAAAATTTCACCCTATAAATACCTGCACAAATCATCGAATTTAAAATTTTTTATTTACATTTTAATTTGGAGTAAATTTAGATTATGAATTTAAAATTAATAGACCTAAATGGAGCTTGTCGGGCTTCCACATGATCTTGTAAACCTTGAATAAGTTTCATTTAAAGTTGATGTGAAATGGATGGAGGCTGACCATAGGAAGATTTTATTATTGAATCAAAGAATTGAATGCATTCTTGATAGAATCTGGAAGTTTTACAGATTGAAAAGAATGAAAGGCATTGAAGAGGATTACAAGGATCAACCCCTTCAAATACTAATCAAGGGAGTATAACTGTGAATCCAAAAACTAACTAACTAACTGAATTTAAAACTAAACTAAAACAGGGTGTATATAGGGAGTGTATCAATCAACCTTTATACCCCCTCAAAATGGGAATGGATATCTAACAAGCCCATTTTGGACTTGTGTCTAACAAAATCTGAAGGAGGAAGTGGCTTAGTAAGCATATCAGCCAAGTTGTCTTCAGTTGGAATGTGGATGAGGGTGAACAAACCAACTTGTATCTTCTCCCTTGTGAAGTGGTAATCCAAAGAGATGTGCTTGGTCCTTTGATGGAGACAAGGGTTATGAGCAAGGAAAAATGCACTCTTGCTGTCAGTATACATGGTGGAGGGCTGTGAATGAAGAACTCCCAAATCAGCTAGAATGTAATAGATCCATTTACCTCACAAGTGGTGGATGCCAAAGCCCTATACTCAGCCTCTGCAGATGACCTGCTAACAGTAGTTTGCTTCTTGGATTTCCAAGATATTAGTGAAGAGCCAATATAAATACTGAAACCAGTAATACTCCTTCTTTTTATAGGACATCTAGCCCAATCAGAGTCAGAAAAGGCATGCAATTTGAAGGATATGTCTCTAGGATAAAACACACCAGTACCAGGATTGCTCTTGAGATATCTTAAGACCCTATGAACAGCAGTGAGATGTGCAACAGTCGGAGATTGCATGTATTGACTAAGTGTTTGAACAACATAAGAGATGGCAGGCCTAGTTACTGTTAAATAAATAAGCTTGCCCACAAGTGTTCTATAATGGCTAGGATTAGTAAGAATAGGAGAGTTGATATCAAAACTTAACTTATAATCCATAGGGGTTGAACATGGCTTGCTTCCTAAATAACCAGACTCATGGAGGAGATCCAAAGTGTATTTTCTTTGACAAAGAGTTAAACCAGTACTGTTCCTAGCAATCTCTATCCCCAAAATATATTTCAAAACACCAAGATCTTTAATAGTAAACTGATCATGCAAAAAACTTTTAACACTATTGATAATGAAAATGTTAGAGCCAGATACAATCAAATCATCAACATAACAAAGCACAACAATAAAGTCAACACCATCATGTTTAGTAAACAGAGAAGTATCAGCTCTTGACTGAGTAAAACCCAATGAAGTTAAGGAAGTAGTCAATTTAGTAAACCATTGTTTGGAAGCCTGTTTTAAACCATACAAACTTTTATTTAGTTTACACACTCTTTTGTCTTCATTAGAACAATAGCCAGGAGGAGGAGACATATAAATTTCTTGTTCAAGATCACCATGCAAAAAGGCATTGTTAACATCTAATTGGTGTAAATTCCAATTCTTAGCAACAGTAATGGCTAATAAAATTCTAACAGTGGTGATTTTAGCAACAGGAGAAAAAGTATCAAAGTAATCAATACCTTTTTGTTGTGTGTAGCCTTTAGCAACTAGTCTAGCTTTATATCTTTCTATAGATCCATCAGAATTATGCTTGACCTTATATACCCATCTACAACCTATACAATTCTTGCCAATAGGTAAATCTACACGGGTCCATGTGTTGGTTTTCTCTAAAGTAGCAAGCTCTCTTTTCATAGCAAGAATCCAATTCTCATTAAGGATAGCTTGTTTATAAGATTTAGGTTCCTGAACTTGAGAGATGGAAGCTGTGAAATGTTTATGGAGTGTAGATAACCTATTAGTAGACAAATAATCATGAATGGGATATTGTTTTCCAGTGGGAGTAAAGTTCATTTTAGCATGATCAATAGAAGCTGGTAAATCAGTTTCATAAACCTGTAAGTAAGCAGGTTGTGATTTAGATCTAGAAGGTCTAGTGTGAGGCTCCACATCTATAGAATGAGTGTCAAGGGTGGTTTGTATGATATCAGGAGGGTTAGGAAGGACCTCAGTTTGAACAACAGAATCAGGATTAAGAGGAAAGTCATCATCATCATCATTGGCATCATCAATAGAAATGGGTATAACATGAGTGCGTATATCAGTTTCAATTATGTTTTTAAAAGGAAAAACATTTTCAAAGAAAACAACATTTCTAGAAACAATAAATCTGTTAGCAGAAATATCAAAAAGTCTGTACCCCTTAGTTCCAAAAGGGTAACCAACAAAAACACACTTGGAAGCCCTTGGATCAAATTTGAGTCTGTGAGAGACCAAAGTACTGGCAAAACATAAACAACCAAAGGTTTTGAACATGGAGTAATCAGGTGGTTTGCCATACAACATTTCAAAGGGAGTTTTCTGTTTGAGGACAGAAGAAGGAATTCTATTTAGAATAAAAGCAGCAGTTTTAATGCCCTCTCCCCAAAATTTTAAAGGCATAGATGATTGGAAAAGGAGTGATCTAGCAACTTGTAGCAAATGTTGATGTTTCCTCTCAACAATGCCATTTTGTTGTGGTGTTTCAACACAAGAGGTTTGATGTATAATACCCAAATCATGGTAAAAATCAGAAAAAAGGAACTCAGTGCCATTATCACTTCTTATTGTTTTTATTTTAACACCAAATTGAGTTAGTACCATGTTGTAGAAATTGTGCATAGAGAATTTAACATCACTTTTGGCCTTTAAAAGATAAATCCAAGTACATCTACTATAATCATCAACAATGGTGAGAAAAAATCTATGTCCAGTAATAGATGATTCAGAAAAGGGGCCCCAAACATCACAATGGATCAAGTGAAAAATACTAGGGGAAGTAGAAGTGCTTAAAGGAAAAGGCTTTCTCTTTTGTTTAGCCAAAGGACAGATAAAGCAATTGTTATGAATGCTAGTAGCTTTTACATCTAAAGTTGGAATTTGTAGCAAACACTTGCTAGATATATGTCCTAACCTCTTATGCCACAAATCAAAATTACATGAGTTATTATTGAGAGTGCTACAAGACACATAGTTGCTAGAGGGGTGAGCAGTGTGTAAAAGATATAAGCCTCTAATCTGCTCAGCAGAACCAATCACCATCTTGGTTGAATTGTCCTGTAATACACAATGAGAAGACAAGAAGCTAACAGTGCATTTTGAATACCTACTCAAATGGCTAATAGAAAGCAGGTTAAATGTGAAATCAGGAACATACAACACATTATATAGGGTGAGATGCTCATTAATGGTAATATTCCCCATATGAGTAGATGTAGAAATAGCATTATTAGGTAAAGAGATCTTAATGTTGGCTACAGATGGAGGAGTGGTGAATAAAGACATATCAAACACCATATGATCAGTAGCACCAGTATCTAAGATCCAAGTAGATAATTTGACAGTGTTAAAACAGGAACTGGATGTAGAAGTGAAACATGTAGGGAACATACCTGGATCTTTGGGGGTGACAACCTCCTCAATGTGAGCAGTGGAAGCCCCTGCTATAGATTGATGTATGTCCCTTTTATCATTCATGTTTTGCATCTTAGAAAAACTCAAAAACTTGTCAAAAAGAGCTTGAGTGCAAAGAGGGTTGGAGTCCATATGATGATCCTGTCTAAAAGAAGTATTGGCAGTGTTGTTGGACACCTTATTTGGAGGTCCTCTAGGGCCTCTCCACCCAGGGGGAAAACCAATGATCTGAAAGCACCTATCAATAGTGTGACCAATGCCATCACAGTGGCTGCACTTGATAGGCTTTCTCTTGTCCTTATAAAATCTAGAATTCTTGGAAACCATGGCAATAGAATTAGTTTGAATAGGATTAGGGACAGTGTTTAGAGTTCTTTGGGATTCTTCTTGAAGTAGTAAACCATAAACTTTGGAAAGGGCAGGAAAGGGAGATTGAAGTAAGAATTGGCTCCTAATAGTGCTATAAGAGTCATGAAGGCCTACCAAAAACTTCATCACAGCATCTTGCTCTTGGGTTTTTGTCATTAGTTTAGGGAGATCACAAGAGCACCCATCCTTAGCACCACAAGAACATTTAAGAACCGGTCTAAAACTCAAGTATTCGTCCCACAAAGCTTTAAATTGATTATAGTAACTAACAAGAGACTGAGAGCCCTGAGAAATCGTACTTAAGGATTTTTCTAAATGGTAGACCCTAGTTCCATTAGAAAGAGCATATCGAATAACCAGTTCGTCCCATACATCTTTAGCAAAGGAGAAATATTCTAAAGTTCTCTTAATATCAGGAGAAATTGAGTTCAGAATCCATACCAAAACTAAGTCGTTGGCTCGAACCCAGGCGGCATGAGTGGAAGGATCCTCTTCCTCAGAAGGGATAATTAGAGAACCATCGATCAATCGGGCTTTATTCTTCACACTGAGACTCCTCTTAAGGGCATGGCTCCAAGAAACGTAATTGGTGCCGTTGAGAGGTTCGAGGACGATGGAGACTGCCGAATTATCGTTCTGGTGAAGGGCCAACGAAGAGAAGGGGTTCTTGGCCGGATCAAGGGAATCAGGGTCGGTGACAGTGGGCGCCATAGCAGCAGGAGAATCGAGCAAAATCAGCAACAAAAAGATGGAGAAATGGCGGAATAAAATCCGAAAAGAAAAATCCCTCAAATAAAAGGGGAAAATTGAATCGCAAGAACGAATCGATTTGAGAATCGAGGAAAACAAAGAAACAGGCGCAGGATCGAATGGCGTTTCAATTTTAACGCGATACTGATACCATATTGAATCAAAGAATTGAATGCATTCTTGATAGAAGATTGAAAAGAATGAAAGGCATTGAAGAGGATTACAAGGATCAACCCCTTCAAATACTAATCAAGGGAGTATAATTGTTAATCCAAAAACTAACTAAATAACTGAATTTAAAACTAAACTAAAACAGGGTGTATATAGGGAGTGTATCAATCAACCTTTATATTTATACACGATGGAAGAAAATTTGGAGAGGATTTTGTAAGAGTAACTTTTCCACACACCCCATTCACATATATCTAAACCATGCTTCTAACAATCAAAAATCACATTTACATTGTTTTTGAGCAACTACTTTGTGGTTTTTGTTGTAGGAAAGCACTAAACAAACTCTCATTTTCACTGTACACACCTTAACTACTATACACACTCTATATAAAATGTAATTTATTTTTAAATTTTGCCTACATTCTAATTTTAAACAATTATATTCAAATTTTAAAGAAAAAAATCACGAAAAATCCTTCTTCTCTACGCGGTGAAACAAGAAAAAGAAAATTTTGAATCCAATATTCTTAAAAAATTCACAAAACCCTAGATTTTGATAAAAAAAAATAAGCTTACAAAATTTACTCATTTTTATAATTTATTTTTAAATTTCTACCTACATTCTAATTTTAAACAATTATATCTAAATTTTAAAAAAAAAAATCACTAAAAATCCTTCTTCTCTACGCGGTGAAACAAGAAAAAGAAAAAATTGAATACAAGATTCTTAAAAAATTCACAAAAATTAAAACCCTAAATTTTAATAAAAATCAAGCGTACAAAATTTACTCATTTTGTTTGGTAGGAAATTGCGAATGACAAATATGTACTGTTGAAACTCCTCCTTTCAAACTTGAACTCATTTTTTTCTTTTTCTCATTTTACCGTGTTTCTTCTGTTCCGTCAATAGAAAATGATTTTTCGTAATTTTTTTTTTTAGAATTAGATTATAATTACCTAAAATTAAGGTGTTGGTATTAATTTTAAAAAAAAAAACATATATGGGGTGTGTATAATAGAACCGGAGGTTGTTTAGCCGTGGCCTTTGTTTTAATAATGGAGGGGCCTTGCTTTCATAAGGGTCATTCTAAAATGTCTATTAAAACACATAAATTTGCACATTTGCTATATTGGAATGTCTCAAATTAATTTGCACACTCCAAAAAATGGAACATCTTTCTAATCTTTATTCTCAAAATGGGAAAAAATTCAATTTAGTCCCGTAACTTTTTACCTTTTCTGAAATGGTCCCAAAAAAATTAAATGTATCAATTTAATCCCAATTTTTTGAAATTTGTTTTGTTTTGGTCCCATTTCACCGGAAAGATGACTGGACGGCTGTATTCCACCGGAAAGTGCTGACTGCACAAATAAAAAATAATTTTGAATTATTTGAAAGAACAATAAAATCCATGTCATTATTTTATAAAAAAAAAAAATTATTGTATTAATTATTAAACTAAAAATTAATTATTTCAGAAACATAAAAAAAACTATCCCATTATCTTCCCCAAATCGCATAAACCCTAATCAAATCAAATCCTCACAATTCATTCATGTATCCTTAAATAATCATAGTTCTTTTTTTTAGAGGAAAAAATGTTGCATTTTATTATAAAAGAGTACCAGGGGTACTCTTAAGAAATAGTCTAGTTAGAGCAGCCAAAAACGATTACAGCACAGAAAAATAAACAACCCCATCTAAAACTGAAACAAGGTAACCCTCCTAAGAACATATCGATGCTCTCGGGTATGCACACCAATCATTAAAAGAAAACGTTGTTGTGCTTGCATTATGAAGACAAAAAATACTCCAGGCCTTTGCCCGAATTTCATCGAACAACTTTTCCGGCTTCGACTCTTCATGTGAGAATATCTTCTTATTTCTAGCATCCCAAACAAACCAGACCGTCACGCACCAAATGCATTCTAAAATGTTCTTTTTTCGCTGCGGGCCGACGATGCCGCAGAATTGGTGAAAGTTTGAAATAATATCATTCGGCATTGGGGAGCTACTATCCAGCCAAGCAAAAGTCAGCCTCCAAATCCTATTAGCCATGCCACATCCAATAAACAAATGTTGCAGATTTTCCTCACTTGTTCCACAAAGAGCGCAATCCAGATCTGCTCCGGCACTTAATATTTTCCGCTTATGAAGTTCGCTCCGTGTGGCAAGACGACCTCGTAACACCTTCCAGGCCAACCCCGAGAATTTTAGAGGAGTCAATTTATTCCAGATCCTCCTGATTGCAGCAAGAGCCTCGAGACAAAGGGGCTGCATCTGGGGTGGCAGCACTAAACCGCCATATGCAGATTTGGGGCTATACTTACCATCTGCAGAAGCTTTCCAGCGCCACAAATCTGGAGACGCGGCCTGTAAGTGCAAGGCAGCCAGCAGACACCCCATCTGGTCAACTAATTGCGCCTCCCATGCGAAGAGGGGCCGCCTCTAGTGTATATCCCAAGACCAAGAGCCATTAACCCAGCTACCCGATTCACTTAGACGTGCATCCTTATGAACAGATAAAGAGAAAAGCCTAGGGTAAAGATCTTTCAGGGCTGGATGATCCGACCATCTATCATGCCATAGGAATGTTTCATTGCCGCACCCCACAATCTTTACCATGTTATTGGTGAACCAAGCATTTTGGCCATTAACTGCAAATTGAGCTGAAAGCATATTCCACCAGCTTGAGTGATAGCTCCTGCTAACCGTAGCAGCAGCGGCACCTGTCAAATTAATCTCGTATTTAGAATCCAAAATTTTAACCCATAATGCATTTGGTTCCGTACGCAACCTCCACGCCCACCTGCCAAGAAGAGAAATGTTAAATAAATCAAGATTTCTAACACCGAGTCCCCCGACTGGCTTAGGTCTACAAATATCCTTCCATGAGACCCATGGAATTTTTGTAGTACTCACACCACCCCCCAAAAAAAAATTACGTTGCAACCTAACTAGTTCATTCAAGATTTTTTTAGGAATACGATAAAGGGAGAGATAATAAATAGGCAGCGAAACGAGAACCGGGTTGAGCAGTGTGATCCTTCCACCAAAAGAGATTTGTCGATCCTCCCACATTTTAATTCTGTTTTTCACCTTTTCCACCACCCCTTTCCAAGCTAGTGTTGTTTGATGATTAATCCCCACTTGAATACCAAGGAAATTCATGGGAAGCACCCCAACACCACAACCCAAGAAATCAGTCATACCCTGTTGCACTTCCACATCCACATTAAGACCAAAATAAGACTGCACTTTGCAAAATTATTCGTAAGCCCGGATAATCTCTCAAAGTTAATCAGTAAGCACTTTAGAGCCCATATGTTTTTCGTGTTCGCCTCCCCCACTAATATAGTGTCATCAGCATATTGAAGATGCGAAACCGGAACCTCCTTTCTCCCTACTTTTACTGCATCGAAAATGCCGATAGAAGTGGCTCTAGAGATGAGGGCGCTTAAACCTTCAGCCGCAATAATAAAGAGTAACGGGGATAGAGGATCCCCCTGTCGAAGGCCCCGTTGAAGATGGAATTCTGCTGAAGGGCTGCCATTGACAAGGACGGACGCAGAGGCCGAAGAGACGCATTCCCGAATCCATTTACGCCATTTAGGAGCAAATTCCATACTTATTAACATGTCATCCAAGAAACCCCAATCCACAGAGTCAAAGGCTTTTGCAAAATCGATCTTAAAAAAGAGCCTCTTCAACCTCTTCTTTTTTGCATCATCAATAAGTTCATTGAGCACCAGCACGCCGTCTAAAATATGCCTCCCCTGGACGAACCCAGATTGCGTCTCCGAAATCACCGACCCAATTACCTTTGACAGCCTTCTCGCTAAAACCTTAGCGATAATTTTGTAGGAACAGTTAATCATGGATATGGGCCGGTAATCAGTAATACATTTTGCACTTAGTTTTTTCGGAATAAGGGTTATGAAGGAAGGATTAAAGCCTTTGACGAATTTCCCATTTAAGTGAAATTCATCAAACAACCTTTGAAAATCAGCCTTCAAAACATCCCAATTGGCTTTGACGAAAGCCATCGTAAAACCGTCCGGACCAGGCGACTTTGAGGGTTCACAACTCCACACGACATCCTTAATTTCCTCAGGAGTGAAAGCTGCTGCAAGCATCACGTTATCTTGCGCACTGATTTTATGAACAGCCAGGTCGTGAGGGATTTTTGGGCGTATAATGTCGGGCGCCTGAAAATGACGTTTAAAATGATCCGCAACCGATCTCTTTATATCGTCCGGAGAGGAGAGCCAAACATCATCCACTTGAATGTGAGAAAGATCATTGATTTTACGTCTAACATTTATGCACTTATGAAAGAACTTGGAGTTGATATCACCTTCTTTTAACCATTGAGCTTTCGCCTTTTGACAAAGAAAACTATGTCGCGCTGTGCAATCTGTGAGAATGTCGGCCATAATCGATCGTCTTTGAGCAATCTCGTCCACCTCTAACCCCAATGCATCATCAATACGATCCAGCTCGAAGAGCTTCTGTTTGTTATTCTCAATTCGGGCATCCAAATTTCCAAAGTGATCTTTACTCCATTCTCGAAAAAATACCTTGGCCAATTTGAATTTTTCCGTAATGACAAAGCTGCTTCTACCTTGGATTTGCAAATTATTCCAGAAATTCGCCGCATCAGATTGGAAGGAGGGGTGCTTAAGCCACGCATTAAAGAAGCGGAAAGGCTTGGGCCCCCAATTGATGATAAAGTCTTCCAGAATGAGGGGGCAGTGATCCGAAATAGATCGAGGCAGACCCTTAAGCCTTGTGGGAGGATCCGCTTGAAGCCATTCTTCATTAAGGAACACCCGGTCCAGTTTGCTTTTGCACGTTCCATCAGCTCTATACCAAGTAAAGTTTCGTCCAAAAAGAGGTATTTCCACTAGATTAGCATCCAAGATAAATTGATCAAAATCCTCCATCTCTTTTGCGTTAGAACAATTCGTCCTCCCCACTCTCTCGGATGGCTGTCGAATAGCATTAAAATCACCAGCAAGACAAATTTGCTTACCCCTGTTCTGTTGAACTACCAATGAAAGGATACCCCATAATTGTCTCTTCTCCCTAGGGTGACACGGAGCGTACACGTTTATCAAGCAGATATCCGTGTCATCCTTTTTACGACGCCCATTTACCACCAGAAAACCATTAGCGTGCCAGGCGCTAACACATTGAAGAAATTCGTCATCCCAAAATGTTGCAATACCACCAGAACGACCTTCAGAAGGTCTAAAAACGAACCCACATTTTCGGATTCCCCGGACACCAGTGCTCATAATTGAATCAATATTTTCCAACTTAGTTTCTTGCAAAAAACAAACTTCTGATTTATTTTTGGATATCAACTCTTTTACTTCCTTCCTCTTAACACCACTACCAAGCCCTCAAACATTGTAACTTAGAAGACGCATAAAAACAGAATAAAACACCTGTATATAGCTTCGGGCAAGAGTATCAACTCTTCCGGCCGGAGAACTGACGCTCGGAATCTGGTTCTCTAATACCCAACTGGCAACCAAAATTACGGATGTTAATAATAGAAGCTTCCTCACCGTTGGTCTCAAAATCTCTTGCAAAAGATTCCCATTCCTCCTTGGCCAGCTTCTTTTTAATACTTGGACGTAACTTTATTTTTTTGGGTGGCTTGGGAGGACGGGGGGAGGGGAGGAATGGAGGTCACTTGGGAAGGGTCCAGCGAAGAAGAAGCAAAGGGAACTTGTATTGCTCCACCGGAGTGAGGGAGGACAGAAACGGGAGGATCGGCAAGAGGGGCAGGGGAAGGCACAAGACGGGTGGGTGTATGGGTAAATGGGGGTGAATGAATCGTATTTGGGACAAGGTTAGGGGAACAGGAAATCGGGGGAGAGAAAACGCCATCAGAGGCGTCATTAGTGGGGCCAAAAGAGTTAAGATTGGATGCCTCAGTTACTGGCCCGTGACATGGAGAGGTTACCGGATTTGCGGAGTCAAGACAATTATGAGCACCATAAATTTCGTCATTAATGGAGATAATTTGGGATTCCCCAATCAATGGAATAATCACTGGGTCAAGGCAATTGTGATCGCCAGTAATATCGCCATTAATGGGAAAATTTTGGGTTACCTCAATCACCAGGTCAGAATTTGGAGAGAGAGCCTGATCATAATTATCGCCATTAAGGTCCCCATTAATAGAGTTAAATTTGGTTGCCTCTAACGCCGGATCAATAACCTCACGCGTGAACTCCTCCTCGACCCTTGCGGAATTAAACACACCCTCGGGACGGAAGTCGAGGAGCCAATTACGGAAGTTGAATCATGGGCCCCACCATCCACAGAATCACCGGAGTCGGCATCAAGATCGGGAGTCTCCGGTACGCCGGAGAATGCCGGTTCCGTTTCCTGCGCCATCCATTTTTCCTCAGAGTCGGAGTCAGACAATTCCGAGTCAGAGAATAGAACTTCATCCGGAAAAGGAACAAACCTCCGGTTCTTCAAAAATTCTGATGCTAAAAGGGGCATCATCAATGATAGGAGAAATGAGGACGTTTGTTAGAATCGGACCCGAAAGCATGATACGAACTCGTGCGAACCCAAAGAATGATTTTGCTTCCGTATGCTTATCTATCTCCACCAGGCTTCCAAAAAGTAGAGCAAGACGTTTGAAGAAGCGTCTATTCCAAACATGAAGGGGGACCCCGTATAATCTGATCCAAACGGATCTGCAATTGCTAAAATCGTGCTTGTCCCAGGGAGTGATGGAATCAAACCAATAACCCGACCAATCATCCAACCCAGCCAATAAAGAATCAAGAGAGTCCTCCCCTGTAGGCTTGAGGAGAACAAGATTTCCCCCATGTGAATTAGATTTAGTTTTTGACCACATTCACTCGCTATGTCATCCCTATGGGTGGCCCAATCAATGTTTCGTTTTAGTTGGCCTGTGTAACTTCCCACCACCCAGGCACCCTCTTCAGAGGTAGAGTGAAAGGTGAAACATGCGTTCTGCCTCTTAATAGAGGGAGCTTGAAAATGATTAGCTTCAACACCCTGTGGCAATGAGTTATCGACTCTCTGCCCTTGTTGAACTCTGTTAGCGTATGAAACGCCCACCTGAATCCTATTGGGGGAAGATATCACGAAATTTCTGACTGGTTCCTTGCCCTCGCTGCCTTGCCTATTGAACTTAGAAAGATTAGCGCGTAGCTTGTAGCTATCGAACCAAATGAAATAATCATAGTTCTGGTTAATGGAGTCACTACAATTAGTCAATTTTTTTGTATCTTTATAGATAGCCATTATTCATTCCCCCTCTTTTTTTTGGGTTCTCTAGCTCTTTTCCGCGATACATCTGTGAAGGTAGGGCGTTATGAGATTGAAATTGTTAGTATTTTCTAATTTATGAAGGGCCAGGAATTTCGATTATAACATTTCTCTCTTCAGAGTTGTAATTGTTAGCTAATTGGAGTTATTGTAATTAATTTCGCAAATTGGGTGTTTTGTAAATCTGAGTGAAATTGGAGGGTGAATTCTTTATTCAAGAATACTAGTAATTTGTGTGGTGCTATCTTTATAAAATTGGGGGTGAAGCGTTGGTGTTGCGAATCGAGATCATGAAACTGGTGTTATTTTGCAAACCACGTACAGTTTTTGTATCTTTATATATAGCCGCCATTATTAACCTCTACCTGTAATTTCAAGCTTTTTTCTCTTAATATATGACCTCCAGTTTTTGTCTCCATTCTCACGTTAAACACCTTCAATTTCCAGCCATGGATTCTCTCCACTCTTCTTCGCCGCATTAGCCTTACCAGTCTTCATCATGATTATAATAGCAGTGCGATGCGATTTGAGGGTACTTGAATTGTGGGGATTTGATTTAGAATTTTTGCAATTTAACTGTGATAATTTTTATGTTTATTGAATAATTAATTTTAGTTTAATAATTAATATAATAATTTTATTTTTATAAAATAATGACATGGATTTTATTATTCTTTAAAATAATGCAAAATTATTTTTTGTTTATACACTCATCACTTTCCGGTGGAATACAACCATCCAGTCATCTTTCCGGTGAATATGGGACCAAAACTAAACAAATTTTGAAAAATTGGGACTAAATTGGTACATTTAACTTTTTTGGGATCATTTCAGAAAAGGTAAAAAGTTACATGACTAAATTGGCTTTTTTCCCTTCTCAAAATATACTCATATTTGTTTGTTATTACTATTCTACACTCAATCTACCTTTATTTTACTTTATTCATAAAAATTTACAAAACTACCCCTCAAAACACCACTCATTACACATTTCTTAAAATGTGTGTAACTCGAGGGTGCAAATTCTAGGACAGAAGGAGTATTACTCCCTTGTTCCCATGATTATTTCACATGTGCGTGAAATGACACACAAAATAAGAAAAGTGAATTTAGTGAGAATTTTGAGAGATAATTTTGTAAGCCTTTTTGTATAAAGTAAATAAATAAGTTGAATTTTGTGTATGTGTGGAGAAAAAAGGAATGACATTTGTTTTTTAAAAAAAAAAGTGATTAGTGTAAAAATTGTTCGAAATTCATGTGTTTAATTCGCATAATTTTATAGAATTTCATTGCATTTGTATACATGAAATTGACTAATTGCGCTTGATTTGGAGAAAGGGTGTGGTTTGCTATTTTTTTTTTAGAATAAATGAGAATTTTTGGAGCAAAACACCTCTCAATTATATCGTAGAGTCAATCGAAGAAATTAATCAAGAAAAAGAAATGTTTGGGCTCATTTAATTAATATGGGCCATGGATAAATGCCCTCTATTTATTATGTGTTCACCCTCTAGATGACTTCACCCCCCAAAATATGAGTTCACCCCCCATAAAATACCACATATAACATTTTCTCCTCCTCCCACAATTAATATACAATACAAAATATTTTGAGTTCACCCACAATTCAAAAAAAATCCCCCTTGGAGCGAAATCGTGCAATTTTCGTTGTTATTGGAAATGATTTAGACTTTTAGTTGTTCAATATATGTGTAATGTATTTCGTTTCCGAGTTTTTTTTACAAAAATCGTGTTTTACAAAAACTCAGCACTGGTTCGTCGAGTTTTATGAGATTTTTCGAAAAAAAGTTCCACGTTATGAATCAAAACTCGGCCAACTTTTCCACGTTTTGATTCAAAACTCAGCGATCGAGTTTTGATTCATAACGTGGAAAAGTTGGCCGAGTTTTGAATCAAAACGTGGAAAAGTTGACCGAGTTTTGATTCATAACGTGGAACTTTTTTTCGAAAAATCTCACAAAACTCGGCGAACCAGTGCTGAGTTTTTGTAAAACGCGATTTTTGTAAAAAAAAACTCGGAAATGAAATACACTACACATATATCTATTACAACTACACAATCATGCAACAATACGGTCAAATAAAACAATAATATGAAATATAATCAATTATAAAAAAATAATATATTTTTGGTGGGTGAGAAATGCAAAACCCTGTTTTTTTTTTATGGGTGGGTGTACTCAGCACATAGGGGTAATATAGTCTTTTTATGTAATAGTTCAAAATATAAATGGGGGTGGGGTGAACACATAATATGTGGGGGTTAATTTATCCGTGGCCATTAATATGTCATGCACCAATTGAAGTCCAATAATGGTGGCCCATTTTCAAAATGAGCATGCGCCCACTCATTTCACATTGGTGTCCAATTTGATTCACATTCTATTGAATACCATTTCAGTTCAGCAAAGAAATATAGAAAAAAAAAGGTTTTAATTGATCAAGGCCCAAAAGCCCATTTGCAAAAGGGCGCGGCTAAAGGCACCCGGGTTTCCTATGAGTACACCCAAGGGATGAGAACACACACAAATTGGATGAGGACACCCACCTGAAAAACCCAAAATTACCCCTCTCTCCATTAAAACCCTAAACTCATTATTTCTCTTCTCATTCAACGGGACACCCACCTTCCACCTCCATTTTCGCCACCTCCGGCGCGGCCCACGCCGCCCACCTCCCACCTCCCACCTCCATTTTCGCCACCCCGTCGCGCCGCCCTCCCCATCTCCACAGCCCCTCGTTCGCGGCCGCGCCCACCGCTGGAAGAAGGCGAAGCCATGGCCGCCGCCGATCTGCTTCGTTTGCAAGGTGTGGGCCACCGTCGCGACCCCCTTGAAGGAGACGAAGACGCCGTCGTCCGACGCCGCGCCGCCCACCGCTGGATGAAGGCGAAGCCATGGCCGCCGCGAACAAGACGACGTTGAGTTTTCCACAGAGGCGACGGCTAAGGCGGGTTTCCACGGCGGCGCTCCCTTCTCCCCACAGACGCGGCCGCCGTGTACTCATCTTAGTTTTTTTCATAAATTTTACTTTAGGGGTATATAGGATATTTCACATGTTCTGAAAAATTAAAAAAATGTTTGGTGGGTGTATTCATAGGAAACCCGGGTGCCTTTAGCCGCGCCCTTTGCAAAACTCACGTGAGAAACAAAAAGAGGAGAGTTTATTTGGCCAATACATTCTCTCCCCCACTCCATAGTTTAGTTTTTAATTTTACTGTCATAGGTAGATTTTAATTGGGTATTTAATTTTATATAAGCATTGGAGGACATTTGAGATGATTTTTTTTTAATTCTATATTTTATTGTTTATCTTTTATGAACTTATTTTTAATTGTTAATTTAGTTATTGGCTAAATTTGTTTTTTTTTTTTTTTTGGGTGTTTGGGTGTTTTGATTTGTGATGAAATTTGTGTTATTAGCTTAATTTTGATTGTATAATTCAATTGGAAGGTGTATTGGTTAGGTTTATGGGTTTTAAATGATCATTTGCTTGAATTCAATTAGTAGATTATATGTTAAAGCTCAATTAGGGCAATGAGAGTTGTTTAATCTTGATAGATCGTATAATCGAGAGTTGAGAGGAAGTGAATTGAATTAATATTGGATTATGGCAACGATAGTTGGGTAATTTTCATTAGAACCCCATTAATCTACATTAATTGCTTGAATGTGAGTTTAGATAATTGGTGAGAAGACCATGCATGAATAGGGACTAGGTTAGCTTAATTTAGATAGAGTAAAACTCTCTAATTGTGCGATTATCCGAGCAAGAACGTCTCTATTCTTCCTCCCGATTCTAGGTGCTTGATTAGAGATATGCATTAGTGATCGCTTCTACCAAACACCAACCTACGAATTATACATCAAAGTCGAACTTTAACTCAAATTTTCACACAATGACGAACACCCAAACACTATTTTTTTTATTTGATATTTAATCATTATTTTACTTGTTTTTCTTAGTTAGTATTTATCTTGTTGATTTTTGCATTTAGTTGTAATTGCTCACCCCATTCTTACACTATAATTACGTGAATTCTTACACTATAATTACGTGACGACACAAAACATTAAGACTACGCAAGAAATCTAGTCTCGTGGTTCAATAGTTTAATCGTACACTTATTTTTACTACGAGGAACCTCTTACACTTGAAAGGCTAGTATTAAAAAATACGTGTGAATTAATAAATGCACTTTCTTTAATTACGTAAATTACAATTTTCTTTTTAAAACTATCCTTAATAAACCAATTTCTTTATTTCACTTTAAAACTCCATCTTCCACATTTTTTCAATCCACCCGCCGCCCCACTCCTCCCTTTTGCTTTGGCTTTTTTTTTTTTTTTTTACAATACCCCCTCATCCAGTATTCCACCCACTCTCTCTCTCCATCTCTTTTCAGAAATGAAGATAAATTTTACTCCCTACGTCCCGGTATAAGTTTCCCGTTTCTTTTGGGTGTTTTGATTAAGGAATGGGATAAAATAATAGATGTAGTACAAGTGATGTGATGGAGAGAGAAAAAATAATAGATTAGTATGAGATGAAGTATGATAAAATAATAGATAAAGTGTAAGTGGTGTGATTGTGAGAGAGAAAATAATTTACCAAAAATGGAATGGAAAACTTATTGTGGGACATCCACAAAAGGAAAGTGGGAAACTTATAGTGGGACGGAGGGAGTATTATATTTTTTTTCTATCCATTCTTGTCGAAAATTATGTTAATTTTCTATCGAAATTTGTCGACAAAATCCACAATTTTCTATTACTCTTTCTTAAAATCTAATTGTCAACAATAATTTGTTAAAAAAATAGTGTATATGTTGGCACTGATTTATTGAATAATGTAGGTTTTTTTTTCTTTTTAAGATTTAAATTTTTTTTCGATTGGACGGAGGTAGTAATCTGTTGGATGGGTAGTATATCTACTAAATTAAAAATTAGAATTTGCATAAAAAAAAAGGTATTGTGGATATTTTGTAAAATGATTTAAATGTATCTAACATTGTTGGAGGGTATATAACCCACCAAAGTTATAGTTTTAGGCCATTTGGGAGCCAATTTTATTCTATGGGCCAAGTTAGAGTTTTGGGCCATTCCAAACTAATAGTTTGTCTATTAAAAATAGGGCACGGTTATACACACACAGGGTTATTGAGGACACCCACTGGCTAAGGGCACACACCGAAAGATGAGGACACCGACGGTGAAAACTCAAAAATACCCTTCCCCCTTCTTAAAACCCTATTTACTTTTCTCTTTTCTTCTCAATTGTTATCAAGACACCCACTCACGTTTTTCTCTTTTCTTCTTAACGCCGCCCACTCTGTTGGAGAAAGTCGCGGCCGACGCCGCCGATGGAGAAGGGTGCGGCCGACGTCGCTGGCCGCTCCAGCTGCCCATACTCGCCGCCTCTTCCCAAGCCCAACCCCCTTCCACGCCCCTCATCTGCCTCGCCACGCACACCACCCCCTTCCCCGCCCCTTGTCTGCCTCGCCACGCAGCGCCGCCCCTTCCTTCCTTGCACGGCCGTTCGTGCCCTTCCCCTTCGTGGCCGTTTGCTGCCCCTCCTCTCTACCAGCGGTCGTCGCCCACCCCCTCCCCTGTCACGGTCGTTCGCATCCCCTCCTCCCTACCAGCGGCCGTCGCCTACCCCCATTTCCTTCAAGCGGCCGTCGCCCCCCACCTCCTCCCTCCCTGAAAGTCGTCGCCCACACCCTCCTATGCCGTCGCCGCCATCGTTTGTAGGTAAGTATTTTACATTTTTACAGATCTATGGGTTTAGAAATTTGTAATAAAAAATTTAAATTTTTTGTATTAGAGTTTTTAGTTTTTAAAGATCCAAATGTAATAGGTTTTTGAATTTTTTTATATTTTTTCGAATATATTTGCCAAATTCCATTAATATTTTTGAAATTTTTCCTGTCTTCGATTATTTTTTTCGACATTTGTTGTTCATTAATTTTTTTTAAACACTTATTCTGTTTTCATTTATTTTTTTCGAACATTAGTTCTCAAAATTATGTACAAATTATGTAGAAATTATATCGAATATTTTTATTTTGAGAAATGGTGTGGTCATTTGATGTTTTGGGAGGTTGTTTTAATGTTGACGGTGGAGATGATTCTACTTATTAGGATTAACGCAATATTGGATGTCATCTATTTTCTATCTATCAGAAGAGTTGCTAGTAGTCTGATCTTGGAGTTAGCAAAGTTGAGTTAAGGTGTAACTAAGCTGATAAGGTTTAGTGAACTGATTAGGAGTCAACATATCTGATAAGAGTTTGGACAACTCTGTTGATGCAAGTCGTCTGAAGTCATTTCAGGAGAGTTGGGTCCAAGTCTGCTGAAGCCAACTCCGCTGAGTCAAGTCTACTGAAATTTAGTTTTCAGAGTTAGTTAATTCTGTTAATTTCTGTTAGTTAGTTGGTTAGTGACGGTTATCCAATGCATTGTACATCTATAAATACACCATCTAGTGCATAGATTGTGGGTTACTGAAACTGAGAGTTTTGAGAGATCAAGCTTAGTGAATACTTGTAATCTGTAACTTTCTTTTGAGATTAGTGAAGAGAGTCTTCTATCCTCCATGGACGTAGATCATTTGATCGAACCACGCAAATCCCGTGTTCTTTCTTTGAGTTCTTTATTCGTTTCAATTCATTGCGTTTCTAGTTGTCTTGATTTATCATTTGTAAGGGGTTGCTTTGTGGATACAATTCCGTAACAATTGGCGCCGTCTGTGGAAAGTCGAAGATAAAGTCATGAATCAAGAAATAGGCTCTGTGAAGTTGGAGATAGAGAAATTCAATGGTAAGACAGATTTTGGCTTATGGAAAGCCAAGATGAAGGCTCTGTTGTCACACCATGGGCTGAAAGAGGCCCTTACTCCTCTTGACCCTGCTTCATTAAATGCAGACAAGGCCAAGAAAGAAGAGCTTATGGAAAAAGCTTACAACATTGTTGTTCTGAGTTTGGGAGACAATGTGTTCAGGGAAGTTATGAAGGAGAAGGATGTTGCTGGAGTATTTGAGGCATTAGATGATCTGTATTTGGCACAATCTTTGTCAAATCAGATGTTTATGGAAAGGAAGCTCAATAATTTCAAGATGGCAGATGATAAAACCCTTGATGAGCAGTTAATAGAGTTCATGCAGGCAGTTGATGATCTTGAAAATGTTGGAATTACCTTGGAAGATCACAAGAAGTCTTTTCTACTCTTAGAGGCATTACCACCTTCATATGATAGCTTCAAGGATGCTTTGCTGATTACCAAGGAGGGTAAGGCAAAATTCAAAGAAGTCTTGTCTATTCTGAAAACTAAGAGCTTACATGTAGCAAACTCAACCAAGAAGACCAAGAACCAAGTTGAGGGTCTTAATATCAAACTCAAGAATGACAAGAAAGAAGGGCAAGGCAAGAAGTTCCATGCCAAGCCAAATCAGAAAAAAAATGGATATGTAGTCAAGAACAGAGCTTGCTACAAATGCCATAAAGAAGGACATTTCTTTAAAAATTGTCCTGAGCATAAGAAGTCTACTGATCCTGCCAAAGCTGATGTAGCAGAGGCAAAAGGATATGATAGTGCAGAAGTGATGAGCATAACAGATAGCAAACTTGTTAATGAATGGGTGTTGGATTCTGGTTGTTCATTTCACATGTGTCCCACCAAATCTTGGTTCCAAAACCTGGAAATGATGGATGGTGGATCAGTTCTGTTGGGTAATGATGAAAGCTGCAATGTGAGAGGAATTGGCACTGTGAGGGTGAAGATGTTTAATGATAAACATGTGATCTTGACCAATGTCAGATTTGTTCCAGATTTGAAGAGAAACCTTATATCTCTTGGCACACTAAATGCTTTGGGTTATGAATTCAAGACTGAAAAA
Source organism: Galeopsis tetrahit (assembly GCA_963675135.1). Lineage (NCBI taxonomy): Eukaryota > Viridiplantae > Streptophyta > Magnoliopsida > Lamiales > Lamiaceae > Galeopsis > Galeopsis tetrahit. Next base: position 71,577,637 of record OY776126.1, read on the forward strand.
GGATGTATGTTTGTTACCAAAGCTGATAGAATAGTGATGCAAGGGAAGAAGTCCAATGGGTTATATTCTTTAATTGGTGAGACAATCACATGTGCTACTGATTTTACCATGAGTGCTGATGATTCTATGATTTGGCATAAGAGGCTAGCACATGTGGGAGAGAAAGGCCTGATGGAGTTATCCAAGAAGGGGGCATTCCACCAGAAGACATTAAAAAACCTACAGTTCTGTGAGCAGTGCATTCTTGGCAAGCCAAGAAGAAGTCTTTCCAAAAGAGCCAACACACCACCAAGGAGATGCTAGACTATGTTCATTCAGATGTATGGGGGCCATCAAGAACTGAAACTATTGGTCGAGGTAAGTACTTCATGTCAATAATAGATGACTATTCTAGAAAAGTTTGGGTGTTCATTCTCAAACAGAAAAGTCAAGCCTTTACAAAATTCAAAGAATGGCTATTTGAGATAGAGAACAAGAAAGGAAAGTCCTTAAAACATTTGAGGACAAATAATGGCCTTGAGTATCTATCAACTGAATTCAATGAATTTTGTAAAGAGAAGGGCATTACTAGACATAGAACTGTCCCTCTTAATCCACAGTAAAATGGATTAGCAGAGAGAATGAATATAACTATTCTAGAACGGGTCAGATGCATGTTAACTGATGTTAAATTACCTAAAAGCTTTTGAGGAGAAGCAGTATGTACTGCATGTTACTTAATAAACAAAACCCCCTCATATGCTTTAGAAGGTAAAACCCCATATGAGATCTGGTATGGCAAGTTGTCTGATTATTCAAAACTTAAAGTGTTTGGATGTCAGGCATATGCACATATTATACAGGATAAGCTTGAGCCAAGGGCTGTGAAATGTATATTCATTGGCTATCCAATAGGTGTCAAGGGTTATAGATTGTGGTGCCTTGAACCAGGTCATAAGAAACTGATAATCAGCAGAGTTGTTGATTTTAATGAAAAGGTAATGGGATATCCTCACAATGGAAATTCTCATGACCTAGATGGCTAGATGGAAAAATTGTAAATGAGTTAGAAGAGAGTTTCTCAGCTGAGGTGGAGCTTCTTGGATCAGATGAGTTGACCCCAGAGGAGGTGGACAACTCTGCTGATACAGAAGACAACACCCCTGATGAGGTTGTTCCAGAACAGGTTCCAGAAGATGATCCAGAAGATCATTCAGAAGATGAGGCCAAGGAGGACAACCCTGCTGATCTGAGAAATTACAGTCTTGCAAGAGATAGGCTCAGAAGGCATATTCACCCCCCATCTAGGTTTGGTCAGGCTGATCTTGTGTCATATGCTCTGATCACAGTAGAAGAGGTGGAGCATTATGAGCCAAGAAACTATGGGGAAGCTATCACCAGCCCTGAAAGAGAGCAGTGGATAGCAGCCATGTCAGAAGAGTTACAGTCCTTAGAGAAGAATGAGACCTGGATCCTTATGGAGAAGCCAGACAATCAGAAGTTGGTCAGCTGTAGATGACTGTTCAAGAAGAAGCTTGAAGTTGGATTTGGTGGTGCTAGAGAGCATATCAGATTCAAAGCTAGGTTGGTGGCAAGAGGATTCACACAAAGAGAAGGCATAGTCTTCAATGAGGTATTCTCTCCTGTTGTTAAACACTGTTCAATAAGATTACTTTTGTCTAAGGTTGCTCAAGATGATCTTGAGTTACATTAGCTAGATGTTAAAACTGCCTTTTTACATGGAGAACTAGCTGAAACAATATATATGCATCAACCAGAAGGGTTCATCCTACCTGAAACTGAAAGTAAGGTATGCTTGCTTAAGAAATCATTGTATGAGCTCAAGCAGAGTCCTAGACAATGGTATAGAAAGTTTGATACCTTCATGCTTTCTATTGGTTTCTTAAGAAGTAAATATGATGGATGTGTATATATTGGTAAACAAGATTATCTCGAGAGCACCTATCTACGGATCTATGTAGATGATATGTTAATAGCTAGCAAGAGTATGAGAAAGATTACCCAGCTGAAGCAGCAGCTGAGTAGCAAGTTCGAGATGAAGGACCTAGGTGAAGCCAAGAGAATATTAGGCATGGATATTCTCAGAAACATGAAAGCAGGAAAGTTGTTCTTGTCCCACAAAGGTTACATCCAGAAGGTGTTGAGAAGATTCCTTATGCACCAGTCCAGGCCTGTTAGTTCTTCATTTGGCCAGCAATTCAAGCTGTCAGTCAAGCAATCTCCTCAAACAGCTGAAGAGAAGAAGTAGATGCTTACTGTTCCATATGCAAATGGAGTAGGAAGTCTCATGTATGCTATGGTTTGTAGCACGCCAGATCTTGCCTATGTTGTTAGTATGGTGAGTAGATTCATGGGAAATCCAGGAAAGCTACATTGGGAAGCTTTAAAATGGATTCTAAGATATTTGAATGGATCAGAAGACTTAGGATTGTTGTTTGAGAAATCAGCTGATACCAAGAGACCTTTAATTGGATTTGTTGATTCTAATTTTGCTGGAAACATAGATACAAGGAAATCTTTATCTGATTATGTGTTTACATTGTATGGCACTAATATCACCTAGAGAGCAGCTTTACAATCTATGGTGACCTTATCCACAACTGAAGCTGAATACATAGCATTGACAGAAGATGTGAAGGAAGCAATGTGGTTGAAGGGCATTTTGAGAGATTTTAGCATATATCAGAAAAGTGTTTCTGTGCTGTGTGATAATCAGAGTACAATCCATCTAGCAAAACATCAAGTGTTTCAGAGGTCAAAGCACATTGATGTGAAGTTGCATTTTGTCAGAGACATCTTGGAGAAGAGCATTGTTGAAGTTCAGAAGGTAGCTTCAGAAGAGAATGCAGCTGATATGTTAACTAAGGCATTACCAAGCAATAAGTTCAATCATTGCATTGAGTTGGTAAACCTTAGTACCTAGGATGTTCATTAAGAAGAGAATGAACAAACAGCCTTGAGGAGGGCTGGGAAGAAGGCAATCTTGCATTAAGGTGGAGAATTGTTAGGATTAATGCAATATTGGATGTCATCTATTTTCTATCTATCAGAAGAGTTGCTAGTAGTCTGATCTTGGAGTTCAGCAAAGTTGAGTTAAGGTGTAACTAAGCTGATAAGGTTTAGTGATCTGATTAGGAGTCAACTGGTCTGATAAGAGTTTGGACAACTCTGCTGATGCAAGTCGTCTGAAGTCATTTCAGGAGAGTTGGGTCCAAGTCTGCTGAAGCCAACTCAGCTGATCCCAACTCAGCTGAGTCAAGTCTACTGAAATTTAGTTTTCAGAGTTAGTTAATTCTGTTAATTTCTGTTAGTTAGTTAGTTGGTTAGTGACGGTTATCCAATGCATTGTACATCTATAAATACACCATCTAGTGCATAGATTGTGGGTTACTGAAACTGAGAGTTTTGAGAGATCAAGCTTAGTGAATACTTGTAATCTGTAACTTTCTTTTGAGATTAGTGAAGAGAGTCTTCTATCCTCCGTGGACGTAGATCATTTGATCGAACCACGTAAATCCCGTGTTCTTTCTTTGAGTTCTTTATTCGTTTCAATTCATTGCGTTTCTAGTTATCTTGATTTATCATTTGTAAGGGGTTGCTTTGTGGATATAATTCGTAACACTACCGAAAAAGAATTGATGGGTGTATATGAGACACTTTACATGCACTTTAGAATGAAAAAAATGTCTGATGAATGTAGTCAATAAGTCTGTGTGTGCGTATAACCGTGCCCTTAAAAATAAAAACTATGTACAATGTGATATGTGACATGTGCAATATAAACTTACGTACACATACGTATGTAGTTATTATCATTATTCTAAAATGTCAATTGATTTTTTTTTATTAAGAATAGCTGTACCCACACTCGTCGTTTCTTTTACCGAAAGGCTATATCTATTTAATTTCACATCAACATTATATTCCCCCCTTTCCTTGAATGAAAACTGGGATAAAATGCTACTCGATCTGTTTCTGGCCCTTTTTGTCATTTTATGTATTCCTTACTTAGATAATACATTATTTAAAATATTAAAAATATTTTTAAATAATCTTCTTAAAACATCACAATATTATAATAAATCTCACTACTTTATTACACTAAAAAATAATTTTATTACTATTTATAAAGTTGAAAAATCTATACTATCTTCACTTTATCTTTCATAATACTAATAAACAATTTATTCGCTAATAACCGTGTGCAATAGTTTTGTGTCATTAGGTAGGGAACATATGGAGTACTTTTTATTTATTCACTAATCACAAATTATGAAATGTCACAAGCACTAAATGTGAAAATTAAAATATATTTTCACCTTCAAATATTATTTTACTACATAATCAAAACTGTATTACTACATGACCAAAATATTGTCACTACAAGATAAAAAAATTTATGAACACTTCATATTTTGATAAATCTTTCTGAATATTTTTTAACATTTAATAGTACACTTTTGGTCTTGTAGTGATAATATTTTAACCTTGTAGTAACAATATATTAATTATACCGCAAATTTTTTGGATGACCAGAATCCAAACTTTTGATCAGGAATTTTAAAAAAATTATCTTGACGATGCTTCCGAGCCTAGGCCAGAAATTATGCAAAATTACGGATGAAAATTGTGTCTGGACTCTATTGCTACAGAAGGAAACCTATCTTTAAGACACGTCCTAACTTCAGGGGTGTGCGGGATATGTGGGGTGTCTCAACCATGTATGATTCATGCAATTTTCGGATGTTCGTAAGTGAGTATAATTTGGAAGAGATTTGAAATCAGGGACTCTTTTAAAAAGCTTTTGCACTTTCCAACTTGACATGTTCTGGTCCATTTGAAGAAGGAATTTGGGGTATCAAGATTTGAAGAAATATTGATGATCACTTGGGGAACTGGAGAGAAAGATGTAGGATTTTACATGAATCAGGTGCTTTTGGCAAACCACTTAATAACAGCGTAGGAGATAGGGTTATTTTTTATTCGAAGAGCTTTAGAAATGCTAATCAGGAAGAATCTCAGAGTGGGGACATGATTGGAGATCAAGCATTGAGGAAGACATGATTGATCATGATAGTGAAGTTATTGTAGAAGTGGATGGAGCTTGTAATGAGGAAGAAAGAATGGAATTAGGGGAATTATCAGACATCGAGATGGCTCCACAATTTCATCATTTTTTAGAAAAATCACACCACAACGGGGAGCTTTAGGAGCTTAATTATGTGCAATTGAAAGGGGTCTACTTGAGGCGAAAAAATTATTGATTCTTAAGGTGGAGATTCGCTCAGACTCAAAACAAGCGATTGGAATGTGTCATAGCAAGCATAGAGGCTTTGGACCAGAAAGTAGTATTGTGGTGAGGATCATTGAAATTACAAAAGAATTTGTTGTATGCAAATTCAATTATACACCACGAGTTACCATCAGACGGGTGCATGTATTGGCACAATAAGAATGTTTCTATGCCATTTCTCGTGATTAAAATTGAGTAGGTTTGAACGACAACATAGAGACATTACTTTCATATTTTCTTGACAATGTGGTCGTTGTATTTCCAAAAAAAAAAAACACATTCACAAATGTGCGACTCTTTTGCTTTTTGCTGGTTGTTTTAACATCAGATATTGCATGCCACAAAAAATGAGTCCCACAAAGTTCAATTAAGAAATGGACATTCTCCTAACTTGGGATCCCAAATTGTACCCAACAAAAAAAGTTATTGAATCGTAGTAACTGATAATTTGGGAGAGTAATTGTACCGAAAGGTAAGGGCCCGTTTTATATCTCTTAACTATATCTATTTAATTTGACATCAACATCAATTGGACCATGTTTATTTTGGAATTCACTCGACTGGACATGAGATGTTACGTCTCTCGTCTTATTTTAGTTCGAGATTTAATATTTGAATTTCACCGTTCAACTACTACTCCTAAAAATACATGTATATATTTTACTATTACAATAATATAACATCACTCACTATTTATTGAAATTTCTCCATCAAAATTTCCCAATCTTACATAATCTCAAAATAAACATGCCCTAATATTATCCCCTTTCCTTGAATGAAAACTGGGATACAGTACTACTTTTTATTTATTCACTAATCACAAATTATGAAATGCCTCAAGCATTACATTTGCAAATTAAAATTTCTAAAAAAAGCCTAAACATAAAAGGAGAAATTGGAAAGCAAATATTATCCAGGATAAAAACTCAAAAGTTTCAACAAGGCAAAAAAAAAGATACAATAGAGAGATGATAACATTCTCTATCTTGTTCTAAAAAGAAAAGGAAGAAATAAAAGCAGTCTCTATTTAGACTTCATGACAGCGAGAACTTCATCATGTGTTGGAAGAGCAGGAATTGCACCCTTTTTAGTTGTGGTTATGGCTCCACATGCACATGCATATTTCAAAGCTTCCTTCAACCTTGCTTCATCCTGCCATCATATTTATAACAATTAAATTTATTACATTAAATAACGAAAAAAGACAAATTCTTGTATGTGACGAAGAAAAGCTCGACTATTACCCCGATGATGGCGTGATCATCGACCATCTTTCCGAGAAGGGCTCCGCAGAAGGAGTCACCGGCTCCGGTTGTATCAACTGTCTTGACAACGTAGCCGTCGATAGATCCTTTGAAAGTCTACATTCCAAGGATAAATTTCTAGATAAATGAAGACAAAAGTGTACAAACTAACGTGATTTATGCAAGTTTTATTTAATCATATCTCTATCCAGTCAAATTACTAAATTTTTTATTTTATCATATTTCTGCACCTAAAAGTTAGAGCACTAAGAAAAATCTTATAAAATTAATCAAAGTATTCTCAATTTTCAAGGTCTACGAACAGATCCACGTGGGAAGCCATATCAGATGGTTGAAAGGTCACATAAAGTCACATGAATCACGCCTTTCAAAGCATATATATACACACAAAAATCATTTAATTAATATATATTTCAGAAAACAGAGTGCGCAGTAGGACCACCCCTCGTGCCAAATAGTCAACTTGGATACTTACTATGCTGAAATACATACAAATATTAATATGTACACACGGTTAAAATAAAGTACAGTATATCAGAAATTCTTTAATAAACGTTTGATAAAGAATATATAGCAGATAAAAAGAGCACCGTCCTTGTCTTTATTCATATATTCAAAATTCACTCTGCATGGATATTATATTTTGCAGAATATATTCAAAGTTTTCATAATATATATGGGAACCTTATGATGAAATTCTATTTTAGTTGATCACGACTCATTTGAATTTTCTTCATCATATATATACACCAATTACAGTATACAATAGTATTAGTTAATCAATATTAATTATTTTGTTAAAAAATAGTAATTGTGCAAAGCATCCAAATGTTACTAATATATAAAAAAAAAAAAAAAAAACGAACAAAATATATTTCTCCATAATATGAAGGGTAGGTAGGTGTACCTTGGTGTAATATCTACAGCCCTTCTCTCCAAGGGTGACTAGGAGGAGCTTCAAGTTGTTGTGCCACAAAGACATGGCGGATGCATCGTCAATCTTTTTGTTTCCGGTGAGAAATTCGAGCTCCACATCGCTCACCTTGATCACATCAGCTTTGTCCCAAATGCTCATTATTTGCTCTTTGGCGTACTCAGCCGACGGCCAAAGTGGTAGTCGAAGGTTGGGGTCGTAAGAGAGCAACGCCCCGGCCTTCTTGGCCTCTTCCATCGCCTTCATATGGGCTGATCTACATGGCTCCACGATCAAGCTTATTGATCCGTAGTGGAACACCTTAGCCTATACACATCAATTCCAATCATTAATTAAAGATGCAATTATCTGCATTACAAAGGCTGATAGAGAAGCTAAAAGCATTTTTTTTTCCACAATTTGCAAAAATGAAAAATGAATTGGATTGGTTTATTTATTGAATATTCTAAAAAATATGAGAACAATGAATTATTTTTTGATAAAAAGTGCATAAAATAGATGGAATGGACAGAATTCGGCACCTCTCATATTAATCAAATGAATTATGATCAATCTAAATTACAAATTCGGCACCTCTCATTATCATGTACACATATTTCAAATTTGATTAGATTAGCATTAATGGATACCACCAACACTAGAAGTAGAGTCACCTACACTAAACAGTTCATCAATCCAATTCAAAAAGTAAATAGAGGAATCCAAAGAGTATAGTTAATAAATTTCGACACATTTCACTAAATATCAAAATCAGGTCATCTATTATTAACAATATAAGAAGGAAATAGAGGAATCCAAAGACTAATGGTGGCAGTTTCACCAAATAGAGTCACCTAATTGAACAGTACATCTTCTGTTAAAAAAAATTGAACAGTACATATCAATCAGTGGTTGTTAGATTTAGGTATGAGGCCCACAGTTCACCAACTTTTCGAAGGAACAATAAAAGCCCATTGCTCTTTCTACACTATAGACAAATAGATGGAGCGCTTTGAGGCAGATTTTAAGGCCTCATAAGGACTACAATACGTCAGTCATTGATGGGGACCATCCCATAAACACAGAGCAATCAATGCAACACTGAGAACTTCTCACTTCTCAGGCAAATTTAGTGCTCATCTAACATATTTTGGGTCCTTTCTAATAAAATAAAATAAAAAACATATTTTGGGTGAAAATAATTATCTAATAGTAACACAAAAATACAATGATACGAAAATTAATCAAATGAATTATGATCAATCTAAATTACAAGAATTTGACAGATTCACATGTATTTATTAATTAGAATATCAAAAGACAATTGCAACTGTATTATATTTATTACTATTGGTTGATATTAATAAGCTTTATAATTACAAAGGAGAGTTAAGCTATAATGTTTATTAGGAGCATTTGGTGGAATTTTTTTATTGATATTAACAAATGACAAATGATTAGTAACACCATTTTGAATATAATCAGACAAATAGGTAGTAGTATGATCAAGGATGAAAATATATATCGGTATCGGTGGAAATATCGAAACCTTAAATTTATGGAAATATCGATGGATATATCGATATCGAATATCGATATCGGTAAATTTTAAAAATTGTAAAATTTAATAACAAACCTTTAGTACATAAAATCAACAAAATAATTTAAATACATTTTATATCAATGATAAATTTATATAAAATATAATATACAATGTTATTTCATATGACATTTATCGATATTTTTCAAAATTTATCGATATTTTCTCGATATTTTCCGATATTTTTTCGATATTTTACCGATATTAGACTCGATATTGTTATTGTCTACCGATATTTATCGATATTTTCAATTTTTTTACAAATATCGTGGAAATATCGATTCTTTCCAATATCAATATCGGTGACCCCGAAAAATGGATATATCGAGAATATATCGGGGATATTTCCGGATATTTTCATCCTTGAGTATGATACATGGTGGGTGGGTTTTGTAATTCTTTTTTATCTTTCCGGTCACAGGGAATCCATCAAGTCTAGCATATCCAAAACCTTTCATGTGAGAGTTGCATAAAAATTTACAAAAAGAGAACTACAAATTAAAGTTTTCCATGTTTTCTGGTACATTTTTGTATTTATGCAAAAGAGTAAACATAATCATACATGTTACAAGAAACTTGTTACGTGTACAAGTTTATCTATCAATCTTTGACATAATTTTTCATACTGGTTTTTATAAATAAGAGTATTGAATATTTTTCGTTGAAATTTAAAAAAAAAACATGAATTACTCAAACATCACTTTCACCGCATGATTATTGCAGAAAATTTTGAAGTAAAGTACTTTATGAAACAATACAAACATTGCATATTAGTCCATATTATAAAAATTCACCAATATTATAAAAACAACCACCCACCATATATGTACAACCATCCACCAAGAAAAGCAGATAATTAATTAAGAGACAATTTGGGTCAAAATTCATCAAATAAAAATATCAGAAAAACATGTAAAATATCTATATTTTAGCTATCAATTGTAGGGGCCAATCCTTGCTGGACTCGATGTGGCTAATTATTCACAACTTAAATTACACAATTAATATAAGAGTCACACTTATTGTTTTCCAAAAAAAAAATTATATATATATAAGAGTCACACTCGATTGAGTGAAATTGAGACACAATTTTATCTTTTTCTTATTATCTAAATCGGTATGCACTCAATTCAACACTAGAAAAATTGACAAATTATATACTATACTATATAATATTTGACCTCACAAGAGCAATTAGTCAAAATTAGACGCCCATCGGAAACGTACTAAGCGTGAGATTCATTGAACCTCCCCCACTAGCCACAAACGACTGCAGCTTTCAAGGAAAAATCACAGAATAAATAAAATCGACTATACAAACACAACATCGATCCAGATTCATCCACAAAAACAACACGAATCCTGCATAATACGCATTTTCATTCTAATAAACACGCACACACACACACAGAGAAATAAGTGTGAAATCATAACAGTGATGGAGATACTTACAGATCTGATTAGCTCGAGATTCAATTCCTCCGGCTTGAGGAGCATATCAGCGCTAGGATTCCTATAAAACATGAACTCACGCTCACCGTCGGCGCGTAGGGTCACGAACGCCAGCGCCGTGCGGGCGCCTTTATCGAAGGGGACGCCGTCGGCGGAGACTTTGTTCTCCTTTAAGATCCCGGCGAGCATGTGACCGAACTCATCGTCACCTAATTTTCCGATGAACGCCGCCTTCCCGCCTAGCCTTGCGACGGCGATGGCGACGTTAGCCGGAGCTCCGCCGGGTGCCTTGAGAAAACCCGGCGCATCCGCCAACGATACGCCCGAAACCGTCGGAACGAAATCGATCAACATCTCACCAAAACACACAATGAGACCACCAGCCATTTCGTAATAGATAGATAGATATACGGAGGAATTATACGTATATACGTAAAATTTTCAGAGAGAAATTGGAGACGAAAGAACTGGAGGAGTGGTGTTATATATAGAGTTTGGGGAGTGACGGGTGGGTGGGGATAGAAGAATTAGAGTGGAAGGAGCTTTTTTTTTTAAACAATTAATATTAAATTAAACGATTATCTATATTAATTAATTATGGTTGTTGAGTTAAGGATGGCGACAATGATGGATAATCCACAAAAATAAAATAAAAACGAAGATTAAATTGTAGCCTCGTTTTTTTACTGGCTTGTTTTGCACGTAAAGTGTGGACACTCCACCCACACCCACCATCCAATCCCAAAAAAAATATGGAAAAACTTTTAAAACAAAAATGGAAAAGGAATTCAAATATTCAAAAAGAATAAGATAAAATGAAAAGTCTTTCAATATATATATTACTAATACTAATAGGAATAATATGTTTGTATTAATTGTATATATTTTCAAATATAGGTTTCTTGTATTTCCTTAATTCTCTCATTTATAAATTGTTCTAGTTATATCGAGTCACGATTTTCTCTCTCACGTTCATGGCACGATAGCCATACATGCCCAGTCAATCACTGTATCTGGTGAATCGGCTCCAAACCCTGTGTATGTCGCTTGGTTTGAGAAGGATCAGAAGATCATGAGTCTCATTCTATCTTCTCCTCTGAGGAGGCCGTGGTAGAGGTCATTGGTTGTTCGACCTCCCGATTTATCTCCCGTATCAATCAACTGCATAATCAGCGGCTCTTAATCCCTTGATGACTACGACAAGAAATTTTGTGCTCTTTGTGATCAGCTCACCTCGATTGGCAAGCTTGTCGATGATAGTGACATGTGTCATTGGTTTCTCACCAGTCTTGGCCCTCAGTCCGTTGGTTTTCCTGACACCCGCATGGCTATGTCGTCCATGCTCGTGTTCTGTGATCCATCAAGGTCTCAACTATGAGCAGTTTACTCGATTGATGGACTCCTCACCTATTGGTGTCCCTGTCTGTGTCGCGGCTTCTCGCCCCAGTAAGTCTTCTTTCCCAGGTAAAAAATTTGGTGGCTCGCATTCTCGTAACAACTCGTCCCGAAACCCAAGCGGTCAGGCCGACTTTGGCTCATCTTAGGTTGCCTCTGGCCCACCTCGCAAGCTTTACACCCCTACCTACTAGATATGTCGTCAGTCGGGCCACTATATTGATCGTTGGTCCGAGTGTTATGCTCGCTTGGCCTCGTCTGCCGCGAATCTTGCCCACGCTCTTGACACTCAGTGTACTGCCTCACCGCCTCCAACTTTTGATTGGTTTCTCAATAGTGGTGCACTGGTGCTTCTGCTCATATGACTTCCCATACGTCAGATATGGACACTCTTCACCTGTATTCCGGTAACGAAAATGTTATTGTTCCTAATGGCTTAGATATTCCGATCATGCATGTTGGGTCATATTTTGTGAGTAAAATTGTTCGCTTGTAATCAAGGGTATAGAAGTCGGAAATCGCTAATTGGATGGTTATGGGTCGCCTAGGCGTTCCTACTTTTTTTTTAATACTAGTTAAGTTGCTTAAGTGTATATGTAAACAAATCCCAAAAATACTTGAATAAGCCCAATAATTACATTAATATTGCAACAACACCCAATAGGCCCACACCTCCACTCCACGAATTTGTAACCTAACCCTAAAAGAATAAACCTAGGTAGAGCAAAGTTGCGCACCCGAGCGACAATAGATTTTTGTCGCTGCGAACCTGAACGACTGATCCTATGTTTGGCCGAACGGATGTGGTGGTGTCGGATTTGGACGACCGTGGTGGCCTTGGATCTGGACGACCGAACATGGTGACAACGATAGAAAAGTTAGAAGTTTTGTTGAAAAGATGAAGACTGAGTAAACAAAGATTGAGAAGAGAAGTAATGTGTTTTTTTTTTTTTTTTTTTACCTTTTTTCTACTTTTGGAGCCCTATTCCCTAACCCAGGCGGACTTGGCGCCTACAAGCGAAATTAAAAAAGAATTGATGACTAGGTGACGCCTAACCCAAAAATGATTTTTGTACCGATTTGTAAAAAACCACGGCAGACGGTGGGCGACTAGCGCCTAGGCGCCCGCTTAGGCCGATTTTTGCAACCATGCTTGTAGGATGTGCTTTTGGTGTCATATCTGACCAAAAAGTTGTTGTCTATTAGTAAGATTACCTCCGATTATCCAATTTATGTGTTATTTTCTAATGAGTCCTTTATCATTCAGAATCGGGAGACCAAGGAAACTTTGGCGCGTGGTACGAATAATCAAGGTCTTTATGTGTTGGAACGAGGTACATCGACCTTGGTCGCTACTTTGCGATCCTCATCCCTCAAGGAGTTTCGTTACTATGTTATCTTTGTGGATGACTTCTCCAGATTCACTTGGTTATACCCATTGCATGTTAAATCTGACTTCCATGACATTTTGGTCTAATATTATGCTTTTCTCTGCTTCAAGTTCTCCACTTCGGTCAAGATCTTTCAAAGTGATGGTGGAACTAAATTCACTAATGGTCGAGTTCGTGATTTCTTTGTCTCTAAAGGCATTCATCATCAGATCTCATGTCCTTACACTCCGAGGTAAAAGGGCTAAGCTGAGCGTAAGCATCACCACATAACTAAGACAAGTCTCTTTAACGTTTCAAACCAGCATGCCCGCTCAATTATGGGTTGATGCTTTTTCCACAGTCGTCTACATCAGCAATCGTCTGCCTACTCCTCTGCCAGGGATATGTCGTTGTTTCAGCTTTATTTTGACATTGTTCCGAACTATGTTAACTTTAAGACATTTGGTTGTCGAGTATTTTCGTATCAACTTACAACTACTCAATATTTCTAGGAGCTAGGTAACTTGGTTTCTTGGAGTGCAAAGAAACAACATATTGTTGCTCAATCTAGTAGTGAATTCGAGTATCGAGCACTTGCGAATACTGCCCAGGAGATCGTCTAGGTCACTCATCTGCTTCAGAAGCTCAAACAACTTGCCTCAACTCCCCCGACGCTCCTTTGTGACAACAAAAGTGCTCAATTCTTAAGCCAGAACTCGGTTGCTCACAAACGAGCTAAACACATTGTGGTTGACTACCACTTTATTCGTGAATTGGTCTCGTCTAGTTGATTTCTCACTCAGTTCGTCTCTTCTCATCTACAAATTGTGGATATCTTCACTAAGAGTCTTCCTCGACCAAACTTCGAATTGTTACACTCCAAGCTCTGTGTTCATTTACATCTACAATATCGCTTGGCGATGTGTAATAAATAACAATAATATAGGAATAATATCTTTTAATTTTGATCATTATCTTTGTATATATTCTCAAAGATATCCTTTTTGTATTTTCTTACTTCTTTACTTGTAAATCATTTGTGTAGTGAATTATTCCTTTCACATCATTAATTAAATGATATACTTATTCTCACAATATATATGTATCATTGTTGCTAATGGCGAATTTCTTGTGGGCAACGACAACGGCGGGTGGGCAGGCAACGACAAGTGTGTGGGGGTGAATTTCTTGTGTGCAGGGGCGATGGGGGAAACAACAATTTTGCAGCAGTCGGAACTTGGCATCGACAGGAGGGGTGAATTGGTGACTACATACATTTTTTTTTTGTTGCCCTAATTTTATTTTGATTTTGTCCGCTAGCTAGTTTATGGCTTTCTGTGTGTTAGAGAGAAAATCGAGCTGCCAAGGCGACTTTTAATGTCACTACCGTGGGTGGTTCGATATGGTATATTGACCGAACCATACTGATAGTATATCAAAAAAATTGTATTGAAAAAAATGATATTGTACCATATATACCAAAAAATTTGGTATACATAAATTTTGGTATGAAAAATTACACATCGTATCGAATATTTGGTATATCATATCATACCAAATTTTCAGTATATACCTAGATTGAACGATCAGTCAATACTGAAATACCGTTATACCAATTCATACCGAAAATATTGAAATATTGTTTCATACAAAAATACTGAAAGTAATTTTAATTTTAAAAAGTAATATAAAACTATAAATTATTATATTATTACCAAAATACCACGATATGCCCATTTTCCATACCATCAATTTTTCTCCGACCGAAGGGGAATTTTTGTCAAAACATATCAAATTGAATTAAAAATTACAATAAACCATTCAAACTATCACTAAATAATTGCACTTAAATCACAAAATTATTACTAAAATTTTGTTTAAACCACCAAACTAATTTTTTATACACCAAACTATACAAACTATAATAAAGAATAATTATATAAAAATGTGTGCAAGGGAGCGAACGACGCTGGGAAACAAATGTATGAGACGGTGTATTTCTGAGAAGAAAGAATGAGTTGGAGAGATGAAGAGTTTACGTGTATGGCTCAAATCAATTCTTGATTGGGTTTATATATTTCAATTCTTTTTGGCCATTTAAAAAAATTTACAAAAAATATATTTTTGACATAAACCCCCATTTGGTTATGTGTTAAAAGTACAAAAAAAATATTCGTTATTTTTATTGTGATTTATGTGTTAAAAATGTCCAAAAATTTTCATACTTTTCTTTTTTATTTGTTCCTCAAAAGTTTGCATACTCAAAATAAAAATAATTATCATAATTTCCACTTTCACAATATACAAAATTACACTTCAATATTCTCATTATTACATTTTCTTTTTTAAAATCATGTGTTCAAGATTTTTAAGGAAACTTTTCAAGGATTGGAGGAGTAGTAAATTTAGTGACAGTTTGTGGTGGGTTTAGTGAGATTTTTTTATTCAATTCGATCTGTTTTGACATAAATGTCCTTTGACCGTATAAAGTGTTGTGGAAAAAAGTATAGTAGTAATGTGCTAAAAATATTTAGTTCGTATGTGACGGACCGGTTCAAAAAAATAAAATTTTGGTAATTTAGGTTGGAAAACATTGATAGTTTGATGAGGTTAATTAATGCAATTAGGCGAATATTCGGAGTTGTTTGTTTACATGTTGTGTGATGAAATTTTGACTGACGTGATACTCCCTTCGTTTCATAAAATTTATAGCATTTAATTTTAAATTTTATTTTAAAAAATTTATTGTTTTTCCTATTTTTACAAATGATATTCCTAAAATACTCCTATTAATATCTAATTTTTTGGAAATATAAAAAAAGAGTGAAAAAGGAAGGTGAAAAAAAAAATAGAAAAATTATTGAGAGGTAAATATACCAAAAAAGATATATTCCTTAATTATATGAACAAAATAAGAAACGAGACATACTTTACGAAAACGAGGGACTAATGGTTAACCATGCATTTATTGAATCTTTTATAATCCACAAACTTGACAAATATAATAAATGGATAATACATGTATATAGTTAACTAGATCATGAGCACCCGTAACAAATGTTATTACACTAAAAAGAAGAAAATAAAATAAGTTGTTACTCCTATTTTTTAAATAAAATGCATCTCTCTCATTTTTAAGCAATTAACATCAATAATATAATTAATTATTTAGTTATAATAAATATTGTGTAGTCAAATTTTCTATTTTTTTATGAGTTCAATATAATCTTTATTTATACAAAAATAATCAATAATTGTGACACATATAAAAATAAATCAATAAAATCATATTTAACTATATAACTTTTTGAGATATTAAGACATAGCAAAATTAATATAAAAATAACACATAAACAGAATTAAGATAAATACGACACATAAGCATTCTAAACTCCGTATTAGACTATTCGTAATATAGGGAAATGATGAGTAATTTCCGCTAATGGATAATTAGAATATTAAAAGATCATTACTGTTTTCCTAAAACTCTAATTTATATGCATTTATTGAATCTTTTATCCACAAATTAAGCAACAAACATATAATAAATGGATAATACCGTTAATGTATATATCAACCCCAACCTCAATATGAGTAATTTCTGCTGGCGGATAATATTGAAATATTTTACCCATTTTTCTAATTATTTATATGATTTTATCCATTTATAGAAATCAATTTTTCATTAATTTTTAATATTAATTAAAAGATCATTACTGTTTTTCTAATTATATTTGTGCATTTATTGAATCTTTTATCTACAAAGCCACATACTTAATAAATGGATAATACATATTGTTAATAATATTATGTCGGCTTTCCTAATTATTTATATAATTTTATTCATTCATACAAACCAATTTTTATTAATTAGAATATTAAAACATCATTACTGTTTTTCTAATTATATATGTGCATTTATTGAATCTTTTATCCACAAAGCCATATACTTAATAAATGGGATAACTCAAATAGTTAGAGAATCACTACCTAGACATTAGATCCTACAAAAGTAAACACTAAGGGCATGTTTGTTTTGGGATTTTGAAATTCGAATTTCAAAATTTAGTGGATTTTAAAATTCTAATATTTTTTTATGTTTTGTGTTTGTTTTGAGATTTATGTAGGGTAGGATTTAACTTTATAGAATAGGATTATAGGTTTTATAGGTATTTATATAAGGTTTGTAGGTATTTATAGGGTTGACTTTTATAGGGTTTATAGACATTTATAGGGTGAGATTTTAAAAACCTGAATCAAAATCCTAAAATGTAAGGGAGTGGAGTTTCAAAATCTTAAATCCGGATTTCCCATCCCAAAACAAACATGCCCTAAGATTAAATTTAGAAGAAATGTCGAAACTACTTATATTAAGAATAAGAGGATTTGCAAAGAAAACAAAAGGTTAAAACGACATATATTAAAAATAGGAGAAAATATGTATTAACTCCAACCTTAGTATGAGTAATTTCTGATGCCGACAATATTAGAATATTATATCTTCTTTCTTATATAATTTATTTATATAATTAGATGAATATTCGTGTATTATTATTACGCAGATTGTTGACAAATATCATTAATATTTAAATAATTTAAAGAGAAAATTTTATATTTATAATATTTATCTTAAAAGCTTCATATTATTTTTTAGTCAAATCAATTTTATCATTTATTTTAAAAAAATAATATATATATATTTTTTAATTAATCAAAATGCATAATGTATTAGTAGCAATTTATGGTATGAATTCATCATATTTGTTTCATGAAATATAAAAGTAATAGAAAATTGTGATTTGTGAAATAATTTCTTTCCTAATTTAATTGAATTAATACGTAATTAAAATTTTCATTAACTTAAGGTATGCTGACTGATTTTAGAAAATTAGTCAATTAATTAAATTTCAAAGCTGATAAGACTTTTCATCAATTTAAATTTTTCAATCTATAATTTAATTATATGTCATATTTTAGAAATCAAACAACTTTACAAAATTGTGACACATGTCATAAATTAAATATAAAAATGACACATAGGCAAAATTAATCTGACGACACATCAACAATCTTAACTCTCTATTAGCATATAAGGAGATATTATTCTTTCATACTAACCAATTTTCATTAATTAAAATATTAAAAGATCATTATTGTTTTTCTAATTATATGTGCATTTATTTAATCTTTTATCCACAAAGCCACATACCTCATAAATGGATAATACATATTGTGTTTGTTAATATGTATCAACTCCAAGTTTCCAACCTTAGTAGGAGTAATTTCTGAGAGAGCTGGCAATTCGAGCCGTTCGGTCCAGTCCAGCTTAGCCCGACGGGCCGAGTGATGTTTGTGCGCTAGGTTGGGTTGATTCATGAACTGATCGGGTCTAGAAAATTGGAGCTCAACTTAGTCTACTTGGGCAAGCGGCCCAGCCCAGCCCAGCCCATTACAACATTTTAAAAAAAAAACTTGTAAAAATTATAACTAACTAGTAACTAGGGCTGTAAATGAGTCGAGTCGAGCCGAACGCGATGCTGTTCAAGCTTGTTTGAAATATTATCGAGCTTTGAAATTAGTGTTTGAGCTTGTTTGATAATTAAACGAGCCGAGCTTGAACGAGCTTTATTCGAGCCGAACACGAGCCGAGCTCGAGTAGTTTGACATTTTTACACTAAATTTATCTTTTTTTACTTATCGAGCTCGAGCTCGAGCCGAGCTTTGGACTATACCAAACGTAAATATATGTTCAAGCTTGTTTGATATCTATGTCGAACCAAGTTCAAACGAGCTTTTACCGAACGATCTCGAATCGAGTATCGAATAGCTTGGTTTGATTTTCAGCCCTACTAGTAACTACGCATAATTTATAAACGACAATAACCATTATATTATAGCATTAATGTACACGACAAGTTCCACCCAATATATAAACCTTATTATGTATTGATCACATACTCACATATATTTTTATTTATACAAATAATTATAATAAAAAATATGCATTAGTAATATATTAATTATAGATAATTCATAAACGGTCATAACTAGTACTCCCTCCGTTTTTTATTAAGTGTCACTTTGACTTTTTAATTATTTTTAAAATAAGTGTCATTCTAGAATTTTTTCTTTAATTTTGACTATTTTACCCTTATTCATTTACCATAAATATTTTTCATAATTAAATTCCACAAAAATTGTTTATACCAAAATTAATTTGATTTATTAATACTAGCTACATTCTTGACCACATTCTTTATCAAACAAAATTTCTATAATTAAAATTAGTATAATTAATGAAGGGTAATATAGACCATAATTTATAATCTTAATTTGTTGAAAAAAGCTAAAATGACACTTATTAAAAAATGGAGGGAGTATAACATTACACTATATAACAAGTTCAAATAGAATTATAAATAATTCATAAGTTTAAATTTCAAAGTCAAAATAAAATAAAAAATACAATAATATTTAAGTATATAGTATTTTACTAATTTTAATTGTTTATTTGCCTAATAAAAAAATTGATCGGGCCAAACGGGCTGCCCATGGACCATCGGGCTAAAATTAGCCCAGCCCATTAGACCCATCGGGTCGGGCCAAATAATCTCAGTTCTATATGTGCCTATAATTTTAAAGTCCAATTCATATTGAGCTTCGAGTTAACCAAGGGTCGGGCTCAAATTGCCGTCTCTAATTTTCTATACCTACAATATTATAATATTATATCTTCTTTCCTAATTATTTATATGATTTGTTCATTCATACAAACCAATTTTCATTAATTAGAATTTAGAATATTACAAGATCATTATATATTGGTGATATGTATATATATTTTGAATATAATTGAACAAAAGATGAACTCAATAAGTATTCGGATTTAAGATTTTGAAATCTAACGTATGTTCTACTTTGGAATTTAGAATTAGAATTTAAAAATCTCAATCTATAAAATACTTATAAATCTTACAAAAGTCAACCCTATAAATATTTACAAACATATAAACCACTCACTACAAAATTCGGACGATATCGCAAGGGTCATTAGCGACAACAAATATTCCCTCGTCAAATGTCGAGGGATTTGTCGAGCAATATTAAAACCCTCGCAAAATGGCGAGGGATTTTAAAATTCCTCAACCATTTACGAGGGATATTACGAGGGAAAAATTGGCGAGGGCTGGGCCCTCATAGACATGAAACATCATTAATATTTGGCAAGGGCTAGTCGGTCCCTCACTAAGACTAATATAAAAAAAAGGCTTCTTCTTCCCGAACAGAACGCTCAGCCGTGACGAAACCCTCCAAATTGAGGTTGTCGTCGTCGTGCTTCCTGTCGCCGCTAGAGCATCCGATCGATCCCTATTTCACGTGATTCTTGTTCCACACTTCGACGTGGTCATTTCTACGGTAAGTTTTCTCGTTTTAATTGATTAAAGTTAAAGTTATATATATATATATATATATATATATATATATATAGATGTTGTTAACTCTTAAATGCTTTAACATTATCAACAACATCTTAATTTGACCTTCCGTGATTTATTCTAAGTCTTTTTTGAAATGTTACATAATGTTGTCACATTCAGGGACGATTTTAGAAGCTTCTACAAGAGTTTGGAACCTGGAAGATTTCAGAATGTTGGAGGACGTGCTAGAAGGACCTAGAGCATCATAGAACGACCTGGAAGATTGAAGAAGGGTCTAGATAGATCATGGGAGTTGAGATCCTAAATAGTAGGATCTTACATGGAAGACTCTATAACTCGGTCCTTTCTCTATAAATACCGAAGGATGCTTTCATTTACAAGCATGCACTATTCGAGTAACACCTTTCTTGAGCGTTCATCCCTTTTATGAGTTATGGCCAGTAGTTGTATCATTTAACATACGGCGAAAAATACCATATTCCCATGTACCTCGCTCTAGTCTTGTATCTATTGAGAGTGAATCATAGATATGATTAGTATTTAGACAATGTTCATTCACTTAAGTCTTTTTACAAATTCAGGCACCTGCCTCGATTGTAGTTTCGGTTTGTGGAATGTTGAAGTAATTGTTGAGACATTTCACACAACATTTTTGTACTTACAAGCAAAGTTTTTTTCGCCGTAAAGCTAACATAGGTTTTGTTATTAATAAAATATATGTTAAAAATTATTTCATTGTGTTCTTATTGTTTTTAGTGTTTTAGTCTTCCGCTGTGTGATTTACATTCTTATATTCTGTTAGAGTCAGTGTTGCACTATTTGTCTCAACATTTTGTGTAACATTTCTGTCTTTACTTAAACACTAGATACCACGCATACTTTCAAGAAAACAATATATATATATATATATATATATATATTTGTACACTTATATTTACATGTACATGTGTATATATATTGTATGTATTATTTGTGTTTATGTTATGTATTGTTTAATTAGGTTGAAATTTAGTGTTTAATTATTTGTATTGTTGTTATATTATTGAAATATTATTATAATTTGTAGAAATTATATATATATATGTATAATTTATGCATATTAAAATATTTCTATTATATATATATATATAATATAATGTTGAAATTAAGCATATAATTTAATTAGAAATATAATGTTACTTATGATGCATGTAATTTGAAATTGTTAATTAGAAATATAATTGATGTTATGCTAACTTAATTGTGTTATTAATTTTTATTATATATATATATATATATATATATAATTTGATTTATATATTAATTAGAAATATGATGATGTTGGAGTTGACCAGGGGATGAGTTGTGGTTGTTTGTGTGTCGTAGAATATGCGTTTCAACTTGATTATAATTTTAATCAAGTTGAAAATGGATGCACTAGGATTTTGATTATTTGGGAATACAATATAATTAGACGAAACTCTGTCGAATTTTTTAGAAAATATATATTTAACTTTAAAAATGATTAGTTAATCTTTAAATATTTATCGATATTGGATGTATGGTCTAATATCGTTGTATGGGATTATTAACCCCAATTTTTTTAGTGGGCTAGATGAATTTATTGAAAAACCCACTAGTAATTCATATTCGATGAGGGAAGAAAAAATTAGGTGTACTTGCACGAAAGCTAGATGTCGAAATCAGACGTTTAGAGATCCTGGTGATGAGGAGAGTTGGGGTCCACGTCCATTATTTCAGAACCCTGATGGATCTGCGTCAACTTCACACGAAGTTGAAACAGCTGGCCCTACTTCGAACCATAATATGATAAAAGACCTAATCGGTGGCGGTCAAATTCTTGGAAATGTAGGAGAGGAGCAACAGAATGAAGAACCCCCTAATGAGAATGTTGCACAATTTTATGACATGCTTCGTGCAGCGGACAAAGATATGTATCTTAGTTGTGAATCTAATTCGCAGTTGTCATTCAATTTTCGATTACTAAACATTAAAATTGAAAACAAACTGTCTAAAAGGGGTTACAGTTAGGCCGTTGACTTGATTCGTGAGATCTTTCCTTTAGAAAATAGGGTTCCCAATAAATTTAACGATACCAAACAACTGATGAGTGGGATGGGCCTTTCGGTGGAGATGATTGATTGTTGAGCACATAACTTCATGTTATTGGGGTGCAGACAACGAACTAGATTCTTGTAAGGTTTGTAGTGGACCACGATATAAGCCTAGTTGTTTTGATGTGGATAGTCGGTTGAAAAAGAAACGTTTGTTTAAGGAGATGTTCTACTTTTCGATAATTCCTCGTTTGCAAAGATTGTATATGTCCAAGACTACTACAAAAGATATGACATGGTATGCCTCTTTCACTTCTGACGATTCTGGTGTTATGTATCATTCTGCAGACTCGTTACCTTGGAAACATTTAGACCGTTCGTATCTTCATTTCACATCTGAAATTAGGAATGTTAGGTTGGGTTTGAGCACAGACGGTTTCCAGTCGTTTGACATGACGGGGAAACAATTTCTTCATAGCTAGTGACACTTACTCCATACAATCTACCCACATGGTTGCGCATGAAGGATCATTTCATGTTCCTTTCGATTCTTGGGCCCGGGCCTAAAAGTCCAAAGAACAAACTTGACGTGTTTTTACAACCACTGATAGCATATTTGAGAATTTTATGGGAAAATGGGGTGTAAACGTATGATATTGCTAGAAAACAATTTTTTTTGATATGAGCTGCACTAATCTGTATCATTAGCGACTTTTCAGCATACTCAATGTTGTCTGGATGGAGTATCGTCGGAAAGACTACTTGTCCATCTTGTGGGGAATACACTGATGCCTTCTCTTTGAGGCTCAGTCGAAAGCTATCGTGGTTTGACAACCACCGAATCATACATGGCGAAAGAACAAGACTGCATTTAGGGTTGGAGTAGCAGTCACAGATGGTCCACCACCTATCCTAACAGGTGTGAGTCTCCTACACGAAATTGATCATTTGAGACTTAGAAAAGTTTTAGAGGAGGGTGTTGAGACCCTCAACAAAAAAAAAAAAATCGGAGTGTTGAAGAAAAAAAACATTTTCTAGGATTTGCTGTACTGGAGTACCCTGTTGGTCTGACACAATTTGGACGTGATGCACATTGAGAAAAATGGGTTTGATAACGTTTTCAACACGATGATGAATGTAGAGGGGAAGACAAAAGACACATCTAAATCAATGGGTGAATTGAATGAGTATTGTCGTCGTCCCAATCTCCAGAAATGTGTCGGTATATGAAAGTATTCAAAGGTTTGTTATTCACTTGATAAGAAGAAAAAATATGTCATTTGTAAGTGGATTAGTGAGTTGAAGTTTCCCGATAACTCTGTGTCTAACATGTCGCGATGCATAGACTTGACGAAATTGAAGTTGTATGGAATGAAGAGTCAAGATTGTCACGTGTTTATGCAAAGACTACTACCAAATGCGTATGAAGCAATACAAGTTTCTCTAAAAGGACACAAACAACATGACACCTGAGCAACGCTTCTTCTATGACTAACAATGTGAAGAAATTAAGGCGAAATTGAAATTATATTCTTAAGTAAATGTCATGTAGTGTTTACTTATGCAATTTTTAATTATTGTTATGAACTTTTAAATTATTGTACTAGTTAATGGATCTTATAACCATTTTTAGTTTTCTTTAATTCAAGTTTGAATGTCATTCATTTCTTCTATGTATTACATCTTGTGTCAACTATAACAAAAAAAAAAAAAGAAACTATTAAGTAACCATTATAAACTAGATGTTGCAAACTAGTTATTACAAAACTAATCGTTGCAATACAAGAAGCTTATATAAAGGAGAAGGGTATAACTTCTTCATTTCATCTTTAAACATGGTTTCTTCATAAATATATATGTTGATATCATGCTCTATACAAAATGTCTTCATATTCTAGCAGTTCTATCTCATTCAATGATCACGACCGTGAAGCCAATGATCTGAAGTTAGATTTGATGTTTTTTTTTTATTTTACGGGGGATTTGATGTTTTCAATACTTCTTGAAAGTCAAGTTATAATGGAGAATGTGAATGAAGACGTCTCTCTCAAATAATCACTCAAAGTAGAAGGTACATCAACAAAGAACATAAAATCGGAAACGTAAGGCTTATGAATGATTATTTTGCTGAGGTCGCAGTATATCCCGATCACATATTCCGATGACGATTTTGAATGCGAAGAGAATTGATCCTTCGTATTGTGAGCACACTTGAGAATCGCTCACGATATTTCCAACCAAGGATTGATGCATCTTATCGAAAATATTTATTGTCACTTCAAAAATACATAGAGGCTATTCATTAATTGGCGTTTGGAATCCCAACAGATTATCTTGATGGATATCTACGAAAGGGCAAAGAACTATGATTGATTGCCTTTTCAAAAAGTGGTTGTTGTCCCGGCCGATCGGTCCCTGCAAAAGGAACATCTATGCCAGTCAAGAAGAAGACCCTTGTCATTATAAAGTCGACTTTCACAGTTAAAAAATTGCTAAAATATTAATGTCATTAATTACTATTTTTTAAAATTATTTTTTCAGTTATAATTTAACCACAACATACGTCAAAATTAAATTTTTAAATAGTTTATTAGTTGAACGATAAATGTCTTTAAAATAATAAATTAATGTGTTCCATTCCATAATTTATACTCCCTCTGTTCCACAATTGTTTGCACTATTTCCTTATTCGTCCGTCCCACAATTGTTTACACTTCCCAAAAAGTAAATCTTTTTATAAACCCCACCTTCACAATATTCACATATTTACACAAAATGTCATTACTTTTACCTTCAATCCAATCATTCACTTAATTTACTTTATTCATAAAGGTTTACAAAATTACCACTGAACACTCCACTCATTACACCTTTTTCTTAGTTTGTGTGTCCATAAAGTGGTGCAAACAATTTCGAGACGAAGGGAGTACAATTTAATATTTTTAAAACATAAATGTACAAAACTTTGAAAACACTAAACTAAATATTTTAAATATAAAGGTACAAATTCATAAATTTTATATATAAACAATCAATATTCCTTAAAACCTGTAAAAATATATCATGCTTACAAAGTCTGAATGAGTAAATTAACAATTACTACAACAATATATACAATTATTTAAAAAAAAAAAACTTATCATATATATTAAAAAAATAATGGTGGGAGGTCGCTAATGGACCCAGTGTGGTTCCGTCACTGGATTCATTTTTTTTTTTAAAGAAAGGCAAGAGACTGCAAGAAAAGATGTTGAACGAGCTTTTGGGGTGCTCTAAGTTCAATGGGCAATTGTTAGAAGACCAACTCGACAATAGTATAAGAAAAAACTAAAATATATTATGTTAACATGCATTATTTTACACAACATATTTGGTTGTTGAGGATGAAGGGGCTGGAAATGGTTGCAAAATTTTCAAACGATGAAGGTGATGATCCCGCACAACCCGTCTAAAGCTCAAATGGAGAATTTCGAGATTTTTTACGGAGGAATTCTGAACTACATAATAGCGACATGCATCACCAACTTCATGCCAACTTTGTTGAGCATATTTGGACAATTAACAACAATTAATAATCTATCGTTTTAATTTGAATGTTGGACTATATAATTTACATTTCTTGTAAGAATTTAATTTTAATATTGTACTCTTTAATTTTTAAAATTGCATATTTATATTGTTTTAATTTGAATATTGCATTATTTAATTAACAAAAGTTCGATATTTACGAATAAATAATTTATTCGAATATTTTGTTAATTGTCAATTAATTTATAATTATTTATTGTTATATTTTATTTAAATAGTTGATAAATAATATTAGGTTGTGTTTGGATGAGGGGATTTGATTTGAGGAGGTATTTTAAATGAAATGATTTAAAAATTGATGGATTTCAAATGACATGGTTTTAATGAGGATTTAAAATCCTCTCAATTTTAATTAGAAATTGTGTGTGCAAAAATCTAAATAGTTGATCTATGGATTTTAGTGAGTGATTTGATCTATGGATTTTAAATCCAACATCCAAATTCACTCTACTTGTTTGGATTATAAATGGATTTCAAATACTTAAATTTTGCTCACACACTTTTTAGTTAAAATTGAGAGAATTTTAAATTCTCACTAAAACCATGTCATTTGAAATCCATCTATTTTTAAATCCTTTCATTTGAAATACCTCCTCAAATCAAATCCTCTCATCCAAACACAACCTCATAATCTAAACAAGTGGAGTGGATTTGAAATCCATATATCAAATCCATCCATCCATCCAAATGGAGCCTTATAACCAAATATAATTTGGTTATTGAAAATGTAAAATATACTTCAATAAAGTAGAATGATTTGATAGTGGGACCCATAAATAGTAGTTATGAATGAACCATTGAGAGTGTAATTTTTTTTTTTTAAGGATTTACAAGATCAATACATCATACAATACAATTTTAAGCTCACACTCCTGATCTTCAAACCAAGTCGAATCTCTATGGTATCGCTGCCTTCACCAATCGTAAGAAATAGGAAAACGAGTGTACCCTTTGTCTCACCATGACGTCCAGATCTCCATTTTCAATACGAGACAACCCCACACTAAGGGGGGTGTATTGGTTGTGGATTCTGTAGGATTTTTTTGTATTTTCAAAGTTTGTGGGTATTCAATTCGAATTTTCAAAAGACTTTAAAAATTCGGAGGTATTCAATACAGATTTTAAAAAGTTTTTAAAAATCTTTAGGTATTCAATAGTTTATGGATTTTAATACTATATGGATTTTGTTGGATTCTCTTCCAAAAATATAAATAAATTTCACTATCCAAAATCTCTTCTAAAAACAAGAGATTTCAATGGATTCTCTCAGAGAACTCTAAATACGAAAGATCAGAAGTAGGGATAGCAATATTGACCTGACCCGCGGGAACCCAGCCCACCCCATCCCACGAGCTTTGGGTTAGATCGGATCCGTCCCGTATTGAGTATGGGTCGGGTCTGGGTAGAGCCGGCAATTTGGGCCCGACCAACCTGAAACCTAGTATGGACTGGGCTCTAAAATTAGAGGCCCATATAGAACTGGGCATATTTGGCCTGACCCGATAGGCCAAATTAGCTAGGCTGAATTTGGCCTGCCGGCCCATGGACAACCCATTTGGCCCAATAATTTTTTTTCTTTAGGCAAATAAATATTCAAAATAAGTAAAGTACATTATTTTTAAATATTATTGTGTTATTTATTTTATTTTGACTTTGAAATTTGAAGTTATGAATTATTTATATAGTGTAATGTATAATTAACACATTAGTAATGTATATTTTTAATTATAATTATTTGTATAAATAAAAAGTATACGTGAGTATGTGACCAATACATATCAAGGTTTATATATATATATATATATATATATATATATATATATATATATTTTTTGTTAAAAATATATTTTTTTTAAAATTATTTCATGGGTTGGGCCTGCCCACTAGCCCAGCGAGCTGGAGTGTGCTAGGCTGGGCTCAAATTTTATAGGCCCGACTAATTCATGGGCCGGCCCGACCCAACCCATGAACAATACTTGGCCCGATGGGCTGGGCTGGGTCGGGCGGCACGATTTCCCAGCTCTAGGTCTGGTTCTTATGTTCGAGCTTTGGGTTAGGTCGGATGCGCCCGGTATTGAGTATGGATCGGGTCTGGTTCTTATATCTGTGGGTATCCGCCCTGCCCTGAATTAATATATAAACTTTATATAGTATATATATATATATATATATTTTTTTTTTTATTGGTAAAATACTTTATATATATATATATATATAATATTAATTTTAAAAAACACTTCACATTAAAAAAAAAAAAAAAAAACTCTTCCCATAAATATACCGGAGTTTATGAAAATTTATGTAAATCAATAAAAAAATATATTACACAATCCTGTTAAGTTTATGAAAATTCATATAAATCAATAAAAAAGTCAGTCAAACTCTGCATGTACTCTATGGATTTTATAAATCCACGTTGAAAGTGTGTGTGTGTGTGTGTGCGAAATCAGATGTGTTGTCAGTCGTGTTGGCACTGTCCTAATAACATTAAGCAACGGAAATTAAAATGCACTTTGAAAAATGGAAGTATTCCAAATTTGCGTAGATTATAAAATAATCTACGTT
Source organism: Galeopsis tetrahit (assembly GCA_963675135.1). Taxonomy (NCBI): domain Eukaryota; kingdom Viridiplantae; phylum Streptophyta; class Magnoliopsida; order Lamiales; family Lamiaceae; genus Galeopsis; species Galeopsis tetrahit. The sequence goes on from OY776126.1 coordinate 71,606,571, forward strand.
GTTCACTATATAAAAATATGTGAAACGGATTACAACCTCTTAGAGGTGTACAATAACACTATAATAAGTGTAAATAATTTACTAGATCCTACGAAACTATCTCCCTCATAGATTTATGCATATAACCTAGTAATAAGACCATGATTAAACATACTACTATTCGGGTTTACAATAGTATGAAAATTTACAAGAAGAAACAAGTGTTTTTCTAACTAGAAGCGTATAAAGCGTTCTATAAACTAGTAATTGAATTTAGCTTTTCTTCTTGTGTATCTTGTGTTGAGGCAGCTACGGTGTTTATAAGCATGAGTTACGAACTGCTCTCAACTCCTATGATCATCACAACCGTGAGATCAAGCGGTTAAGATTAACTTCTCTTCACATCTCCTTGAATGTAGGACTTGTTATTTTATGCCCAATAACTTCTCACTCCCACGCAGTTGCATGACTTGGTGTTGCCCACGTTTTTTCTAACTGCACTGGGACATTACTAGACAACAAGTGTAAGATTAGAGTTAGTGAGAAAAGGAAGGGCAAATTCTGATGTTGTCATAAGTGTTGGGAACATTAAATACAACACTCGGTTGTTAGTGTTGGATCATTAAACAAAACACTTATATCAACATCAACAATCTCCCCCAATTTGACCTTTGTACATCAACACTACTGATGTTCGCACAATAGACATATTGATTAAGAATTTAACACAATTGATACTTCAACATAAATTGAATTATGAGTTGTATTAGATCAAATTAATAAAACATCATCTAAACCAAAAAGACTTGTTTAAATTTAATTTTTTTTTAAGTCTTGGGTATCCGGTCCAAGGGCCGACTAATCCCGGGGGACCCATCCCACCACCCACTTGCGGTGGTCTCGTTTAAAGCCAGAGCTTTGCGCTCTGTGTGGACATGGCCCCATAGAAAACTTGTTTAGATTTAAATAACTTGTACATATGGAAATCCTAAAAATTACAAAAAGTAAATAACAGAGTTTATGAAATAAATAAAACATAAGTACAAAGTTTTTACAACAAAGGAGGAACTAAAATAACATATGAGAAAGGATTGTGCTGAAAGTATTTCAGTTGCATCTTCATAATCTGCACAGACTCCCCCATAATGTAAGCTCTCCCCCTGTCTTCAAACTTTTCATTTATCCAGATCTCCATACAGATCCTGGATATCCTGGTCATCCACATCCTCCCTCATTTCAGTGTCAGCAGCAGCTCCATCAACTTTGTCAGGAACAACAGGTGATTCATCTACAGATGGAGGAACAATGTTAGTGGACTCCTGGTTGTGGGAACCATCAGCTACTCCCCCTGTTGAAGTGGAAAGAAGATCCATCTAAAATTTCTTTTGAATGGGAAGATCCTCCATAGAACTCTGCAGATTAGTAATAGACCCCTGCAAAATATCAATCGGCCTCATGATATAATAGGAAGATAAATAAACAGAGGACACAACTTTTTCTAGAGGCAGTGTTGTGTTGTGGATGGGATCATTCAGAGGATCATTGGGAGCTGAATTTGGACCTGCACCATCATCATTTCTTCTCAAGGGAAGGTACACAACCCTTTCACCTGCAACCCTGAACTGGTTTGATATGCTGAACCCAGGTATGTAATTGTTGACCACCTCTTCTTCTGATCTTTCAAAAGCCTTATCAACCAGAAACTTGTACAATAGGCAGGGGTAAGGCAGAATGCCTCTTCCAGACATATCAAACTTGAAGGTCATCATATTTGTAAAGATAACCTGTCCTAAATTGAATCTTTTCAAGTGGCCTATTTTTTACATGAGTACAACCTGCTTTAGTGTAAGGGTGGTATTGTTTATTGTAGGTAACCAGTTAAAACACACCAATTTGTGCAGCACAGAATACAGACTGGTCAATTTAGAGGCTAAGATTCTTTTCTCCACTTAGTGATTACTCCCCCAGTCAGAATACTGATCATAACATCATGATCTGTAACCACTAGATCCTCCATTATCTTAGTTTTAAGCATGATATTAATCATCTTAGGAGTAATCAACAACCTATTTCCTCTAAACCAAATTTGTCCATATCTAGTTAAATTAGGATCACCAGCATGTTCAGACACATTAAAATAAAACTCAAAAATCCAATCAACAGTGTATGGGCAGGCAAATTGTAGAGCATATAGTAAGGACCTTTCTTTAAACCAATCAGTCAAATTCATTTCCTCAAAGTCAGGTACCTTAATCAATCTCTCACTCACAATTTTTCCTATTTCTAATGGTTCTATATTGGATGCTTGTATTATCATGGTAATCCTCATCTGGATCACTATTTCTATCATCAGAAGAGAACAATACCTCCTTTTCATCTTCCTCAGTTGAGCTGGATGATGATGATTCTGGTTCTGAGGGCTCGGTGTTTCCATCGGAGAGGCAACACTAGCGATCTCTCGGAGCCTTTTTGATCTCCTGATCCGTACTGGTGGAGTATGATCACTTTCTTCTTCAAGATCATCAGCCACTTCATCTACATCAGCTTCATTGACCTCCTCTTCCTCTTGGACTGGGGCTTGTTCAGGCTCTGGTTCTGGCTCAGAATCAGAAACTGCAATGGGCTCAGAAGCATTCCCATCGGTTCTAGGCTTCTTTCCCTTGCCAGAATAATCTACAATTTTGCCCAGGTTCCTTTGGGACTTTCTCTCTCCACCGGGCTATTTCCTTGCTGTAGGAACTATAACCTTCTTTTTGCGTTTTTTCTACCTGTGCAGTCTTTCAAATTTGGCAGCAAATACTTCTTCATCTGAAGATTCCAGCTTATCTTGCATGTCCACATCCTGGTTTGGTGGAGCATCTCCCTTAAACATCGCGTTATCCAGAGTCTCTCCCTCCAGCACAATAACAAGGTGTAGTGATTTGTGGTTTAGGGTTTCGTAGGCCTCCTTCAGTGTGTTGAATGGAGTGCCCAAACGGAAATGAAGGGTAACTGGAGTGGATTCGAGAGTGGGGGCTTCAGATGATGGCTCATTATTTGGGTTAGGAGAGGACTTAGAGGCAGAGGCATCGACATTTGCAACCGCGATTTCTATCCGAATGTCAAACACGTTATATGGAACGATTTGGAGATGAGATGTTTGTGAGGGAGCTTGAACATCTTCATATGGAACATCAATGGTTCCAACAGTGAATGAAGGTGACTTTGGAGAGTGGGTGTTTGATGATGCCATTTCTGCGAGAATATTCAGAGGGTTTGCTGAAGATTTTCTTGAGTTTGAAGGTGTGGAAGCTTCTTGTGCATTTTTTTGGCATATTTGTACATGTACACATAAACCAAGGCAAGAATTAAGCTACAAGAAAACCTTTCAAATTCTACAAGCTTGAAAATTTTAAATTTTGAGCCCTTAAATGATGTGACACTGCCTGCAAAGAATACTCAAGTGTTGTAATTAATTCAAAGTAAAATTACCGTGCTTAATTGAATTAACAATGCTCTTAAGGTATTTTTCAACACTTCCATGGAGACTCATTTTATAGGGAAAATTGAAGGAAGAGAGGAAGAGGTTCACGATTCTGAGAATTTGGGAAGTGAAGTAGTAGGATTAACTTCCCCACTAATAGATCGTGTGAAGCTGGAGAAAAATAGTTTCTGAAAAATAAATAATTACGCAATATATATATAATAACTGAAATAAATAAGGATAAGACTTATTCAAATTAATTATTTCATAGAATAACGTTAATAATTATCAAAAATAACAAATTCCTAAGTAATCGAGATTTGAATCTAAGTGAACAAGTGTTGTGACTATTGTTGGCACTCTATACACCTCAACACAAATTTTTCATGATTTTACATCATATGTGTTGCTCTATTTTCTTTTCTTTTTATATCACACTTCACATTGATCCATCTTTTGAAAAAAGTGCATCGTAGCAGCAAACTACGTGCCCCATAGTTACTCAATGGATTTGTGAATATTTTGATGCAATTTGTATCACCTTTTGAAAAGAGATCATCGTAGTATATAGTGAGCTCCGTGTCCCATAGTTATTCAGTGATTTATAAAGCATCTAATTTGTGGTTTTCTTTTTCAGCATTTGAGATGTGTATAGGCTCTTTTAGTATTTTTCACAAATTACTTAAAGTCTAAAAACAATCATAGGAATTACATGAATTCAATAATTACAAAAATTATACCAAAGAAACAAATAAGAGACTTATCTTAGTGTTGTCTCAAATGCTACCGCATTTGATACAACACCCTTGATCATATTTTCAGATATTACACAAACCAAGAGATTTTCGAAGGGATGAAAACCTCTTGTCATCAAGAGCTTTGGTGAAAATACCAGTCAATTGTTTTTCAGTAGAAATGCACTCCAACTTAACAACTTTCTTTTCAACAAGATCTCTAATGAAGTGATGTCTAATACTTATGTGTTTTGTTAATGAATGTTGCACTGGATTTTTAGAAATATTTATAGCACTTGTATTATCACAGTACACAGTCAATACATCACTAGGTAAGCCATAATCATGAAACATTTTTGCAACCATAATAATTGAGTACAACAACTCTCTGCTGCAATGTATTCTGATTCAGCTGTGGATTGAGACACACAGTTTTGTTTCCTGCTGTGCCAAGATACCAAGTTATTTCCCATATAAAAGCAACCACCGCTTGTACTTTCCCTGTCATCACAATCACCTGCCCAATCTGCATCACTATACCCAATCAAGATATAGTTTGTATCTTTGCTATACCAAATACCTAGATCACATGTTCCTGCAATATACTTAATGATTCTTTTGACAACATTCATATGTGATTTTTTAGGGTTAGATTGGTATCTGACACATAAACATACACTGAACAAAATATCAGGTCTACTAGAGCTAAAGTAAAGGAGACTGCCTATCATTGATCTGTATAATGTTATATCAACATTCTGGCCAACATTGTCTTTACTCAGTTTCTGAGTTGATTCCATAGGTGTCTTCATGTGTTTAGCATTTTCTAATCCAAACCTTTTCACTAGATTCCTAGCATACTTACTTTGTGAGATGAAAATGCCATATTTTTGCTGTTTAATTTGCAGTCCTAAGAAATAGTTTAAATCACCAACCATGGACATTTCAAAAGTAGATGTCATTTCATTCACAAACAGTTTGAGCATATTATCACATGTAGAACCAAATACTATATCATCAACATAGATTTGAAAAATCATAATAACACTTTTCTCATGTTTAATGAACATTGTTCTGTCAACTTCTCCTCTTACAAAACCAAATTCAATCAGAAAATCAGCTAGTCTTTCATACCATGCTCTAGGTGTTTGTTTCAAGCCATATACAACTTTTTTCAGTTTAAAAACATGATCAGGAAACTCAGGGTTTTCAAAACTTTTTTGTTGTTCAACATAAGCTTCTTCCATGAGAATACCATTTAAGAAAACAACTTTAACATCCATTTGGTGCAGTTTTATATCAATATATCATGCAATGGCAAGTAAAAGCCTAATGGATTCTATTCTAGTAATAGGAGCAAATGTTTCATAAAAGTCTACACCTTCTACTTGTGTATAAACTTGAGCAACCAATCTGGCTTTGTTTCTAATAATGTTTCTTATCTCATCAGTTTTGTTTTTAAAGATCCATTTAGTTCATATGCCATTAATGTGATCTGGTCTAGGAACTAATGTCCAAACATCATTTCTAACAAATTGATTTAATTCTTCATGCATGGCTTCAACCCAATTCTCACCATCTAATGCTTCTTTAATAGTTTTAGGTTCAATCATAGAGTGATAACATTTATGATTTACTTTACTACACATAGATGACATACATATAGATCTTACCACATCCTTTGAGTTCATACCCATCCTTCTTCTAGTTTGTACACCTGTGGATTGTTCACCAATGATTTGATCATGTGGGTGATACTTATGAATCCTTATGGAAGGTGTTTTCTGGAGATTATACAGATTTTCAGGATCTGTATTATCAAATGATTCTTCTAATGTGTCATCATTCTTCTCAACATTCTGAACCTGTTCAACTTTTTCAGTATTGATTGGAACATCAATCAAATCTGAAATGTCTTCATCTTCAATACTCTTTCCTGTAATGCTTGTTTCATAATCAAATACAACATTTACTGATTCTTGTACAATATAAGTCCTAAAGTTGTAGATTTTGTAAGCTTTGCTATTTCTTGAGTAACAAAGAAAGAACCCTCTGTCACTCTTTGAATCAAACTTGTGTAACTGATCCCTGACATTCAAGATGTAGCAAACACAACCAAAAATATGGAAATATTTAAGGTTAGGCTTTCTATTGTTCAGAATTTCATATGGAGTTCTAGTAGAATCTGTTCTAATATAAACTCTATGTATAACATGACAAGCAGTGTTAAGAGCTTCAGCCCAAAACCTTTTGGATAGGTTCTTAGAACATAACATGACTCTAGCCATTTCTTGAAGAGTTTTATTCTTCCTTTCTTCTATGCCATTTTGTTGAGAAGTTTTAGGTGATGAAAACTTTTTTATTATCCCTTTTGATTCACAAAATTCAGTAAAAGAACTATTTTCAAATTCTCTTCTATGATCAGACCTGATTCTGCACACTTTAGAGTTAAAAACAGTTTTGAATCTTTTGTACAGAACTTTGAAAATGGAAAAAGTTTCAGATTTATCTTTTAAGAATTCAATCCATGTAAATCTAGAGTAGTCATCAACCACAACTAAAGAATATCTTTTACCTCAAATACTTTCTGTTTCCATAGGACCCATAAGATCCATGTGAAGCAATTCGAAGCAGTGTTTAGTTTAGTAGTGTCCCAACATTTTGTGAGACACTTTTACCTGTTTACCTTTTTTGACAAGGTCCACATACCTTTTTATCTGAAAATTTCAGATCTGGTAAACCTGTAACAACTTTCAATCTTATCAGTTTATCAAGTTGTCTGTAATTAGCATGTCCAAGTTTGTGATACCATAAGGTGCTATCATCAATTTTAGCCTTATTGCATGTAAGTTTAGATTCAATGAGATAGCAATTATCAACAAATCTGTTTCCCATCATGATGCATTCAGAATCTTTGTTTAACACATAACATGAATTTTTGTCAAATTTAACATGTAAATCATCATCACATAATTGACTAATGCTTATAAGATTGGCCATTAATCCATCAACATGCAGAACATTTGATAATTTAAGGAAACCAGGAACATTTAATGTCCTTCTACCAATGATTCTTCCTTTAGATCCACCACCATAGGTGACATTACCACCATTATAAGTTGTATAATCAGAAAGATAATCAAGTTGACATGTCGTGTGTTTAGAACAACCACTGTCAAAGTACCAAAATCCAGGAATACATGTTTTTAGAGACATATGAACAACATTACAAGATGTATTTTCTTTTGGAATCCACATATAATTACTACTATGCGATCTTGAATGTTGAGTCATTTAAGGCAATACAGAAGTTTTCAGATGATTTTTCTTCTTCAAACATTGAGGACTTTTATGACCCTTTTTAAAACAGTTGTGGCAAATCACATCTTTTGTATTCATCTGATTCTTAGCAGAAACACTAGAATTGTAATTCACTTCAGCTTTTACAAAAACAGTAGGTTTCTTATGTTCAGAATTTTTGAAATTTTTACCTTGGTAGCCAATAACATGTTCTTCTTGAGTTGTTAATCATAAAAGAGTCTTCCAGTTTCACCTTTCCTTCAGAAAATCTTTTAAAGCTCAGTGAAGCTTCCTTCAACCTATCTTCATGTTTATATATTTCAATATCTTTTCTTGTTAGAATACCTTCGAGCTTGGTAATAGATTCTCTTAAGTCAGAGTTTTCAAAGTTCAGAGACTTAATTATGTGATTAAGTTTCTTAGTTTCAGAAGATATCTTAAAAACTTTTTCATTTGTTAAAGGATTTTCATAAGAATATTTTTTAAAATCAAGAATAGACACTTCTAGTCTTTCTTTGAGTTTAGAAATTTCTTTATCCTTCTTTGTTAAAAGACTTTCCAGTTTAAAAACAGTGTTAGATAAGTCTTGAATGTCAGCATCTCTTCTGGATAAACCTGCTTTACTTGATGTACTTGTTTCTGTAACAGAACTTGTGAAACGGTTAAATTCTGGAGCATTATTACTCAGTGAATTTCAAAATGATGGATCATTTGTTCTCACATCATAATAATCATCCAGATCATCATCAAAAGTATAATCATATTCAATTCTTGAAGAGAAAGCTTTTTCAATATCATTTTCAGGATCATGTTCAACATCAGACTCATCACTTAAAGTAGCACTGAAATTAAGTTTCTTTTTTAGTGTGGTGTTGACACATTCATTAGCATAATGACCATATCCAGAACATGCATCACATTTAACATTCTTCCTATAGTCTTGATCAGATCTAAACCTGTTACCTTTTTCAAATTGTCTAGAAGGGTTAAAAGTATTCTTCCTAACAGGCAATTGTTGAGTGTTATTAATCTGAACCTTAGGTTGAATATTATCCTTAAACTTTTTGTTCTTGTTTCTTAAGAAGGTTTTAAACTGTTTAGTAATAAATTCCATGTAATCATCTTCATCAGATTCAATTTCAGTAACATAAGGAGACTTTCCAGAACCTGATGAGGCATCACCTTTGAAAAAAAGCACTTTCTTATCATTATCAGTCTTTTCAGAAATATTCATTTCATAAGTTTTTAAAATACCAATCAACTCATTTTGACTTAACACATCAGTATCCTTAGCTTCTTCTATAGCACATATCTTAGGTTCAAAAGGTTTAGGAACAGATCTAAGGATTTTATTTACTAATCTTGTATTGGATATTGGATCTCCAAGAGAATGAGCTTCATTTGAAATCTCAGCCAGCCTTTCATTGTAAGATGAAATGGTTTCATCTTCTTTCATCCTCAAATTCTCGAACAATTGGTTCCAAGCATACAAAGTCTGGTCCTTCGTACACTATTCGATCCTTCACAATGCTCTTGTAGCCGATCCCGTGCATCCTTTGAAGAAATGCAATTTGAGATGATCTTGAACATTGAGGCATCAGTTGAGGTGAAGATAGCATTCAATGGCTTTGAATTGTAACTGGCAGTTGTGATTTCATCATTAGTCCAGTCGAGCTCTCTCTAGATTCGAGCTTCATTGTCTTCATCCGCCGTGGTTCTTGGTTGAGTCCAACCAGTAAGAACACTCCTCCAGGCTTGTTCATCAATGGATTTGATGTACATTCTCATCTTTGGTTTCTAGAAGGCATAATTCGTGTCATCTAGAATAGGAGGCTTTAGTGCGGGTGAAAGTGGATACTCCATTTCATAATTACACACTCTAAGAAAAATCTTTACTTAGTGTATCAAGTAGTTGACTTTGATACCAACTTAAAGTGTGTGTGCGTGCGAAATCAGAGGTGTTGTCAGTCGTGTTGGCACTGTCCTAACAACATTAAGCAGCGGAAATTAAAATGCACTTTGGAAAATGGAAGTATTCAAAATTTGCGTAGATTATAAAATAATCTACGCTGTTCACTATATAAAAATATGTGAAACGAATTACAACCTCTTAGAGGTGTACAATAACACTATAATGAGTGTAAATAATTTACTAGATCCTACGAAACTATCTCCCTCATAGAATTATGCATATAACCTAGTAAATAAGGCCATGATTAAACATATTACTATTCGGGTTTACAATAGTATGAAAATCTACAAGAAGAAAAAGTGTTTTCCTAACTATAAGCGTATAAAGCATTCTATAGACTAGTAATCGAATTCAGCTTTTCTTCTCGTGTATCTTGTGTTGAGGCAGCTACGGTATTTATAGGCATGAGGTACGAACTTCTCTCAACTCCTATGATCATCACAGCCGTGAGATCAAGCGGTTAAGATTAACTTCTCTTCACATCTCCTTGAATGTAGGACTTGTTATTTTATGCCCAATAACTTCTCACTCCCACGCAGTTGCATGACCTGGTGTTGCCCACGTTTTTTCTAACTGCACTGAGGACGTTACTAGACAACTCTTAGAGGTGTACAATAACACTATAATGAGTGTAAATAATTTACTAGATCCTACGAAACTATCTCCCTCATAGAATTATGCATATAACCTAGTAAATAAGACCATGATTAAACATATGACTATTCGGGTTTACAATAGTATGAAAATCTACAAGAAGAAAAAGTGTTTTCCTAACTATAAGCGTATAAAGCATTCTATAGACTAGTAATCGAATTCAGCTTTTCTTCTCGTGTATCTTGTGTTGAGGCAGCTACGGTATTTATAGGCATGAGGTACGAACTTCTCTCAACTCCTATGATCATCACAGCCGTGAGATCAAGCGGTTAAGATTAACTTCTCTTCACATCTCCTTGAATGTAGGACTTGTTATTTTATGCCCAATAACTTCTCACTCCCACGCAGTTGCATGACCTGGTGTTGCCCACGTTTTTTCTAACTGCACTGAGGACGTTACTAGACAACAAGTGTAAGATTGGAGTTAGTGAGAAAAGGAAGGGCAAATTATGATGTTGTCATAAGTGTTGGGAACATTAAATACAACACTCGATTGTTAGTGTTGGATCATTAAACAAAACACTTATATTAACATCAATACACGTACTTTTTAAATTCCAAAAAAATCTAATAGAATCTCAATTGAATACACCCCCATAAGGTGTTCTCATATCAAAAGAAAAAAATAAAAAAAAGAGACAAAAAATCCACTAAATACCAAGCTCCTACAAGTCATACACCCACTATAAAAAAACTCCACAGATGGAGAAGAGGTCGACACAAAGCTCCACAAAGGGGCACAAGCTGTAACACAAGGATCCACAAAGGGACACGACCAATGCAAAACACAATAGAAGAAAAAATAACTAACAAAGGTAAAAATAGAAAATAAAACGGGATCAACGTGACACTCATCTTAACGGTCACCATAGCTCCGTTAAAATAAAATATCAATTGATCCCAACTAAATCCTAAAATAAACCTACATATACCGATTAAAGGTCAAAGAAAAGAAAGACCGGAAGATGGCGGCGGCGAATTTAGACAGCAGTGGCAACAGATCTAGAAAGTACTAATCTAAAGATAATAAAACAAATCTAAAAAAAGGATGGCGACGCGGTGGAGGTCTGACGGCTGCAGCATTGCAGTGGCTGCTCAGGCGGCGCAGCGGTGGAGATTTAAGAGAACAAGATGGTGGAGAAGGTAGCGGAGATGTTTATGGGGGCGGCACTTCCCGACGACAAATGCCCTTAAATCGGCTATCTGCAACCGATCTACATGAGAAGGGAAAAGATGCACCTGATGGTGGTGGTGGTGGTGGGGTAGTTACCGACGAAGAAATGAAATGAAGAAACTATGTTCTTCTGGAGAGAGAGAGAGTTACAGGTAGAGAGAGAATTTTATCGGGCCTTTTGTGAGTGTAAGTTTATAAAATTGGGTGTTTGATAAAATGGTGATGTGGAGAGAAGTTGGATGAATGGACAGTACATTGGAGACGGCGCAGATTGCCTATTCCAAAACTCTATTCCATATACTATTCCACCTTACAGATGGATGACATGTGTCCACTCATATTAAAAAAAGAAGCGTTGTTAACCCCCTCTATTTACGTTAGTGAGAAAGAATTGCCTCCATCTACTCGCGCGATTTTAAAGACCCCACAAGGAAACCAAAATTTGAAATTGTCGTTGTATTTAGAATCACAACAGCCCAGAATTCTTTTTCCTTCGGTGGTATTTCAGGTATCGCGAGGGCAACAATTACTTATTTCTCATGTGTAACTTGTTATGTGTTATGTAGACAAGGTGTTTAACGAAGTTCCTGAATGAATACTTCATGTATATTAGACTAAAAGATCACTCTGATCAGTAATATTTAACTTATTGCACAAAAAACAGAATATCAGCAAAAATCAAGAGCTCATAAACAAAATATTCATATAATAATAATAAAAAAATATCCTAAAAAATATTTAAAAGAATTTAAAAATATCCTAAAAAACCACTTATAAAAAGAAGCTACTCCGTATTTGTGAGAATCAGATTTGATCACCGTTAACTTTGGTGAGGGGATGTGATTTGTATATATAGTAACAGAAATACACAAATAAAGGAAAAGATATGTACAATAAATATGTAGATCATATATACAAAGAATGTTTGACTTATTCCTTAATATCCCCCATCAAGCGTTGCGTGGGATGAGAAAAAATGCAAAGCTTGGAACGTAAGAATTAGAATGTCGGGCGAGGAAGGCTCTTCGTAAATATGTCTGCAAGCTGAAGATGGGAAGGCACAAAGTCTGTGAGAAGCTTGCCGGAAATTACCATTTCTTGAACAAAATGGTAGTCGATGTCAATATGTTTTGCTCGCTTATGGGCGACCAGATTCTGGCTTAAGAACAAAGAACTTTTGTTGTCAGTGAGGAGGACTGGGCAAGTAGGAGGGAGTTGTCGAAGTTCTCGTAGAAGGTTTGTCAACCAAATTATCTCAGCAGCTATGTTCGCCAAGGCCCTATATTCAGATTCATAGCTCAAGCGAGCAACTGTAGGTTGTTTCTTAGAGCTCCAAGAAACAATATTTCCTCCCAAGAAGATAAAATAACCATAAGTGGATCGTCGAGTCTCAAGGCAACGAGCCCAATCCGAATCAGAGTAGCCAACAATGAACCGATCAGGTCGGCGAGTAAATGTTAGGCCGTAGTTGAGAGTTCCCTTGACATAGCGGATGATGCACTTTACCGCAAAGAAATGATAAATGGAAGGGGCCTGAAGAAACTGACTAACATGATTTACAGCAAAAGACAGATCAAGTCGTAGGACCGTCAGATATTGGAGGGCACCAACAAGCGAGCGATAGAGAGTCGGATCCTGGAAAGGATCGCCAATGCTCGTCAGGGACTCACCAGCGACCAGATGAGTGGCAATCGGGCGAGACTCAGTTATAGATGCTTGGTCAAGGATGTCGCGAGCATACTTTGACTAGCCAATGAAGAGACCATCAGAAGTATAGGAAATCTCGAGCCCCAAAAAATAATTGAGGCGCCCCAAATTCTTCAATGCAAATTCCTTGTGTGCCCGGGAGATGAAGCGAGCAAGGAGAGAAGGATCATTGCCCGTTACAATGATATCATCCACATAAAAGAGCAGGAAAATGATAGACTTACCCTTGTGTAGGTAGAACAATGAGGAATCCGACTTGCATGCAAAAAAGCCGAGGCCGAACAAAAAGGTACTAAACCGCTAGAACCGGGCTAGAGGAACTTGTCGTAGGCCATACATGGCCTTCTTCAGACGACAAACGTGATCTGGGAAGCGAGCATCTATGTAGCCAGATGGTTGGGCCATGAAGACGGGCTTGTCCAAAACACTATTGAGAAAGGCATTTTTTGACATCAAGTTGATGAAGGGACCAATTGGACTGAACAACAATGGCGAGGACCACCCGAACAGTCGCAGCCTTGACTACCGGACTAAAGGAGTGAGAAAAATCGTCACCCAGAATTTGAGTGAAACCCTGGGCGACCAGACGTGCTTTGTGGCGCTCAACAGAACCGTCGGAATGATACTTCGTCCGAAAGACCCATTTGGACCCAATGATATTAACACCAGAAGGGCGAGGAACTAAATCCCATGTGTTGTTATAGCGGATTGCATTGATTTCCTCTTGCATATCTGCTAGCCAAAGTGGTGACTTAGCAGCCGACTTGAACCCTCGAAGTTCAGAAGAGAGAGAGCTAGAGCAGAGACCAGCGCCGAGGAGACCAAGTTGATCGGGTACTTTGGTTTGAATATGCCAGCCTTGCCTCGAGTGACCATGGGATGGGATGAAGGTAGAGGCCGAGGAAGCAGAGGGCAGGTGGTGAAAAACTCCATTTGCTCACATAAAGCCAGATAAAAGAATTTAATCTGTTGATTCATTCAATCAAGGAAGACCAATATATACAATCGATACTACCTATAATCTATCCTCTTAATAAGGTAAAATCTATCTATAATCAAGCCTCTTAATAAGGTAAAATCTACACCTACCATACAAACCAGAATCATACATTAATTACATTGTTGACTTAAATCTTTACCATATTCTATTACTCCCCCGTAGTCGAAACGGGCGGTGGACGAACATTGAGACTATCCCGAAATTCCTCAAACAGAACAAGTGGAAGACCATTTGTAAACACATCCACTAGTTGTGATCGAGAAGGGACATGCAAGACCCGAACCTCACCACGGGCCACCTTATCACGAACAAAGTGTATGTCCATTTCTATATGTTTGGTGCGTTGGTGCTGCACCGGATTACCCGTTAGATAAATGGCACTCACATTGTCACAATACACAAATGTGGCCGTCGGTATTGGACAATGAAGTTCGAGTAGTAAATTACGAAGCCAACAGGACTCCGACACCACATTTGCGACCCCACGATACTCAGCCTCGGCACTCGACCGAGACAAGGTGGACTGACGCTTGGCGGACCACGAAACTAAATTATCTCCCAAGAATACACAATATCCCGATGTGGAACGACGAGTGTCTGGGCAGCCACCCCAATCGGCATCAGTGTATGCTATCAGCGAAGTCACGGAAGATGGATACAGATGTAAACCAAGATGAAGATTACCTTGTAAGTACCGTAAGATATGCTTTAGAGCACCCATGTGTATGTCTCGAGGATCATGCATAAACAGACACACTTGCTGGACGGCGTAAGCAATATCAGGCCGAGTAATCGTGAGATATTGCAATGCCCCGGCTAGGCTCCGATATAGAGTCGGATTCGAGAACTGGGGGCTGGAAGACGCACTCAGCTTTGGTTTTGTATCGACAGGAGTGGCAGAAGACTTGCAAGAGGACAAACCTGCACGTTCAATAATCTCAACCGCATACTTACGCTGGGAGAGAAATAATCCACCAGAATGAGGTGTAACAGCAACCCCGAGAAAATAATGAAGGACTCCCAAATCTTTCATGGCGAATTCAGAGCTTTGACGAGCAATAATAGACTGACGTAGAGTGTCAGATGAAGCCGTCAAAATTATGTCGTCCACATATAAGAGGAGATACGCCATATCATTACCCTGATGGAGAACAAATAAGGAGTGATCTGATGTACTCCGTGAGAACCCAATAGTAGCAACAAAATCCGTAAACCGTTTGTTCCATGCACGCGATGCTTGCTTAAGACCGTACAAGGACTTGCGCAGCAAACAGACATGGTCTGGATACCTAGAGTCCCGGAACCCAAGAGGTTGATGCATGTACACAGTATCAGTCAAGGTGCCATGCAAAAATGCATTCTTGACATCAAGTTGGTGAATCGCCCAACTCTTAGACAAAGCAAGACTAAGGACGAGACGGATCGTGGCAGGTTTAACCACCGGGCTGAATGTCTCCCCACAATCGATCCCCACTCGTTGAGTTTTCCCATCACCTACAAGACGGGCTTTATGCCTCTCAAAAGAACCATCAGCACGTTCTTTGTGGGTAAAAATCCATAACGAACGTATAACATTAACATTCGGAGGACGGGGCACCAACTCCCACGTCTTATTTTCAATAAGAGCATTATATTCCTCAACCATGGCCGATTTCCAATTAGAATCATTAAGGGCAGACATAGGAGTACGAGGAATGGGAGACCGGGTTTGCGACACATGAAGGTTAAAAAGTTGTTTAGGTTTAAAGATCCCACGTTGACTACGTGTGACGGGGCGGTGCGATGGTGGTGGTGGAATAACCGGAGGAGGGGCTGTAGCCTTTGGACCAGGGGGCGTAAGGCCCACTGGTGGAGACCATATGGGGCTGGGAATGGGATCTGGGGACGTGAGGTCCGCAGGTGGAGGAGACGGGCGTAAGGAAGACTTGGCCAAATGATGAAGTGTGTAGGGGCTGGCCGAATCATCCAAGAAATCGTAGGAGTGGGAGGTGGAAGAGCGGATTTCAGAAAACGGAAACCGGGTCTCATCGAAAATAACATGTCGGCTAACAAAACATTTTCGTGAGGACAACTCATAACACTGATAACCCCTATGATTTTGTGGATACCCGAGAAACACACAAGGAGAGGAACGAGGTTGAAGCTTATTGATGGTTGTAGAGGGAAATAATGGATAACATAAGCATCCAAATATCCGAAGATGTGAGTACGATGGATCCTTGTTATATAAGAGTTGAAGGGGTGATTTGTAGGCTTTGTGTTTGCGGGGTAGTATATTTAGGAGATAAGTTGCTATACTAAGAGCATGATGCCAAAAGGAAGGTGGCATAGAAGCATGAGCAAGTAATGTTCGAATCATGTTATTAATTGTACGGATTTGTCTTTCGGCTTTGCCATTTTGAGATGACGTATGAGGACACGACAAACGAAACTCCATACCATTCAATGAACAAAAATCCCAAAACAATTTATTGTCAAACTCCCCCCCATTATCACATTGAAAACACTTAATCTCCCTCTCAAATTGTGTATGGATTAATGCTCGAAATTTCATAAAAACCGAAAACACATCAGATTTTCTAGCTAAAGGAAAAGTCCACAAAAAGTTCGAGTAATCATCCAACAAGAGAATATAATAACGGTGACCCATGGTACTCAAAACCGGTGAGGTCCACAAATCACTATGAACTATATCAAAAGGCAATACAGTGAAAGAAACAGAAGGAGCAAAAGGCAGTTTTATATGTTTCCCAAGTACACAAGAATTACATACGGGAGAACCACGTAGTTTATTAGACTGAATAAAATTATTTGTGCGAAGGGAAGAAAACACAGAAGGCCCCGGATGACCCAACCGAGCATGCCACAAAGACAGTGACAAAGTCGCTAAAGCAATAGATGGAGGAACACGTGGGGTGAAAACAGGATACAGCTCCCCCTTACTCTCACATCTCATTAACCGCGTCCCCGTCCGAAAATCCTTGACAGAAAACCCAAATGGATCAAACTCCACAGACACCGAATTATCAGTACTACTGAAACACCTTCATAAAGGAAGAGAATTGGTTGCAAACAAACTTGTGAAGAATTTCCAATATACCAAAAGAATTCACTCTTAACACGCATAGGATAAATCCAGGAGAAACAAGAGAAGTCATCAATAAACACAACATAATAACGATAACCCTCCGAGGTGGTAACTGGTGCAGGACCCCATAAATCAGAATGCATTAAATCAAGAACACATGAAACACGTTTCTCATTAACAGTAAAGATGTAACAGAGATAACACCTAACTTATACAATTGTTTTAAAGTATCAAATGGGACATGGCCCAATCTTAAATGCCATAAATGAAAAGAAGCCTTCGACTCAGTAGATCAAACAGCAGCAACAAAGGTTGGAAGAACTGAATCCAACACATACAAGACATGCTCACATCTGC